>JAWDJD010000002.1:202756250-204090000 GCA_035047305.1 Bradypodion pumilum | reverse complement strand
GAGAGAAAGAGAAGTTGTGAGTGAGAGAGAAAGAGAAGCTGTGAGAGAGAGAGAAAGAGAAGCTGTGAGTGAGAGAGCAAAAGAGAAGCGGTGAGTGAGTGAGTGAGAGAGAAAGAGAAGCTGTGAGTGAGACAGAAAGAGAAGCTGTGAGTGAGAGAGAGAGAGAGAGAAGCTGTGAGTGAGTGAGAGAGAGACCAATAGAAGCTGTTAGAGAGAGAGAGAGAAGCTGCAAGTGAGGGAGAGAGAGAGAAAGAGAAGCTGTGAGTGAGAGAGAGAAAGAAAGAGAAAGAGAAGCTGTGAGTGAGAGAGAGAGAAAGAGAAGCTGTGAGGGAGAGAGAGAGAAAGAGAAGCTGTGAGTGATTGAGAGAGAGAGAAAAGAGAAGCTGTGAGTGAGAGAGATAGAGAGAAAGAGAAGCTGTGTGTGAGAGAGAAATAGAAGATGTGAGTGAGTGAGAGAGAGAGAAAAAGAGAAGCTGTGAGTGAGTGAGAGAGAGAGAGAGAGAAAAACCATGTGAGAGAGAGAGAGAAGCTGTGAGTGAGTGAGAGAGCGAGAAAGAGAAGCTGTGAGTACAAGAGAGAGAGAGAAAGAGAAGCTGTGAGTGAGTGAGAGAGAGAGAGAAGCTGTGAGTTAGTGAGAGAGAGAGAAAGAGAAGCTGTGTGAGAGAGAAAGAGAGAAAAAGAGAAGCGTGAGTGAGTGAGAGAGATAAAGAAAAGCTGTGAGTGAGAGAGAAAGAGAGAGAGAAAGCGAAGCTGTGAGTGAGTGAGAGAGAGAGAAAAGAGAAGCTGTGAGTGAGAGAGATAGAGAGAAAGAGAAGCTGTGTGTGAGAGAGAGAAATAGATGATGTGAGTGAGTGAGAGAGAGAGAGAAAGAGAAGCTGTGAGTTAGTGAGTGAGAGAGAAAGAGAAGCTGTGTGAGAGAGAAAGAGAGAGAAAGAGAAGCGTGAGTGAGTGAGAGAGAGAGAGAAAGAAAAGCTGTGAGTGAGAGAGAACGAGAAGCTGTGAGTGAGAGAGAGAGAGAGAGAGAGAGAAGCTGTGTGTGAGTCACAGAGAGAGAGAGAATGAGAAGCTGTGAGAGAGTGAGAGAGAGAAGCTGTGAGTGAGTGAGAGAGAGAGAAGGAGAAGCTGTGAGTTAGTGAGAGAGAAATTGAAGCTGTGAGTGAGAGAGACAGAGAGAGAGAAGCTGTGAGTGAGAGAGAGAGAGAAAGAGAAGCTGTGAGTGAGAGAGAGAGAAAGAGAAGCTGTGAGTGAGTGAGAGAGAGAGAAAAGAGAAGCTGTGAGTGAGTGAGAGACAGAGAAAGAGAAGCTGTGAGTGAGAGAGCCAGAGGGAGAAAGAGAAGCGGTGAGTGAGTGAGAGAGAGAGAAAGAGAAGCTGTGAGTGAGAGAGAGAGAAAGAGAAGCTGTGAGGGAGAGAGAGAGAAAGAGAAGCTGTGAGTGATTGAGAGAGAGAGAAAAGAGAAGCTGTGAGTGAGAGAGATAGAGAGAAAGAGAAGCTGTGTGTGAGAGAGAAATAGAAGATGTGAGTGAGTGAGAGAGAGAGAAAAAGAGAAGCTGTGAGTGAGTGAGAGAGAGAGAGAGAAAAACCATGTGTGTGTGAGAGAGAAGCTGTGAGTGAGTGAGAGAGAGAGAGAAGCTGTGAGTTAGTGAGAGAGAGAGAAAGAGAAGCTGTGTGAGAGAGAAAGAGAGAAAAAGAGAAGCGTGAGTGAGTGAGAGAGATAAAGAAAAGCTGTGAGTGAGAGAGAAAGAGAGAGAGAAAGAGAAGCTGTGAGTGAGTGAGAGAGAGAGAAAAGAGAAGCTGTGTGTGTGAGAGAGAAATAGAAGATGTGAGTGAGTGAGAGAGAGAGAGAAAGAGAAGCTGTGCATTAGTGAGTGAGAGAGAAAGAGAAGCTGTGTGAGAGAAAGAGAGAGAAAGAGAAGCGTGAGTGAGTGAGAGAGAGAGAGAAAGAAAAGCTGTGAGTGAGAGAGAAAGAGAGAGAGAAAGAGAAGCTGTGAGTGAGAGAGATAGAGAGAAAGAGAAGCTGTGTGTGTGAGAGAGAAATAGAAGATGTGAGTGAGTGAGAGAGAGAGAGAAAGAGAAGCTGTGCGTTAGTGAGTGAGAGAGAAAGAGAAGCTGTGTGAGAGAGAAAGAGAGAGAAAGAGAAGCGTGAGTGAGTGAGAGAGAGAGAGAAAGAAAAGCTGTGAGTGAGAGAGAACGAGAAGCTGTGAGTGAGAGACAGAGACAAAGAGAAAGAGTAGCTGTGTGTGAGAGAGAGAAATTGAAGCTGTGAGTGAGAGAGAGAGAAATTGAGGCTGTGAGTGAGAGAGAGAGAAAGAGAAGCTGTGAGGGAGAGAGAGAGAAAGAGAAGCTGTGAGTGATTGAGAGAGAGAGAAAAGAGAAGCTGTGAGTGAGAGAGATAGAGAGAAAGAGAAGCTGTGTGTGAGAGAGAAATAGAAGATGTGAGTGAGTGAGAGAGAGAGAAAAAGAGAAGCTGTGAGTGAGTGAGAGAGAGAGAGAGAGAAAAACCATGTGTGTGAGAGAGAGAAGCTGTGAGTGAGTGAGAGAGAGAGAGAAGCTGTGAGTTAGTGAGAGAGAGAGAAAGAGAAGCTGTGTGAGAGAGAAAGAGAGAAAAAGAGAAGCGTGAGTGAGTGAGAGAGATAAAGAAAAGCTGTGAGTGAGAGAGAAAGAGAGAGAGAAAGAGAAGCTGTGAGTGAGTGAGAGAGAGAGAAAAGAGAAGCTGTGTGTGTGAGAGAGAAATAGAAGATGTGAGTGAGTGAGAGAGAGAGAGAAAGAGAAGCTGTGCATTAGTGAGTGAGAGAGAAAGAGAAGCTGTGTGAGAGAAAGAGAGAGAAAGAGAAGCGTGAGTGAGTGAGAGAGAGAGAGAAAGAAAAGCTGTGAGTGAGAGAGAAAGAGAGAGAGAAAGAGAAGCTGTGAGTGAGAGAGATAGAGAGAAAGAGAAGCTGTGTGTGTGAGAGAGAAATAGAAGATGTGAGTGAGTGAGAGAGAGAGAGAAAGAGAAGCTGTGCGTTAGTGAGTGAGAGAGAAAGAGAAGCTGTGTGAGAGAGAAAGAGAGAGAAAGAGAAGCGTGAGTGAGTGAGAGAGAGAGAGAAAGAAAAGCTGTGAGTGAGAGAGAACGAGAAGCTGTGAGTGAGAGAGAGAGAGAGAGAAGCTGTGTGTGAGTCACAGAGAGAGAGAGAATGAGAAGCTGTGAGAGAGTGAGAGAGAGAAGCTGTGAGTGAGTGAGAGAGAGAGAAGGAGAAGCTGTGAGTTAGTGAGAGAGAAATTGAAGCTGTGAGTGAGAGTCAGAGAGAAACATTAGTTGTTAGTGAGTGAGAGAGAGAGAGAGAGAGAAGCTGTGTGTGTGAGAGAGAGAAAGAGAAGCTGTGTGAGAGAGAGAAAGAGAAGATGTGAGTGAGAGAGACAGAGAGAGAGAAGCTGTGAGTGAGAGAGAGAGAGAAAGAGAAGCTGTGAGTGAGAGAGAGAGAGAAAGAGAAGCTGTGAGTGAGTGAGAGAGAGAGAAAAGAGAAGCTGTGAGTGAGTGAGAGACAGAGAAAGAGAAGCTGTGAGTGAGAGAGCCAGAGGGAGAAAGAGAAGCGGTGAGTGAGTGAGAGAGAGAGAAAGAGAAGCTGTTAGTGAGAGAGAGAGAGAGATGCTGTGAATGAGAGAGAGATAGAAATAGAAGCTGTGAGTGAGAGAGAGAGAAAGAGAAGCTGTGTGAGAGAGAGAGAGAGAGAAAGAGAAGCTGTGTGTGAGAGAGAGAAAGAGAAGCTGTGAGTGAGAGAGATACAGAGAGAGAAGCTGTGAGTGAGAGAGAGAGAAGCTGTGAGTGAGTGAGAGAGAGAAAAAGAATCTGTGATTGATTGAGAGAGAGAAAGAGAAGCTGTGAGTGCGAGAGCAAGAGGGAGAAACAGAAGCTGTGAGTGAGAGAGAGAGAGAGAAAGAGAAGCTGTGAGTGAGAGAGAGAGAGAGAGAGAGAAAAGCTGTGAATGAGGGAGAGATAGAAATAGAAGCTGTGAGTGAGAGAGACAGAAAGAGAAGCTGTGTGTGTGTGAGAGAGAGAAAGAGAAGCTGTGTGTGTTAGAGAGAAAGAGAACGTGTGAGTGAGAGAGACGGAGAGAGAGAAGCTGTAAGTGAGGGAGAGAGAGAGAAAGAGAAGCTGTGAGTGAGAGAGAGAGAGAAAGAGAAGCTGTGAGTGAGAGAGAGAAAGCGAAAGAGAAGATGTGAGTGAGAGAGAGAGAGAGAGAGAGAAGCTGTGAGTGAGGGAGTGAGGGAGAGAAAGAAAGAGGAGCTGTGAGTGAGAGAGAGAGAGAAAGAGTAGCTGTGAATGAGAGAGAGAGAAAGAGAAGCTGTGAGTGAGAGAGAGAGAGAAAGAGAAGCTGTGAGTGAGAGAGAGAAAGCGAAAGAGAAGCTGTGAGTGAGAGAGAGAGAGAGAAAGAGAAGCTGTGAGTGAGGGAGACAGAGAGAGAAATAGAACCTGTGAGTGAGAGAGAGAGAGAAGCTGTGAGTGAGAGAGAGAAAGAGAAGCTGTGAGTGAGAGAGATAGAGAAAGAGAAGGTTTGAGTGAGTGAGAGAGCGAGAGAAAGAGATACTGTGAGTGAGAGAGAGAGAAAGAAGCTGCGAGAGAGAAAGAGAAGCTGTGAGTGAGAGAGTGAAAGAGAAGCGGTGAATGAGTGAGAGAGAGAGAAAGCGAAGCTGTGAGTGAGAGAGAGAAAGAGAAACTGTGAGTGAGAGAGAGAGAGAAATAGAAGCTGTGAGTGAGAGAGAAAGAGAAGCTGTGAGAGAGAGAGAGAAAGAGAAGCTGTGAGTGAGAGAGCAAAAGAGAAGTGGTGAGTGAGTGAGTGAGAGAGAAAGAGAAGCTGTGAGTGAGAGAGAAAGAGAAGCTGTGAGTGAGAGAGAGAGAGAGAAGCTGTGAGTGAGAGAGAGAGACCAATAGAAGCTGTTAGAGAGAGAGAAAGAGAAGCTGTAAGTGAGGGAGAGAGAGAGAAAGAGAAGCTGTGAGTGAGAGAGAGAAAGAGAAAGAAAAGCTGTGAATGAGAGAGAGAGAGAAAGAGAAGCTGTGAGGGAGAGAGAGAAAAAGAGAAGCTGTGAGTGAGTGAGAGAGAGAGAGAGAGAAAAGAGAAGCTGTGAGTGAGGGAGATAGAGAGAAAGAGAAGCTGTGTGTGAGAGAGAGAGAAATAGAAGATGCGAGTGAGTGAGAGACAGAGAAAGAGAAGCTGTGAGTTAGTGAGTGAGAGAGAGAAGCTGTGAGAGAGAGAGAGAAAGAGAAGCTGTGAGTGAGAGAGCAAAAGAGAAGCGGTGAGTGAGTGAGTGAGAGAGAAAGAGAAGCTGTGAGTGAGAAAGAGAAGCTGTGAGAGAGAGAGAGAAGCTGTGAGTGAGAGAGAGAGAGACCAATAGAAGCTGTTAGAGAGAGAGAGAAGCTGTAAGTGAGGGAGAGAGAGAGAAAGAGAAGCTGTGAGAGAGAGAAAGAGAAAGAGAAGCTGTGAGTGAGAGAGAGAGAGAGAGAGAGAAGCTGTGAGGGAGAGAGAGAGAGAAAGAGAAGCTGTGAGGGAGAGAGACAGAAAGAGAAGCTGTGAGTGAGTGAGAGAGAGACCTATAGAAGCTGTTAGAGAGAGAGTGAGAGAGACAGAAAGAGAAGCTGTGTGTGTGTGTGAGAGAGAAAGAGAAGCTGTGTGTGTTAGAGAGAAAGAGAAGGTGTGAGTGAGAGAGACGGAGAGAGAGAAGCTGTAAGTGAGGGAGAGAGAGAGAAAGAGAAGCTGTGAGTGAGAGAGAGAGAGAAAGAGAAGCTGTGAGTGAGAGAGAGAAAGCGAAAGAGAAGATGTGAGTGAGAGAGAGAGAGAGAGAGAAGCTGTGAGTGAGGGAGTGAGGGAGAGAAAGAAAGAGGAGCTGTGAGTGAGAGAGAGAGAGAAAGAGTAGCTGTGAATGAGAGAGAGAGAAAGAGAAGCTGTGAGTGAGAGAGAGAGAGAAAGAGAAGCTGTGAGTGAGAGAGAGAAAGCGAAAGAGAAGCTGTGAGTGAGAGAGAGAGAGAAAGAGAAGCTGTGAGTGAGGGAGACAGAGAGAGAAATAGAACCTGTGAGTGAGAGAGAGAGAGAAGCTGTGAGTGAGAGAGAGAAAGAGAAGCTGTGAGTGAGAGAGATAGAGAAAGAGAAGGTTTGAGTGAGTGAGAGAGCGAGAGAAAGAGATACTGTGAGTGAGAGAGGGAGAAAGAAGCTGTGAGAGAGAAAGAGAAGCTGTTAGTGAGAGAGTGAAAGAGAAGCGGTGAATGAGTGAGAGAGAGAGAAAGCGAAGCTGTGAGTGAGAGAGAGAAAGAGAAACTGTGAGTGAGAGAGAGAGAGAAATAGAAGCTGTGAGTGAGAGAGAAAGAGAAGCTGTGTGAGAGAGAGAGAGAGAGAAGCTGTGAGTGAGAGAGCAAAAGAGAAGTGGTGAGTGAGTGAGTGAGAGAGAAAGAGAAGCTGTGAGTGAGAGAGAAAGAGAAGCTGTGAGTGAGAGAGAGAGAGAGAAGCTGTGAGTGAGAGAGAGAGACCAATAGAAGCTGTTAGAGAGAGAGAAAGAGAAGCTGTAAGTGAGGGAGAGAGAGAGAAAGAGAAGCTGTGAGTGAGAGAGAGAAAGAGAAAGAAAAGCTGTGAATGAGAGAGAGAGAGAAAGAGAAGCTGTGAGGGAGAGAGAGAAAAAGAGAAGCTGTGAGTGAGTGAGAGAGAGAGAGAGAGAAAAGAGAAGCTGTGAGTGAGGGAGATAGAGAGAAAGAGAAGCTGTGTGTGAGAGAGAGAGAAATAGAAGATGCGAGTGAGTGAGAGACAGAGAAAGAGAAGCTGTGAGTTAGTGAGTGAGAGAGAGAAGCTGTGAGAGAGAGAGAGAAGGAGAAGCTGTGAGTGAGAGAGCAAAAGAGAAGCGGTGAGTGAGTGAGTGAGAGAGAAAGAGAAGCTGTGAGTGAGAAAGAGAAGCTGTGAGAGAGAGAGAGAAGCTGTGAGTGAGAGAGAGAGACCAATAGAAGCTGTTAGAGAGAGAGAGAGAGAAGCTGTAAGTGAGGGAGAGAGAGAGAAAGAGAAGCTGTGAGAGAGAGAAAGAGAAAGAGAAGCTGTGAGTGAGAGAGAGAGAGAGAGAGAAGCTGTGATGGAGAGAGAGAGAGAAAGAGAAGCTGTGAGGGAGAGAGAGAGAAAGAGAAGCTGTGAGTGAGTGAGAGAGAGACCTATAGAAGCTGTTAGAGAGAGAGTGAGAGAGAGAGAAAGAGAAGCAGTGAGTGAGAAAGACAGAGAGAAAAAGAGAAGCTGTGTGTGAGGCAGTGAGGGAGAGAAAGAAAGAGAAGCTGTGAGTGAGAGAGAGAGAGAGAAAGAGAAGTTGTGAGTGAGAGATAGAGAGAAAGAGAAGCTGAGTGAGGGAGACAGAGAGGAAAAAAGAACCTGTGAGTGAGCAAGAGAGAGAGAGAAAGAGAAGCTGTGAGTGAGTGAGAGAGAGAGAAGCTGTGAGTGAGAGAGATAGAGAAAGAGAAGGTTTGAGTGAGTGAGAGAGCGAGAGAAAGAGATACTGTGAGTGAGAGAGAGAGAAAGAAGCTGTGTGTGAGTGAGAGAGAGAGAGAAGCTGTGTGTGAGAGAGAGAAAGAGAGAGAAGCTGTGAGTGAGAGAGAGAGAGAAAGGGAAGCTGTGAGGGAGAGAGAGAGAAAGAGAAGCTGTGAGTGAGTGAGAGAGAGAGAAAAGAGAAGCTGTGAGTGAGAGAGATAGAAAGAGAAGCTGTGTGTGAGAGAGAGAAATAGAAGATGTGAGTGAGTGAGAGAGAGAGAGAAAGAGAAGCTGTGAGTGATTGAGTGAGAGAAAGAGAGAAAAGCTGTGTGAGAGAGAGAGAGAAAGAGAAGCTGTGAGTTAGTGAGAGAGAGAGAAATAGAAGCCGTGAGTGAGAGAGACAGAGAGAGAAAAGCTGTGAGTGAGTGAGAGAGAGAGAGAGAAAGAGAAGCTGTGAGTGAGAGAGAGAGAAGGAAAGAGAAGCTGTGTGAGAGAGAAAGAGAGAGAAAGAGAAGCATGAGTAAGTGAGAGAGAGAGAGAGAGAATGAGAAGCTGTGAGAGAGAGAAAGAGAAGCTGTGAGTGAGTGAGAGAGAGAGAAGGAGAAGCTGTGAGTTAGTGAGAGAGAGAGAAATTGAAGCTGTGAGTGAGAGACAGAGAGAAACAGAAGTTGTGAGTGAGTGAGAGAGAGAGAGAGAGAGAGAAGCTTGTGTGTGTGTGAGAGAAAGAGAAGCTGTGTGTGTGAGAAAGAAAGAGAAGCTGTGAGTGAGGGAGACAGAGAGAGAGAAGCTGTGAGTGAGGGAGACAGAGAGAGAAATAGAACCTGTGAGTGAGCAAGAGAGAGAGAGAAAGAGAAGCTGTGAGTGAGAGAGAGAAGCTGTTGGTGAGAGAGTAAAAGAGAAGCTGTGAGAGAGAGAGATAGAGACAGAGAACGTTTGAGTGAGTGAGAGAGCGAGAGAAAGAGATACGGTGAGTGAGAGTGACAGAAAGTAGCTGTGAGAGAGAAAGAGAAGCTGTGAATGAGAGAGTGAAAGAGAAGGGGTAAATGAGTGAGAGAGAGAGAAAGCGAAGCTGTGAGTGAGAGAGAGAGAAAGAGAAACTGTGAGTGAGAGAGAGAGAAAGAGAAGCTGTGTTGAGAGAGAGAGAAAGAGAAGCTGTGAGTGAGTGAGTGAGAGAGAGAAAGAGAAGTTGTGAGTGAGAGAGAAAGAGAAGCTGTGTGGGAGAGAGAGAAAGAGAAGCTGTGAGTGAGAGAGCAAAAGAGAAGCGGTGAGTGAGTGAGTGAGAGAGAAAGAGAAGCTGTGAGTGAGACAGAAAGAAGCTGTGAGTGTGAGAGAGAGAGAGAAGCTGTGAGTGAGTGAGAGAGAGACCAATAGAAGCTGTTAGAGAGAGAGAGAGAAGCTGCAAGTGAGGGAGAGAGAGAGAAAGAGAAGCTGTGAGTGAGAGAGAGAAAGAGAAAGAGAAGCTGTGAGTGAGAGAGAGAGAAAGAGAAGCTGTGAGGGAGAGAGAGAGAAAGAGAAGCTGTGAGCGATTGAGAGAGAGAGAAAAGAGAAGCTGTGAGTGAGAGAGAGAGAGAAGTTGTGTGTGTGAGAGAGAGACCAATAGAAGCTGTTAGAGAGAGAGAGAGAGAAGCTGTAAGTGAGGGAGAGAGAGAAAGAGAAGATGTGAGAGAGAGAAAGAGAAGCTGTGAGTGAGTGAGAGAGAGAAAAAGAGAAGCTTTGAGTTAGTGAGAGAGAGAAAGGGAAGCTGTGTGAGAGAGAAAGAGAGAGAATGAGGAGCGTGAGTGAGTGAGAGAGAGAGAGAAAGAAAAGCTGTGAGTGAGAGAAAAAGAGAAGCTGTGAGTGAGAGAGTTAGAGAGAGAGAGAGAGAGAGAGAGAAGCAGTGTGTGAGTGAGCGAGAGAGAGAGAGAATGGGAAGCTGTGTGAGAGAGAGAAAAAGAAGCTGTGTGAGTGAGAGAGAGAGAAGGAGAAGCTGTGAGTTTTTGAGAGAGAGAGGAATTGAAGCTGTGAGTGAGAGACAGAGAGAATGAAGTTGTGAGTGAGTGAGAGAGAGAAAGAGAGACAGAGAAGGTGTGTGTTAGAGAGAGAGAAAGAGAAGCTGTGAGTGAGTGAGAGAGAGAGAGAAGCTGTGAGTCAGTGAGAGAGAGAGAAAGAGAAGCAGTGAGTGAGAGAGACAGAGAGAAAAAGAGAAGCTGTGAGTGAGGCAGTGAGGGAGAGAAAGAAAGAAAAGCTGTGAGTGAGAGAGAGAGAGAAAGAGTAGGTGTGAATGAGAGAGAGAGAGAAAGAGAAGCTGTGAGAGAGAGAGAGAAAGAGAAGCTGTGAGTGAGAGAGAGAGAGAGAGAAAGAGAAGTTGTGAGTGAGAGAGAGAAAGCGAAAGATAAGCTGTGAGTGAGAGATAGAGAGACAGAAAGAGAAGCTGAGTGAGGGAGACAGAGAGAAAAATAGAACCTGTGAGTGAGCAAGAGAGAGAGAGAAAGAGAAGCTGTGAGTGAGAGAGAGAGAGAAGCTGTGAGTGAGAGAGAGAAAAAGCTGTGAGTGAGAGAGATAGAGAAAGAGAAGGTTTGAGTGAGTGAGAGAGCGAGAGAAAGAGATACTGTGAGTGAGAGAGAGAGAAAGAAGCTGTGAGAGAGAAAGAGAAGCTGTGAGTGAGAGAGTGAAAGAGAAGCGGTGAATGAGTGAGAGAGAGAGAAAGCGAAGCTGTGAGTGAGAGAGAGAGAAAGAGAAACTGTGAGTGAGAGAGAGAGAGAAAGAGAAGCTGTGTGGAGAGAGAGAGAAAGAGAAGCTGTGAGTGAGTGAGTGAGAGAGAGAAAGAGAAGTTGTGAGTGAGAGAGAAAGAGAAGCTGTGAGAGAGAGAGAAAGAGAAGCTGTGAGTGAGAGAGCAAAAGAGAAGCGGTGAGTGAGTGAGAGAGAGAGAAGCTGTGAGTGAGAGAGAAAGAGAAGCTGTGAGTGAGAGAGAGAGAGAAGCTGTGAGTGAGAGAGAGAGAGACCAATAGAAGCTGTTAGAGAGAGAGAGAAAGAGAAGCCATAAGTGAGGGAGAGAGAGAGAAAGATAAGCTGTGAGTGAGTGAGAGAGAGAGAGAAGCTGTGAGTGAGAGAGAGAAAGGGAGAGAAGCTGTGAGTGAGAGAGAGAGAGAAAGAGAAGCTGTGATGGAGAGAGAGAGAAAGAGAAGCTGTGAGTGAGTGAGAGAGAGAGAGAACCTGTGAGTGAGAGAGATAGAGAAAGAGAAGCTGTGAGAGAGAGAAAGCGAAGCTGTGAGTGAGAGAGAGAGAAAGAGAAACTGTGAGTGAGAGAGAGAGAGAAAGAGAAGCTGTGTGTGTGAGAGAGAAAGAGAAGCTGTGAGTGAGAGAGCAAAAGAGAAGCGGTGAGTGAGTGAGTGATAGAGAAAGAGAAGCTGTGAGTGAGAGAGAAAGAGAAGCTGTGAGAGAAAGAGAGAGAGAGAAGCTGTGAGTGAGAGAGAGAGACCAATAGAAGCTGTTAGAGAGAGAGAGAGAGAGAAGCTGTAAGTGAGGGAGAGAGAGAGAAAGAGAAGCTGTCAGAGAGAGAGAGAAGCTGAGTGAGAGAGAGAAAGAGAACGAGAACCTGTGAGTGAGAGAGAGAGAAAGAGAAGCTTTGAGGGAGAGAGAGAGAAAGAGAAGCTGTGAGTGAGAGAGATAGAGAGAAAAGCTGAGAGAGAGAGAGAGAAAGGGAAGCTGTGAGTGAGTGAGTCACTCACTCACATCTTCTATTTCTCTCTCTCTCTCTCACAGCTTCTCTTTCTCTCTATCTCTCTGACTCACAGGTTCTATTTCACTCTCTGTCTCCCTCACTCACAGCTTCTCTCTCTATCTCTCTCACTCACAGCTTCTCTTTCTCATTCTCTCTCTCACTCACAGCTTCTCTCTCTCTCTCTCACTCACAGCTTCCCTCTCTCTCTCACACTCACTCACTCACAGCTTCTCTCTCTCTCTGTCTCTCTCCCTCACAGCTTCTCTTTCTCTCTCTCTCTCTAACAGCTTCTATCGGTCTCTCTCTCTCACTCACAGCTTCTCTCTCTCTCTCTCACTCACAGCTTCTCTTTCTCTCTCACTCACAGCTTCTCTTTCTCTCTCTCTCACTCACTCAACACTTCTCTTTTGCTCTCTCACTCACAGCTTCTCTTTCTCTCTCTCTCCACACAGCTTCTCTCTCTCTCTCTAACAATTTCTCTTTCTCTCTCCCTCTCACTCACATCTTCTATTTCTCTCTCTTTCTCACAGCTTCTCTTTCTCTCTATCTCTCTCACTCACAGCTTCTCTTTTCTCTCTCATGCACTCACAGCTTCTCTTTCTCTCTCTCTCCCTCACAGCTTCTCTTTCTCTCTCTCTCACTCACAGCTTCTCTTTCTCTCTCTCACTCACAGCTTCTCTCTCTCTCTCTCTCTCCCTCACAGCTTCTCTTTCTCTCTCTCTCACTCACAGCTTCTCTCTCTCTCTCTCACAGCTTCTCTTTCTCTCTCTCTCTCATTCACAACTACTCTTTCACTCTCTCACAGCTTCTCTCTCTCACACACACACACAGCTTCTCTTTCTCTCTCTCTCTTGCTCACTCACAGGTTCTATTTCTCTCTCTGTCTCCCTCACTCACAGCTTCTCTTTCTCTCTCTCTCTCTCTCACTCACAGCTTCTCTTTCGCTTTCTCTCTCTCACTCACAGCTTCTCTTTCTCTCTCTCTCTCTCTCACTCACAGCTTCTCTTTCTCTCTCTCTCACTCACAGCTTCTCTTTCTCTCTCTCACTCACAGCTTCTCTTTCTCTCTCTCTCTCACTCACAGCTTCTCTCTCTCTCTCACAGCTTCTCTTTCTCTCTATCTCTCTCACTCATAGCTTCTCTTTTCTCTCTCTCTCACTCACTCACAGCTTCTCTTTCTCTCTCTCTCCCTCACAGCTTCTCTTTCTCTCTCTCTCACTCACAGCTTCTCTTTCTCTTTCTCTCTCACTCACAGCTTCTCTTTCTTTCCCTCCCTCCCTCACTCACTCACAGCTTCTCGTTCTCTCTCTGTCTCTCTCACTCACTGCTTCTCTTTCTCTCTGTCTCACTGACTCACAGCTTCTCTCTCTCTCTCACTCACTCACAGCTTCTCATTCTCTCTTTCTCTCTCTCACTCACAGCTTCTCTCTCTCTCTCTCTCTCACAGCTTCTCTTTCTCTCTTTCTCTCTCACTCACAGCTTTTCTTTCTCTCTCTCTCACTCACAGCTTCTCTTTCTCTCTCTCTCTCATTCACAGCTACTCTTTCTCTCTCTCTCACTCACTCACAGCTTCTCTCTCTCTCTCACACTCACAGCTTCTCTTTCTCTCTCTCTCTCACTCACTCACAGCTTTTCTCTATCTGTCTCTCTCACTCACAGCTTCTCTTTCTCTCTCACACACACAGCTTCTCTTTCACTCTCTCTCTCACCCACAGCTTCTCTTTCTCTCTCTCTCTGTCTAACTCACTCACAACTTCTGTTTCTTTCTGTCTCTCACTCACAGCTTCAATTTCTCTCTCACTAACTCACAGCTTCTCCTTCTCTCTCACTCACTCACAGCTTCTCTTTCTCTCTCTCTCTCACAGCTTCTCATTCTCTCTCTCTCTCTCTCTCTCACTCACACACAGCTTCTCTCTCTCTCTCTCTAACTCTCTCACACACAGTTTTTCTCTCTCTCTCTAACTCTCTCACTCACAGCTTTTCTTTCTCTCTCTCTCTCTCACTCACTCACACTTCTCTTTCTCTCTCTGTCTCTCTCACACAGCTCCTTTTTTCTCTCTCTCACTAACTCACAGCTTCTCTTTCTCTCTCTCTCACTCACTCACAGCTTCTCTTTCTCTCTCTATCTCTCTAACTCACAGCTTCTCTTTCTCTCTCTCTCACTCATTCACAGCTTCTCTCTCTGTCTCTCTCACTCACGGCTTCTATTTCTCTCTCTCTCTCACTCTCACAGCTACTATTTCTCTCTCTATCACAGCTTTTCTCTCTTTCTCTCACTCACTCACAGCTTCTCTTTATCTCTCTCTTTCACTCACTCACATCTTCTATTTCTCTCTCTCACACAGCTTATCTTTCTCTCTATCTCTCTCACTCACAGCTTCTCTTTCTCATTCTCTCTCTCACTCACAGCTTCTCTTTCTCTCTCTCTCTCTCTCACTCACAGCTTCTCTCTCTCTCTCTCACTCACTCCCTCACTCACAGCTTCTCTTTCTCTCTCTGTCTCTCTCCCTCACAGCTTCTCTTTCTCTCTCACTCACAGCTTCTCTCTCTCTCTCTCAGTCACTCACCGCTTCTCTTTTGCTCTCTCACTCACAGCTTCTCTCTCTCTCTCACAGCTTCTCTTTCTCTCTCTCTCTAACAGTTTCTCTTTCTCTCTCACTCACAGCTTCGCTTTCCCTCTCTCTCACTCATTCACCGCTTCTCTTTCTCTCTCTCACTCATAGCTTCTCTTTCTCTCTCACAGCTTCTTTCTCTCTCTCTCACTCACAGTATCTCTTTCTCTCACTCTCTCACTCACTCAAACCTTCACTTTCTCTATCTCTCTCACTCATTGCTTCTCTTTCTCTCTCTCACTCTCAGCTTCTCTCTCTCTCTCTCTCACTCACAGCTTCATTTCTCTCTCTCTCTTGCTCACTCACAGGTTCTATTTCTCTCTCTGTCTCCCTCACTCACAGCTTCTCTTTCTCTCTCTCTCTCTCACTCACAGCTTCTCTTTTGCTTTCTCTCTCTCACTCACAGCTTCTCTTTCTCTCTCTCTCTCACTCACAGCTTCTCTTTCTCTCTCACTCACAGCTTCTCTTTCTCTCTCTCTCATTCACAGCTACTCGTTCTCTCTCTCACACACAGCTTCTCTCTCTCTCACTCACTCACAGCTTCTCTTTCTCTCTCTCTCTTGCTCACTCACAGGTTCTATTTCTCTCTCTGTCTCCCTCACTCACAGCTTCTCTTTCTCTCTCTCTCTCTCACTCACAGCTTCTCTTTTGCTTTCTCTCTCTCACTCACAGCTTCTCTTTCTCTCTCTCTCTCTCTCACTCACAGCTTCTCTTTCTCTCTCTCTCACTCACAGCTTCTCTTTCTCTCTCTCACTCACAGCTTCTCTTTCTTTCTCTCTCTCTCTCACTCACAGCTTCTCTCTCTCTCTCACAGCTTCTCTTTCTCTCTATCTCTCTCACTCATAGCTTCTCTTTTCTCTCTCTCTCACTCACTCACAGCTTCTCTTTCTCTCTCTCTCCCTCACAGCTTCTCTTTCTCTCTCTCTCACTCACAGCTTCTCTTTCTCTTTCTCTCTCACTCACAGCTTCTCTTTCTTTCCCTCCCTCCCTCACTCACTCACAGCTTCTCGTTCTCTCTCTGTCTCTCTCACTCACTGCTTCTCTTTCTCTCTGTCTCACTGACTCACAGCTTCTCTCTCTCTCTCACTCACTCACAGCTTCTCATTCTCTCTTTCTCTCTCTCACTCACAGCTTCTCTCTCTCTCTCTCTCTCACAGCTTCTCTTTCTCTCTTTCTCTCTCACTCACAGCTTTTCTTTCTCTCTCTCTCACTCACAGCTTCTCTTTCTCTCTCTCTCTCATTCACAGCTACTCTTTCTCTCTCTCTCACTCACTCACAGCTTCTCTCTCTCTCTCACACTCACAGCTTCTCTTTCTCTCTCTCTCTCACTCACTCACAGCTTTTCTCTATCTGTCTCTCTCACTCACAGCTTCTCTTTCTCTCTCACACACACAGCTTCTCTTTCACTCTCTCTCTCACCCACAGCTTCTCTTTCTCTCTCTCTCTGTCTAACTCACTCACAACTTCTGTTTCTTTCTGTCTCTCACTCACAGCTTCAATTTCTCTCTCACTAACTCACAGCTTCTCCTTCTCTCTCACTCACTCACAGCTTCTCTTTCTCTCTCTCTCTCACAGCTTCTCATTCTCTCTCTCTCTCTCTCTCTCACTCACACACAGCTTCTCTCTCTCTCTCTCTAACTCTCTCACACACAGTTTTTCTCTCTCTCTCTAACTCTCTCACTCACAGCTTTTCTTTCTCTCTCTCTCTCTCACTCACTCACACTTCTCTTTCTCTCTCTGTCTCTCTCACACAGCTCCTTTTTTCTCTCTCTCACTAACTCACAGCTTCTCTTTCTCTCTCTCTCACTCACTCACAGCTTCTCTTTCTCTCTCTATCTCTCTAACTCACAGCTTCTCTTTCTCTCTCTCTCACTCATTCACAGCTTCTCTCTCTGTCTCTCTCACTCACGGCTTCTATTTCTCTCTCTCTCTCACTCTCACAGCTACTATTTCTCTCTCTATCACAGCTTTTCTCTCTTTCTCTCACTCACTCACAGCTTCTCTTTATCTCTCTCTTTCACTCACTCACATCTTCTATTTCTCTCTCTCACACAGCTTATCTTTCTCTCTATCTCTCTCACTCACAGCTTCTCTTTCTCATTCTCTCTCTCACTCACAGCTTCTCTTTCTCTCTCTCTCTCTCTCACTCACAGCTTCTCTCTCTCTCTCTCACTCACTCCCTCACTCACAGCTTCTCTTTCTCTCTCTGTCTCTCTCCCTCACAGCTTCTCTTTCTCTCTCACTCACAGCTTCTCTCTCTCTCTCTCTCAGTCACTCACCGCTTCTCTTTTGCTCTCTCACTCACAGCTTCTCTCTCTCTCTCACAGCTTCTCTTTCTCTCTCTCTCTAACAGTTTCTCTTTCTCTCTCACTCACAGCTTCGCTTTCCCTCTCTCTCACTCATTCACCGCTTCTCTTTCTCTCTCTCACTCATAGCTTCTCTTTCTCTCTCACAGCTTCTTTCTCTCTCTCTCACTCACAGTATCTCTTTCTCTCACTCTCTCACTCACTCAAACCTTCACTTTCTCTATCTCTCTCACTCATTGCTTCTCTTTCTCTCTCTCACTCTCAGCTTCTCTCTCTCTCTCTCTCACTCACAGCTTCATTTCTCTCTCTCTCTTGCTCACTCACAGGTTCTATTTCTCTCTCTGTCTCCCTCACTCACAGCTTCTCTTTCTCTCTCTCTCTCTCACTCACAGCTTCTCTTTTGCTTTCTCTCTCTCACTCACAGCTTCTCTTTCTCTCTCTCTCTCACTCACAGCTTCTCTTTCTCTCTCACTCACAGCTTCTCTTTCTCTCTCTCTCATTCACAGCTACTCGTTCTCTCTCTCACACACAGCTTCTCTCTCTCTCACTCACTCACAGCTTCTCTTTCTCTCTCTCTCTTGCTCACTCACAGGTTCTATTTCTCTCACTGTCTCCCGCATTCAAAGCTTCTCTTTCTCTCACTCTCTCACTCACAGCTTCTCTTTCGCTTTCTCTCTCTCACTCACAGCTTCTCTTTCTCTCTCTCTCTCTCACTCACAGCGTCTCTTTCTCTCTCTCTCTCTCACTCACAGCTTCTCTTTCTCTCTCTCACTCACAGCTTCTCTTTCTCTCTCTCTCTCACTCACAGCTTCTCTCTCTCTCTCTCACTCACAGCTTCTCTCTCTCTCTCTCTCACTCACATCTTCTATTTCTCTCTCTCCCTCACAGCTTCTCTCTCTCTCTCTCTCACTCACAGCTTCTCTTTCTCTTTCTCTCTCTCACTCACAGCTTCTCTTTCTTTCTCTCCCTCACTAACTCACTCACAGCTTCTCTTTCTCTCTCTGTCTCTCTCACTCACTGCTTCTCTTTCTCTCTGTCTCACTGACTCACAGCTTCTCTCTCTCTCTCACTCACTCACAGCTTCTCTTTCTCTCTTTCTGTCACTCAGTCACAACTTCTGTTTCTCTCTGTCTCTCACTCACAGCTTCAATTTCTCTCTCTCTCACTAACTCACAGCTTCTCCTTCTCTCTCTCACTCACTCACAGCTTCTCTTTCTCTCTCTCTCTCACAGCTTCTCATTCTCTCTCTCTCTCACTCACACACAGCTTCTCTTTCTCTCCCTCTCTAACTCTCTCACTCACAGCTTCTCTTTCTCTCTCCCTCAGAGCTTTTCTTTCTTTCTCTCACTCACACACGCTTCTCTTTCTCACTCTGTCTCTCTCACACAGCTTCTCTTTCTCTCTCTCTCACTAACTCACAGCTTCTTTTTCTCTAACTCTCACTCACTCACAGCTTCTCTTTCTCTCTCTCTCTCTCACTCACAGCTTCTCTTTCTCTCTCTCACTCACAGCTTCTCTCTCTCTCTCTCCCTCACAGCTTCTCTTTCTCTCTCTCTCCCTCACAGCTTCTCTTTCTCTCTCTCTCTAACAGCTTCTATTGGTCTCTCTCTCTCTCACTCACAGCTTCTCTCTCTCTCACTCACTCACATCTTCTCTTTCTCTCTCACTCACAGCTTCTCTTTCTCTCTCTCTCACTCACTCACCGCTTCTCTTTTGCTCTCTCACAGCTTCTCTTTCTCTCTCTCTCACACTCAATCACTCACTCACAGCTTCTCTTTCTCTCTCTATCCACAGCTTCTCTTTATCTCTCTCTCTAACACTTTCTCTTTCTCTCTCTCTCTCACTCACATCTTCGCTTTCCCTCTCTCTCACTCATTCACCGCTTCTCTTTCACTCTCTCACTCATAGCTTCTCTTTCTCTCTCACAGCTTCTTTCTCTCTCTCTCACTCACAGTATCTCTTTCTCTAGTTCTGTCACTCACTCACTCCTTCACTTTCTCTATCTCTCTCACTCACAGCTTCTCGTTCTCTCTCTCACTCACAGCTTCTCTCTCTCTCTCTCACTCACAGCTTCTCTTTCTCTCTCTCTCTTGCTCACTAACAGGTTCTATTTCTCTCTCTGTCTTCCTCACTCACAGCTTCTCTTTCTCTCTCTCTCTCTCTCACAGCTTCACTTTTGCTTTCTCTCTCTCACTCACAGCTTCTCTTTCTCTCTCTCACACTCACAGCTTCTCTTTCTCTCTCTCTCTCTCACTCACAGCTTCTCTTTCTCTCTCTCTCTCATTCACAGCTACTCTTTCTCTCTCTCTCTCACAGCTTCTCTCTCTCTCTCACTCACAGCTTCTCTTTCTGTCTCTCTCTTGCTCACTCACAGGTTCTATTTCTCTCTCTGTCTCCCTCACTCACAGCTTCTCTTTCTCTCTCTCTCTCACTCACAGCTTCTCTTTCGCTTTCTCTCTCACACTCACAGCTTCTATTTCTCTCTCTCTCACTCACTCACATCTTCTCTTTCTCTCTCTCTCTCACTCACAGCTTCTCTCTCTCTCTCACTCACAGCTTCTCTTTCTCTCTCTCTCTCTCACTCACAGCTTCTCTCTCTCTCTCTCACTCACAGCTTCTCTTTCTCTCTCTCTCTCACTCACATCTTCTATTTCTCGCTCTCACACACAGCTTCTCTTTCTCTCTATCTCTCTCACTCACAGCTTCGCTTTTCTCTTTCTCTCACTCACTCACAGCTTCTCTTTCTCTCTCTCTCTCTCACTCACAGCTTCTCTTTCTCTCTCTCACTCACAGCTTCTCTTTCTCTCTCTCTCTCACTCACAGCTTCTCTCTCTCTCTCTCACTCACAGCTTCTCTTTCTCTCTCTCTCTCTCTCACTCACATCTTCTATTTCTCTCTCTCCCTCACAGCTTCTCTCTCTCTCTCTCACTCACAGCTTCTCTTTCTCTTTCTCTCTCTCACTCACAGCTTCTCTTTCTTTCTCTCCCTCACTCACTCACTCACAGCTTCTCTTTCTCTCTCTGTCTCTCTCACTCACTGCTTCTCTTTCTCTCTGTCTCACTGACTCACAGCTTCTCTCTCTCTCACTCACTCACAGCTTCTCTTTCTCTCTTTCTGTCACTCACTCACAACTTCTGTTTCTCTCTGTCTCTCACTCACAGCTTCAATTTCTCTCTCTCTCACTAACTCACAGCTTCTCCTTCTCTCTCTCTCACTCACTCACAGCTTCTCTTTCTCTCTCTCTCTCACAGCTTCTCATTCTCTCTCTCTCTCTCACTCACACACAGCTTCTCTTTCTCTCTCTCTCTAACTCTCTCACTCACAGCTTCTCTTTCTCTCTCCCTCACAGCTTTTCTTTCTTTCTCTCACTCACACACGCTTCTCTTTCTCACTCTGTCTCTCTCACACAGCTTCTCTTTCTCTCTCTCTCACTAACTCACAGCTTCTTTTTCTCTAACTCTCACTCACTCACAGCTTCTCTTTCTCTCTCTCTCTCTCTCACAGCTTCTCTTTCTCTCTCTCTCTCACTCACTCACAGCTTCTCTCTCTCTGTCTCTCTCACTCACGGCTTCTATTTCTCTAACTCTCACTCACTCACAGCTTCTCATTCTCTCTCTCTCTCACTCACACACAGCTTCTCTTTCTCTCCCTCTCTAACTCTCTCACTCACAGCTTCTCTTTCTCTCTCCCTCAGAGCTTTTCTTTCTTTCTCTCACTCACACACGCTTCTCTTTCTCACTCTGTCTCTCTCACACAGCTTCTCTTTCTCTCTCTCTCACTAACTCACAGCTTCTTTTTCTCTAACTCTCACTCACTCACAGCTTCTCTTTCTCTCTCTCTCTCTCACTCACAGCTTCTCTTTCTCTCTCTCACTCACAGCTTCTCTCTCTCTCTCTCCCTCACAGCTTCTCTTTCTCTCTCTCTCCCTCACAGCTTCTCTTTCTCTCTCTCTCTAACAGCTTCTATTGGTCTCTCTCTCTCTCACTCACAGCTTCTCTCTCTCTCACTCACTCACATCTTCTCTTTCTCTCTCACTCACAGCTTCTCTTTCTCTCTCTCTCACTCACTCACCGCTTCTCTTTTGCTCTCTCACAGCTTCTCTTTCTCTCTCTCTCACACTCAATCACTCACTCACAGCTTCTCTTTCTCTCTCTATCCACAGCTTCTCTTTATCTCTCTCTCTAACACTTTCTCTTTCTCTCTCTCTCTCACTCACATCTTCGCTTTCCCTCTCTCTCACTCATTCACCGCTTCTCTTTCACTCTCTCACTCATAGCTTCTCTTTCTCTCTCACAGCTTCTTTCTCTCTCTCTCACTCACAGTATCTCTTTCTCTAGTTCTGTCACTCACTCACTCCTTCACTTTCTCTATCTCTCTCACTCACAGCTTCTCGTTCTCTCTCTCACTCACAGCTTCTCTCTCTCTCTCTCACTCACAGCTTCTCTTTCTCTCTCTCTCTTGCTCACTAACAGGTTCTATTTCTCTCTCTGTCTTCCTCACTCACAGCTTCTCTTTCTCTCTCTCTCTCTCTCACAGCTTCACTTTTGCTTTCTCTCTCTCACTCACAGCTTCTCTTTCTCTCTCTCACACTCACAGCTTCTCTTTCTCTCTCTCTCTCTCACTCACAGCTTCTCTTTCTCTCTCTCTCTCATTCACAGCTACTCTTTCTCTCTCTCTCTCACAGCTTCTCTCTCTCTCTCACTCACAGCTTCTCTTTCTGTCTCTCTCTTGCTCACTCACAGGTTCTATTTCTCTCTCTGTCTCCCTCACTCACAGCTTCTCTTTCTCTCTCTCTCTCACTCACAGCTTCTCTTTCGCTTTCTCTCTCACACTCACAGCTTCTATTTCTCTCTCTCTCACTCACTCACATCTTCTCTTTCTCTCTCTCTCTCACTCACAGCTTCTCTCTCTCTCTCACTCACAGCTTCTCTTTCTCTCTCTCTCTCTCACTCACAGCTTCTCTCTCTCTCTCTCACTCACAGCTTCTCTTTCTCTCTCTCTCTCACTCACATCTTCTATTTCTCGCTCTCACACACAGCTTCTCTTTCTCTCTATCTCTCTCACTCACAGCTTCGCTTTTCTCTTTCTCTCACTCACTCACAGCTTCTCTTTCTCTCTCTCTCTCTCACTCACAGCTTCTCTTTCTCTCTCTCACTCACAGCTTCTCTTTCTCTCTCTCTCTCACTCACAGCTTCTCTCTCTCTCTCTCACTCACAGCTTCTCTTTCTCTCTCTCTCTCTCTCACTCACATCTTCTATTTCTCTCTCTCCCTCACAGCTTCTCTCTCTCTCTCTCACTCACAGCTTCTCTTTCTCTTTCTCTCTCTCACTCACAGCTTCTCTTTCTTTCTCTCCCTCACTCACTCACTCACAGCTTCTCTTTCTCTCTCTGTCTCTCTCACTCACTGCTTCTCTTTCTCTCTGTCTCACTGACTCACAGCTTCTCTCTCTCTCACTCACTCACAGCTTCTCTTTCTCTCTTTCTGTCACTCACTCACAACTTCTGTTTCTCTCTGTCTCTCACTCACAGCTTCAATTTCTCTCTCTCTCACTAACTCACAGCTTCTCCTTCTCTCTCTCTCACTCACTCACAGCTTCTCTTTCTCTCTCTCTCTCACAGCTTCTCATTCTCTCTCTCTCTCTCACTCACACACAGCTTCTCTTTCTCTCTCTCTCTAACTCTCTCACTCACAGCTTCTCTTTCTCTCTCCCTCACAGCTTTTCTTTCTTTCTCTCACTCACACACGCTTCTCTTTCTCACTCTGTCTCTCTCACACAGCTTCTCTTTCTCTCTCTCTCACTAACTCACAGCTTCTTTTTCTCTAACTCTCACTCACTCACAGCTTCTCTTTCTCTCTCTCTCTCTCTCACAGCTTCTCTTTCTCTCTCTCTCTCACTCACTCACAGCTTCTCTCTCTCTGTCTCTCTCACTCACGGCTTCTATTTCTCTCTCTCTCACTATCTCACAGCTTCTTTTTCTCTAACTCTCACTCACTCACAGCTTCTCTTTCTCTCTCTCTCTCTCTCACTCACAGCTTTTCTCTCTCTCTCTCTCACTCACTCACAGCTTCTCTTTCTCTTTCTCTCTCACTCACTCACATCTTCTATTTCTCTCTCTTTCTCACAGCTTCTCTTTCTCTATCTCTCTCACTCACAGCTTCTCTTTCTCTCTCTCTCTCTCTCACTCACAGCTTCTCTTTCTCTCTCTCACTCACAGCTTCTCTCTCTCTCTCCCTCACAGCTTCTCTTTCCCTCTCTCTCCCTCACAGCTTCTCTTTCTCTCTCTCTCTCTAACAGCTTCTATTGGTCTCTCTCTCTCTCACTCACAGCTTCTCTCTCTCTCACTCACTCACATCTTCTCTTTCTCTCTCACTCCCCGCTTCTCTTTTGCTCTCTCACAGCTTCTCTTTCTCTCTCTCTCACACAGCTTCTCTTTCTTTCTCACTCACAACTTCTCTTTCTCTCTCTCTCTCACTCAATCACTCACTCACAGCTTCTCTTTCTCTCTCTCTCCACAGCTTCTCTTTCTCTCTCTCTCTAACACTTTCTCTTTCTCTCTCTCTCTCACTCACAGCTTCGCTTTCCCTCTCTCTCACTAATTCACCGCTTCTCTTTCACTCTCTCACTCATAGCTTCTCCTTCTCTCTCACAGCTTCTTTCTCTCTCTCTCACTCACAGTATCTCTTTCTCTAGTTCTGTCACTCACTCACTCCTTCACTTTCTCTATCTCTCTCACTCACAGCTTCTCTTTCTCTCTCTCACTCACAGCTTCTCTCTCTCTCTCTCACTCACAGCTTCTCTTTCTCTCTCTCTCTTGCTCACTAACAGGTTCTATTTCTCTCTCTGTCTTCCTCACTCACAGCTTCTCTTTCTCTCTCTCTCTCACTCACAGCTTCACTTTTGCTTTCTCTCTCTCACTCACAGCTTCTCTTTCTCTCTCTCACACACTCACAGCTTCTCTTTCTCTCTCTCTCTCTCACTCACAGCTTCTCTTTCTCTCTCTCTCTCATTCACAGCTACTCTTTCTCTCTCTCTCTCACAGCTTCTCTCTCTCTCTCACTCACAGCTTCTCTTTCTGTCTCTCTCTTGCTCACTCACAGGTTCTATTTCTCTCTCTGTCTCCCTCACTCACAGCTTCTCTTTCTCTCTCTCTCTCACTCACAGCTTCTCTTTCGCTTTCTCTCTCACACTCACAGCTTCTATTTCTCTCTCTCTCACTCACTCACATCTTCTCTTTCTCTCTCTCTCTCACTCACAGCTTCTCTCTCTCTCTCACTCACAGCTTCTCTTTCTCTCTCTCTCTCTCTCACTCACAGCTTCTCTCTCTCTCTCTCACTCACAGCTTCTCTTTCTCTCTCTCTCACTCACATCTTCTATTTCTCTCTCACACACACAGCTTCTCTTTCTCTCTATCTCTCTCACTCACAACTTCGCTTTTCTCTCTCTCTCACTCACTCACAGCTTCTCTTTCTCTCTCTCTCCCTCACAGCTTCTCTTTCTCTCTCTCACTCACAGCTTCTCTTTCTCTTTCTCTCTGTCACTCACAGCTTCTCTTTCTCTCTCTCTCTCTCACTCACAGCTTCTCTTTCTCTCTCTCACTCACAGCTTCTCTCTCTCTCTCTCTCTCCCTCACAGCTTCTCTTTCTCTCTCTCTCCCTCACAGCTTCTCTTTCTCTCTCTCTCTCTAACAGCTTCTATTGGTCTCTCTCTCTCTCACTCACAGCTTCTCTCTCTCTCACTCACTCACATCTTCTCTTTCTCTCTCCACACAGCTTCTCTGTCTCTGTCTCTCACTCACTCACCGCTTCTCTTTTGCTCTCTCACAGCTTCTCTTTCTCTCTCTCACACAGCTTCTCTTTCTTTCTCACTCACTTCTCTTTCTCTCTCTCACTCACTCAATCACTCACTCACAGCTTCTCTTTCTCTCTCTCTCCACAGCTTCTCTTTATCTCTCTCTCTCTAACACTTTCTCTTTCTCTCTCTCGCTCACTCACAGCTTCGCTTTCCCTCTCTCTCACTCATTCACCGCTTCTCTTTCACTCTCTCACTCATAGCTTCTCTTTCTCTCTCACAGCTTCTTTCTCTCTCTCTCACTCACAGTATCTCTTTCTCTAGTTCTGTCACTCACTCACTCCTTCACTTTCTCTATCTCTCTCACTCACAGCTTCTCTTTCTCTCTCTCACTCACAGCTTCTCTCTCTCTCTCTCACTCACAGCTTCTCTTTCTCTCTCTCTCTTGCTCACTAACAGGTTCTATTTCTCTCTCTCTCTCACTCACAGCTTCACTTTTGCTTTCTCTCTCTCACTCACAGCTTCTCTTTCTCTCTCTCTCACTCACAGCTTCTCTTTCTCTCTCTCTCTCACTCACAGCTTCTCTTTCTCTCTCTCTCTCATTCACAGCTACTCTTTCTCTCTCTCTCTCACAGCTTCTCTCTCTCTCTCTCACTCACAGCTTCTCTTTCTCTCTCTCATTCACAGCTACTCTTTCTCTCTCTCTCTCACAGCATCTCTCTCTCTCTCTCACTCACAGCTTCTCTTTCTGTCTCTCTCTTGCTCACTCACAGCTTCTCTTTCTCTCTCTCTCTCTCACTCACAGCTTCTCTTTCGCTTTCTCTCTCACACTCACAGCTTCTATTTCTCTCTCTCTCACTCACTCACAGCTTCTCTTTCTCTCTCTCTCTCTCTCACTCACAGCTTCTCTCTCTCTCACTCACAGCTTCTCTTTCTCTCTCTCTCTCTCACTCACAGCTTCTCTCTCTCTCTCTCACTCACAGCTTCTCTTTCTCTCTCTCTCTCTCACTCACATCTTCTATTTCTCTCTCTCACACACAGCTTCTCTTTCTCTCTATCTCTCTCACTCACAGCTTCGCTTTTCTCTCTCTCTCACTCACTCACAGCTTCTCTTTCTCTCTCTCTCCCTCACAGCTTCTCTTTCTCTCTCTCACTCACAGCTTCTCTTTCTCTTTCTCTCTCTCACTCACAGCTTCTCTTTCTTTCTCTCCCTAACTCACTCACTCACTCACTGCTTCTCTTTCCCTCTCTGTCTCTCTCACTCACTGCTTCTCTTTCTCTCTGTCTCACTGACTCACAGCTTCTCTCTCTCTCTCTCACTCACTCACAGCTTCTCTTTCTCTCTTTCTCTCACTCACTCACAGCTTCTCTTTCTCTCTCTCACTCACTCACTCACTCACCGGTTCTATTTCTCTCTCACACACACAGCTTCTCTTTCTCTCTATCTCTCTCACTCACAGCTTCTCTTTTCTCTCTCTCTCTCTCTCATTCATAGCTACTCTTTCTCTCTCTCTCACTCACAGCTTCTCTCTCTCTCTCTCACTCACAGCTTCTCTTTCTCTCTCTCTCTTGCTCACTAACAGGTTCTATTTCTCTCTCTCTCTCACTCACAGCTTCACTTTTGCTTTCTCTCTCTCACTCACAGCTTCTCTTTCTCTCTCTCTCACTCACAGCTTCTCTTTCTCTCTCTCTCTCACTCACAGCTTCTCTTTCTCTCTCTCTCTCATTCACAGCTACTCTTTCTCTCTCTCTCTCACAGCTTCTCTCTCTCTCTCTCACTCACAGCTTCTCTTTCTCTCTCTCATTCACAGCTACTCTTTCTCTCTCTCTCTCACAGCATCTCTCTCTCTCTCACTCACAGCTTCTCTTTCTGTCTCTCTCTTGCTCACTCACAGCTTCTCTTTCTCTCTCTCTCTCTCACTCACAGCTTCTCTTTCGCTTTCTCTCTCACACTCACAGCTTCTATTTCTCTCTCTCTCACTCACTCACAGCTTCTCTTTCTCTCTCTCTCTCACTCACAGCTTCTCTCTCTCTCTCACTCACAGCTTCTCTTTCTCTCTCTCTCTCTCACTCACAGCTTCTCTCTCTCTCTCTCACTCACAGCTTCTCTTTCTCTCTCTCTCTCTCACTCACATCTTCTATTTCTCTCTCTCACACACAGCTTCTCTTTCTCTCTATCTCTCTCACTCACAGCTTCGCTTTTCTCTCTCTCTCACTCTCTCACAGCTTCTCTTTCTCTCTCTCTCCCTCACAGCTTCTCTTTCTCTCTCTCACTCACAGCTTCTCTTTCTCTTTCTCTCTCTCACTCACAGCTTCTCTTTCTTTCTCTCCCTAACTCACTCACTCACTCACTGCTTCTCTTTCCCTCTCTGTCTCTCTCACTCACTGCTTCTCTTTCTCTCTGTCTCACTGACTCACAGCTTCTCTCTCTCTCTCTCACTCACTCACAGCTTCTCTTTCTCTCTTTCTCTCACTCACTCACAGCTTCTCTTTCTCTCTCTCACTCACTCACTCACTCACAGGTTCTATTTCTCTCTCACACACACAGCTTCTCTTTCTCTCTATCTCTCTCACTCACAGCTTCTCTTTTCTCTCTCTCTCTCTCTCATTCATAGCTACTCTTTCTCTCTCTCTCACTCACAGCTTCTCTCTCTCTCTCTCACTCACAGCTTCTCTTACTCTCTCACTCACAGCTTCTCTTTCTCTCTCACTCACAGCTTCTCTCTCTCTCACTCACTCACTCACCGCTTCTCTTTTGCTCTCTCACTCACAGCTTCTCGTTCTCTCTCTCTCTCACAGCTTCTCTTTCTCTCTCTCTCTCTAACAGTTTCTCTTTCTCTCTCACTCACAGCTTCGCTTTCCCTCTCTCTCACTCATTCACTGCTTCTCTTTCACTCTCTCACTCATAGCTTCTCTTTCTCTATCACAGCTTCTTTCTCTCTCTCTCACTCACAGTATCTCTTTCTCTCGCTCTCTCACTCACTCAAACCTTCACTTTCTCTATCTCTCTCACTCATAGCTTCTCTTTCTCTCTCTCAATCACAGCTTCTCTTTCTTTCTCTCCCTCACTCACTCACTCACAGCTTCTCTTTCTCTCTCTGTCTCTCTCACTCACTGCTTCTCTTTCTCTCTGTCTCACTGACTCACAGCTTCTCTCTCTCTCTCACTCACTCACAGCTTCTCTTTCTCTCTTTCTGTCACTCACTCACAACTTCTGTTTCTCTCTGTCTCTCACTCACAGCTTCAATTTCTCTCTCTCTCACTAACTCACAGCTTCTCCTTCTCTCTCTCTCACTCACTCACAGCTTCTCTTTCTCTCTCTCTCTCTCACTGCTTCTCATTCTCTCTCTCTCTCTCTCACTCACACACAGCTTCTCTTTCTCTCTCTCTCTAACTCTCTCACTCACAGCTTCTCTTTCTCTCTCCCTCACAGCTTTTCTTTCTTTCTCTCACTCACACACACTTCTCTTTCTCACTCTGTCTCTCTCACACAGCTTCTCTTTCTCTCTCTCTCACTAACTCACAGCTTCTTTATCTCTAACTCTCACTCACTCACAGCTTCTCTTTCTCTCTCTCTCTCACTCACAGCTTCTCTTTCTCTCTCTCTCTCTCTCACTCACAGCTTCTCTCTCTCTGTCTCTCTCACTCACGGCTTCTATTTCTCTCTCTCTCACTAACTCACAGCTTCTTTTTCTCTAACTCTCACTCACTCACAGCTTCTATTTCTCTCTCTCTCTCTCACTCACAGCTTTTCTCTCTCTCTCTCTCTCACTCACTCACAGCTTCTCTTTCTCTTTCTCTCTCACTCACTCACATCTTCTATTTCTCTCTCTTTCTCACAGCTTCTCTTTCTCTATCTCTCTCACTCACAGCTTCTCTTTCTCTCTCTCTCTCTCACTCACAGCTTCTCTTTCTCTCTCTCACTCACAGCTCCTCTCACTCTCTCTCTCCCTCACAGCTTCTCTTTCTCTCTCTCTCCCTCACAGCTTCTCTTTCTCTCTCTCTCTAACAGCTTCTATTGGTCTCTCTCTCTCTCACTCACAGCTTCTCTCTCTCTCACTCACTCACATCTTCTCTTTCTCTCTCACTCACAGCTTCTCTTTCTCTCTCTCTCACTCACTCACCGCTTCTCTTTTGCTCTCTCACAGCTTCTCTTTCTCTCTCTCTCACACAGCTTCTCTTTCTTTCTCACTCACAACTTCTCTTTCTCTCTCTCACTCACTCAATCACTCACTCACAGCTTCTCTTTCTCTCTCTCTCCACAGCTTCTCTTTATCTCTCTCTCTCTAACACTTTTTCTTTCTCTCTCTCTCTCACTCACAGCTTCGCTTTCCCTCTCTCTCACTCATTCACCGCTTCTCTTTCACTCTCTCACTCATAGCTTCTCTTTCTCTCTCACAGCTTCTTTCTCTCTCTCTCACTCACAGTATCTCTTTCTCTAGTTCTGTCACTCACTCACTCCTTCACATTCTCTATCTCTCTCACTCACAGCTTCTCTTTCTCTCTCTCACTCACAGCTTCTCTCTCTCTCTCACTCACAGCTTCTCTTTCTCTCTCTCTCTTGCTCACTAACAGGTTCTATTTCTCTCTCTGTCTTCCTCACTCACAGCTTCTCTTTCTCTCTCTCTCTCACTCACAGCTTCACTTTTGCTTTCTCTCTCTCACTCACAGCTTCTCTTTCTCTCTCTCTCACTCACAGCTTCTCTTTCTCTCTCTCTCTCTCACTCACAGCTTCTCTTTCTCTCTCTCTCATTCACAGCTACTCTTTCTCTCTCTCTCTCACAGCTTCTCTCTCTCTCACTCACAGCTTCTCTTTCTGTCTCTCTCTTGCTCACTCACAGGTTCTATTTCTCTCTCTGTCTCCCTCACTCACAGCTTCTCTTTCTCTCTCTCTCTCTCACTCACAGCTTCTCTTTCGCTTTCTCTCTCACACTCACAGCTTCTATTTCTCTCTCTCTCACTCACTCACAGCTTCTCTTTCTCTCTCTCTCTCACTCACAGCTTCTCTCTCTCTCTCACTCACAGCTTCTCTTTCTCTCTCTCTCTCTCTCACTCACAGCTTCTCTCTCTCTCTCTCACTCACAGCTTCTCTTTCTCTCTCTCTCTCACTCACATCTTCTATTTCTCTCTCTCACACACAGCTTCTCTTTTTCTCTATCTCTCTCACTCACAGCTTCGCTTTTCTCTCTCTCTCACTCACTCACAGCTTCTTTTTCTCTCTCTCTCCCTCACAGCTTCTCTTTCTCTCTCTCACTCACAGCTTCTCTTTCTCTTTCTCTCTCTCACTCACAGCTTCTCTTTCTCTCTCTCTCTCACTCACAGCTTCTCTTTCTCTCTCTCACTCACAGCTTCTCTCTCTCTCTCCCTCACAGCTTCTCTTTCTCTCTCTCTCCCTCACAGCTTCTCTTTCTCTCTCTCTCTTACAGCTTCTATTGGTCTCTCTCTCACTCACAGCTTCTCTCTCTCTCCCTCACTCACATCTTCTCTTTCTCTCTCACTCACAGCTTCTCTCTCTCTCTCACTCACTCACCGCTTCTCTTTTGCTCTCTCACAGCTTCTCTTTCTCTCTCTCTCACACAGCTTCTCTTTCTTTCTCACTCACAACTTCTCTTTCTCTCTCTCACTCACTCAATCACTCACTCACAGCTTCTCTTTCTCTCTCTCTCCACAGCTTCTCTTTATCTCTCTCTCTAACACTTTCTCTTTCTCTCTCTCTCTCACTCACAGCTTCGCTTTCCCTCTCTCTCACTCATTCACCGCTTCTCTTTCACTCTCTCACTCATAGCTTCTCTTTCTCTCTCACAGCTTCTTTCTCTCTCTCTCACTCACAGTATCTCTTTCTCTAGTTCTGTCACTCACTCACTCCTTCACTTTCTCTATCTCTCTCACTCACAGCTTCTCTTTCTCTCTCTCACTCACAGCTTCTCTCTCTCTCTCTCACTCACAGCTTCTCTTTCTCTCTCTCTCTTGCTCACTAACAGGTTCTATTTCTCTCTCTGTCTTCCTCACTCACAGCTTCTCTTTCTCTCTCTCTCTCACTCACAGCTTCACTTTTGCTTTCTCTCTCTCACTCACAGCTTCTCTTTCTCTCTCTCAAACTCACAGCTTCTCTTTCTCTCTCTCTCTCTCACTGACAGCTTCTCTTTCTCTCTCTCTCTCTCTCATTCACAGCTACTCTTTCTCTCTCTCTCTCACAGCTTCTCTCTCTCTCTCTCACTCACAGCTTCTCTTTCTGTCTCTCTCTTGCTCACTCACAGGTTCTATTTCTCTCTCTGTCTCCCTCACTCACAGCTTCTCTTTAACTCTCTCTCTCTCACTCACAGCTTCTCTTTCGCTTTCTCTCTCACACTCACAGCTTCTATTTCTCTCTCTCTCACTCACTCACAGCTTCTCTTTCTCTCTCTCTCTCACTCACAGCTTCTCTCTCTCTCTCACTCACAGCTTCCCTTTCTCTCTCTCTCTCTCACTCACAGCTTCTCTCTCTCTCTCACTCACAGCTTCTCTTTCTCTCTCTCTCTCACTCACATCTTCTATTTCTCTCTCACACACACAGCTTCTCTTTCTCTCTATCTCTCTCACTCACAGCTTCGCTTTTCTCTCTCTCTCACAGCTTCTCTTTCTCTTTCTCTCTCTCACTCACAGCTTCTCTTTCTTTCTCTCCCTAACTCACTCACTCACTCACAGCTTCTCTTTCCCTCTCTGTCTCTCTCACTCACTGCTTCTCTTTCTCTCTGTCTCACTGACTCACAGCTTCTCTCTCTCTCTCTCACTCACTCACAGCTTCTCTTTCTCTCTCTCACTCACACCTTCTCTTTCTCTCTCTCACTCACTCACTCACTCACTCACAGGTTCTATTTCTCTCTCACACACACAGCTTCTCTTTCTCTCTCTCTCTCTCACTCACAGCTTCTCTTTTCTCTCTCTCTCTCTCATTCATAGATACTCTTTCTCTCTCTCTCTCACTCACAGCTTCTCTCTCTCTCTCACTCACAGCTTCTCTTTCTCTCTCACTCACAGCTTCTCTCTCTCTCTCTCACTCACTCACTGCTTCTCTTTTGCTCTCTCACTCACAGCTTCTCGTTCTCTCTCTCTCACACAGCTTCTCTTTCTCTCTCTCTAACAGTTTCTCTTTCTCTCTCACTCACAGCTTCGCTTTCCCTCTCTCTCACTCATTCACCGCTTCTCTTTCACTCTCTCACTCATAGCTTCTCTTTCTCTCTCACAGCTTCTTTCTCTCTCTCTCACTCACAGTATCTCTTTCTCTCGCTCTCTCACTCACTCAAACCTTCACTTTCTCTATCTCTCTCACTCATAGCTTCTCTTTCTCTCTCTCACTCTCAGCTTCTCTCTCTCTTCTCTCTCACTCACAGCTTCATTTCTCTCTCTCTCTTGCTCACTCACAGGTTCTATTTCTCTCTCTGTCTCCCTCACTCACAGCTTCTCTTTCTCTCTCTCTCTCTCACTCACAGCTTCTCTTTTGCTTTCTCTCTCTCACTCATAGCTTCTCTTTCTCTCTCTCTCTCACTCACAGCTTCTCTTTCTCTCTCTCTCTCACTCACAGCTTCTCTTTCTCTCTCTCTCATTCACAGCTACTCTTTCTCTCTCTCTCTTGCTCACTCACAGGTTCTATTTCTCTCTCTGTCTCCCGCATTCAAAGCTTCTCTTTCTCTCACTCTCTCACTCACAGCTTCTCTTTCGCTTTCTCTCTCTCACTCACAGCTTCTATTTCTCTCTCTCTCTCTCACTCACAGCTTCTCTTTCTCTCCCTCTCTTGCTCACTCACAGGTTCTATTTCTCTCTCTGTTTCCCGCATTCAAAGCTTCTCTTTCTCTCACTCTCTCACTCACAGCTTCTCTTTCGCTTTCTCTCTCTCACTCACAGCTTCTCTTTCTCTCTCTCTCTCTCTCACTCACAGCTTCTCTTTCTCTCTCTCTCTCTCACTCATAGCTTCTCTTTCTCTCACTCACTCACAGCTTCTCTTTCTCTCTCTCTCTCTCACTCACAGCTTCTCTCTCTCTCTCTCTCACTCACAGCTTCTCTTTCTCTCTCTCTCTCTCACTCACATCTTCTATTTCTCTCTCTCCCTCACAGCTTCTCTCTCTCTCTCTCACTCACAGCTTCTCTTTCTCTTTCTCTCTCTCACTCACAGATTCTCTTTCTTTCTCTCCCTCACTCACCCACTCACAGCTTCTCTTTCTCTCTCTGTCTCTCTCACTCACTGCTTCTCTTTCTCTCTGTCTCACTGACTCACAGCTTCTCTCTCTCTCTCACTCACTCACAGCTTCTCTTTCTCTCTTTCTGTCACTCACTCACAACTTCTGTTTCTCTCTGTCTCTCACACACAGCTTCAATTTCTCTCTCTCTCACTAACTCACAGCTTCTCCTTCTCTCTCTCTCACTCACTCACAGCTTCTCTTTCTCTCTCTCTCTCACAGCTTCTCATTCTCTCTCTCTCACACAGCTTCTCTCTCTCTCTCTCTCTAACTCTCTCACTCACAGCTTCTCTTTCTCTCTCCCTCACAGCTTTTCTTTCTTTCTCTCTCACTCACACACGCTTCTCTTTCTCACTCTGTCTCTCTCACACAGCTTCTCTTTCTCTCTCTCTCACTAACTCACAGCTTCTTTTTCTCTAACTCTCACTCACTCACAGCTTCTCTTTCTCTCTCTCTCTCTCACTCACAGCTTCTCTTTCTCTCTCTCTCTCACTCACTCACAGCTTCTCTCTCTCTGTCTCTCTCACTCACGGCTTCTATTTCTCTCTCTCTCACTAACTCACAGCTTCTTTTTCTCTCTCTCTCTCACAGCTTTTCTCTCTCTCTCTCTCTCACTCACTCACAGCTTCTCTTTCTCTTTCTCTCTCACTCACTCACAGCTTCTATTTCTCTCTCTTTCTCACAGCTTCTCTTTCTCTATCTCTCTCACTCACAGCTTCTCTTTCTCTCTCTCTCACTCACAGCTTCTCTCTCTCTCTCTCCCTCACAGCTTCTCTTTCTCTCTCTCCCTCACAGCTTCTCTCTCTCTCTCTCTCTAACAGCTTCTATTGGTCTCTCTCTCTCACTCACAGCTTCTCTCTCTCTCACTCACTCACATCTTCTCTTTCTCTCTCACTCACAGCTTCTCTTTCTCTCTCTCTCACTCACTCACCGCTTCTCTTTTGCTCTCTCACTCACAGCTTCTATTTCTCTCTCTCACACACAGCTTCTCTTTCTTTCTCACTCACAACTTCTCTTTCTCTCTCTCACTCATTCAATCACTCACTCACAGCTTCTCTTTCTCTCTCTCTCCACAGCTTCTCTTTATCTCTCTCTCTCTAACACTTTCTCTTTCTCTCTCTCGCTCACTCACAGCTTCGCTTTCCCTCTCTCTCACTCATTCACCGCTTCTCTTTCACTCTCTCACTCATAGCTTCTCTTTCTCTCTCACAGCTTCTTTCTCTCTCTCTCACTCACAGTATCTCGTTCTCTAGTTCTGTCACTCACTCACTCCTTCACTTTCTCTATCTCTCTCACTCACAGCTTCTCTTTCTCTCTCTCTCACTAACTCACAGCTTCTTTTTCTCTAACTCTCACTCACTCACAGCTTCTCTTTCTCTCTCTCTCTCTCACTCACAGCTTCTCTTTCTCTCTCTCTCTCACTCACTCACAGCTTCTCTCTCTCTGTCTCTCTCACTCACGGCTTCTATTTCTCTCTCTCTCACTAACTCACAGCTTCTTTTTCTCTCTCTCTCTCACAGCTTTTCTCTCTCTCTCTCTCTCACTCACTCACAGCTTCTCTTTCTCTTTCTCTCTCACTCACTCACAGCTTCTATTTCTCTCTCTTTCTCACAGCTTCTCTTTCTCTATCTCTCTCACTCACAGCTTCTCTTTCTCTCTCTCTCACTCACAGCTTCTCTCTCTCTCTCTCCCTCACAGCTTCTCTTTCTCTCTCTCCCTCACAGCTTCTCTCTCTCTCTCTCTAACAGCTTCTATTGGTCTCTCTCTCACTCACAGCTTCTCTCTCTCTCACTCACTCACATCTTCTCTTTCTCTCTCACTCACAGCTTCTCTTTCTCTCTCTCTCACTCACTCACCGCTTCTCTTTTGCTCTCTCACTCACAGCTTCTATTTCTCTCTCTCACACACAGCTTCTCTTTCTTTCTCACTCACAACTTCTCTTTCTCTCTCTCACTCATTCAATCACTCACTCACAGCTTCTCTTTCTCTCTCTCTCCACAGCTTCTCTTTATCTCTCTCTCTCTAACACTTTCTCTTTCTCTCTCTCGCTCACTCACAGCTTCGCTTTCCCTCTCTCTCACTCATTCACTGCTTCTCTTTCACTCTCTCACTCATAGCTTCTCTTTCTCTCTCACAGCTTCTTTCTCTCTCTCTCACTCACAGTATCTCTTTCTCTAGTTCTGTCACTCACTCACTCCTTCACTTTCTCTATCTCTCTCACTCACAACTTCTCTTTCTCTCTCTCACTCACAGCTTCTCTCTCTCTCACTCACTCACAGCTTCTCTTTCTGTCTCTCTCTTGCTCACTCACAGGTTCTATTTCTCTCTCTGTCTTCCTCACTCACAGCTTCTCTCTCTCTCTCTCTCTCACTCACAGCTTCTCTTTTGCTTTCTCTCTCTCACTCACAGCTCTTTCTCTCTCTCTCACTCACAGCTTCTCTTTCTCTCTCTCTCTCACTCACAGCTTCTCTTTCTCTCTCTCTCATTCACAGCTACTCTTTCTCTCTCTCTCACACAGCTTCTCTCTCTCTCTCTCACTCACAGCTTCTCTTTCTGTCTCTCTCTTGCTCACTCACAGGTTCTATTTCTCTCTCTGTCTCCCTCACTCACAGCTTCTCTTTCTCTCTATTTCTCTCACTCACAGCTTCTCTTCTCTCTCTCTCTCATTCATAGCTACTCTTTCTCTCTCTCTCTCACTCACAGCTTCTCTCTCTCTCTCACTCACAGCTTCTGTTTCTCTCTCACTCACAGCTTCTCTCTCTCTCTCTCTCACTCACTCACCACGTCTCTTTTGCTCTCTCACTCACAGCTTCTCTTTCTCTCTCTCTCTCACAGCTTCTCTTTCTCTCTCACTCACAGCTTCGCTTTCCCTCTCTGTCACACATTCACCGCTTCTCTTTCACTCTCTCACTCATAGCTTCTCTTTCTCTCCCACAGCTTCTTTCTCTCTCTCTCACTCACAGTATCTCTTTCTCTCGCTCTCTCACTCACTCAAACCTTCACTTTCTCTATCTCTCTCACTCATAGCTTCTCTCTCTCTCTCTCACTCTCAGCTTCTCTCTCTCTCTCTCTCTCACTCACAGCTTCATTTCTCTCTCTCTCTTGCTCACTCACAGGTTCTATTTCTCTCTCTGTCTCCCTCACTCATAGCTTCTCTTTCTCTCTCTCTCACTCACAGCTTCTCTTTTGCTTTCTCTCTCTCACTCACAGCTTCTCTCTCTCTCTCTCACTCACAGCTTCTCTTTCTCTCTCTCTCTCACTCACAGCTTCTCTTTCTCTCTCTCCCATTCACAGCTACGCTTTCTCTCTCACACACACAGCTTCTCTCTCTCTCTCTCACAGTTTCTCTTTCTCTCTCTCTCTTGCTTACTCACAGGTTCTATTTCTCTCTCTGTCTCCCGCATTCAAAGCTTCTCTTTCTTCTCACTCTCTCACTCACAGCTTCTCTTTCGCTTTCTCTCTCTCACTCACAGCTTCTCTCTCTCTCACTCACTCACATCTTCTCTTTCTCTCTCACTCACAGCTTCTCTTTCTCTCTCTCTCACTCACTCACAGCTTCTCTCTCTCTCTCTCTCTCCCTCACAGCTTCTCTTTCTCTCTCTCTCCCTCACAGCTTCTCTCTCTCTCTCTCTCTAACAGCTTCTATTGGTCTCTCTCTCTCACTCACAGCTTCTCTCTCTCTCACTCACTCACATCTTCTCTTTCTCTCTCACTCACAGCTTCTCTTTCTCTCTCTCTCTCTCACTCACAGCTTCTCTCTCTCTCTCTCTCACTCACAGCTTCTCTTTCTCTCTCTCACTCACAGCTTCTCTCTCTCTCTCTCTCCCTCACAGCTTCTCTTTCTCTCTCTCTCCCTCACAGCTTCTCTCTCTCTCTCTCTCTCAGCTTCTATTGGTCTCTCTCTCTCTCACTCACAGCTTCTCTCTCTCTCACTCACTCACATCTTCCCTTTCTCTCTCACTCACAGCTTCTCTTTATCTCTCTCACTCACTCAATCACTCACTCACAGCTTCTTTCTCTCTCTCTCCACAGCTTCTCTTTATCTCTCTCTCTCTAACACTTTCTCTTTCTCTCTCGCTCACTAACAGCTTCGCTTTCCCTCTCTCTCACTCATTCACCGCTTCTCTATCACTCTCTCACTCATAGCTTCTCTTTCTCTCTCACAGCTTCTTTCTCTCTCTCTCACTCACAGTATCTCTTTCTCTAGTTCTGTCACTCACTCACTCCTTCACTTTCTCTATCTCTCTCACTCACAGCTTCTATTTCTCTCTCTCACTCACAGCTTCTCTCTCTCTCACTCACTCACAGCTTCTCTTTCTGTCTCTCTCTTGCTCACTCACAGGTTCTATTTCTGTCTCTGTCTTCCTCACTCACAGCTTCTCTTTCTCTCTCTCTCTCTCACTCACAGCTTCTCTTTTGCTTTCTCTCTCTCACTCACAGCTTCTCTTTCTCTCTCTCTCTCTCACTCACAGCTTCTCTTTCTCTCTCTCTCATTCACAGCTACTCTTTCTCTCTCTCTCACACAGCTTCTCTCTCTCTCTCACTCACAGCTTCTCTTTCTGTCTCTCTCTTGCTCACTCACAGGTTCTATTTCTCTCTCTGTCTCCCTCACTCACATCTTCTCTTTCTCTCTATCTCTCTCACTCACAGCTTCTCTTCTCTCTCTCTCTCTCTCTCATTCATAGCTACTCTTTCTCTCTCTCTCTCACTCACAGCTTCTCTCTCTCTCTCACTCACAGCTTCTCTTCCTCTCTCACTCACAGCTTCTCTCTCTCTCTCTCACACTCACTCACCGCTTCTCTTTTGCTCTCTCACTCACAGCTTCTCGTTCTCTCTCTCTCTCTCTCACAGCTTCTCTTTCTCTCTCTCTCTCTAACAGTTTCTCTTTCTCTCTCACTCACAGCTTCACTTTCCCTCTCTCTCACTCATTCACCGCTTCTCTTTCACTCTCTCACTCATAGCTTCTCTTTCTCTCTCACAGCTTCTTTCTCTCTCTCTCACTCACAGTATCTCTTTCTCTCGCACTCTCACTCACTCAAACCTTCACTTTCACTATCTCTCTCACTCATAGCTTCTCTTTCTCTCTCTCACTCTCAGCTTCTCTCTCTCTCTCTCTCTCACAGCTTCATTTCTCTCTCTCTCTCACTCACACACGCTTCTCTTTCTCACTCTGTCTCTCTCACACAGCTTCTCTTTCTCTCTCTCTCACTAACTCACAGCTTCTTTTTCTCTAACTCTCACTCACTCACAGCTTCTCTTTCTCTCTCTCTCTCTCACTCACAGCTTCTCTTTCTCTCTCTCTCTCACTCACTCACAGCTTCTCTCTCTCTGTCTCTCTCACTCACGGCTTCTATTTCTCTCTCTCTCACTAACTCACAGCTTCTTTTTCTCTCTCTCTCTCACAGCTTTTCTCTCTCTCTCTCTCTCACTCACTCACAGCTTCTCTTTCTCTTTCTCTCTCACTCACTCACAGCTTCTATTTCTCTCTCTTTCTCACAGCTTCTCTTTCTCTATCTCTCTCACTCACAGCTTCTCTTTCTCTCTCTCTCACTCACAGCTTCTCTCTCTCTCTCTCTCCCTCACAGCTTCTCTTTCTCTCTCTCCCTCACAGCTTCTCTCTCTCTCTCTCTCTAACAGCTTCTATTGGTCTCTCTCTCTCTCACTCACAGCTTCTCTCTCTCTCACTCACTCACATCTTCTCTTTCTCTCTCACTCACAGCTTCTCTTTCTCTCTCTCTCACTCACTCACCGCTTCTCTTTTGCTCTCTCACTCACAGCTTCTATTTCTCTCTCTCACACACAGCTTCTCTTTCTTTCTCACTCACAACTTCTCTTTCTCTCTCTCACTCATTCAATCACTCACTCACAGCTTCTCTTTCTCTCTCTCTCCACAGCTTCTCTTTATCTCTCTCTCTCTAACACTTTCTCTTTCTCTCTCTCGCTCACTCACAGCTTCGCTTTCCCTCTCTCTCACTCATTCACCGCTTCTCTTTCACTCTCTCACTCATAGCTTCTCTTTCTCTCTCACAGCTTCTTTCTCTCTCTCTCACTCACAGTATCTCTTTCTCTAGTTCTGTCACTCACTCACTCCTTCACTTTCTCTATCTCTCTCACTCACAGCTTCTCTTTCTCTCTCTCTCACTAACTCACAGCTTCTTTTTCTCTAACTCTCACTCACTCACAGCTTCTCTTTCTCTCTCTCTCACTCACAGCTTCTCTTTCTCTCTCTCTCTCACTCACTCACAGCTTCTCTCTCTCTGTCTCTCTCACTCACGGCTTCTATTTCTCTCTCTCTCACTAACTCACAGCTTCTTTTTCTCTCTCTCTCTCACAGCTTTTCTCTCTCTCTCTCTCTCACTCACTCACAGCTTCTCTTTCTCTTTCTCTCTCACTCACTCACAACTTCTATTTCTCTCTCTTTCTCACAGCTTCTCTTTCTCTATCTCTCTCACTCACAGCTTCTCTTTCTCTCTCTCTCACTCACAGCTTCTCTCTCTCTCTCTCTCCCTCACAGCTTCTCTTTCTCTCTCTCCCTCACAGCTTCTCTCTCTCTCTCTCTCTAACAGCTTCTATTGGTCTCTCTCTCTCTCACTCACAGCTTCTCTCTCTCTCACTCACTCACATCTTCTCTTTCTCTCTCACTCACAGCTTCTCTTTCTCTCTCTCTCACTCACTCACCGCTTCTCTTTTGCTCTCTCACTCACAGCTTCTATTTCTCTCTCACACACACAGCTTCTCTTTCTTTCTCACTCACAACTTCTCTTTCTCTCTCTCACTCATTCAATCACTCACTCACAGCTTCTCTTTCTCTCTCTCTCCACAGCTTCTCTTTATCTCTCTCTCTCTAACACTTTCTCTTTCTCTCTCTCGCTCACTCACAGCTTCGCTTTCCCTCTCTCTCACTCATTCACCGCTTCTCTTTCACTCTCTCACTCATAGCTTCTCTTTCTCTCTCACAGCTTCTTTCTCTCTCTCTCACTCACAGTATCTCTTTCTCTAGTTCTGTCACTCACTCACTCCTTCACTTTCTCTATCTCTCTCACTCACAGCTTCTCTTTCTCTCTCTCACTCACAGCTTCTCTCTCTCTCACTCACTCACAGCTTCTCTTTCTGTCTCTCTCTTGCTCACTCACAGGTTCTATTTCTCTCTCTGTCTTCCTCACTCACAGCTTCTCTCTCTCTCTCTCTCACTCACAGCTTCTCTTTTGCTTTCTCTCTCTCACTCACAGCTCTTTCTCTCTCTCTCACTCACAGCTTCTCTTTCTCTCTCTCTCTCACTCACAGCTTCTCTTTCTCTCTCTCTCATTCACAGCTACTCTTTCTCTCTCTCTCACACAGCTTCTCTCTCTCTCTCTCACTCACAGCTTCTCTTTCTGTCTCTCTCTTGCTCACTCACAGGTTCTATTTCTCTCTCTGTCTCCCTCACTCACAGCTTCTCTTTCTCTCTATTTCTCTCACTCACAGCTTCTCTTCTCTCTCTCTCTCTCATTCATAGCTACTCTTTCTCTCTCTCTCTCACTCACAGCTTCTCTCTCTCTCTCACTCACAGCTTCTCTTTCTCTCTCACTCACAGCTTCTCTCTCTCTCTCTCTCACTCACTCACCACGTCTCTTTTGCTCTCTCACTCACAGCTTCTCTTTCTCTCTCTCTCTCACAGCTTCTCTTTCTCTCTCACTCACAGCTTCGCTTTCCCTCTCTGTCACACATTCACCGCTTCTCTTTCACTCTCTCACTCATAGCTTCTCTTTCTCTCCCACAGCTTCTTTCTCTCTCTCTCACTCACAGTATCTCTTTCTCTCGCTCTCTCACTCACTCAAACCTTCACTTTCTCTATCTCTCTCACTCATAGCTTCTCTCTCTCTCTCACTCTCAGCTTCTCTCTCTCTCTCTCTCTCACTCACAGCTTCATTTCTCTCTCTCTCTTGCTCACTCACAGGTTCTATTTCTCTCTCTGTCTCCCTCACTCATAGCTTCTCTTTCTCTCTCTCTCTCTCACTCACAGCTTCTCTTTTGCTTTCTCTCTCTCACTCACAGCTTCTCTCTCTCTCTCTCTCACTCACAGCTTCTCTTTCTCTCTCTCTCTCACTCACAGCTTCTCTTTCTCTCTCTCCCATTCACAGCTACGCTTTCTCTCTCACACACACAGCTTCTCTCTCTCTCTCTCACAGTTTCTCTTTCTCTCTCTCTCTTGCTTACTCACAGGTTCTATTTCTCTCTCTGTCTCCCGCATTCAAAGCTTCTCTTTCTTCTCACTCTCTCACTCACAGCTTCTCTTTCGCTTTCTCTCTCTCACTCACAGCTTCTCTCTCTCTCACTCACTCACATCTTCTCTTTCTCTCTCACTCACAGCTTCTCTTTCTCTCTCTCTCACTCACTCACAGCTTCTCTCTCTCTCTCTCTCCCTCAGCTTCTCTTTCTCTCTCTCTCCCTCACAGCTTCTCTCTCTCTCTCTCTAACAGCTTCTATTGGTCTCTCTCTCTCACTCACAGCTTCTCTCTCTCTCACTCACTCACATCTTCTCTTTCTCTCTCACTCACAGCTTCTCTTTCTCTCTCTCTCTCTCACTCACAGCTTCTCTCTCTCTCTCTCACTCACAGCTTCTCTTTCTCTCTCTCACTCACAGCTTCTCTCTCTCTCTCTCTCCCTCAAGCTTCTCTTTCTCTCTCTCTCCCTCACAGCTTCTCTCTCTCTCTCTCTCTAACAGCTTCTATTGGTCTCTCTCTCTCTCACTCACAGCTTCTCTCTCTCTCACTCACTCACATCTTCCCTTTCTCTCTCACTCACAGCTTCTCTTTATCTCTCTCACTCACTCAATCACTCACTCACAGCTTCTTTCTCTCTCTCTCCACAGCTTCTCTTTATCTCTCTCTCTCTAACACTTTCTCTTTCTCTCTCGCTCACTAACAGCTTCGCTTTCCCTCTCTCTCACTCATTCACCGCTTCTCTATCACTCTCTCACTCATAGCTTCTCTTTCTCTCTCACAGCTTCTTTCTCTCTCTCTCACTCACAGTATCTCTTTCTCTAGTTCTGTCACTCACTCACTCCTTCACTTTCTCTATCTCTCTCACTCACAGCTTCTATTTCTCTCTCTCACTCACAGCTTCTCTCTCTCTCACTCACTCACAGCTTCTCTTTCTGTCTCTCTCTTGCTCACTCACAGGTTCTATTTCTGTCTCTGTCTTCCTCACTCACAGCTTCTCTTTCTCTCTCTCTCTCTCACTCACAGCTTCTCTTTTGCTTTCTCTCTCTCACTCACAGCTTCTCTTTCTCTCTCTCTCTCTCACTCACAGCTTCTCTTTCTCTCTCTCTCATTCACAGCTACTCTTTCTCTCTCTCACACACAGCTTCTCTCTCTCTCTCTCACTCACAGCTTCTCTTTCTGTCTCTCTCTTGCTCACTCACAGGTTCTATTTCTCTCTCTGTCTCCCTCACTCACATCTTCTCTTTCTCTCTATCTCTCTCACTCACAGCTTCTCTTCTCTCTCTCTCTCTCTCTCATTCATAGCTACTCTTTCTCTCTCTCTCTCACTCACAGCTTCTCTCTCTCTCTCACTCACAGCTTCTCTTCCTCTCTCACTCACAGCTTCTCTCTCTCTCTCTCACACTCACTCACCGCTTCTCTTTTGCTCTCTCACTCACAGCTTCTCGTTCTCTCTCTCTCTCACAGCTTCTCTTTCTCTCTCTCTCTCTAACAGTTTCTCTTTCTCTCTCACTCACAGCTTCACTTTCCCTCTCTCTCACTCATTCACCGCTTCTCTTTCACTCTCTCACTCATAGCTTCTCTTTCTCTCTCACAGCTTCTTTCTCTCTCTCTCACTCACAGTATCTCTTTCTCTCGCACTCTCACTCACTCAAACCTTCACTTTCACTATCTCTCTCACTCATAGCTTCTCTTTCTCTCTCTCACTCTCAGCTTCTCTCTCTCTCTCTCTCACTCACAGCTTCATTTCTCTCTCTCTCTTGCTCACTCACAGGTTCTATTTCTCTCTCTGTCTCCCTCACTCACAGCTTCTCTTTCTCTCTCTCTCTCTCACTCACAGCTTCTCTTTTGCTTTCTCTCTCTCACTCACAGCTTCTCTCTCTCTCTCTCACTCACAGCTTCTCTTTCTCTCTCTCTCTCACTCACAGCTTCTCTTTCTCTCTCATTCACAGCTACTCTTTCTCTCTCACACACACAGCTTCTCTCTCTCTCTCTCTCACTCACAGTTTCTCTTTCTCTCTCTCTCTTGCTCACTCACAGGTTCTATTTCTCTCTCTGTCTCCCGCATTCAAAGCTTCTCTTTCTCTCACTCTCTCACTCACAGCTTCTCTTTCGCTTTCTCTCTCTCACTCACAGCTTCTCTTTCTCTCTCTCTCTCACTCACAGCTTCTCTTTCTCTCTCTCTCTCACTCACAGCTTCTCTTTCTCTCTCTCACTCACATCTTCTCTTTCTCTCTCTCTCTCACTCACAGCTTCTCTCTCTCTCTCTCACTCACAGCTTCTCTTTCTCTCTCTCTCTCACTCACATCTTCTATTTCTATCTCTCCCTCACAGCTTCTCTCTCTCTCTCTCACTCACAGCTTCTCTTTCTCTTTCTCTCTCTCACTCACAGCTTCTCTTTCTTTCTCTCCCTCACTCACTCACTCACAGCTTCTCTTTCTCTCTCTGTGTCTCTCACTCACTGCTTCTCTTTCTCTCTGTCTCACTGACTCACAGCTTCTCTCTCTCTCTCACTCACTCACAGCTTCTCTTTCTCTCTTTCTGTCACTCACTCACAACTTCTGTTTCTCTCTGTCTCTCACTCACAGCTTCAATTTCTCTCTCTCTCCCTCACAGCTTCTCCTTCTCTCTCTCTCACTCACTCACAGCTTCTCTTTCTCTCTCTCTCTCACAGCTTCTCATTCTCTCTCTCTCTCACTCACACACAGCTTTTCTTTCTTTCTCTCTCACTCACACACGCTTCTCTTTCTCACTCTGTCTCTCTCACACAGCTTCTCTTCTCTCTCTCACTAACTCACATCTTCTTTTTCTCTAACTCTCACTCACTCACAGCTTCTCTTTCTCTCTCTCTCTCTCTCACTCACAGCTTCTCTTTCTCTCTCTCTCTCACTCACTCACAGCTTCTCTCTCTCTGTCTCTCTCACTCACGGCTTCTATTTCTCTCTCTCTCTCACTAACTCACAGCTTCTTTTTCTCTCTCTCTCTCTCACAGCTTTTCTCTCTCTCTCTCACTCACTCACAGCTTCTCTTTCTCTTTCTCTCTCACTCACTCACATCTTCTATTTCTCTCTCTTTCTCACAGCTTCTCTTTCTCTATCTCTCTCACTCACAGCTTCTCTTTCTCTCTCTCTCTCTCACTCACAGCTTCTCTTTCTCTCTCTCACTCACAGCTTCTCTCTCTCTCTCCCTCACAGCTTCTCTTTCTGTCTCTCTCCCTCACAGCTTCTCTTTCTCTCTCTCTCTCACTCACAGCTTCTCTCTCTCTCACTCACTCACATCTTCTCTTTCTCTCTCACTCACAGCTTCTCTTTCTCTCTCTCTCACTCACTCACCGCTTCTCTTTTGCTCTCTCACTCACAGCTTCTCTTTCTCTCTCTCTCACACAGCTTCTCTTTCTTTCTCACTCACAACTTCTCTTTCTCTCTCTCACTCACTCAATCACTCACTCACAGCTTCTCTTTCTCTCTCTCTCCACAGCTTCTCTTTATCTCTCTCTCTCTAACACTTTCTCTTTCTCTCTCTCGCTCACTCACAGATCCCTTTCCCTCTCTCTCACTCATTCACGGCTTCTCTTTCACTCTCTCACTCATAGCTTCTCTTTCTCTCTCACAGCTTCTTTCTCTCTCTCTCACTCACAGTATCTCTTTCTCTAGTTCTGTCACTCACTCACTCCTTCACTTTCTCTATCTCTCTCACTCACAGCTTCTCTTTCTCTCTCTCACTCACAGCTTCTCTCTCTCTCACTCACTCACAGCTTCTCTTTCTCTCTCTCTCTTGCTCACTCACAGGTTCTATTACTCTCTCTGTCTTCCTCACTCACAGCTTCTCTTTCTCTCTCTCTCTCTCTCACTCACAGCTTCTCTTTTGCTTTCTCTCTCTCACTCACAGCTTTTCTTTCTCTCTCTCTCACTCACAGCTTCTCTTTCTCTCTCTCTCACTCACAGCTTCTCTTTCTCTCTCTCTCTCATTCACAGCTACTCTTTCTCTCTCTCTCACAGCTTCTCTCTCTCTCTCTCACTCACAGCTTCTCTTTCTGTCTCTCTCTTGCTCACTCACAGGTTCTATTACTCTCTCTGTCTTCCTCACTCACAGCTTCACTTTCTCTCTCTCTCTCTCTCTCACTCACAGCTTCTCTTTTGCTTTCTCTCTCTCACTCACAGCTTTTCTTTCTCTCTCCCTCACTCTCAGCTTCTCTTTCTCTCTCTCTCTCTCACTCACAGCTTCTCTTTCGCTTTCTCTCTCTCACTCACAGCTTCTATTTCTCTCTCTCTCACTCACTCACAGCTTCTCTTTCTCTCTCTCTCTCACTCAGAGCTTCTCTCTCTCTCTCACTCACAGCTTCTCTCTCTCTCTCTCTCTCACACAGCTTCTCTCTCTCTCTCTCACTCACAGCTTCTCTTTCTCTCTCTCTCACTCACATCTTCTATTTCTCTCTCTCACACAGCTTCTCTTTCTCTCTATCTCTCTCACTCACAGCTTCACTTTTCTCTCTCTCTCACTCACTCACAGCTTCTCTTTGCCTCTCTCTCCCTCACAGCTTCTCTTTCTCTCTCTCACTCACAGCTTCTATTTCTCTTTCTCTCTCTCACTCACAGCTTCTGTTTCTTTCTCTCCCTAACTCACTCACTCACTCACAGCTTCTCTTTCCCTCTCTGTCTCTCTCACTCACTGCTTCTCTTTCTCTCTGTCTCACTGACTCACAGCTTCTCTCTCTCTCTCACTCACTCACAGCTTCTCTTTCTCTCTTTCTCTCACTCACACAGCTTCTCTTTCTCTCTCTCACTCACTCAGAGCTTCTCTTTTCTCTCTCTCTCTCATTCATAGCTACTCTTTCTCTCTCCCACTCACTCACAGCTTCTCTTTCTCTCTCTGTCTCTCTCACTCACTGCTTCTCTTTCTCTCTCTCTCACTCACTCACAGCTTCTCTCTCTCTCTCTCGCTCACAGCTTCTCTTTCTCTCTCTCTCACTCACTCACAGCTTCTCTCTCTCTGTCTCTCTCACTCACAGCTTCTCTTTCTCTCTCTCACACACAGCTTCTCTTTCACTCTCTCTCACACACACAGCTTCTCTTTCTCTCTCTCTCTCTAACTCACTCACAACTTCTGTTTCTCTCTGTCTCTCACTCACAGCTTCAATTTCTCTCTCTCTCACTAACTCACAGCTTCTCCTTCTCTCTCTCTCACTCACTCACAGCTTCTCTTTCTCTCTCTCTCTCTCACAGCTTCTCTTTCTCTCTCTCTCTCTCACTCACAGCTTCTCTTTCGCTTTCTCTCTCTCACTCACAGCTTCTCTCTCTCTCACTCACTCACATCTTCTCTTTCTCTCTCACTCACAGCTTCTCTTTCTCTCTCTCTCACTCACTCACAGCTTCTCTCTCTCTCTCTCTCCCTCAGCTTCTCTTTCTCTCTCTCTCCCTCACAGCTTCTCTCTCTCTCTCTCTAACAGCTTCTATTGGTCTCTCTCTCTCACTCACAGCTTCTCTCTCTCTCACTCACTCACATCTTCTCTTTCTCTCTCACTCACAGCTTCTCTTTCTCTCTCTCTCTCTCACTCACAGCTTCTCTCTCTCTCTCTCTCTCACTCACAGCTTCTCTTTCTCTCTCTCACTCACAGCTTCTCTCTCTCTCTCTCTCCCTCAAGCTTCTCTTTCTCTCTCTCTCCCTCACAGCTTCTCTCTCTCTCTCTCTCTAACAGCTTCTATTGGTCTCTCTCTCTCTCACTCACAGCTTCTCTCTCTCTCACTCACTCACATCTTCCCTTTCTCTCTCACTCACAGCTTCTCTTTATCTCTCTCACTCACTCAATCACTCACTCACAGCTTCTTTCTCTCTCTCTCCACAGCTTCTCTTTATCTCTCTCTCTCTAACACTTTCTCTTTCTCTCTCGCTCACTAACAGCTTCGCTTTCCCTCTCTCTCACTCATTCACCGCTTCTCTATCACTCTCTCACTCATAGCTTCTCTTTCTCTCTCACAGCTTCTTTCTCTCTCTCTCACTCACAGTATCTCTTTCTCTAGTTCTGTCACTCACTCACTCCTTCACTTTCTCTATCTCTCTCACTCACAGCTTCTATTTCTCTCTCTCACTCACAGCTTCTCTCTCTCTCACTCACTCACAGCTTCTCTTTCTGTCTCTCTCTTGCTCACTCACAGGTTCTATTTCTGTCTCTGTCTTCCTCACTCACAGCTTCTCTTTCTCTCTCTCTCTCTCACTCACAGCTTCTCTTTTGCTTTCTCTCTCTCACTCACAGCTTCTCTTTCTCTCTCTCTCTCTCACTCACAGCTTCTCTTTCTCTCTCTCTCATTCACAGCTACTCTTTCTCTCTCTCACACACAGCTTCTCTCTCTCTCTCACTCACAGCTTCTCTTTCTGTCTCTCTCTTGCTCACTCACAGGTTCTATTTCTCTCTCTGTCTCCCTCACTCACATCTTCTCTTTCTCTCTATCTCTCTCACTCACAGCTTCTCTTCTCTCTCTCTCTCTCTCTCATTCATAGCTACTCTTTCTCTCTCTCTCTCACTCACAGCTTCTCTCTCTCTCTCACTCACAGCTTCTCTTCCTCTCTCACTCACAGCTTCTCTCTCTCTCTCTCACACTCACTCACCGCTTCTCTTTTGCTCTCTCACTCACAGCTTCTCGTTCTCTCTCTCTCACACAGCTTCTCTTTCTCTCTCTCTCTCTAACAGTTTCTCTTTCTCTCTCACTCACAGCTTCACTTTCCCTCTCTCTCACTCATTCACCGCTTCTCTTTCACTCTCTCACTCATAGCTTCTCTTTCTCTCTCACAGCTTCTTTCTCTCTCTCTCACTCACAGTATCTCTTTCTCTCGCACTCTCACTCACTCAAACCTTCACTTTCACTATCTCTCTCACTCATAGCTTCTCTTTCTCTCTCTCACTCTCAGCTTCTCTCTCTCTCTCTCTCACTCACAGCTTCATTTCTCTCTCTCTCTCTCTCACTCACAGCTTCTCTTTCTCTCTCTCTCTCACTCACAGCTTCTCTTTCTCTCTCATTCACAGCTACTCTTTCTCTCTCACACACACAGCTTCTCTCTCTCTCTCTCTCACTCACAGTTTCTCTTTCTCTCTCTCTCTTGCTCACTCACAGGTTCTATTTCTCTCTCTGTCTCCCGCATTCAAAGCTTCTCTTTCTCTCACTCTCTCACTCACAGCTTCTCTTTCGCTTTCTCTCTCTCACTCACAGCTTCTCTTTCTCTCTCTCTCTCACTCACAGCTTCTCTTTCTCTCTCTCTCTCACTCACAGCTTCTCTTTCTCTCTCTCACTCACATCTTCTCTTTCTCTCTCTCTCTCACTCACAGCTTCTCTCTCTCTCTCTCACTCACAGCTTCTCTTTCTCTCTCTCTCTCACTCACATCTTCTATTTCTATCTCTCCCTCACAGCTTCTCTCTCTCTCTCTCACTCACAGCTTCTCTTTCTCTTTCTCTCTCTCACTCACAGCTTCTCTTTCTTTCTCTCCCTCACTCACTCACTCACAGCTTCTCTTTCTCTCTCTGTGTCTCTCACTCACTGCTTCTCTTTCTCTCTGTCTCACTGACTCACAGCTTCTCTCTCTCTCTCACTCACTCACAGCTTCTCTTTCTCTCTTTCTGTCACTCACTCACAACTTCTGTTTCTCTCTGTCTCTCACTCACAGCTTCAATTTCTCTCTCTCTCCCTCACAGCTTCTCCTTCTCTCTCTCTCACTCACTCACAGCTTCTCTTTCTCTCTCTCTCTCACAGCTTCTCATTCTCTCTCTCTCTCACTCACACACAGCTTTTCTTTCTTTCTCTCTCACTCACACACGCTTCTCTTTCTCACTCTGTCTCTCTCACACAGCTTCTCTTCTCTCTCTCACTAACTCACATCTTCTTTTTCTCTAACTCTCACTCACTCACAGCTTCTCTTTCTCTCTCTCTCTCTCTCACTCACAGCTTCTCTTTCTCTCTCTCTCTCACTCACTCACAGCTTCTCTCTCTCTGTCTCTCTCACTCACGGCTTCTATTTCTCTCTCTCTCTCACTAACTCACAGCTTCTTTTTCTCTCTCTCTCTCTCACAGCTTTTCTCTCTCTCTCTCACTCACTCACAGCTTCTCTTTCTCTTTCTCTCTCACTCACTCACATCTTCTATTTCTCTCTCTTTCTCACAGCTTCTCTTTCTCTATCTCTCTCACTCACAGCTTCTCTTTCTCTCTCTCTCTCTCACTCACAGCTTCTCTTTCTCTCTCTCACTCACAGCTTCTCTCTCTCTCTCCCTCACAGCTTCTCTTTCTGTCTCTCTCCCTCACAGCTTCTCTTTCTCTCTCTCTCTCACTCACAGCTTCTCTCTCTCTCACTCACTCACATCTTCTCTTTCTCTCTCACTCACAGCTTCTCTTTCTCTCTCTCTCACTCACTCACCGCTTCTCTTTTGCTCTCTCACTCACAGCTTCTCTTTCTCTCTCTCTCACACAGCTTCTCTTTCTTTCTCACTCACAACTTCTCTTTCTCTCTCTCACTCACTCAATCACTCACTCACAGCTTCTCTTTCTCTCTCTCTCCACAGCTTCTCTTTATCTCTCTCTCTCTAACACTTTCTCTTTCTCTCTCTCGCTCACTCACAGATCCCTTTCCCTCTCTCTCACTCATTCACGGCTTCTCTTTCACTCTCTCACTCATAGCTTCTCTTTCTCTCTCACAGCTTCTTTCTCTCTCTCTCACTCACAGTATCTCTTTCTCTAGTTCTGTCACTCACTCACTCCTTCACTTTCTCTATCTCTCTCACTCACAGCTTCTCTTTCTCTCTCTCACTCACAGCTTCTCTCTCTCTCACTCACTCACAGCTTCTCTTTCTCTCTCTCTCTTGCTCACTCACAGGTTCTATTACTCTCTCTGTCTTCCTCACTCACAGCTTCTCTTTCTCTCTCTCTCTCTCTCACTCACAGCTTCTCTTTTGCTTTCTCTCTCTCACTCACAGCTTTTCTTTCTCTCTCTCTCACTCACAGCTTCTCTTTCTCTCTCTCTCACTCACAGCTTCTCTTTCTCTCTCTCTCTCATTCACAGCTACTCTTTCTCTCTCTCTCACAGCTTCTCTCTCTCTCTCTCACTCACAGCTTCTCTTTCTGTCTCTCTCTTGCTCACTCACAGGTTCTATTACTCTCTCTGTCTTCCTCACTCACAGCTTCTCTTTCTCTCTCTCTCTCTCTCACTCACAGCTTCTCTTTTGCTTTCTCTCTCTCACTCACAGCTTTTCTTTCTCTCTCCCTCACTCACAGCTTCTCTTTCTCTCTCTCTCTCTCACTCACAGCTTCTCTTTCGCTTTCTCTCTCTCACTCACAGCTTCTATTTCTCTCTCTCTCACTCACTCACAGCTTCTCTTTCTCTCTCTCTCTCACTCAGAGCTTCTCTCTCTCTCTCACTCACAGCTTCTCTCTCTCTCTCTCTCTCACACACAGCTTCTCTCTCTCTCTCTCACTCACAGCTTCTCTTTCTCTCTCTCTCTCACTCACATCTTCTATTTCTCTCTCTCACACAGCTTCTCTTTCTCTCTATCTCTCTCACTCACAGCTTCACTTTTCTCTCTCTCTCACTCACTCACAGCTTCTCTTTGCCTCTCTCTCCCTCACAGCTTCTCTTTCTCTCTCTCACTCACAGCTTCTATTTCTCTTTCTCTCTCTCACTCACAGCTTCTGTTTCTTTCTCTCCCTAACTCACTCACTCACTCACAGCTTCTCTTTCCCTCTCTGTCTCTCTCACTCACTGTTCTCTTTCTCTCTGTCTCACTGACTCACAGCTTCTCTCTCTCTCTCACTCACTCACAGCTTCTCTTTCTCTCTTTCTCTCACTCACACAGCTTCTCTTTCTCTCTCTCACTCACTCAGAGCTTCTCTTTTCTCTCTCTCTCTCATTCATAGCTACTCTTTCTCTCTCTCACTCACTCACAGCTTCTCTTTCTCTCTCTGTCTCTCTCACTCACTGCTTCTCTTTCTCTCTCTCTCACTCACTCACAGCTTCTCTCTCTCTCTCTCGCTCACAGCTTCTCTTTCTCTCTCTCTCACTCACTCACAGCTTCTCTCTCTCTGTCTCTCTCACTCACAGCTTCTCTTTCTCTCTCTCACACACAGCTTCTCTTTCACTCTCTCTCACACACACAGCTTCTCTTTCTCTCTCTCTCTCTAACTCACTCACAACTTCTGTTTCTCTCTGTCTCTCACTCACAGCTTCAATTTCTCTCTCTCTCACTAACTCACAGCTTCTCCTTCTCTCTCTCTCACTCACTCACAGCTTCTCTTTCTCTCTCTCTCTCTCACAGCTTCTCATTCTCTCTCTCTCACTCACACACAGCTTCTCTTTCTCTCTCTCTCTAACTCTCTCACTCACAGCTTCTCTTTCTCTCTCACTCACAGCTTTTCTTTCTCTCTCTCTCTCACTCACTCACGCTTCTCTTTCTCTCTCTGTCTCTCTCACACAGCTTCTTTTTCTCTCTCTCTCACTAACTCAAGCTTCTCTTTCTCTCTCTCTCACTCACTCACAGCTTCTCTTTCTCTCTCTATCTCTCTAACTCACAGCTTCTCTTTCTCTCTCTCTCACTCACTCACAGCTTCTCTCTCTGTCTCTCTCACTCACGGCTTCTATATCTCTCTCTCTCACTCTCACAGCTACTCTTTCTCTCTCACACACACAGCTTTTCTCTCTTTCTTTCTCTCACTCACTCACAGCTTCTCTTTATCTCTCTCTCTCACTCACTCACATCTTCTATTTCTCTCTCTCACACACAGCTTCTCTTTCTCTCTATCTCTCTGACTCACAGGTTCTATTTCACTCTGTGTCTCCCTCACTCACAGCTTCTCTCTCTATCTCTCTCACTCACAACTTCTCTTTCTCATTCTCTCTCTCACTCACAGCTTCTCTTTCTCTCTCTCTCTCTCACTCACAGCTTCTCTCTCTCACTCACTCACTCACTCCCTCACAGCTTCTCTTTCTCTCTCTGTCTCTCTCCCTCACAGCTTCTCTTTCTCTCTCTCTCTCTAACAGCTTCTATTGGTCTCTCTCTCTCTCACTCACAGCTTCTCTCTCTCTCTCACTCACAGCTTCTCTTTCTCTCTCATTCACAGCTTCTCTTTCTCTCTCTCTCACTCACTCACCGCTTCTCTTTTGCTCTCTCACTCACAGCTTCTCTCTCTCTCTCTCTCTCAGCTTCTCTTTCTTTCTCACTCACAACTTCTCTTTCTCTCTCTCACTCACTCACTCACTCACTCACAGCTTCTCTTTCTCTCTCTCTCCACACAGCTTCTCTTTCTCTCTCTCTCTCTAACAGTTTCTCTTTCTCTCTCTCTCTCTCACTCACAGCTTCGCTTTCCCTCTCTCTCACTCATTCACCGCTTCTCTTTCACTCTCTCACTCATAGCTTCTCTTTCTCTCTCACAGCTTCTTTCTCTCTCTCTCACTCACAGTATCTCTTTCTCTCGCTCTCTCACTCACTCAAACCTTCACTTTCTCTATCTCCCTCACTCATTGCTTCTCTTTCTCTCTCTCACTCACAGCTTCTCTCTCTCGCTCTCTCACTCACAGCTTTCTCTCTCTCTCTCTTGCTCACTCACAGGTTCTATTTCTCTCTCTATCTCCCTCACTCACAGCTTCTCTTTCTCTCTCTCTCTCACTCACAGCTTCTCTTTTGCTTTCTCTCTCTCTCACACAGCTTCTCTTTCTCTCTCTCTCTCACTCACAGCTACTCTTTCTCTCTCTCTCATTCACAGCTACTCTTTCTCTCTCTCTCTCACAGCTTCTCTCTCTCACTCACATCTTCTCTTTCTCTCTCTCTCTTGCTCACTCACAGGTTCTATTTCTCTCTCTGTCTCCCTCACTCAAAGCTTCTCTTTCTCTCTCTCTCTCTCTCTCACTCACAGCTTCTCTTTCGCTTTCTCTCTCTCACTCACAGCTTCTCTTTCTCTCTCTCTCTTTCACTCATAGCTTCTCTTTCTCTCTCTCTCTCTTAGTCACAGCTTCTCTCTCTCTCTCTCACTCACAGCTTCTCTTTCTCTCTCTCTCACTCACAGCTTCTCTCTCTCTCTCTCACTCACAGCTTCTATTTCTCTCTCTCTCACAGCTTCTCTTTCTCTCTATCTCTCTCACTCACAGCTTCTCTTTTCTCTCTCTCTCACTCACTCACAGCTTCTCTTTCTCTCTCTTTCTCACAGCTTCTCTTTCTCTATCTCTCTCACTCACAGCTTCTCTTTCTCTCTCTCTCTCTCACTCACAGCTTCTCTTTCTCTCTCTTTCTCTCTCTCACTCACAGCTTCTCTCTCTCTCTCCCTCACAGCTTCTCTTTCTGTCTCTCTCCCTCACAGCTTCTCTTTCTCTCTCTCTCTCTCACTCACAGCTTCTCTCTCTCTCACTCACTCACTCACATCTTCTCTTTCTCTCTCACTCACAGCTTCTCTTTCTCTCTCTCTCCCTCACAGCTTCTCTCTCTCTCTCTCTCTAACAGCTTCTATTGGTCTCTCTCTCTCACTCACAGCTTCTCTCTCTCTCACTCACTCACATCTTCTCTTTCTCTCTCACTCACAGCTTCTCTTTCTCTCTCTCTCACTCACTCACCGCTTCTCTTTTGCTCTCTCACTCACAGCTTCTCTTTCTCTCTCTCTCTCACTCACAGCTTCTCTCTCTCTCTCTCTCACTCACAGCTTCTCTTTCTCTCTCTCCCTCACAGCTTCTCTCTCTCTCTCTCTCCCTCACAGCTTCTCTTTCTCTCTCTCTCCCTCACAGCTTCTCTCTCTCTCTCTCTCTAACAGCTTCTATTGGTCTCTCTCTCTCTCACTCACAGCTTCTCTCTCTCTCTCTCACTCACTCACATCTTCCCTTTCTCTCTCACTCACAGCTTCTCTTTATCTCTCTCACTCACTCAATCACTCACTCACAGCTTCTTTCTCTCTCTCTCCACAGCTTCTCTTTATCTCTCTCTCTCTAACACTTTCTCTTTCTCTCTCGCTCACTAACAGCTTCGCTTTCCCTCTCTCTCACTCATTCACCGCTTCTCTATCACTCTTTCACTCATAGCTTCTCTTTCTCTCTCACAGCTTCTTTCTCTCTCTCTCACTCACAGTATCTCTTCTCTAGTTCTGTCAATCACTCACTCCTTCACTTTCTCTATCTCTCTCACTCACAGCTTCTATTTATCTCTCTCACTCACAGCTTCTCTCTCTCTCACTCACTCACAGCTTATCTTTCTGTCTCTCTCTTGCTCACTCACAGGTTCTATTTCTCTCTCTGTCTTCCTCACTCACAGCTTCTCTTTCTCTCTCTCTCTCTCACTCACAGCTTCTCTTTTGCTTTCTCTCTCTCACTCACAGCTTCTCTTTCTCTCTCTCTCTCACTCACAGCTTCTCTTTCTCTCTCTCTCTCATTCACAGCTACTCTTTCTCTCTCTCACACACAGCTTCTCTCTCTCTCTCTCACTCACAGCTTCTCTTTCTGTCTCTCTCTTGCTCACTCACAGGTTCTATTTCTCTCTCTGTCTCCCTCACTCACAGCTTCTCTTTCTCTCTATCTCTCTCACTCACAGCTTCTCTTCTCTCTCTCTCTCTCTCATTCATAGCTACTCTTTCTCTCTCTCTCTCACTCACAGCTTCTCTCTCTCTCTCACTCACAGCTTCTCTTCCTCTCTCACTCACAGCTTCTCTCTCTCTCTCTCTCTCACACTCACTCACCGCTTCTCTTTTGCTCTCTCACTCACAGCTTCTCATTCTCTCTGTCTCTCACAGCTTCTCTTTCTCTCTCTCTCTCTAACAGTTTCTCTTTCTCTCTCACTCACAGCTTCACTTTCCCTCTCTCTCACTCATTCACCGCTTCTCTTTCACTCTCTCACTCATAGCTTCTCTTTCTCTCTCACAGCTTCTTTCTCTCTCTCTCACTCACAGTATCTCTTTCTCTCGCACTCTCACTCACTCAAACCTTCACTTTCACTATCTCTCTCACTCATAGCTTCTCTTTCTCTCTCTCACTCTCAGCTTCTCTCTCTCTCTCTCTCACTCACAGCTTCATTTCTCTCTCTCTCTTGCTCACTCACAGGTTCTATTTCTCTCTCTGTCTCCCTCACTCACAGCTTCTCTTTCTCTCACTCACTCACAGCTTCTCTTTTGCTTTCTCTCTCTCACTCACAGCTTCTCTCTCTCTCTCTCACTCACAGCTTCTCTTTCTCTCTCTCACACACACACAGTTTCTCTTTCTCTCTCTCTCTTGCTCACTCACAGGTTCTATTTCTCTCTCTGTCTCCCGCATTCAAAGCTTCTCTTTCTCTCACTCTCTCACTCACAGCTTCTCTTTCGCTTTCTCTCTCTCACTCACAGCTTCTCTTTCTCTCTCTCTCTCACTCACAGCTTCTCTTTCTCTCTCTCTCTCACTCACAGCTTCTCTTTCTCTCTCTCACTCACATCTTCTCTTTCTCTCTCTCTCTCTCACTCACAGCTTCTCTCTCTCTCTCACTCACAGCTTCTCTTTCTCTCTCTCTCTCACTCACATCTTCTATTTCTATCTCTCCCTCACAGCTTCTCTCTCTCTCTCTCACTCACAGCTTCTCTTTCTCTTTCTCTCTCTCACTCACAGCTTCTCTTTCTTTCTCTCCCTCACTCACTCACTCACAGCTTCTCTTTCTCTCTCTGTGTCTCTCACTCACTGCTTCTCTTTCTCTCTGTCTCACTGACTCACAGCTTCTCTCTCTCTCTCACTCACTCACAGCTTCTCTTTCTCTCTTTCTGTCACTCACTCACAACTTCTGTTTCTCTCTGTCTCTCACTCACAGCTTCAATTTCTCTCTCTCTCACTCACAGCTTCTCCTTCTCTCTCTCTCACTCACTCACAGCTTCTCTTTCTCTCTCTCTCTCACAGCTTCTCATTCTCTCTCTCTCTCACTCACACACAGCTTTTCTTTCTTTCTCTCTCACTCACACACGCTTCTCTTTCTCACTCTGTCTCTCTCACACAGCTTCTCTTTCTCTCTCTCACTAACTCACAGCTTCTTTTTCTCTAACTCTCACTCACTCACAGCTTCTCTTTCTCTCTCTCTCTCTCACTCACAGCTTCTCTTTCTCTCTCTCTCTCACTCACTCACAGCTTCTCTCTCTGTCTCTCTCACTCACGGCTTCTATTTCTCTCTCTCTCTCACTAACTCACAGCTTCTTTTTCTCTCTCTCTCTCTCACAGCTTTTCTCTCTCTCTCTCACTCACTCACAGCTTCTCTTTCTCTCTCACTCACTCACATCTTCTATTTCTCTCTCTTTCTCACAGCTTCTCTTTCTCTATCTCTCTCACTCACAGCTTCTCTTTCTCGCTCTCTCTCTCACTCACAGCTTCTCTTTCTCTCTCTCACTCACAGCTTCTCTCTCTCTCTCCCTCACAGCTTCTCTTTCTGTCTCTCTCCCTCACAGCTTCTCTTTCTCTCTCTCTCTCTCACTCACAGCTTCTCTCTCTCTCACTCACTCACATCTTCTCTTTCTCTCTCACTCACAGCTTCTCTTTCTCTCTCTCTCACTCACTCACCGCTTCTCTTTTGCTCTCTCACTCACAGCTTCTCTTTCTCTCTCTCTCACACAGCTTCTCTTTCTTTCTCACTCACAACTTCTCTTTCTCTCTCTCACTCACTCAATCACTCACTCACAGCTTCTCTTTCTCTCTCTCTCCACAGCTTCTCTTTATCTCTCTCTCTAACACTTTCTCTTTCTCTCTCTCGCTCACTCACAGCTTCCCTTTCCCTCTCTCTCACTCATTCACCGCTTCTCTTTCACTCTCTCACTCATAGCTTCTCTTTCTCTCTCACAGCTTCTTTCTCTCTCTCTCACTCACAGTATCTCTTTCTCTAGTTCTGTCACTCACTCACTCCTTCACTTTCTCTATCTCTCTCACTCACAGCTTCTCTTTCTCTCTCTCACTCACAGCTTCTCTTTCTCTCTCTCACTCACAGCTTCTCTCTCTCTCACTCACTCACAACTTCTCTTTCTCTCTCTCTCTTGCTCACTCACAGGTTCTATTACTCTCTCTGTCTTCCTCACTCACAGCTTCTCTTTCTCTCTCTCTCTCTCTCACTCACAGCTTCTCTTTTGCTTTCTCTCTCTCACTCACAGCTTTTCTTTCTCTCTCTCTCACTCACAGCTTCTCTTTCTCTCTCTCTCTCACTCACAGCTTCTCTTTCTCTCTCTCTCTCATTCACAGCTACTCTTTCTCTCTCTCTCACAGCTTCTCTCTCTCACTCTCTCACTCACAGCTTCTCTTTCTGTCTCTCTCTTGCTCACTCACAGGTTCTATTTCTCTCTCTGTCTCCCTCACTCACAGCTTCTCTTTCTCTCTCTCTCTCTCACTCACAGCTTCTCTTTCGCTTTCTCTCTCTCACTCACAGCTTCTATTTCTCTCTCTCTCACTCACTCATAGCTTCTCTTTCTCTCTCTCTCTCACTCAGAGCTTCTCTCTCTCTCTCACTCACAGCTTCTCTCTCTCTCTCTCTCTCTCTCACTCACAGCTTCTCTCTCTCTCTCTCACTCACAGCTTCTCTTTCTCTCTCTCTCACTCACATCTTCTATTTCTCTCTCTCACACAGCTTCTCTTTCTCTCTATCTCTCTCACTCACAGCTTCACTTTTCTCTCTCTCTCACTCACTCACAGCTTCTCTTTGCCTCTCTCTCCCTCACAGCTTCTCTTTCTCTCTCTCACTCACAGCTTCTATTTCTCTTTCTCTCTCTCACTCACAGCTTCTGTTTCTTTCTCTCCCTAACTCACTCACTCACTCACAGCTTCTCTTTCCCTCTCTGTCTCTCTCACTCACTGCTTCTCTTTCTCTCTGTCTCACTGACTCACAGCTTCTCTCTCTCTCTCACTCACTCACAGCTTCTCTTTCTTTCTCTCACTCACTCACAGCTTCTCTTTCTCTCTCTCACTCACTCACAGCTTCTCTTTTCTCTCTCTCTCTCTCATTCATAGCTACTCTTTCTCTCTCTCACTCACTCACAGCTTCTCTTTCTCTCTCTGTCTCTCTCACTCACTGCTTCTCTTTCTCTCTCTCTCACTCACTCACAGCTTCTCTCTCTCTCTCTCGCTCACAGCTTCTCTTTCTCTCTCTCTCACTCACTCACAGCTTCTCTCTCTCTGTCTCTCTCACTCACAGCTTCTCTTTCTCTCTCTCACACACAGCTTCTCTTTCACTCTCTCTCACACACACAGCTTCTCTTTCTCTCTCTCTCTCTAACTCACTCACAACTTCTGTTTCTCTCTGTCTCTCACTCACAGCTTCAATTTCTCTCTCTCTCACTAACTCACAGCTTCTCCTTCTCTCTCTCTCACTCACTCACAGCTTCTCTTTCTCTCTCTCTCTCTCACAGCTTCTCATTCTCTCTCTCTCACTCACACACAGCTTCTCTTTCTCTCTCTCTCTAACTCTCTCACTCACAGCTTCTCTTTCTCTCTCACTCACAGCTTTTCTTTCTCTCTCTCTCTCACTCACTCACGCTTCTCTTTCTCTGTCTCTCTCACACAGCTTCTTTTTCTCTCTCTCTCACTAACTCAAGCTTCTCTCTCTCTCTCTCACTCACTCACAGCTTCTCTTTCTCTCTCTATCTCTCTAACTCACAGCTTCTCTTTCTCTCTCTCTCACTCACTCACAGCTTCTCTCTCTGTCTCTCTCACTCACGGCTTCTCTTTCTCATTCTCTCTCTCACTCACAGCTTTCTCTCTCTCTCTCTTGCTCACTCACAGGTTCTATTTCTCTCTCTGTCTCCCTCACTCACAGCTTCTCTTTCTCTCTCTCTCTCACTCACAGCTTCTCTTTTGCTTTCTCTCTCACTCACACAGCTTCTCTTTCTCTCTCTCTCTCACTCACAGCTACTCTTTCTCTCTCTCTCATTCACAGCTACTCTTTCTCTCTCTCTCTCACAGCTTCTCTCTCTCTCTCACTCACAGCTTCTCTTTCTCTCTCTCTCTTGCTCACTCACAGGTTCTATTTCTCTCTCTGTCTCCCTCACTCAAAGCTTCTCTTTCTCTCTCTCTCTCTCTCTCACTCACAGCTTCTCTTTCGCTTTCTCTCTCTCACTCACAGCTTCTCTTTCTCTCTCTCTCTTTCACTCATAGCTTCTCTTTCTCTCTCTCTCTCTCAGTCACAGCTTCTCTCTCTCTCTCTCACTCACAGCTTCTCTTTCTCTCTCTCTCACTCACAGCTTCTCTCTCTCTCTCTCTCACTCACAGCTTCTATTTCTCTCTCTCACACAGCTTCTCTTTCTCTCTATCTCTCTCACTCACAGCTTCTCTTTTCTCTCTCTCTCACTCACTCACAGCTTCTCTTTCTCTCTCTTTCTCACAGCTTCTCTTTCTCTATCTCTCTCACTCACAGCTTCTCTTTCTCTCTCTCTCTCTCACTCACAGCTTCTCTTTCTCTCTCTCACTCACAGCTTCTCTCTCCCTCTCCCTCACAGCTTCTCTTTCTGTCTCTCTCCCTCACAGCTTCTCTTTCTCTCTCTCTCTCTCACTCACAGCTTCTCTCTCTCTCACTCACTCACTCACATCTTCTCTTTCTCTATCACTCACAGCTTCTCTTACTCTCTCTCTCTCACTCACTCACCGCTTCTCTTTTGCTCTCTCACTCACAGCTTCTCTTTCTCTCTCTCTCACACAGCTTCTCTTTCTTTCTCACTCACAACTTCTCTTTCTCTCTCTCACTCACTCAATCACTCACTCACAGCTTCTCTTTCTCTCTCTCTCCACAGCTTCTCTTTCTCTCTCTCTCTCTAACACTTTCTCTTTCTCTCTCTCGCTCACTCACAGCTTTGCTTTCCCTCTCTCTCACTCATTCACCGCTTCTCTTTCACTCTCTCACTCATAGCTTCTCTTTCTCTCTCACAGCTTCTTTCTCTCTCTCTCACTCACAGCTTCTCTTTCTCTCTCTCTCTCACTCAGAAGCTTCTCTTTCTCTCTCTCTCATTCACAGCTACTCTTTCTCTCTCTCTCACAGCTTCTCTCTCTCCCTCTCACTCACAGCTTCTCTTTCTGTCTCTCTTGCTCACTCACAGGTTCTATTTCTCTCTCTGTCTCCCTCACTCACAGCTTCTCTTTCTCTCTCTCTCTCTCACTCACAGCTTCTCTTTCGCTTTCTCTCTCTCACTCACAGCTTCTATTTCTCTCTCTCTCACTCACTCACAGCTTCTCTTTCTTTCTCTCTCTCACTCAGAGCTTCTCTCTCTCTCTCACTCACAGCTTCTCTTTCTCTCTCTCTCTCTCTCACTCACAGCTTCTCTCTCTCTCTCACTCACAGCTTCTCTTTCTCTCTCTCTCACTCACATCTTCTATTTCTCTCTCTCACACAGCTTCTCTTTCTCTCTATCTCTCTCACTCACAGCTTCACTTTTCTCTCTCTCTCACTCACTCACAGCTTCTCTTTCTCTCTCTCTCTCTCACAGCTTCTCTTTCTCTCTCTCACTCACAGCTTCTCTTTCTCTTTCTCTCTCTCACTCACAGCTTCTGTTTCTTTCTCTCCCTAACTCACTCACTCACTCACAGCTTCTCTTTCCCTCTCTGTCTCTCTCACTCACTGCTTCTCTTTCTCTCTGTCTCACTGACTCACAGCTTCTCTCTCTCTCTCTCACTCACTCACAGCTTCTCTTTCTCTCTTTCTCTCACTCACTCACAGCTTCTCTTTCTCTCACTCACTCACTCACAGCTTCTCTTTTCTCTCTCTCTCTCTCTCATTCATAGCTACTCTTTCTCTCTCTCACTCACTCACAGCTTCTCTTTCTCTCTCTGTCTCTCTCACTCACTGCTTCTCTTTCTCTCTCTCTCACTCACTCACAGCTTCTCTTTCTCTCTCTCTCTCACAGCTTCTCTTTCTTTCTCACTCACAACTTCTCTTTCTCTCTCTCACTCACTCACTCTCTCACTCACAGCTTCTCTTTCTCTCTCTCTCCACACAGCTTCTCTTTCTCTCTCTCTCTCTCTAACAGTTTCTCTTTCTCTCTCTCTCTCACTCACAGCTTCGCTTTCCCTCTCTCTCACTCATTCACCGCTTCTCTTTCACTCTCTCACTCATAGCTTCTCTTTCTCTCTCACAGCTTCTTTCTCTCTCTCTCACTCACAGTATCTCTTTCTCTCGCTCTCTCACTCACTCACAGCTTCTCTTTCTTTCTCTCTCTCACTCAGAGCTTCTCTCTCTCTCTCACTCACAGCTTCTCTTTCTCTCTCTCTCTCTCTCACTCACAGCTTCTCTCTCTCTCTCACTCACAGCTTCTCTTTCTCTCTCTCTCACTCACATCTTCTATTTCTCTCTCTCACACAGCTTCTCTTTCTCTCTATCTCTCTCACTCACAGCTTCACTTTTCTCTCTCTCTCACTCACTCACAGCTTCTCTTTCTCTCTCTCTCACTCACTCACAGCTTCTCTTTCTCTCTCTCTCTCTCACAGCTTCTCTTTCTTTCTCACTCACAACTTCTCTTTCTCTCTCTCACTCACTCACTCTCTCACTCACAGCTTCTCTTTTCTCTCTCTCTCTCTCTCATTCATAGCTACTCTTTCTCTCTCTCACTCACTCACAGCTTCTCTTTCTCTCTCTGTCTCTCTCACTCACTGCTTCTCTTTCTCTCTCTCTCACTCACTCACAGCTTCTCTTTCTCTCTCTCTCTCTCACAGCTTCTCTTTCTTTCTCACTCACAACTTCTCTTTCTCTCTCTCACTCACTCACTCTCTCACTCACAGCTTCTCTTTCTCTCTCTCTCCACACAGCTTCTCTTTCTCTCTCTCTCTCTCTAACAGTTTCTCTTTCTCTCTCTCTCTCACTCACAGCTTCGCTTTCCCTCTCTCTCACTCATTCACCGCTTCTCTTTCACTCTCTCACTCATAGCTTCTCTTTCTCTCTCACAGCTTCTTTCTCTCTCTCTCACTCACAGTATCTCTTTCTCTCGCTCTCTCACTCACTCAAACCTTCACTTTCTCTATCTCCCTCACTCATTGCTTCTCTTTCTCTCTCTCACTCACATCTTCTCTCTCTTGCTCTCTCACTCACAGCATTCTCTCTCTCTCTCTTGCTCACTCACAGGTTCTATTTCTCTCTCTGTCTCCCTCACTCACAGCTTCTCTTTCTCTCTCTCTCTCTCACTCACAGCTTCTCTTTTGCTTTCTCTCTCTCTCTCACAGCTTCTCTTTCTCTCTCTCTCTCTCTCACAGCTTCTCTTTCTCTCTCTCTCACTCACAGCTACTCTTTCTCTCTCTCTCATTCACAGCTACTCTTTCTCTCTCTCTCTCACAGCTTCTCTCTCTCTCTCACTCACAGCTTCTCTTTCTCTCTCTCTCTTGCTCACTCACAGGTTCTATTTCTCTCTGTGTCTCCCTCACTCAAAGCTTCTCTTTCTCTCTCTCTCTCTCTCACTCACAGCTTCTCTTTCGCTTTCTCTCTCTCACTCACAGCTTCTCTTTCTCTCTCTCTCTTTCACTCATAGCTTCTCTTTCTCTCTCTCTCTCTCAGTCACAGCTTCTCTCTCTCTCTCACTCACAGCTTCTCTTTCTCTCTCTCTCACTCACAGCTTCTCTCTCTCTCTCTCTCTCACTCACAGCTTCTATTTCTCTCTCTCTCACAGCTTCTCTTTCTCTCTATCTCTCTCACTCACAGCTTCTCTTTTCTCTCTCTCTCACTCACTCACAGCTTCTCTTTCTCTCCCTCACAGCTTCTCTTTCTCTCTCTCTCTCACTCACAGCTTCTCTTTCTCTTTCTCTCTCTCACTCACAGCTTCTCTTTCTCTCTCTCTCTCTCACTCACAGCTTCTCTTTCTTTCTCTCTCTCTCTCTCTCACTCACAGCTTCTCTTTCTCTCTCTCTCATTCACAGCTACTCTTTCTCTCTCTCACACACAGCTTCTCTCTCTCTCTCACTCACAGCTTCTCTTTCTCTCTCTCTCTTGCTCACTCACAGGTTCTATTTTCTCTCTGTCTCCCCCACTCAAAGCTTCTCTTTCTCTCTCTTTCTCACTCACAGCTTCTCTTTCGCTTTCTCTCTCTCACTCACAGCTTCTCTTTCTCTCTCTCTCTCTCACTCACATCTTCTCTTTCTCTCTCTCTCTCACTCACAGATTCTCTCTCTCTCTAACTCACAGCTTCTCTTTCTCTCTCTCTCTCTCACTCACAGCTTCTCTTTCTCTCTCTCTCTCTCCCTCACAGCTTCTTTCTCTCTCTCTCTCTCACTCACATCTCCTATTTCTCTCTCTCTCCCACACAGCTTCTCTTTCTCTCTCTCTCTCACTCACAGCTTCTCTTTCTCTTTCTCTCTCTCACTCACAGCTTCTCTTTCTTTCTCTCCCTCACTCACTCACTCACTCACAGCTTCTCTTTCTCTCTCTGTCTCTCTCACCCACTGCTTCTCTTTCTCTCTGTCTCTCACTCACAGCTTCAATTTCTCTCTCTCTCACTAACTCACAGCTTCTCCTTCTCTCTCTCTCACTCACTCACAGCTTCTCTTTCTCTCTCTCTCTCTCAGCTTCTCATTCTCTCTCTCACTCACACACAGCTTCTCTTTCTCTCTCTCTCCACACAGCTTCTCTTTCTCTCTCTCTAACAGTTTCTCTTTCTCTCTCTCTCTCAATCACAGCTTCGCTTTCCCTCTCTCTCACTCATTCACCGCTTCTCTTTCACTCTCTCACTCATAGCTTCTCTTTCTCTCTCACAGCTTCTTTCTCTCTCTCTCACTCACAGTATCTCTTTCTCTCGCTCTGTCACTCACTCAAACCTTCACTTTCTCTATCTCTCTCACTCACAGCTTCTCTTTCTCTCTCTCACTCACAGCTTCTCTCTCTCGCTCTCTCACTCACAGCTTCTCTTTCTCTCTCTCTCTCTAACTCTCTCACTCACAGCTTCTCTTTCTCTCTCTCACTCATAGCTTCTCTTTCTCTCTCTCTCTCACTCACAGCTTCTCTTTCTCTCTCTCTCTCACTCACAGCTTTTCTTTCTCTCTCTCTCACTCACTCATGATTCTCTTTCTCTCTCTGTCTCTCTCACACAGCGTCTCTTTCTCTCTCTCTCACTAACTCACAGCTTCTCTTTCTCTCTATCTCATTCACTCACAGCTACTATTTCTCTCTCTCACACACAGCTTCACTTTCTATCTCTCTCACTCACAGCTTCTCCTTTCTTTCTCTCTCTCTCACTCACTCACAGCTTCTCTTTCTCTCTCTCTCACTCAGCTTCTCTTTCTCTCTCTCACTCACTCACAGCTTCTCTTTCTCTCTTTCTCTCTTTCTCTCACTCACAGCTTCTCTTTCTCTCTCTCCCTCACTCACAGCTTCTCTTTCTCTCTCTCTCACTCACAGCTTCTATTTCTATCTCTCTCTCATTCACAGCTTCTCTCTCTCTCTCTCTCTCACTCACAGATTCTCTTTCTCTTTCTCTCACTCACTCACAGCTTCTCTTTCTCCCTCTGGTTCTCGCACTCACAGCTTCTCTTTCCCTCTCTCTCACTCACTCACAGCTTCTCTTTCTCTCTCTCACTCACTCACAGCTTCTCTTTCTCTCTCTCTCTCACTGACAGCTTCTCTTTCTCTCTCTCTCTCTCACTCACAGCTTCTCTCTCTCTGTCTCTCTCACTCACAGCTTCTCTTTCTCTCTCACACACACAGCTTCTCTTTCTCTCTCACACACACACACAGCTTCTCTTTTCTCTCTCTCTCCCTCACTCACAACTTCTGTTTCTCTCTGTCTCTCACTCACAGCTTCTATTTCTCTCTCTCACTAACTCACAGCTTCTCCTTCTCTCTCTCTCACTCACTCACAGCTTCCTTTTTCTCTCTCTCTCACAGCTTCTCATTCTCTCTCTCTCTCACTCACACACAGCTTCTCTTTCTCTCTCTCTCACTCACTCACAGCTTCTCTCTCTCTCTCTCTCACTCACAGCTTCTCTTTCTCTCTCTCTCACGCACAGGTTCTATTTGACTCACTGTCTCCCTCACTCACAGGTTCACTTTCTCTCTCTCTCTCTCTCACTCACAGCTTCTCTCTCTCTGTCTCACTCACTCACACTTCTCTTTCTCTCTGTCTCTCCCACACAGCTTCTCTTTCTCTCTTTCTCACTAACCCACAGCTTCTCTTTCTCTCTCTCTCACTCACTCACAGCTTCTATTTCTCTCTCTCTCTCACTCACAGCTTCTCTTTCTCTCTCTCTCACTCACAGGTTCTATTTCACTCACTGTCTCCCTTACTCACAGCTTCTCTATCTCTCTCACTCTCTCACTCACAGCTTTTCTTTCTCTCTCTCACTCACTCACACTTCTCTTTCTCTCTGTCTCTCTCTCACAGCTTCTCTTTCTCTCTCTCTCTCTCTCACTCACTCACAGCTTCTCTCTCTCTCACTCACTCACAGCATCTCGTTCTCTCTCTCTCTCCCTCACTCACAGCTTGTCTCTCTCTCTGTCTCTTTCACTCTCAGCTTCTCTCTCTCACACACACACAGCTTCTCTTTCTCTCACACACACTCACTCACAGCTTCTCTTTCTCTCTCTCTCTCTCCCTCACTCACTCACAGCTTCTCTTTCTCTCTCACAGCTTCTCTCTCTCTCTCTCTCACTCACAGCTCTCTTTCTCTCGCTCTCTCACTCACTCAAACCTTCTCTTTCAATATCTCTCTCACTCACTCAGCTTCTTTTTCTCTCTCTCACTCACAGCTTCTCTTTCTCTCTCTCTCACTCACAGCTTCTCTTTCTCTTTCTTCCACTCACAGGTTCTATTTCACTCACTGTCTCCCTCACTCACAGCTTCTCTATCTCTCTCACTCTCTCACTCACAGCTTCTCTTTCTCCCTCTCACTCACAGCTTCTCTTTCTCTCTCTATCTCTCTCTCACTCACAGCTTCACTTTCTCTCTCTCTCACTAACTCACAGCTTCTCCTTCTCTCTCTCTCACTCACTCACAGCTTCTCTCTCACACACAGCTTCTCATTCTCTCTCTCACTCACACACAGCTTCTCTTTTTCTCTCTGTCTCTAACTCTCTCACTCACAGCTTCTCTTTCTCTCTCTCTCACTCACAGCTTCTCTTTCTCTCTCTCTCTCACTCACAGCTTCTCTTTCTCTCTCTCTCTCACTCACAGCTTTTCTTTCTCTCTCTCTCTCACTCACTCATGCTTCTCTTTCTCTCTCTGTCTCTCTCACACAGCTTCTCTTTCTCTCTCTCTCACTAACTCACAGCTTCTCTTTCTCTCTATCTCATTCACTCACAGCTACTATTTCTCACTCACACACACAGCTTCACTTTCTATCTCTCTCACTCACAGCTTCTCCTTTCTTTCTTTCTCTCTCTCTCACTCACTCACAGCTTCTCTTTCTCTCTCTCTCACTCACAGCTTCTCTTTCTCTCTCTCTCACTCACAGCTTCTCTTTCTCTCTTTCTCTCACTCACAGCTTCTCTTTCTCTCTCTCCCTCACTCACAGCTTCTCTTTCTCTCTCTCACTCACAGCTTCTATTTCTATCTCTCTCTCATTCACAGCTTCTCTCTCTCTCTCTCACTCACTCACAGCTTCTCTTTCTCTTTCTCTCACTCACTCACAGCTTTTCTTTCTCCCTCTGGCTCTCGCACTCACAGCTTCTCTTTCTCTCTCTCGCACTCACTCACAGCTTCTCTTTCTCTCTCTCACTCACTCACAGCTTCTCTTTCTCTCTCTCTCTCACTGACAGCTTCTCTTTCTCTCTCTCTCTCTCTCTCACTCACAGCTTCTCTCTCTCTGTCTCTCTCACTCACAGCTTCTCTTTCTCTCTCTCACATCTTCTATTTCTCTCTCTTTCTCACAGCTTCTCTCTCTCTCTCTCTCTCTCTCTCTCACTCACAGCTTCTCTTTCGCTTTCTCTCTCTCTCACTCACAGCTTCTCTTTCTCGCTCTCTCTCTCACTCACAGCATCTCTTTCTCTCTCTCTCTCACTCACAGCTTCTCTTTCTCTCTCTCACAGCTTCTCTTTCTCTCTCTCTCTCACTCACAGCTTCTCTTTCTTTCTCTCTCTCACACACATCTTCTCTTTCTCTCTCTCTCTCACTCACATCTTCTATTTCTCTCTCTCACACACATCTTCTCTTTCTCTCTATCTCTCTCACTCACAGCTTCTCTTTTCTCTCTCTCTCACTCACTCACAGCTTCTCTTTCTCTCTCTCCCTCACAGCTTCTCTTTTTCTCTCTCTCTCTCTCACTCACAGCTTCTCTTTCTCTCTCTCTCTCACTCACAGCTTCACTTTCTTTCTCTCCCTCACTCACTCACTCACAGCTACTCTTTCTCTCTCTGTCTCTCTCACTCACTGCTTCTCTTTCTCTCTGTCTCACTGACTCACAGCTTCTCTCTCTCTCTCACTCACTCACATCTTCTCTTTCTCTCTTTCTGTCACTAACTCACAACTTCTGTTTCTCTCTCTCTCACTAACTCACAGCTTCTCCTTCTCTCTCTCACTCACTCACAGCTTCTCTTTCTCTCTCTCTCACAGCTTCTCATTCTCTCTCTCTCTCTCACTCACACACAGCTTCTCTTTCTCTCTCTCTCTAACTCTCTCACTCACAGCTTCTCTTTCTCTCTCCCTCACAGCTTTTCTCTCTCTCTCTCTCACTCACAGCTTCTCGTTCTCTCTCTCTCGCACTCACATCTTCTATTTCTCTCTCACACACACATCTTCTCTTTCTCTCTATCTCTCTCACTCACAGCTTCTCTTTTCTCTCTCTCTCACTCACTCACAGCTTCTCTTTTTCTCTCTCTCTCTCACTCGCAGCTTCTCTTTCTCTCTCTCACTCACAGCTTCTCTCTCTCCCTCACAGCTTCTCTTTCTCTCTCTCTCCCTCACAGCTTCTCTTTCTCTCTCTCTCTCTCTAACAGCTTCTATTGGTCTCTCTCTCTCACTCACTCACAGCTTCTCTTTCTCTCTCCCTCACAGCTTCTCTTTCTCTCTCTTTCTCACAGCTTCTCTTTCTCTCTATCTCTCTCACTCACAGCTTCTCTTTTCTCTCTCTCACTCACTCACAGCTTCTCTTTCTCTCTCTCTCTCTCACTCGCAGCTTCTCTTTCTCTCTCTCACTCACAGCTTCTCTCTCTCCCTCACAGCTTCTCTTTCTCTCTCTCACAGCTTCTCTTTCTCTCTCTCTCTCTAACAGCTTCTATTGGTCTCTCTCTCTCACTCACAGCTTCTCTCTCTCTCACTCACTCACAGCTTCTCTTTCTCTCTCACTCACAGCTTCTCTTTCTCTCTCTCTCACTCACTCACCGCTTCTCTTTTGCTCTCTCACTCACAGCTTCTCTTTATCTCTCTCTCTCACTCACATCTTCTATTTCTCTCTCTCTCTCTCTCACAGCTTCTCTTTCTCTCTATCTCTCTGACTCACAGGTTCTATTTCACTCTCTGTCTCCCTCACTCACAGCTTCTCTCTCTATCTCTCTCACTCACAGCTTCTCTTTCTCATTCTCTCTCTCACTCACAGCTTCTCTCTCTCTCTCACTCACAGCTTTCCTCTCTCTCTCACACTCACTCACTTACGGATAATTTGATAAGTAATTTAGATGGTATAGAAATTGGAATATTCAAAGAATCGGATCATGCAAAAGTATTGGTGGAATTGAAAATAGATGCTATAAAGAGCCCGAAAAATTGGCGATATAACGCCAGATTGTTTAGAGATAAAAAAAGTAAAGATCAAATGGTAGAAAAATGGGAAGAAAATTGGAAGTGGAATGATACAGGGGAAGTACGAATTGGTACCGTATGGGATACTATGAAAGCAATATTTAGGGGTGAAAGTATTAGGTTGGCAAGTATTAGAAATAAACAGTTAAAAAGTAAGCAAGAAGAAACAGAAAAAGAGATTAAAAGGTTACAGGAGATACATGCAATAACCAAGGATAGAAAAGTATATGAAAAGATGCAGGGACTAAGGAAGGAATTAATTGGAAATGACATAGAAAAGGTGAAAAGAGACCTAACATATTTAAAAAGAGAATATTTTGAATACAGTAATAAAAATTCAAAAATGTTGGCAAGAGCGGCTAAAGAAAAGAGAGGCAGAAGAGAAATAGGGATATTAGTGGATAAGGAGGGTATAAGGCATAATAAGATTAAAGATAAATGCAAGGTGGTCAGAGAATTTTACCAATCCCTATACTCTAAAAAGAGAATAAACCTAGATAAATTAAAAGATAGATTGGAAATGCAAATTAAAAATAAAATAAGCCAAGAGCATAAACAAAGAATGGAAGAATTAATAACTGAAAAAGAGATAAAAAGAGTAATAAACAAACTGAAAGTAGATAAAGCACCTGGTGAGGATGGATTACCTGCTGAGTTTTATAAAGAATTTAAGGAGATAGTAATCCTGAAATTGTTAAAACTTTATAATGGTATTCTTAAAGGGGAACAGGTACCTGCATCGTGGTATAGAACAATAATTGTCCTATTACCAAAACCGGGAAAAGATTTAGAAAAAGTAGAATCATACAGACCTATATCCCTGATTAATCAAGATGCTAAGATTTTTACAGCTATACTGGCAAACAGACTGAATAGTTTTATGGATAAATATATAAATAAAGACCAGGCCGGCTTTGTGAAAGGGAGATATATGACAGATTTAGTAAGGCGAGTTCTAAATTTAATAGACGTGGCAAGACAAAATAAAGAGAAAGTAGGTATATTATCATTAGATATTTTTAAAGCATTTGATTCTGTACAATGGGTAACAATTATCGAGATAATTAAGAGTTATGGATTCGGTAACAGGTTTATAAAGACAATAGAACAACTGTACCAACAAGGTTACGCTAAAATCAGGGTTAACGACGGTTTAACAGAAGAATTAAGATTAGAGGCAGGAACAAGGCAAGGATGTCCCCTATCTCCAATTCTATTTATTATGGCGATGGAAATACTAGCTAATATAATAAGAGAAGACAAAAATATAGAAGGAATACTGGAAAATAAAATTAGTTTATATGCAGACGATACTTTGTTAATTATGAAACACCCCAGAAGAACCATGGAAAGGATTCAAAAGCATTTAAAGGATTTTGAACAAATTACAGGTTTAAAGGTAAACTGGGAAAAATCAGAATTAATTTTAAATAATATTGAAAAAGAAGAGCAAAGGAAAATCAGGGATGAATTTAAATTACAGATTAAAGGGAGCTTGAAATACCTGGGGATAAATATATCCAATAATTTAGAGGACCTGAAAAGACTAAATTATGATAAACAAAAGAAGGAACTTAAGATTAAAATTTCACAATATCAAAAACTGAAGTTGTCTTGGTTCGGCAGAATAGCACTGACTAAAATGATGTTACTACCAAAACTAAATTTTTTATTTGATGCCTTACCAATTCAGCTGATAGATAAGGATATTGAGGAATTTCAAAAACTATTTGATAGTTATTGTAATGGGGGACGCAGACCTAGAATTTTAAAGAAAATGTGGTATTTACCTCAAAAAGAAGGCGGTTTAGGAATGCCTAATTTAAAGAGTTATTATAAAGCCTTCCAGATAAAGAATGTAGTTAAGATACTGATGAAGGAGTCTGTTATCTGGGAGGGAATCGAGATGAACGAAGTAAAGGAAGTTGGTAAGAGTTTTTTTTTAGACAAGGAAATAGGAAAAATATCGATTAAAAACAGAATGATGAGATCTATGTTGGGAGTATGGAAGAAAGTTAAAATGAAATTGGCCCCGAATATCTCACCGATAATTGAAATAGAAGATTTGAATAACTTCCCAATAAGATTGGATAACGAGATTAAGGAAATTTTGTCGACAAATAGGGTTCTCCTATTGAAAGATTGGATACGAGTCTGCAAAGATGATGCGAGGAAAAGAGAGCTATATACCCAGATGAAGCTGAATTGGTTTCAGATAATTATGGTGAATAAGTGGAATAATAAATACTGGAGAGAACGAAGCCTAGAAAGAGACAGGACGGAATTTGAGGAATTAATTTGGAAAATTAGGAGGGAGGAAATTGGTATTAAAGGGCTGGTTAGTAAAATTTATAAAATAATAAACACAGAAGGTAACCCACAAGAAACATTAAGAAATACATGGGAACAGGACTTGAACTTGAAAATAACGGAAAAGGAATGGCAAAATAAATGGAAAAAAAGAATTATGAGATCCCTATCGGTCAGAATACAGGAACACAATTTTAAAATGTTATGGAGGTGGTATCTGACACCCGTGAGACTGCACCAGATGGATAAGAAGAACAATAAAATGTGTTGGAGATGTAAAAACAGTTTGGGCACATATGTTCATATGTGGTATGAATGTAAAGAGGTAGAAAACTTTTGGACAAAAATAGAGATCGAGATAGGGAAAATTATGGGAGTACGTCTCAGATTGGGGCCAGATACCATCTTACTGACAGATGTTGAGAATATTAAAATAGATAATGATAAGAAAGAGTTGTTGTCTATGATGTTAGTAATGGCAAGAATGTGTATTGCAAAAAATTGGAAAAGTGATATAATGTTAAAAGTGCAGGATTGGTACGGGCAGATGTGGGATCTCGCATTGAATGAAAAACTAACATGGGAATTAAATCTTAAGAAAGGTATAATAAAAGAAAGTAGATTTTGGAAAATATGGCGAAAATTTGTGGAATACTCAATGACAAGAGATGAAATAAAAAAATAAAAAAATTGACACCAGACCAAACGAAATTTTGGGAACAATAGAAATGAATGGGAGATCCCACAACCTCCTAGGACAATGTATATAGCACTAGGGTGATGAAGTCTGTAAGTGTATGTAATATACAGTCTGTCTTATCTTTTATATTATGATTTTATTTTTATTAATTTTTTGTTATTTTTTTCTGTCATGTATAAAATGTTTGTTTCATGTCTTATGCTTTAAAAAATCAATAAAAATATATATAAAAAAAACAACTTCTATTTCTCTTTCTTTCTCACAGCTTCTCTTTCTCTCTATCTCTCTCACTCACAGCTTCTCTTTTCTCTCTCTCACTCACTCACAGCTTCTCTTTCTCTCTCTCTCTCTCACTCGCAGCTTCTCTTTCTCTCTCTCACTCACAGCTTCTCTCTCTCCCTCACAGCTTCTCTTTCTCTCTCTCACAGCTTCTCTTTCTCTCTCTCTCTCTAACAGCTTCTATTGGTCTCTCTCTCTCACTCACAGCTTCTCTCTCTCTCACTCACTCACAGCTTCTCTTTCTCTCTCACTCACAGCTTCTCTTTCTCTCTCTCTCACTCACTCACCGCTTCTCTTTTGCTCTCTCACTCACAGCTTCTCTTTATCTCTCTCTCTCACTCACATCTTCTATTTCTCTCTCTCTCTCACAGCTTCTCTTTCTCTCTATCTCTCTGACTCACAGGTTCTATTTCACTCTCTGTCTCCCTCACTCACAGCTTCTCTCTCTATCTCTCTCACTCACAGCTTCTCTTTCTCATTCTCTCTCTCACTCACAGCTTCTCTCTCTCTCTCTCTCACTCACAGCTTTCCTCTCTCTCTCACACTCACTCACTCACAGCTTCTCTTTCTCTCTCTGTCTCTCTCCCTCACAGCTTCTCTTTCTCTCTCTCTCTCTAACAGCTTCTATCGGTCTCTCTCTCTCTCACTCACAGCTTCTCTCTCTCTCTCTCACTCACAGCTTCTCTTTCTCTCTCACTCACAGCTTCTCTCTCTCTCTCTCACTCACTCAACACTTCTCTTTTGCTCTCTCACTCACAGCTTCTCTTTCTCTCTCTCTCCACACAGCTTCTCTCTCTCTCTCTCTAACAGTTTCTCTTTCTCTCTCCCTCTCACTCACATCTTCTATTTCTCTCTCTTTCTCACAGCTTCTCTTTCTCTCTATCTCTCTCACTCACAGCTTCTCTTTTCTCTCTCATGCACTCACAGCTTCTCTTTCTCTCTCTCCCTCACAGCTTCTCTTTCTCTCTCTCTCTCACTCACAGCTTCTCTTTCTCTCTCTCACTCACAGCTTCTCTCTCTCTCTCTCTCTCTCTCCCTCACAGCTTCTCTTTCTCTCTCTCTCACTCACAGCTTCTCTCTCTCTCTCTCACACAGCTTCTCTTTCTCTCTCTCTCTCATTCACAGCTACTCTTTCTCTCTCTCACAGCTTCTCTCTCTCACACACACACAGCTTCTCTTTCTCTCACTCTCTTGCTCACTCACAGGTTCTAATTCTCTCTCTGTCTCCCTCACTCACAGCTTCTCTTTCTCTCTCTCTCTCTCACTCACAGCTTCTCTTTCGCTTTCTCTCTCTCACTCACAGCTTCTCTTTCTCTCTCTCTCTCTCTCACAGCTTCTCTTTCTCTCTCTCTCTCACTCACAGCTTCTCTTTCTCTCTCTCACTCACAGCTTCTCTTTCTCTCCCTCTCTCACTCACAGCTTCTCTCTCTCTCTCACAGCTTCTCTTTCTCTCTATCTCTCTCACTCACAGCTTCTCTTTTCTCTCTCTCTCACTCACTCACAGCTTCTCTTTCTCTCTCTCTCCCTCACAGCTTCTCTTTCTCTCTCTCTCTCACTCACAGCTTCTCTTTCTCTTTCTCTCTCACTCACAGCTTCTCTTTCTTTCTCTCCCTCACTCACTCACTCACAGCTTCTCGTTCTCTCTTTCACTCTCTCACTCAAAGCTTCTCTTTCTCTCTCTCTCTCTCACTCACAGCTTCTCTTTCTCTCTCTCTCTCTATCACTCAATCTTCTATTTCTCTCTCTCTCACAGCTTCTCTTTCTCTCTCTCTCACTCACAGCTTCTCTTAATCTCTCTCCCTCACTCACAGCTTCTCTTTCTCTCTCTCTCTCACTCACTCACATCTTCTATTTCTCTCTCTTTCTCACAGCTTCTCTTTCTCTCTCTCTCTCACTCACAGCTTCTCTTTCGCTTTCTCTCTCTCACTCACAGCTTCTCTTTCTCGCTCTCTCTCTCACTCACAGCATCTCTTTCTCTCTCTCTCACTCACAGCTTCTCTTTCTCTCTCACTCACAGCTTCTCTCTCTCTCTCTCTCTCTCACTCACAGCTTCTCTTTCTCTCTCTCTCTCACTCACATCTTCTCTTTCTCTCTCTCTCTCACTCACATCTTCTATTTCTCTCTCACACACACATCTTCTCTTTCTCTCTATCTCTCTCACTCACAGCTTCTCTTTTCTCTCTCTCTCACACACTCACAGCTTCTCTTTCTCTCTCTCCCTCGCAGCTTCTCTTTTTCTCTCTCTCTCTCTCACTCACAGCTTCTCTTTCTCTCTCTCTCTCACTCACAGCTTCACTTTCTTTCTCTCCCTCACTCACTCACTCACAGCTACTCTTTCTCTCTCTGTCTCTCTCACTCACTGCTTCTCTTTCTCTCTGTCTCACTGACTCACAGCTTCTCTCTCTCTCTCACTCACTCACATCTTCTCTTTCTCTCTTTCTGTCACTCTCACAACTTCTGTTTCTCTCTCTCTCACTTACTCACAGCTTCTCCTTCTCTCTCTCTCACTCACTCACAGCTTCTCTTTCTCTCTCTCTCTAACTCTCTCACTCACAGCTTCTCTTTCTCTCTCCCTCACAGCTTTTCTCTCTCTCTCTCTCACTCACATCTTCTATTTCTCTCTCTCTCTCTCACTCACAGCTTCACTTTCTCTCTCTCTCTCACTCACTTCTTCTATTTCTCTCTCTCACTCACAGCTTCTCTTTTCTCTCTCTCTCTCTCACTCACTCACAGCTTCTCTTTCTCTCTCTCTCCCTCACAGCTTCTCTTTTTCTCTCTCTCTCACTCACAGCTTCTCTTTCTCTCTCTCTCTCTCACAGCTTCTCTTTCTTTCTCTCCGTCTCACTCACAGCTTCTCTTTCTTTCTCTCCCTCACTCACTCACTCACAGCTACTCTTTCTCTCTCTGTCTCTCTCACTCACTGCTTCTCTTTCTCTCTGTCTCACTGACTCACAGCTTCTCTCTCTCTCACTCACTCACATCTTCTCTTTCTCTCTTTCTGTCACTAACTCACAACTTCTGTTTCTCTCTCTCTCACTAACTCACAGCTTCTCCTTCTCTCTCACTCACTCACAGCTTCTCTTTCTCTCTCTCTCACAGCTTCTCATTCTCTCTCTCTCTCTCACTCACACACAGCTTCTCTTTCTCTCTCTCTCTAACTCTCTCACTCACAGCTTCTCTTTCTCTCTCCCTCACAGCTTTTCTTTCTCTCTCTCTCACTCACTCAAGCTTCTCTTTCTCACTCTGTCTCTCTCACACAGCTTCTCTTTCTCTCTCTCTCACTAACTCACAGCTTCTCTTTCTTTCTCTCTCACTCACTCACAGCTTCTCTTTCTCTCTCTCTCTCACTCACAGCTTCTCTTTCTTTCTCTCTCTCACTCCCTCACAGCTTCTCTCTCCCTGTCTCTCTCACTCACGGCTTCTATTTCTCTCTCTCTCTCTCACTCACAGCTTCTCTTTCTCTCTCTCTCTCTCACTCACATCTTCTATTTCTCTCTCACACAGCTTCTCTTTTCTCTCTCTCACTCACTCAGCTTCTCTTTCTCTCTCTCTCTCTCACTCGCAGCTTCTCTTTCTCTCTCTCACTCACAGCTTCTCTCTCTCTCCCTCACAGCTTCTCTTTCTCTCTCTCTCCCTCACAGCTTCTCTTTCTCTCTCTCTCTAACAGCTTCTATTGGTCTCTCTCTCTCACTCACAGCTTCTCTCTCTCTCACTCACTCACAGCTTCTCTTTCTCTCTCACTCACAGCTACTCTTTCTCTCTCTCTCACTCACTCACCGCTTCTCTTTTGCTCTCTCACTCACAGCTTCTCTTTATCTCTCTCTCTCACTCACTCACATCTTCTATTTCTCTCTCTCTCTCTCTCACACAGCTTCTCTTTCTCTCTATCTCTCTGACTCACAGGTTCTATTTCACTCTCTTTCTCCCTCACTCACAGCTTCTCTCTCTATCTCTCTCACTCACAGCTTCTCTTTCTCATTCTCTCTCTCACTCACAGCTTCTCTCTCTCTCTCACTCACAGCTTCCCTCTCTCTCTCACACTCACTTACTCACAGCTTCTCTTTCTCTCTCTGTCTCTCTCCCTCACAGCTTCTCTTTCTCTCTCTCTCTAACAGCTTCTATCGGTCTCTCTCTCTCTCACTCACAGCTTCTCTCTCTCTCTCACTCACAGCTTCTCTTTCTCTCTCACTCACAGCTTCTCTTTCTCTCTCTCTCACTCACTCAACACTTCTCTTTTGCTCTCTCACTCACAGCTTCTCTTTCTCTCTCTCTCCACACAGCTTCTCTCTCTCTCTCTCTAAGTTTCTCTTTCTCTCTCCCTCTCACTCATATCTTCTATTTCTCTCTCTTTCTCACAGCTTCTCTTTCTCTCTATCTCCCTCACTCACAGCTTCTCTTTTCTCTCTCATGCACTCACAGCTTCTCTTTCTCTCTCTCTCACTCACAGCTTCTATTTCTCTCTCTCTCTCACTCACAGCTTCTCTTTCTCTCTCTCACTCACAGCTTCTCTCTCTCCCTCACAGCTTCTCTTTCTCTCTCTCACTCACAGCTTCTCTCTCTCTCTCTCTCTCACAGCTTCTCTTTCACTCTCTCTCTCATTCACAGCTACTCTTTCTCTCTCTCACAGTTTCTCTCTCTCTCACACACACACAGCTTCTCTTTCTCTCTCTCTCTTGCTCACTCACAGGTTCTATTTCTCTCTCTGTCTCCCTCACTCACAGCTTCTCTCTCTCTCTCTCTCTCTCACTCACAGCTTCTCTCTCTCTCTCACTCACAGCTTTCCTCTCTCTCTCACACTCACTCACTCACAGCTTCTCTTTCTCTCTCTCTCCCTCACAGCTTCTCTTTCTCTCTCTCTCTCTAACAGCTTCTATCGGTCTCTCTCTCTCTCACTCACAGCTTCTCTCTCTCTCTCTCACTCACAGCTCCTCTTTCTCTCTCACTCACAGCTTCTCTTTCTCTCTCTCACTCACTCAACACTTCTCTTTTGCTCTCTCACTCACAGCTTCTCTTTCTCTCACACACAGCTTCTCTCTCTCTCTCTCTAACAGTTTCTCTTTCTCTCTCCCTCTCACTCACATCTTCTATTTCTCTCTTTCTCACAGCTTCTCTTTCTCTCTATCTCCCTCACTCACAGCTTCTCTTTTCTCTCTCATGCACTCACAGCTTCTCTTTCTCTCTCTCTCCCTCACAGCTTCTATTTCTCTCTCTCTCTCACTCACAGCTTCTCTTTCTCTCTCTCACTCACAGCTTCTCTCTCTCTCTCTCTCCCTCACAGCTTCTCTTTCTCTCTCTCACTCACAGCTTCTCTCTCTCTCTCTCACAGCTTCTTTCTCTCTCTCTCTCATTCACAGCTACTCTTTCTCTCTCTCACAGCTTCTCTCTCTCTCTCACACACACAGCTTCTCTTTCTCTCTCTCTCTCTTGCTCACTCACAGGTTCTATTTCTCTCTCTGTCTCCCTCACTCACAGCTTCTCTTTCTCTCTCTCTCTCTCACTCACAGCTTCTTTTTCGCTTTCTCTCTCACTCACAGCTTCTCTTTCTCTCTCTCTCTCTCACTCACAGCTTCTCTCTCTCTCTCTCACTCACAGCTTCTCTCTCTCTCTCTCACTCACAGCTTCTCTTTCGCTTTCTCTCTCTCACTCACAGCTTCTCTTTCTCTCTCTCTCTCTCACTCACAGCTTCTCTTTCTCTCTCTCTCTCACTCACAGCTTCTCTTTCTCTCTCTCACTCACAGCTTCTCTTTCTCTCTCTCTCACTCACAGCTTCTCTTTCTCTCTCTCACTCACAGCTTCTCTTTCTCTTTCTCTCTCACTCACAGCTTCTCTTTCTTTCTTTCTCTCCCTCACTCACTCACTCACAGCTTCTCGTTCTCTCTCTGTCTCTCTCACTCACTGCTTCTCTTTCTCTCTGTCTCACTGACTCACTCACAGGTTCTATTTCTCTCTCACACACACAGCTTCTCTTTCTCTCTATCTCTCTCACTCACAGCTTCTCTTTCTCTCTCTCTCTCATTCACAGCTACTCTTTCTCTCTCTCTCTCTCACTCACAGCTTCTCTCTCTCTCTCACACTCACAGCTTCTCTTTCTCTCTCTCTCTCACTCACTCACAGCTTTTCTCTATCTGTCTCTCTCACTCACAGCTTCTCTTTCTCTCTCACACACACAGCTTCTCTTTCACACTCTCTCTCACACACAGCTTCTCTTTCTCTCTCTCTCTGTCTAACTCACTCACAACTTCTGTTTCTTTCTGTCTCTCACTCACAGCTTCAATTTCTCTCTCTCTCACTAACTCACAGCTTCTCCTTCTCTCTCACTCACTCACAGCTTCTCTTTCTCTCTCTCTCTCACAGCTTCTCATTCTCTCTCTCTCTCACACACAGCTTCTCTCTCTCTCTCTAACTCTCTCACACACAGCTTTTCTCTCTCTCTCTAACTCTCTCACTCACAGCTTTTCTTTCTCTCTCTCTCTCTCACTCACTCACACTTCTCTTTCTCTCTCTGTCTCTCTCACACAGCTCCTTTTTCTCTCTCTCTCACTAACTCACAGCTTCTCTTTCTCTCTCTCTCACTCATTCACAGCTTCTCTCTCTGTCTCTCTCACTCACGGCTTCTATTTCTCTCTCTCTCTCACTCTCACAGCTACTATTTCTCTCTCTCTCACAGCTTTTCTCTCTTTCTCTCACTCACTCACAGCTTCTCTTTATCTCTCTCTTTCACTCACTCACATCTTCTATTTCTCTCTCACACACAGCTTATCTTTCTCTCTATCTCTCTCACTCACAGCTTATCTTTCTCATTCTCTCTCTCACTCACAGCTTCTCTTTCTCTCTCTCTCTCTCAAACTCACAGCTTCTCTCTCTCTCTCTCTCACTCACTCCCTCTCTCACAGCTTCTCTTTCTCTCTCTGTCTCTCTCCCTCACAGCTTCTCTTTCTCTCTCTCTCTAACAGCTTCTATTGGTCTCTCTCTCTCTCACTCACAGCTTCTCTCTCTCTCTCACTCACAGCTTCTCTTTCTCTCTCACTCACAGCTTCTCTCTCTCTCTCTCTAAGTCACTCACCGCTTCTCTTTTGCTCTCTCACTCACAGCTTCTCATTCTCTCTCTCTCTCACAGCTTCTCTTTCTCTCTCTCTCTAACAGTTTCTCTTTCTATCTCACTCACAGCTTCGCTTTCCCTCTCTCTCACTCATTCACCGCTTCTCTTTCACTCTCTCACTCATAGCTTCTCTTTCTCTCTCACAGCTTCTTTCTCTCTCTCTCACTCACAGTATCTCTTTCTCTCGCTCTCTCACTCACTCAAACCTTCACTTTCTCTATCTCTCTCACTCATAGCTTCTCTTTCTCTCTCTCACTCTCAGCTTCTCTCTCTCTCTCTCTCACTCACAGCTTCATTTCTCTCTCTCTCTTGCTCACTCACAGGTTCTATTTCTCTCTCTGTCTCCCTCACTCACAGCTTCTCTTTCTCTCTCTCTCTCTCACTCACAGCTTCTCTTTTGCTTTCTCTCTCTCACTCACAGCTTCTCTTTCTCCCTCTCTCTCTCACTCACAGCTTCTCTTTCTCTCTCACTCACAGCTTCTCTTTCTCTCTCTCTCATTCACAGCTACTCTTTCTCTCTCTCACACACAGCTTCTCTCTCTCTCTCACTCACAGCTTCTCTTTCTCTCTCTCTCTTGCTCACTCACAGGTTCTATTTCTCTCTCTGTCTCCCACATTCAAAGCTTCTCTTTCTCTCACTCTCTCACTCACAGCTTCTCTTTCTCTCTCTCTCTCTCTCACTCACAGCTTCTCTTTCTCTCTCTCACTCACAGCTTCTCTTTCTCTCTCTCTCTCTCACTCACAGCTTCTCTCTCTCTCTCACTCACAGCTTCTCTCTCTCTCTCTCTCTCACTCACATCTTCTATTTCTCTCTCTCCCTCACAGCTTCTCTCTCTCTCTCACTCACAGCTTCTCTTTCTCTTTCTCTCTCTCACTCACAGCTTCTCTTTCTTTCTCTCCCTCCCTCACTCACTCACAGCTTCTCTTTCTCTCTCTGTCTCTCTCACTCACTGCTTCTCTTTCTCTCTGTCTCACTGACTCACAGCTTTTCTCTCTCACTCACTCACTCACAGCTTCTCTTTCTCTCTTTCTGTCACTCACTCACAACTTCTGTTTCTCTCTGTCTCTCACTCACAGCTTCAATTTCTCTCTCTCTCACTAACTCACAGCTTCTCCTTCTCTCTCTCTCACTCACTCACAGCTTCTCTCTCTCTCTCTCTCTCACAGCTTCTCATTCTCTCTCTCTCTCTCACTCACACACAGCTTCTCTTTCTCTCTCTCTCTAACTCTCTCACTCACAGCTTCTCTTTCTCTCTCCCTCACAGCTTTTCTTTCTTTCTCACACTCACACATGCTTCTCTTTCTCACTCTGTCTCTCTCACACAGCTTCTCTTTCTCTCTCTCTCACTAACTCACAGCTTCTTTTTCTCTAACTCTCACTCACTCACAGCTTCTCTTTCTCTCTCTCTCTCTCTCTCACTCACAGCTTCTCTTTCTCTCTCTCCCTCACAGCTTCTCTTTTTCTCTCTCTCTCTCTCACTCACAGCTTCTCTTTCTCTCTCTCTCTCACTCACAGCTTCACTTTCTTTCTCTCCCTCACTCACTCACTCACAGCTACTCTTTCTCTCTCTGTCTCTCTCACTCACTGCTTCTCTTTCTCTCTGTCTCACTGACTCACAGCTTCTCTCTCTCTCTCACTCACTCACATCTTCTCTTTCTCTCTTTCTGTCACTCTCACAACTTCTGTTTCTCTCTCTCTCACTTACTCACAGCTTCTCCTTCTCTCTCTCTCACTCACTCACAGCTTCTCTTTCTCTCTCTCTCTAACTCTCTCACTCACAGCTTCTCTTTCTCTCTCCCTCACAGCTTTTCTCTCTCTCTCTCTCACTCACATCTTCTATTTCTCTCTCTCTCTCTCACTCACAGCTTCACTTTCTCTCTCTCTCTCACTCACTTCTTCTATTTCTCTCTCTCACTCACAGCTTCTCTTTTCTCTCTCTCTCTCTCACTCACTCACAGCTTCTCTTTCTCTCTCTCTCCCTCACAGCTTCTCTTTTTCTCTCTCTCTCACTCACAGCTTCTCTTTCTCTCTCTCTCTCACTCACAGCTTCTCTTTCTTTCTCTCCGTCTCACTCACAGCTTCTCTTTCTTTCTCTCCCTCACTCACTCACTCACAGCTACTCTTTCTCTCTCTGTCTCTCTCACTCACTGCTTCTCTTTCTCTCTGTCTCACTGACTCACAGCTTCTCTCTCTCTCACTCACTCACATCTTCTCTTTCTCTCTTTCTGTCACTAACTCACAACTTCTGTTTCTCTCTCTCTCACTAACTCACAGCTTCTCCTTCTTTCTCACTCACTCACAGCTTCTCTTTCTCTCTCTCTCACAGCTTCTCATTCTCTCTCTCTCTCACTCACACACAGCTTCTCTTTCTCTCTCTCTCTAACTCTCTCACTCACAGCTTCTCTTTCTCTCTCCCTCACAGCTTTTCTTTCTCTCTCTCTCACTCACTCAAGCTTCTCTTTCTCACTCTGTCTCTCTCACACAGCTTCTCTTTCTCTCTCTCTCACTAACTCACAGCTTCTCTTTCTTTCTCTCTCACTCACTCACAGCTTCTCTTTCTCTCTCTCTCTCACTCACAGCTTCTCTTTCTTTCTCTCTCTCACTCCCTCACAGCTTCTCTCTCCCTGTCTCTCTCACTCACGGCTTCTATTTCTCTCTCTCTCTCTCACTCACAGCTTCTCTTTCTCTCTCTCTCTCTCACTCACATCTTCTATTTCTCTCTCACACAGCTTCTCTTTTCTCTCTCTCACTCACTCAGCTTCTCTTTCTCTCTCTCTCTCTCACTCGCAGCTTCTCTTTCTCTCTCTCACTCACAGCTTCTCTCTCTCTCCCTCACAGCTTCTCTTTCTCTCTCTCTCCCTCACAGCTTCTCTTTCTCTCTCTCTCTAACAGCTTCTATTGGTCTCTCTCTCTCACTCACAGCTTCTCTCTCTCTCACTCACTCACAGCTTCCCTTTCTCTCTCACTCACAGCTACTCTTTCTCTCTCTCTCACTCACTCACCGCTTCTCTTTTGCTCTCTCACTCACAGCTTCTCTTTATCTCTCTCTCTCACTCACTCACATCTTCTATTTCTCTCTCTCTCTCTCTCACACAGCTTCTCTTTCTCTCTATCTCTCTGACTCACAGGTTCTATTTCACTCTTTCTCCCTCACTCACAGCTTCTCTCTCTATCTCTCTCACTCACAGCTTCTCTTTCTCATTCTCTCTCTCACTCACAGCTTCTCTCTCTCTCTCTCACTCACAGCTTCCCTCTCTCTCTCACACTCACTTACTCACAGCTTCTCTTTCTCTCTCTGTCTCTCTCCCTCACAGCTTCTCTTTCTCTCTCTCTCTAACAGCTTCTATCGGTCTCTCTCTCTCTCACTCACAGCTTCTCTCTCTCTCTCACTCACAGCTTCTCTTTCTCTCTCACTCACAGCTTCTCTTTCTCTCTCTCTCACTCACTCAACACTTCTCTTTTGCTCTCTCACTCACAGCTTCTCTTTCTCTCTCTCTCCACACAGCTTCTCTCTCTCTCTCTCTCTAAGTTTCTCTTTCTCTCTCCCTCTCACTCATATCTTCTATTTCTCTCTCTTTCTCACAGCTTCTCTTTCTCTCTATCTCCCTCACTCACAGCTTCTCTTTTCTCTCTCATGCACTCACAGCTTCTCTTTCTCTCTCTCTCACTCACAGCTTCTATTTCTCTCTCTCTCTCACTCACAGCTTCTCTTTCTCTCTCTCACTCACAGCTTCTCTCTCTCCCTCACAGCTTCTCTTTCTCTCTCTCACTCACAGCTTCTCTCTCTCTCTCTCTCTCTCACAGCTTCTCTTTCACTCTCTCTCTCATTCACAGCTACTCTTTCTCTCTCTCACAGTTTCTCTCTCTCTCACACACACACAGCTTCTCTTTCTCTCTCTCTCTTGCTCACTCACAGGTTCTATTTCTCTCTCTGTCTCCCTCACTCACAGCTTCTCTCTCTCTCTCTCTCTCTCACTCACAGCTTCTCTCTCTCTCTCACTCACAGCTTTCCTCTCTCTCTCACACTCACTCACTCACAGCTTCTCTTTCTCTCTCTCTCCCTCACAGCTTCTCTTTCTCTCTCTCTCTCTAACAGCTTCTATCGGTCTCTCTCTCTCTCACTCACAGCTTCTCTCTCTCTCTCTCACTCACAGCTTCTCTTTCTCTCTCACTCACAGCTTCTCTTTCTCTCTCTCTCACTCACTCAACACTTCTCTTTTGCTCTCTCACTCACAGCTTCTCTTTCTCTCACACACAGCTTCTCTCTCTCTCTCTAACAGTTTCTCTTTCTCTCTCCCTCTCACTCACATCTTCTATTTCTCTCTCTTTCTCACAGCTTCTCTTTCTCTCTATCTCCCTCACTCACAGCTTCTCTTTTCTCTCTCATGCACTCACAGCTTCTCTTTCTCTCTCTCTCCCTCACAGCTTCTATTTCTCTCTCTCTCTCACTCACAGCTTCTCTTTCTCTCTCTCACTCACAGCTTCTCTCTCTCTCTCTCTCCCTCACAGCTTCTCTTTCTCTCTCTCACTCACAGCTTCTCTCTCTCTCTCTCTCTCACAGCTTCTCTTTCTCTCTCTCTCTCATTCACAGCTACTCTTTCTCTCTCTCACAGCTTCTCTCTCTCTAACACACACACAGCTTCTCTTTCTCTCTCTCTCTTGCTCACTCACAGGTTCTATTTCTCTCTCTGTCTCCCTCACTCACAGCTTCTCTTTCTCTCTCTCTCTCTCACTCACAGCTTCTCTTTCGCTTTCTCTCTCTCACTCACAGCTTCTCTTTCTCTCTCTCTCTCTCACTCACAGCTTCTCTCTCTCTCACTCACAGCTTCTCTCTCTCTCTCTCACTCACAGCTTCTCTTTCGCTTTCTCTCTCTCACTCACAGCTTCTCTTTCTCTCTCTCTCTCACTCACAGCTTCTCTTTCTCTCTCTCTCTCACTCACAGCTTCTCTTTCTCTCTCTCACTCACAGCTTCTCTTTCTCTCTCTCTCACTCACAGCTTCTCTTTCTCTCTCTCACTCACAGCTTCTCTTTCTCTTTCTCTCTCACTCACAGCTTCTCTTTCTTTCTTTCTCTCCCTCACTCACTCACTCACAGCTTCTCGTTCTCTCTCTGTCTCTCTCACTCACTGCTTCTCTTTCTCTCTGTCTCACTGACTCACTCACAGGTTCTATTTCTCTCTCACACACACAGCTTCTCTTTCTCTCTATCTCTCTCACTCACAGCTTCTCTTTCTCTCTCTCTCTCATTCACAGCTACTCTTTCTCTCTCTCTCTCTCACTCACAGCTTCTCTCTCTCTCTACACTCACAGCTTCTCTTTCTCTCTCTCTCTCACTCACTCACAGCTTTTCTCTATCTGTCTCTCTCACTCACAGCTTCTCTTTCTCTCTCACACACACAGCTTCTCTTTCACTCTCTCTCTCACACACAGCTTCTCTTTCTCTCTCTCTCTGTCTAACTCACTCACAACTTCTGTTTCTTTCTGTCTCTCACTCACAGCTTCAATTTCTCTCTCTCTCACTAACTCACAGCTTCTCCTTCTCTCTCACTCACTCACAGCTTCTCTTTCTCTCTCTCTCTCACAGCTTCTCATTCTCTCTCTCTCTCACTCACACACAGCTTCTCTCTCTCTCTCTAACTCTCTCACACACAGCTTTTCTCTCTCTCTCTAACTCTCTCACTCACAGCTTTTCTTTCTCTCTCTCTCTCTCACTCACTCACACTTCTCTTTCTCTCTCTGTCTCTCTCACACAGCTCCTTTTTCTCTCTCTCTCACTAACTCACAGCTTCTCTTTCTCTCTCTCTCACTCATTCACAGCTTCTCTCTCTGTCTCTCTCACTCACGGCTTCTATTTCTCTCTCTCTCTCACTCTCACAGCTACTATTTCTCTCTCTCTCACAGCTTTTCTCTCTTTCTCTCACTCACTCACAGCTTCTCTTTATCTCTCTCTTTCACTCACTCACATCTTCTATTTCTCTCTCACACACAGCTTATCTTTCTCTCTATCTCTCTCACTCACAGCTTATCTTTCTCATTCTCTCTCTCACTCACAGCTTCTCTTTCTCTCTCTCTCTCTCTCAAACTCACAGCTTCTCTCTCTCTCTCTCTCACTCACTCCCTCTCTCACAGCTTCTCTTTCTCTCTCTGTCTCTCTCCCTCACAGCTTCTCTTTCTCTCTCTCTCTAACAGCTTCTATTGGTCTCTCTCTCTCTCACTCACAGCTTCTCTCTCTCTCTCACTCACAGCTTCTCTTTCTCTCTCACTCACAGCTTCTCTCTCTCTCTCTCTCAGTCACTCACCGCTTCTCTTTTGCTCTCTCACTCACAGCTTCTCATTCTCTCTCTCTCTCACAGCTTCTCTTTCTCTCTCTCTCTAACAGTTTCTCTTTCTCTCTCACTCACAGCTTCGCTTTCCCTCTCTCTCACTCATTCACCGCTTCTCTTTCACTCTCTCACTCATAGCTTCTCTTTCTCTCACACAGCTTCTTTCTCTCTCTCTCACTCACAGTATCTCTTTCTCTCGCTCTCTCACTCACTCAAACCTTCACTTTCTCTATCTCTCTCACTCATAGCTTCTCTTTCTCTCTCTCACTCTCAGCTTCTCTCTCTCTCTCTCTCACTCACAGCTTCATTTCTCTCTCTCTCTTGCTCACTCACAGGTTCTATTTCTCTCTCTGTCTCCCTCACTCACAGCTTCTCTTTCTCTCTCTCTCTCTCACTCACAGCTTCTCTTTTGCTTTCTCTCTCTCACTCACAGCTTCTCTTTCTCCCTCTCTCTCTCACTCACAGCTTCTCTTTCTCTCTCACTCACAGCTTCTCTTTCTCTCTCTCTCATTCACAGCTACTCTTTCTCTCTCTCACACACAGCTTCTCTCTCTCTCTCACTCACAGCTTCTCTTTCTCTCTCTCTCTTGCTCACTCACAGGTTCTATTTCTCTCTCTGTCTCCCACATTCAAAGCTTCTCTTTCTCTCACTCTCTCACTCACAGCTTCTCTTTCGCTTTCTCTCTCTCACTCACAGCTTCTCTTTCTCTCTCTCTCTCTCACTCACAGCTTCTCTTTCTCTCTCTCACTCACAGCTTCTCTTTCTCTCTCTCTCTCTCACTCACAGCTTCTCTCTCTCTCTCTCACTCACAGCTTCTCTTTCTCTCTCTCTCTCTCTCACTCACATCTTCTATTTCTCTCTCTCCCTCACAGCTTCTCTCTCTCTCTCACTCACAGCTTCTCTTTCTCTTTCTCTCTCTCACTCACAGCTTCCCTTTCTTTCTCTCCCTCCCTCACTCACTCACAGCTTCTCTTTCTCTCTCTGTCTCTCTCACTCACTGCTTCTCTTTCTCTCTGTCTCACTGACTCACAGCTTTTCTCTCTCACTCACTCACTCACAGCTTCTCTTTCTCTCTTTCTGTCACTCACTCACAACTTCTGTTTCTCTCTGTCTCTCACTCACAGCTTCAATTTCTCTCTCTCTCACTAACTCACAGCTTCTCCTTCTCTCTCTCTCACTCACTCACAGCTTCTCTCTCTCTCTCTCTCACAGCTTCTCATTCTCTCTCTCTCTCTCACTCACACACAGCTTCTCTTTCTCTCTCTCTCTAACTCTCTCACTCACAGCTTCTCTTTCTCTCTCCCTCACAGCTTTTCTTTCTTTCTCACACTCACACATGCTTCTCTTTCTCACTCTGTCTCTCTCACACAGCTTCTCTTTCTCTCTCTCTCACTAACTCACAGCTTCTTTTTCTCTAACTCTCACTCACTCACAGCTTCTCTTTCTCTCTCTCTCTCTCACTCACAGCTTCTCTTTCTCTCTCTCTCTCACTCACTCACAGCTTCTCTCTCTCTGTCTCTCTCACTCACGGCTTCTATTTCTCTCTCTCTCACTAACTCACAACTTCTTTTTCTCTAACTCTCACTCACTCACAGCTTCTCTTTCTCTCTCTCTCTCTCTCACTCACTCACAGCTTCTCTTTCTCTTTCTCTCTCACTCACTCACATCTTCTATTTCTCTCTCTTTCTCACAGCTTCTCTTTCTCTATCTCTCTCACTCACAGCTTCTCTTTCTCTCTCTCTCTCTCACAGCTTCTCTTTCTCTTTCTCTCTCTCACTCACAGCTTCTCTCTCTCTCTCTCTCCCTCACAGCTTCTCTTTCTCTCTCTCTCCCTCACAGCTTCTCTTTCTCTCTCTCTCTAACAGCTTCTATTGGTCTCTCTCTCTCTCACTCACAGCTTCTCTCTCTCTCACTCACTCACATCTTCTCTTTCTCTCACACACACAGCTTCTCTTTCTCTCTCTCTCACTCACTCACTGCTTCTCATTTGCTCTCTCACAGCTTCTCTTTCTCTCTCTCTCACACAGCTTCTCTTTCTTTCTCACTCACAACTTCTCTTTCTCTCTCTCACTCACTCAATCACTCACTCACAGCTTCTCTTTCTCTCTCTCTCCACAGCTTCTCTTTATCTCTCTCTCTCTAACACTTTCTCTTTCTCTCTCTCTCTCACTCACAGCTTCGCTTTCCCTCTCTCTCACTCATTCACCGCTTCTCTTTCACTCTCTCACTCATAGCTTCTCTTTCTCTCTCACAGCTTCTTTCTCTCTCTCTCACTCACAGTATCTCTTTCTCTAGTTCTGTCACTCACTCACTCCTTCACTTTCTCTATCTCTCTCACTCACAGCTTCTCTTTCTCTCTCTCACTCACAGCTTCTCTCTCTCTCTCTCACTCACAGCTTCTCTTTCTCTCTCTCTCTTGCTCACTAACAGGTTCTATTTCTCTCTCTGTCTTCCTCACTCACAGCTTCTCTTTCTCTCTCTCTCTCACTCACAGCTTCACTTTTGCTTTCTCTCTCTCACTCACAGCTTCTCTTTCTCTCTCTCACTCACAGCTTCTCTTTCTCTCTCTCTCTCACTCACAGCTTCTCTTTCTCTCTCTCTCTCATTCACAGCTACTCTTTCTCTCTCTCTCTCACAGCTTCTCTCTCTCTCTCTCACTCACAGCTTCTCTTTCTGTCTCTCTCTTGCTCACTCACAGGTTCTATTTCTCTCTCTGTCTCCCTCACTCACAGCTTCTCTTTCTCTCTCTCTCACTCACAGCTTCTCTTTCGCTTTCTATCTCACACTCACAGCTTCTATTTCTCTCTCTCTCACTCACTCACAGCTTCTCTTTCTCTCTCTCTCTCACTCACAGCTTCTCTCTCTCTCTCACTCACAGCTTCTCTTTCTCTCTCTCTCTCACTCACAGCTTCTCTCTCTCTCTCTCACTCACAGCTTCTCTTTCTCTCTCTCTCTCACTCACATCTTCTATTTCTCTCTCTCTCACACAGCTTCTCTTTCTCTCTATCTCTCTCACTCACAGCTTCGCTTTTCTCTCTCTCTCACTCACTCACAGCTTCTCTTTCTCTCTCTCTCCCTCACAGCTTCTCTTTCTCTCTCTCACTCACAGCTTCTCTTTCTCTTTCTCACACTCACTCACAGCTTCTCTTTCTTTCTCTCCCTAACTCACTCACTCACTCACAGCTTCTCTTTCCCTCTCTGTCTCTCTCACTCACTGCTCCTCTTTCTCTCTGTCTCACTGACTCACAGCTTCTCTCTCTCTCTCTCACTCACTCACAGCTTCTCTTTCTCTCTTTCTCTCACTCACTCACAGCTTCTCTTTCTCTCTCTCACTCACTCACTCACTCACATGTTCTATTTCTCTCTCACACACACAGCTTCTCTTTCTCTCTATCTCTCTCACTCACAGCTTCTCTTTTCTCTCTCTCTCTCTCTCATTCATAGCTACTCTTTCTCTCTCTCTCTCACTCACAGCTTCTCTCTCTCTCTCACTCACAGCTTCTCTTTCTCTCTCACTCACAGCTTCTCTTTCTCTCTCTCACTCACTCACCGCTTCTCTTTTGCTCTCTCACTCACAGCTTCTCATTCTCTCTCTCTCACAGCTTCTCTTTCTCTCTCTCTCTAACAGTTTCTCTTTCTCTCTCACTCACAGCTTCGCTTTCACTCTCTCTCACTCATTCACTGCTTCTCTTTCACTCTCTCACTCATAGCTTCTCTTTCTCTCTCACAGCTTCTTTCTCTCTCTCTCACTCACAGTATCTCTTTCTCTCACTCTCTCACTCACTCAAACCTTCACTTTCTCTATCTCTCTCACTCTTAGCTTCTCTTTCTCTCTCTCTCTCACTCACAGCTTCATTTCTCTCTCTCTCTTGCTCACTCACAGGTTCTATTTCTCTCTCTGTCTCCCTCACTCACAGCTTCTCTTTCTCTCTCTCTCTCACTCACAGCTTCTCTTTTGCTTTCTCTCTCTCACTCACAGCTTCTCTTTCTCTCTCTCTCTCTCACTCACAGCTTCTCTTTCTCTCCCTCTCATTCACAGCTACTCTTTCTCTCTCTCACACACAGCTTCTCTCTCTCTCACTCACTCACAGCTTCTCTTTCTCTCTCTCTTGCTAACTCACAGGTTCTATTTCTCTCTCTGTCTCCCGCATTCAAAGCTTCTCTTTCTCTCACTCTCTCACTCACAGCTTCTCTTTCGCTTTCTCTCTCTCACTCACAGCTTCTCTTTCTCTCTCTCTCTCACTCACAGCTTCTCTTTCTCTCTCTCTCTCTCACTCATAGCTTCTCTTTCTCTCACTCACTCACAGCTTCTCTCTCTCTCTCTCTCACTCACAGCTTCTCTCTCTCTATCTCACTCACAGCTTCTCTTTCTCTCTCTCTCTCTCTCACTCACATCTTCTATTTCTCTCTCTCCCTCACAGCTTCTCTCTCTCTCTCTCTCACAGCTTCTCTTTCTCTTTCTCTCTCTCACTCACAGCTTCTCTTTCTTTCTCTCCCTCCCTCACTCACTCACATCTTCTCTTTCTCTCTCTGTCTCTCTCACTCACTGCTTCTTTTTCTCTCTGTCTCACTGCATCACAGCTTCTCTCTCTCACTCACTCACTCACTCACAGCTTCTCTTTCTCTCTTTCTGTCACTCACTCACAACTTCTGTTTCTCTCTGTCTCTCACTCACAGCTTCAATTTCTCTCTCTCTCACTAACTCACAGCTTCTCCTTCTCTCTCTCTCACTCACTCACAGCTTCTCTCTCTCTCTCACAGCTTCTCATTCTCTCTCTCTCACACACACAGCTTCTCTTTCTCTCTCTCTCTAACTCTCTCACTCACAGCTTCTCTTTCTCTCTCCCTCACAGCTTTTCTTTCTTTCTCTCTCACACACACACACTTCTCTTTCTCACTCTGTCTCTCTCACACAGCTTCTCTTTCTCTCTCTCTCACTAACTCACAGCTTCTTTTTCACTAACTCTCACTCACTCACAGCTTCTCTTTCTCTCTCTCTCACTCACAGCTTCTCTTTCTCTCTCTCTCTCTCACTCACTCACAGCTTCTCTCTCTCTGTCTCTCTCACTCACGGCTTCTATTTCTCTCTCTCTCACTAACTCACAGCTTCTTTTTTTCTCTCTCTCTCTCACAGCTTTTCTCTCTCTCTCTCTCTCTCACTCACAGCTTCTCTTTCTCTTTCTCTCTCACTCACTCACATCTTCTATTTCTCTCTCTTTCTCACAGCTTCTCTTTCTCTATCTCTCTCACTCACAGCTTCTCTCTCTCTCTCTCTCTCTCACTCACAGCCTCTCTTTCTCTCTCTCACTCACAGCTTCTCTCTCTCTCTCCCTCACAGCTTCTCTTTCTCTCTCTCTCCCTCACAGCTTCTCTCTCTCTCTCTCTCTAACAGCTTCTATTGGTCTCTCTCTCTCTCACTCACAGCTTCTCTCTCTCTCACTCACTCACATCTTCTCTTTCTCTCTCACTCACAGCTTCTCTTTCTCTCTCTGTCACTCACTCACCGCTTCTCTTTTGCTCTCTCACTCACAGCTTCTCTTTCTCTCTCACACACACAGCTTCTCTTTCTTTCTCACTCACAACTTCTCTTTCTCTCTCTCACTCACTCAATCACTCACTCACAGCTTCTCTTTCTCTCTTTCTCTCACTCACACAACTTCTGTTTCTCTCTCTCTCACTCACAGCTTCAATTTCTCTCTCTCACTAACTCACAGCTTCTCCTTCTCTCTCTCTCACTCACTCACAGCTTCTCTTTCTCTCTCTCTCTCACAGCTTCTCATTCTCTCTCTCTCTCTCACTCACACAGAGCTTCTCTCTCTCTCTCTCTCTAACTCTCTCACTCACAGCTTCTCTTTCTCTCTCACTCACAGCTTTTCTTTCTTTCTCTCTCTCACTCACACACGCTTCTCTTTCTCTCTCTGTCTCTCACACAATTTCTCTTTCTCTCTCTCTCACTAACTCACAGCTTCTCTTTCATTATCTCTCACTCACTCACAGCTTCTCTCTCTCTCTCTCTCTAACTCTCTCACTCACAGCTTCTCTTTCTCTCTCACTCACAGCTTTTCTTTCTTTCTCTCTCTCACTCACACACGCTTCTCTTTCTCTCTCTGTCTCTCACACAATTTCTCTTTCTCTCTCTCTCACTAACTCACAGCTTCTCTTTCATTAACTCTCACTCACTCACAGCTTCTCTCTCTCTCGCTCTCTCTCTCACAGCTTCTCTTTCTCTCTCTCACTCACTCACAGCTTCTCTCTCTCTGTCTCTCTCACTCACGGCTTCTATTTCTCTCTCTCACTAACTCACAGCTTCTCTCTCTCTCTCTCTCTCTCACAGCTTCTATCTCTCTCTCTCTCACTCACTCACAGCTTCTCTTTCTCTCTCTCTCTCACTCACTCACATCTTCTATTTCTCTCTCTTTCTCACAGCTTCTCTTTCTCTCTATCTCTCTCACTCACAGCATCACTTTTCGCTCTCTCACTCACTCACAGCTTCTCTTTCTCTCTCTCTCACTCGCAGCTTCTCTTTCTCTCTCTCACTCACAGCTTCTCTCGCTCTCTCCCTCACAGCTTCTCTTTCTCTCTCTCTCACTCACAGCTTCTCTCTCTCTCACTCACTCACATCTTCCCTTTCTCTCTCTCTCACTCACTCACCGATTCTCTTTTGCTCTCTCACTCACAGCTTCTCTTTCTCTCACACACAGCTTCTCTTTCTTTCTCACTCACAACTTCTCTTTCTCTCTCTCACTCACTCAATCACTCACTCACAGCTTCTCTTTCTCTCTCTCTCTACACAGCTTCTCTCTCTCTCTCTCTCTAACAGTTTCTCTTTCTCTCTCTCTCTCTCTCACTCAAGCTTCGCTTTCCCTCTCTCTCACTCATTCACCGCTTCTCTTTCACTCTCTCACTCATAGCTTCTCTTTCTCTCTCACAGCTTCTTTCTCTCTCACTCACAGTATCTCTTTCTCTCGCTCTGTCACTCACTCACTCCTTCACTTTCTCTATCTCTCTCACTCACAGCTTCTCTTTCTCTCTCTCACTCACAGCTTCTCTCTCTCTCTCACTCACAACTTCTCTTTCTCTCTCTCTTGCTCACTCACAGGTTCTATTTCTCTCTCTGTCTCCCTCACTCACAGCTTCTCTTTCTCTCTTTCTCTCTCACTCACAGCTTCTCTTTTGCTTTCTCTCTCTCACTCACAGCTTCTCTTTCTCTCTCTCTCACTCACAGCTTCTCTTTCTCTCTCTCTCTCTCACTCACAGCTTCTCTTTCTCTCTCTCTCATTCACTGCTACTCTTTCTCTCTCTCTCACAGCTTCTCTCTCTCTCTCTCTCACAGCTTCTCTCTCTCTCTCACTCACAGCTTCTCTTTCTCTCTCTCTCTTGCTCACTCACAGGTTCTATTTCTCTCTCTGTCTCCCTCACTCACAGCTTCTCTTTCTCTCTCTCTCTCACTCACAGCTTCTCTTTCGCTTTCTCTCTCTCACTCACAGCTTCTCTTTCTCTCTCTCTCTATCACTCACAGCTTCTCTCTCTCTCTCTCTCACAGCTTCTCTTTCACTCTCTCACTCACAGCTTCTCTTTCTCCCTCTCTCTCTCTCACTCACAGCTTCTCTTTCTCTCTCTCTCTTTCACTCACAGCTTCCGTTTCTCTTTCTCTCTCACTCACATCTTATATTTCTCTCTCTCACACAGCTTCTCTTTCTCTCTATCTCTCTCACTCACAGCTTCTCTTTTCTCTCTCTCTCACTCACTCACAGCTTCTCTTTCTCTCTCTCTCCCTCACAGCTTCTGTTTCTCTCTCTCTCTCACTCACAGCTTCTCTTTCTCTTTCTCTCTCTCACTCACAGCTTCTCTTTCTTTCTCTCCCTCCCTCACTCACTCACAGCTTCTCTTTCTCTCTCTGTCTGTCTCACTCACTGCTTCTCTTTCTCTCTGTCTCACTGACTCACAGCTTCTCTCTCTCTCTCTCACTCACTCACAGCTTCTCTTTCTCTCTTTCTCTCACTCACTCACAGCTTCTCTTTCTCTCTCTCACTCACTCACTCACGGGTTCTATTTCTCTCTCACACACAGCTTCTCTTTCTCTCTATCTCTCTCACTCACAGCATATCTTTTCTCTCTCTCACTCACTCACAGCTTCTCTTTCTTTCTCTCTCTCTCTCTCACTCGCAGCTTCTCTTTCTCTCTCTCACTCACAGCTTCTCTCTCTCTCTCCCTCCCAGCTTCTCTTTCTCTCTCTCTCCCTCACAGCTTCTCTTTCTCTCTCTCTCTCTAACAGCTTCTATTGGTTTCTCTCTCTCACTCACAGCTTCTCTCTCTCACACTCACTCACAGCTTCTCTTTCTCTCTCACTCACAGCTTCTCTTTCTCTCTCTCTCACTCACTCACCGCTTCTCTTTTGCTCTCTCACTCACAGCTTCTCTTTCTCTCTCTCACACACAGCTTCTCTTTGTTTCTCACTCACAACTTCTCTTTATCTCTCTCACTCACTCAATCACTCACTCACAGCTTCTCTTTCTCTCTCTCTCTACACAGCTTCTCTCTCTCTCTCTCTCTCTAACAGTTTCTCTTTCTCTCTCTCTCTCTCACTCAAGCTTCGCTTTCCCTCTCTCACACTCATTCGCCGCTTCTCTTTCACTCTCTCACTCATAGCTTCTCTTTCTCTCTCACAGCTTCTTTCTCTCTCTCTCACTCACAGTATCTCTTTCTCTCGCTCTGTCACTCACTCACTCCTTCACTTTCTCTATCTCTCTCACTCACAGCTTCTCTTTCTCTCTCTCACTCACAGCTTCTCTCTCTCTCTCTCACTCACAACTTCTCTTTCTCTCTCTCTCTTGCTCAATCACAGGTTCTATTTCTCTCTCTGTCTCCCTCACTCACAGCTTCTCTTTCTCTCTTTCTCTCTCACTCACAGCTTCTCTTTTGCTTTCTCTCTCTCACTCACAACTTCTCTTTCTCTCTCTCTCACTCACAGCTTCTCTTTCTCTCTCTCTCTCTCACTCACAGCTTCTCTTTCTCTCTCTCTCTCTCACTCACAGCTTCTCTTTCTCTCTCTCTCATTCACAGCTACTCTTTCCCTCTCTCTCACAGCTTCTCTCTCTCTCTCACACACAGCTTCTCTTTCTCTCTCTCTTTTGCTCACTCACAGGTTCTATTTCTCTCTCTGTCTCCCTCACTCACAGCTTCTCTTTCTCTCTCTCTCTCACTCAAGCTTCGCTTTCCCTCTCTCTCACTCATTCACCGCTTCTCTTTCACTCTCTCACTCATAGCTTCTCTTTCTCTCTCACAGCTTCTCTTTCTCTCTCTCTCACTCACAGCTTCTCTTTCTCTCTCTCTCTCACTCACAGCTTCTCTTTCTCTCTCTCTCTTTCACTCACAGCTTCTCTTTCTCTCTCTCTCTCTCACTCACATCTTCTATTTCTCTCTCACACAGCTTCTCTTTCTCTCTATCTCTCTCACCCACAGCTTCTCTTTTCTCTCTCTCTCACACTCACAGCTTCTCTTTCTCTCTCTCTCCCTCACAGCTTCTCTTTCTCTCTCTCTCTCACTCACAGCTTCTCTTTCTCTTTCTCTCTCTCACTCACAGCTTCTCTTTCTTTCTCTCCCTCACTCACTCACTCACAGCTTCTCTTTCTCTCTCTGTCTGTATCACTCACTGCTTCTCTTTCTCTCTGTCTCACTGACTCACAGCTTCTCTCTCTCTCTCTCTCACTCACTCACAGCTTCTCTTTCTCTCTTTCTCTCACTCACTCACAGCTTCTCTTTCTCTCTCTCACTCACTCACTCACAGGTTCTATTTCTCTCTCACACACTGCTTCTCTTTCTCTCTATCTCTCTCACTCACAGCTTCTCTTTTCTCTCTCTCTCTCTCATTCACAGCTACTCTTTCTCTCTCTCACTCACTAACAGCTTCTCTTTCTCTCTCTGTCTCTCTCACTCACTGCTTCTCTTTCTCTCTCTCTCTCACTCACAGCTTCTCTCTCTCTCACTCACTCACAGCTTCTCTTTCTCTCTCTCTCTCACTCACTCACAGCTTCTCTTTCTCTCTCACACACACAGCTTCTCTTTCACTCTCTCTCACACACAGTTTCTCTTTCTCTCTCTCTATAACTCACTCACAACTTCTGTTTCTCTCTGTCTCTCACTCACAGCTTCAATTTCTCTCTCTCTCTCTCACAGCTTCTCATTCTCTCTCTCTCTCACTCACACACAGCTTCTCTTTCTCTCTCTCTCTAACTCTCTCACTCACAGCTTCTCTTTCTCTCTCACTCACAGCTTTTCTTTCTCTCTCACTCACTCACGCTTCTCTTTCTCTCTCTGTCTCTCTCACACAGCTTCTTTTTCTCTCTCTCTCACTAACTCACAGCTTCTCTTTCTCTCTCTCTCACTCACTCACAGCTTCTCTTTCTCTCTCTATCTCTCTAACTCACAGTTTCTCTTTCTCTCTCTCTCTCTCACTCACAGCTTCTCTTTCTCACTCTCTCTCTCACTCACAGCATCTCTTTCTCTCTCTCTCTCTCACTCACAGCTTCGCTTTCTCTCTAACTCACAGCTTCTCTTTCTCTCTCTCTCTCTCACTCACATCTTCTATTTCTCTCTCACACACAGCTTCTCTTTCTCTCTATCTCTCTCACTCACAGCTTCTCTTTTCTCTCTCTCTCACTCACTCACAGCTTCTCTTTCTCTCTCTCCCTCACAGCTTCTCTTTTTCTCTCTCTCTCACTCACAGCTTCTCTTTCTCTCTCTCTCACTCCCAGCTTCTCTTTCTTTCTCTCCCTCACTCACTCACTCACAGCTACTCTTTCTCTCTCTGTCTCTCTCACTCACTGCTTCTCTTTCTCTCTGTCTCACTGACTCACAGCTTCTCTCTCTCTCACTCACTCACATCTTCTCTTACTCTCTTTCTGTAACTAACTCACAACTGTTTCTCTCTCTCACTAACTCATAGCTTCTCCTTCTCTCTCTCTCACTCACTCACAGCTTCTCTCTCTCTCTCTCTCTCTCACAGCTTCTCATTCTCTCTCTCTCTCACTCACACACAGCTTCTCTTTCTCTCTCTCTCTAACTCTCTCACTCACAGCTTCTCTTTCTCTCTCCCTCACAGCTTTTCTTTCTCTCTCTCTCACTCACTCAAGCTTCTCTTTATCACTCTGTCTCTCTCACACAGCTTCTCTTTCTCTCTCTCTCACTAACTCACAGCTTCTCTTTCTCTAACTCTCACTCACTCACAGCTTCTCTTTCTCTCTCTCTCTCACTCACAGCTTCTCTTTCTCTCTCTCTCTCTCACTCACTCACAGCTTCTCTCTCTCTGTCTCTCTCACTCACGGCTTCTATTTCTCTCTCTCTCTCTGACTCACAGCTTCTCGTTCTCTCTCTCTCACTCACTCACATCTTCTATTTCTCTCTCTTTCTCACAGCTTCTCTTTCTCTCTATCTCTCTCACTCACAGCTTCTCTTTTCTCTCTCTCACTCACTCACAGCTTCTCTTTCTCTCTCTCTCTCTCACTCACAGCATCTCTCTCTCTTTCTCTCTCACTCACAGCTTCTCTTTCTCTCTCTCACTCACAGCTTCAATTTCTCTCTCTCTCACTCACAGCTTCAATTTCTCTCTCTCTCTCACAGCTTCTCTTTCTCTGTCTATCTCTCAATCACAGCTTCTCTTTCTCTCTCTCACTGACAGCTTCTTTTTCTCTCTCTCTCACTCACTCACAGCTTCTCCTTCACTCTCGCTCTCTCACTTACAGCTTCTCTCTCTCTCACACATAGCTTCTCTTTCTCTCTCTCCTTCACACTCACAGCTTCTCTTTCTCTCTCTCTCCCTCACAGCTTCTCTTTCTCTCTCTCTCTCACTCACAGCTTCTCTTACTTTCTCTCCCTCCCTCACTCACTCACAGCTACTCTTTCTCTCTCTGTCTCTCTCACTCACTGCTTCTCTTTCTCTCTGTCTCACTGACTCACAGCTTCTCTCTCTCTGTCACTCACTCACATCTTCTCTTTCTCTCTTTCTGTCACTAACTCACAACTTCTGTTTTTCTCTCTCTCACTAACTCACTGCTTCTCCTTCTCTCTCTCTCACTCACTCACAGCTTCTCTTTCTCTCTCTCACACAGCTTCTCATTCTCTCTCTCTCTCACTCACACACAGCTTCTCTTTCTCTCTCTCTCTAACTCTCTCACTCACAGCTTCTCTTTCTCTCTCCCTCACAGCTTTTCTTTCTCTCTCTCTTACTCACTCAAGCTTTTCTTTCCCACTCTGTCTCTCTCACACAGCTTCTCTTTCTCTCTCTCTCACTAACTCACAGCTTCTCTTTCTCTAACTCTCACTCACTCACAGCTTCTCTTTCTCTCTCTCTCTCACTGCTTCTCTTTCTCTCTCTCTCTCTCTCTCTCACTCACAGCTTCTCTCTCTCTGTCTCTCTCACTCACGGCTTCTATTTTTCTCTCTCTCTCTCACTCACAGCTTCTCTTTCTCTCTCTCTCTCACTCACTCACATCTTCTATTTCTCTCTTTCTCACAGCTTCTCTTTCTCTCTATCTCTCTCACTCACAGCTTCTCTTTTCTCTCTCTCACTCACTCACAGCTTCTCTTTCTCTCTCTCTCTCTCACTCACAGCATCTCTTTCTCTCTCTCTCTCTCACTCACAGCTTCTCTTTCTCTCTCTCACTCACAGCTTCTCTTTCTCTCTCTCTCTCTCACTCACAGCTTCTCTTTCTCTCTCTCTCTCTCTCACTCACAGCTTCTCTTTCTCTCTCTCTCTCACTCACATCTTCTATTTCTCTCTCTCTCACACAGCTTCTCATTCTCTCTCTCTCTCACTCACAGCTTCTCTTTCTCTCTCTCTCACTCACAGCTTCTCTTTCTCTCTCTCTCACTCACTCACATCTTCTATTTCTCTCTCTTTCTCACAGCTTCTCTTTCTCTCTCTCTCTCTCACTCACAGCTTCTCTTTCGCTTTCTCTCTCACACTCACAGCTTCTCTTTCTCTCTCTCTCTCACTCACAGCATCTCTTTCTCTCTCTCTCACTCACAGCTTCTCTCTCTCTCTCTCACTCACAGCTTCTCTTTCTCTCTCTCTCTCTCTCACAGCTTCTCTTTCTCTCTCTCTCTCTCACTCACAGCTTCTCTTTCTCTCTCTCTCTCTCACTCACATCTTCTATTTCTCTCTCTCTCTCACAGCTTCTCTTTCTTTCTATCTCTCTCACTCACAGCTTCTCTTTTCTCTCTCTCTCACTCACTCACAGCTTCTCTTTCTCTCTCTCTCCCTCACAGCTTCTCTTTCTCTCTCTCTCTCACTCACAGCTTCTCTTTCTTTCTCTCTCTCTCTCACTCACTGCTTCTCTTTCTTTCTCTCCCTCCCTCACTCACTCACTCACAGCTACTCTTTCTCTCTCTGTCTCTCTCACTCACTGCTTCTCTTTCTCTCTGTCTCTCTGACTCACAGCTTCTCTCTCTCTCACTCACTCACATCTTCTCTTACTCTCTTTCTGTCACTAACTCACAACTTCTGTTTCTCTCTCTCTCACTAACTCACAGCTTCTCCTTCTCTCTCTCTCACTCACTCACAGCTTCTCTTTCGCTTTCTCTCTCTCACTCACAGCTTCTCTTTCTCACTCTCTCTCTCACTCACAGCATCTATTTCTCTCTCTCTCTCTCACTCACAGCTTCTCTTTCTCTCTCACTCACAGCTTCTCTTTCTCTCTCTCTCTCACTCACAGCTTCTCTTTCTCTCTCTCTCTCTCACTCACATCTTCTCTTTCTCTCTCTCTCACTCACATCTTCTATTTCTCTCTCTCACACACATCTTCTCTTTCTCTCTATCTCTCTCACTCACAGCTTCTCTTTTCTCTCTCTCTCACTCACTCACAGCTTCTCTCTCTCTCTCTCACTCACAGCTTCTCTTTCTCTCTCTCTCTCACTCACAGCTTCACTTTCTTTCTCTCCCTCACTCACTCACTCACAGCTACTCTTTCTCTCTCTGTCTCTCTCACTCACTGCTTCTCTTTCTCTCTGTCTCACTGACTCACAGCTTCTCTCTCTCTGTCACTCACTCACATCTTCTCTTTCTCTCTTTCTGTCACTAACTCACAACTTCTGTTTCTCTCTCTCTCACTAACTCACAGCTTCTCATTCTCTCTCTCTCTCTCACTCACACACAGCTTCTCTTTCTCTCTCTCTCTAACTCTCTCACTCACAGCTTCTCTTTCTCTCTCCCTCACAGCTTTTCTCTCTCTCTCTCTCACTCACAGCTTCTCTTTCTCTCTCTCTCACTCACATCTTCTATTTCTCTCTCTCTCACACATCTTCTCTTTCTCTCTATCTCTCTCACTCACAGCTTCTCTTTTCTCTCTCTCTCACTCACTCACAGCTTCTCTTTCTCTCTCTCCCTCACAGCTTCTCTTTTTCTCTCTCTCTCTCACTCACAGCTTCTCTTTCTCTCTCTCTCTCACTCACAGCTTCTCTTTCTTTCTCTCCCTCACTCACTCACTCACAGCTACTCTTTCTCTCTCTGTCTCTCTCACTCACTGCATCTCTTTCTCTCTGACTCACTGACTCACAGCTTCTCTCTCTCTCTCACTCACTCACATCTTCTCTTTCTCTCTTTCTGTCACTAACTCACAACTTCTGTTTCTCTCTCTCTCACTAACTCACAGCTTCTCCTTCTCTCTCTCTCACTCACTCACTCACACCTTCTCTTTCTCTCTCTCTCACAGCTTCTCATTCTCTCTCTCTCTCTCACTCACACACAGCTTCTCTTTCTCTCTCTCTCTAACTCTCTCACTCACAGCTTCTCTTTCTCTCTCCCTCACAGCTTTTCTTTCTCTCTCTCTCACTCACTCAAGCTTCTCTTTCTCACTCTGTCTCTCACACACAGCTTCTCTTTCTCTCTCTCTCACTAACTCACAGCTTCTCTTTCTTTCTCTCTCACTCACTCACAGCTTCTCTTTCTCTCTCTCTCTCCCTGCTTCTCTTTCTCTCTCTCTGTCTCTCTCACTCACGGCTTCTATTTTTCTCTCTCTCTCTCACTCACAGCTTCTCTTTCTCTCTCTCTCTCACTCACTCACATCTTCTATTTCTCTCTCTTTCTCACAGCTTCTCTTTCTCTCTATCTCTCTCACTCACAGCTTCTCTTTTCTCTCTCTCACTCACTCACAGCTTCTCTTTCTCTCTCTCTCTCTCACTCACAGCATCTCTTTCTCTCTCTCTCACTCACAGCTTCTCTTTCTCTCTCTCACTCACAGCTTCTCTTTCTCTCTCTCTCTCTCACTCACAGCTTCTCTTTCTCTCTCTCTCTCTCTCACTCACAGCTTCTCTTTCTCTCTCTCTCTCTCACTCACATCTTCTATTTCTCTCTCTCTCACACAGCTTCTCATTCTCTCTCTCTCTCTCACTCACAGCTTCTCTTTCTCTCTCTCTCACTCACAGCTTCTCTTTCTCTCTCTCTCACTCACTCACATCTTCTATTTCTCTCTCTTTCTCACAGCTTCTCTTTCTCTCTCTCTCTCTCACTCACAGCTTCTCTTTCGCTTTCTCTCTCACACTCACAGCTTCTCTTTCTCTCTCTCTCTCTCACTCACAGCATCTCTTTCTCTCTCTCTCACTCACAGCTTCTCATTCTCTCTCTCACTCACAGCTTCTCTTTCTCTCTCTCTCTCTCTCTCTCTCTCACAGCTTCTCTTTCTCTCTCTCTCTCTCACTCACAGCTTCTCTTTCTCTCTCTCTCTCACTCACATCTTCTATTTCTCTCTCTCTCTCTCACAGCTTCTCTTTCTTTCTATCTCTCTCACTCACAGCTTCTCTTTTCTCTCTCTCTCACTCACTCACAGCTTCTCTTTCTCTCTCTCTCCCTCACAGCTTCTCTTTTTCTCTCTCTCTCATCACAGCTTCTCTTTCTTTCTCTCTCTCTCTCACTCACTGCTTCTCTTTCTTTCTCTCCCTCACTCACTCACTCACAGCTACTCTTTCTCTCTCTGTCTCTCTCACTCACTGCTTCTCTTTCTCTCTGTCTCTCTGACTCACAGCTTCTCTCTCTCTCTCTCACTCACTCACATCTTCTCTTACTCTCTTTCTGTCACTAACTCACAACTTCTGTTTCTCTCTCTCTCACTAACTCACAGCTTCTCCTTCTCTCTCTCTCACTCACTCACAGCTTCTCTTTCGCTTTCTCTCTCTCACTCACAGCTTCTCTTTCTCACTCTCTCTCTCACTCACAGCATCTCTTTCTCTCTCTCTCTCTCACTCACAGCTTCTCTTTCTCTCTCACTCACAGCTTCTCTTTCTCTCTCTCTCTCTCACTCACAGCTTCTCTTTCTCTCTCTCTCTCTCACTCACATCTTCTCTTTCTCTCTCTCTCACTCACATCTTCTATTTCTCTCTCACACACACATCTTCTCTTTCTCTCTATCTCTCTCACTCACAGCTTCTCTTTTCTCTCTCTCTCACTCACTCACAGCTTCTCTCTCTCTCTCTCACTCACAGCTTCTCTTTCTCTCTCTCTCTCACTCACAGCTTCACTTTCTTTCTCTCCCTCCCTCACTCACTCACTCACAGCTACTCTTTCTCTCTCTGTCTCTCTCACTCACTGCTTCTCTTTCTCTCTGTCTCACTGACTCACAGCTTCTCTCTCTCTCTCACTCACTCACATCTTCTCTTTCTCTCTTTCTGTCACTAACTCACAACTTCTGTTTCTCTCTCTCTCACTAACTCACAGCTTCTCATTCTCTCTCTCTCTCTCACTCACACACAGCTTCTCTTTCTCTCTCTCTCTAACTCTCTCACTCACAGCTTCTCTTTCTCTCTCCCTCACAGCTTTTCTCTCTCTCTCTCTCACTCACAGCTTCTCTTTCTCTCTCTCTCACTCACATCTTCTATTTCTCTCTCTCACACACATCTTCTCTTTCTCTCTATCTCTCTCACTCACAGCTTCTCTTTTCTCTCTCTCTCACTCACTCACAGCTTCTCTTTCTCTCTCTCTCCCTCACAGCTTCTCTTTTTCTCTCTCTCTCTCACTCACAGCTTCTCTTTCTCTCTCTCTCTCACTCACAGCTTCTCTTTCTTTCTCTCCCTCACTCACTCACTCACAGCTACTCTTTCTCTCTCTGTCTCTCTCACTCACTGCATCTCTTTCTCTCTGTCTCACTGACTCACAGCTTCTCTCTCTCTCTCACTCACTCACATCTTCTCTTTCTCTCTTTCTGTCACTAACTCACAACTTCTGTTTCTCTCTCTCTCACTAACTCACAGCTTCTCCTTCTCTCTCTCTCACTCACTCACTCACAGCTTCTCTTTCTCTCTCTCTCACAGCTTCTCATTCTCTCTCTCTCTCTCACTCACACACAGCTTCTCTTTCTCTCTCTCTCTAACTCTCTCACTCACAGCTTCTCTTTCTCTCTCCCTCACAGCTTTTCTTTCTCTCTCTCTCACTCACTCAAGCTTCTCTTTCTCACTCTGTCTCTCTCACACAGCTTCTCTTTCTCTCTCTCTCTCACTAACTCACAGCTTCTCTTTCTTTCTCTCTCACTCACACACAGCTTCTCTTTCTCTCTCTCTCTCACTGCTTCTCTTTCTCTCTCTCTCTCTCTCACTCACAGCTTCTCTCTCTCTGTCTCTCTCACTCACGGCTTCTATTTCTCTCTCTCTCTCTCACTCACAGCTTCTCTTTCTCTCTCTCTCTCACTCACTCACATCTTCTATTTCTCTCTCTTTCTCACAGCTTCTCTTTCTCTCTATCTCTCTCACTCACAGCTTCTCTTTTCTCTCTCTCACTCACTCACAGCTTCTCTTTCTCTCTCTCTCTCTCACTCACAGCATCTCTTTCTCTCTCTCTCTCTCACTCACAGCTTCTCTTTCTCTCTCTCACAGCTTCTCTTTCTCTCTCTCTCTCTCACTCACAGCTTCTCTTTCTCTCTCTCTCTCTCTCTCACTCACAGCTTCTCTTTCTCTCTCTCTCTCTCACTCACATCTTCTATTTCTCTCTCTCTCACACAGCTTCTCATTCTCTCTCTCTCTCACTCACAGCTTCTCTTTCTCTCTCTCTCACTCACAGCTTCTCTTTCTCTCTCTCTCACTCACTCACATCTTCTATTTCTCTCTCTTTCTCACAGCTTCTCTTTCTCTCTCTCTCTCACTCACAGCTTCTCTTTCGCTTTCTCTCTCACACTCACAGCTTCTCTTTCTCTCTCTCTCTCTCACTCACAGCATCTCTTTCTCTCTCTCTCACTCACAGCTTCTCTTTCTCTCTCTCACTCACAGCTTCTCTTTCTCTCTCTCTCTCTCTCACAGCTTCTCTTTCTCTCTCTCTCTCTCACTCACAGCTTCTCTTTCTCTCTCTCTCTCTCACTCACATCTTCTATTTCTCTCTCTCTCTCTCACAACTTCTCTTTCTTTCTATCTCTCTCACTCACAGCTTCTCTTTCCTCTCTCTCACTCACTGCTTCTCTTTCTTTCTCTCCCTCACTCACTCACTCACAGCTACTCTTTCTCTCTCTGTCTCTCTCACTCACTGCTTCTCTTTCTCTCTGTCTCTCTGACTCACAGCTTCTCTCTCTCTCACTCACTCACATCTTCTCTTACTCTCTTTCTGTCACTAACTCAGAACTTCTGTTTCTCTCTCTCTCACTAACTCACAGCTTCTCCTTCTCTCTCTCTCACTCACTCACAGCTTCTCTTTCGCTTACTCTCTCTCACTCACAGCTTCTCTTTCTCTCTCTCTCACTCACAGCATCTCTTTCTCTCTCTCTCTCTCACTCACAGCTTCTCTTTCTCTCTCACTCACAGCTTCTCTTTCTCTCTCACTCACAGCTTCTCTTTCTCTCTCTCTCTCTCACTCACAGCTTCTCTTTCTCTCTCTCTCTCTCACACACATCTTCTCTTTCTCTCTCTCACTCACATCTTCTATTTCTCTCTCTCACACACATCTTCTCTTTCTCTCTATCTCTCTCACTCACAGCTTCTCTTTTCTCTCTCTCTCACTCACTCACAGCTTCTCTCTCTCTCTCACTCACAGCTTCTCTTTCTCTCTCTCTCACTCACAGCTTCACTTTCTTTCTCTCCCTCACTCACTCACTCACAGCTACTCTTTCTCTCTCTGTCTCTCTCACTCACTGCTTCTCTTTCTCTCTGTCTCACTGACTCACAGCTTCTCTCTCTCTCACTCACTCACATCTTCTCTTTCTCTCTTTCTGTCACTAACTCACAACTTCTGTTTCTCTCTCTCTCACTAACTCACAGCTTCTCTTTCTCTCTCTCTCTAACTCTCTCACTCACAGCTTCTCTTTCTCTCTCCCTCACAGCTTTTCTCTCTCTCTCTCTCACTCACAGCTTCTCTTTCTCTCTCTCTCACTCACATTTTCTATTTCTCTCTCTCTCACACATCTTCTCTTTCTCTCTATCTCTCTCACTCACAGCTTCTCTTTTCTCTCTCTCTCACTCACTCACAGCTTCTCTTTCTCTCTCTCTCCCTCACAGCTTCTCTTTTTCTCTCTCTCTCTCACTCACAGCTTCTCTTTCTCTCTCTCTCTCACTCACAGCTTCTCTTTCTTTCTCTCCCTCACTCACTCACTCACAGCTACTCTTTCTCTCTCTGTCTCTCTCACTCACTGCTTCTCTTTCTCTCTGTCTCACTGACTCACAGCTTCTCTCTCTCTCTCACTCACTCACATCTTCTCTTTCTCTCTTTCTGTCACTAACTCACAACTTCTGTTTCTCTCTCTCTCACTAACTCACAGCTTCTCCTTCTCTCTCTCTCACTCACTCACTCACAGCTTCTCTTTCTCTCTCTCTCACAGCTTCTCATTATCTCTCTCTCTCTCACTCACACACAGCTTCTCTTTCTCTCTCTCTCTAACTCTCTCACTCACAGCTTCTCTTTCTCTCTCCCTCACAGCTTTTCTTTCTCTCTCTCTCACTCACTCAAGCTTCTCTTTCTCACTCTGTCTCTCTCACACAGCTTCTCTTTCTCTCTCTCTCACTTACTCACAGCTTCTCTTTCTTTCTCTCTCACTCACTCACAGCTTCTCTCTCTCTCTCTCTCACTCACAGCTTCTCTTTCTCTCTCTCTCTCACTCACTCACAGCTTCTCTCTCCCTGTCTCTCTCACTCACGGCTTCTATTTCTCTCTCTCTCTCTCTCACTCACAGCTTCTCTTTCTCTCTCTCTCTCACTCACTCACATCTTCTATTTCTCTCTCTTTCTCACAGCTTCTCTTTCTCTCTATCTCTCTCACTCACAGCTTCTCTTTTCTCTCACTCACTCACTCACAGCTTCTCTTTCTCTCTCTCTCTCTCACTCGCAGCTTCTCTTTCTCTCTCTCACTCACAGCTTCTCTCTCTCTCCCTCACAGCTTCTCTTTCTCTCTCTCTCCCTCACAGCTTCTCTTTCTCTCTCTCTCTCTAACAGCTTCTATTGGTCTCTCTCTCTCACTCACAGCTTCTCTCTCTCTCACTCACTCACAGCTTCTCTTTCCCTCTCACTCACAGCTTCTCTTTCTCTCTATCGCACTCACTCACCGCTTCTCTTTTGCTCTCTCACTCACAGCTTCTCTTTATCTCTCTCTCTCACTCACTCACATCTTCTATTTCTCTCTCTCTCTCTCACAGCTTCTCTTTCTCTCTATCTCTCTGACTCACAGGTTCTATTTCACTCTCTGTCTCCCTCACTCACAGCTTCTCTCTCTATCTCTCTCACTCACAGCTTCCCTCTCTCTCTCACACTCACTCACTCACAGCTTCTCTTTCTCTCTCTGTCTCTCTCCCTCACAGCTTCTCTCTCTCTCTCACTCACAGCTTCTATTTCTCTCTCACTCACAGCTTCTATTTCTCTCTCTCTCACTCACTCAACACTTCTCTTTTGCTCTCTCACTCACAGCTTCTCTTTCTCTCTCTCTCCACACAGCTTCTCTCTCTCTCTCTCTAACAGTTTCTCTTTCTCTCTCCCTCTCACTCACATCTTCTATTTCTCTCTCTTTCTCACAGCTTCTCTTTCTCTCTATCTCTCTCACTCACAGCTTCTCTTTTCTCTCTCATGCACTCACAGCTTCTCTTTCTCTCTCTCACTCACAGCTTCTCTCTCTCTCTCTCCCTCACAGCTTCTCTTTCTCTCTCTCTCTCTCTCTCACAGCTTCTCTCTCTCTCTCTCACAGCTTCTCTTTCTCTCTCTCTCTCTCATTCACAGCTACTCTTTCTCTCTCTCACAGCTTCTCTCTCTCTCACACACACACAGCTTCTCTTTCTCTCTCTCTCTTGCTCACTCACAGGTTCTATTTCTCTCTCTGTCTCCCTCACTCACAGCTTCTCTTTCTCTCTCTCTCTCTCACTCACAGCTTCTCTTTCGCTTTCTCTCTCTCACTCACAGCTTCTCTTTCTCTCTCTCTCACTCACAGCTTCTCTTTCTCTCTCTCACTCACAGCTTCTCTTTCTCTCTCTCACTCACAGCTTCTCTCTCTCTCTCACAGCTTCTCTTTCTCTCTATCTCTCTCACTCACATCTTCTCTTTTCTCTCTCTCTCACTCACTCACAGCTTCTCTTTCTCTCTCTCTCCCTCACAGCTTCTCTTTCTCTCTCTCTCACTCACAGCTTCTCTTTCTCTTTCTCTCTCACTCACAGCTTCTCTTTCTTTCTCTCCCTCACTCACTCACTCACAGCTTCTCGTTCTCTCTCTGTCTCTCTCAGTCACTGCTTCTCTTTCTCTCTGTCTCACTGACTCACAGCTTCTCTCTCTCTCTCACTCACTCACAGCTTCTCTTTCTCTCTTTCTCTCACTCACTCACAGCTTCTCTTTTTCTCTCTCTCTCTCACTCACAGCTTCTCTTTCTCTCTCTCTCTCACTCACAGCTTCTCTTTCTTTCTCTCCCTCACTCACTCACTCACAGCTACTCTTTCTCTCTCTGTCTCTCTCACTCACTGCTTCTCTTTCTCTCTGTCTCACTGACTCACAGCTTCTCTCTCTCTCTCACTCACTCACATCTTCTCTTTCTCTCTTTCTGTCACTAACTCACAACTTCTGTTTCTCTCTCTCTCACTAACTCACAGCTTCTCCTTCTCTCTCTCTCACTCACTCACTCACAGCTTCTCTTTCTCTCTCTCTCACAGCTTCTCATTATCTCTCTCTCTCTCACTCACACACAGCTTCTCTTTCTCTCTCTCTCTAACTCTCTCACTCACAGCTTCTCTTTCTCTCTCCCTCACAGCTTTTCTTTCTCTCTCTCTCACTCACTCAAGCTTCTCTTTCTCACTCTGTCTCTCTCACACAGCTTCTCTTTCTCTCTCTCTCACTTACTCACAGCTTCTCTTTCTTTCTCTCTCACTCACTCACAGCTTCTCTTTCTCTCTCTCTCTCACTCACAGCTTCTCTTTCTCTCTCTCTCTCACTCACTCACAGCTTCTCTCTCCCTGTCTCTCTCTCACGGCTTCTATTTCTCTCTCTCTCTCTCTCACTCACAGCTTCTCTTTCTCTCTCTCTCTCACTCACTCACATCTTCTATTTCTCTCTCTTTCTCACAGCTTCTCTTTCTCTCTATCTCTCTCACTCACAGCTTCTCTTTTCTCTCTCTCACTCACTCACAGCTTCTCTTTCTCTCTCTCTCTCTCACTCGCAGCTTCTCTTTCTCTCTCTCACTCACAGCTTCTCTCTCTCTCCCTCACAGCTTCTCTTTCTCTCTCTCTCCCTCACAGCTTCTCTTTCTCTCTCTCTCTCTAACAGCTTCTATTGGTCTCTCTCTCTCACTCACAGCTTCTCTCTCTCTCACTCACTCACAGCTTCTCTTTCCCTCTCACTCACAGCTTCTCTTTCTCTCTATCGCACTCACTCACCGCTTCTCTTTTGCTCTCTCACTCACAGCTTCTCTTTATCTCTCTCTCTCACTCACTCACATCTTCTATTTCTCTCTCTCTCTCTCACAGCTTCTCTTTCTCTCTATCTCTCTGACTCACAGGTTCTATTTCACTCTCTGTCTCCCTCACTCACAGCTTCTCTCTCTATCTCTCTCACTCACAGCTTCCCTCTCTCTCTCACACTCACTCACTCACAGCTTCTCTTTCTCTCTCTGTCTCTCTCCCTCACAGCTTCTCTCTCTCTCACTCACAGCTTCTATTTCTCTCTCACTCACAGCTTCTATTTCTCTCTCTCTCACTCACTCAACACTTCTCTTTTGCTCTCTCACTCACAGCTTCTCTTTCTCTCTCTCTCCACACAGCTTCTCTCTCTCTCTCTCTAACAGTTTCTCTTTCTCTCTCCCTCTCACTCACATCTTCTATTTCTCTCTCTTTCTCACAGCTTCTCTTTCTCTCTATCTCTCTCACTCACAGCTTCTCTTTTCTCTCTCATGCACTCACAGCTTCTCTTTCTCTCTCTCACTCACAGCTTCTCTCTCTCTCTCTCTCTCTCTCCCTCACAGCTTCTCTTTCTCTCTCTCTCTCTCTCACAGCTTCTCTCTCTCTCTCACAGCTTCTCTTTCTCTCTCTCTCTCTCATTCACAGCTACTCTTTCTCTCTCTCACAGCTTCTCTCTCTCTCACACACACACAGCTTCTCTTTCTCTCTCTCTCTTGCTCACTCACAGGTTCTATTTCTCTCTCTGTCTCCCTCACTCACAGCTTCTCTTTCTCTCTCTCTCTCTCACTCACAGCTTCTCTTTCGCTTTCTCTCTCTCACTCACAGCTTCTCTTTCTCTCCCTCTCTCACTCACAGCTTCTCTTTCTCTCTCTCTCACTCACAGCTTCTCTTTCTCTCTCTCACTCACAGCTTCTCTTTCTCTCTCTCACTCACAGCTTCTCTCTCTCTCTCACAGCTTCTCTTTCTCTCTATCTCTCTCACTCACATCTTCTCTTTTCTCTCTCTCTCACTCACTCACAGCTTCTCTTTCTCTCTCTCTCCCTCACAGCTTCTCTTTCTCTCTCTCTCACTCACAGCTTCTCTTTCTCTTTCTCTCTCACTCACAGCTTCTCTTTCTTTCTCTCCCTCACTCACTCACTCACAGCTTCTCGTTCTCTCTCTGTCTCTCTCAGTCACTGCTTCTCTTTCTCTCTGTCTCACTGACTCACAGCTTCTCTCTCTCTCTCACTCACTCACAGCTTCTCTTTCTCTCTTTCTCTCACTCACTCACAGCTTCTCTTTCTCTCTCTCTCTCACTCACTCACTCACAGGTTCTATTTCTCTCTCACACACACAGCTTCTCTTTCTCTCTCTCTCACTCACTCACAGCTTCTCTCTCTATCTCTCTCACTCACAGCTTCCCTCTCTCTCTCACACTCACTCACTCACAGCTTCTCTTTCTCTCTCTGTCTCTCTCCCTCACAGCTTCTCTTTCTCTCTCCCTCACAGCTTTTCTTTCTCTCTCTCTCACTCACTCAAGCTTCTCTTTCTCACTCTGTCTCTCTCACACAGCTTCTCTTTCTCTCTCTCTCACTAACTCACAGCTTCTCTTTCTTTCTCTCTCACTCACTCACAGCTTCTCTTTCTCTCTCTCTCTCCCTGCTTCTCTTTCTCTCTCTCTGTCTCTCTCACTCACGGCTTCTATTTTTCTCTCTCTCTCTCACTCACAGCTTCTCTTTCTCTCTCTCTCTCACTCACTCACATCTTCTATTTCTCTCTCTTTCTCACAGCTTCTCTTTCTCTCTATCTCTCTCACTCACAGCTTCTCTTTTCTCTCTCTCACTCACTCACAGCTTCTCTTTCTCTCTCTCTCTCTCACTCACAGCTTCTCTTTCTCACTCTCTCTCTCACTCACAGCATCTCTTTCTCTCTCTCTCTCTCACTCACAGCTTCTCTTTCTCTCTCACTCACAGCTTCTCTTTCTCTCTCTCTCTCTCACTCACAGCTTCTCTTTCTCTCTCTCTCTCTCACTCACATCTTCTCTTTCTCTCTCTCTCACTCACATCTTCTATTTCTCTCTCACACACACATCTTCTCTTTCTCTCTATCTCTCTCACTCACAGCTTCTCTTTTCTCTCTCTCTCACTCACTCACAGCTTCTCTCTCTCTCTCTCACTCACAGCTTCTCTTTCTCTCTCTCTCTCACTCACAGCTTCACTTTCTTTCTCTCCCTCACTCACTCACTCACAGCTACTCTTTCTCTCTCTGTCTCTCTCACTCACTGCTTCTCTTTCTCTCTGTCTCACTGACTCACAGCTTCTCTCTCTCTCTCACTCACTCACATCTTCTCTTTCTCTCTTTCTGTCACTAACTCACAACTTCTGTTTCTCTCTCTCTCACTAACTCACAGCTTCTCATTCTCTCTCTCTCTCACTCACACACAGCTTCTCTTTCTCTCTCTCTCTAACTCTCTCACTCACAGCTTCTCTTTCTCTCTCCCTCACAGCTTTTCTCTCTCTCTCTCTCACTCACAGCTTCTCTTTCTCTCTCTCTCACTCACATCTTCTATTTCTCTCTCTCTCACACATCTTCTCTTTCTCTCTATCTCTCTCACTCACAGCTTCTCTTTTCTCTCTCTCTCACTCACTCACAGCTTCTCTTTCTCTCTCTCTCCCTCACAGCTTCTCTTTTTCTCTCTCTCTCTCACTCACAGCTTCTCTTTCTCTCTCTCTCTCACTCACAGCTTCTCTTTCTTTCTCTCCCTCACTCACTCACTCACAGCTACTCTTTCTCTCTCTGTCTCTCTCACTCACTGCATCTCTTTCTCTCTGTCTCACTGACTCACAGCTTCTCTCTCTCTCTCACTCACTCACATCTTCTCTTTCTCTCTTTCTGTCACTAACTCACAACTTCTGTTTCTCTCTCTCTCACTAACTCACAGCTTCTCCTTCTCTCTCTCTCACTCACTCACTCACAGCTTCTCTTTCTCTCTCTCTCACAGCTTCTCATTCTCTCTCTCTCTCTCACTCACACACAGCTTCTCTTTCTCTCTCTCTCTAACTCTCTCACTCACAGCTTCTCTTTCTCTCTCCCTCACAGCTTTTCTTTCTCTCTCTCTCACTCACTCAAGCTTCTCTTTCTCACTCTGTCTCTCTCACACAGCTTCTCTTTCTCTCTCTCTCTCACTAACTCACAGCTTCTCTTTCTTTCTCTCTCACTCACACACAGCTTCTCTTTCTCTCTCTCTCTCACTGCTTCTCTTTCTCTCTCTCTCTCTCTCACTCACAGCTTCTCTCTCTCTGTCTCTCTCACTCACGGCTTCTATTTTTCTCTCTCTCTCTCACTCACAGCTTCTCTTTCTCTCTCTCTCTCACTCACTCACAACTTCTATTTCTCTCTCTTTCTCACAGCTTCTCTTTCTCTCTATCTCTCTCACTCACAGCTTCTCTTTTCTCTCTCTCACTCACTCACAGCTTCTCTTTCTCTCTCTCTCTCTCACTCACAGCATCTCTTTCTCTCTCTCTCTCTCACTCACAGCTTCTCTTTCTCTCTCTCACAGCTTCTCTTTCTCTCTCTCTCTCTCACTCACAGCTTCTCTTTCTCTCTCTCTCTCTCTCTCACTCACAGCTTCTCTTTCTCTCTCTCTCTCTCACTCACATCTTCTATTTCTCTCTCTCTCACACAGCTTCTCATTCTCTCTCTCTCTCTCACTCACAGCTTCTCTTTCTCTCTCTCTCACTCACAGCTTCTCTTTCTCTCTCTCTCACTCACTCACATCTTCTATTTCTCTCTCTTTCTCACAGCTTCTCTTTCTCTCTCTCTCTCACTCACAGCTTCTCTTTCGCTTTCTCTCTCACACTCACAGCTTCTCTTTCTCTCTCTCTCTCTCTCACTCACAGCATCTCTTTCTCTCTCTCTCACTCACAGCTTCTCTTTCTCTCTCTCACTCACAGCTTCTCTTTCTCTCTCTCTCTCTCACAGCTTCTCTTTCTCTCTCTCTCTCTCACTCACAGCTTCTCTTTCTCTCTCTCTCTCTCACTCACATCTTCTATTTCTCTCTCTCTCTCACAACTTCTCTTTCTTTCTATCTCTCTCACTCACAGCTTCTCTTTTCTCTCTCTCTCACTCACTGCTTCTCTTTCTTTCTCTCCCTCACTCACTCACTCACAGCTACTCTTTCTCTCTCTGTCTCTCTCACTCACTGCTTCTCTTTCTCTCTGTCTCTCTGACTCACAGCTTCTCTCTCTCTCACTCACTCACATCTTCTCTTACTCTCTTTCTGTCACTAACTCACAACTTCTGTTTCTCTCTCTCTCACTAACTCACAGCTTCTCCTTCTCTCTCTCTCACTCACTCACAGCTTCTCTTTCGCTTTCTCTCTCTCACTCACAGCTTCTCTTTCTCACTCTCTCTCTCACTCACAGCATCTCTTTCTCTCTCTCTCTCTCACTCACAGCTTCTCTTTCTCTCTCACTCACAGCTTCTCTTTCTCTCTCTCTCTCTCACTCACAGCTTCTCTTTCTCTCTCTCTCTCTCACACACATCTTCTCCTTCTCTCTCTCTCACTCACATCTTCTATTTCTCTCTCTCACACACATCTTCTCTTTCTCTCTATCTCTCTCACTCACAGCTTCTCTTTTCTCTCTCTCTCACTCACTCACAGCTTCTCTCTCTCTCTCACTCACAGCTTCTCTTTCTCTCTCTCTCACTCACAGCTTCACTTTCTTTCTCTCCCTCACTCACTCACTCACAGCTACTCTTTCTCTCTCTGTCTCTCTCACTCACTGCTTCTCTTTCTCTCTGTCTCACTGACTCACAGCTTCTCTCTCTCTCACTCACTCACATCTTCTCTTTCTCTCTTTCTGTCACTAACTCACAACTTCTGTTTCTCTCTCTCTCACTAACTCACAGCTTCTCTTTCTCTCTCTCTCTAACTCTCTCACTCACAGCTTCTCTTTCTCTCTCCCTCACAGCTTTTCTCTCTCTCTCTCACTCACAGCTTCTCTTTCTCTCTCTCTCACTCACATTTTCTATTTCTCTCTCTCTCACACATCTTCTCTTTCTCTCTATCTCTCTCACTCACAGCTTCTCTTTTCTCTCTCTCTCACTCACTCACAGCTTCTCTTTCTCTCTCTCTCCCTCACAGCTTCTCTTTTTCTCTCTCTCTCTCACTCACAGCTTCTCTTTCTCTCTCTCTCTCACTCACAGCTTCTCTTTCTTTCTCTCCCTCACTCACTCACTCACAGCTACTCTTTCTCTCTCTGTCTCTCTCACTCACTGCTTCTCTTTCTCTCTGTCTCACTGACTCACAGCTTCTCTCTCTCTCTCACTCACTCACATCTTCTCTTTCTCTCTTTCTGTCACTAACTCACAACTTCTGTTTCTCTCTCTCTCACTAACTCATAGCTTCTCCTTCTCTCTCTCTCACTCACTCACTCACAGCTTCTCTTTCTCTCTCTCTCACAGCTTCTCATTATCTCTCTCTCTCTCACTCACACACAGCTTCTCTTTCTCTCTCTCTCTAACTCTCTCACTCACAGCTTCTCTTTCTCTCTCCCTCACAGCTTTTCTTTCTCTATCTCTCACTCACTCAAGCTTCTCTTTCTCACTCTGTCTCTCTCACACAGCTTCTCTTTCTCTCTCTCTCACTTACTCACAGCTTCTCTTTCTTTCTCTCTCACTCACTCACAGCTTCTCTTTCTCTCTCTCTCTCACTCACAGCTTCTCTTTCTCTCTCTCTCTCACTCACTCACAGCTTCTCTCTCCCTGTCTCTCTCACTCACGGCTTCTATTTCTCTCTCTCTCTCTCTCACTCACAGCTTCTCTTTCTCTCTCTCTCTCACTCACTCACATCTTCTATTTCTCTCTCTTTCTCACAGCTTCTCTTTCTCTCTATCTCTCTCACTCACAGCTTCTCTTTTCTCTCTCTCACTCACTCACAGCTTCTCTTTCTCTCTCTCTCTCTCACTCGCAGCTTCTCTTTCTCTCTCTCACTCACAGCTTCTCTCTCTCTCCCTCACAGCTTCTCTTTCTCTCTCTCTCCCTCACAGCTTCTCTTTCTCTCTCTCTCTCTAACAGCTTCTATTGGTCTCTCTCTCTCACTCACAGCTTCTCTCTCTCTCACTCACTCACAGCTTCTCTTTCTCTCTCACTCACAGCTTCTCTTTCTCTCTATCGCACTCACTCACCGCTTCTCTTTTGCTCTCTCACTCACAGCTTCTCTTTATCTCTCTCTCTCACTCACTCACATCTTCTATTTCTCTCTCTCTCTCTCTCACAGCTTCTCTTTCTCTCTATCTCTCTGACTCACAGGTTCTATTTCACTCTCTGTCTCCCTCACTCACAGCTTCTCTCTCTATCTCTCTCACTCACAGCTTCCCTCTCTCTCTCACACTCACTCACTCACAGCTTCTCTTTCTCTCTCTGTCTCTCTCCCTCACAGCTTCTCTCTCTCTCTCACTCACAGCTTCTCTTTCTCTCTCACTCACAGCTTCTATTTCTCTCTCTCTCACTCACTCAACACTTCTCTTTTGCTCTCTCACTCACAGCTTCTCTTTCTCTCTCTCTCCACACAGCTTCTCTCTCTCTCTCTCTCTAACAGTTTCTCTTTCTCTCTCCCTCTCACTCACATCTTCTATTTCTCTCTCTTTCTCACAGCTTCTCTTTCTCTCTATCTCTCTCACTCACAGCTTCTCTTTTCTCTCTCATGCACTCACAGCTTCTCTTTCTCTCTCTCACTCACAGCTTCTCTCTCTCTCTCTCTCTCTCTCCCTCACAGCTTCTCTTTCTCTCTCTCTCTCTCTCTCACAGCTTCTCTCTCTCTCTCTCTCACAGCTTCTCTTTCTCTCTCTCTCTCTCATTCACAGCTACTCTTTCTCTCTCTCACAGCTTCTCTCTCTCTCTCAGACACACACAGCTTCTCTTTCTCTCTCTCTCTTGCTCACTCACAGGTTCTATTTCTCTCTCTGTCTCCCTCACTCACAGCTTCTCTTTCTCTCTCTCTCTCTCACTCACAGCTTCTCTTTCGCTTTCTCTCTCTCACTCACAGCTTCTCTTTCTCTCCCTCTCTCACTCACAGCTTCTCTTTCTCTCTCTCTCACTCACAGCTTCTCTTTCTCTCTCTCACTCACAGCTTCTCTTTCTCTCTCTCACTCACAGCTTCTCTCTCTCTCTCACAGCTTCTCTTTCTCTCTATCTCTCTCACTCACATCTTCTCTTTTCTCTCTCTCTCACTCACTCACAGCTTCTCTTTCTCTCTCTCTCCCTCACAGCTTCTCTTTCTCTCTCTCTCACTCACAGCTTCTCTTTCTCTTTCTCTCTCACTCACAGCTTCTCTTTCTTTCTCTCCCTCACTCGCTCACTCACAGCTTCTCGTTCTCTCTCTGTCTCTCTCAGTCACTGCTTCTCTTTCTCTCTGTCTCACTGACTCACAGCTTCTCTCTCTCTCTCACTCACTCACAGCTTCTCTTTCTCTCTTTCTCTCACTCACTCACAGCTTCTCTTTCTCTCTCTCTCTCACTCACTCACTCACAGGTTCTATTACTCTCTCACACACACAGCTTCTCTTTCTCTCTCTCTCACTCACTCACAGCTTCTCTCTCTATCTCTCTCACTCACAGCTTCCCTCTCTCTCTCACACTCACTCACTCACAGCTTCTCTTTCTCTCTCTGTCTCTCTCCCTCACAGCTTCTCTCTCTCTCTCTCTCTCTCTCTAACAGCTTCTATCGGTCTCTCTTTCTCACACACAGCTTCTCTCTCTCTCTCTCACTCACAGCTTCTCTTTCTCTCTCACTCACAGCTTCTATTTCTCTCTCTCTCACTCACTCAACACTTCTCTTTTGCTCTCTCACTCACAGCTTCTCTTTCTCTCTCTCTCCACACAGCTTCTCTCTCTCTCTCTCTCTCTAACAGTTTCTCTTTCTCTCTCCCTCTCACTCACATCTTCTATTTCTCTCTCTTTCTCACAGCTTCTCTTTCTCTCTATCTCTCTCACTCACAGCTTCTCTTTTCTCTCTCATGCACTCACAGCTTCTCTTTCTCTCTCTCACTCACAGCTTCTCTCTCTCTCTCTCTCCCTCACAGCTTCTCTTTCTCTCTCTCTCTCTCTCTCACAGCTTCTCTCTCTCTCTCATTCACAGCTACTCTTTCTCTCTCTCACAGCTTCTCTCTCTCACACACACACAGCTTCTCTTTCTCTCTCTCTCTTGCTCACTCACAGGTTCTATTTCTCTCTCTGTCTCCCTCACTCACAGCTTCTCTTTCTCTCTCTCTCTCTCACTCACAGCTTCTCTTTCGCTTTCTCTCTCTCACTCACAGCTTCTCTTTCTCTCCCTCTCTCACTCACAGCTTCTCTTTCTCTCTCTCTCACTCACAGCTTCTCTTTCTCTCTCTCACTCACAGCTTCTCTTTCTCTCTCTCTCTCACTCACAGTTTCTCTCTCTCTCACAGCTTCTCTTTCTCTCTATCTCTCTCACTCACATCTTCTCTTTTCTCTCTCTCACTCACAGCTTCTCTTTCTCTCTCTCCCTCACAGCTTCTCTTTCTCTCTCTCTCACTCACAGCTTCTCTTTCTCTTTCTCTCTCACTCACAGCTTCTCTTTCTTTCTCTCCCTCACTCACTCACTCACAGCTTCTCGTTCTCTCTCTGTCTCTCTCACTCACTGCTTCTCTTTCTCTCTGTCTCACTGACTCACAGCTTCTCTCTCTCTCTCACTCACTCACAGCTTCTCTTTCTCTCTTTCTCTCACTCACTCACAGCTTCACTTTCTCTCTCTCTCTCACTCACTCACTCACAGGTTCTATTTCTCTCTCACACACACAGCTTCTCTTTCTCTCTCTCTCACTCACTCACAGCTTTTCTCTATCTGTCTCTCTCACTCACAGCTTCTCTTTCTCTCTCACACACACAGCTTCTCTTTCACTCTCTCTCTCACACACAGCTTCTCTTTCTCTCTCTCTCTGTCTAACTCACTCACAACTTCTGTTTCTTTCTGTCTCTCACACAGCTTCAATTTCTCTCTCTCACTAACTCACAGCTTCTCCTTCTCTCTCACTCACTCACAGCTTCTTTTTCTCTCTCTCTCTCACAGCTTCTCATTCTCTCTCTCTCTCTCTCTCACTCACACACAGCTTCTCTCTCTCTCTCTCTCTAACTCTCTCACACACAGCTTTTCTCTCTCTCTCTCTAACTCTCTCACTCACAGCTTTTCTTTCTCTCTCTCTCTCTCTCACTCACTCACACTTCTCTTTCTCTCTGTCTCTCTCACACAGCTCCTTTTTCTCTCTCTCTCACTAACTCACAGCTTCTCTTTCTCTCTCTCTCACTCACTCACAGCTTCTCTTTCTCTCTCTATCTCTCTAACTCACAGCTTCTCTTTCTCTCTCTCTCACTCATTCACAGCTTCTCTCTCTGTCTCTCTCACTCACGGCTTCTATTTCTCTCTCGCTCTCACGCTCACAGCTACTATTTCTCTCTCTCTCACAGCTTTTCTCTCTTTCTCCTACTCACTCACAGCTTCTCTTTATCTCTCTCTTTCACTCACTCACATCTTCTATTTCTCTCTCTCTCACACAGCTTATCTTTCTCTCTATCTCTCTCACTCACAGCTTCTCTTTCTCATTCTCTCTCTCACTCACAGCTTCTCTTTCTCTCTCTCTCTCTCTCACTCACAGCTTCTCTCTCTCTCTCTCACTCACTCCCTCACTCACAGCTTCTCTTTCTCTCTCTGTCTCTCTCCCTCACAGCTTCTCTTTCTCTCTCTCTCTCTAACAGCTTCTATTGGTCTCTCTCTCTCTCACTCACAGCTTCTCTCTCTCTCTCACTCACAGCTTCTCTTTCTCTCTCACTCACAGCTTCTCTCTCTCTCTCTCACTCACTCACCGCTTCTCTTTTGCTCTCTCACTCACAGCTTCTCGTTCTCTCTCTCTCTCACAGCTTCTCTTTCTCTCTCTCTCTAACAGTTTCTCTTTCTCTCTCACTCACAGCTTCGCTTTCCCTCTCTCTCACTCATTCACTGCTTCTCTTTCACTCTCTCACTCATAGCTTTTCTTTCTCTCACACAGCTTCTTTCTCTCTCTCTCACTCACAGTATCTCTTTCTCTCGCTCTCTCACTCACTCAAACCTTCACTTTCTGTCTCTCACTCATAGCTTCTCTTTCTCTATCTCACTCTCAGCTTCTCTCTCTCTCTCTCACTCACAGCTTCATTTCTCTCTCTCTCTTGCTCACTCACAGGTTCTATTTCTCTCTCTGTCTCCCTCACTCACAGCTTCTCTTTCTCTCTCTCTCTCTCACTCACAGCTTCTCTTTTGCTTTCTCTCTCTCACTCACAGCTTCTCTTTCTCTCTCTCTCTCACTCACAGCTTCTCTTTCTCTCTCTCACTCACAGCTTCTCTTTCTCCATCTCTCATTCACAGCTACTCTTTCTCTCTCACACACACAGCTTCTCTCTCTCTCTCTCACTCACAGCTTCTCTTTCTCTCTCTCTCTTGCTCACTCACCGGTTCTATATATCTCTCTGTCTCCCACATTCAAAGCTTCTCTTTCTCTCTCTCTCTCACTCACAGCTTCTCTTTCTCTCTCTCACTCACAGCTTCTCTTTCTCTCTCTCTCTCACTCACAGCTTCTCTCTCTCTCTCACTCGCAGCTTCTCTTTCTCTCTCTCACTCACAGCTTCTCTCTCTCTCTCCCTCACAGCTTCTCTTTCTCTCTCTCTCTCTAACAGCTTCTATTGGTCTCTCTCTCTCACTCACAGCTTCTCTCTCTCTCACTCACAGCTTCTCTTTCTCTCTCACTCACAGCTTCTCTTTCTCTCTCTCTCACTCACTCACCGCTTCTCTTTTGCTCTCTCACTCACAGCTTCTCTTTATCTCTCTCTCTCACTCACTCACATCTTCTATTTCTCTCTCTCTCTCTCACAGCTTCTCTTTCTCTCTATCTCTCTGACTCACAGGTTCTATTTCACTCTCTGTCTCCCTCACTCACAGCTTCTCTCTCTATCTCTCTCACTCACAGCTTCTCTTTCTCATTCTCTCTCTCACTCACAGCTTCTCTCTCTGTCTCTCTCACTCACAGCTTCCCTCTCTCTCTCACACTCACTCAATCACAGCTTCCCTTTCTCTCTCTGTCTCTCTCCCTCACAGCTTCTCTTTCTCTCTCTCTCTCTAACAGCTTCTATCGGTCTCTCTCTCTCTCACTCACAGCTTCTCTCTTTCTCTCTCACTCACAGCTTCTCTTTCTCTCTCACTCACAGCTTCTCTTTCTCTCTCTCTCACTCACTCAACACTTCTATTTTGCTCTCTCACTCACAGCTTCTCTTTCTCTCTCTCTCCACACAGCTTCTCTCTCTCTCTCTCTCTAACAGTTTCTCTTTCTCTCTCCCTCTCACTCACATCTTCTATTTCTCTCTCTTTCTCACAGCTTCTCTTTCTCTCTATCTCTCTCACTCACAGCTTCTCTTTTCTCTCTCATGCACTCACAGCTTCTCTTTCTCTCTCTCTCCCTCACAGCTTCTCTTTCTCTCTCTCTCTCACTCACAGCTTCTCTTTCTCTCTCTCACTCACAGCTTCTCTCCCTCTCTCTCTCCCTCACAGCTTCTCTTTCTCTCTCTCTCACTCACAGCTTCTCTCTCTCTCTCTCTCACACAGCTTCTCTTTCTCTCACTCTCTCATTCACAGCTACTCTTTCTCTCTCTCACAGCTGCTCTCTCTCTCACACACACAGCTTCTCTTTCTCTCTCTCTCTTGCTCACTCACAGGTTCTATTTCTCTCTCTGTCTCCCTCACTCACAGCTTCTCTTTCTCTCTCTCTCTCTCACTCACAGCTTCTCTTTCGCTTTCTCTCTCTCACTCACAGCTTCTCTTTATCTCTCTCTCTCTCACTAACAGCTTCACTTTCTCTCTCTCTCTCACTCACAGCTTCTCTTTCTCTCTCTCACTCACAGCTTCTCTTTCTCTCTCTCTCTCACTCACAGCTTCTCTCTCTCTCACAGCTTCTCTTTCTCTCTATCTCTCTCACTCACAGCTTCTCTTTTCTCTCTCTCTCACTCACTCACAGCTTCTTTTTCTCTCTCTCTCCCTCACAGCTTCTCTTTCTCTCTCTCTCTCACTCACAGCTTCTCTTTCTCTTTCTCTCTCACTCACAGCTTCTCTTTCTTTCTCTCCCTCACTTACTCACTCACAGCTTCTCGTTCTCTCTCTGTCTCTCTCACTCACTGCTTCTCTTTCTCTCTGTCTGACTCACAGCTTCTCTCTCTCTCTCACTCACTCACAGCTTCTCTTTCTCTCTTTCTCTCACTCACTCACAGGTTCTATTTCTCTCTCACACACACAGCTTCTCTTTCTCTCTATCTCTCTCACTCACAGCTTCTCTTTCTCTCCCTCTCTCATTCACAGCTACTCTTTCTATCTCTCTCACTCACTCACAGCTTCTCTCTCTCTCTCACATGCACAGCTTCTCTTTCTCTCTCTCTCTCACTCACTCACAGCTTTTCTCTATCAGTCTCTCTCACTCACAGCTTCTCTTTCTCTCTCTCTCTCTCTAACTCACTCACAACTTCTGTTTCTTTCTGTCTCTCACTCACAGCTTCAATTTCTCTCTCTCTCACTAACTCACAGCTTCTCCTTCTCTCTCACTCACTCACAGCTTCTCTTTCTCTCTCTCTCTCACAGCTTCTCATTCTCTCTCTCTCACTCACTCACACACAGCTTCTCTCTCTCTCTCTCTAACTCTCACACACAGCTTTTCTCTCTCTCTCTCTAACTCTCTCACTCACAGCTTTTCTTTCTCTCTCTCTCTCTCACTCACTCACACTTCTCTCTCTCACTCTCACTCACAGCTTTTCTTTCTCTCTCTCTCTCTCACTCACTCACACTTCTCTCTCTCACTCTCACTCTCTCTCACACAGCTTCTCTTTCTTTCTCACTCACAACTTCTCTTTCTCTCTCTCACTCACTCAATCACTCACTCTCAGCTTCTCTTTCTCTCTCTCTCCACAGCTTCTCTTTACCTCTCTCTCTCTAACACTTTCTCTTTCTCTCTCTCTCTCACTCACAGCTTCGCTTTCCCTCTCTCTCACTCATTCACCGCTTCTCTTTCACTCTCTCACTCATAGCTTCTCTTTCTCTCTCACAGCTTCTTTCTCTCTCTCTCACTCACAGTATCTCTTTCTCTAGTTCTGTCACTCACTCACTCCTTCACTTTCTCTATCTCTCTCACTCACAGCTCTTTCTCTCTCTCACTCACAGCTTCTCTCTCTCTCTCTCACTCACAGCTTCTCTTTCTCTCTCTCTTGCTCACTAACAGGTTCTATTTTTCTCTCTGTCTTCCTCACTCACAGCTTCTCTTTCTCTCTCTCTCTCACTCACAGCTTCACTTTTGCTTTCTCTCTCTCACTCACAGCTTCTCTTTCTCTCTCTCTCTCACTCACAGCTTCTCTTTCTCTCTCTCTCATTCACAGCTACTCTTTCTCTCTCTCTCTCACAGCTTCTCTCTCTATCTCTCACTCACAGCTTCTCTTTCTGTCTCTCTCTTGCTCACTCACAGGTTCTATTTCTCTCTCTGTCTCCCTCACTCACAGCTTCTCTTTCTCTCTCTCTCTCTCTCACTCACAGCTTCTCTTTCGCTTTCTCTCTCTAACAGCTTCTATTGGTCTCTCTCTCTCTCACTCACAGCTTCTCTCTCTCTCACTCACTCACATCTTCTCTTTCTCTCTCACTCACAGCTTCTCTTTCTCTCTCTCTCACTCACTCACCGCTTCTCTTTTGCTCTCTCACAGCTTCTCTTTCTCTCTCTCTCACACAGCTTCTCTTTCTTTCTCACTCACAACTTCTCTTTCTCTCTCTCTCACTCACTCACCGCTTCTCTTTTGCTCTCTCACAGCTTCTATTTCTCTCTCTCTCACTCACTCACAGCTTCTCTTTCTCTCTCTCTCTCACTCACAGCTTCTCTCTCTCTCTCACTCACAGCTTCTCTTTCTCTCTCTCTCTCTCTCACTCACAGCTTCTCTCTCACTCACAGCTTCTCTTTCTTTCTCTCTCTCTCTCACTCACATCTTCTATTTCTCTCTCTCACACACAGCTTCTCTTTCTCTCTATCTCTCTCACTCACAGCTTCGCTTTTCTCTCTCTCTCACTCACTCACAGCTTCTCTTTCTCTCTCTCTCCCTCACAGCTTCTCTTTCTCTCTCTCACTCACAGCTTCTCTTTCTCTTTCTCTCTCTCACACACAGCTTCTCTTTCTCTCTCTCTCTCTCACTCACAGCTTCTCTTTCTCTCTCTCACTCACAGCTTCTCTCTCTCTCTCTCTCTCCCTCACAGCTTCTCTTTCTCTCTCTCTCCCTCACAGCTTCTCTTTCTCTCTCTCTCTCTAACAGCTTCTATTGGTCTCTCTCTCTCTCACTCACAGCTTCTCTCTCTCTCACTCACTCACATCTTCTCTTTCTCTCTCACTCACAGCTTCTCTTTCTCTCTCTCTCACTCACTCACCGCTTCTCTTTTGCTCTCTCACAGCTTCTCTTTCTCTCTCTCTCACACAGCTTCTCTTTCTTTCTCACTCACAACTTCTCTTTCTCTCTCTCACTCACTCAATCACTCACTCACAGCTTCTCTTTCTCTCTCTCTCCACAGCTTCTCTTTATCTCTCTCTCTCACTCACAGCTTCGCTTTCCCTCTCTCTCACTGATTCACCGCTTCTCTTTCACTCTCTCACTCATAGCTTCTCTTTCTCTCTCACAGCTTCTCTCTCTCTCTCTCACTCACAGTATCTCTTTCTCTAGTTCTGTCACTCACTCACTCCTTCACTTTCTCTATCTCTCTCACTCACAGCTTCTCTCTCTCTCTCTCACTCACAGCTTCTCTCTCACTCTCTCACTCACAGCTTCTCTTTCTCTCTCTCTCTTGCTCACTCACAGGTTCTATTTCTCTCTCTGTCTCCCTCACTCACAGCTTCTCTTTCTCTCTCTCTCTCACTCACAGCTTCTGTTTCGCTTTCTCTCTCACACTCACAGCTTCTATTACTCTCTCTCACACTCACTCACAGCTTCTCTTTCTCTCTCTCTCACTCACAGCTTCTCTCTCTCTCACTCACAGCTTCTCTTTCTCTCTCTCTCTCTCACTCACAGCTTCTCTCTCTCTCTCACTCACAGCTTCTCTTTCTCTCTCTCTCTCACTCACATCTTCTATTTCTCTCTCTCACACACAGCTTCTCTTTCTCTCTATCTCTCTCACTCACAGCTTCGCTTTTCTCTCTCTCTCACTCACTCACAGCTTCTCTTTCTCTCTCTCTCCCTCACAGCTTCTCGTTCTCTCTCTCACTCACAGCTTCTCTTTCTCTCTCTCACTCACTCACTCACTCACAGGTTCTATTTCTCTCTCACACACACAGCATCTCTTTCTCTCTATCTCTCTCACTCACAGCTTCTCTTTTTTCTCTCTCTCTCTCATTCATAGCTACTCTTTCTCTCACTCTCTCACTCACAGCTTCTCTCTCTCTCACTCACAGCTTCTCTTTCTCTCTCACTCACAGCTTCTCTCTCTCTCTCTCTCACTCACTCACCGCTTCTCTTTTGCTCTCTCACTCACAGCTTCTCGTTCTCTCTCTCTCTCACAGCTTCTCTTTCTCTCTCTCTCTCTAACAGTTTCTCTTTCTCTCTCACTCACAGCTTCGCTTTCCCTCTCTCTCACTCATTCACCACTTCTCTTTCACTCTCTCACTCATAGCTTCTCTTTCTCTCTCACAGCTTCTTTCTCTCTCTCTCTCTCACAGCTTCTCTTTCTCTCTCTCTCTCTAACAGTTTCTCTATCTCTCTCACTCATAGCTTCTCTTTCTCTCTCTCACTCACAGCTTCTCTTTCTTTCTCTCCCTCACTCACTCACTCACAGCTTCTCTTTCTCTCTCTGTCTCTCTCACTCACTGCTTCTCTTTCTCTCTGTCTCACTGACTCATAGCTTCTCTCTCTCTCACTCACTCACAGGTTCTCTTTCTCTCTTTCTGTCACTCACTCACAAGTTCTGTTTCTCTCTGTCTCTCACTCACAGCTTCAATTTCTCTTTCTCACTAACTCACAGCTTCTCCTTCTCTCTCTCAAACTCACTCACAGCTTCTCTTTCTCTCTCTCTCACACAGCTTCTCATTCTCTCTCTCTCTCACTCACACACAGCTTCTCTTTCTCTCTCTCTCTAACTCTCTCACTCACAGCTTCTCTTTCTCTCTCCCTCACAGCTTTTCTTTCTTTCTGTCCCTCACACACACTTATCTTTCTCACTCTGTCTCTCTCACACAGCTTCTCTTTCTCTCTCTCTCACTAACTCACAGCTTCTTTTTCTCTAACTCTCACTCACTCACAGCTTCTCTTTCTCTCTCTCTCTCACTCACAGCTTCTCTTTCTCTCTCTCTCACTCACTCACAGCTTCTCTCTCTCTGTCTCTCTCACTCACGGCTTCTATTTCTCTCTCTCTCTCACTCTCACAGCTACTATTTCTCTCTCTCTCACAGCTTTTCTCTCTTTCTCTCACACTCACAGCTTCTCTTTATCTCTCTCTTTCACTCACTCACATCTTCTATTTCTCTCTCACACACACAGCTTATCTTTCTCTCTATCTCTCTCACTCACAGCTTCTCTTTCTCATTCTCTCTCTCACTCACAGCTTCTCTTTCTATCTCTCTCTCTCTCACTCACAGCTTCTCTCTCTCTCTCTCACTCACTCCCTCACTCACAGCTTCTCTTTCTCTCTCTGTCTCTCTCCCTCACAGCTTCTCTTTCTCTCTCTCTCTCTGACAGCTTCTATTGGTCTCTCTCTCTCTCACTCACAGCTTCTCTCTCTCTCTCACTCACAGCTTCTCTTTCTCTCTCACTCACAGCTTCTCTCTCTCTCTCTCAGTCACTCACCGCTTCTCTTTTGCTCTCTCACTCACAGCTTCTCGTTCTCTCTCTCTCTCACAGCTTCTCTTTCTCTCTCTCTAACAGTTTCTCTTTCTCTCTCACTCACAGCTTCGCTTTCCCTCTCTCTCACTCATTCACCGCTTCTCTTTCACTCTCTCACTCATAGCTTCTCTTTCTCTCTCACAGCTTCTTTCTCTCTCTCTCACTCACAGTATCTCTTTCTCTCGCTCTCTCACTCACTCTCAGCTTCTCTCTCTCTCTCTCTCACTCACAGCTTCATTTCTCTTTCTCTCTCTCTCTCTAACAGCTTCTATTGGTCTCTCTCTCTCTCACTCACAGCTTCTCTCTCTCTCACTCACTCACATCTTCTCTTTTGCTTTCTCTCTCACACTCACAGCTTCTCTTTCTCTCTCTCTCTCTCACTCACAGCTTCTCTTTCTCTCTCTCACTCACAGCTTCTCTTTCTCTCTCTCTCATTCACAGATACTCTTTCTCTCTCACACACACAGCTTCTCTCTCTTCTCTCACTCACAGCTTCTCTTTCTCTCTCTCTCTTGCTCACTCACAGGTTCTATTTCACTCTCTGTCTCCCGCATTCAAAGCTTCTCTTTCTCTCACTCTCTCACTCACAGCTTCTCTTTCGCTTTCTCTCTCTCACTCACAGCTTCTCTTTCTCTCTCTCTCTCTCACTCACAGCTTCTCTTTCTCTCTCTCTCTCTCTCACTCACAGCTTCTCTTTCTCTCTCTCACTCACAGCTTCTCTTTCTCTCTCTCTCTCACTCACAGCTTCTCTCTCTCTCTCTCTCACTCACAGCTTCTCTTTCTCTCTCTCTCTCTCTCACTCACATCTTCTATTTCTCTCTCTCCCTCAAAGCTTCTCTCTCTCTCTCTCACTCACAGCTTCTCTTTCTCTTTCTCTCTCTCACTCACAGCTTCTCTTTCTTTCTCTCCCTCACTCACTCACTCACAGCTTCTCTTTCTCTCTCTGTCTCTCTCACTCACTGCTTCTCTTTCTCTCTGTCTCACTGACTCACAGCTTCTCTCTCTCTCTCACTCACTCACAGCTTCTCTTTCTCTCTTTCTGTCACTCACTCACAACTTCTGTTTCTCTCTGTCTCTCACTCACAGCTTCAATTTCTCTCTCTCTCACTAACTCACAGCTTCTCCTTCTCTCTCTCTCACTCACTCACAGCTTTTCTTTCTCTCTCTCTCTCACAGCTTCTCATTCTCTCTCTCTCTCTCTCTCACTCACACACAGCTTCTCTTTCTCTCTCTCTCTAACTCTCTCACTCACAGCTTCTCTTTCTCTCTCCCTCACAGCTTTTCTTTCTTTCTCACACTCACACACACTTCTCTTTCTCACTCTGTCTCTCTCACACAGCTTCTCTTTCTCTCTCTCTCACTAACTCACAGCTTCTTTTTCCCTAAATCTCACTCACTCACAGCTTCTCTTTCTCTCTCTCTCTCACTCACAGCTTCTCTTTCTCTCTCTCTCTCACTCACTCACAGCTTCTCTCTCTCTGTCTCTCTCACTCACGGCTTCTATTTCTCTCTCTCTCACTAACTCACAGCTTCTTTTTCTCTAACTCTCACTCACTCACAGCTTCTCTTTCTCTCTCTCTCTCTCACTCACAGCTTTTCTCTCTCTCTCTCTCTCACTCACTCACAGCTTCTCTTTCTCTTTCTCTCTCACTCACTCACATCTTCTATTTCTCTCTCTTTCTCACAGCTTCTCTTTCTCTATCTCTCTCACTCACAGCTTCTCTTTCTCTCTCTCTCTCTCACTCACAGCTTCTCTTTCTCTCTCTCACTCACAGCTTCTCTCTCTCTCTCTCCCTCACAGCTTCTCTTTCTCTCTCTCTCCCTCACAGCTTCTCTTTCTCTCTCTCTCTCTAACAGCTTCAATTGGTCTCTCTCTCTCTCACTCACAGCTTCTCTCTCTCTCACTCACTCACATCTTCTCTTTCTCTCTCACTCACAGCTTCTCTTTCTCTCTCTCTCACTCACTCACCGCTTCAATTTTGCTCTCTCACAGCTTCTCTTTCTCTCTCTCTCTCACACAGCTTCTCTTTCTTTCTCACTCACAACTTCTCTTTCTCTCTCTCACTCACTCAATCACTCACTCACAGCTTCTCTTTCTCTCTCTCTCCACAGCTTCTCTTTACCTCTCTCTCTCTAACACTTTCTCTTTCTCTCTCTCTCTCACACACAGCTTCGCTTTCCCTCTCTCTCACTCATTCACCGCTTCTCTTTCACTCTCTCACTCATAGCTTCTCTTTCTCTCTCACAGCTTCTTTCTCTCTCTCTCACTCACAGTATCTCTTTCTCTAGTTCTGTCACTCACTCACTCCTTCACTTTCTCTATCTCTCTCACTCACAGCTCTTTCTCTCTCTCACTCACAGCTTCTCTCTCTCTCTCTCACTCACAGCTTCTCTTTCTCTCTCTCTCTTGCTCACTAACAGGTTCTATTTTTCTCTCTGTCTTCCTCACTCACAGCTTCTCTTTCTCTCTCTCTCTCACTCACAGCTTCACTTTTGCTTTCTCTCTCTCACTCACAGCTTCTCTTTCTCTCTCTCTCTCACTCACAGCTTCTCTTTCTCTCTCTCTCATTCACAGCTACTCTTTCTCTCTCTCTCTCACAGCTTCTCTCTCTATCTCTCACTCACAGCTTCTCTTTCTGTCTCTCTCTTGCTCACTCACAGGTTCTATTTCTCTCTCTGTCTCCCTCACTCACAGCTTCTCTTTCTCTCTCTCTCTCACTCACAGCTTCTCTTTCGCTTTCTCTCTCTAACAGCTTCTATTGGTCTCTCTCTCTCTCACTCACAGCTTCTCTCTCTCTCACTCACTCACATCTTCTCTTTCTCTCTCACTCACAGCTTCTCTTTCTCTCTCTCTCACTCACTCACTGCTTCTCTTTTGCTCTCTCACAGCTTCTCTTTCTCTCTCTCACACACAGCTTCTCTTTCTTTCTCACTCACAACTTCTCTTTCTCTCTCTCTCACTCACTCACCGCTTCTCTTTTGCTCTCTCACAGCTTCTATTTCTCTCTCTCTCACTCACTCACAGCTTCTCTTTCTCTTTCTCTCTCACTCACAGCTTCTCTCTCTCTCACTCACAGCTTCTCTTTCTCTCTCTCTCTCTCTCACTCACAGCTTCTCTCTCTCTCTCACTCACAGCTTCTCTTTCTCTCTCTCTCTCACTCACATCTTCTATTTCTCTCTCACACACACAGCTTCTCTTTCTCTCTATCTCTCTCACTCACAGCTTCGCTTTTCTCTCTCTCTCACTCACTCACAGCTTCTCTTTCTCTCTCCCTCCCTCACAGCTTCTCTTTCTCTCTCTCACTCACAGCTTCTCTTTCTCTTTCTCTCTCTCACTCACAGCTTCTCTTTCTCTCTCTCTCTCTCTCACTCACAGCTTCTCTTTCTCTCTCTCACTCACAGCTTCTCTCTCTCTCTCTCTCCCTCACAGCTTCTCTTTCTCTCTCTCTCCCTCACAGCTTCTCTTTCTCTCTCTCTCTCTAACAGCTTCTATTGGTCTCTCTCTCTCTCACTCACAGCTTCTCTCTCTCTCACTCACTCACATCTTCTCTTTCTCTCTCACTCACAGCTTCTCTTTCTCTCTCTCTCACTCACTCACCGCTTCTCTTTTGCTCTCTCACAGCTTCTCTTTCTCTCTCTCTCACACAGCTTCTCTTTCTTTCTCACTCACAACTTCTCTTTCTCTCTCTCACTCACTCAATCACTCACTCACAGCTTCTCTTTCTCTCTCTCTCCACAGCTTCTCTTTATCTCTCTCTCTCTAACACTTTCTCTTTCTCTCTCTCTCTCACTCACAGCTTCGCTTTCCCTCTCTCTCACTGATTCACCGCTTCTCTTTCACTCTCTCACTCATAGCTTCTCTTTCTCTCTCACAGCTTCTTTCTCTCTCTCTCACTCACAGTATCTCTTTCTCTAGTTCTGTCACTCACTCACTCCTTCACTTTCTCTATCTCTCTCACTCACAGCTTCTCTCTCTCTCTCTCACTCACAGCTTCTCTCTCTCTCTCTCACTCACAGCTTCTCTTTCTCTCTCTCTCTTGCTCACTCACAGGTTCTATTTCTCTCTCTGTCTCCCTCACTCACAGCTTCTCTTTCTCTCTCTCTCTCACTCACAGCTTCTGTTTCGCTTTCTCTCTCACACTCACAGCTTCTATTACTCTCTCTCACACTCACTCACAGCTTCTCTTTCTCTCTCTCTCTCACTCACAGCTTCTCTCTCTCTCACTCACAGCATCTCTTTCTCTCTCTCTCTCTCACTCACAGCTTCTCTCTCTCTCTCACTCACAGCTTCTCTTTCTCTCTCTCTCTCACTCACATCTTCTATTTCTCTCTCACACACACAGCTTCTCTTTCACTCTATCTCTCTCACTCACAGCTTCGCTTTTCTCTCTCTCTCACTCACTCACAGCTTCTCTTTCTCTCTCTCTCCCTCACAGCTTCTCGTTCTCTCTCTCACTCACAGCTTCTCTTTCTCTCTCTCACTCACTCACTCACTCACAGGTTCTATTTCTCTCTCACACACACAGCATCTCTTTCTCTCTATCTCTCTCACTCACAGCTTCTCTTTTCTCTCTCTCTCTCTCTCATTCATAGCTACTCTTTCTCTCACTCTCTCACTCACAGCTTCTCTCTCTCACTCACAGCTTCTCTTTCTCTCTCACTCACAGCTTCTCTCTCTCTCTCTCTCACTCACTCACCGCTTCTCTTTTGCTCTCTCACTCACAGCTTCTCGTTCTCTCTCTCTCACACAGCTTCTCTTTCTCTCTCTCTCTCTAACAGTTTCTCTTTCTCTCTCACTCACAGCTTCGCTTTCCCTCTCTCTCACTCATTCACCACTTCTTTCACTCTCTCACTCATAGCTTCTCTTTCTCTCTCACAGCTTCTTTCTCTCTCTCTCACTCACAGTATCTCTTTCTCTCGCTCTCTCACTCACTCAAACCTTCACTTTCTCTATCTCTCTCACTCATAGCTTCTCTTTCTCTCTCTCACTCACAGCTTCTCTTTCTTTCTCTTCCTCACTCACTCACTCACAGCTTCTCTTTCTCTCTCTGTCTCTCTCACTCACTGCTTCTCTTTCTCTCTGTCTCACTGACTCATAGCTTCTCTCTCTCTCACTCACTCACAGCTTCTCTTTCTCTCTTTCTGTCACTCACTCACAAGTTCTGTTTCTCTCTGTCTCTCACTCACAGCTTCAATTTCTCTTTCTCACTAACTCACAGCTTCTCCTTCTCTCTCTCAAACTCACTCACAGGTTCTCTTTCTCTCTCTCTCTCTCACAGCTTCTCATTCTATCTCTCTCTCACTCACACACAGCTTCTCTTTCTCTCTCTCTCTAACTCTCTCACTCACAGCTTCTCTTTCTCTCTCCCTCACAGCTTTTCTTTCTTTCTGTCACTCACACACACGTCTCTTTCTCACTCTGTCTCTCTCACACAGCTTCTCTTTCTCTCTCTCTCACTAACTCACAGCTTCTTTTTCTCTAACTCTCACTCACTCACAGCTTCTCTTTCTCTCTCTCTCTCACTCACAGCTTCTCTTTCTCTCTCTCTCTCACTCACTCATAGCTTCTCTCTCTCTGTCTCTCTCACTCACGGCTTCTATTTCTCTCTCTCTCACTAACTCACAGCTTCTTTTTCTCTAACACTCACTCACTCACAGCTTCTCTTTCTCTCTCTCACTCACTCACAGCTTTTCTCTCTCTCTCTCTCACTCACTCACAGCTTCTCTTTCTCTTTCTCTCTCACTCACTCACATCTTCTATTTCTCTCTCTTTCTCACAGCTTCTCTTTCTCTATCTCTCTCACTCACAGCTTCTCTTTCTCTCTCTCTCTCTCTCACTCACAGCTTCTCTTTCTCTCTCTCACTCACAGCTTCTCTCTCTCTCTCTCTCTCTCCCTCACAGCTTCGCTTTCTCTCTCTGTCCCTCACAGCTTCTCTTTCTCTCTCTCTCTCTAACAGCTTCTATTGGTCTCTCTCTCTCTCTCACTCACAGCTTCTCTCTCTCTCACTCACTCACATCTTCTCTTTCTCTCTCACTCACAGCTTCTCTTTCTCTCTCTCTCACTCACTCACCGCTTCTCTTTTGCTCTCTCACAGCTTCTCTTTCTCTCTCTCACACACAGCTTCTCTTTCTTTCTCACTCACAACTTCTCTTTCTCTCTCTCACTCACTCAATCACTCACTCACAGCTTCTCTTTCTCTCTCTCTCCACAGCTTCTCTTTATCTCTCTCTCTCTAACACTTTCTCTTTCTCTCTCTCTCTCACACACAGCTTCGCTTTCCCTCTCTCTCACTCATTCACCGCTTCTCTTTCACTCTCTCACTCATAGCTTCTCTTTCTCTCTCACAGCTTCTTTCTCTCTCTCTCACTCACATTATCTCTTTCTCTAGTTCTGTCACTCACTCACTCCTTCACTTTCTCTATCTCTCTCACTCACAGCTCTTTCTCTCTCTCACTCACAGCTTCTCTCTCTCTCTCTCACTCACAGCTTCTCTTTCTCTCTCTCTCTTGCTCACTAACAGGTTCTATTTTTCTCTCTGTCTTCCTCACTCACAGCTTCTCTTTCTCTCTCTCTCTCACTCACAGCTTCACTTTTGCTTTCTCTCTCTCACTCACAGCTTCTCTTTCTCTCTCTCTCTCACTCACAGCTTCTCTTTCTCTCTCTCTCATTCACAGCTACTCTTTCTCTCTCTCTCTCACAGCTCTCTCTATCTCTCACTCACAGCTTCTCTTTCTGTCTCTCTCTTGCTCACTCACAGGTTCTATTTCTCTCTCTGTCTCCCTCACTCACAGCTTCTCTTTCTCTCTCTCTCTCTCTCACTCACAGCTTCTCTTTCGCTTTCTCTCTCTAACAGCTTCTATTGGTCTCTCTCTCTCTCACTCACAGCTTCTCTCTCTCTCACTCACTCACATCTTCTCTTTCTCTCTCACTCACAGCTTCTCTTTCTCTCTCTCTCACTCACTCACCGCTTCTCTTTTGCTCTCTCACAGCTTCTCTTTCTCTCTCTCTCACACAGCTTCTCTTTCTTTCTCACTCACAACTTCTCTTTCTCTCTCTCTCACTCACTCACCGCTTCTCTTTTGCTCTCTCACAGCTTCTATTTCTCTCTCTCTCACTCACTCACAGCTTCTCTTTCTCTCTCTCTCACACTCACAGCTTCTCTCTCTCTCTCACTCACAGCTTCTCTTTCTCTCTCTCTCTCTCTCACTCACAGCTTCTCTCTCTCTCACTCACAGCTTCTCTTTCTCTCTCTCTCTCACTCACATCTTCTATTTCTCTCTCTCACACACAGCTTCTCTTTCTCTCTATCTCTCTCACTCACAGCTTCGCTTTTCTCTCTCTCTCACTCACTCACAGCTTCTCTTTCTCTCTCCCTCCCTCACAGCTTCTCTTTCTCTCTCTCACTCACAGCTTCTCTTTCTCTCTCTCACTCACAGCTTCTCTTTCTCTCTCTCTCTCTCTCACTCACAGCTTCTCTTTCTCTCTCTCACTCACAGCTTCTCTCTCTCTCTCTCTCTCCCTCACAGCTTCTCTTTCTCTCTCTCTCCCTCACAGCTTCTCTTTCTCTCTCTCTCTCTAACAGCTTCTATTGGTCTCTCTCTCTCTCACTCACAGCTTCTCTCTCTCTCACTCACTCACATCTTCTCTTTCTCTCTCACTCACAGCTTCTCTTTCTCTCTCTCTCACTCACTCACCGCTTCTCTTTTGCTCTCTCACAGCTTCTCTTTCTCTCTCTCTCACACAGCTTCTCTTTCTTTCTCACTCACAACTTCTCTTTCTCTCTCTCACTCACTCAATCACTCACTCACAGCTTCTCTTTCTCTCTCTCTCCACAGCTTCTCTTTATCTCTCTCTCTCTAACACTTTCTCTTTCTCTCTCTCTCACTCACAGCTTCGCTTTCCCTCTCTCTCACTGATTCACCGCTTCTCTTTCACTCTCTCACTCATAGCTTCTCTTTCTCTCTCACAGCTTCTCTCTCTCTCTCACTCACAGTATCTCTTTCTCTAGTTCTGTCACTCACTCACTCCTTCACTTTCTCTATCTCTCTCACTCACAGCTTCTCTCTCTCTCTCTCACTCACAGCTTCTCTCTCTCTCTCTCACTCACAGCTTCTCTTTCTCTCTCTCTCTTGCTCACTCACAGGTTCTATTTCTCTCTCTGTCTCCCTCACTCACAGCTTCTCTTTCTCTCTCTCTCTCTCACTCACAGCTTCTGTTTCGCTTTCTCTCTCACACTCACAGCTTCTATTACTCTCTCACACACTCACTCACAGCTTCTCTTTCTCTCTCTCTCTCACTCACAGCTTCTCTCTCTCTCTCACTCACAGCATCTCTTTCTCTCTCTCTCTCTCACTCACAGCTTCTCTCTCTCTCTCACTCACAGCTTCTCTTTCTCTCTCTCTCTCACTCACATCTTCTATTTCTCTCTCACACATACAGCTTCTCTTTCTCTCTATCTCTCTCACTCACAGCTTCGCTTTTCTCTCTCTCTCACTTACTCACAGCTTCTCTTTCTCTCTCTCTCCCTCACAGCTTCTCGTTCTCTCTCTCACTCACAGCTTCTCGTTCTCTCTCTCACTCACTCACTCACTCACAGGTTCTATTTCTCTCTCACACACACAGCATCTCTTTCTCTCTATCTCTCTCACTCACAGCTTCTCTTTTCTCTCTCTCTCTCTCTCATTCATAGCTACTCTTTCTCTCACTCTCTCACTCACAGCTTCTCTCTCTCTCTCACTCACAGCTTCTCTTTCTCTCTCACTCACAGCTTCTCTCTCTCTCTCTCTCACTCACTCACCGCTTCTCTTTTGCTCTCTCACTCACAGCTTCTCGTTCTCTCTCTCTCTCACAGCTTCTCTTTCTCTCTCTCTCTCTAACAGTTTCTCTTTCTCTCTCACTCACAGCTTCGCTTTCCCTCTCTCTCACTCATTCACCACTTCTCTTTCACTCTCTCACTCATAGCTTCTCTTTCTCTCTCACAGCTTCTTTCTCTCTCTCTCACTCACAGTATCTCTTTCTCTCGCTCTCTCACTCACTCAAACCTTCACTTTCTCTATCTCTCTCACTCATAGCTTCTCTTTCTCTCTCTCACTCACAGCTTCTCTTTCTTTCTCTCCCTCACTCACTCACTCACAGCTTCTCTTTCTCTCTCTGTCTCTCTCACTCACTGCTTCTCTTTCTCTCTGTCTCACTGACTCATAGCTTCTCTCTCTCTCACTCACTCACAGCTTCTCTTTCTCTCTTTCTGTCACTCACTCACAAGTTCTGTTTCTCTCTGTCTCTCACTCACAGCTTCAATTTCTCTTTCTCACTAACTCACAGCTTCTCCTTCTCTCTCTCAAACTCACTCACAGGTTCTCTTTCTCTCTCTCTCTCACAGCTTCTCATTCTCTCTCTCTCTCACTCACACACAGCTTCTCTTTCTCTCTCTCTCTAACTCTCTCACTCACAGCTTCTCTTTCTCTCTCCCTCACAGCTTTTCTTTCTTTCTGTCACTCACACACACTTCTCTTTCTCACTCTGTCTCTCTCACACAGCTTCTCTTTCTCTCTCTCTCACTAACTCACAGCTTCTTTTTCTCTAACTCTCACTCACTCACAGCTTCTCTTTCTCTCTCTCTCTCACTCACAGCTTCTCTTTCTCTCTCTCTCTCACTCACTCATAGCTTCTCTCTCTCTGTCTCTCTCACTCACGGCTTCTATTTCTCTCTCTCTCACTAACTCACAGCTTCTTTTTCTCTAACACTCACTCACTCACAGCTTCTCTTTCTCTCTCTCACTCACTCACAGCTTTTCTCTCTCTCTCTCTCACTCACTCACAGCTTCTCTTTCTCTTGCTCTCTCACTCACTCACATCTTCTATTTCTCTCTCTTTCTCACAGCTTCTCTTTCTCTATCTCTCTCACTCACAGCTTCTCTTTCTCTCTCTCTCTCTGTCACTCACAGCTTCTCTTTCTCTCTCTCACTCACAGCTTCTCTCTCTCTCTCTCTCTCTCCCTCACAGCTTCGCTTTCTCTCTCTGTCCCTCACAGCTTCTCTTTCTCTCTCTCTCTCTAACAGCTTCTATTGGTCTCTCTCTCTCTCACTCACAGCTTCTCTCTCTCTCACTCACTCACATCTTCTCTTTCTCTCTCACTCACAGCTTCTCTTTCTCTCTCTCTCACTCACTCACCGCTTCTCTTTTGCTCTCTCACAGCTTCTCTTTCTCTCTCTCACACACAGCTTCTCTTTCTTTCTCACTCACAACTTCTCTTTCTCTCTCTCACTCACTCAATCACTCACTCACAGCTTCTCTTTCTCTCTCTCTCCACAGCTTCTCTTTATCTCTCTCTCTCTAACACTTTCTCTTTCTCTCTCTCTCTCACTCACAGCTTCGCTTTCCCTCTCTCTCACTCATTCACCGCTTCTCTTTCACTCTCTCACTCATAGCTTCTCTTTCTCTCTCACAGCTTCTTTCTCTCTCTCTCACTCACAGTATCTCTTTCTCTAGTTCTGTCACTCACTCACTCCTTCACTTTCTCTATCTCTCTCACTCATAGCTTCTCTTTCTCTCTCTCACTCACAGCTTCTCTCTCTCTCTCACTCACAGCTTCTCTTTCTCTCTCTCTCTTGCTCACTAACAGGTTCTATTTCTCTCTCTGTCTTCCTCACTCACAGCTTCTCTTTCTCTCTCTCTCACTCACAGCTTCACTTTTGCTTTCTCTCTCTCACTCACAGCTTCTCTTTCTCTCTCTCTCACTCACAGCTTCTCTTTCTCTCTCTCTCTCTCACAGCTTCTCTTTCTCTCTCTCTCTCATTCACAGCTACTCTTTCTCTCTCTCTCTCACAGCTTCTCTCTCTCTCTCACTCACAGCTTCTCTTTCTGTCTCTCTCTTGCTCACTCACAGGTTCTATTTCTCTCTCTGTCTCCCTCACTCACAGCTTCTCTTTCTCTCTCTCTCTCTCACTCACAGCTTCTCTTTCGCTTTCTTTCTCACACTCACAGCTTCTATTTCTCTCTCTCTCACTCACTCACAGCTTCTCTTTCTCTCTCTCTCTCACTCACAGCTTCTCTCTCTCTCTCACTCACAGCTTCTCTTTCTCTCTCTCTCTCTCTCACTCACAGCTTCTCTCTCTCTCTCTCACTCACAGCTTCTCTTTCTCTCTCTCTCTCACTCACATCTTCTATTTCTCTCTCTCACACACAGCTTCTCTTTCTCTCTATCTCTCTCACTCACTCACAGCTTCTCTTTCTCTCTCTCTCCCTCACAGCTTCTCTTTCTCTCTCTCACTCACAGCTTCTCTTTCTCTTTCTCTCTCTCACTCACAGCTTCTCTTTCTCTCTCTCTCTCTCTCACTCACAGCTTCTCTTTCTCTCTCTCACTCACAGCTTCTCTCTCTCTCTCTCCCTCACAGCTTCTCTCTCTCTCTCTCTCTCTAACAGCTTCTATTGGTCTCTCTCTCTCTCACTCACAGCTTCTCTCTCTCTCACTCACTCACATCTTCTCTTTCTCTCTCACTCACAGCTTCTCTTTCTCTCTCTCTCACTCACTCACCGCTTCTCTTTTGCTCTCTCACAGCTCTTTCTCTCTCTCACACACAGCTTCTCTTTCTTTCTCACTCACAACTTCTCTTTCTCTCTCTCACTCACTCAATCACTCACTCACAGCTTCTCTTTCTCTCTCTATCTCTCTAACTCACAGCTTCTCTTTCTCTCTCTCTCACTCACTCACAGCTTCTCTCTCTGTCTCTCTCACTCACGGCTTCTATTTCTCTCTCTCTCACTCTCGCAGCTACTCTTTCTCTCTCTCACACACAGCTTTTCTCTCTTTCTCTCTCTCACTCACTCACAGCTTCTCTTTATCTCTCTCTCTCACTCACTCACATCTTCTATTTCTCTCTCTCACACACAGCTTCTCTTTCTCTCTATCTCTCTGACTCACAGGTTCTATTTCACTCTCTGTCTCCCTCACTCACAGCTTCTCTCCCTATCTCTCTCACTCACAGCTTCTCTTTCTCATTCTCTCTCTCACTCACAGCTTCTCTCTCTCTCTCTCACTCACAGCTTCTCTTTCTCTCTCTCTCTCACTCACAGCTTCTCTCTCTCTCTCACTCACTCACTCACTCACAGCTTCTCTTTCTCTCTCTGTCTCTCTCCCTCACAGCTTCTCTCTCTCTCTCTCTCTAACAGCTTCTATTGGTCTCTCTCACTCACTCACAGCTTCTCTCTCTCTCTCACTCACAGCTTCTCTTTCTCTCTCATTCACAGCTTCTCTTTCTCTCTCTCTCACTCACTCACCGCTTCTCTTTTGCTCTCTCACTCACAGCTTCTCTTTCTCTCTCACACACAGCTTCTCTTTCTTTCTCACTCACAACTTCTCTTTCTCTCTCTCACTCACTCACTCACTCACTCACAGCTTCTCTTTCTCTCTCTCTCCACACAGCTTCTCTCTCTCTCTAACAGTTTCTCTTTCTCTCTCTCACTCACAGCTTCGCTTTCCCTCTCTCTGACTCATTCACCGCTTCTCTTTCACTCTCTCACTCATAGCTTCTCTTTCTCTCTCACAGCTTGTTTCTCTCTCTCTCACTCACAGTATCTCTTTCTCTCGCTCTCTCACTCACTCAGACCTTCACTTTCTCTATCTCTCTCACTCATAGCTTCTCTTTCTCTCTCTCACTCACAGCTTCTCTCTCTCGCTCTCTCACTCACAGCTTTCTCTCTCTCTCTCTCTTGCTCACTCACAGGTTCTATTTCTCTCTCTGTCTCCCTCACTCACAGCTTCTCTTTCTCTCTCTCTCTCTCACTCACAGCTTCTCTTTTGCTTTCTCTCTCTCACTCACAGCTTCTCTTTCTCTCTCTCTCTCTCTCTCACAGCTTCTCTTTCTCTCTCTCTCTCACTCACAGATTCTCTTTCTCTCTCTCTCATTCGCAGCTACTCTTTCTCTCTCTCTCTCACAGCTTCTCTCTCTCTCTCACTCACAGCTTCTCTTTCTCTCTCTCTCTTGCTCACTCACAGGTTCTATTTCTCTCTCTGTCTCCCTCACTCAAAGCTTCTCTTTCTCTCTCTCTCTCTCACTCACAGCTTCTCTTTTGCTTTCTCTCTCTCACTCACAGCTTCTCTTTCTCTCTCTCACTCATAGCTTCTCTTTCTCTCTCTCTCTCTCAGTCACAGCTTCTCTCTCTCTCTCTCACTCACAGCTTCTCTTTCTCTCTCTCTCTCACTCACAGCTTCTCTTTCTCTCTCTCTCTCACTCACATCTTCTATTTCTCTCTCTCTCACAGCTTCTCTTTCTCTCTATCTCTCTCACTCACAGCTTCTCTTTTCTCTCTCTCTCACTCACTCACAGCTTCTCTTTCTTTCTCTCCCTCCCTCCCTCCCTCACTCACAGCTTCTCTTTCTCTCTCTGTCTCTCTCACTCACTGCTTCTCTTTCTCTCTGTCTCACTGACTCACAGCTTCTCTCTCTCTCACTCACTCACAGCTTCTCTTTCTCTCTTTCTGTCACTCACTCACAACTGTTTCTCTCTGTCTCTCACTCACAGCTTCAATTTCTCTCTCTCACACCAACTCACAGCTTCTACTTCTCTCTCTCTCACTCACTCACAGCTTCTCTTTCTCTCTCTCTCTCACAGCTTCTCATTCACTCTCTCTCTCACTCACACACAGCTTCTCTTTCTCTCTCTCTCCACACAGCTTCTCTTTCTCTCTCTCTCTAACAGTTTCTCTTTCTCTCTCTCTCTCACTCACAGCTTCGCTTTCCCTCTCTCTCACTCATTCACCGCTTCTCTTTCACTCTCTCACTCATAGCTTCTCTTTCTCTCTCACAGCTTCTTTCTCTCTCTCTCACTCACAGTATCTCTTTCTCTCACTCTGTCACTCACTCAAACCTTCACTTTTTCTATCTCTTTCACTCATAGCTTCTCTTTCTCTCTCTCACTCACAGCTTCTCTCTCTCGCTCTCTCACTCACAGCTTCTCTTTCACTCTCTCTCTTGCTCACTCACAGGTTCTATTTCTCTCTGTCTCCCTCACTCACAGCTTCTCTTTCTCTCTCTCTCTCTCACTCACAGCTTCTCTTTTGCTTTCTCTCTCTCACTCACAGCTTCTCTTTCTCTCTCTCTCTCTCACTCACAGCTTCTCTTTCTCTCTCTCACTCACAGCTTCTCTTTCTCTCTCTCTTTCACAGCTACTCTTTCTCTCTCTCTCTCATAGCTTCTCTCTCTCTCTCACTCACAGCTTCTCTTTCTCTCTCTCTTGCTCACTCACAGGTTCTATTTCTCTCTCTGTCTCCCTCACTCAAAGCTTCTCTTTCTCTCTCTCTCTCACTCACAGCTTCTCTTTCGCTTTCTCTCTCTCACTCACAGCTTCTCTTTCTCTCTCTCTCTCTCACTCATAGCTTCTCTTTCTCTCTCTCTCTCTCAGTCACAGCCTCTCTTTATCTCACTCACAGCTCTTTCTCTCTCTCTCTCACTCACAGCTTCTCTTTCTCTCTCTCTCTCATTCACAGCTACTCTTTCTCTCTCTCACTCACAGCTTCTCTTTCTCTCTCTCTCACTCACAGCTTCTCTTTCTCTCTCTCTCTCTCTCACAGCTTCTCTTTCTCTCTCTCTCTCATTCACAGCTACTCTTTCTCTCTCTCTCTCACAGCTTCTCTCTCTCTCTCACTCACAGCTTCTCTTTCTGTCTCTCTCTTGCTCACTCACAGGTTCTATTTCTCTCTCTGTCTCCCTCACTCACAGCTTCTCTTTCTCTCTCTCTCTCTCACTCACAGCTTCTCTTTCGCTTTCTTTCTCACACTCACAGCTTCTATTTCTCTCTCTCTCACTCACTCACAGCTTCTCTTTCTCTCTCTCTCTCACTCACAGCTTCTCTCTCTCTCTCACTCACAGCTTCTCTTTCTCTCTCTCTCTCTCTCACTCACAGCTTCTCTCTCTCTCTCTCACTCACAGCTTCTCTTTCTCTCTCTCTCTCACTCACATCTTCTATTTCTCTCTCTCACACACAGCTTCTCTTTCTCTCTATCTCTCTCACTCACTCACAGCTTCTCTTTCTCTCTCTCTCCCTCACAGCTTCTCTTTCTCTCTCTCACTCACAGCTTCTCTTTCTCTTTCTCTCTCTCACTCACAGCTTCTCTTTCTCTCTCTCTCTCTCTCACTCACAGCTTCTCTTTCTCTCTCTCACTCACAGCTTCTCTCTCTCTCTCTCCCTCACAGCTTCTCTCTCTCTCTCTCTCTCTAACAGCTTCTATTGGTCTCTCTCTCTCTCACTCACAGCTTCTCTCTCTCTCACTCACTCACATCTTCTCTTTCTCTCTCACTCACAGCTTCTCTTTCTCTCTCTCTCACTCACTCACCGCTTCTCTTTTGCTCTCTCACAGCTCTTTCTCTCTCTCACACACAGCTTCTCTTTCTTTCTCACTCACAACTTCTCTTTCTCTCTCTCACTCACTCAATCACTCACTCACAGCTTCTCTTTCTCTCTCTATCTCTCTAACTCACAGCTTCTCTTTCTCTCTCTCTCACTCACTCACAGCTTCTCTCTCTGTCTCTCTCACTCACGGCTTCTATTTCTCTCTCTCTCACTCTCGCAGCTACTCTTTCTCTCTCTCACACACAGCTTTTCTCTCTTTCTCTCTCTCACTCACTCACAGCTTCTCTTTATCTCTCTCTCTCACTCACTCACATCTTCTATTTCTCTCTCACACACACAGCTTCTCTTTCTCTCTATCTCTCTGACTCACAGGTTCTATTTCACTCTCTGTCTCCCTCACTCACAGCTTCTCTCCCTATCTCTCTCACTCACAGCTTCTCTTTCTCATTCTCTCTCTCACTCACAGCTTCTCTCTCTCTCTCTCACTCACAGCTTCTCTTTCTCTCTCTCTCTCACTCACAGCTTCTCTCTCTCTCTCACTCACTCACTCACTCACAGCTTCTCTTTCTCTCTCTGTCTCTCTCCCTCACAGCTTCTCTCTCTCTCTCTCTCTCTAACAGCTTCTATTGGTCTCTCTCACTCACTCACAGCTTCTCTCTCTCTCTCACTCACAGCTTCTCTTTCTCTCTCATTCACAGCTTCTCTTTCTCTCTCTCTCACTCACTCACCGCTTCTCTTTTGCTCTCTCACTCACAGCTTCTCTTTCTCTCTCACACACAGCTTCTCTTTCTTTCTCACTCACAACTTCTCTTTCTCTCTCTCACTCACTCACTCACTCACTCACAGCTTCTCTTTCTCTCTCTCTCCACACAGCTTCTCTCTCTCTCTAACAGTTTCTCTTTCTCTCTCTCACTCACAGCTTCGCTTTCCCTCTCTCTGACTCATTCACCGCTTCTCTTTCACTCTCTCACTCATAGCTTCTCTTTCTCTCTCACAGCTTGTTTCTCTCTCTCTCACTCACAGTATCTCTTTCTCTCGCTCTCTCACTCACTCAGACCTTCACTTTCTCTATCTCTCTCACTCATAGCTTCTCTTTCTCTCTCTCACTCACAGCTTCTCTCTCTCGCTCTCTCACTCACAGCTTTCTCTCTCTCTCTCTCTTGCTCACTCACAGGTTCTATTTCTCTCTCTGTCTCCCTCACTCACAGCTTCTCTTTCTCTCTCTCTCTCTCACTCACAGCTTCTCTTTTGCTTTCTCTCTCTCACTCACAGCTTCTCTTTCTCTCTCTCTCTCTCTCTCACAGCTTCTCTTTCTCTCTCTCTCTCACTCACAGATTCTCTTTCTCTCTCTCTCATTCGCAGCTACTCTTTCTCTCTCTCTCTCACAGCTTCTCTCTCTCTCTCACTCACAGCTTCTCTTTCTCTCTCTCTCTTGCTCACTCACAGGTTCTATTTCTCTCTCTGTCTCCCTCACTCAAAGCTTCTCTTTCTCTCTCTCTCTCTCTCTCACTCACAGCTTCTCTTTTGCTTTCTCTCTCTCACTCACAGCTTCTCTTTCTCTCTCTCACTCATAGCTTCTCTTTCTCTCTCTCTCTCTCAGTCACAGCTTCTCTCTCTCTCTCTCACTCACAGCTTCTCTTTCTCTCTCTCTCTCACTCACAGCTTCTCTTTCTCTCTCTCTCTCACTCACATCTTCTATTTCTCTCTCTCTCACAGCTTCTCTTTCTCTCTATCTCTCTCACTCACAGCTTCTCTTTTCTCTCTCTCTCACTCACTCACAGCTTCTCTTTCTTTCTCTCCCTCCCTCCCTCCCTCACTCACAGCTTCTCTTTCTCTCTCTGTCTCTCTCACTCACTGCTTCTCTTTCTCTCTGTCTCACTGACTCACAGCTTCTCTCTCTCTCACTCACTCACAGCTTCTCTTTCTCTCTTTCTGTCACTCACTCACAACTGTTTCTCTCTGTCTCTCACTCACAGCTTCAATTTCTCTCTCTCACACCAACTCACAGCTTCTACTTCTCTCTCTCTCACTCACTCACAGCTTCTCTTTCTCTCTCTCTCTCACAGCTTCTCATTCACTCTCTCTCTCACTCACACACAGCTTCTCTTTCTCTCTCTCTCCACACAGCTTCTCTTTCTCTCTCTCTCTAACAGTTTCTCTTTCTCTCTCTCTCTCACTCACAGCTTCGCTTTCCCTCTCTCTCACTCATTCACCGCTTCTCTTTCACTCTCTCACTCATAGCTTCTCTTTCTCTCTCACAGCTTCTTTCTCTCTCTCTCACTCACAGTATCTCTTTCTCTCACTCTGTCACTCACTCAAACCTTCACTTTTTCTATCTCTTTCACTCATAGCTTCTCTTTCTCTCTCTCACTCACAGCTTCTCTCTCTCGCTCTCTCACTCACAGCTTCTCTTTCACTCTCTCTCTTGCTCACTCACAGGTTCTATTTCTCTCTGTCTCCCTCACTCACAGCTTCTCTTTCTCTCTCTCTCTCTCACTCACAGCTTCTCTTTTGCTTTCTCTCTCTCACTCACAGCTTCTCTTTCTCTCTCTCTCTCTCACTCACAGCTTCTCTTTCTCTCTCTCACTCACAGCTTCTCTTTCTCTCTCTCTTTCACAGCTACTCTTTCTCTCTCTCTCTCATAGCTTCTCTCTCTCTCTCACTCACAGCTTCTCTTTCTCTCTCTCTTGCTCACTCACAGGTTCTATTTCTCTCTCTGTCTCCCTCACTCAAAGCTTCTCTTTCTCTCTCTCTCTCACTCACAGCTTCTCTTTCGCTTTCTCTCTCTCACTCACAGCTTCTCTTTCTCTCTCTCTCTCTCACTCATAGCTTCTCTTTCTCTCTCTCTCTCTCAGTCACAGCCTCTCTTTATCTCACTCACAGCTCTTTCTCTCTCTCTCTCACTCACAGCTTCTCTTTCTCTCTCTCTCACTCACATCTTCTATTTCTCTCTCTCTCACAGCTTCTCTTTCTCTATCTCTCTCACTCACAGCTTCTCTTTTCTCTCTATCTCACTCACAGCTTCTCTTTCTCTCTCTCCCTCACAGCTTCTCTTTCTCTCTCTCTCAATCACAGCTTCTCTTTCTCTTTCTCTCTCTCACTCACAGCTTCTCTTTCTCTCTCTCTCTCACTCACAGCTTCTCTTTCTTTCTCTCTCTCTCTCACTCAAAGCTTCTCTTTCTCTCTCTCTCATTCACAGCTACTCTTTCTCTCTCTCACACACAGCTTCTCTCTCTCTCACTCACTCACAGCTTCTCTTTCTCTCTCTCTCTTGCTCACTCACAGGTTCTATTTTCTCTCTGTCTCCCGCACTCAAAGCTTCTCTTTCTCTCTCTTTCTCACTCACAGCTTCTCTTTCGCTTTCTCTCTCTCACTCACAGCTTCTCTTTCTCTCTCTCTCTCTCACTCACATCTTCTCTCTCTCTCTCTCTCTCACTCACAGCTTCTCTTTCTCTCTCTCACTCACAGCTTCTCTTTCTCTCTCTCTCTCACTCACAACTTCTCTTTCTCTTTCTCTCTCTCACTCAAAGCTTCTCTTTCTTTCTCTCCCTCACTCACAACTTCTGTTTCTCTCTGTCTCTCACTCACAGCTTCAATTTCTCTCTCTCACTAACTCACAGCTTCTCCTTCTCTCTCTCTCACTCACTCACAGCTTCCTTTCTCTCTCTCTCTCACAGCTTCTCTTTCTCTCTCTCTATCTCACTCACACACAGCTTCTCTTTCTCTCTCTCTCTAACTCTCTCACTCACAGCTTCTCTTTCTCTCTCACTCACAGCTTTTCATTCTCTCTCTCACTCACTCATGCTTCTCTTTCTCTCTCTGTCTCTCTCACACAGCTTCTCTTTCTCTCTTTCTCATTAACCCACATCTTCTCTTTCTCTCTCACTCACTCACTCACAGCTTCTCTCTCTCTCTCTCTCACTCACAGTTTCTCTTTCTCTCTCTCTCTCTCACTCACTCACAGATTCTCTCTCTCTTACTCATGGCTTCTATTTCTCTCTCTCTCACTAACTCATAGCTTCTCTTTCTCTCTCACACACAGCATTTCTCTCTCTCTCACTCACAGCTTCTCTTTCTCTCTTTCTCACTCACTCACATCTTCTATTTCTCTCTCTCTCACACAGCTTCTCTTTCTCTCTATATCTCTCACTCACAGCTTCTCTTTTCTCTCTCTCTCACTCACTCACAGCTTCTCTTTCTCTCTCTCTCCCTCACTCACAGCTTCTCTTTCTCTTTCTCTCTCTCGCTCACAGCTTCTCTCTCTCTCACTCACAGCTTCTCTTTCTCTCTCACTCACAGCTTCTCTTTCTCTCTCACTCACTCACTCACCGCTTCTCTTTTGCTCTCTCACTCACAGCTTCTCTTTCTCTCTCTCTTACACAGCTTCTCTTTCTCTCTCACTCACAACTTCTGTTCCTCTCTCTCACTCACTCACAGCTTTTCTTTCTCTCTCTCTACACAGCTTCTCTTTCTCTCTCTCTCTCACAGTTTCTCTTTCTCTCTCTCACTCACAGCTTTGCTTTCTCTCTCTCTCACTCACAGCTTCTATTTCACTCTCTCACTCACAGCTTCTCTTTCTCTCTCACAGCTTCTTTCTCTCTCTCTCACTCACAGTATCTCTTTCTCTCGCTCTCTCACTCTCTCAAACCTTCTCTTTGTCTATCTCTCTCACTCACAGCTTCTCTTTATCTCTCTCACTCACAGCTTCTCTCTCTCTCTCTCACTCACAGCTTCTCTTTCTCTCTCTCTCTTGCTCACTCACAGGTACTATTTCTCACTCTGTCTCCCTCACTCACAGCTTCTCTTTCTCTCTCTCTCTCACTCACAGCTTCTCTTTCGCTTTCTCTCTCTCACTCACAGCTTCTCTTTCTCTCTCTCTCTCACTCACAGCTTCTCTTTCTCTCTCTCTCTCACACACTCACAGCTTCTCTTTCTCTCTCACTCACAGCTTTTCGTTCTCTCTCTCACTCACTCACACGTCTCTTTCTCTCTGTCTTTCTCTCACAGCTTCTCTTTCTCTCTCTCTCTCTCACTCACAGCTTCTCTCTCTCTCTCACTCACTCACAGCATCTCGTTCTCTCTCTCTCTCCCTCACTCACAGCTTGTCTCTCTCTCTGTCTCTTTCACTCTCAGCTTCTCTCTCTCACACACACAGCTTCTCTTTCTCTCACACACTCACTCACAGCTTCTCTTTCTCTCTCTCTCTCCCTCACTCACTCAAACCTTCTCTTTCAATATCTCTCTCACTCACTCAGCTTCTTTCTCTCTGTCTCACTCACAGCTTCTCTTTCTCTCTCTCTCACTCACAGCTTCTCTTTCTCTTTCTCTCACTCACAGGTTCTATTTCACTCACTGTCTCCCTCACTCACAGCTTCTCTATCTCTCTCACTCTCTCACTCACAGCTTCTCTTTCTCCCTCTAACTCACAGCTTCTCTTTCTCTCTCTATCTCTCTCACTCACAGCTTCACTTTCTCTCTCTCTCACTAACTCACAGCTTCTCCTTCTCTCTCTCACTCACTCACAGCTTCTCTCTCTCACACAGCTTCTCATTCTCTCTCTCACTCACACACAGCTTCTCTTTCTCTCTCTCTCTCTAACTCTCTCACTCACAGCTTCTCTTTCTCTCTCTCTCACTCACAGCTTCTCTTTCTCTCTCTCTCTCACTCACAGCTTCTCTTTCTCTCTCTCTCTCACTCACAGCTTTTCTTTCTCTCTCTCTCTCACTCACTCATGCTTCTCTTTCTCTCTCTGTCTCTCTCACACAGCTTCTCTTTCTCTCTCTCTCACTAACTCACAGCTTCTCTTTCTCTCTATCTCATTCACTCACAGCTACTATTTCTCTCTCACACAAACAGCTTCACTTTCTATCTCTCTCACTCACAGCTTCTCCTTTCTTTCTTTCTCTCTCTCTCACTCATTCACAGCTTCTCTTTCTCTCTCTCTCACTCACAGATTCTCTTTCTCTTTCTCTCACTCACAGCTTCTCTTTCTCTCTTTCTCTAACTCTCTCACTCACAGCTTCTCTTTCTCTCTCACACAGCTTTTCTATCTCTCTCTCTCACTCACTCACGCTTCTCTTTCTCTCTCTGTCTCTCTCACACAGCTTCTTTTTCTCTCTCTCTCACTAAGTCACAGATTCTCTTTCTCTCTCTCTCACTCACTCACAGCTTCTCTTTCTCTCTCTATTTCTCTCACTCACAGCTTCTCTTTCTCTCTCTCTCTCTCACTCACAGCTTCTCTCTCTGTCTCTCTCACTCACAGCTTCTATTTCTCTCTCTCTCACTCGCACAGCTACACTTTATATATCTCTCTCACAGCTTTTCTGTCTTTCTCTCTCTCACACACTCACAGCTTCTCTTTCTCTCTCTATCTCTCTCACTCACTCACATCTTCTATTTCTCTCTCTCTCTCACAGCTTCTCTTTCTCTCTATCTCTCTGACTCACAGGTTCTATTTCACTCTCTGTCTACCTCACTCACAGCTTCTCTCTCTCTCTCTCTCACTCACAGCTTCTCTCTCTCACTCACAGCTTCTCTCTCTCTCTCTCACTCACTCACTCACTCACAGCTTCTCTTTCTCTCTCTGTCTCTCTCACTCACAGCTTCTCTCTCTCTCTCTCTCACTAACTCCCAGCTTCTCTCTCACTCTCTCGCTCACTCACAGCATCTCTTTCTCTCTCTCACTCACTCACTCACTCACAGCTTCTCTTTCTCTCTCTCTCTGACTCACTCACATCTTTTTTTTCTTTTTTTTCACTCACAGCTTCTCTTTCTCTCTCTCTCTCTCTCACTCACAGCTTCTCTTTCTCTCTCTCTCATTCACAGCTACTCTTACTCTCTTTCTCACAGATTCTCTCTCTCTCTCTCACTCACAGCTTCTCTTTCTCTCTCTCTCTTGCTCACTCACAGGTTCTATTTCTCTCAATGTCTCCCTCACTCACAGCTTCTCTTTCTCTCTCTCTCACTCACAGCTTCCGTTTCGCTTTCTCTCACTCACTCACAGCTTCTCTTTCTCTCTCTCTCTCTCACACTCACAGCTTCTCTTTCTCTCTGCCTCACTCACAGCTTCTCTTTCTCTCTCTCACTCACAGCTTCTCTTTCTCTCTCTCTCTCACTCACAGCTTCTCTTTCTCTCTCTCTCTCACACAGCTTCTCTTTCTCTCTGTCTCTCTCACTCACATCTTCTATTTCTCTCTCTCTCTAAGCTTCCCTTTCTCTCTATCTCTCTCACTCACAGCTTCTTTTTTCTCTCTCTCTCACTCACTCACAGCTTCTCTTTCTCTCTCTCCCTCACAGCTTCTCTTTCTCTCTCTCTCTCACTCACTCACAGCTTCTCTTTCTCTTTCTCTCTCTCACTCACAGTTTCTCTTTCTTTCTCTCCCTCACTCACAGCTTCTCTCTCTGTCTCTCTCACTCACTGCTTCTCTTTCTCTCTGTCTCACTGACTCACAGCTTCTCTCTCTCACTCACTCACTCACAGCTTCTCTTTCTCTCTTTCTCTCACTCACTCACAGCTTCTCTTTTTCTCTCTCTCTCTCACTCACTCACAGGTTCTATTTCTCTCTATCACACACAGCTTCTTTTTCTCGCTAGCTCTCTCACTCACAGCTTCTCTTTTCTCTCTCTCTCTCTCATTCACAGCTACTCTTTTTCTCTCACTCACTCACAGCTTCTCTTTCTCTCTCTGTCTCTTCACTCACTGCTTCTCCTTCTCTCTATCTCACTCACTCACAGCTTCTCTCTCTCTCTCACTCACAGCTTCTCTTTCTCTCTCTCTCTCACTCACTCACAGCTTCTCTCTCTCTCACTCACTCACAACTTCTGTTTCTCTCTGTCTCTCACTCACAGCTTCAATTTCTCTCTCTCTCACTAACTCACAGCTTCTCCTTCTCTCTCTCTCACTCACTCACAGCTTCTCTTTCTCTCTCCCTCACAGCTTCTCATTCTCTCTCTCTCACTCACAAACAGCTTCTCTTTCTCTCTCTCTCTAACTCTCTCACTCACAGCTTCTCTTTCTCTCTCACACAGCTTTTCTATCTCTCTCTCTCACTCACACACAGCTTCTCTTTCTCTCTCTCTCTAACTCTCTCACTCACAGCTTCTCTTTCTCTCTCACTCACAGCTTTTCTTTCTCTCTCTCACTCACAGCTTTTCTTTCTCTCTCTCTCTCACTCACTCATGCTTCTCTTTCTCTCTCTGTCTCTCTCACACAGCTTCTCTTTCTCTCTCTCTCACTAACTCACAGCTTCTCTTTCTCTCTATCTCATTCACTCACAGCTACTATTTCTCTCTCTCACACACAGCTTCACTTTCTATCTCTCTCACTCACAGCTTCTCCTTTCTTTCTTTCTTTCTCTCTCACTCACTCACAGCTTCTCTTTCTCTCTCTCTCACTCACAGCTTCTCTTTCTCTCTCTCTCTCACTCACAGCTTCTCTTTCTCTCTTTCTCTCACTCACAGCTTCTCTTTCTCTCTCTCCCTCACTCACAGCTTCTCTTTCTCTCTCTCTCACTCACAGCTTCTATTTCTATCTCTCTCTCATTCACAGCTTCTCTCTCTCTCTCTCTCACTCACAGCTTCTCTTTCTCTTTCTCTCACTCACTCACAGCTTTTCTTTCTCCCTCTGGCTCTCGCACTCACAGCTTCTCTTTCTCTCTCTCTCACTCACTCACAGCTTCTCTTTCCCTCTCTCACTCACTCACAGGTTCTATTTCACTCACTGTCTCCCTCACTCACAGCTTCTCTATCTCTCTCACTCTCTCACTCACAGCTTCTCTTTCTCTCTCTCACTGACAGCTTCTCTTTCTCTCTCTCTCTCTCTCTCACTCACTGTCTCTCTCACTCACAGCTTCTCTTTCTCTCTCTCACACACAGCTTCTCTTTCTCTCTCTCTCTCACACACACACAGCTTCTCTTTTCTCTCTCTCTCCCTCACTCACAACTTCTGTTTCTCACTGTCTCTCACTCACAGCTTCAATTTCTCTCTCTCACTAACTCACAGCTTCTCCTTCTCTCTCTCTCACTCACTCACAGCTTCCTTTCTCTCTCTCTCTCACAGCTTCTCTTTCTCTCTCTCTCTCTCTCACTCACACACAGCTTCTCTTTCTCTCTCTCTCTAACTCTCTCACTCACAGCTTCTCTTTCTCTCTCACTCACAGCTTTACATTCTCTCTCTCACTCACTCACACTTCTCTTTCTCTCTCTCTCCCTCATTCACTCACAGCTTCTCTTTCTCTCTCACAGCTTCTCTCTCTCTCTCTCACTCACAGCTCTCTTTCTCTCGCTCTCTCACTCACTCAAACCTTCTCTTTCAATATCTCTCTCACTCACTCAGCTTCTTTTTCTCTCTCTCACTCACAGCTTCTCTTTCACTCTCTCTCACTCACAGGTTCTATTTCACTCACTGTCTCCCTCACTCACAGCTTCTCTATCTCTCTCACTCTCTCACTCACAGCTTCTCTTTCTCCCTCTCACTCACAGCTTCTCTTTCTCTCTCTATCTCTCTCTCACTCACAGCTTCACTTTCTCTCTCTCTCACTAACTCACAGCACTAACTCACAGCTTCTCGTTCTCTCTCTCTCACTCACTCACAGCTTCTCTCTCACACACAGCTTCTCATTCTCTCTCTCACTCACACACAGCTTCTCTTTCTCTCTCTCTCTCTAACTCTCTCACTCACAGCTTCTCTTTCTCTCTCTCTCACTCACAGCTTCTCTTTCTCTCTCTCTCTCACTCACAGCTTCTCTTTCTCTCTTTCTCTCTCACTCACAGCTTTTCTTTCTCTCTCTCTCTCACTCACTCATGCTTCTCTTTCTCTCTCTGTCTCTCTCACACAGCTTCTCTTTCTCTCTCTCTCACTAACTCACAGCTTCTCTTTCTCTCTATCTCATTCACTCACAGCTACTATTTCTCTCTCACACACACAGCTTCACTTTCTATCTCTCTCACTCACAGCTTCTCCTTTTTTCTTTCTCTCTCTCTCACTCACTCACAGCTTCTCTTTCTCTCTCTCTCACTCACAGCTTCTCTTTCTCTTTCTCTCACTCACAGCTTCTCTTTCTCTCTTTCTCTCACTCACAGCTTCTCTTTTGCTTTCTCTCTCACTCACAGCTTCTCTTTCTCTCTCTCTCTCTCTCACTCACAGCTTCTCTTTCTCTCTCTCTCTCATTCACAGCTACTCTTACTCTCTTTCTCACAGATTCTCTCTCTCTCTTGCTCACTCACAGGTTCTATTTCTCTCAATGTCTCCCTCACTCACAGCTTCTCTTTCTCTCTCTCTCTCTCTCACACTCACAGCTTCTCTTTCTCTCTCTCTCACTCACAGCTTCTCTTTCTCTCTCTCACTCACAGCTTCTCTTTCTCTCTCTCTCTCACTCACAGCTTCTCTTTCTCTCTCTCTCTCTCTCACTCACAGCTTCTCTTTCTCTCTCTCTCTCACTCACATCTTCTATTTCTCTCTCTCTCAGCTTCCATTTCTCTCTATCTCTCTCACTCACAGCTTCTCTTTTCTCTCTCTCTCACACACTCACAGCTTCTCTTTCTCTCTCTCTCCCTCACAGCTTCTCTTTCTCTCTCTCTCTCACTCACATCTTCTATTTCTCTCTCTCTCTCACAGCTTCTCTTTCTCTCTATCTCTCTGACTCACAGGTTCTATTTCACTCTCTGTCTCCCTCACTCACAGCTTCTCTCTCTCTCTCTCTCACTCACAGCTTCTCTCTCTCTCACTCACAGCTTCTCTCTCTCTCTCTCTCACTCACTCACTCACTCACTCACAGCTTCTCTTTCTCTCTCTGTCTCTCTCACTCACAGCTTCTCTCTCTCTCTCTCACTAACTCCCAGCTTCTCTCTCACTCTCTCGCTCACTCACAGCATCTCTTTCTCTCTCTCTCACTCACTCACTCACAGCTTCTCTTTCTCTCTCTCTCTGACTCACTCACATCTTCTTTTTTTCTTTTTTTTCACTCACAGCTTCTCTTTCTCTCTCTCTCTCACTCACAGCTTCTCTTTCTCTCTCTCTCATTCACAGCTACTCTTACTCTCTTTCTCACAGATTCTCTCTCTCTCTCTCACTCACAGCTTCTCTTTCTCTCTCTCTCTTGCTCACTCACAGGTTCTATTTCTCTCAATGTCTCCCTCACTCACAGCTTCTCTTTCTCTCTCTCTCACTCACAGCTTCTCTTTCGCTTTCTCTCACTCACTCACAGCTTCTCTTTCTCTCTCTCTCTCTCACACTCACAGCTTCTCTTTCTCTCTCTCTCACTCACAGCTTCTCTTTCTCTCTCTCCCTCACAGCTTCTCTTTCTCTCTCTCTCTCACTCACAGCTTCTCTTTCTCTCTCTCTCTCTCTCTCACTCACAGCTTCTCTTTCTCTCTCTCTCTCTCTCACTCACATCTTCTATTTCTCTCTCTCTCTCAGCTTCCCTTTCTCTCTATCTCTCTCACTCACAGCTTCTCTTTTCTCTCTCTCTCTCTCCCTCACAGCTTCTCTTTCTCTCTCTCTCTCACTCACAGCTTCTCTTTCTCTTTCTCTCTCTCACTCACAGCTTCTCTTTCTTTCTCTCCCTCACTCACAGCTTCTCTCTCTGTCTCTCTCACTCACTGCTTCTCTTTCTCTCTGTCTCACTGACTCACAGCTTCTCTCTCTCACTCACTCACTCACAGCTTCTCTTTCTCTCTTTCTCTCACTCACTCACAGCTTCTCTTTCTCTCTCTCTCTCACTCACTCACTGGTTCTATTTCTCTCTATCACACACAGCTTCTTTTTCTCGCTATCTCTCTCACTCACAGCTTCTCTTTTCTCTCTCTCTCATTCACAGCTACTCTTTTTCTCTCACTCACTCACAGCTTCTCTTTCTCTCTCTGTCTCTTCACTCACTGCTTCTCTTTCTCTCTATCTCACTCACTCACAGCTTCTCTCTCTCTCTCTCACTCACAGCTTCTCTTTCTCTCTCTCTCTCACTCACTCACAGCTTCTCTCTCTCTCACTCACTCACAACTTCTGTTTCTATCTGTCTCTCACTCACAGCTTCAATTTCTCTCTCTCTCACTAACTCACAGCTTCTCCTTCTCTCTCTCTCACTCACTCACAGCTTCTCTTTCTCTCTCTCTCACAGCTTCTCATTCTCTCTCTCTCACTCACAAACAGCTTCTCTTTCTCTCTCTCTCTAACTCTCTCACTCACAGCTTCTCTTTCTCTCTCTGTCTCTCTCACACAGCTTCTTTTTCTCTCTCTCTCACTAAGTCACAGATTCTCTTTCTCTCTCTCTCACTCACTCACAGCTTCTCTTTCTCTCTATTTCTCTCACTCACAGCTTCTCTTTCTCTCTCTCTCTCACTCACAGCTTCTCTCTCTGTCTCTCTCACTCACAGCTTCTATTTCTCTCTCTCTCACTCGCACAGCTACTCTTTATATCTCTCTCTCACAGCTTTTCTCTCTTTCTCTCTCTCACACACTCACAGATTCTCTTTCTCTCTCTATCTCTCTCACTCACTCATATCTTCTATTTCTCTCTCTCTCACACAGCTTCTCTTTCTCTCTCTCTCTCACTCACTCACTCACAGCTTCTCTCTCTCTCTGTCTCTCTCATTCACAGCTTCTCTTTCTCTTTCTCTCACTAACTCACAGCTTCTCTCTCTCTCTCACACACAGCTTCTCTTTCTCTCTATCTCTCACTCACAGCTTCTCTTTCTCTCTCTATCTCTCTCTCACTCACAGCTTCTCTTTCTCTCTCTCTCAATAACTCACAGCTTCTCTCTCTCTCACTCACTGACAGCTTCTATTTTTTTCTCTCTCTCTCATTCACAGCTTCTCTTTCTCTCTCTCTCACTCACTCACAGCTTCTCAATATCTCTCTGTCTCTCTCATTCACAGCTTCTCTTTTTCTTTCTCTCACTAACTCACAGCTTCTCTTTCTCTCTCTCTCACAGCTTCTCTTTCTCTCTCTCTCTTACTCACTCACAGCTTCTCTCTCTCTCTCTCTCTCACTCACTCACAGCTACTATTTCTCTCTCTCTCACACTCACAGCATCTCATTCTCTCTCTCCCTCCCTCACTCACAGCTTGTCTCTCTCTCTGTCTCTTTCACTCTCAGCTTCTCTCTCTCTCTCTCACAGCTTCTCTTTCTCTCACACACACTCACTCACAGCTTCTCTTTCTCTCTCTCTCTCCCTCACTCAAACCTTCTCTTTCAATATCTCTCTCACTCACTCAGCTTCTTTTTCTCTCTCTCACTCACAGCTTCTCTTTCTCTCTCTGTCACTCACAGCTTCTCTTTCTCTCGCTCTCTCACTCACTCATACCTTCTCTTTCAATATCTCTCTCACTCACTCAGCTTCTTTTTCTCTCTCTCACTCACAGCTTCTCTTTCTCTCTCTCTCACTCACAGCTTCTCTTTCTCTCTCTCTCACTCACAGGTTCTATTTCACTCACTGTCTCCCTCACTCACAGCTTCTCTATCTCTCTCACTCTCTCACTCACAGCTTCTCTTTCTCCCTCTCACTCACAGCTTCTCTTTCTCTGTCTATCTCTCTCTCACTCACAGCTTCACTTTCTCTCTCTCACTAACTCACAGCACTAACTCACAGCTTCTCCTTCTCTCTCTCTCTCACACACAGCTTCTCTCTCTCACACAGCTTCTCATTCTCTCTCTCTCACTCACACACAGCTTCTCTTTCTCTCTCTCTCTCTAACTCTCTCACTCACAGCTTCTCTTTCTCTCTCTCTCACTCACAGCTTCTCTTTCTCTCTCTCTCTCACTCACAGCTTCTCTTTCTCTCTTTCTCTCTCACTCACAGCTTTTCTTTCTCTCTCTCTCACTCACTCATGCTTCTCTTTCTCTCTCTGTCTCTCTCACACAGCTTCTCTTTCTCTCTCTCACTAACTCACAGCTTCTCTTTCTCTCTATCTCATTCACTCACAGCTACTATTTCTCTCTCACACACACAGCTTCACTTTCTATCTCTCTCACTCACAGCTTCTCCTTTCTTTCTCTCTCTCTCACTCACTCACAGCTTCTCTTTCTCTCTCTCTCACTCACAGCTTCTCTTTCTCTTTCTCTCACTCACAGCTTCTCTTTGTCTCTTTCTCTCACTCACAGCTTCTCTTTCTCTCTCTCCCTCACTCACAGCTTCTCTTTCTCTCTCTCTCACTCACAGCTTCTATTTCTCTCTCTCTCTCATTCACAGCTTCTCTCTCTCTCTCTCACTCACAGCTTCTCTTTCACTTTCTCTCACTCACTCACAGCTTCTCTTTCTCCCTCTGGCTCTCGCACTCACAGCTTCTCTTTCTCTCTCTCTCACTCACTCACTCACAGCTTCTCTTTCTCTCTCTCACTCACTCACATCTTCTCTTTCTCTCTCTCTCTCACTGACATCTTCTCTTTCTCTCTCTCTCTCTCACTCTCAGCTTCTCTCTCTCTGTCTCTCTCACTCACAGCTTCTCTCTCTCACACACACACACAGCTTCTCTTTCTCTCTCTCACACACACAGCTTCTCTTTTCTCTCTCTCTCCCTCACTCACAATTTCTGTTTCTCTCTGTCTCTCACTCACAGCTTCAATTTCTCTCTCTCACTAACTCACAGCTTCTCCTTCTCTCTCTCTCACTCACTCACAGCTTCCTTTCTCTCTCTCTCTCACAGCTTCTCTTTCTCTCTCTCTCTCACTCACACACAGCTTCTCTTTCTCTCTCTCTCTAACTCTCTCACTCACAGCTTCTCTTTCTCTCTCACTCACAGCTTTTCATTCTCTCTCTCACTCACTCACGCTTCTCTTTCTCTCTCTGTCTCTCTCACACAGCTTCTCTTTCTCTCTTTCTCATTAACCCACATCTTCTCTTTCTCTCTCACTCACTCACTCACAGCTTCTCTCTCTCTCTCTCTCACTCACAGTTTCTCTTTCTCTCTCTCTCTCTCACTCACTCACAGATTCTCTCTCTCTCTCTTACTCATGGCTTCTATTTCTCTCTCTCTCACTAACTCATAGCTTCTCTTTCTCTCTCTCACACAGCATTTCTCTCTCTCTCACTCACAGCTTCTCTTTCTCTCTCTCTCACTCACTCACATCTTCTATTTCTCTCTCTCTCACACAGCTTCTCTTTCTCTCTATATCTCTCACTCACAGCTTCTCTTTTCTCTCTCTCTCACTCACTCACAGCTTCTCTTTCTCTCTCTCTCCCTCACTCACAGCTTCTCTTTCTCTTTCTCTCTCTCGCTCACAGCTTCTCTCTCTCTCTCTCACTCACAGCTTCTCTTTCTCTCTCACTCACAGCTTCTCTTTCTCTCTCACTCACTCAATCACCGCTTCTCTTTTGCTCTCTCACTCACAGCTTCTATTTCTCTCTCTCACACACAGCTTCTCTTTCTCTCTCACTCACAACTTCTCTTCCTCTCTCTCACTCACTCACAGCTTTTCTTTCTCTCTCTCTACACAGCTTCTCTTTCTCTCTCTCTCACAGTTTCTCTTTCTCTCTCTCACTCACAGCTTTGCTTTCTCTCTCTCTCACTCACAGCTTCTATTTCACTCTCTCACTCACAGCTTCTCTTTCTCTCTCACAGCTTCTTTCTCTCTCTCTCACTCACAGTATCTCTTTCTCTCGCTCTCTCACTCTCTCAAACCTTCTCTTTGTCTATCTCTCTCACTCACAGCTTTTCTTTATCTCTCTCACTCACAGCTTCTCTCTCTCTCTCTCTCTCACTCACAGCTTCTCTTTCTCTCTCTCTCTTGCTCACTCACAGGTACTAGTTCTCACTCTGTCTCCCTCACTCACAGCTTCTCTTTCTCTCTCACTCACAGCTTTTCTTTCTCTCTCTCACTCACTCACACTTCTCTTTCTCTCTGTCTCTCTCTCACAGCTTCTCTTTCTCTCTCTCTCTCACTCACTCACAGCTTCTCTCTCTCTCTCACTCACTCACAGCATCTCGTTCTCTCTCTCTCTCCCTCACTCACAGCTTGTCTCTCTCTGTCTCTTTCACTCTCAGCTTCTCTCTCTCTCTCACACACAGCTTCTCTTTCTCTCACACACACTCACTCACAGCTTCTCTTTCTCTCTCTCTCTCCCTCACTCACTCACAGCTTCTCTTTCTCTCTCACAGCTTCTCTCTCTCTCTCTCTCACTCACAGCTCTCTTTCTCTCGCTCTCTCACTCACTCAAACCTTCTCTTTCAATATCTCTCTCACTCACTCAGCTTCTTTTTCTCTCTCTCACTCACAGCTTCTCTTTCGCTCTCTCTCACTCACAGCTTCTCTTTCTCTCACTCACAGGTTCTATTTCACTCACTGTCTCCCTCACTCACAGCTTCTCTATCTCTCTCACTCTCTCACTCACAGCTTCTCTTTCTCCCTCTCACTCACAGCTTCTCTTTCTCTCTCTATCTCTCTCTCACTCACAGCTTCACTTTCTCTCTCTCTCACTAAGTCACAGCTTCTCCTTCTCTCTCTCACTCACTCACAGCTTCTCTTTCTCTCTCTCTCTAACTCTCTCACTCACAGCTTCTCTTTCTCTCTCTCTCACTCACAGCTTCTCTTTCTCTCTCTCTCTCACTCACTCATGCTTCTCTTTCTCTCTCTGTCTCTCTCACACCTCTTCTCTTTCTCTCTCTCTCACTAACTCACAGCTTCTCTTTCTCTCTATCTCATTCACTCACAGCTACTATTTCTCTCTCACACACACAGCTTCACTTTCTATCTCTCTCACTCACAGCTTTCCTTTCTTTCTCTCTCTCTCACTCAATCACAGCTTCTCTTTCTCTCTCTCTCACTCACAGCTTCTCTTTCTCTCTCTCTCTCACTCACAGCTTCTCTTTCTCTCTTTCTCTCACTCACAGCTTCTCTTTCTCTCTCTCCCTCACTCACAGCTTCTCTTTCTCTCTCTCTCACTCACAGCTTCTATTTCTATCTCTCTCTCATTCACAGCTTCTCTCTCTCTCTCACTCACAGCTTCTCTTTCTCTTTCTCTCACTCACTCACAGCTTTTCTTTCTCCCTCTGGCTCTCGCACTCACAGCTTCTCTTTCTCTCTCTCTCACTCACTCACAGCTTCTCTTTCTCTCTCTCACTCACTCACAGCTTCTCTTTCTCTCTCTCTCTCACTGACAGCTTCTCTTTCTCTCTCTCTCTCTCACTCACAGCTTCTCTCTCTCTGTCTCACTCACTCACAGCTTCTCTTTCTCTCTCTCACACACAGCTTCTCTTTCTCTCTCTCTCACACACACAGCTTCTCTTTTCTCTCTCTCTCCCTCACTCACAACTTCTGTTTCTCACTGTCTCTCACTCACAGCTTCAATTTCTCTCTCTCACTAACTCACAGCTTCTCCTTCTCTCTCTCTCACTCACTCACAGCTTCCTTTCTCTCTCTCTCTCTCACAGCTTCTCTTTCTCTCTCTCTCTCTCACTCACACACAGCTTCTCTTTCTCTCTCTCTCTAACTCTCTCACTCACAGCTTCTCTTTCTCTCTCACTCACAGCTTTTCATTCTCTCTCTCACTCACTCACAGCTTCTCTTTCACTTTCTCTCACTCACTCACAGCTTCTCTTTCTCCCTCTGGCTCTCGCACTCACAGCTTCTCTTTCACTCTCACTCACTCACTCACAGCTTCTCTCTCTCTCTCTCTCACTCACTCACAGTTTCTCTTTCTCTCTCTCTCTCACTCACTCACAGCTTCTCTCTCTCTCTCTCTTACTCATGGCTTCTATTTCTCTCTCTCTCACTAACTCATAGCTCCTCTTTCTCTCTCTCACACAGCATTTCTCTCTCACTCACTCACAGCTTCTCTTTCTCTCTCTCTCACTCACTCACATCTTCTATTTCTCTCTCCCACACACAGCTTCTCTTTCTCTCTATATCTCTCACTCACAGCTTCTCTTTTCTCTCTCTCTCACTCACTAACAGCTTCTCTTTCTCTCTCTCCCTCACTCACAGCTTCTCTTTCTCTTTCTCTCTCTCACTCACAGCTTCTCTCTCTCTCTCTCACTCACAGCTTCTCTTTCTCTCTCACTCACAGCTTCTCTTTCTGTCTCACTCACTCACTCACCGCTTCTCTTTTGCTCTCTCACTCACAGCTTCTCTTTCTCTCTCTCACAAACAGCTTCTCTTTCTCTCTCACTCACAACTTCTCTTCCTCTCTCTCACTCACTCACAGCTTTTCTTTCTCTCTCTCTACACAGCATCTCTTTCTCTCTCTCTCACTCACAGTTTCTCTTTCTCTCTCTCACTCACAGCTTTGCTTTCTCTCTCTCACACTCACAGCTTCTCTTTCACTCTCTCACTCACAGCTTCTCTTTCTCCCTCACAGTTTCTTTCTCTCTCACTCACTCACAGTATCTCTTTCTCTCGCTCTCTCACTCTCCCAAACCTTCTCTTTCTCTATCTCTCTCACTCACAGCTTCTCTTTCTCTCTCTCACTCACAGCTTCTCTCTCTCTCTCTCTCTCACTCACAGCTTCTCTTTCTCTCTCTCTCTTGCTCACTCACAGGTTCTATTTCTCTCTCTGTCTCCCTCACTCACAGCTTCTCTTTCTCTCTCTCTCTCTCTCACTCACAGCTTCTCTTTTGCTTTCTCTCTCTCACTCACAGCTTCTCTTTCTCTCTCTCTCTCTCACTCACAGCTTCTCTTTCTCTCTCTCTCTCACTCACTCACTCACAGCTTCTCTTTCTCTCTCACTCACAGCTTTTCTTTCTCTCTCTCACTCACACTTCTCTTTCTCTCTGTCTCTCTCACACAGCTTCTCTTTCTCTCTTTCTCACTAACCCACAGCTTCTCTTTCTCTCTCTCTCACTAACTCACAGCTTCTCTTTCTCTCTCTCTCTCACTCACAGCTTCTCTTTCTCTCTGTCTCTCTCACTCACAGCTTCTCTTTCTCTCTCACAGCTTCTTTCTCTCTCTCTCACTCACAGTATCTCTTTCTCTCGCTCTCTCACTCTCTCAAACCTTCTCTTTCTCTATCTCTCTCACTCACAGCTTCTCTTTCTCTCTCTCACTCACAGCTTCTCTCTCTCTCTCTCTCTCTCACTCACAGCTTCTCTTTCTCTCTCTCTCTTGCTCACTCACAGGTTCTATTTCTCTCTCTGTCTCCCTCACTCACAGCTTCTCTTTCTCTCTCTCTCTCACTCACAGCTTCTCTTTCGCTTTCTCTCTCTCACTCTCAGCTTCTCTTTCTCTCTCTCTCTCACTCACAGCTTCTCTTTCTCTCTCACTCACTCACTCACTCACTCACAGCTTCTCTTTCTCTCTCACTCACAGCTTTTCTTTCTCTCTCTCACTCACTCACACTTCTCTTTCTCTCTGTCTCTCCCACACAGCTTCTCTTTCTCTCTTTCTCACTAACCCACAGCTTCTCTTTCTCTCTCTCTCACTCACTCACAGCTTCTATTTCTCTCTCTCTCTCACTCACAGCTTCTCTTTCTCTCTCTCTCACTCACAGGTTCTATTTCACTCACTGTCTCCCTCACTCACAGCTTCTCTATCTCTCTCACTCTCTCACTCACAGCTTCTCTTTCTCCCTCTCACTCACAGCTTCTCTTTCTCTCTCTTTCTCTATCTTTCTCTCTCTCACTCAAAGCTTCACTTTCTCTCTCTCACACTAACTCACAGCTTCTCTCTCTCACACAGCTTCTCATTCTCTCTCTCACCCACACACAGCTTCTCTTTCTCTCTCTCTCTCTAACTCTCTCACTCACAGCTTCTCTTTCTCTCTCTCTCACTCACAGCTTCTATTTCTATCTCTCTCTCATTCACAGCTTCTCTCTCTCTCACTCTCACTCACAGCTTCTCTTTCTCTTTCTCTCACTCACTCACAGCTTTTCTTTCTCCCTCTGGCTCTCGCACTCACAGCTTCTCTTTCTCTCTCTCACTCACTCACAGCTTCTCTTTCTCTCTCTCTCTCACTCACAGCTTTTCTTTCTCTCTCTCTCTCACTCACTCATGCTTCTCTTTCTCTCTCTGTCTCTCTCACACAGCGTCTCTTTCTCTCTCACTCACTAACTCACAGCTTCTCTTTCTCTCTATCTCATTCACTCACAGCTACTATTTCTCTCTCACACACACAGCTTCACTTTCTATCTCTCTCACTCACAACTTCTCCTTTCTTTCTCTCTCTCTCACTCACTCACAGCTTCTCTTTCTCTCTCTCTCACTCAGCTTCTCTTTCTCTCTCTCTCTCACTCACAGCTTCTCTTTCTCTCTTTCTGTCACTCACAGCTTCTCTTTCTCTCTCTCCCTCACTCACAGCTTCTCTTTCTCTCTCTCTCACTCACAGCTTCTATTTCTATCTCATCTCATTCACAGCTTCTCTCTCTCTCTCTCACTCACAGCTTCTCTTTCTCTTTCTCTCACTCACTCACAGCTTCTCTTTCTCCCTCTGGCTCTCGCACTCACAGCTTCTCTTTCCCTCTCTCTCACTCACTCACAGCTTCTCTTTCTCTCTCTCACTCACTCACAGCTTCTCTTTCTCTCTCTCTCTCACTGACAGCTTCTCTTTCTCTCTCTCTCTCTCTCTCACTCACAGCTTCTCTCTCTGTCTCTCTCACTCACAGTTTCTCTTTCTCTCTCTCACACACAGCTTCTCTTTCTCTCTCTCTCACACACACAACTTCTCTTTTCTCTCTCTCCCTCACTCACAACTTCTGCTTCTCTCTGTCTCTCACTCACAGCTTCAATTTCTCTCCCTCACTAACTCACAGCTTCTCCTTCTCTCTCTCTCACTCACTCACAGCTTCCTTTTTCTCTCTCTCTCACAGCTTCTCATTCTCTCTCTCTCTCACTCACACACAGCTTCTCTTTCTCTCTCTCTCACTCACTCACAGCTTCTCTCTCTCTCTCTCACTCACAGCTTCTCTTTCTCTCTCTCTCACGCACAGGTTCTATTTCACTCACTGTCTCCCTCACTCACAGGTTCTCTATCTCTCTCACTCTCTCACTCACAGCTTCTCTTTCTCTCTCTCTCTCTAACTCTCTCACTCACAGCTTCTCTTTCTCTCTCTCACTCACAGCTTCTCTTTCTCTCTCTCTCTCACTCACAGCTTCTCCTTCTCTCTCTCTCACTAACTCACAACTGCTCTTTCTCTCTATCTCATTCACTCACAGCTACTATTTCTCTCACACACACACAGCTTCACTTTCTATCTCTCTCACTCACAGCTTCTCCTTTCTTTCTCTCTCTCTCACTCACTCACAGCTTCTCTTTCTCTCTCTCTCACTCACAGCATCTCTTTCTCTCTCTCTCTCTCACTCACAGCTTTTCTTTCTCTCTTTCTCTCACTCACAGCTTCTCTTTCTCTCTCTCCCTCACTCACAGCTTCTCTTTCTCTCTCTCTCACTCACAGCTTCTATTTCTATCTCTCTCTCATTCACATCTTCTCTCTCTCTCTCTGTCTCACTCACAGCTTCTCTTTCTCTTTCTCTCACTCACTCACAGCTTCTCTTTCTCCCTCTGGCTCTCACACTCACAGCTTCTCTTTCTCTCTCTCTCACTCACTCACAGCTTCTCTTTCTCTCTCTCACTCACTCACAGCTTCTCTTTCTCTCTCTCTCTCACTGACAGCTTCTCTTTCTCTCTCTCTCTCTCACTCACAGCTTCTCTCTCTCTGTCTCTCTCACTCACAGCTTCTTTCTCTCTCACACACAGCTTCTCTTTCTCTCTCTCTCTCACACACAGCTTCTCTTTTCTCTCTCTCTCCCTCACTCACAACTTCTGTTTCTCTCTGTCTCTCACTCACAGCTTCAATTTCTCTCTCTCACTAACTCACAGCTTCTCCTTCTCTCTCTCTCACTCACACACAGCTTCTCTTTCTCTCTCTCTAACTCTCTCACTCACAGCTTCTCTTTCTCTCTCACTCACAGCTTTTCATTCTCTCTCTCACTCACTCACGCTTCTCTTTCTCTCTCTGTCTCTCTCACACAGCTTCTCTTTCTCTCTTTCTCATTAACCCACATCTTCTCTTTCTCACTCACTCACTCACTCACAGCTTCTCTTTCTCTCTCTCTCTCTCTCACTCACAGTTTCTCTTTCTCTCTCTCTCTCACTCACTCACAGCTTCTCTCTCTAACTCTCTCTTACTCATGGCTTCTATTTCTCTCTCTCTCACTAACTCATAGCTTCTCTTTCTCTCTCTCACACAGCATTTCTCTCTCACTCACTCACAGCTTCTCTTTCTCTCTCTCTCACCCACTCACATCTTCTATTTTTCTCTCTCTCACACAGCTTCTCTTTCTCTCTATCTCTCTCACTCACAGCTTCTCTTTTCTCTCTCTCTCACTCACTCACAGCTTCTCTTTCTCTCTCTCTCCCTCACTCACAGCTTCTCTTTCTCTTTCTCTCTCTCACTCACAGCTTCTCTCTCTCTCTCACTCACAGCTTCTCTTTCTCTCTCTCTCCCTCACTTACAGCTTCTCTTTCTCTCTCTCTCTCTAACAGCTTCTATTGGTCTCTCTCTCTCTCACTCACAGCATCTCACTCTCTCTCACTCACAGCTTCTCTTTCTCTCTCACTCACAGCTTCTCTTTCTCTCTCACTCACTCACTCACCGCTTCTCTTTTGCTCTCTCACTCACAGCTTCTCTTTCTCTCTCTCACACACAGCTTCTCTTTCTCTCTCACTCACAACTTCTCTTTCTCTCTCTCACTCACTCACAGCTTTTCTTTCTCTCTCTCTAAAAAGCTTCTCTCTCTCTCTCTCACTCACAGTTTCTCTTTCTCTCTCTCACTCACAGCTTCGCTTTCTCTCTCTCTCACTCACAGCTTCTCTTTCACTCTCTCACTCACAGCTTCTCTTTCTCTCTCACAGCTTCTTTCTCTCTCTCTCACTCACAGTATCTCTTTCTCTCGCTCTCTCACTCTCTCAAACCTTCTCTTTCTCTATCTCTCTCACTCACAGCTTCTCTTTCTCTCTCTCACTCACAGCTTCTCTCTCTCTCTCTCTCACAGCTTCTCTTTCTCTCTCTCTCTTGCTCACTCACAGGTTCTATTTCTCTCTATGTCTCCCTCACTCACAGCTTCTCTTTCTCTCTCTCTCTCTCACTCACAGCTTCTCTTTCACATTCTCTCTCTCACTCACAGCTTCTCTTACTCTCTCTCTCTCTCTCACTCACAGCTTCTCTTTCTCTCTCTCTCTCACTCACTCACTCACAGCTTCTCTTTCTCTCTCACTCACAGCTTTTCTTTCTCTCTCTCACTCACTCTCACACTTCTCTTTCTCTCTGTCTCTCTCACACAGCTTCTCTTTATCTCTTTCTCACTAACCCACAGCATCTCTTTCTCTCTCTCTCACTCACTCACAGCTTCTCTTTCTCTCTCTCTCTCACTCACAGCTTCTCTTTCTCTCTGTCTCTCTCACACACCTTCTCTTTCTCTCTTTCTCACTAACCCACAGCGTCTCTTTCTCTCTCTCTCACTCACTCACAGCTTCTCTTTCTCTCTCTCTCACTCACAGCTTCTCTTTCTCTCTCTATCTCACTAACTCACAGCTTCTCTCTCTGTCTCTCTCACTCACAGCTTCTATTTCTCTCTCCCTCACTAACTCACAGCTTCTCTTTCTCTCTCTCTCACACAGCTTTTCTCTCTCTCTCTCACTCACAGCTTCTCTTTCTCTCTCTCTCACTCACTCACATCTTCTATTTCTCTCTCTCTCACACAGCATCTCTTTCTCTCTATCTCTCTCACTCACAGCTTCTCTTTTCTGTCTCTCTCACTCACTCACAGCTTCTCTTTCTCTCTCTCTCCCTCACAGCTTCTCTTTCTCTCCCTCTCTCACTCACAGCTTCTCTTTCTCTTTCTCTCTCTCACTCACAGCTTCTCTCTCTCTCTCTCACTCACAGCTTCTCTTTCTCTCTCTCTCCCTCACTTACAGCTTCTCTCTCTAACAGCTTCTATTGGTCTCTCTCTCTCACTCACAGCTTCTCTCTCTCTCTCACTCACAGCTTCTCTTTCTCTCTCACTCACAGCTTCTCTTTCTCTCTCACTCACTCACTCACCGCTTCTCTTTTGCTCTCTCACTCACAGCTTCTCTTTCTCTCTCTCTCACAGCTTCTCGTTCTCTCTCACTCACAACTTCTCTTTCTCTCTCTCACTCACTCACAGCTTTTCTTTCTCTCTCTCTCCACACAGCTTCTCTTTCTCTCTCTCTCTCACTCACAGTTTCTCTTTCTCTCTCTCACTCACAGCTTCGCTTTCTCTCTCTCTCACTCATTCACCGCTTCTCTTTCACTCTCTCACTCACAGCTTCTCTTTCTCTCTCACAGCTTCTTTCTGTCTCTCTCACTCACAGTATCTCTTTCTCTCGCTCTCTCACTCACTTAAACCTTCTCTTTCTCTATCTCTCTCACTCACAGCTTCTCTCTTTCTCTCTCACTCACACCTTCTCTTTCTCTCTCTCTCTTGCTCACTCACAGGTTCTATTTCTCTCTCTGTCTCCTTCACTCACAGCTTCTCTTTCTCTCTCTCACACACTCACAGATTCTCTTTCTCTCTCTCTCACTCACAGCTTCTCTCTCTCTGTCTCTCTCACTCACAGCTTCTCTTTCTCTCTCACACACACAGCTTCTCTTTCTCTCTCACACACACAAGCTTCTCTATCTCTCTCTCTCTCTCACTCAGTCTCTACTTCTGTTTCTCTCTGTCTCTCACTCACAGCTTCAATTCCTCTCTCTCTCACAAACTCACAGCTTCTCCTTCTCTCTCTCTCACTCCGTCACAGCTTCTCTTTCTCTCTCTCTCACAGCTTCTCATTCTCTCTCGCTCACTCACACACACACAGCTTCTCTCTCTCTCTCTCTAACTCTCTCACTCACAGCTTCTCTTTCTCTCTCACTCACAGCTTTTCTTTCTCTCTCTCTCTCACTCACTCACGCTTCTCTTTCTTTCTCTTTCTCTCTCACACAGCTTCTCTTTCTCTCTCACTAACTCACAGCTTCTCTTTCTCTCTCTCTCTCACTCACTCACATCTTCTATTTCTCTCTCTCACACACAGCTTCTCTTTCTCTCTATCTCTCTCACTCACAGCTTCTCTTTTCTCTCTCTCTCACTCACTCACAGCTTCTCTTTCTCTCTCTCTCTCACTCACTCAAATCTTCTATTTCTCTCTCTCACACAGCTTCTCTTTCTCTCTATCTGTCTCACTCACCGCTTCTCTTTTCTCTCTCTCTCTCTCACTCACTCACAGCTTCTCTTTCTCTCTCTCTCTCTCACTCACAGCTTTTCTTTCTCTCTCTTTCTCTCTCACACAGCTTCTCTTACTCTCTCTCTCACTAACTCACAGCGTCTCTTTCTCTCTCTCTCACTCACTCACAGCTTCTCTTTCTCTCTCTCTCGTACTCACAGATTCTCTTTCTCTCTCTCACTCACTCACAGCTTCTCTCTCTCTCTCTCACTCACTCACAGCTTCTCTTTTCTCTCTCACTCACTCACTCACATCTTCTATTTCTCTCTCACACACACAGTTTCTCTTTCTCTCTATCTCTCTCACTCACAGCTTCTCTTTCTCTCTCTCACTCACAGCTTCTCTCTCTCTCTCTCTCACTCACAGCTTCTCTTTCTCTCTCTCTCTTGCTCACTCACAGGTTCTATTTCTCTCTATGTCTCCCTCACTCACAGCTTCTCTTTCTCTCTCTCTCTCTCTCACTCACAGCTTCTCTTTCGCATTCTCTCTCTCACTCACAGCTTCTCTTTCTCTCTCTCTCTCTCACTCACAGCTTCTCTTTCTCTCTCTCTCTCACTCACTCACTCACAGCTTCTCTTTCTCTCTCACTCACAGCTTTTCTTTCTCTCTCTCACGCACTCACACTTCTCTTTCTCTCTGTCTCTCTCACACAGCTTCTCTTTCTCTCTTTCTCACTAACCCACAGCTTCTCTTTCTCTCTCTCTCACTCACTCACAGCTTCTCTTTCTCTCTCTCTCTCTCACAGCTTCTCTTTCTCTCTTTCTCAATAACCCACAGCTTCTCTTTCTCTCTCTCTCTCACTCACTCACAGCTTCTCTTTCTTTCTCTCTCTCTCTCACTCACAGCTTCTCTTTCTCTCTCTATCTCACTCACTCACAGCTTCTCTCTCTCTGTCTCTCTCACTCACAGCTTCTATTTCTCTCTCTCTCACTAACTCACAGCTTCTCTTTCACTCTCTCTCTCACAGCTTTTCTCTCTCTCTCACTCACAGCTTCTCTTTCTCTCTCTCTCACTCACTCACATCTTCTATTTCTCTCTCACACACAGCTTCTCTTTCTCTCTATCTCTCTCACTCACAGCTTCTCTTTTCTGTCTCTCTCACTCACTCACAGCTTCTCTTTCTCTCTCTCTCCCTCGCAGCTTCTCTTTCTCTCCCTCTCTCACTCACAGCTTCTCTTTCTCTCTCTCACTCACAGCTTCTCTCTCTCTCTCACTCACAGCTTCTCTTTCTCTCTCTCTCCCTCACTTACAGCTTCTCTCACTCTCTCTCTCTAACAGCTTCTATTGGTCTCTCTCTCTCACTCACAGCTTCTCTCTCTCTCTCACTCACAGCTTCTCTTTCTCTCTCACTCACAGCTTCTCTTTCTCTCTCACTCACTCACTCACCGCTTCTCTTTTGCTCTCTCACAGCTTCTCTTTCTCTCTCTCTCTCACAGCTTCTCTTTCTCTCTCACTCACAACTTCTCTTTCTCTCTCTCACTCACTCACAGCTTTTCTTTCTCTCTCTCTCCACACAGCTTCTCTTTCTCTCTCTCTCTCACTCACAGTTTCTCTTTCTCTCTCTCACTCACAGCTTCGCTTTCTCTCTCTCTCACTCATTCACCGCTTCTCTTTCACTCTCTCACTCACAGCTTCTCTTTCTCTCTCACAGCTTCTTTCTGTCTCTCTCACTCACAGCTTCTCTTTCTCTCTCTCTCTTGCTCACTCACAGGTTCTATTTCTCTCTCTGTCTCCCTCACTCACAGCTTCTATTTCTCTCTCACACACACTCACAGATTCTCTTTCTCTCTCTCTCACTCACTCACAGCTTCTCTCTCTCTGTCTCTCTCACTCACAGATTCTCTTTCTCTCTCCCACACACAGCTTCTCTTTCTCTCTCACACACACAAGCTTCTCTCTCTCTCTCTCTCTCACTCACTCTCAACTTCTGTTTCTCTCTGTCTCTCGCTCACAGTTTCAATTCCTCTCTCTCTCTCACAGCTTCTCATTCTCTCTCTCTCGCTCACTCACACACAGCTTCTCTCTCTCTCTTACTCTCTCACTCACAGCTTCTCTTTCTCTCTCACTCACAGCTTTTCTTTCTCTCTCTCTCTCTCACTCACTCACGCTTCTCTTTCTCTCTCTTTCTCTCTCACACAGCTTCTCTTTCTCTCTCTCACTAACTCACAGCTTCTCTTTCTCTCTCTCTCTCACTCACTCACTCACATCTTCTATTTCTCTCTCACACACACAGCTTCTCTTTCTCTCTATCTCTCTCACTCACAGCTTCTCTTTTCTCTCTCTCTCACTCACTCACAGCTTCTCTTTTTCTCTCTGTCTCTCACTCACAGCTTTTCTTTCTCTCTCTCTCACTCACGCTTCTCTTTCTCTCTCTTTCTCTCTCACACAGCTTCTCTTTCTCTCTCTCTCTCTCGTACTCACAGCTTCTCTTTCTCTCTCTCACTCACTCACAGCTTCTCTCTCTCTCTCTCACTCACTCACAGCATCTCTTTTCTCTCTCACTCACTCACTCACATCTTCTATTTCTCTCTCACACACACAGCTTCTCTTTCTCTCTATCTCTCTCACTCACAGCTTCTCTTTTTCTCTCTCTCTCACTCACTCACATCTTCTATTTCTCTCTCTCACACACAGCTTCTCTTTCTCTCTCTCTCACTCACTCCCAGCTTCTCTTTCTCTCTCTCTCACACAGCTTCTCATTCTCTCTTTCTCACTCACACACAGCTTCTCTTTCTCTCTCTCTAACTCTCTCACTCCCAACTTCTCTTTCTCTCTCACACACAGCTTCTCTCTCTCTCTCTCTCTAACTCTCTCACTCACAGCTTCTCTTTCTCTCTCACTCACATCTTTTCTTTCTCTCTCTCTCTCACTCACTCACGCTTCTCTTTCTCTCTCTTTCTCTCTCACACAGCTTCTCTTTCTCTCTCTCACTAACTCACAGCTTCTCTTTCTCTATCCCTCTCACTCACTCACATCTTCTATTTCTCTCTCACACACACAGCTTCTCTTTCTCTCTATCTCTCTCACTCACAGCTTCTCTTTTCTCTCTCTCTCACTCATTCACAGCTTCTCTTTCTCTCTCTCTCTCACTCACTCACATCTTCTATTTCTCTCTCTCTCACAGCTTCTCTTTCTCTCTATCTCTCTCACTCACAGCTTCTCTTTTCTCTCTCTCTCTCTCTCACTCACAGCTTCTCTTTTTCTCTCTCTCTCTCACTCACAGCTTTTCTTTCTCTCTCTCTCACTCACGCTTCTCTTTCTCTCTCTTTCTCTCTCACACAGCTTCTCTTTCTCTCTCTCTCACTAACTCACAGCTTCTCTTTCTCTCTCTCTCACTCACTCACAGCTTCTCTCTCTCTCTCTCGTACTCACAGCTTCTCTTTCTCTCTCTCACTCACTCACAGCTTCTCTCTCTCTCACTCACTCACAGCTTCTCTTTTCTCTCTCTCACTCACTCACATCTTCTATTTCTCTCTCTCACTCACAGCTTCTCTTTTCTCTCTCTCTCCCTCATTCACAGCTTCTCTTTCTCTCTCTCTCTCACTCACTCACATCTTCTATTTCTCTCTCTCTCACAGCTTCTCTTTCTCTCTATCTCTCTCACTCACAGCTTCTCTTTTCTCTCTCTCTCTCTCACTCACAGCTTCTCTTTCTCTCTCTCTCTCTCACTCACAGCTTTTCTTTCTCTCTCTCTCACTCACGCTTCTCTTTCTCTCTCTTTCTCTCTCACACAGCTTCTCTTTCTCTCTCTCTCACTAACTCACAGCTTCTCTTTCTCTCTCTCTCACTCACTCACAGCTTCTCTCTCTCTCTCGTACTCACAGCTTCTCTTTCTCTCTCTCACTCACTCACAGCTTCTCTCTCTCTCACTCACTCCCAACTTCTCTTTCTCTCTCACACACAGCTTCTCTTTCTCTCTCTCTCTAACTCTCTCACTCCCAACTTCTCTTTCTCTCTCACTCACAGCTTTTCTTTCTCTCTCTCTCTCACTCACTCACGCTTCTCTTTCTCTCTCTTTCTCTCTCACACAGCTTCTTTCTCTCTCTCACTAACTCACAGCTTCTCTTTCTCTCTCTCTCACTCACTCACAGCTTCTCTCTCTCTCTCTCTCTCACTCACAGCTTCTCTTTCTCTCTCTCTCACTCACTCACAGCTTCTCTCTCTCTGTCTCTCTCACTCACGGCTTCTATTTCTCTCTCTCTCACTAACTCACAGCTCCTTCTCTCTCTCACTCACTCACAGCTTCTCTTTCTCTCTCTCTCTCTCACACCTTCTCATTCTCTCTCTCTCTCTCACTCACACACAGCTTCTCTTTCTCTCTCTCTCTAACTCTCTCACTCACAGCTTCTCTTTCTCTCTCACTCACAGCTTTTCTTTCTCTCTCTCTCTCACTCACTCACGCTTCTCTTTCTCTCTCTTTCTCTCTCACACAGCTTCTCTTTCTCTCTCTCTCACTAACTCACAGCTTCTCTTTCTCTCTCTCTCACTCACTCACACCTTCTCTTTCTCTCTCTCTCTCTCACTCACAGCTTCTATTTCTCTCTCTTTCTCTCTCACACAGCTTCTCTTTCTCTATCTCTCTCTCTCTCACTAACTCACATCTTCTCTTTCTCTCTCCCTCTCTCACTCACAGCTTCTCTTTCTCTCTCTCACACTCACAGCTTCTCTCTCTCTGTCTCTCTCACTCACGGCTTCTATTTCTCTCTCTCTCTCACTAACTCACAGCTTCTCTTTCTCTCTCACACACACAGCTTTTCTCTCTCTCTCTCACTCACTCACAGCTTCTATTTCTCTCTCCTTCTCTCTCACTCACGGCTTCTATTTCTCTCTCTCTCACTAACTCACAGCTTCTCTTTCTCTCTCACAGCTTCTTTCTGTCTCTCTCACTCACAGTATCTCTTTCTCTCGCTCTCTCACTCACTTAAACCTTCTCTTTCTCTATCTCTCTCACTCACAGCTTCTCTTTCTCTCTCTCACTCACAGCTTCTCTCTTTCTTTCTCTCTCACTCACACCTTCTCTTTCTCTCTCTCTCTTGCTCACTCACAGGTTCTATTTCTCTCTCTGTCTCCCTCACTCACTGCTTCTCTTTCTCTCTCTCACACACACAGATTCTCTTTCTCTCTCTCAGTCACTCACAGCTTCTCTCTCTCTGTCTCTCTCACTCACAGATTCTCTTTCTCTCTCCCACACACAGCTTCTCTTTCTCTCTCACACACACAAGCTTCTCTCTCTCTCTCTCTCACTCACTCTCAACTTCTGTTTCTCTCTGTCTCTCACTCACAGCTTCAATTCCTCTCTCTCTCACAAACTCACAGCTTCTCCTTCTCTCTCTCTCACTCCCTCACAGCTTCTCTTTCTCTCTCTCTCACAGCTTCTCATTCTCTCTCTCGCTCACTCACACACAGCTTCTCTCTCTCTAACTCTCTCACACAGCTTCTCTTTCTCTCTCACTCACAGCTTTTCTTTCTCTCTCTCTCTCACTCACTCACGCTTCTCGTTCTCTCTCTTTCTCTCTCACACAGCTTCTCTTTCTCTCTCACTAACTCACAGCTTCTCTTTCTCTCTCTCTCTCACTCACTCACATCTATTTCTCTCTCTCACACACAGCTTCTCTTTCTCTCTATCTCTCTCACTCACAGCACTTTTCTCTCTCTCACTCACTCACAGCTTCTCTTTCTCTCTCTCTCTCACTCACTCAAATCTTCTATTTCTCTCTCTCTCACACAGCTTCTCTTTCTCTCTATCTCTCTCACTCACAGCTTCTCTTTTCTCTCTCTCTCACTCACTCACAGCTTCTCTTTCTCTCTCTCCCTCTCACTCACAGCTTTTCTTTCTCTCTCTCTCTCACTCACGCTTCTCTTTCTCTCTCTTTCTCTCTCACACAGCTTGTCTTTCTCTCTCTCTCACTAACTCACAGCTTCTCTTTCTCTCTCTCTCACTCACTCACAGCTTCTCTTTCTCTCTCTCTCGTACTCACAGCTTCTCTTTCTCTCTCTCACTCACTCACAGCTTCTCTCTCTCTCTCACTCACAGCTTCTCTTTTCTCTCTCACTCACTCACTCACATCTTCTTCTTCTCTCTCTCACACACAGCTTCTCTTTCTCTCTATCTCTCTCACTCACAGCTTCTCTTTCTCTCTCTCACTCACAGCTTCTCTCTCTCTCTCTCACTCACAGCTTCTCTTACTCTCTCTCTCTTGCTCACTCACAGGTTCTATTTCTCTCTATGTCTCCCTCACTCACAGCTTCTCTTTCTCTCTCTCTCTCTCTCTCACTCACAGCTTCTCTTTCGCATTCTCTCTCTCACTCACAGCTTCTCTCTCTCTCTCTCTCACTCACAGCTTCTCTTTCTCTCTCTCTCTCACTCACTCACTCACAGCTTCTCTTTCTCTCTCACTCACAGCTTTTCTTTCTCTCTCTCACGCACTCACACTTCTCTTTCTCTCTGTCTCTCTCACACAGCTTCTCTTTCTCTCTCTCTCACTCACTCACAGCTTCTCTTTCTCTCTCTCTCTCACTCACTCAAATCTTCTATTTCTCTCTCTCTCACACAGCTTCTCTTTCTCTCTATCTCTCTCACTCACAGCTTCTCTTTTCTCTCTCTCTCACTCACTCACAGCTTCTCTTTCTCTCTCTCTCTCTCACTCACAGCTTTTCTTTCTCTCTCTCTCACTCATGCTTCTCTTTCTCTCTCTTTCTCTCTCACACAGCTTCTCTTTCTCTCTCTCTCTCGTACTCACAGCTTCTCTTTCTCTCTCTCACTCACTCACAGCTTCTCTCTCTCTCACTCACTCACAGCTTCTCTTTTCCCTCTCACTCACTCACTCACATCTTCTATTTCTCTCTCTCTCACACAGCTTCTCTTTCTCTCTATCTCTCTCACACACAGCTTCTCTTTTTCTCTCTCTCTCACTCACTCACATCTTCTATTTCTCTCTCTCACACACAGCTTCTCTTTCTCTCTCTCTCACTCACTCCCAGCTTCTCTTTCTCTCTCTCACACACAGCTTCTCATTCTCTCTCTCTCACTCACACACAGCTTCTCTTTCTCTCTCTCTCTAACTCTCTACTCCCAACTTCTCTTTCTCTCTCACACACAGCTTCTCTTTCTCTCTCTCTCTAACTCTCTCACTCACAGCTTCACTTTCTCTCTCACTCACAGCTTTTCTTTCTCTCTCTCTCTCACTCACTCACGCTTCTCTTTCTCTCTCTTTCTCTCTCACACAGCTTCTCTTTCTCTCTCTCACTAACTCACAGCTTCTCTCTCTCTCTCTCTCTCTCTCACTCACATCTTCTATTTCTCTCTCACACACACAGCCTCTCTTTCTCTCTATCTCTCTCACTCACAGCTTCTCTTTTCTCTCTCTCTCACTCACTCACAGCTTCTCTTTCTCTCTCTCTCACTCACTCACATCTTCTATTTCTCTCTCTCTCACAGCTTCTCTTTCTCTCTCTCTCTCACTCACAGCTTTTCTTTCTCTCTCTCTCACTCACGCTTCTCTTTCTCTCTCTTTCTCTCTCACACAGCTTCTCTTTCTCTCTCTCTCACTAACTCACAGCTTCTCTTTCTCTCTCTCTCACTCACTCACAGCTTCTCTCTCTCTCTCTCTCTCGTACTCACAGCTTCTCTTTCTCTCTCTCACTCACTCACAGCTTCTCTCTCTCTCACTCACTCACAGCTTCTCTTTTCTCCCTCTCTCACTCACTCACATCTTCTATTTCTCTCTCTCACACACAGCTTCTCTTTCTCTCTATCTCTCTCACTCACAGGTTCTCTTTTTCTCTCTCTCTCACTCACTCACATCTTCTATTTCTCTCTCTCACACACAGCTTCTCTTTCTCTCTCTCTCACTCACTCCCAGGTTCTCTTTCTCTCTCTCTCACACAGCTTCTCATTCTCTCTCTCTCACTCACACACACCTTCTCTTTCTCTCTCTCTCTAACTCTCTCACTCCCAACTTCTCTTTCTCTCTCACTCACAGCTTTTCTTTCTCTCTCTCTCTCACTCACTCACGCTTCCCTTTCTCTCTCTTTCTCTCTCACACAGCTTCTTTCTCTCTCTCTCACTAACTCACAGCTTCTCTTTCGCTCTCTCTCACTCACTCACAGCTTCTCTTTCTCTCTCTCTCTCACTCACAGCTTCTCTTTCTCTCTCTCTCACTCACTCACAGCTTCTCTCTCTCTGTCTCTCTCACTCACGGCTTCTATTTCTCTCTCTCTCACTAACTCACAGCTCCTTCTCTCTCTCTCACTCACTCACAGCTTCTCTTTCTCTCTCTCTCTCACACCTTCTCATTCTCTCTCTCTCTCTCACTCACACACAGCTTCTCTTTCTCTCTCTCTCTAACTCTCTCACTCAGAGCTTCTCTTTCTCTCTCACTCACAGCTTTTCTTTCTCTCTCTCTCTCACTCACTCACGCTTCTCTTTCTCTCTCTTTCTCTCTCACACAGCTTCTCTTTCTCTCTCTCTCACTAACTCACAGCTTCTCTTTCTCTCTCTCTCTCACTCACTCACACCTTCTCTTTCTCTCTCTCTCTCTCTCACTCACAGCTTCTATTTCTCTCTCTTTCTCTCTCACACAGCTTCTCTTTCTCTCTCTCTCTCTCTCTCTCACTAACTCACATCTTCTCTTTCTCTCTCCCTCTCTCACTCACAGCTTCTCTTTCTCTCTCTCACACTCACAGCTTCTCTCTCTCTGTCTCTCTCACTCACGGCTTCTATTTCTCTCTCTCTCACTAACTCACAGCTTCTCTTTCTCTCTCTCTCACACAGCTTTTCTCTCTCTCTCTCACTCACTCACAGCTTCTATTTCTCTCTCTTTCTCTCTCACTCACGGCTTCTATTTCTCTCTCTCTCACTAACTCACAGCTTCTCTTTCTCTCTCAAAGCTTCTTTCTGTCTCTCTCACTCACAGTATCTCTTTCTCTCGCTCTCTCACTCACTTAAACCTTCTCTTTCTCTATCTCTCTCACTCACAGCTTCTCTTTCTCTCTCTCACTCACAGCTTCTCTCTTTCTCTCTCACTCACACCTTCTTTTTCTCTCTCTCTCTTGCTCACTCACAGGTTCTATTTCTCTCTCTGTCTCCCTCACTCACAGCTTCTCTTTCTCTCTCTCTCACACTCACAGATTCTCTTTCTCTCTCTCTCTCACTCACAGCTTCTCTCTCTGTCTCTCTCACTCACACCTTCTCTTTCTCTCTCTCACACACAGCTTCTCTTTCTCTCTCTCTCACACAAGCTTCTCTATCTCTCTCTCTCTCACTCACTCTCAACTTCTGTTTCTCTCTGTCTCTCACTCACAGCTTCAATTCCTCTCTCTCTCACAAACTCACAGCTTCTCCTTCTCTCTCTCTCACTCCCTCACAGCTTCTCTTTCTCTCTCTCTCACAGCTTCTCATTCTCTCTCTCTCGCTCACTCACACACAGCTTCTCTCTCTCTCTAACTCTCTCACTCACAGCTTCTCTTTCTCTCTCACTCACAGCTTTTCTTTCTCTCTCTCTCTCACTCACTCACGCTTCTCTTTCTCTCTCTTTCTCTCTCACACAGCTTCTCTTTCTCTCTCACTAACTCACAGCTTCTCTTTCTCTCTCTCTCTCACTCACTCACATCTTCTATTTCTCTCTCACACACACAGCTTCTCTTTCTCTCTATCTCTCTCACTCACAGCTTCTCTTTTCTCTCTCTCTCACTCACTCACAGCTTCTCTTTCTCTCTCTCTCACTCACTCAAATCTTCTATTTCTCTCTCACACACAGCTTCTCTTTCTCTCTATCTCTCTCACTCACAGCTTCTCTTTTCTCTCTCTCTCACTCACACACAGTTTCTCTTTCTCTCTCTCTCACTCACAGCTTTTCTTTCTCTCTCTCTCTCACTCACGCTTCTCTTTCTCTCTCTTTCTCTCTCACACAGCTTCTCTTTCTCTCTCTCTCTCACTAACTCACAGCTTCTCTTTCTCTCTCTCTCACTCACTCACAGCTTCTCTTTCTCTCTCTCTCGTACTCACAGCTTCTCTTTCTCTCTCTCACTCACAGCTTCTCTCTCTCTCTCACTCACAGCTTCTTTTTCTCTCTCTCTCTTGCTCACTCACAGGTTCTATTTCCCTCTATGTCTCCCTCACTCACACCTTCTCTTTCTCTCTCTCTCTCTCTCACTCACAGCTTCTCTTTTGCATTCTCTCTCTCACTCACAGCTTCTCTTTCTCTCTCTCACTCACAGCTTCTCTCTTTCTCTCTCACTCACACCTTCTTTTTCTCTCTCTCTCTTGCTCACTCACAGGTTCTATTTCTCTCTCTGTCTCCCTCACTCACAGCTTCTCTTTCTCTCTCTCTCACACTCACAGATTCTCTTTCTCTCTCTCTCTCACTCACAGCTTCTCTCTCTGTCTCTCTCACTCACACCTTCTCTTTCTCTCTCTCACACACAGCTTCTCTTTCTCTCTCTCACACACAAGCTTCTCTATCTCTCTCTCTCTCACTCACTCTCAACTTCTGTTTCTCTCTGTCTCTCACTCACAGCTTCAATTCCTCTCTCTCTCACAAACTCACAGCTTCTCCTTCTCTCTCTCTCACTCCCTCACAGCTTCTCTTTCTCTCTCTCTCACAGCTTCTCATTCTCTCTCTCTCGCTCACTCACACACAGCTTCTCTCTCTCTCTAACTCTCTCACTCACAGCTTCTCTTTCTCTCTCACTCACAGCTTTTCTTTCTCTCTCTCTCTCACTCACTCACGCTTCTCTTTCTCTCTCTTTCTCTCTCACACAGCTTCTCTTTCTCTCTCACTAACTCACAGCTTCTCTTTCTCTCTCTCTCTCACTCACTCACATCTTCTATTTCTCTCTCACACACACAGCTTCTCTTTCTCTCTATCTCTCTCACTCACAGCTTCTCTTTTCTCTCTCTCTCACTCACTCACAGCTTCTCTTTCTCTCTCTCTCACTCACTCAAATCTTCTATTTCTCTCTCACACACAGCTTCTCTTTCTCTCTATCTCTCTCACTCACAGCTTCTCTTTTCTCTCTCTCTCACTCACACACAGTTTCTCTTTCTCTCTCTCTCTCTCACTCACAGCTTTTCTTTCTCTCTCTCTCTCACTCACGCTTCTCTTTCTCTCTCTTTCTCTCTCACACAGCTTCTCTTTCTCTCTCTCTCTCTCACTAACTCACAGCTTCTCTTTCTCTCTCTCTCACTCACTCACAGCTTCTCTTTCTCTCTCTCTCTCGTACTGACAGCTTCTCTTTCTCTCTCTCACTCACTCACAGCTTCTCTCTCTCTCTCACTCACTCACAGCTTCTCTTTTCTCTCTCACTCACTCACTCACATCTTCTACTTCTCTCTCTCACACACAGCTTCTCTTTCTCTCTATCTCTCACTCACAGCTTCTCTTTCTCTCTCTCACTCACAGCTTCTCTCTCTCTCTCACTCACAGCTTCTCTTTCTCTCTCTCTCTTGCTCACTCACAGGTTCTATTTCTCTCTATGTCTCCCTCACTCACAGCTTCTCTTTCTCTCTCTCTCTCTCTCACTCACAGCTTCTCTTTTGCATTCTCTCTCTCACTCACAGCTTCTCTCTCTCTCTCACTCACTCACAGCTTCTCTTTCTCTCTCTCTCTCACACACTCACTCACAGCTTCTCTTTCTCTCTCACTCACAGCTTCTCTTTCTCTCTCTCACTCACTCACAGCTTCTCTTTCTCTCTCTCTCTCACTCACAGCTTCTCTTTCTCTGTCTCTCTCACACAGCTTCTCTTTCTTTCTCACTAACCCACAGCTTCTCTTTCTCTCTCTCTCACTCACTCACAGCTTCTCTTTCTCTCTCTCTCTCACTCACAGCTTCTCTTTCTCTCTCTATCTCACTCACTCACAGCTTCTCTCTCTCTGTCTCTCTCATTCACAGCTTCTATTTCTCTCTCTCTCACTAACTCACAGCTTCTCTTTCACTCTCTCTCTCTCACAGCTTTTCTCTCTCTCTCTCACTCACAGCTTCTCTTTCTCTCTCTCTCACTCACTCACATCTTCTATTATTCTCTCTCACACAGCTTCTCTTTCTCTCTATCTCTCTCACTCACAGCTTCTCTTTTCTGTCTCTCTCACTCACTCACAGCTTCTCTTTCTCTCTCTCTCCCTCACACCTTCTCTTTCTCTCCCTCTCTCACTCACAGCTTCTCTTTCTCTTTCTCTCTCTCACTCACAGCTTCTCTCTCTCTCTTACTCACAGCTTCTCTTTCTTTCTCTCCCTCACTTACAGCTTCTCTCTCTCTCTCTAACAGCTTCTATTGGTCTCTCTCTCTCACTCACAGCTTCTCTCTCTCTCTCACTCACAGCTTCTCTTTCTCTCTCACTCACAGCTTCTCTTTCTCTCTCACTCACTCACTCACCGCTTCTCTTTTGCTCTCTCACAGCTTCTCTTTCTCTCTCTCTCACAGCTTCTCTTTCTCTCTCACTAACAACTTCTCTTTCTCTCTCTCACTCACTCACAGCTTTTCTTTCTCTCTCTCTCCACACAGCTTCTCTTTCTCTCTCTCTCTCACTCACAGTTTCTCTTTCTCTCTCTCACTCACAGCTTCGCTTTCTCTCTCACTCATTCACCGCTTCTCTTTCACTCTCTCACTCACAGCTTCTCTTTCTCTCTCACTCACAGTATCTCTACTCTCGCTCTCTCACTCACTCAAACCTTCTCTTTCTCTATCTCTCTCACTCACAGCTTCTCTTTCTCTCTCTCACTCACAGCTTCTCTCTTTCTCTCTCACTCACAGCTTCTCTTTCTCTCTCTCTCTTGCTCACTCACAGGTTCTATTTCTCTCTCTGTCTCCCTCACTCACAGCTTCCCTTTCTCTCTCTCTCTCTCACTCACAGATTCTCTTTCTCTCTCTCTCTCTCACTCACAGCTTCTCTCTCTCTGTCTCTCTCACTCACAGATTCTCTTTCTCTCTCACACACACAAGCTTCTCTATCTCTCTCTCTCTCTCACTCACTCTCAACTTCTGTTTCTCTCTGTCTCTCACTCACAGCTTCAATTCCTCTCTCTCTCACAAACTCACAGCTTCTCCTTCTCTCTCTCTCACTCACTCACAGCTTCTCTCTCTCTCTCTCACAGCTTCTCATTCTCTCTTTCTCGCTCACTCACACACAGCTTTTCTCTCTCTCTAACTCTCTCACTCACAGCTTCTCTTTCTCTCTCACTCACAGCTTTTCTTTCTCTCTCTCTCTCACTCACTCACGCTTCTCTTTCTCTCTCTTTCTCTCTCACACAGCTTTTCTTTCTCTCTCTCACTAACTCACAGCTTCTCTTTCTCTCTCTCTCACTCACTCACATCTTCTATTTCTCTCTCTCTCACACAGCTTCTCTTTCTCTCTATCTCTCTCACTCACAGCTTCTCTTTTCTCTCTCTCTCACTCACTCACAGCTTCTCTTTCTCTCTCTCTCTCACTCACTCATATCTTCTATTTCTCTCTCTCTCTCACAGCTTCTCTTTCTCTCTATCTCTCTCACTCACAGCTTCTCTTTTCTCTCTCTCTCACTCACTCACAGCTTCTCTTTCTCTCTCTCTCTCTCTCACTCACAGCTTTTCTTTCTCTCTCTCACTAACTCACAGCTTCTCTTTCTCTCTCTCTCACTCACTCACAGCTTCTCTCTCTCTCTCTCTCTCTCGTACTCACAGCTTCTCTTTCTCTCTCTCACTCACTCACAGCTTCTCTCTCTCTCTCACTCACTCACAGCTTCTCTTTTCTCTCTCACTCACTCACTCACATCTTCTATTTCTCTCTCACACACACAGCTTCTCTTTCTCTCTATCTCTCTCACTCACAGCTTCTCTTTTTCTCTCTCTCTCACTCACTCACATCTTCTATTTCTCTCTCTCACACACAGCTTCTCTTTCTCTCTCTCTCACTCACTCCCAGCTTCTCTTTCTCTCTCTCTCACACAGCTTCTCATTCTCTCTCTCTCACTCACACACAGCTTCTCTTTCTCTCTCTCTAACTCTCTCACTCCCAACTTCTCTTTCTCTCTCACTCACAGCTTTTCTTTCTCTCTCTCTCTCACTCACTCAGGCTTCTCTTTCTCTCTCTTTCTCTCTCACACAGCTTCTTTCTCTCTCTCTCACTAACTCACAGCTTCTCTTTCTCTCTCACTCACTCACAGCTTCTCTTTCTCTCTCTCTCTCTCACTCACAGCTTCTCTTTCTCTCTCTTTCACTCACTCACAGCTTCTCTCTCTCTGTCTCTCTCACTCACGGCTTCTATTTCTCTCTCTCTCACTAACTCACAGCTTCTCCTTCTCTCTCTCTCACTCACTCACAGCTTCTCTTTCTCTCTCTCTCTCACACCTTCTCATTCTCTCTCTCTCTCTCACTCACACACAGCTTCTCTTTCTCTCTCTCTCTAACTCTCTCACTCACAGCTTCTCTTTCTCTCTCACTCACAGCTTTTCTTTCTCTCTCTCTCACTCACTCACGCTTCTCTTTCTCTCTCTTTCTCTCTCACACAGCTTCTCTTTCTCTCTCTCACTAACTCACAGCTTCTCTTTCTCTCTCTCTCTCACTCACTCACATCTTCTATTTCTCTCTCTCTCACACAGCTTCTCTTTCTCTCTATCTCTCTCACTCACAGCTTCTCTTTTCTCTCTCTCTCACTCACTCACAGCTTCGCTTTCTCTCTCTCTCTCACTCACTCACATCTTCTATTTCTCTCTCTCTCACAGCTTCTCTTTCTCTCTATCTCTCTCACTCACAGTTTCTCTTTTCTCTCTCTCTCACTCACTCACAGCTTCTCTTTCTCTCTCTCTCTCTCACTCACAGCTTTTCTTTCTCTCTCTCTCACTCACACTTCTCTTTCTCTCTCTTTCTCTCTCACACAGCTTCTCTTTCTCTCTCTCTCACTAAGTCACAGCTTCTCTTTCTCTCTCTCTCACTCACTCACAGCTTCTCTTTCTCTCTCTCTCGTACTCACTGCTTCTCTTTCTCTCTCTCACTCACTCACAGCTTCTCTCTCTCTCACTCACTCACAGCTTCTCTTTTCTCTCTCACTCACTCACATCTTCTATTTCTCTCTCACACACACAGCTTCTCTTTCTCTCTATCTTTCTCACTCACAGGTTCTCTTTTTCTCTCTCTCTCACTCACTCACATCTTCTATTTCTCTCTCACGCACACAGCTTCTCTTTCTCTCTCTCTCACTCACTCCCAGCTTCTCTTTCTCTCTCTCTCACACAGCTTCTCATTCTCTCTCTCTCACTCACACACACCTTCTCTTTCTCTCTCTCTCTAACTCTCTCACTCCCAACTTCTCTTTCTCTCTCACTCACAGCTTTTCTTTCTCTCTCTCTCACTCACTCACACTTCTCTTTCTCTCTCTTTCTCTCTCACACAGCTTCTTTCTCTCTCTCTCACTAACTCACAGCTTCTCTTTCTCTCTCTCTCACTCACTCACAGCTTCTCTTTCTCTCTCTCTCTCACTCACAGCTTCTCTTTCTCTCTCTCTCACTCACTCACAGCTTCTCTCTCTCTGTGTCTCTCACTCACGGCTTCTATTTCTCTCTCTCTCACTAACTCACAGCACCTTCTCTCTCTCTCACTCACTCACAGCTTCTCTTTCTCTCTCTCTCACACACCTTCTCATTCTCTCTCTCTCTCTCACTCACACACAGCTTCTCTTTCTCTCTCTCTAAGTCTCTCACTCACAGCTTCTCTTTCTCTCTCACTCACAGCTTTTCTTTCTCTCTCTCACTCACTCACGCTTCTCTTTCTCTCTCTTTCTCTCTCACACAGCTTCTCTTTCTCTCTCTCTCACTAACATACAGCTTCTCTTTCTCTCTCTCACTCACTCACACCTTCTCTTTCTCTCTCTCTCTCTCACTCACAGCTTCTATTTCTCTCTCTTTCTCTCTCACACAGCTACTCTTTCTCTCTCTCTCTCTCTCACTAACTCACATCTTCTCTTTCTCTCTCCCTCTCACTCACAGCTTCTCTTTCTCTCTCTCTCACTCACAGCTTCTCTCTCTCTGTCTCTCTCACTCATGGCTTCTATTTCTCTCTCTCTCACTAACTCACAGCTTCTCTTTCTCTCTCTCACACACAGCTTTTCTCTCTCTCTCTCACTCACTCACAGCTTCTATTTCTCTCTCTTTCTCTCTCACTCACGGCTTCTATTTCTCTCTCTCGCACTAACTCACAGCTTCTCTCTCTCTCTCTCTCTCTCTCTCACAGCTTTTCTCTCTCTCTCTCTCTCACTCACTCACAGTTTCTATTTCTCTCTCTTTCTCTCTCACACAGCTTCTCTTTCTCTCTCTCTCACTAACTCACAGCTTCTCTTTTTCTCTCTCTCTCACTCACTCACAGCTTCTCTTTCTCTCTCTCTCACTCACTGCTTCTCTTTCTCTCTCTCTCACTCACACAGCTTCTCTCTCTCTGTCTCTCTCACTCACGGCTTCTATTTCTCTCTCTCTCACTAACTCACAGCTTCTCTTTCTCTCTCTCTCACACAGCTTCTCTCTCTCTCTCTCACTCACTCACACCTTCTATTTCTCTCTCACACACACAGCTTCTCTTTCTCTCTATCTCTCTCACTCACAGCTTCTCTTTTCTCTCTCTCTCACTCACTCACAGCTTCTCTTTCTCTCTCTCTGCCTCACAGCTTCTCTTTCTCTCTCTCTCACTCACAGCTTCTCTTTCTCTTTCTCTCTCTCACTCACAGCTTCTCTCTCTCTGTCTCTCTCACTCACGGCTTCTATTTCTCTCTCTCTCACTAACTCACAGCTTCTCCTTCTCTCTCTCTCACTCACTCACAGCTTCTCTTTCTCTCTCTCTCTCACAGCTTCTCATTCTCTCTCTGTCTCTCACTCACACACAGCTTCTCTTTCTCTCTCTCTAACTCTCTGACTCACATCTTCTCTTTCTCTCTCACTCACAGCTTTTATTTCTCTCTCTCACTCACTCACGCTTCTCTTTCTCTCTCTTTCTCTCTCATACAGCTTCTCTTTCTCTCTCCCTCACTAACTCACAGCTTCTCTTTCTCTCTCTCTCACTCACTCACAGCTTCTCTTTCTCTCTCTCTCTCTCACTCACAGCTTCTCTTTCTCTCTGTCTCCCTCACTCACAGCTTCTCTCTCTCTATCTCTCTCACTCACTGCTTCTATTTCTCTCTCTCTCACTAACTCACAGCTTCTCTCTCTCTCTCACAGCTTTTCTTTCTCTCTCTCTCACTCACTCACAGCTTCTATTTCTCTCTCTTTCTCTCTCACACAGCTTCTCTTTCTCTCTCACTAACTCACAGCTTCTCTTTCTCTCTCTCTCTCACTCACAGCTTCTCTTTCTCTCTCTCTCACTCACTCACAGCTTCTCTCTCTCTGTCTCTCTCACTCACAGCTTCTATTTCTCTCTCTCTCACTAACTCACAGCTTCTCTTTCTCTCTCTCTCACACAGCTTTTCTCTCTCTCTCTCTCTCACTCATTCACAGCTTCTTTTTCTCTCTCTCTCACTCACTCACATCTTCTATTTCTCTCTCTCTCACACAGGTTCTCTTTCTCTCTATCTCTCTCACTCACAGCTTCTCTTTCTCTCTCTCACTCACAGCTTCTCTCTCTCTCTCACTCACAGCTTCTCTTTCTCTCTCTCTCTTGCTCACTCACAGGTTCTATTTCTCTCTATGTCTCCCTCACTCACAGCTTCTCTTTCTCTCTCTCTCTCTCTCTCACTCACAGCTTCTCTTTCGCATTCTCTCTCTCACTCACAGCTTCTCTTTCTCTCTCTCCCTCACAGCTTCTCTTTCTCTCTCTCTCTCTCTCACTCACTCACAGCTTCTCTTTCTCTCTCACTCACAGCTTTTCTTTCTCTCTCTCACACACTCACACTTCTCTTTCTCTCTGTCTCTCTCACACAGCTTCTCTTTCTCTCTTTCTCACTAACCCACAGCTTCTCTTTCTCTCTCTCTCACTCACTCACAGCTTCTCTTTCTCTCTCTCTCACACAGCTTTTCTCTCTCTCTCTCTCTCACTCATTCACAGCTTCTTTTTCTCTCTCTCTCACTCACTCACATCTTCTATTTCTCTCTCTCTCACACAGGTTCTCTTTCTCTCTATCTCTCTCACACAGCTTCTCTTTCTCTCTCTCACTCACAGCTTCTCTCTCTCTCTCACTCACAGCTTCTCTTTCTCTCTCTCTCTTGCTCACTCACAGGTTCTATTTCTCTCTATGTCTCCCTCACTCACAGCTTCTCTTTCTTTCTCTCTCTCTCTCTCTCTCACTCACAGCTTCTCTTTCGCATTCTCTCTCTCACTCACAGCTTCTCTTTCTCTCTCTCCCTCACAGCTTCTCTTTCTCTCTCTCTCTCACTCACTCACTCACAGCTTCTCTTTCTCTCTCACTCACAGCTTTTCTTTCTCTCTCTCACACACTCACACTTCTCTTTCTCTCTGTCTCTCTCACACAGCTTCTCTTTCTCTCTTTCTCACTAACCCACAGCTTCTCTTTCTCTCTCTCTCACTCACTCACAGCTTCTCTTTCTCTCTCTCTCTCACTCACAGCTTCTCTTTCTCTCTGTCTCTCTCACACAGCTTCTCTTTCTCTCTTTCTCACTAACCCACACCTTCTCTTTCTCTCTCACTCACAGCTTTTCTTTCTCTCTCTCACACACTCACACTTCTCTTTCTCTCTGTCTCTCTCACACAGCTTCTCTTTCTCTCTCTCTCTCTCACTCACAGCTTCTCTTTCTCTCTCTCTCTCACTCACAGCTTTTCTTTCTCTCTCTCTACACAGCATCTCTTTCTCTCTCTCTCTCACTCACAGTTTCTCTTTCTCTCTCTCACTCACAGCTTTGCTTTCTCTCTCTCTCACTCACAGCTTCTCTTTCACTCTCTCACTCACAGCTTCTCTTTCTCTCTCACAGTATCTTTCTCTCTCACTCACTCACAGTATCTCTTTCTCTCGCTCTCTCACTCTCTCAAACCTTCTCTTTCTCTATCTCTCTCACTCACAGCTTCTCTTTCTCTCTCTCACTCACAGCTTCTCTCTCTCTCTCTCTCTCTCACTCACAGCTTCTCTTTCTCTCTCTCTCTTGCTCACTCACAGGTTCTATTTCTCTCTCTGTCTCCCTCACTCACAGCTTCTCTTTCTCTCTCTCTCTCTCACTCACAGCTTCTCTTTCGCTTTCTCTCTCACACTCACAGCTTCTCTCTCTCTCTCTCTCTCACTCACACTTCTCTTTCTCTCTGTCTCTCTCACACAGCTTCTCTTTCTCTCTCACTCACTCACAGCTTCTATTTCTCTCTCTCTCTCACTCACAGCTTCTCTTTCTCTCTGTCTCTCTCACTCACAGCTTCTCTTTCTCTCTCACAGCTTCTTTCTCTCTCTCTCACTCACAGTATCTCTTTCTCTCGCTCTCTCACTCTCTCAAACCTTCTCTTTCTCTATCTCTCTCACTCACAGCTTCTCTTTCTCTCTCTCACTCACAGCTTCTCTCTCTCTCTCTCTCTCTCACTCACAGCTTCTCTTTCTCTCTCTCTCTTGCTCACTCACAGGTTCTATTTCTCTCTCTGTCTCCCTCACTCACAGCTTCTCTTTCTCTCTCTCTCTCACTCACAGCTTTTCTCTCTCTCTCTCTCTCACTCACAGCTTCTCTTTCTCTCTATCTCATTCACTCACAGCTACTATTTCTCTATCACACACACAGCTTCACTTTCTATCTCTCTCACTCACAGCTTGTCCTTTCTCTCTCTCTCTCTCACTCACTCACAGCTTCTCTCTCTCTCTCTCTCACTCAGCTTCTCTTTCTCTCTCTCTCTCACTCACAGCTTCTCTTTCTCTCTTTCTCTCACTCACAGCTTCTCTTTCTCTCTCTCCCTCACTCACAGCTTCTCTTTCTCTCTCTCTCACTCACAGCTTCTATTTCTATCTCTCTCTCATTCACAGCTTCTCTCTCTCTCTCTCTCACTCACAGCTTCTCTTTCTCTTTCTCTCACTCACTCACAGCTTCTCTTTCTCCCTCTGGCTCTCGCACTCACAGCTTCTCTTTCCCTCTCTCTCACTCACTCACAGCTTCTCTTTCTCTCTCTCACTCACTCACAGCTTCTCTTTCTCTCTCCCTCTCACTGACAGCTTCTCTTTCTCTCTCTCTCTCTCACTCACAGCTTCTCTCTCTGTCTCTCTCACTCACAGCTTCTCTTTCTCTCTCTCACACACAGCTTCTCTTTCTCTCTCTCACACACACACAGCTTCTCTTTTCTCTCTCTCTCCCTCACTCACAACTTCTGTTTCTCTCTGTCTCTCACTCACAGCTTCAATTTCTCTCTCTCACTAACTCACAGCTTCTCCTTCTCTCTCTCTCACTCACTCACAGCTTCCTTTTTTTCTCTCTCTCACAGATTTCTCATTCTCTCTCTCTCTCACTCACACACAGCTTCTCTTTCTCTCTCTCTCACTCACTCACAGCTTCTCTCTCTCTCTCTCTCTCACTCACAGCTTCTCTTTCTCTCTCTCTCACGCACAGGTTCTATTTCACTCACTGTCTCCCTCACTCACAGGTTCTCTATCTCTCTCACTCTCTCACTCACAGCTTCTCTTTCTCCCTCTCACTCACAGCTTCTCTTTCTCTCTCTATCTCTCTCTCACTCACAGCTTCACTTTCTCTCTCTCTCACAAACTCACAGCTTCTCCTTCTCTCTCTCTCACTCACTCACAGCTTCTCTCTCTCACACAGCTTCTCATTCTCTCTCTCACTCACACACAGCTTCTCTTTCTCTCTCTCTCTCTAACTCTCTCACTCACAGCTTCTCTTTCTCTCTCTCACTCACAGCTTCTCTTTCTCTCTCTCTCTCACTCACAGCTTCTCTTTCTCTCTCTCTCTCACTCACAGCTTCTCTTTCTCTCTCTCTCTCACTCACAGCTTCTCTTTCTCTCTCTCTCTCACTCACAGCTTTTCTTTCTCTCTCTCTCACTCACTCATGCTTCTCTTTCTCTCTCTGTCTCTCTCACACAGCTTCTCTTTCTCTCTCTCTCACTCACTCCCAGCTTCTCTTTCTCTCTCTCTCTCACACAGCTTCTCATTCTCTCTCTCTCACTCACACACAGCTTCTCTTTCTCTCTCTCTAACTCTCTCACTCCCAACTTCTCTTTCTCTCTCACTCACAGCTTTTCTTTCTCTCTCTCTCTCACTCACTCAGGCTTCTCTTTCTCTCTCTTTCTCTCTCACACAGCTTCTTTCTCTCTCTCTCACTAACTCACAGCTTCTCTTTCTCTCTCTCTCACTCACTCACAGCTTCTCTTTCTCTCTCTCTCTCTCACTCACAGCTTCTCTTTCTCTCTCTTTCACTCACTCACAGCTTCTCTCTCTCTGTCTCTCTCACTCACGGCTTCTATTTCTCTCTCTCTCACTAACTCACAGCTTCTCCTTCTCTCTCTCTCACTCACTCACAGCTTCTCTTTCTCTCTCTCTCTCACACCTTCTCATTCTCTCTCTCTCTCTCACTCACACACAGCTTCTCTTTCTCTCTCTCTAACTCTCTCACTCACAGCTTCTCTTTCTCTCTCACTCACAGTTTTTCTTTCTCTCTCTCTCTCTCTCACTCACGCTTCTCTTTCTCTCTCTTTCTCTCTCACACAGCTTCTCTTTCTCTCTCTCACTAACTCACAGCTTCTCTTTCTCTCTCTCTCTCACTCACTCACATCTTCTATTTCTCTCTCTCTCACACAGCTTCTCTTTCTCTCTATCTCTCTCACTCACAGCTTCTCTTTTCTCTCTCTCTCACTCACTCACAGCTTCACTTTCTCTCTCTCTCTCTCTCTCACTCACATCTTCTATTTCTCTCTCTCTCACAGCTTCTCTTTCTCTCTATCTCTCTCACTCACAGTTTCTCTTTTCTCTCTCTCTCACTCACTCACAGCTTCTCTTTCTCTCTCTCTCTCTCACTCACAGCTTTTCTTTCTCTCTCTCTCACTCACACTTCTCTTTCTCTCTCTTTCTCTCTCACACAGCTTCTCTTTCTCTCTCTCTCACTAAGTCACAGCTTCTCTTTCTCTCTCTCTCACTCACTCACAGCTTCTCTTTCTCTCTCTCTCTCGTACTCACAGCTTCTCTTTCTCTCTCTCACTCACTCACAGCTTCTCTCTCTCTCACTCACTCACAGCTTCTCTTTTCTCTCTCACTCACTCACATCTTCTATTTCTCTCTCTCACACACAGCTTCTCTTTCTCTCTATCTCTCTCACTCACAGGTTCTCTTTTTCTCTCTCTCTCACTCACTCACATCTTCTATTTCTCTCTCACACACACAGCTTCTCTTTCTGTCTCTCTCACTCACTCCCAGCTTCTCTTTCTCTCTCTCTCACACAGCTTCTCATTCTCTCTCTCTCACTCACACACACCTTCTCTTTCTCTCTCTCCCTAACTCTCTCACTCCCAACTTCTATTTCTCTCTCACTCACAGCTTTTCTTTCTCTCTCTCTCTCACTCACTCACACTTCTCTTTCTCTCTCTTTCTCTCTCACACAGCTTCTTTCTCTCTCTCTCACTAACTCACAGCTTCTCTTTCTCTCTCACTCACTCACTCACAGCTTCTCTTTCTCTCTCTCTCTCACTCACAGCTTCTCTTTCTCTCTCTCTCACTCACTCACAGCTTCTCTCTCTCTGTGTCTCTCACTCACGGCTTCTATTTCTCTCTCTCTCACTAACTCACAGCACCTTCTCTCTCTCTCACTCGCTCACAGCTTCTCTTTCTCTCTCTCTCTCACACCTTCTCACTCTCTCTCTCTCTCTCTCACTCACACACAGCTTCTCTTTCTCTCTCTCTCTAAGTCTCTCACTCACAGCTTCTCTTTCTCTCTCACTCACAGCTTTTCTTTCTCTCTCTCACTCACGCTTCTCTTTCTCTCTCTTTCTCTCTCACACAGCTTCTCTTTCTCTCTCTCTCACTAACATACAGCTTCTCTTTCTCTCTCTCACTCTCTCAAACCTTCTCTTTCTCTATCTCTCTCACTCACAGCTTCTCTTTCTCTCTCTCACTCACAGCTTCTCTCTCTCTCTCTCACTCACAGCTTCTCTTTCTCTCTCTCTCTTGCTCACTCACAGGTTCTATTTCTCTCTCTGTCTCCCTCACTCACAGCTTCTCTTTCTCTCTCTCTCTCACTCACAGCTTTTCTCTCTCTCTCTCTCTCACTCACTCATGCTTCTCTTTCTCTCTCTGTCTCTCTCACACAGCGTCTCTTTCTCTCTCTCTCACTAACTCACAGGTTCTCTTTCTCTCTATCTCATTCACTCACAGCTACTATTTCTCTATCACACACACAGCTTCACTTTCTATCTCTCTCACTCACAGCTTGTCCTTTCTCTCTCTCTCTCTCACTCACTCACAGCTTCTCTCTCTCTCTCTCTCACTCAGCTTCTCTTTCTCTCTCTCTCTCACTCACAGCTTCTCTTTCTCTCTTTCTCTCACTCACAGCTTCTCTTTCTCTCTCTCCCTCACTCACAGCTTCTCTTTCTCTCTCTCTCACTCACAGCTTCTATTTCTATCTCTCTCTCATTCACAGCTTCTCTCTCTCTCTCTCTCACTCACAGCTTCTCTTTCTCTTTCTCTCACTCACTCACAGCTTCTCTTTCTCCCTCTGGCTCTCGCACTCACAGCTTCTCTTTCCCTCTCTCTCACTCACTCACAGCTTCTCTTTCTCTCTCTCACTCACTCACAGCTTCTCTTTCTCTCTCCCTCTCACTGACAGCTTCTCTTTCTCTCTCTCTCTCTCACTCACAGCTTCTCTCTCTGTCTCTCTCACTCACAGCTTCTCTTTCTCTCTCTCACACACAGCTTCTCTTTCTCTCTCTCACACACACACAGCTTCTCTTTTCTCTCTCTCTCCCTCACTCACAACTTCTGTTTCTCTCTGTCTCTCACTCACAGCTTCAATTTCTCTCTCTCACTAACTCACAGCTTCTCCTTCTCTCTCTCTCACTCACTCACAGCTTCCTTTTTTTCTCTCTCTCACAGATTTCTCATTCTCTCTCTCTCTCACTCACACACAGCTTCTCTTTCTCTCTCTCTCACTCACTCACAGCTTCTCTCTCTCTCTCTCTCTCTCACTCACAGCTTCTCTTTCTCTCTCTCTCACGCACAGGTTCTATTTCACTCACTGTCTCCCTCACTCACAGGTTCTCTATCTCTCTCACTCTCTCACTCACAGCTTCTCTTTCTCCCTCTCACTCACAGCTTCTCTTTCTCTCTCTATCTCTCTCTCACTCACAGCTTCACTTTCTCTCTCTCTCACTAACTCACAGCTTCTCCTTCTCTCTCTCTCACTCACTCACAGCTTCTCTCTCTCACACAGCTTCTCATTCTCTCTCTCACTCACACACAGCTTCTCTTTCTCTCTCTCTCTCTAACTCTCTCACTCACAGCTTCTCTTTCTCTCTCTCACTCACAGCTTCTCTTTCTCTCTCTCTCTCACTCACAGCTTCTCTTTCTCTCTCTCTCTCACTCACAGCTTCTCTTTCTCTCTCTCTCTCACTCACAGCTTCTCTTTCTCTCTCTCTCTCACTCACAGCTTTTCTTTCTCTCTCTCTCACTCACTCATGCTTCTCTTTCTCTCTCTGTCTCTCTCACACAGCTTCTCTTTCTCTCTCTCTCACTCACTCCCAGCTTCTCTTTCTCTCTCTCTCTCACACAGCTTCTCATTCTCTCTCTCTCACTCACACACAGCTTCTCTTTCTCTCTCTCTAACTCTCTCACTCCCAACTTCTCTTTCTCTCTCACTCACAGCTTTTCTTTCTCTCTCTCTCTCACTCACTCAGGCTTCTCTTTCTCTCTCTTTCTCTCTCACACAGCTTCTTTCTCTCTCTCTCACTAACTCACAGCTTCTCTTTCTCTCTCTCTCACTCACTCACAGCTTCTCTTTCTCTCTCTCTCTCTCACTCACAGCTTCTCTTTCTCTCTCTTTCACTCACTCACAGCTTCTCTCTCTCTGTCTCTCTCACTCACGGCTTCTATTTCTCTCTCTCTCACTAACTCACAGCTTCTCCTTCTCTCTCTCTCACTCACTCACAGCTTCTCTTTCTCTCTCTCTCTCACACCTTCTCATTCTCTCTCTCTCTCTCACTCACACACAGCTTCTCTTTCTCTCTCTCTAACTCTCTCACTCACAGCTTCTCTTTCTCTCTCACTCACAGTTTTTCTTTCTCTCTCTCTCTCTCTCACTCACGCTTCTCTTTCTCTCTCTTTCTCTCTCACACAGCTTCTCTTTCTCTCTCTCACTAACTCACAGCTTCTCTTTCTCTCTCTCTCTCACTCACTCACATCTTCTATTTCTCTCTCTCTCACACAGCTTCTCTTTCTCTCTATCTCTCTCACTCACAGCTTCTCTTTTCTCTCTCTCTCACTCACTCACAGCTTCGCTTTCTCTCTCTCTCTCTCTCTCACTCACATCTTCTATTTCTCTCTCTCTCACAGCTTCTCTTTCTCTCTATCTCTCTCACTCACAGTTTCTCTTTTCTCTCTCTCTCACTCACTCACAGCTTCTCTTTCTCTCTCTCTCTCTCACTCACAGCTTTTCTTTCTCTCTCTCTCACTCACACTTCTCTTTCTCTCTCTTTCTCTCTCACACAGCTTCTCTTTCTCTCTCTCTCACTAAGTCACAGCTTCTCTTTCTCTCTCTCTCACTCACTCACAGCTTCTCTTTCTCTCTCTCACTCACTCACAGCTTCTCTCTCTCTCACTCACTCACAGCTTCTCTTTTCTCTCTCACTCACTCACATCTTCTATTTCTCTCTCTCACACACAGCTTCTCTTTCTCTCTATCTCTCTCACTCACAGGTTCTCTTTTTCTCTCTCTCTCACTCACTCACATCTTCTATTTCTCTCTCACACACACAGCTTCTCTTTCTGTCTCTCTCACTCACTCCCAGCTTCTCTTTCTCTCTCTCTCACACAGCTTCTCATTCTCTCTCTCTCACTCACACACACCTTCTCTTTCTCTCTCTCCCTAACTCTCTCACTCCCAACTTCTCTTTCTCTCTCACTCACAGCTTTTCTTTCTCTCTCTCTCTCACTCACTCACACTTCTCTTTCTCTCTCTTTCTCTCTCACACAGCTTCTTTCTCTCTCTCTCACTAACTCACAGCTTCTCTTTCTCTCTCTCTCACTCACTCACAGCTTCTCTTTCTCTCTCTCACTCACAGCTTCTCTTTCTCTCTCTCTCACTCACTCACAGCTTCTCTCTCTCTGTGTCTCTCACTCACGGCTTCTATTTCTCTCTCTCTCACTAACTCACAGCACCTTCTCTCTCTCTCACTCACTCACAGCTTCTCTTTCTCTCTCTCTCTCACACCTTCTCACTCTCTCTCTCTCTCTCACTCACACACAGCTTCTCTTTCTCTCTCTCTCTAAGTCTCTCACTCACAGCTTCTCTTTCTCTCTCACTCACAGCTTTTCTTTCTCTCTCTCACTCACGCTTCTCTTTCTCTCTCTTTCTCTCTCACACAGCTTCTCTTTCTCTCTCTCTCACTAACATACAGCTTCTCTTTCTCTCTCTCACTCACTCACACCTTCTCTTTCTCTCTCTCTCTCTCACTCACAGCTTCTATTTCTCTCTCTTTCTCTCTCACACAGCTACTCTTTCTCTCTCTCTCTCTCTCTCACTAACTCACATCTTCTCTTTCTCTCTCCCTCTCTCACTCACAGCTTCTCTTTCTCTCTCTCTCACTCACAGCTTCTCTCTCTCTGTCTCTCTCACTCATGGCTTCTATTTCTCTCTCTCTCACTAACTCACAGCTTCTCTTTCTCTCTCACACACACAGCTTTTCTCTCTCTCACTCACTCACTCACAGCTTCTATTTCTCTCTCTTTCTCTCTCACTCACGGCTTCTATTTCTCTCTCTCGCACTAACTCACAGCTTCTCTTTCTCTCTCTCTCTCACAGCTTTTCTCTCTCTCTCTCTCTCACTCACTCACAGTTTCTATTTCTCTCTCTTTCTCTCTCACACAGCTTCTCTTTCTCTCTCTCTCACTAACTCACAGCTTCTCTTTCTCTCACTCACACACAGCTTTTCTCTCTCTCTCACTCACTCATGCCTCTCTTTCTCTCTCTTTCTCTCTCACACAGCTTCTCTTTCTCTCTCTCTCACTAGCTCACAGCTTCTCTTTCTCTTTCTCTCTCAGTCACTCACAGCTTCTCTTTCTCTCTCTCTCACTCACTGCTTCTCTTTCTCTCTCTCTCACTCACACAGCTTCTCTCTCTCTGTCTCTCTCACTCACGGCTTCTATTTCTCTCTCTCTCACTAACTCACAGCTTCTCTTTCTCTCTCTTTCTCACAGCTTCTCTCTCTCTCTCTCACTCACTCACACCTTCTATTTCTCTCTCACACACACAGCTTCTCTTTCTCTCTATCTCTCTCACTCACAGCTTCTCTTTTCTCTCTCTCTCACTCACTCACAGCTTCTCTTTCTCTCTCTCTCCCTCACAGCTTCTCTTTCTCTCTCTCTCACTCACAGCTTCTCTTTCTCTTTCTCTCTCTCACTCACAGCTTCTTTCTCTCTCTCACACAGCTTCTCTTTCTCTCTCTCTCACTCACTCACAGCTTCACTCTCTCTGTCTCTCTCACTCACGGCTTCTATTTCTCTCTCTCTCACTAACTCACAGCTTCTCCTTCTCTCTCTCTCACTCACTCACAGCTTCTCTTTCTCTCTCTCTCTCACAGCTTCTCATTCTCTCTCTGTCTCTCACTCACACACAGCTTCTCTTTCTCTCTCTCTCTAACACTCTGACTCACATCTTCTCTTTCTCTCTCACTCACAGCTTTTATTTCTCTCTCTCTCACTCACTCACGCTTCTCTTTCTCTCTCTTTCTCTCTCATACAGCTTCTCTTTCTCTCTCCCTCACTAACTCACAGCTTCTCTTTCTCTCTCTCTCACTCACTCACAGCTTCTCTTTCTCTCTCTCTCTCTCACACACTCACAGCTTCTCTTTCTCTCTGTCTCCCTCACTCACAGCTTCTCTCTCTCTATCTCTCTCACTCACTGCTTCTATTTCTCTCTCTCTCACTAACTCACAGCTTCTCTCTCTCTCTCACAGCTTTTCTTTCTCTCTCTCTCACTCACTCACAGCTTCTATTTCTCTCTCTTTCTCTCTCACACAGCTTCTCTTTCTCTCTCACTAACTCACAGCTTCTCTTTCTCTCTCTCTCTCACTCACAGCTTCTCTTTCTCTCTCTCTCACTCACTCACAGCTTCTCTCTCTCTGTCTCTCTCACTCACAGCTTCTATTTCTCTCTCTCACACTAACTCACAGCTTCTCTTTCTCTCTCTCTCTTACAGCTTTTCTCTCTCTCTCTCTCACTCATTCACAGCTTCTTTTTCTCTCTCTCTCACTCACTCACATCTTCTATTTCTCTCTCTCTCACACAGGTTCTCTTTCTCTCTATCTCTCTCACTCACAGCTTCTCTTTCTCTCTCTCACTCACAGCTTCTCTCTCTCTCACTCACAGCTTCTCTTTCTCTCTCTCTCTTGCTCACTCACAGGTTCTATTTCTCTCTATGTCTCCCTAACTCACAGCTTCTCTTTCTCTCTCTCTCTCTCTCTCACTCACAGCTTCTCTTTCGCATTCTCTCTCTCACTCACAGCTTCTCTTTCTCTCTCCCTCACAGCTTCTCTTTCTCTCTCTCTCTCACTCACTCACTCACAGCTTCTCTTTCTCTCTCACTCACAGCTTTTCTCTCTCTCACACACACACTCACACTTCTCTTTCTCTCTGTCTCTCTCACACAGCTTCTCTTTCTCTCTTTCTCACTAACCCACAGCTTCTCTTTCTCTCTCTCTCACTCACTCACAGCTTCTCTTTCTCTCTCTCTCTCACTCACAGCTTCTCTTTCTCTCTGTCTCTCTCACACAGCTTCTCTTTCTCTCTTTCTCACTAACCCATACCTTCTCTTTCTCTTTCTCTCACTCACTCACAGCTTCTCTTTCTCTCTCTCTCTCACTCACAGCTTCTCTTTCTCTCTCTCACTCACTCACAGCTTTTCTTTCTCTCTCTCTACACAGCATCTCTTTCTCTCTCTCTCTCACTCACAGTTTCTCTTTCTCTCTGTCTCTCTCACACAGCTTCTCTTTCTCTCTTTCTCACTAACCCATACCTTCTCTTTCTCTTTCTCTCACTCACTCACAGCTTCTCTTTCTCTCTCTCTCTCACTCACAGCTTCTCTTTCTCTCTCTCACTCACTCACAGCTTTTCTTTCTCTCTCTCTACACAGCATCTCTTTCTCTCTCTCTCTCACTCACAGTTTCTCTTTCTCTCTCTCACTCACAGCTTTGCTTTCTCTCTCTCTCACTCACAGCTTCTCTTTCACTCTCTCACTCACAGCTTCTCTTTCTCTCTCACAGTATCTTTCTCTCTCACTCACTCACAGTATCTCTTTCTCTCACTCTCTCACTCTCTCAAACCTTCTCTTTCTCTATCTCTCTCACTCACAGCTTCTCTTTCTCTCTCTCACTCACAGCTTCTCTCTCTCTCTCTCTCTCTCACTCACAGCTTCTCTTTCTCTCTCTCTCTTGCTCACTCACAGGTTCTATTTCTCTCTCTGTCTCCCTCACTCACAGCTTCTCTTTCTCTCTCTCTCTCACTCACAGCTTTTCTTTCTCTCTCTCTCTCACTCACTCATGCTTCTCTTTCTCTCTCTGTCTCTCTCACACAGCGTCTCTTTCTCTCTCTCTCACTAACTCACAGGTTCTCTTTCTCTCTATCTCATTCACTCACAGCTACTATTTCTCTCTCACACACACAGCTTCACTTTCTATCTCTCTCACTCACAGCTTCTCCTTTCTTTCTCTCTCTCTCACTCACTCACAGCTTCTCTCTCTCTCTCTCACTCAGCTTCTCTTTCTCTCTCTCTCTCACTCACAGCTTCTCTTTCTCTCTTTCTCTCACTCACAGCTTCTCTTTCTCTCTCTCCCTCACTCACAGCTTCTCTTTCTCTCTCTCTCACTCACAGCTTCTATTTCTATCTCTCTCTCATTCACAGCTTCTCTCTGTCTCTCTCTCACTCACAGCTTCTCTTTCTCTTTCTCTCACTCACTCACAGCTTCTCTTTCTCCCTCTGGCTCTCGCACTCACAGCTTCTCTTTCCCTCTCTCTCACTCACTCACAGCTTCTCTTTCTCTCTCTCACTCACTCACAGCTTCTCTTTCTCTCTCCCTCTCACTGACAGCTTCTCTTTCTCTCTCTCTCTCTCTCACTCACTGCTTCTCTCTCTCAGTCTCTCTCACTCACAGCTTCTCTTTCTCTCTCTCACACACAGCTTCTCTTTCTCTCTCTCACACACACACAGCTTCTCTTTTCTCTCTCTCTCCCTCACTCACAACTTCTGTTTCTCTCTGTCTCTCACTCACAGCTTCAATTTCTCTCTCTCACTAACTCACAGCTTCTCCTTCTCTCTCTCTCACTCACTCACAGCTTCCTTTTTCTCTCTCTCACACAGATTTCTCATTCTCTCTCTCTCTCACTCACACACAGCTTCTCTTTCTCTCTCTCTCACTCACTCACAGCTTCTCTCTCTCTCTCTCTCTCACTCACAGCTTCTCTTTCTCTCTCTCTCACGCACAGGTTCTATTTCACTCACTGTCTCCCTCACTCACAGGTTCACTATCTCTCTCACTCTCTCACTCACAGCTTCTCTTTCTCCCTCTCACTCACAGCTTCTCTTTCTCTCTCTATCTCTCTCTCACACACAGCTTCTCTTTCTCTCTCTCTCTCTAACTCTCTCACTCACAGCTTCTCTTTCTCTCTCTCACTCACAGCTTCTCTTTCTCTCTCTCTCTCACTCACAGCTTCTCTTTCTCTCTCTCTCTCACTCACAGCTTCTCTTTCTCTCTCTCTCTCACTCACAGCTTCTCTTTCTCTCTCTCTCTCACTCACAGCTTTTCTTTCTCTCTCTCTCACTCACTCATGCTTCTCTTTCTCTCTCTGTCTCTCTCACACAGCTTCTCTTTCTCTCTCTCTCACTAACTCACAACTTCTCTTTCTCTCTATCTCATTCACTCACAGCTACTATTTCTCTCACTCACACACAGCTTCACTTTCTATCTCTCTCACTCACAGCTTCTCCTTTCTTTCTCTCTCTCTCACTCACTCACAGCTTCTCTTTCTCTCTCTCTCACTCACAGCTTCTCTTTCTCTCTCTCTCTCTCACTCACAGCTTTTCTTTCTCTCTCTCCCTCACTCACAGCTTCTCTTTCTCTCTCTCTCACTCACAGCTTCTATTTCTATCTCTCTCTCATTCACATCTTCTCTCTCTCTCTCTGTCTCACTCACAGCTTCTCTTTCTCTTTCTCTCACTCACTCACAGCTTCTCTTTCTCCCTCTGGCTCTCACACTCACAGCTTCTCTTTCTCTCTCTCTCACTCACTCACAGCTTCTCTTTCTCTCTCTCACTCACTCACAGCTTCTCTTTCTCTCTCTCTCTCACTGACAGCTTCTCTTTCTCTCTCTCTCTCTCACTCACAGCTTCTCTCTCTCTGTATCTCTCACTCACAGCTTCTTTCTCTCTCACACACACAGCTTCTCTTTCTCTCTCACACACACACACAGCTTCTCTTTTCTCTCTCTCTCCCACACTCACAACTTCTGTTTCTCTCTGTCTCTCACTCGCAGCTTCAATTTCTCTCTCTCACTAACTCACAGCTTCTCCTTCTCTCTCTCTCACTCACTCACAGCTTCCTTTCTCTCTCTCTCTCACAGCTTCTCATTCTCTCTCTCTCTCTCACTCACACACAGCTTCTCTTTCTCTCTCTCTCTCTCTCTCTCACTCACAGCTTCTCTTTCTCTCTCACTCACAGCTTTTCATTCTCTCTCTCACTCACTCATGCTTCTCTTTCTCTCTCTGTCTTTCTCACACAGCTTCTCTTTCTCTCTTTCTCATTAACCCACATCTTCTCTTTCTCACTCACTCACTCACTCACAGCTTCTCTTTCTCTCTCTCTCTCTCACTCACAGTTTCTCTTTCTCTCTCTCTCTCACTCACTCACAGCTTCTCTCTCTATCTCTCTCTTACTCATGGCTTCTATTTCTCTCTCTCTCACTAACTCATAGCTTCTCTTTCTCTCTCTCACACAGCATTTCTCTCTCTCTCACTCACAGCTTCTCTTTCTCTCTCTCTCACCCACTCACATCTTCTATTTCTCTCTCTCTCACACAGCTTCTCTTTCTCTCTCTCTCTCTCACGCACAGTTTCTCTTTCTCTCTCTCACTCACAGCTTCGCTTTCTCTCTCTCTCACTCACAGCTTCTCTTTCACTCTCTCACTCACAGCTTCTCTTTCTCTCTCACAGCTTCTTTCTCTCTCTCTCTCACTCACAGTATCTCTTTCTCTCGCTCTCTCACTCTCTCAAACCTTCTCTTTCTCTATCTCTCTCACTCACAGCTTCTCTTTCTCTCTCTCACTCACAGCTTCTCTCTCTCTCTCTCACTCACTCACAGCTTCTCTTTCTCTCTCTCACTTGCTCACTCACAGGTTCTATTTCTCTCTATGTCTCCCTCACTCACAGCTTCTCTTTCTCTCTCTCTCTCTCACTCACAGCTTCTCTTTCACATTCTCTCTCTCACTCACAGCTTCTCTTACTCTCTCTCTCTCTCTCACTCACAGCTGCTCTTTCTCTCTCTCTCTCACTCACTCACTCACAGCTTCTCTTTCTCTCTCACTCACAGCTTTTCTTTCTCTCTCTCACTCACTCTCACACTTCTCTTTCTCTCTGTCTCTCTCACACAGCTTCTCTTTATCTCTTTCTCACTAACCCACAGCTTCTCTTTCTCTCTCTCTCACTCACTCACAGCTTCTCTTTCTCTCTCTCTCTCACTCACAGCTTCTCTTTCTCTCTGTCTCTCTCACACAGCTTCTCTTTCTCTCTTTCTCACTAACCCACAGCTTCTCTTTCTCTCTCTCTCACTCACTCACAGCTTCTCTTTCTCTCTCTCTCTCACTCACAGCTTCTCTTTCTCTCTCTATCTCACTCACTCACAGCTTCTCTCTCTCTCTCACTCACAGCTTCTATTTCTCTCTCTCTCACTAACTCACAGCTTCTCTTTCTCTCTCTCACTCACAGCTTCTCTCTCTCTCTCACTCACAGCTTCTCTTTCTCTCTCTCTCTTGCTCACTCACAGGTTCTATTTCTCTCTATGTCTCCCTCACTCACAGCTTCTCTTTCTCTCTCTCTCTCTCTCTCACTCACAGCTTCTCTTTCGCATTCTCTCTCTCACTCACAGCTTCTCTTTCTCTCTCTCCCTCACAGCTTCTCTTTCTCTCTCTCTCTCTCTCACTCACTCACAGCTTCTCTTTCTCTCTCACTCACAGCTTTTCTTTCTCTCTCTCACACACTCACACTTCTCTTTCTGTCTGTCTCTCTCACACAGCTTCTCTTTCTCTCTTTCTCACTAACCCACAGCTTCTCTTTCTCTCTCTCTCACTCACTCACAGCTTCTCTTTCTCTCTCTCTCACACAGCTTTTCTCTCTCTCTCTCTCTCACTCATTCACAGCTTCTTTTTCTCTCTCTCTCACTCACTCACATCTTCTATTTCTCTCTCTCTCACACAGGTTCTCTTTCTCTCTATCTCTCTCACTCACAGCTTCTCTTTCTCTCTCTCACTCACAGCTTCTCTCTCTCTCTCACTCACAGCTTCTCTTTCTCTCTCTCTCTTGCTCACTCACAGGTTCTATTTCTCTCTATGTCTCCCTCACTCACAGCTTCTCTTTCTCTCTCTCTCTCTCTCTCACTCACAGCTTCTCTTTCGCATTCTCTCTCTCACTCACAGCTTCTCTTTCTCTCTCTCCCTCACAGCTTCTCTTTCTCTCTCTCTCTCACTCACTCACTCACAGCTTCTCTTTCTCTCTCACTCACAGCTTTTCTTTCTCTCTCACACACACTCACACTTCTCTTTCTCTCTGTCTCTCTCACACAGCTTCTCTTTCTCTCTTTCTCACTAACCCACAGCTTCTCTTTCTCTCTCTCTCACTCACTCACAGCTTCTCTTTCTCTCTCTCTCTCACTCACAGCTTCTCTTTCTCTCTGTCTCTCTCACACAGCTTCTCTTTCTCTCTTTCTCACTAACCCACACCTTCTCTTTCTCTTTCTCTCACTCACTCACAGCTTCTCTTTCTCTCTCTCTCTCACTCACAGCTTCTCTCTCTCTCTCTCTCTCACTCACAGCTTTTCTTTCTCTCTCTCTACACAGCATCTCTTTCTCTCTCTCTCTCACTCACAGTTTCTCTTTCTCTCTCTCACTCACAGCTTTGCTTTCTCTCTCTCTCACTCACAGCTTCTCTTTCACTCTCTCACTCACAGCTTCTCTTTCTCTCTCACAGTATCTTTCTCTCTCACTCACTCACAGTATCTCTTTCTCTCGCTCTCTCACTCTCTCAAACCTTCTCTTTCTCTATCTCTCTCACTCACAGCTTCTCTTTCTCTCTCTCACTCACAGCTTCTCTCTCTCTCTCTCTCTCACTCACAGCTTCTCTTTCTCTCTCTCTCTTGCTCACTCACAGGTTCTATTTCTCTCTCTGTCTCCCTCACTCACAGCTTCTCTTTCTCTCTCTCTCTCTCACTCACAGCTTCTCTCTCTCTGTATCTCTCACTCACAGCTTCTTTCTCTCTCACACACACAGCTTCTCTTTCTCTCACACACACACACACAGCTTCTCTTTTCTCTCTCTCTCCCTCACTCACAACTTCTGTTTCTCTCTGTCTCTCACTCACAGCTTCAATTTCTCTCTCTCACTAACTCACAGCTTCTCCTTCTCTCTCTCTCACTCACTCACAGCTTCCTTTCTCTCTCTCTCTCACAGCTTCTCATTCTCTCTCTCTCTCTCACTCACACACAGCTTCTCTTTCTCTCTCTCTCTATCTCTCTCACTCACAGCTTCTCTTTCTCTCTCACTCACAGCTTTTCATTCTCTCTCTCACTCACTCATGCTTCTCTTTCTCTCTCTGTCTTTCTCACACAGCTTCTCTTTCTCTCTTTCTCATTAACCCACATCTTCTCTTTCTCACTCACTCACTCACTCACAGCTTCTCTTTCTCTCTCTCTCTCTCACTCACAGTTTCTCTTTCTCTCTCTCTCTCACTCACTCACAGCTTCTCTCTCTATCTCTCTCTTACTCATGGCTTCTATTTCTCTCTCTCTCACTAACTCATAGCTTCTCTTTCTCTCTCTCACACAGCATTTCTCTCTCTCTCACTCACAGCTTCTCTTTCTCTCTCTCTCACCCACTCACATCTTCTATTTCTCTCTCTCACACAGCTTCTCTTTCTCTCTCTCTCTCTCACGCACAGTTTCTCTTTCTCTCTCTCACTCACAGCTTCGCTTTCTCTCTCTCTCACTCACAGCTTCTCTTTCACTCTCTCACTCACAGCTTCTCTTTCTCTCTCACAGCTTCTTTCTCTCTCTCTCTCACTCACAGTATCTCTTTCTCTCGCTCTCTCACTCTCTCAAACCTTCTCTTTCTCTATCTCTCTCACTCACAGCTTCTCTTTCTCTCTCTCACTCACAGCTTCTCTCTCTCTCTCTCACTCACTCACAGCTTCTCTTTCTCTCTCTCACTTGCTCACTCACAGGTTCTATTTCTCTCTATGTCTCCCTCACTCACAGCTTCTCTTTCTCTCTCTCTCTCTCTCACTCACAGCTTCTCTTTCACATTCTCTCTCTCACTCACAGCTTCTCTTACTCTCTCTCTCTCTCTCACTCACAGCTGCTCTTTCTCTCTCTCTCTCACTCACTCACTCACAGCTTCTCTTTCTCTCTCACTCACAGCTTTTCTTTCTCTCACTCACTCTCACACTTCTCTTTCTCTCTGTCTCTCTCACACAGCTTCTCTTTATCTCTTTCTCACTAACCCACAGCTTCTCTTTCTCTCTCTCTCACTCACTCACAGCTTCTCTTTCTCTCTCTCTCTCACTCACAGCTTCTCTTTCTCTCTGTCTCTCTCACACAGCTTCTCTTTCTCTCTTTCTCACTAACCCACAGCTTCTCTTTCTCTCTCTCTCACTCACTCACAGCTTCTCTTTCTCTCTCTCTCTCACTCACAGCTTCTCTTTCTCTCTCTATCTCACTCACTCACAGCTTCTCTCTCTCTCTCACTCACAGCTTCTATTTCTCTCTCTCTCACTAACTCACAGCTTCTCTTTCTCTCTCTCACTCACAGCTTCTCTCTCTCTCTCACTCACAGCTTCTCTTTCTCTCTCTCTCTTGCTCACTCACAGGTTCTATTTCTCTCTATGTCTCCCTCACTCACAGCTTCTCTTTCTCTCTCTCTCTCTCTCTCACTCACAGCTTCTCTTTCGCATTCTCTCTCTCACTCACAGCTTCTCTTTCTCTCTCTCCCTCACAGCTTCTCTTTCTCTCTCTCTCTCTCTCACTCACTCACAGCTTCTCTTTCTCTCTCACTCACAGCTTTTCTTTCTCTCTCTCACACACTCACACTTCTCTTTCTGTCTGTCTCTCTCACACAGCTTCTCTTTCTCTCTTTCTCACTAACCCACAGCTTCTCTTTCTCTCTCTCTCACTCACTCACAGCTTCTCTTTCTCTCTCTCACACACAGCTTTTCTCTCTCTCTCTCTCTCACTCATTCACAGCTTCTTTTTCTCTCTCTCTCACTCACTCACATCTTCTATTTCTCTCTCTCTCACACAGGTTCTCTTTCTCTCTATCTCTCTCACTCACAGCTTCTCTTTCTCTCTCTCACTCACAGCTTCTCTCTCTCTCTCACTCACAGCTTCTCTTTCTCTCTCTCTCTTGCTCACTCACAGGTTCTATTTCTCTCTATGTCTCCCTCACTCACAGCTTCTCTTTCTCTCTCTCTCTCTCTCTCACTCACAGCTTCTCTTTCGCATTCTCTCTCTCACTCACAGCTTCTCTTTCTCTCTCTCCCTCACAGCTTCTCTTTCTCTCTCTCTCTCACTCACTCACTCACAGCTTCTCTTTCTCTCTCACTCACAGCTTTTCTTTCTCTCTCACACACACTCACACTTCTCTTTCTCTCTGTCTCTCTCACACAGCTTCTCTTTCTCTCTTTCTCACTAACCCACAGCTTCTCTTTCTCTCTCTCTCACTCACTCACAGCTTCTCTTTCTCTCTCTCTCTCACTCACAGCTTCTCTTTCTCTCTGTCTCTCTCACACAGCTTCTCTTTCTCTCTTTCTCACTAACCCACACCTTCTCTTTCTCTTTCTCTCACTCACTCACAGCTTCTCTTTCTCTCTCTCTCTCACTCACAGCTTCTCTCTCTCTCTCTCTCTCACTCACAGCTTTTCTTTCTCTCTCTCTACACAGCATCTCTTTCTCTCTCTCTCTCACTCACAGTTTCTCTTTTTCTCTCTCACTCACAGCTTTGCTTTCTCTCTCTCTCACTCACAGCTTCTCTTTCACTCTCTCACTCACAGCTTCTCTTTCTCTCTCACAGTATCTTTCTCTCTCACTCACTCACAGTATCTCTTTCTCTCGCTCTCTCACTCTCTCAAACCTTCTCTTTCTCTATCTCTCTCACTCACAGCTTCTCTTTCTCTCTCTCACTCACAGCTTCTCTCTCTCTCTCTCTCTCACTCACAGCTTCTCTTTCTCTCTCTCTCTTGCTCACTCACAGGTTCTATTTCTCTCTCTGTCTCCCTCACTCACAGCTTCTCTTTCTCTCTCTCTCTCTCTCACTCACAGCTTCTCTTTCGCTTTCTCTCTCACACTCACAGCTTCTCTCTCTCTCTCTCTCTCACTCACACTTCTCTTTCTCTCTGTCTCTCTCACACAGCTTCTCTTTCTCTCTCACTCACTCACAGCTTCTATTTCTCTCTCTCTCTCACTCACAGCTTCTCTTTCTCTCTGTCTCTCTCACTCACAGCTTCTCTTTCTCTCTCACAGCTTCTTTCTCTCTCTCTCACTCACAGTATCTCTTTCTCTCGCTCTCTCACTCTCTCAAACCTTCTCTTTCTCTATCTCTCTCACTCACAGCTTCTCTTTCTCTCTCTCACTCACAGCTTCTCTCTCTCTCTCTCTCTCTCACTCACAGCTTCTCTTTCTCTCTCTCTCTTGCTCACTCACAGGTTCTATTTCTCTCTCTGTCTCCCTCATTCACAGCTTCTCTTTCTCTCTCTCTCTCACTCACAGCTTTTCTTTCTCTCTCTCTCTCACTCACTCATGCTTCTCTTTCTCTCTCTGTCTCTCTCACACAGCGTCTCTTTCTCTCTCTCTCACTAACTCACAGGTTCTCTTTCTCTCTATCTCATTCACTCACAGCTACTATTTCTCTATCACACACACAGCTTCACTTTCTATCTCTCTCACTCACAGCTTGTCCTTTCTCTCTCTCTCTCTCACTCACTCACAGCTTCTCTCTCTCTCTCTCTCACTCAGCTTCTCTTTCTCTCTCTCTCTCACTCACAGCTTCTCTTTCTCTCTTTCTCTCACTCACAGCTTCTCTTTCTCTCTCTCCCTCACTCACAGCTTCTCTTTCTCTCTCTCTCACTCACAGCTTCTATTTCTATCTCTCTCTCATTCACAGCTTCTCTCTCTCTCTCTCTCACTCACAGCTTCTCTTTCTCTTTCTCTCACTCACTCACAGCTTCTCTTTCTCCCTCTGGCTCTCGCACTCACAGCTTCTCTTTCCCTCTCTCTCACTCACTCACAGCTTCTCTTTCTATCTCTCACTCACTCACAGCTTCTCTTTCTCTCTCCCTCTCACTGACAGCTTCTCTTTCTCTCTCTCTCTCTCTCACTCACAGCTTCTCTCTCTCTGTCTCTCTCACTCACAGCTTCTCTTTCTCTCTCTCACTCACAGCTTCTCTTTCTCTCTCTCACACACACACAGCTTCTCTTTTCTCTCTCTCTCCCTCACTCACAACTTCTGTTTCTCTCTGTCTCTCACTCACAGCTTCAATTTCTCTCTCTCACTAACTCACAGCTTCTCCTTCTCTCTCTCTCACTCACTCACAGCTTCCTTTTTTTCTCTCTCTCACAGATTTCTCATTCTCTCTCTCTCTCACTCACACACAGCTTCTCTTTCTCTCTCTCTCACTCACTCACAGCTTCTCTCTGTCTCTCTCTCTCTCACTCACAGCTTCTCTTTCTCTCTCTCTCACGCACAGGTTCTATTTCACTCACTGTCTCCCTCACTCACAGGTTCTCTATCTCTCTCACTCTCTCACTCACAGCTTCTCTTTCTCCCTCTCACTCACAGCTTCTCTTTCTCTCTCTATCTCTCTCTCACTCACAGCTTCACTTTCTCTCTCTCTCACTAACTCACAGCTTCTCCTTCTCTCTCTCTCACTCACTCACAGCTTCTCTCTCTCACACAGCTTCTCATTCTCTCTCTCACTCACACACAGCTTCTCTTTCTCTCTCTCTCTCTAACTCTCTCACTCACAGCTTCTCTTTCTCTCTCTCACTCACAGCTTCTCTTTCTCTCTCTCTCTCACTCACAGCTTCTCTTTCTCTCTCTCTCTCACTCACAGCTTCTCTTTCTCTCTCTCTCTCACTCACAGCTTCTCTTTCTCTCTCTCTCTCACTCACAGCTTTTCTTTCTCTCTCTCTCACTCACTCATGCTTCTCTTTCTCTCTCTGTCTCTCTCACACAGCTTCTCTTTCTCTCTCTCTCACTCACTCCCAGCTTCTCTTTCTCTCTCTCTCTCACACAGCTTCTCATTCTCTCTCTCTCACTCACACACAGCTTCTCTTTCTCTCTCTCTAACTCTCTCACTCCCAACTTCTCTTTCTCTCTCACTCACAGCTTTTCTTTCTCTCTCTCTCTCACTCACTCAGGCTTCTCTTTCTCTCTCTTTCTCTCTCACACAGCTTCTTTCTCTCTCTCTCACTAACTCACAGCTTCTCTTTCTCTCTCTCTCACTCACTCACAGCTTCCCTTTCTCTCTCTCTCTCACTCACAGCTTCTCTTTCTCTCTCTTTCACTCACTCACAGCTTCTCTCTCTCTGTCTCTCTCACTCACGGCTTCTATTTCTCTCTCTCTCACTAACTCTCAGCTTCTCCTTCTCTCTCTCTCACTCACTCACAGCTTCTCTTTCTCTCTCTCTCTCACACCTTCTCATTCTCTCTCTCTCTCTCACTCACACACAGCTTCTCTTTCTCTCTCTCTAACTCTCTCACTCACAGCTTCTCTTTCTCTCTCACTCACAGTTTTTCTTTCTCTCTCTCTCTCTCTCACTCACGCTTCTCTTTCTCTCTCTTTCTCTCTCACACAGCTTCTCTTTCTCTCTCTCACTAACTCACAGCTTCTCTTTCTCTCTCTCTCTCACTCACTCACATCTTCTATTTCTCTCTCTCTCACACAGCTTCTCTTTCTCTCTATCTCTCTCACTCACAGCTTCTCTTTTCTCTCTCTCTCACTCACTCACAGCTTCGCTTTCTCTCTCTCTCTCACTCACTCACATCTTCTATTTCTCTCTCTCTCACAGCTTCTCTTTCTCTCTATCTCTCTCACTCACAGTTTCTCTTTTCTCTCTCTCTCACTCACTCACAGCTTCTCTTTCTCTCTCTCTCTCTCACTCAAAGCTTTTCTTTCTCTCTCTCTCACTCACACTTCTCTTTCTCTCTCTTTCTCTCTCACACAGCTTCTCTTTCTCTCTCTCTCACTAAGTCACAGCTTCTCTTTCTCTCTCTCTCACTCACTCACAGCTTCTCTTTCTCTCTCTCTCTCTCGTACTCACAACTTCTGTTTCTCTCTGTCTCTCACTCACAGCTTCAATTTCTCTCTCTCACTAACTCACAGCTTCTCCTTCTCTCTCTCTCACTCACTCACAGCTTCCTTTCTCTCTCTCTCACAGCTTCTCATTCTCTCTCTCTCTCTCACTCACACACAGCTTCTCTTTCTCTCTCTCTCTATCTCTCTCACTCACAGCTTCTCTTTCTCTCTCACTCACAGCTTTTCATTCTCTCTCTCACTCACTCATGCTTCTCTTTCTCTCTCTGTCTTTCTCACACAGCTTCTCTTTCTCTCTTTCTCATTAACCCACATCTTCTCTTTCTCACTCACTCACTCACTCACAGCTTCTCTTTCTCTCTCTCTCACTCACAGTTTCTCTTTCTCTCTCTCTCTCTCTCACTCACAGCTTCTCTCTCTATCTCTCTCTTACTCATGGCTTCTATTTCTCTCTCTCTCACTAACTCATAGCTTCTCTTTCTCTCTCTCTCTCACTCACAGCTTCTCTTTCTCTCTCTCTCACTCACTCACAGCTTCTCTCTCTCTGTGTCTCTCACTCACGGCTTCTATTTCTCTCTCTCTCACTAACTCACAGCACCTTCTCTCTCTCTCACTCACTCACAGCTTCTCTTTCTCTCTCTCTCTCACACCTTCTCACTCTCTCTCTCTCTCTCACTCACACACAGCTTCTCTTTCTCTCTCTCTCTAAGTCTCTCACTCACAGCTTCTCTTTCTCTCTCACTCACAGCTTTTCTTTCTCTCTCTCTCACTAACATACAGCTTCTCTTTCTCTCTCTCACTCACTCACACCTTCTCTTTCTCTCTCTCTCTCACTCACAGCTTCTATTTCTCTCTCTTTCTCTCTCACACAGCTACTCTTTCTCTCTCTCTCTCTCTCACTAACTCACATCTTCTCTTTCTCTCTCCCTCTCTCACTCACAGCTTCTCTTTCTCTCTCTCTCACTCACAGCTTCTCTCTCTCTGTCTCTCTCACTCATGGCTTCTATTTCTCTCTCTCTCACTAACTCACAGCTTCTCTTTCTCTCTCACACACACAGCTTTTCTCTCACTCACTCACTCACTCACAGCTTCTATTTCTCTCTCTTTCTCTCTCACTCACGGCTTCTATTTCTCTCTCTCGCACTAACTCACAGCTTCTCTTTCTCTCTCTCTCTCACAGCTTTTCTCTCTCTCTCTCTCTCACTCACTCACAGTTTCTATTTCTCTCTCTTTCTCTCTCACACAGCTTCTCTTTCTCTCTCTCTCACTAACTCACAGCTTCTCTTTCTCTCACTCACACACAGCTTTTCTCTCTCTCTCACTCACTCATGCCTCTCTTTCTCTCTCTTTCTCTCTCACACAGCTTCTCTTTCTCTCTCTCTCACTAACTCACAGCTTCTCTTTCTCTCTCTCTCTCACTCACTCACAGCTTCTCTTTCTCTCTCTCTCACTCACTGCTTCTCTTTCTCTCTCTCTCACTCACACAGCTTCTCTCTCTCTGTCTCTCTCACTCACGGCTTCTATTTCTCTCTCTCTCACTAACTCACAGCTTCTCTTTCTCTCTCTTTCTCACAGCTTCTCTCTCTCTCTCTCACTCACTCACACCTTCTATTTCTCTCTCACACACACAGCTTCTCTTTCTCTCTATCTCTCTCACTCACAGCTTCTCTTTTCTCTCTCTCTCACTCACAGCTTCTCTTTCTCTTTCTCTCTCTCACTCACAGCTTCTTTCTCTCTCACACACAGCTTCTCTTTCTCTCTCTCTCACTCACTCACAGCTTCTCTCTCTCTGTCTCTCTCACTCACGGCTTCTATTTCTCTCTCTCTCACTAACTCACAGCTTCTCCTTCTCTCTCTCTCACTCACTCACAGCTTCTCTTTCTCTCTCTCTCTCACAGCTTCTCATTCTCTCTCTGTCTCTCACTCACACACAGCTTCTCTTTCTCTCTCTCTCTAACTCTCTGACTCACATCTTCTCTTTCTCTCTCACTCACAGCTTTTATTTCTCTCTCTCTCACTCACTCACGCTTCTCTTTCTCTCTCTTTCTCTCTCATACAGCTTCTCTTTCTCTCTCCCTCACTAACTCACAGCTTCTCTTTCTCTCTCTCTCACTCACTCACTTCTCTTTCTCTCTCTCTCACACACTCACAGCTTCTCTTTCTCTCTGTCTCCCTCACTCACAGCTTCTCTCTCTCTATCTCTCTCACTCACTGCTTCTATTTCTCTCTCTCTCACTAACTCACAGCTTCTCTCTCTCTCTCACAGCTTTTCTTTCTCTCTCTCTCACTCACTCACAGCTTCTATTTCTCTCTCTTTCTCTCTCACACAGCTTCTCTTTCTCTCTCACTAACTCACAGCTTCTCTTTCTCTCTCTCTCTCTCACTCATTCACAGCTTCTTTTTCTCTCTCTCTCACTCACTCACATCTTCTATTTCTCTCTCTCACACACAGGTTCTCTTTCTCTCTATCTCTCTCACTCACAGCTTCTCTTTCTCTCTCTCACTCACAGCTTCTCTCTCTCTCACTCACAGCTTCTCTTTCTCTCTCTCTCTTGCTCACTCACAGGTTCTATTTCTCTCTATGTCTCCCTAACTCACAGCTTCTCTTTCTCTCTCTCTCTCTCTCACTCACAGCTTCTCTTTCGCATTCTCTCTGTCACTCACAGCTTCTCTTTCTCTCTCCCTCACAGCTTCTCTTTCTCTCTCTCTCTCACTCACTCACTCACAGCTTCTCTTTCTCTCTCACTCACAGCTTTTCTTTCTCTCTCTCACACACTCACACTTCTCTTTCTCTCTGTCTCTCTCACACAGCTTCTCTTTCTCTCTTTCTCACTAACCCACAGCTTCTCTTTCTCTCTCTCTCACTCACTCACAGCTTCTCTTTCTCTCTCTCTCACTCACAGCTTCTCTTTCTCTCTGTCTCTCTCACACAGCTTCTCTTTCTCTCTTTCTCACTAACCCATACCTTCTCTTTCTCTTTCTCTCACTCACTCACAGCTTCTCTTTCTCTCTCTCTCTCACTCACAGCTTCTCTTTCTCTCTCTCACTCACTCACAGCTTTTCTTTCTCTCTCTCTACACAGCATCTCTTTCTCTCTCTCTCTCACTCACAGTTTCTCTTTCTCTCTCTCACTCACAGCTTTGCTTTCTCTCTCTCTCACTCACAGCTTCTCTTTCACTCTCTCACTCACAGCTTCTCTTTCTCTATCACAGTATCTTTCTCTCTCACTCACTCACAGTATCTCTTTCTCTCACTCTCTCACTCTCTCAAACCTTCTCTTTCTCTATCTCTCTCACTCACAGCTTCTCTTTCTCTCTCTCACTCACAGCTTCTCTCTCTCTCTCTCTCTCTCACTCACAGCTTCTCTTTCTCTCTCTCTCTTGCTCACTCACAGGTTCTATTTCTCTCTCTGTCTCCCTCACTCACAGCTTCTCTTTCTCTCTCTCTCTCTCTCACTCACAGCTTCTCTTTCGCTTTCTCTCTCACACTCACAGCTTCTCTCGCTCTCTCTCTCTCACTCACATCTTCTCTTTCTCTCTCTCTCTCACTCTCTCACTCACAGCTTCTCTTTCTCTCTCACTCACAGCTTTCCTTTCTCTCTCTCACTCACACTTCTCTTTCTCTCTGTCTCTCTCACACAGCTTCTCTTTCTCTCTCACTCACTCACAGCTTCTATTTCTCTCTCTCTCTCACTCACAGCTTCTCTTTCTCTCTGTCTCTCTCACTCACAGCTTCTCTTTCTCTCTCACAGCTTCTCTTTCTCTCTCTCACTCACAGCTTCTCTCTCTCTCTCTCTCTCACTCACAGCTTCTCTTTCTCTCTCTCTCTTGCTCACTCACAGGTTCTATTTCTCTCTCTGTCTCCCTCACTCACAGCTTCTCTTTCGCTCTCTCTCTCACTCACAGCTTTTCTTTCTCTCTCTCTCTCACTCACTCATGCTTCTCTTTCTCTCTCTGTCTCTCTCACACAGCGTCTCTTTCTCTCTCTCTCACTAACTCACAGGTTCTCTTTCTCTCTATCTCATTCACTCACAGCTACTATTTCTCTCTCACACACACAGCTTCACTTTCTATCTCTCTCACTCACAGCTTCTCCTTTCTTTCTCTCTCTCTCACTCACTCACAGCTTCTCTCTCTCTCTCTCACTCAGCTTCTCTTTCTCTCTCTCTCTCACTCACAGCTTCTCTTTCTCTCTTTCTCTCACTCACAGCTTCTCTTTCTCTCTCTCCCTCACTCACAGCTTCTCTTTCTCTCTCTCTCACTCACAGCTTCTATTTCTATCTCTCTCTCATTCACAGCTTCTCTCTCTCTCTCTCTCACTCACAGCTTCTCTTTCTCTTTCTCTCACTCACTCACAGCTTCTCTTTCTCCCTCTGGCTCTCACACTCACAGCTTCTCTTTCCCTCTCTCTCACTCACTCACAGCTTCTCTTTCTCTCTCTCACTCACTCACAGCTTCTCTTTCTCTCTCCCTCTCACTGACAGCTTCTCTTTCTCTCTCTCTCTCTCTCACTCACTGCTTCTCTCTCTCAGTCTCTCTCACTCACAGCTTCTCTTTCTCTCTCTCACACACAGCTTCTCTTTCTCTCTCTCACACACACACAGCTTCTCTTTTCTCTCTCTCTCCCTCACTCACAACTTCTGTTTCTCTCTGTCTCTCACTCACAGCTTCAATTTCTCTCTCTCACTAACTCACAGCTTCTCCTTCTCTCTCTCTCACTCACTCACAGCTTCCTTTTTCTCTCTCTCACACAGATTTCTCATTCTCTCTCTCTCTCACTCACACACAGCTTCTCTTTCTCTCTCTCTCACTCACTCACAGCTTCTCTCTCTCTCTCTCTCACTCACAGCTTCTCTTTCTCTCTCTCTCACGCACAGGTTCTATTTCACTCACTGTCTCCCTCACTCACAGGTTCACTATCTCTCTCACTCTCTCACTCACAGCTTCTCTTTCTCCCTCTCACTCACAGCTTCTCTTTCTCTCTCTATCTCTCTCTCACACACAGCTTCTCTTTCTCTCTCTCTCTCTAACTCTCTCACTCACAGCTTCTCTTTCTCTCTCTCACTCACAGCTTCTCTTTCTCTCTCTCTCTCACTCACAGCTTCTCTTTCTCTCTCTCTCTCACTCACAGCTTCTCTTTCTCTCTCTCTCTCACTCACAGCTTCTCTTTCTCTCTCTCTCTCACTCACAGCTTTTCTTTCTCTCTCTCTCACTCACTCATGCTTCTCTTTCTCTCTCTGTCTCTCTCACACAGCTTCTCTTTCTCTCTCTCTCACTAACTCACAACTTCTCTTTCTCTCTATCTCATTCACTCACAGCTACTATTTCTCTCACTCACACACAGCTTCACTTTCTATCTCTCTCACTCACAGCTTCTCCTTTCTTTCTCTCTCTCTCACTCACTCACAGCTTCTCTTTCTCTCTCTCTCACTCACAGCTTCTCTTTCTCTCTCTCTCTCTCACTCACAGCTTTTCTTTCTCTCTCTCCCTCACTCACAGCTTCTCTTTCTCTCTCTCTCACTCACAGCTTCTATTTCTATCTCTCTCTCATTCACATCTTCTCTCTCTCTCTCTGTCTCACTCACAGCTTCTCTTTCTCTTTCTCTCACTCACTCACAGCTTCTATTTCTCCCTCTGGCTCTCACACTCACAGCTTCTCTTTCTCTCTCTCTCACTCACTCACAGCTTCTCTTTCTCTCTCTCACTCACAGCTTCTCTTTCTCTCTCTCTCTCACTGACAGCTTCTCTTTCTCTCTCTCTCTCTCACTCACAGCTTCTCTCTCTCTGTATCCCTCACTCACAGCTTCTCTTTCTCTCTCTCTCACCCACTCACATCTTCTATTTCTCTCTCTCACACACAGCTTCTCTTTCTCTCTCTCTCTCTCACGCACAGTTTCTCTTTCTCTCTCTCACTCACAGCTTCGCTTTCTCTCTCTCTCACTCACAGCTTCTCTTTCACTCTCTCACTCACAGCTTCTCTTTCTCTCTCACAGCTTCTTTCTCTCTCTCTCTCACTCACAGTATCTCTTTCTCTCGCTCTCTCACTCTCTCAAACCTTCTCTTTCTCTATCTCTCTCACTCACAGCTTCTCTTTCTCTCTCTCACTCACAGCTTCTCTCTCTCTCTCTCACTCACTCACAGCTTCTCTTTCTCTCTCTCACTTGCTCACTCACAGGTTCTATTTCTCTCTATGTCTCCCTCACTCACAGCTTCTCTTTCTCTCTCTCTCTCTCTCACTCACAGCTTCTCTTTCACATTCTCTCTCTCACTCACAGCTTCTCTTACTCTCTCTCTCTCTCTCACTCACAGCTGCTCTTTCTCTCTCTCTCTCACTCACTCACTCACAGCTTCTCTTTCTCTCTCACTCACAGCTTTTCTTTCTCTCTCTCACTCACTCTCACACTTCTCTTTCTCTCTGTCTCTCTCACACAGCTTCTCTTTATCTCTTTCTCACTAACCCACAGCTTCTCTTTCTCTCTCTCTCACTCACTCACAGCTTCTCTTTCTCTCTCTCTCTCACTCACAGCTTCTCTTTCTCTCTGTCTCTCTCACACAGCTTCTCTTTCTCTCTTTCTCACTAACCCACAGCTTCTCTTTCTCTCTCTCTCACTCACTCACAGCTTCTCTTTCTCTCTCTCTCTCACTCACAGCTTCTCTTTCTCTCTCTATCTCACTCACTCACAGCTTCTCTCTCTCTCTCACTCACAGCTTCTATTTCTCTCTCTCTCACTAACTCACAGCTTCTCTTTCTCTCTCTCTCTCACAGCTTTTCTCTCTCTCTCTCACTCACAGCTTCTCTTTCTCTCTCTCTCACTCACTCACATCTTCTATTTCTCTCTCTCTCACACAGCATCTCTTTCTCTCTCTCTCCCTCACAGCTTCTCTTTCTCTCCCTCTCTCACTCACAGCTTCTCTTTCTCTTTCTCTCTCTCACTCACAGCTTCTCTCTCTCTCTCTCACTCACAGCTTCTCTTTCTCTCTCTCTCCCTCACTTACAGCTTCTCTCTCTAACAGCTTCTATTGGTCTCTCTCTCTCACTCACAGCTTCTCTCTCTCTCTCTCTCACTCACAGCTTCTCTTTCTCTCTCACTCACAGCTTCTCTTTCTCTCTCACTCACTCACTCACCGCTTCTCTTTTGCTCTCTCACTCACAGCTTCTCTTTCTCTCTCTCTCACAGCTTCTCGTTCTCTCTCACTCACAACTTCTCTTTCTCTCTCTCACTCACTCACAGCTTTTCTTTCTCTCTCTCTCCACACAGCTTCTCTTTCTCTCTCTCTCTCACTCACAGTTTCTCTTTCTCTCTCTCACTCACAGCTTCGCTTTCTCTCTCTCTCACTCATTCACCGCTTCTGTTTCACTCTCTCACTCACAGCTTCTCTTTCTCTCTCACAGCTTCTTTCTGTCTCTCTCACTCACAGTATCTCTTTCTCTCGCTCTCTCACTCACTTAAACCTTCTCTTTCTCTATCTCTCTCACTCACAGCTTCTCTTTCTCTCTCTCACTCACAGCTTCTCTCTTTCTCTCTCACTCACACCTTCTCTTTCTCTCTCTCTCTTGCTCACTCACAGGTTCTATTTCTCTCTCTGTCTCCCTCACTCACAGCTTCTCTTTCTCTCTCTCACACACTCACAGATTCTCTTTCTCTCTCTCTCACTCACAGCTTCTCTCTCTCTGTCTCTCTCACTCACAGCTTCTCTTTCTCTCTCTCACACACAGCTTCACTTTCTCTCTCACACACACAAGCTTCTCTATCTCTCTCTCTCACACTCACTCTCAACTTCTGTTTCTCTCTGTCTCTCACTCATAGCTTCAATTCCTCTCTCTCTCACAAACTCACAGCTTCTCCTTCTCTCTCTCTCACTCCCTCACAGCTTCTCTTTCTCTCTCTCTCACAGCTTCTCATTCTCTCTCTCTCGCTCACTCACACACAGCTTCTCTCTCTCTCTCTCACTCACAGCTTCTCTTTCTCTCTCACTCACAGCTTTTCTTTCTCTCTCTCTCTCACTCACTCACGCTTCTCTTTCTCTCTCTTTCTCTCTCACACAGCTTCTCTTTCTCTCTCACTAACTCACATCTTCTATTTCTCTCTCACACACACAGCTTCTCCTTCTCTCTATCTCTCTCACTCACATCTTCTCTTTTCTCTCTCTCTCACTCACTCACAGCTTCTCTTTCTCTCTCTCTCTCACTCACACAAATCTTCTATTTCTCTCTCTCTCTCACAGCTTCTCTTTCTCTCTATCTCTCTCACTCACAGCTTCTCTTTTCTCTCTCTCTCTCACTCACTCACAGCTTCTCTTTCTCTCTCTCTCTCTCACTCACAGCTTTTCTTTCTCTCTCTCTCACTCACGTTTCTCTTTCTCTCTCTTCCTCTCTCACACAGCTTCTCTTTCTCTCTCTCTCACTAACTCACAGCTTCTCTTTCTCTCTCTCTCACTCACTCACAGCTTCTCTTTCTCTCTCTCTCTCGTACTCACAGCTTCTCTTTCTCTCTCTCACTCACTCACAGCTTCTCTCTCTCTCTCTCATTCACTCACAGCTTCTCTTTTCTCTCTCACTCACTCACTCACATCTTCTATTTCTCTCTCTCACACACAGCTTCTCTTTCTCTCTATCTCTCTCACTCACAGCTTCTCTTTCTCTCTCTCACTCACAGCTTCTCTCTCTCTCTCACTCACAGCTTCTCTTTCTCTCTCTCTCTTGCTCACTCACAGGTTCTATTTCTCTCTATGTCTCCCTCACTCACAGCTTCTCTTTCTCTCTCTCTCTCACTCACAGCTTCTATTTCTCTCTCTCTCACTAACTCACAGCTCCTTCTCTCTCTCTCACTCACTCACAGCTTCTCTTTCTCTCTCTCTCTAACTCTCTCACTCACAGCTTCTCTTTCTCTCTCACACAGCTTTTCTTTCTCTCTCTCTCTAACTCACTCACGCTTCTCTTTCTCTCCCTTTCTCTCTCACACAGCTTCTCTTTCTCTCTCTCTCACTAACTCACAGCTTCTCTTTCTCTCTCTCTCACTCACTCACACCTTCTCTTTCTCTCTCTCACTCACAGCTTCTATTTCTCTCTCTTTCTCTCTCACACAGCTTCTCTTTCTCTCTCTCTCTCTCACTAACTCACATCTTCTCTTTCTCTCTCCCTCTCTCACTCACAGCTTCTCTTTCTCTCTCTCACACTCACAGCTTCTCTCTCTCTCTGTCTCTCTCACTCACGGCTTCTATTTCTCTCTCTCTCACTAACTCACAGCTTCTATTTCTCTCTCTCACACACAGCTTTTCTCTCTCTCTCTCACTCACTCACAGCTTCTATTTCTCTCTCTTTCTCTCTCACTCACGGCTTCTATTTCTCTCTCTCTCACTAACTCACAGCTTCTCTTTCTCTCTCACAGCTTCTTTCTGTCTCTCTCACTCACAGTATCTCTTTCTCTCGCTCTCTCACTCACTTAAACCTTCTCTTTCTCTATCTCTCTCACTCACAGCTTCTCTTTCTCTCTCTCACTCACAGCTTCTCTCTTTCTCTCTCACTCACACCTTCTCTTTCTCTCTCTCTCTTGCTCACTCACAGGTTCTATTTCTCTCTCTGTCTCCCTCACTCACAGCTTCTCTCTCTCTCTCTCTCACACACTCACAGATTCTCTTTCTCTCTCTCTCTCACTCACAGCTTCTCTCTCTCTGTCTCTCTCACTCACAGCTTCTCTTTCTCTCTCTCACACACAGCTTCTCTTTCTCTCTCACACACACAAGCTTCTCTATCTCTCTCTCACTCACTCTCAACTTCTGTTTCTCTCTGTCTCTCACTCACAGCTTCAATTCCTCTCTCTCTCACAAACTCACAGCTTCTCCTTCTCTCTCTCTCACTCCCTCACAGCTTCTCTTTCTCTCTCTCTCACAGCTCATTCTCTCTCTCTCGCTCACTCACACACAGCTTCTCTCTCTCTCTAACTCTCTCACTCACAGCTTCTCTTTCTCTCTCACTCACAGCTTTTCTTTCTCTCTCTCTCACTCACTCACGCTTCTCTTTCTCTCTCTTTCTCTCTCACACAGCTTCTCTTTCTCTCTCACTAACTCACAGCTTCTCTTTCTCTCTCTCTCTCACTCACTCACATCTTCTATTTCTCTCTCTCACACACAACTTCTCTTTCTCTCTATTTCTCTCACTCACAGCTTCTCTTTTCTCTCTCTCTCACTCACTCACAGCTTCTCTTTCTCTCTCTCTCTCACTCACTCAAATCTTCTATTTATCTCTCTCTCTCACAGCTTCTCTTTCTCTCTCTCTCTCACTCACAGCTTTTCTTTCTCTCTCTCTCTATCACGCTTCTCTTTCTCTCTCTTTCTCTCTCACACAGCTTCTCTTTCTCTCTCTCACTCACTCACAGCTTCTCTCTATCTCTCTCACTCACTCACAGCTTCTCTTTTCTCTCTCACTCACTCACTCACATCTTCTATTTCTCTCTCTCACACACAGCTTCTCTTTCTCTCTATCTCTCTCACTCACAGCTTCTCTTTCTCTCTCTCACTCACAGCTTCTCTCTCTCTCTCTCACTCACAGCTTCTCTTTCTCTCTCTCTCTTGCTCACTCACAGGTTCTATTTCTCTCTATGTCTCCCTCACTCACAGCTTCTCTTTCTCTCTCTCTCTCTCTCTCTCTCTCTCACTCACAGCTTCTCTTTCGCATTCTCTCTCTCACTCACAGCTTCTCTCTCTCTCTCTCACTCACAGCTTCTCTTTCTCTCTCTCACTCACTCACTCACTCACAGCTTCTCTTTCTCTCTCACTCACAGCTTTTCTTTCTCTCTCTCACGCACTCACACTTCTCTTTCTCTCTGTCTCTCTCACACAGCTTCTCTTTCTCTCTTTCTCACTAACCCACAGCTTCTCTTTCTCTCTCTCTCACTCACTCACAGCTTCTCTTTCTCTCTCTCTCTCACTCACAGCTTCTCTTTCTCTCTGTCTCTCTCACACAGCTTCTCTTTCTTTCTTTCTCACTAACCCACAGCTTCTCTTTCTCTCTCTCTCACTCACTCACAGCTTCTCTTTCTCTCTCTCTCTCACTCACAGCTTCTCTTTCTCTCTCTATCTCACTCACTCACAGCTTCTCTCTCTCTGTCTCTCTCACTCACAGTTTCTATTTCTCTCTCTCTCACTAACTCACAGCTTCTCTTTCACTCTCTCTCAATCACAGCTTTTCTCTCTCTCTCTCACTCACAGCTTCTCTTTCTCTCTCTCTCACTCACTCACATCTTCTATTTCTCTCTCTCACACATCTTCTCTTTCTCTCTATCTCTCTCACTCACAGCTTCTCTTTTCTGTCTCTCTCACTCACTCACAGCTTCTCTTTCTCTCTCTCTCCCTCACAGCTTCTCTTTCTCTCCCTCTCTCACTCACAGCTTCTCTTTCTCTTTCTCTCTCTCACTCACAGCTTCTCTCTCTCTCTCACTCACAGCTTCTCTTTCTCTCTCTCTCCCTCACAGCTTCTCTCTCTCTCTCTAACAGCTTCTATTGGTCTCTCTCTCTCACTCACAGCTTCTCTCTCTCTCTCACTCACAGCTTCTCTTTCTCTCTCACTTACAGCTTCTCTTTCTCTCTCACTCACTCACTCACCGCTTCTCTTTTGCTCTCTCACAGCTTCTCTTTCTCTCTCTCTCTCACAGCTTCTCTTTCTCTCTCACTCACAACTTCTCTTTCTCTCTCTCACTCACTCACAGCTTTTCTTTCTCTCTCTCTCCACACAGCTTCTCTTTCTCTCTCTCTCTCACTCACAGTTTCTCTTTCTCTCTCTCACTCACAGCTTCGCTTTCTCTCTCTCTCACTCATTCACCGCTTCTCTTTCACTCTCTCACTCACAGCTTCTCTTTCTCTCTCACAGCTTCTTTCTGTCTCTCTCACCCACAGTATCTCTTTCTCTCGCTCTCTCACTCACTCAAACCTTCTCTTTCTCTCTCTCTCACTCACAGCTTCTCTTTCTCTCTCTCACTCACAGCTTCTCTCTTTCTCTCTCACTCACAGCTTCTCTTTCTCTCTCTCTCTTGCTCACTCACAGGTTCTATTTCTCTCTCTGTCTCCCTCACTCACAGCTTCTCTTTCTCTCTCTCTCACACTCACAGATTCTCTTTCTCTCTCTCTCTCTCACTCACAGCTTCTCTCTCTCTGTCTCTCTCACTCACAGATTCTCTTTCTCTCTCACACACACAGCTTCTCTTTCTCTCTCTCACACACAAGCTTCTCTATCTCTCTCTCTCTCTCTCACTCACTCTCAACTTATGTTTCTCTCTGTCTCTCACTCACAGCTTCAATTCCTCTCTCTCTCACAAACTCACAGCTTCTCCTTCTCTCTCTCTCACTCACTCACAGCTTCTCTTTCTCTCTCTCTCACAGCTTCTCATTCTCTCTCTCTCGCTCACTCACACACAGCTTCTCTCTCTCTCTAACTCTCTCACTCACAGCTTCTCTTTCTCTCTCACTCACAGCTTTTCTTTCTCTCTCTCTCACTCACTCACGCTTCTCTTTCTCTCTCTTTCTCTCACACAGCTTCTCTTTCTCTCTCTCACTAACTCACAGCTTCTCTTTCTCTCTCTCTCTCACTCACTCACATCTTCTATTTCTCTCTCTCACACACAGCTTCTCTTTCTCTCTATCTCTCTCACTCACAGCTTCTCTTTTCTCTCTCTCTCACTCACTCACAGCTTCTCTTTCTCTCTCTCTCTCACTCACTCAAATCTTCTATTTCTCTCTCTCTCACACAGCTTCTCTTTCTCTCTATCTCTCTCACTCACAGCTTCTCTTTTCTCTCTCTCTCACTCACTCACAGCTTCTCTTTCTCTCTCTCTCTCACTCACAGCTTTTCTTTCTCTCTCTCTCTCACTCACGCTTCTCTTTCTCTCTCTTTCTCTCTCACACAGCTTCTCTTTCTCTCTCTCTCACTAACTCACAGCTTCTCTTTCTCTCTCTCTCACTCACTCACAGCTTCTCTTTCTCTCTCTCTCTCATACTCACAGATTCTCTTTCTCTCTCTCACTCACTCACAGCTTCTCTCTCTCTCTCACTCACTCACAACTTCTCTTTTCTCTCTCACTCACTCACTCACATCTTCTATTTCTCTCTCTCACACACAGCTTCTCTTTCTCTCTATCTCTCTCACTCACAGCTTCTGTTTTTCTCTCTCTCTCACTCACTCACATCTTCTATTTCTCTCTCTCTCACACAGCTTCTCTTTCTCTCTCTCTCACTCACTCCCAGCTTCTCTTTCTCTCTCTCTCACACAGCTTCTCATTCTCTCTCTCTCACTCACACACAGCTTCTCTTTCTCTCTCTCTCTAACTCTCTCACTCCCAACATCTCTTTCTCTCTCACTCACAGCTTTTCTTTCTCTCTCTCTCTCACTCACTCATGCTTCTCTTTCTCTCTCTTTCTCTCTCACACAGCTTCTTTCTCTCTCTCTCACTAACTCACATCTTCTCTTTCTCTCTCTCTCACTCACTCACAGCTTCTCTTTCTCTCTCTCTCTCACTCACAGCTTCTCTTTCTCTCTCTCTCTCACTCACTCACAGCTTCTCTCTCTCTGTCTCTCTCACTCACGGCTTCTATTTCTCTCTCTCTCACTTACTCACAGCTTCTCCTTCTCTCTCTCTCACTCACTCACTGCTTCTCTTTCTCTCTCTCTCTCTCACACCTTCTCATTCTCTCTCTCTCTCTCACTCACACACAGCTTCTCTTTCTCTCTCTCTCTAACTCTGTCACTCACAGCTTCTCTTTCTCTCTCACTCACAGCTTTTCTTTCTCTCTCTCTCTCACTCACTCACGCTTCTTTTTCTCTCTCTTTCTCTCTCACACAGCTTCACTTTCTCTCTATCTCTCTCACACACAGCTTCTCTTTTCTCTCTCATTCACTCACTCACAGCTTCTCTTTCTCTCTCTCTCTCACTCACTCACATCTTCTATTTCTCTCTCTCTCACAGCTTCTCTTTCTCTCTATCTCTCTCACTCACAGCTTCTCTTTTCTCTCTCTCTCACTCACTCACAGCTTCTCTTTCTCTCTCTCTCTCACTCACAGCTTTTCTTTCTCTCTCTCTCACTCACGCTTCTCTTTCTCTCTCTTTCTCTCTCACACAGCTTCTCTTTCTCTCTCTCTCACTAACCCACAGCTTCTCTTTCTCTCTCTCTCTCGTACTCACAGCTTCTCTTTCTCTCTCTCACTCACTCACAGCTTCTCTCTCTCTCACTCACTCACAGCTTCTCTTTTCTCTCTCTCTCACTCACTCACATCTTCTATTTCTCTCTCTCACACACAGCTTCTCTTTCTCTCTATCTCTCTCACTCACAGGTTCTCTTTTTCTCTCTCTCTCACTCACTCACATCTTCTATTTCTCTCTCACTAACTCACAGCTTCTCTTTCTCTCTCTCTCACTCACTCACATCTTCTATTTCTCTCTCACACACAGCATCTCTTTCTCTCTATCTCTCTCACTCACAGCTTCTCTTTTCTGTCTCTCTCACTCACTCACAGCTTCTCTTTCTCTCTCTCTCCCTCACAGCTTCTCTTTCTCTCCCTCTCACTCACAGCTTCTCTTTCTCTTTCTCTCTCTCACTCACAGCTTCTCTCTCTCTCTCACTCACAGCTTCTCTTTCTCTCTCTCTCCCTCACTTACAGCTTCTCTCTCTAACAGCTTCTATTGGTCTCTCTCTCACTCACAGCTTCTCTCTCTCTCTCTCACAGCTTCTCTTTCTCTCTCACTCACAGCTTCTCTTTCTCTCTCACTCACTCACTCACCGCTTCTCTTTTGCTCTCTCACTCACAGCTTCTCTTTCTCTCTCTCTCACAGCTTCTCGTTCTCTCTCACTCACAACTTCTCTTTCTCTCTCTCACTCACTCACAGCTTCTCTTTCTCTCTCTCTCCACACAGCTTCTCTTTCTCTCTCTCACTCACAGTTTCTCTTTCTCTCTCTCACTCACAGCTTCACTTTCTCTCTCTCTCACTCATTCACCGCTTCTCTTTCACTCTCTCACTCACAGCTTCTCTTTCTCTCTCACAGCTTCTTTCTGTCTCTCTCACTCACAGTATCTCTTTCTCTCGCTCTCTCACTCACTTAAACCTTCTCTTTCTCTATCTCTCTCACTCACAGCCTCTCTTTCTCTCTCTCACTCACAGCTTCTCTCTTTCTCTCTCACTCACACCTTCTCTTTCTCTCTCTCTCTTGCTCACTCACAGGTTCTATTTCTCTCTCTGTCTCCCTCACTCACAGCTTCTCTTTCTCTATCTCACACAATCACAGATTCTCTTTCTCTCTCTCTCTCACTCACAGCTTCTCTCTCTCTGTCTCTCACTCACAGCTTCTCTTTCTCTCACACACACACAGCTTCTCTTTCTCTCTCACACACACAAGCTTCTCTATCTCTCTCTCTCTCTCACTCACTCTCAACTTCTGTTTCTCTCTGTCTCTCACTCCCAACTTCTCTTTCTCTCTCACTCACAGCTTTTCTTTCTCTCTCTCTCTCACTCACTCACGCTTCTCTTTCTCTCTCTTTCTCTCTCACACAGCTTCTTTCTCTCTCTCTCACTAACTCACAGCTTCTCATTCTCTCTCTCTCACTCACTCACAGCTTCTCTTTCTCTCTCTCTCTCACTCACAGCTTCTCTTTCTCTCTCTCTCACTCACTCACAGCTTCTCTCTCTCTGTCTCTCTCACTCACGGCTTCTATTTCTCTCTCTCTCACTAACTCACAGCTTCTCCTTCTCTCTCTCTCACTCACTCACAGCTTCTCTTTCTCTCTCTCTCTCACACCTTCTCATTCTCTCTCTCTCTCACTCACACACAGCTTCTCTTTCTCTCTCTCTCTAACTCTCTCACTCACAGCTTCTCTTTCTCTCTCACTCACAGCTTTTCTTTCTCTCTCTCTCTCACTCACTCACGCTTCTCTTTCTCTCTCTTTCTCTCTCACACAGATTCTCTTTCTCTCTCTCACTAACTCACAGCTTCTCTTTCTCTCTCTCTCTCACTCACTCACATCTTCTATTTCTCTCTCTCTCACACAGCTTCACTTTCTCTCTATCTCTCTCACTCACAGCTTCTCTTTTCTCTCTCTCTCACTCACTCACAGCTTCTCTTTCTCTCTCTCTCTCACTCACTCACATCTTCTATTTCTCTCTCTCTCACAGCTTCTCTTTCTATCTCTCTCACTCACAGCTTCTCTTTTCTCTCTCTCTCACTCACTCACAGCTTCTCTTTCTCTCTCTCTCTCTCACTCACAGCTTTTCTTTCTCTCTCTCTCACTCACGCTTCTCTTTCTCTCTCTTTCTCTCTCACACAGCTTCTCTTTCTCTCTCTCTCACTAACCCACAGCTTCTGTTTCTCTCTCTCTCACTCACTCACAGCTTCTCTTTCTCTCTCTCTCGTACTCACAGCTTCTCTTTCTCTCTCTCACTCACTCACAGCTTCTCTCTCTCTCTCTCACTCACAGCTTTTCTTTCTCTCTCTCTCACTCACGCTTCTCTTTCTCTCTCTTTCTCTCTCACACAGCTTCTCTTTCTCTCTCTCTCACTAACCCACAGCTTCTCTTTCTCTCTCTCTCTCGTACTCACAGCTTCTCTTTCTCTCTCTCACTCACTCACAGCTTCTCTCTCTCTCACTCACTCACAGCTTCTCTTTTCTCTCTCTCTCACTCACTCACATCTTCTATTTCTCTCTCTCACACACAGCTTCTCTTTCTCTCTATCTCTCTCACTCACAGGTTCTCTTTTTCTCTCTCTCTCACTCACTCACATCTTCTATTTCTCTCTCACTAACTCACAGCTTCTCTTTCTCTCTCTCTCACTCACTCACATCTTCTATTTCTCTCTCACACACAGCATCTCTTTCTCTCTATCTCTCTCACTCACAGCTTCTCTTTTCTGTCTCTCTCACTCACTCACAGCTTCTCTTTCTCTCTCTCTCCCTCACAGCTTCTCTTTCTCTCCCTCTCACTCACAGCTTCTCTTTCTCTTTCTCTCTCTCACTCACAGCTTCTCTCTCTCTCTCACTCACAGCTTCTCTTTCTCTCTCTCTCCCTCACTTACAGCTTCTCTCTCTAACAGCTTCTATTGGTCTCTCTCTCTCACTCACAGCTTCTCTCTCTCTCTCTCACAGCTTCTCTTTCTCTCTCACTCACAGCTTCTCTTTCTCTCTCACTCACTCACTCACCGCTTCTCTTTTGCTCTCTCACTCACAGCTTCTCTTTCTCTCTCTCTCACAGCTTCTCGTTCTCTCTCACTCACAACTTCTCTTTCTCTCTCTCACTCACTCACAGCTTCTCTTTCTCTCTCTCTCCACACAGCTTCTCTTTCTCTCTCTCACTCACAGTTTCTCTTTCTCTCTCTCACTCACAGCTTCACTTTCTCTCTCTCTCACTCATTCACCGCTTCTCTTTCACTCTCTCACTCACAGCTTCTCTTTCTCTCTCACAGCTTCTTTCTGTCTCTCTCACTCACAGTATCTCTTTCTCTCGCTCTCTCACTCACTTAAACCTTCTCTTTCTCTATCTCTCTCACTCACAGCCTCTCTTTCTCTCTCTCACTCACAGCTTCTCTCTTTCTCTCTCACTCACACCTTCTCTTTCTCTCTCTCTCTTGCTCACTCACAGGTTCTATTTCTCTCTCTGTCTCCCTCACTCACAGCTTCTCTTTCTCTCTCTCACACAATCACAGATTCTCTTTCTCTCTCTCTCTCACTCACAGCTTCTCTCTCTCTGTCTCTCACTCACAGCTTCTCTTTCTCTCACACACACACAGCTTCTCTTTCTCTCTCACACACACAAGCTTCTCTATCTCTCTCTCTCTCTCACTCACTCTCAACTTCTGTTTCTCTCTGTCTCTCACTCCCAACTTCTCTTTCTCTCTCACTCACAGCTTTTCTTTCTCTCTCTCTCTCACTCACTCACGCTTCTCTTTCTCTCTCTTTCTCTCTCACACAGCTTCTTTCTCTCTCTCTCACTAACTCACAGCTTCTCATTCTCTCTCTCTCACTCACTCACAGCTTCTCTTTCTCTCTCTCTCTCACTCACAGCTTCTCTTTCTCTCTCTCTCACTCACTCACAGCTTCTCTCTCTCTGTCTCTCTCACTCACGGCTTCTATTTCTCTCTCTCTCACTAACTCACAGCTTCTCCTTCTCTCTCTCTCACTCACTCACAGCTTCTCTTTCTCTCTCTCTCTCACACCTTCTCATTCTCTCTCTCTCTCACTCACACACAGCTTCTCTTTCTCTCTCTCTCTAACTCTCTCACTCACAGCTTCTCTTTCTCTCTCACTCACAGCTTTTCTTTCTCTCTCTCTCTCACTCACTCACGCTTCTCTTTCTCTCTCTTTCTCTCTCACACAGATTCTCTTTCTCTCTCTCACTAACTCACAGCTTCTCTTTCTCTCTCTCTCTCACTCACTCACATCTTCTATTTCTCTCTCTCTCACACAGCTTCACTTTCTCTCTATCTCTCTCACTCACAGCTTCTCTTTTCTCTCTCTCTCACTCACTCACAGCTTCTCTTTCTCTCTCTCTCTCACTCACTCACATCTTCTATTTCTCTCTCTCTCACAGCTTCTCTTTCTATCTCTCTCACTCACAGCTTCTCTTTTCTCTCTCTCTCACTCACTCACAGCTTCTCTTTCTCTCTCTCTCTCTCACTCACAGCTTTTCTTTCTCTCTCTCTCACTCACGCTTCTCTTTCTCTCTCTTTCTCTCTCACACAGCTTCTCTTTCTCTCTCTCTCACTAACCCACAGCTTCTGTTTCTCTCTCTCTCACTCACTCACAGCTTCTCTTTCTCTCTCTCTCGTACTCACAGCTTCTCTTTCTCTCTCTCACTCACTCACAGCTTCTCTCTCTCTCACTCACTCACAGCTTCTCTTTTCTCTCTCTCACTCACTCACATCTTCTATTTCTCTCTCTCACACACAGCTTCTCTTTCTCTCTATCTCTCTCACTCACAGGTTCTCTTTCTCTCTCTCTCTCACTCACAGCTTTTCTTTCTCTCTCTCTCACTCACGCTTCTCTTTCTCTCTCTTTCTCTCTCACACAGCTTCTCTTTCTCTCTCTCTCAATAACCCACAGCTTCTCTTTCTCTCTCTCTCTCGTACTTACAGCTTCTCTTTCTCTCTCTCACTCACTCACAGCTTCTCTCTCTCTCACTCACTCACAGCTTCTCTTTTCTCTCTCTCTCACTCACTCACATCTTCTATTTCTCTCTCTCACACACAGCTTCTCTTTCTCTCTATCTCTCTCACTCACAGGTTCTCTTTTTCTCTCTCTCTCACTCACTCACATCTTCTATTTCTCTCTCACTAACTCACAGCTTCTCTTTCTCTCTCTCTCACTCACTCACATCTTCTATTTCTCTCTCACACACACAGCATCTCTTTCTCTCTATCTCTCTCACTCACAGCTTTTCTTTTCTGTCTCTCTCACTCACTCACAGCTTCTCTTTCTCTCTCTCTCCCTCACAGCTTCTCTTTCTCTCCCTCTCTCACTCACAGCTTCTCTTTCTCTTTCTCTCTCTCACTCACAGCTTCTCTTTCTCTCTCTCTCCCTCACTTACAGCTTCTCTCTCTAACAGCTTCTATTGGTCTCTCTCTCTCACTCACAGCTTCTCTCTCTCTCTCTCACAGCTTCTCTTTCTCTCTCACTCACAGCTTCTCTTTCTCTCTCACTCACTCACTCACCGCTTCTCTTTTGCTCTCTCACTCACAGCTTCTCTTTCTCTCTCTCTCACAGCTTTTCGTTCTCTCTCACTCACAACTTCTCTTTCTCTCTCTCACTCACTCACAGCTTTTCTTTCTCTCTCTCTCCACACAGCTTCTCTTTCTCTCTCTCACTCACAGTTTCTCTTTATCTCTCTCACTCACAGCTTTGCTTTCTCTCTCACTCATTCACCGCTTCTCTTTCACTCTCTCACTCACAGCTTCTCTTTCTCTCTCACAGCTTCTTTCTGTCTCTCTCACTCACAGTATCTCTTTCTCTCGCTCTCTCACTCACTTAAACCTTCTCTTTCTCTATCTCTCTCACTCACAGCTTCTCTTTCTCTCTCTCACTCACAGCTTCTCTCTTTCTCTCTCACTCACACCTTCTCTTTCTCTCTCTCTCTTGCTCACTCACAGGTTCTATTTCTCTCTCTGTCTCCCTCACTCACAGCTTCTCTTTCTCTCTCTCACACACTCACAGATTCTCTTTCTCTCTCTCTCTCACTCACAGCTTCTCTCTCTCTGTCTCTCACTCACAGCTTCTCTTTCTCTCACACACACACAGCTTCTCTTTCTCTCTCACACACACAAGCTTCTCTATCTCTCTCTCTCTCACTCACTCTCAACTTCTGTTTCTCTCTGTCTCTCACTCCCAACTTCTCTTTCTCTCTCACTCACAGCTTTTCTTTCTCTCTCTCTCTCACTCACTCACGCTTCTCTTTCTCTCTCTTTCTCTCTCACACAGCTTCTTTCTCTCTCTCTCACTAACTCACAGCTTCTCTTTCTCTCTCTCTCACTCACTCACAGCTTCTCTTTCTCTCTCTCTCTCACTCACAGCTTCTCTTTCTCTCTCTCTCACTCACTCACAGCTTCTCTCTCTCTGTCTCTCTCACTCACGGCTTCTATTTCTCTCTCTCTCACTAACTCACAGCTTCTCCTTCTCTCTCTCTCACTCACTCACAGCTTCTCTTTCTCTCTCTCTCTCACACCTTCTCATTCTCTCTCTCTCTCTCACTCACACACAGCTTCTCTTTCTCTCTCTCTCTAACTCTCTCACTCACAGCTTCTCTTTCTCTCTCACTCACAGCTTTTCTTTCTCTCTCTCTCTCACTCACTCACGCTTCTCTTTCTCTCTCTTTCTCTCTCACACAGCTTCTCTTTCTCTCTATCTCTCTCACTCACAGCTTCTCTTTCTCTCTCTCACTCACAGCTTCTCTCTCTCTCTCACTCACAGCTTCTCTTTCTCTCTCTCTCTTGCTCACTCACAGGTTCTATTTCTCTCTATGTCTCCCTCACTCACAGCTTCTCTTTCTCTCTCTCTCTCACTCACGGCTTCTATTTCTCTCTCTCTCACTAACTCACAGCTCCTTCTCTCTCTCTCACTCATTCACAGCTTCTCTTTCTCTCTCTCTCTAACTCTCTCACTCACAGCTTCTCTTTCTCTCTCACACAGCTTTTCTTTCTCTCTCTCTCTCACTCACTCACGCTTCTCTTTCTCTCCCTTTCTCTCTCACACAGCTTCTCTTTCTCTCTCTCTCACTAACTCACAGCTTCTCTTTCTCTCTCTCTCACTCACTCACACCTTCTCTTTCTCTCTCTCTCTCTCACTCACAGCTTCTATTTCTCTCTCTTTCTCTCTCACACAGCTTCTCTTTCTCTCTCTCTCACTAACTCACATCTTCTCTTTCTCTCTCCCTCTCTCACTCACAGCTTCTCTTTCTCTCTCACACACTCACAGCTTCTCTCTCTCTCTGTCTCTCTCACTCACGGCTTCTATTTCTCTCTCTCTCACTAACTCACAGCTTCTCTTTCTCTCTCTCACACACAGCTTTTCTCTCTCTCTCTCACTCACTCACAGCTTCTATTTCTCTCTCTTTCTCTCTCACTCACGGCTTCTATTTCTCTCTCTCTCACTAACTCACAGCTTCTCTTTCTCTCTCACAGCTTCTTTCTGTCTCTCTCACTCACAGTATCTCTTTCTCTCGCTCTCTCACTCACTTAAACCTTCTCTTTCTCTATCTCTCTCACTCACAGCTTCTCTTTCTCTCTCTCACTCACAGCTTCTCTCTTTCTCTCTCACTCACACCTTCTCTTTCTCTCTCTCTCTTGCTCACTCACAGGTTCTATTTCTCTCTCTGTCTCCCTCACTCACAGCTTCTCTTTCTCTCTCTCTCACACTCACAGATTCTCTTTCTCTCTCTCTCTCACTCACAGCTTCTCTCTCTCTGTCTCTCTCACTCACAGCTTCTCTTTCTCTCTCTCACACACAGCTTCTCTTTCTCTCTCTCACACACAAGCTTCTCTATCTCTCTCTCACTCACTCTCAACTTCTGTTTCTCTCTGTCTCTCACTCACAGCTTCAATTCCTCTCTCTCTCACAAACTCACAGCTTCTCCTTCTCTCTCTCTCACTCCCTCACAGCTTCTCTTTCTCTCTCTCTCACAGCTCATTCTCTCTCTCTCGCTCACTCACACACAGCTTCTCTCTCTCTCTAACTCTCTCACTCACAGCTTCTCTTTCTCTCTCACTCACAGCTTTTCTTTCTCTCTCTCTCACTCACTCACGCTTCTCTTTCTCTCTCTTTCTCTCTCACACAGCTTCTCTTTCTCTCTCACTAACTCACAGCTTCTCTTTCTCTCTCTCTCTCACTCACTCACATCTTCTATTTCTCTCTCTCACACACAGCTTCTCTTTCTCTCTCTCTCTCTCACTCACAGCTTCTCTTTTCTCTCTCTCTCACTCACTCACAGCTTCTCTTTCTCTCTCTCTCTCACTCACTCAAATCTTCTATTTATCTCTCTCTCTCACAGCTTCTCTTCCTCTCTATCTCTCTCACTCACAGCTTCTCTTTTCTCTCTCTCTCACTCACTCACAGCTTCTCTTTCTCTCTCTCACTCACAGCTTTTCTTTCTCTCTCTCTCTCAATCACGCTTCTCTTTCTCTCTCTTTCTCTCTCACACAGCTTCTCTTTCTCTCTCTCACTCACTCACAGCTTCTCTCTCTCTCTCTCACTCACTCACAGCTTCTCTTTTCTCTCTCACTCACTCACTCACATCTTCTATTTCTCTCTCTCACACACAGCTTCTCTTTCTCTCTATCTCTCTTACTCACAGCTTCTCTTTCTCTCTCTCACTCACAGCTTCTCTCTCTCTCTCTCACTCACAGCTTCTCTTTCTCTCTCTCTCTTGCTCACTCACAGGTTCTATTTCTCTCTATGTCTCCCTCACTCACAGCTTCTCTTTCTCTCTCTCTCTCTCTCTCTCACTCACAGCTTCTCTTTCGCATTCTCTCTCTCACTCACAGCTTCTCTCTCTCTCTCTCACTCACAGCTTCTCTTTCTCTCTCTCTCTCACTCACTCACTCACAGCTTCTCTTTCTCTCTCACTCACAGCTTTTCTTTCTCTCTCTCACGCACTCACACTTCTCTTTCTCTCTGTCTCTCTCACACAGCTTCTCTTTCTCTCTTTCTCACTAACCCACAGCTTCTCTTTCTCTCTCTCTCACTCACTCACAGCTTCTCTTTCTCTCTCTCTCTCACTCACAGCTTCTCTTTCTCTCTGTCTCTCTCACACAGCTTCTCTTTCTTTCTTTCTCACTAACCCACAGCTTCTCTTTCTCTCTCTCTCACTCACTCACAGCTTCTCTTTCTCTCTCTCTCTCACTCACAGCTTCTCTTTCTCTCTCTATCTCACTCACTCACAGCTTCTCTCTCTCTGTCTCTCTCACTCACAGTTTCTATTTCTCTCTCTCTCACTAACTCACAGCTTCTCTTTCACTCTCTCTCTCTCACAGCTTTTCTCTCTCTCTCACTCACAGCTTCTCTTTCTCTCTCTCTCACTCACTCACATCTTCTATTTCTCTCTCTCACACATCTTCTCTTTCTCTCTATCTCTCTCACTCACAGCTTCTCTTTTCTGTCTCTCTCACTCACTCACAGCTTCTCTTTCTCTCTCTCTCCCTCACAGCTTCTCTTTCTCTCCCTCTCTCACTCACAGCTTCTCTTTCTCTCTCTCACTCACAGCTTCTCTCTCTCTCTCACTCACAGCTTCTCTTTCTCTCTCTCTCCCTCACAGCTTCTCTCTCTCTCTCTCTAACAGCTTCTATTGGTCTCTCTCTCTCACTCACAGCTTCTCTCTCTCTCTCACTCACAGCTTCTCTTTCTCTCTCACTTACAGCTTCTCTTTCTCTCTCACTCACTCACTCACCGCTTCTCTTTTGCTCTCTCACAGCTTCACTTTCTCTCTCTCTCTCACAGCTTCTCTTTCTCTCTCACTCACAACTTCTCTTTCTCTCTCTCACTCACTCACAGCTTTTCTTTCTCTCTCTCTCCACACAGCTTCTCTTTCTCTCTCTCTCTCACTCACAGTTTCTCTTTCTCTCTCTCACTCACAGCTTCGCTTTCTCTCTCTCTCACTCATTCACCACTTCTCTTTCACTCTCTCACTCACAGCTTCTCTTTCTCTCTCACAGCTTCTTTCTGTCTCTCTCACCCACAGTATCTCTTTCTCTCGCTCTCTCACTCACTCAAACCTTCTCTTTCTCTCTCTCTCACTCACAGCTTCTCTTTCTCTCTCTCACTCACAGCTTCTCTCTTTCTCTCTCACTCACAGCTTCTCTTTCTCTCTCTCTCTTGCTCACTCACAGGTTCTATTTCTCTCTCTGTCTCCCTCACTCACAGCTTCTCTTTCTCTCTCTCACACACTCACAGATTCTCTTTCTCTCTCTCTCTCTCACTCACAGCTTCTCTCTCTCTGTCTCTCTCACTCACAGATTCTCTTTCTCTCTCACACACACAGCTTCTCTTTCTCTCTCTCACACACAAGCTTCTCTCTCTCTCTCTCTCTCTCTCACTCACTCTCAACTTCTGTTTCTCTCTGTCTCTCACTCACAGCTTCAATTCCTCTCTCTCTCACAAACTCACAGCTTCTCCTTCTCTCTCTCTCACTCACTCACAGCTTCTCTTTCTCTCTCTCTCACAGCTTCTCATTCTCTCTCTCTCGCTCACTCACACACAGCTTCTCTCTCTCTCTAACTCTCTCACTCACAGCTTCTCTTTCTCTCTCACTCACAGCTTTTCTTTCTCTCTCTCTCACTCACTCACGCTTCTCTTTCTCTCTCTTTCTCTCACACAGCTTCTCTTTCTCTCTCTCACTAACTCACAGCTTCTCTTTCTCTCTCTCTCTCACTCACTCACATCTTCTATTTCTCTCTCTCTCACACAGCTTCTCTTTCTCTCTATCTCTCTCACTCACAGCTTCTCTTTTCTCTCTCTCTCACTCACTCACAGCTTCTCTTTCTCTCTCTCTCTCACTCACTCAAATCTTCTATTTCTCTCTCTCTCACACAGCTTCTCTTTCTCTCTATCTCTCTCACTCACAGCTTCTCTTTTCTCTCTCTCTCACTCACTCACAGCTTCTCTTTCTCTCTCTCTCTCACTCACAGCTTTTCTTTCTCTCTCTCTCACTCACGCTTCTCTTTCTCTCTCTTTCTCTCTCACACAGCTTCTCTTTCTCTCTCTCTCACTAACTCACAGCTTCTCTTTCTCTCTCTCTCACTCACTCACAGCTTCTCTTTCTCTCTCTCTCTCATACTCACAGCTTCTCTTTCTCTCTCTCACTCACTCACAGCTTCTCTCTCTCTCTCACTCACTCACAGCTTCTCTTTTCTCTCTCACTCACTCACTCACATCTTCTATTTCTCTCTCTCACACACAGCTTCTCTTTCTCTCTATCTCTCTCACTCACAGCTTCTCTTTTTCTCTCTCTCTCACTCACTCACATCTTCTATTTCTCTCTCTCTCACACAGCTTCTCTTTCTCTCTCTCTCACTCACTCCCAGCTTCTCTTTCTCTCTCTCACACACAGCTTCTCATTCTCTCTCTCTCACTCACACACAGCTTCTCTTTCTCTCTCTCTCTAACTCTCTCACTCCCAACTTCTCTTTCTCTCTCACTCACAGCTTTTCTTTCTCTCTCTCTCTCACTCACTCATGCTTCTCTTTCTCTCTCTTTCTCTCTCACACAGCTTCTTTCTCTCTCTCTCACTAACTCACATCTTCTCTTTCTCTCTCTCTCACTCACTCACAGCTTCTCTTTCTCTCTCTCTCTCACTCACAGCTTCTCTTTCTCTCTCTCTCACTCACTCACAGCTTCTCTCTCTCTGTCTCTCTCACTCACGGCTTCTATTTCTCTCTCTCTCACTAACTCACAGCTTCTCCTTCTCTCTCTCTCACTCACTCACTGCTTCTCTTTCTCTCTCTCTCACACACCTTCTCATTCTCTCTCTCTCACTCACTCACACACAGCTTCTCTTTCTCTCTCTCTCTAACTCTGTCACTCACAGCTTCTCTTTCTCTCTCACTCACAGCTTTTCTTTCTCTCTCTCTCTCACTCACTCACGCTTCTTTTTCTCTCTCTTTCTCTCTCACACAGCTTCACTTTCTCTCTATCTCTCTCACTCACAGCTTCTCTTTTCTCTCTCTCTCACTCACTCACAGCTTCTCTTTCTCTCTCTCTCTCACTCACTCACATCTTCTATTTCTCTCTCTCTCACAGCTTCTCTTTCGCTCTATCTCTCTCACTCACAGCTTCTCTTTTCTCTCTCTCTCACTCACTCACAGCTTCTCTTTCTCTCTCTCTCTCACTCACAGCTTTTCTTTCTCTCTCTCTCACTCACGCTTCTCTTTCTCTCTCTTTCTCTCTCACACAGCTTCTCTTTCTCTCTCTCTCACTAACCCACAGCTTCTCTTTCTCTCTCTCTCTCGTACTCACAGCTTCTCTTTCTCTCTCTCACTCACTCACAGCTTCTCTCTCTCACTCACTCACAGCTTCTCTTTTCTCTCTCTCTCACTCACTCACATCTTCTATTTCTCTCTCTCACACACAGCTTCTCTTTCTCTCTATCTCTCTCACTCACAGGTTCTCTTTTTCTCTCTCTCTCACTCACTCACATCTTCTATTTCTCTCTCACTAACTCACAGCTTCTCTTTCTCTCTCTCTCACTCACTCACATCTTCTATTTCTCTCTCTCTCACACAGCATCTCTTTCTCTCTATCTCTCTCACTCACAGCTTCTGTTTTCTGTCTCTCTCACTCACTCACAGCTTCTCTTTCTCTCTCTCTCCCTCACAGCTTCTCTTTCTCTCCCTCTCACTCACAGCTTCTCTTTCTCTTTCTCTCTCTCACTCACAGCTTCTCTCTCTCTCTCTCACTCACAGCTTCTCTTTCTCTCTCTCTCCCTCACTTACAGCTTCTCTCTCTAACAGCTTCTATTGGTCTCTCTCTCTCACTCACAGCTTCTCTCTCTCTCTCTCACAGCTTCTCTTTCTCTCTCACTCACAGCTTCTCTTTCTCTCTCTCTCACAGCTTCTCGTTCTCTCTCACTCACAACTTCTCTTTCTCTCTCTCACTCACTCACAGCTTCTCTTTCTCTCTCTCTCCACACAGCTTCTCTTTCTCTCTCTCACTCACAGTTTCTCTTTCTCTCTCTCACTCACAGCTTCGCTTTCTCTCTCTCTCACTCATTCACCGCTTCTCTTTCACTCTCTCACTCACAGCTTCTCTTTCTCTCTCACAGCTTCTTTCTGTCTCTCTCACTCACAGTATCTCTTCCTCTCGCTCTCTCACTCACTTAAACCTTCTCTTTCTCTATCTCTCTCACTCACAGCTTCTCTTTCTCTCTCTCACTCACAGCTTCTCTCTTTCTCTCTCACTCACACCTTCTCTTTCTCTCTCTCTCTTGCTCACTCACAGGTTCTATTTCTCTCTCTGTCTCCCTCACTCACAGCTTCTCTTTCTCTCTCACACACAATCACAGATTCTCTTTCTCTCTCTCTCACTCACTCACAGCTTCTCTCTCTCTGTCTCTCTCACTCACGGCTTCTATTTCTCTCTCTCTCACTAACTCACAGCTTCTCCTTCTCTCTCTCTCACTCACTCACTGCTTCTCTTTCTCTCTCTCTCTCACACCTTCTCATTCTCTCTCTCTCACTCACTCACACACAGCTTCTCTTTCTCTCTCTCTCTAACTCTGTCACTCACAGCTTCTCTTTCTCTCTCACTCACAGCTTTTCTTTCTCTCTCTCTCTCACTCACTCACGCTTCTTTTTCTCTCTCTTTCTCTCTCACACAGCTTCACTTTCTCTCTATCTCTCTCACTCACAGCTTCTCTTTTCTCTCTCTCTCACTCACTCACAGCTTCTCTTTCTCTCTCTCTCTCACTCACTCACATCTTCTATTTCTCTCTCTCTCACAGCTTCTCTTTCTCTCTATCTCTCTCACTCACAGCTTCTCTTTTCTCTCTCTCTCACTCACTCACAGCTTCTCTTTCTCTCTCTCTCTCACTCACAGCTTTTCTTTCTCTCTCTCTCACTCACGCTTCTCTTTCTCTCTCTTTCTCTCTCACACAGCTTCTCTTTCTCTCTCTCTCACTAACCCACAGCTTCTCTTTCTCTCTCTCTCTCGTACTCACAGCTTCTCTTTCTCTCTCTCACTCACTCACAGCTTCTCTCTCTCACTCACTCACAGCTTCTCTTTTCTCTCTCTCTCACTCACTCACATCTTCTATTTCTCTCTCTCACACACAGCTTCTCTTTCTCTCTATCTCTCTCACTCACAGGTTCTCTTTTTCTCTCTCTCTCACTCACTCACATCTTCTATTTCTCTCTCACTAACTCACAGCTTCTCTTTCTCTCTCTCTCACTCACTCACATCTTCTATTTCTCTCTCTCTCACACAGCATCTCTTTCTCTCTATCTCTCTCACTCACAGCTTCTGTTTTCTGTCTCTCTCACTCACTCACAGCTTCTCTTTCTCTCTCTCTCCCTCACAGCTTCTCTTTCTCTCCCTCTCACTCACAGCTTCTCTTTCTCTTTCTCTCTCTCACTCACAGCTTCTCTCTCTCTCTCTCACTCACAGCTTCTCTTTCTCTCTCTCTCCCTCACTTACAGCTTCTCTCTCTAACAGCTTCTATTGGTCTCTCTCTCTCACTCACAGCTTCTCTCTCTCTCTCTCACAGCTTCTCTTTCTCTCTCACTCACAGCTTCTCTTTCTCTCTCTCTCACAGCTTCTCGTTCTCTCTCACTCACAACTTCTCTTTCTCTCTCTCACTCACTCACAGCTTCTCTTTCTCTCTCTCTCCACACAGCTTCTCTTTCTCTCTCTCACTCACAGTTTCTCTTTCTCTCTCTCACTCACAGCTTCGCTTTCTCTCTCTCTCACTCATTCACCGCTTCTCTTTCACTCTCTCACTCACAGCTTCTCTTTCTCTCTCACAGCTTCTTTCTGTCTCTCTCACTCACAGTATCTCTTTCTCTCGCTCTCTCACTCACTTAAACCTTCTCTTTCTCTATCTCTCTCACTCACAGCTTCTCTTTCTCTCTCTCACTCACAGCTTCTCTCTTTCTCTCTCACTCACACCTTCTCTTTCTCTCTCTCTCTTGCTCACTCACAGGTTCTATTTCTCTCTCTGTCTTCCTCACTCACAGCTTCTCTTTCTCTCTCACACACAATCACAGATTCTCTTTCTCTCTCTCTCTCACTCACAGCTTCTCTCTCTCTGTCTCTCACTCACAGCTTCTCTTTCTCTCACACACACACAGCTTCTCTTTCTCTCTCACACACACAAGCTTCTCTATCTCTCTCTCTCTCTCACTCACTCTCAACTTCTGTTTCTCTCTGTCTCTCACTCCCAACTTCTCTTTCTCTCTCACTCACAGCTTTTCTTTCTCTCTCTCACTCACTCACGCTTCTCTTTCTCTCTCTTTCTCTCTCACACAGCTTCTTTCTCTCTCTCTCACTAACTCACAGCTTCTCTTTCTCTCTCTCTCACTCACTCACAGCTTCTCTTTCTCTCTCTCTCTCACTCACAGCTTCTCTTTCTCTCTCTCTCACTCACTCACAGCTTCTCTCTCTCTGTCTCTCTCACTCACGGCTTCTATTTCTCTCTCTCTCACTAACTCACAGCTTCTCCTTCTCTCTCTCTCACTCACTCACAGCTTCTCTTTCTCTCTCTCTCTCACACCTCATTCTCTCTCTCTCTCTCACTCACACACAGCTTCTCTTTCTCTCTCTCTCTAACTCTCTCAATCACAGCTTCTCTTTCTCTCTCACTCACAGCTTTTCTTTCTCTCTCTCTCTCTCACTCACTCACGCTTCTCTTTCTCTCTCTTTCTCTCTCACACAGATTCTCTTTCTCTCTCTCACTAACTCACAGCTTCTCTTTCTCTCTCTCTCACTCACTCACATCTTCTATTTCTCTCTCTCTCACACAGCTTCACTTTCTCTCTATCTCTCTCACTCACAGCTTCTCTTTTCTCTCTCTCTCACTCACTCACAGCTTCTCTTTCTCTCTCTCTCTCACTCACTCACATCTTCTATTTCTCTCTCTCTCACAGCTTCTCTTTCTATCTCTCTCACTCACAGCTTCTCTTTTCTCTCTCTCTCACTCACTCACAGCTTCTCTTTCTCTCTCTCTCTCTCACTCACAGCTTTTCTTTCTCTCTCTCTCACTCACGCTTCTCTTTCTCTCTCTTTCTCTCTCACACAGCTTCTCTTTCTCTCTCTCTCACTAACCCACAGCTTCTCTTTCTCTCTCTCTCACTCACTCACAGCTTCTCTTTCTCTCTCTCTCGTACTCACAGCTTCTCTTTCTCTCTCTCACTCACTCACAGCTTCTCTCTCTCTCACTCACTCACAGCTTCTCTTTTCTCTCTCTCTCACTCACTCACATCTTCTATTTCTCTCTCTCACACACAGCTTCTCTTTCTCTCTATCTCTCTCACTCACAGGTTCTCTTTCTCTCTCTCTCTCACTCACAGCTTTTCTTTCTCTCTCTCTCACTCACGCTTCTCTTTCTCTCTCTTTCTCTCTCACACAGCTTCTCTTTCTCTCTCTCTCACAAACCCACAGCTTCTCTTTCTCTCTCTCTCTCGTACTCACAGCTTCTCTTTCTCTCTCTCACTCACTCACAGCTTCTCTCTCTCTCACTCACTCACAGCTTCTCTTTTCTCTCTCTCTCACTCACTCACATCTTCTATTTCTCTCTCTCACACACAGCTTCTCTTTCTCTCTATCTCTCTCACTCACCGGTTCTCTTTTTCTCTCTCTCTCACTCACTCACATCTTCTATTTCTCTCTCACTAACTCACAACTTCTCTTTCTCTCTCTCTCACTCACTCACATCTTCTATTTCTCTCTCTCTCACACAGCATCTCTTTCTCTCTATCTCTCTCACTCACAGCTTCTCTTTTCTGTCTCTCTCACTCACTCACAGCTTCTCTTTCTCTCTCTCTCCCTCACAGCTTCTCTTTCTCTCCCTCTCTCACTCACAGCTTCTCTTTCTCTTTCTCTCTCTCACTCACAGCTTCTCTCTCTCTCTCTCACTCACAGCTTCTCTTTCTCTCTCTCTCCCTCACTTACAGCTTCTCTCTCTAACAGCTTCTATTGGTCTCTCTCTCTCACTCACAGCTTCTCTCTCTCTCTCACAGCTTCTCTTTCTCTCTCACTCACAGCTTCTCTTTCTCTCTCACTCACTCACTCACCGCTTCTCTTTTGCTCTCTCACTCACAGCTTCTCTTTCTCTCTCTCTCACAGCTTCTCGTTCTCTCTCACTCACAACTTCTCTTTCTCTCTCTCACTCACTCACAGCTTTTCTTTCTCTCTCTCTCCACACAGCTTCTCTTTCTCTCTCTCACTCACAGTTTCTCTTTCTCTCTCTCACTCACAGCTTCGCTTTCTCTCTCACTCATTCACCGCTTCTCTTTCACTCTCTCACTCACAGCTTCTCTTTCTCTCTCACAGCTTCTTTCTGTCTCTCTCACTCACAGTATCTCTTTCTCTCGCTCTCTCACTCACTTAAACCTTCTCTTTCTCTATCTCTCCCACTCACAGCTTCTCTTTCTCTCTCTCACTCACAGCTTCTCTCTTTCTTTCTCTCTCACTCACACCTTCTCTTTCTCTCTCTCTCTTGCTCACTCACAGGTTCTATTTCTCTCTCTGTCTCCCTCACTCACAGCTTCTCTTTCTCTCTCTCACACACTCACAGATTCTCTTTCTCTCTCTCTCTCACTCACAGCTTCTCTCTCTCTGTCTCTCACTCACAGCTTCTCTTTCTCTCACACACACAGCGCTTCTCTTTCTCTCTCACACACACAAGCTTCTCTATCTCTCTCTCTCTCTCACTCACTCTCAACTTCTGTTTCTCTCTGTCTCTCACTCCCAACTTCTCTTTCTCTCTCACTCACAGCTTTTCTTTCTCTCTCTCTCACTCACTCACGCTTCTCTTTCTCTCTCTTTCTCTCTCACACAGCTTCTTTCTCTCTCTCTCTCACTAACTCACAGCTTCTCTTTCTCTCTCTCTCACTCACTCACAGCTTCTCTTTCTCTCTCTCTCTCACTCACAGCTTCTCTTTCTCTCTCTCTCACTCACTCACAGCTTCTCTCTCTCTGTCTCTCTCACTCACGGCTTCTATTTCTCTCTCTCTCACTAACTCACAGCTTCTCCTTCTCTCTCTCTCACTCACTCACAGCTTCTCTTTCTCTCTCTCTCTCACACCTTCTCATTCTCTCTCTCTCTCTCACTCACTCACAGCTTCTCTTTCTCTCTCTCTCTAACTCTCTCACTCACAGCTTCTCTTTCTCTCTCACTCACAGCTTTTCTTTCTCTCTCTCTCTCACTCACTCACGCTTCTCTTTCTCTCTCTTTCTCTCTCACACAGATTCTCTTTCTCTCTCTCACTAACTCACAGCTTCTCTTTCTCTCTCTCTCTCACTCACTCACATCTTCTATTTCTCTCTCTCTCACACAGCTTCACTTTCTCTCTATCTCTCTCACTCACAGCTTCTCTTTTCTCTCTCTCACTCACTCACAGCTTCTCTTTCTCTCTCTCTCTCACTCACTCACATCTTCTATTTCTCTCTCTCTCACAGCTTCTCTTTCTACCTCTCACTCACAGCTTCTCTTTTCTCTCTCTCTCACTCACTCACAGCTTCTCTTTCTCTCTCTCTCTCTCACTCACAGCTTTTCTTTCTCTCTCTCTCACTCACGCTTCTCTTTCTCTCTCTTTCTCTCTCACACAGCTTCTCTTTCTCTCTCTCTCACTAACCCACAGCTTCTCTTTCTCTCTCTCTCACTCACTCACAGCTTCTCTTTCTCTCTCTCTCGTACTCACAGCTTCTCTTTCTCTCTCTCACTCACTCACAGCTTCTCTCTCTCTCACTCACTCACAGCTTCTCTTTTCTCTCTCTCTCACTCACTCACATCTTCTATTTCTCTCTCACACACACAGCTTCTCTTTCTCTCTATCTCTCTCACTCACAGGTTCTCTTTTTCTCTCTCTCTCACTCACTCACATCTTCTATTTCTCTCTCACTAACTCACAGCTTCTCTTTCTCTCTCTCTCACACAGCTTTTCTCTCTCTCTCTCACTCACAGCTTCTCTTTCTCTCTCTCTCACTCACTCACATCTTCTATTTCTCTCTCACTAACTCACAGCTTCTCTTTCTCTCTCTCTCTCACAGCTTTTCTCTCTCTCACTCACTCACAGCTTCTCTTTTCTGTCTCTCTCACTCACTCACAGCTTCTCTTTCTCTCTCTCTCCCTCACAGCTTCTCTTTCTCTTCCTCTCTCACTCACAGCTTCTCTTTCTCTTTCTCTCTCTCACTCACAGCTTCTCTCTCTCTCACTCACAGCTTCTCATTCTCTCTCTCTCCCTCACTTACAGCTTCTCCCTCTAACAGCTTCTATTGGTCTCTCTCTCTCACTCACAGCTTCTCTTTCTCTCTCACTCACAGCTTCTCTTTCTCTCTCACTCACTCACTCACCACTTCTCTTTTGCTCTCTCACTCACAGCTTCTCTTTCTCTCTCTCACAACTTCTCGTTCTCTCTCACTCACAACTTTCTCTCTCTCACTCACTCACAGCTTTTCTTTCTCTCTCTCTCCACACAGCTTCTCTTTCTCTCTCTCTCTCACTCACAGTTTCTCTTTCTCTCTCTCACTCACAGCTTCGCTTTCTCTCTCTCTCACTCATTCACCGCTTCTCTTTCACTCTCTCACTCACAGCTTCTCTTTCTCTCTCAAGCTTCTTTCTGTCTCTCTCACTCACAGTATCTCTTTCTCTCGCTCTCTCACTCACTTAAACCTTCTCTTTCTCTATCTCTCTCACTCACAGCTTCTCTTTCTCTCTCTCACTCACAGCTTCTCTCTTTCTCTCTCACTCACACCTTCTCTTTCTCTCTCTCTCTTGCTCACTCACAGGTTCTATTTCTCTCTCTGTCTCCCTCACTCACAGCTTCTCTTTCTCTCTCTCACACACTCACAGATTCTCTTTCTCTCTCTCTCTCACTCACAGCTTCTCTCTCTCTGTCTCTCTCACTCACAGCTTCTCTTTCTCTCTCACACACACAGCTTCTCTTTCTCTCTCACACACACAAGCTTCTCTCTCTCTCTCTCTCACTCACTCTCAACTTCTGTTTCTCTCTGTCTCTCACTCACAGCTTCAATTCCTCTCTCTCTCACAAACTCACAGCTTCTCCTTCTCTCTCTCTCACTCCCTCACAGCTACTCTTTCTCTCTCTCTCACAGCTTCTCATTCTCTCTCTCTCGCTCACTCACACACAGCTTCTCTCTCTCTCTAACTCTCTCACTCACAGCTTCTCGTTCTCTCACACTCACAGCTTTTCTTTCTCTCTCTCTCACTCACTCACGCTTCTCTTTCTCTCTCTTTCTCTCTCACACAGCTTCTCTTTCTCTCTCACTAACTCACAGCTTCTCTTTCTTTCTCTCTCTCACTCACTCACATCTTCTATTTCTCTCTCTCACACACAGCTTCTCTTTCTCTCTATCTCTCTCACTCACAGCTTCTCTTTTCTCTCTCTCTCACTCACTCACAGCTTCTCTTTCTCTCTCTCTCACTCACTCAAATCTTCTATTTCTCTCTCTCTCTCACAGCTTCTCTTTCTCTCTATCTCTCTCACTCACAGCTTCTCTTTTTTCTCTCTCTCTCTCACTCACTCACAGCTTCTCTTTCTCTCTCTCTCTCACTCACAGCTTTTCTTTCTCTCTCTCTCTCACTCACGCTTCTCTTTCTCTCTCTCACTCACAGTTTCTCTTTCTCTCTCTCACTCACAGCTTCGCTTTCTCTCTCACTCATTCACCGCTTCTCTTTCACTCTCTCACTCACAGCTTCTCTTTCTCTCTCACAGCTTCTTTCTGTCTCTCTCACTCACAGTATCTCTTTCTCTCGCTCTCTCACTCACTTAAACCTTCTCTTTCTCTATCTCTCCCACTCACAGCTTCTCTTTCTCTCTCTCACTCACAGCTTCTCTCTTTCTTTCTCTCTCACTCACACCTTCTCTTTCTCTCTCTCTCTTGCTCACTCACAGGTTCTATTTCTCTCTCTGTCTCCCTCACTCACAGCTTCTCTTTCTCTCTCTCACACACTCACAGATTCTCTTTCTCTCTCTCTCTCACTCACAGCTTCTCTCTCTCTGTCTCTCACTCACAGCTTCTCTTTCTCTCTCACACACACAGCTTCTCTTTCTCTCTCACACACACAAGCTTCTCTATCTCTCTCTCTCTCTCACTCACTCTCAACTTCTGTTTCTCTCTGTCTCTCACTCCCAACTTCTCTTTCTCTCTCACTCACAGCTTTTCTTTCTCTCTCTCTCACTCACTCACGCTTCTCTTTCTCTCTCTTTCTCTCTCACACAGCTTCTTTCTCTCTCTCTCTCACTAACTCACAGCTTCTCTTTCTCTCTCTCTCACTCACTCACAGCTTCTCTTTCTCTCTCTCTCTCACTCACAGCTTCTCTTTCTCTCTCTCTCACTCACTCACAGCTTCTCTCTCTCTGTCTCTCTCACTCACGGCTTCTATTTCTCTCTCTCTCACTAACTCACAGCTTCTCCTTCTCTCTCTCTCACTCACTCACAGCTTCTCTTTCTCTCTCTCTCTCACACCTTCTCATTCTCTCTCTCTCTCTCACTCACTCACAGCTTCTCTTTCTCTCTCTCTCTAACTCTCTCACTCACAGCTTCTCTTTCTCTCTCACTCACAGCTTTTCTTTCTCTCTCTCTCTCACTCACTCACGCTTCTCTTTCTCTCTCTTTCTCTCTCACACAGATTCTCTTTCTCTCTCTCACTAACTCACAGCTTCTCTTTCTCTCTCTCTCTCACTCACTCACATCTTCTATTTCTCTCTCTCTCACACAGCTTCACTTTCTCTCTATCTCTCTCACTCACAGCTTCTCTTTTCTCTCTCTCACTCACTCACAGCTTCTCTTTCTCTCTCTCTCTCACTCACTCACATCTTCTATTTCTCTCTCTCTCACAGCTTCTCTTTCTACCTCTCACTCACAGCTTCTCTTTTCTCTCTCTCTCACTCACTCACAGCTTCTCTTTCTCTCTCTCTCTCTCACTCACAGCTTTTCTTTCTCTCTCTCTCACTCACGCTTCTCTTTCTCTCTCTTTCTCTCTCACACAGCTTCTCTTTCTCTCTCTCTCACTAACCCACAGCTTCTCTTTCTCTCTCTCTCACTCACTCACAGCTTCTCTTTCTCTCTCTCTCGTACTCACAGCTTCTCTTTCTCTCTCTCACTCACTCACAGCTTCTCTCTCTCTCACTCACTCACAGCTTCTCTTTTCTCTCTCTCTCACTCACTCACATCTTCTATTTCTCTCTCACTAACTCACAGCTTCTCTTTCTCTCTCTCTCACACAGCTTTTCTCTCTCTCTCTCACTCACAGCTTCTCTTTCTCTCTCTCTCACTCACTCACATCTTCTATTTCTCTCTCACTAACTCACAGCTTCTCTTTCTCTCTCTCTCTCACAGCTTTTCTCTCTCTCACTCACTCACAGCTTCTCTTTTCTGTCTCTCTCACTCACTCACAGCTTCTCTTTCTCTCTCTCTCCCTCACAGCTTCTCTTTCTCTTCCTCTCTCACTCACAGCTTCTCTTTCTCTTTCTCTCTCTCACTCACAGCTTCTCTCTCTCTCACTCACAGCTTCTCATTCTCTCTCTCTCCCTCACTTACAGCTTCTCCCTCTAACAGCTTCTATTGGTCTCTCTCTCTCACTCACAGCTTCTCTCTCTCTCTCACTCACAGCTTCTCTTTCTCTCTCACTCACAGCTTCTCTTTCTCTCTCACTCACTCACTCACCACTTCTCTTTTGCTCTCTCACTCACAGCTTCTCTTTCTCTCTCTCACAGCTTCTCGTTCTCTCTCACTCACAACTTTCTCTCTCTCACTCACTCACAGCTTTTCTTTCTCTCTCTCTCCACACAGCTTCTCTTTCTCTCTCTCTCTCACTCACAGTTTCTCTTTCTCTCTCTCACTCACAGCTTTGCTTTCTCTCTCTCTCACTCATTCACCGCTTCTCTTTCACTCTCTCACTCACAGCTTCTCTTTCTCTCTCAAGCTTCTTTCTGTCTCTCTCACTCACAGTATCTCTTTCTCTCGCTCTCTCACTCACTTAAACCTTCTCTTTCTCTATCTCTCTCACTCACAGCTTCTCTTTCTCTCTCTCACTCACAGCTTCTCTCTTTCTCTCTCACTCACACCTTCTCTTTCTCTCTCTCTCTTGCTCACTCACAGGTTCTATTTCTCTCTCTGTCTCCCTCACTCACAGCTTCTCTTTCTCTCTCTCACACACTCACAGATTCTCTTTCTCTCTCTCTCTCACTCACAGCTTCTCTCTCTCTGTCTCTCTCACTCACAGCTTCTCTTTCTCTCTCACACACACAGCTTCTCTTTCTCTCTCACACACACAAGCTTCTCTCTCTCTCTCTCTCTCACTCACTCTCAACTTCTGTTTCTCTCTGTCTCTCACTCACAGCTTCAATTCCTCTCTCTCTCACAAACTCACAGCTTCTCCTTCTCTCTCTCACTCCCTCACAGCTACTCTTTCTCTCTCTCTCACAGCTTCTCATTCTCTCTCTCTCGCTCACTCACACACAGCTTCTCTCTCTCTCTAACTCTCTCACTCACAGCTTCTCGTTCTCTCACACTCACAGCTTTTCTTTCTCTCTCTCTCACTCACTCACGCTTCTCTTTCTCTCTCTTTCTCTCTCACACAGCTTCTCTTTCTCTCTCACTAACTCACAGCTTCTCTTTCTCTCTCTCTCTCACTCACTCACATCTTCTATTTCTCTCTCACACACACAGCTTCTCTTTCTCTCTATCTCTCTCACTCACAGCTTCTCTTTTCTCTCTCTCTCACTCACTCACAGCTTCTCTTTCTCTCTCTCTCACTCACTCAAATCTTCTATTTCTCTCTCTCTCTCACAGCTTCTCTTTCTCTCTATCTCTCTCACTCACAGCTTCTCTTTTTTCTCTCTCTCTCTCACTCACTCACAGCTTCTCTTTCTCTCTCTCTCTCTCTCACTCACAGCTTTTCTTTCTCTCTCTCTCTCACTCACGCTTCTCTTTCCCTCTCTTTCTCTCTCACACAGCTTCTCTTTCTCTCTCTCTCACTAACTCACAGCTTCTCTTTCTCTCTCTCTCACTCACTCACAGCTTCTCTTTCTCTCTCTCTCTCGTACTCACAGCTTCTCTTTCTCTCTCTCACTCACTCACAGCTTCTCTCTCTCTCTCTCACTCACTCACAGCTTCTCTTTTCTCTCTCACTCACTCACTCACTCACATCTTCTATTTCTCTCTCACACACACAGTTTCTCTTTCTCTCTATCTCTCTCACTCACAGCTTCTCTTTCTTTCTCTCTCTCACTCACAGCTTCTCTCTCTCTCTCACTCACAGCTTCTCTTTCTCTCTCTCTCTTGCTCACTCACAGGTTCTATTTCTCTCTATGTCTCCCTCACTCACAGCTTCTCTTTCTCTCTCTCTCTCTCTCACTCACAGCTTCTCTTTCTCTCTCTCTCTCACTCACGGCTTCTATTTCTCTCTCTCTCACTAACTCACAGCTCCTTCTCTCTCTCTCACTCCCTCACAGCTTCTCTTTCTCTCTCTCTCACAGCTTCTCATTCTCTCTCTCTCGCTCACTCACACACAGCTTCTCTCTCTCTCTAACTCTCTCACTCACAGCTTCTCTTTCTCTCTCACTCACAGCTTTTCTTTCTCTCTCTCTCACTCACTCACGCTTCTCTTTCTCTCTCTTTCTCTCTCACACAGCTTCTCTTTCTCTCTCACTAACTCACAGCTTCTCTTTCTCTCTCTCTCTCACTCACTCACATCTTCTATTTCTCTCTCACACACACAGCTTCTCTTTCTCTCTATCTCTCTCACTCACAGCTTCTCTTTTCTCTCTCTCTCACTCACTCACAGCTTCTCTCTCTCTCTCTCTCTCACTCACTCAAATCTTCTATTTCTCTCTCTCTCTCACAGCTTCTCTTTCTCTCTATCTCTCTCGCTCACAGCTTCTCTTTTCTCTCTCTCTCTCTCACTCACTCACAGCTTCTCTTTCTCTCTCTCTCTCTCTCACTCACAGCTTTTCTTTCTCTCTCTCTCTCACTCACGCTTCTCTTTCCCTCTCTTTCTCTCTCACACAGCTTCTCTTTCTCTCTCTCTCACTAACTCACAGCTTCTCTTTCTCTCTCTCTCACTCACTCACAGCTTCTCTTTCTCTCTCTCTCGTACTCACAGCTTCTCTTTCTCTCTCTCACTCACTCACAGCTTCTCTCTCTCTCTCTCACTCACTCACAGCTTCTCTTTTCTCTCTCACTCACTCACTCACATCTTCTATTTCTCTCTCACACACACAGCTTCTCTTTCTCTCTATCTCTCTCACTCACAGCTTCTCTTTCTCTCTCTCACTCACAGCTTCTCTCTCTCTCTCACTCACAGCTTCTCTTTCTCTCTCTCTCTTGCTCACTCACAGGTTCTATTTCTCTCTATGTCTCCCTCACTCACAGCTTCTCTTTCTCTCTCTCTCTCTCTCACTCACAGCTTCTCTTTCTCTCTCTCTCTCACTCACGGCTTCTATTTCTCTCTCTCTCACTAACTCACAGCTCCTTCTCTCTCTCTCACTCACTCACAGCTTCTCTTTCTCTCTCTCTCTCTCACACCTTCTCATTCTCTCTCTCTCTCACTCACACACAGCTTCTCTTTCTCTCTCTCTAACTCTCTCACTCACAGCTTCTCTTTCTCTCTCACTCACAGCTTTTCTTTCTCTCTCTCTCTCACTCACTCACGCTTCTCTTTCTCTCTCTTTCTCTCTCACACAGCTTCTCTTTCTCTCTCTCTCACTAACTCACAGCTTCTCTTTCTCTCTCTCTCACTCACTCACACCTTCTCTTTCTCTCTCTCTCTCACTCACAGCTTCTATTTCTCTCTCTTTCTCTCTCACACAGCTTCTCTTTCTCTCTCTCTCTCTCTCACTAACTCACATCTTCTCTTTCTCTCTCCCTCTCTCACTCACAGCTTCTCTTTCTCTCTCTCACACTCACAGCTTCTCTCTCTCTGTCTCTCTCACTCACGGCTTCTATTTCTCTCTCTCTCACTAACTCACAGCTTCTCTTTCTCTCTCACACACACAGCTTTTCTCTCTCTCTCTCACTCACTCACAGCTTCTATTTCTCTCTCTTTCTCTCTCACTCACGGCTTCTATTTCTCTCTCTCTCACTAACTCACAGCTTCTCTTTCTCTCTCACAGCTTCTTTCTGTCTCTCTCACTCACAGTATCTCTTTCTCTCGCTCTCTCACTCACTTAAACCTTCTCTTTCTCTATCTCTCTCACTCACAGCTTCTCTTTCTCTCTCTCACTCACAGCTTCTCTCTTTCTCTCTCACTCACACCTTCTCTTTCTCTCTCTCTCTTGCTCACTCACAGGTTCTATTTCTCTCTCTGTCTCCCTCACTCACAGCTTCTCTTTCTCTCTCTCTCACACTCACAGATTCTCTTTCTCTCTCTCTCTCACTCACAGCTTCTCTCTCTCTGTCTCTCTCACTCACAGCTTCTCTTTCTCTCTCTCACACACAGCTTCTCTTTCTCTCTCTCACACACAAGCTTCTCTATCTCTCTCTCTCTCTCACTCACTCTCAACTTCTGTTTCTCTCTGTCTCTCACTCACAGCTTCAATTCCTCTCTCTCTCACAAACTCACAGCTTCTCCTTCTCTCTCTCTCACTCCCTCACAGCTTCTCTTTCTGTCTCTCTCACAGCTTCTCATTCTCTCTCTCTCTCTCACTCACACACAGCTTCTCTCTCTCTCTAACTCTCTCACTCACAGCTTCTCTTTCTCTCTCACTCACAGCTTTTCTTTCTCTCTCACTCTCACTCACTCACGTTTCTCTTTCTCTCTCTTTCTCTCTCACACAGCTTCTCTTTCTCTCTCACTAACTCACAGCTTCTCTTTCTCTCTCTCTCTCACTCACTCACATCTTCTATTTCTCTCTCTCTCACACAGCTTCTCTTTCTCTCTATCTCTCTCACTCACAGCTTCTCTTTTCTCTCTCTCTCACTCACTCACAGCTTCTCTTTCTCTCTCTCTCTCACTCACTCAAATCTTCTATTTATCTCTCTCTCTCACAGCTTCTCTTTCTCTCTATCTCTCTCACTCACAGCTTCTCTTTTCTCTCTCTCTCTCTCACTCACAGCTTCTCTTTCTCTCTCTCTCTCACTCACAGCTTTTCTTTCTTTCTCTCTCTCACTCACGCTTCTCTTTCTCTCTCTTTCTCTCTCACACAGCTTCTCTTTCTCTCTCTCTCACTAACTCACAGCTTCTCTTTCTCTCTCTCTCACTCACTCACAGCTTCTCTTTCTCACTCTCACTCACTCACAGCTTCTCTCTCTCTGTCTCACTCACTCACAGCTTCTCTTTTCTCTCTCACTCACTCACTCACATCTTCTATCTCTCTCTCTCACACACAGCTTCTCTTTCTCTCTATCTCTCTCACTCACAGCTTCTCTTTCTCTCTCTCACTCACAGCTTCTCTCTCTCTCTCTCACTCACAGCTTCTCTCTCTCTCTCTCTTGCTCACTCACAGGATCTATTTCTCTCTATGTCTCCCTCACTCACAGCTTCTCTTTCTCTCTCTCTCTCTCTCACTCACAGCTTCTCTTTCGCATTCTCTCTCTCACTCACAGCTTCTCTCTCTCTCTCTCTCACTCACAGCTTCTCTTTCTCTCTCTCTTTCACTCACTCACTCACAGCTTCTCTTTCTCTCTCACTCACAGCTTTTCTTTCTCTCTCTCACGCACTCACACTTCTCTTTCTCTCTGTCTCTCTCACACAGCTTCTCTTTTTCTCTTTCGCACTAACCCATAGCTTCTCTTTCTCTCTCTCTCACTCACTCACAGCTTCTCTTTCTCTCTCTCTCTCACTCACAGCTTCTCTTTCTCTCTGTCTCTCTCACACAGCTTCTCTTTCTTTCTTTCTCACTAACCCACAGCTTCTCTTTCTCTCTCTCTCACTCACTCACAGCTTCTCTTTCTCTCTCTCTCTCACTCACAGCTTCTCTTTCTCTCTCTATCTCACTCACTCACAGCTTCTCTCTCTCTGTCTCTCTCACTCACAGCTTCTATTTCTCTCTCTCTCACTAACTCACAGCTTCTCTTTCACTCTCTCTCTCACTGCTTTTCTCTCTCTCTCTCACTCACAGCTTCTCTTTCTCTCTCTCTCACTCACTCACATCTTCTATTTCTCTCTCTCACACAGCTTCTCTTTCTCTCTATCTCTCTCACTCACAGCTTCTCTTTTCTGTCTCTCTCACTCACTCACAGCTTCTCTTTCTCTCTCTCTCCCTCACAGCTTCTCTTTCTCTCCCTCTCTCACTCACAGCTTCTCTTTCTCTTTCTCTCTCTCACTCACAGCTTCTCTCTCTCTCTCTCACTCACAGCTTCTCTTTCTCTCTCTCTCCCTCACTTACAGCTTCTCTCTCTCTCTCTAAGAGCTTCTATTGGTCTCTCTCTCTCTCACTCACAGCTTCTCTCTCTCTCACAGCTTCTCTCTCTCACTCACAGCTTCTCTTTCTCTCTCACTCACAGCTTCTCTTTCTCTCTCACTCGCTCACTCACCGCTTCTCTTTTGCTCTCTCACAGCTTCTCTTTCTCTCTCTCTCTCACAGCTTCTCTTTCTCTCTCACTCACAACTTCTCTTTCTCTCTCTCACTCACTCACAGCTTTTCTTTCTCTCTCTCTCCACACAGCTTCTCTTTCTCTCTCTCTCTCACTCACAGTTTCTCTTTCTCTCTCTCACTCACAGCTTCGCTTTCTCTCTCTCTCACTCATTCACCGCTTCTCTTTCACTCTCTCACTCACAGCTTCTCTTTCTCTCTCACAGCTTCTTTCTGTCTCTCTCACTCACAGTATCTCTTTCTCTCGCTCTCTCACTCACTCAAACCTTCTCTTTCTCTATCTCTCTCACTCACAGCTTCTCTTTCTCTTTCTCACTCACAGCTTCTCTCTTTCTCTCTCACTCACAGCTTCTCTTTCTCTCTCTCTCTTGCTCACTCACAGGTTCTATTTCTCTCTCTGTCTCCCTCACTCACAGCTTCTCTTTCTCTCTCTCTCACACTCACAGATTCTCTTTCTCTCTCTCTCTCTCTCACTCACAGCTTCTCTCTCTCTGTCTCTCTCACTCACAGATTCTCTTTCTCTCTCACACACACAGCTTCTCTTTCTCTCTCTCACACACAAGCTTCTCTCTCTCTCTCTCTCTCACTCACTCTCAACTTCTGTTTCTCTCTGTCTCTCACTCACAGCTTCAATTCCTCTCTCTCTCACAAACTCACAGCTTCTCCTTCTCTCTCTCTCACTCACTCACAGCTTCTCTTTCTCTCTCTCTCACAGCTTCTCATTCTCTCTCTCTCGCTCACTCACACACAGCTTCTCTCTCTCTCTAACTCTCTCACTCACAGCTTCTCTTTCTCTCTCACTCACAGCTTTTCTTTCTCTCTCTCTCACTCACTCACGCTTCTCTTTCTCTCTCTTTCTCTCTCACACAGCTTCTCTTTCTCTCTCTCACTAACTCACAGCTTCTCTTTCTCTCTCTCTCACTCACTCACATCTTCTATTTCTCTCTCTCTCACACAGCTTCTCTTTCTCTCTATCTCTCTCACTCACAGCTTCTCTTTTCTCTCTCTCTCACTCACTCACAGCTTCTCTTTCTCTCTCTCTCTCACTCACTCAAATCTTCTATTTCTCTCTCTCTCTCACAGCTTCTCTTTCTCTCTATCTCTCTCACTCACAGCTTCTCTTTTCTCTCTCTCTCACTCACTCACAGCTTCTCTTTCTCTCTCTCTCTCTCACTCACAGCTTTTCTTTCTCTCTCTCTCTCACTCACGCTTCTCTTTCTCTCTCTTTCTCTCTCACACAGCTTCTCTTTCTCTCTCTCTCACTAACTCACAGCTTCTCTTTCTCTCTCTCACTCACTCACAGCTTCTCTTTCTCTCTCTCTCTCTCTCGTACTCACAGCTTCTCTTTCTCTCTCTCACTCACTCACAGCTTCTCTCTCTCTCTCTCACTCACTCACAGCTTCTCTTTTCTCTCTCACTCACTCACTCACATCTTCTATTTCTCTCTCTCACACACAGCTTCTCTTTCACTCTATCTCTCTCACTCACAGATTCTCTTTTTCTCTCTCTCTCACTCACTCACATCTTCTATTTCTCTCTCTCACACACAGCTTCTCTTTCTCTCTCTCTCACTCACTCCCAGCTTCTCTTTCTCTCTCACACACACAGCTTCTCATTCTCTCTCTCTCACTCACACACAGCTTCTCTTTCTCTCTCTCTCTAACTCTCTCACTCCCAACTTCTCTTTCTCTCTCACTCACAGCTTTTCTTTCTCTCTCTCTCTCACTCACTCACGCTTCTCTTTCTCTCTCTTTCTCTCTCACACAGCTTCTTTCTCTCTCTCTCACTAACTCACACCTTCTCTTTCTCTCTCTCTCACTCACTCACAGCTTCTCTTTCTCTCTCTCTCTCTCACTCACAGCTTCTCTTTCTCTCTCTCTCACTCACTCACAGCTTCTCTCTCTCTGTCTCTCTCACTCACGGCTTCTATTTCTCTCTCTCTCACTAACTCACAGCTTCTCCTTCTCTCTCTCTCACTCACTCACAGCTTCTCTTTCTCTCTCTCTCTCACACCTTCTCATTCTCTCTCTCTCTCACTCACACACAGCTTCTCTTTCTCTCTCTCTAACTCTCTCACTCAGAGCTTCTCTTTCTCTCTCACTCACAGCTTTTCTTTCTCTCTCTCTCACTCACTCACGCTTCTCTTTCTCTCTCTCTCACACAGCTTCTCTTTCTCTATCTCTCTCACTCACAGCTTCTCTTTTCTCTCTCTCTCACTCACTCACAGCTTCTCTTTCTCTCTCTCTCTCACTCACTCACTCACATCTTCTATTTCTCTCTCTCTCACACAGCTTCTCTTTCTCTCTATCTCTCTCACTCACAGCTTCTCTTTTCTCTCTCTCTCACTCACTCACAGCTTCTCTTTCTCTCTCTCTCTCACTCACTCACATCTTCTATTTCTCTCTCTCTCACAGCTTCTCTTTCTCTCTATCTCTCTCACTCACAGCTTCTCTTTTCTCTCTCTCTCACTCACTCACAGCTTCTCTTTCTCTCTCTCTCTCACTCACTCACATCTTCTATTTCTCTCTCTCCACACAGCTTCTCTTTCTCTCTCTCTCTCACTCACAGTTTCTCTTTCTCTCTCACTCACAGCTTCGCTTTCTCTCTCTCTCACTCATTCACCGCTTCTCTTTCACTCTCTCACTCACAGCTTCTCTTTCTCTCTCACAGCTTCTTTCTGTCTCTCTCACTCACAGTATCTCTTTCTCTCGCTCTCTCACTCACTCAAACCTTCTCTTTCTCTATCTCTCTCACTCACAGCTTCTCTTTCTCTTTCTCACTCACAGCTTCTCTCTTTCTCTCTCACTCACAGCTTCTCTTTCTCTCTCTCTCTTGCTCACTCACAGGTTCTATTTCTCTCTCTGTCTCCCTCACTCACAGCTTCTCTTTCTCTCTCTCTCACACTCACAGATTCTCTTTCTCTCTCTCTCTCTCACTCACAGCTTCTCTCTCTCTGTCTCTCTCACTCACAGATTCTCTTTCTCTCTCTCTCACTCACTCTCAACTTCTGTTTCTCTCTGTCTCTCACTCACAGCTTCAATTCCTCTCTCTCTCACAAACTCACAGCTTCTCCTTCTCTCTCTCTCACTCACTCACAGCTTCTCTTTCTCTCTCTCTCACAGCTTCTCATTCTCTCTCTCTCGCTCACTCACACACAGCTTCTCTCTCTCTCTAACTCTCTCACTCACAGCTTCTCTTTCTCTCTCACTCACAGCTTTTCTTTCTCTCTCTCTCACTCACTCACGCTTCTCTTTCTCTCTCTTTCTCTCTCACACAGCTTCTCTTTCTCTCTCTCACTAACTCACAGCTTCTCTTTCTCTCTCTCTCTCACTCACTCACTCACATCTTCTATTTCTCTCTCTCACACACAGCTTCTCTTTCTCTCTATCTCTCTCACTCACAGCTTCTCTTTTCTCTCGCTCTCACTCACTCACAGCTTCTCTTTCTCTCTCTCTCTCACTCACTCAAATCTTCTATTTCTCTCTCTCTCTCACAGCTTCTCTTTCTCTCTATCTCTCTCACTCACAGCTTCTCTTTTCTCTCTCTCTCACTCACTCACAGCTTCTCTTTCTCTCTCTCTCTCTCACTCACAGCTTTTCTTTCTCTCTCTCTCTCACTCACGCTTCTCTTTCTCTCTCTTTCTCTCTCACACAGCTTCTCTTTCTCTCTCTCACTAACTCACAGCTTCTCTTTCTTTCTCTCTCACTCACTCACAGCTTCTCTTTCTCTCTCTCTCTCTCGTACTCACAGCTTCTCTTTCTCTCTCTCACTCACTCACAGCTTCTCTCTCTCTCTCTCACTCACTCACAGCTTCTCTTTTCTCTCTCACTCACTCACTCACATCTTCTATTTCTCTCTCACACACACAGCTTCTCTTTCACTCTATCTCTCTCACTCACAGATTCTCTTTTTCTCTCTCTCTCACTCACTCAAATCTTCTATTTCTCTCTCTCACACACAGCTTCTCTTTCTCTCTCTCTCACTCACTCCCAGCTTCTCTTTCTCTCTCTCTCACACAGCTTCTCATTCTCTCTCTCTCACTCACACACAGCTTCTCTTTCTCTCTCTCTCTCACTCACTCACGCTTCTCTTTCTCTCTCTTTCTCTCTCACACAGCTTCTTTCTCTCTCTCTCACTAACTCACAGCTTCTCTTTCTCTCTCTCTCACTCACTCACAGCTTCTCTCTCTCTCTCTCTCACTCACAGCTTCTCTTTCTCTCTCTCTCACTCACTCACAGCTTCTCTCTCTCTGTCTCTCTCACTCACGGCTTCTATTTCTCTCTCTCTCACTAACTCACAGCTTCTCCTTCTCTCTCTCTCACTCACTCACAGCTTCTCTTTCTCTCTCTCTCACACACCTTCCCATTCTCTCTCTCTCACTCACTCACACACAGCTTCTCTTTCTCTCTCTCTCTAACTCTCTCACTCACAGCTTCTCTTTCTCTCTCACTCACAGCTTTTCTTTCTCTCTCTCTCTCACTCACTCACGCTTCTCTTTCTCTCTCTTTCTCTCTCACACAGCTTCTCTTTCTCTCTCTCACTAACTCACAGCTTCTCTTTCTCTCTCTCTCTCTCTCACTCACTCACTCACATCTTCTATTTCTCTCTCTCTCACACAGCTTCTCTTTCTCTCTATCTCTCACTCACAGCTTCTCTTTTCTCTCTCTCTCACTCACTCACAGCTTCTCTTTCTCTCTCTCTCTCACTCACTCACATCTTCTATTTCTCTCTCTCTCACAGCTTCTCTTTCTCTCTATCTCTCTCACTCACAGCTTCTCTTTTCTCTCTCTCTCACTCACTCACAGCTTCTCTTTTTCTCTCTCTCTCACTCACAGCTTTTCTTTCTCTCTCTCTCACTCACACTTCTCTTTCTCTCTCTTTCTCTCTCACACAGCTTCTCTTTCTCTCTCTCTCACTAACTCACAGCTTCTCTTTCTCTCTCTCTCACTCACTCACAGCTTCCCTTTCTCTCTCTCTCTCGTACTCACAGCTTCTCTTTTCTCTCTCTCTCACTCACTCACAGCTTCTCTCTCTCTCACTCACACAGCTTCTCTTTCTCTCTATCTCTCTCACTCACAGGTTCTCTTTTTCTCTCTCTCTCACTCACTCACATCTTCTATTTCTCTCTCACACACACAGCTTCTCTTTCTCTCTCACTCACTCCCAGCTTCTCTTTCTCTCTCTCTCACACAGCTTCTCATTCTCTCTCTCTCACTCACACACACCTTCTCTTTCTCTCTCTCTAACTCTCTCACTCCCAACTTCTCTTTCTCTCTCACTCACAGCTTTTCTTTCTCTCTCTCTCTCACTCACTCACACTTCTCTTTCTCTCTCTTTCTCTCTCACACAGCTTCTTTCTCTCTCTCTCACTAACTCACAGCTTCTCTTTCTCTCTCTCTCACTCACTCACAGCTTCTCTTTCTCTCTCTCTCTCACTCACAGCTTCTCTTTCTCTCTCTCTCACTCACTCACAGCTTCTCTCTCTCTGTCTCTCTCACTCACGGCTTCTATTTCTCTCTCTCTCACTAACTCACAGCTCCTTCTCTCTCTCTCACTCACTCACAGCTTCTCTTTCTCTCTCTCTCTCACACCTTCTCATTCTCTCTCTCTCTCACTCACTCACAGCTTCTCTTTCTCTCTCACTCACAGCTTTTCTTTCTCTCTCTCTCTCTCACTCACGCTTCTCTTTCTCTCTCTTTCTCTCTCACACAGCTTCTCTTTCTCTGTCTCTCACTAACTCACAGCTTCTCTTTCTCTCTCTCTCTCTCACTCACACCTTCTCTTTCTTTCTCTCTCTCTCACTCACAGCTTCTATTTCTCTCTCTTTCTCTCTCACACAGCTTCTCTTTCTCTCTCTCTCTCTCACTAACTCACATCTTCTCTTTCTCTCTCCCTCTCTCACTCACAGCTTCTCTTTCTCTCTCTCTCTCACTCACAGCTTCTCTCTCTCTGTCTCTCTCACTCACGGCTTCTATTTCTCTCTCTCACTAACTCACAGCTTCTCTCTCTCTCACACACACACAGCTTTTCTCTCTCTCTCTCACTTACTCACAGCTTCTATTTCTCTCTTTCTCTCTCACTCACAGCTTCTATTTCTCTCTCTCTCACTAACTCACAGCTTCTCTTTCTCTCTCTCTCACAGCTTTTCTCTCTCTCTCTCTCTCACTCACTCACAGTTTCTATTTCTCTCTCTTTCTCTCTCACACAGCTTCTCTTTCTCTCTCTCACTAACTCACAGCTTCTCTTTCTCTCTCTCTCTCACAGCTTCTCTCTCTCTCTCTCTCTCTCTCTCACTCACTCACACCTTCTATTTCTCTCTCACACACACAGCTTCTCTTTCTCTCTATCTCTCTCACTCACAGCTTCTCTTTTCTCTCTCTCTCACTCACTCACAGCTTCTCTTTCTCTCTCTCTCCCTCACAGCTTCTCTTTCTCTCTCTCTCACTCACAGCTTCTCTTTCTCTTTCTCTCTCTCACTCACAGCTTCTTTCTCTCTCACACACAGCTTCTCTTTCTCTCTCTCTCACTCACTCACAGCTTCTCTCTCTCTGTCTCTCTCACTCACGGCTTCTATTTCTCTCTCTCTCACTAACTCACAGCTTCTCCTTCTCTCTCTCTCACTCACTCACAGCTTCTCTTTCTCTCTCTCTCTCACAGCTTCTCATTCTCTCTCTGTCTCTCACTCACACACAGCTTCTCTTTCTCTCTCTCTCTAACTCTCTCACTCACATCTTCTCTTTCTCTCACACTCACAGCTTTTATTTCTCTCTCTCTCACTCACTCACGCTTCTCTTTCTCTCTCTTTCTCTCTCATACAGCTTCTCTTTCTCTCTCCCTCACTAACTCACAGCTTCTCTTTCTCTCTCTCTCACTCACTCACAGCTTCTCCTTCTCTCTCTCTCTCTCACTCACAGCTTCTCTTTCTCTCTGTCTCCCTCACTCACAGCTTCTCTCTCTCTATCTCTCTCACTCACTGCTTCTATTTCTCTCTCTCTCACTAACTCACAGCTTCTCTCTCTCTCTCTCACAGCTTTTCTCTCTCTCTCACTCACTCACAGCTTCTATTTCTCTCTCTTTCTCTCTCACACAGCTTCTCTTTCTCTCTCACTAACTCACAGCTTCTCTTTCTCTCTCTCTCTCACTCACAGCTTCTCTTTCTCGCTCTCTCACTCACTCACAGCTTCTCTCTCTCTGTCTCTCTCACTCACAGCTTCTATTTCTCTCTCTCTCACTAACTCACAGCTTCTCTTTCTCTCTCTCTCTCACAGTTTTTCTCTCTCTCTCTCTCACTCATTCACAGCTTCTCTTTCTCTCTCTCTCACTCACTCACATCTTCTATTTCTCTCTCTCACACACAGGTTCTCTTTCTCTCTATCTCTCTCACTCACAGCTTCTCTTTCTCTCTCTCACTCACAGCTTCTCTCTCTCTCTCACTCACAGCTTCTCTTCCTCTCTCTCTCTTGCTCACTCACAGGTTCTATTTCTCTCTATGTCTCCCTCACTCACAGCTTCTCTTTCTCTCTCTCTCACTCACAGCTTCTCTTTCTCTCTCTCTCTCACTCACTCACTCACAGCTTCTCTTTCTTTCTCACTCACAGCTTTTCTTTCTCTCTCTCACGCACTCACACTTCTCTTTCTCTCTGTCTCTCTCACACAGCTTCTCTTTCTCTCTTTCTAACTAACCCACAGCTTCTCTTTCTCTCTCTCTCACTCACTCACAGCTTCTCTTTCTCTCTCTCTCTCACTCACAGCTTCTCTTCCTCTCTGTCTCTCTCACACAGCTTCTCTTTCTCTCTTTCTCACTAACTCACAGCTTCTCTTTCTCTCTCTCTCTCACAGCTTTTCTCTCTCTCACTCACTCACAGCTTCTCTTTCTCTCTCTCTCTCACTCACAGCTTCTCTTTCTCTCTCTATCTCTCTCACTCACAGCTTCTATTTCTCTCTCTCTCACTAACTCACAGCTTCTCTTTCTCTCTCTCTCTCACAGCTTTTCTCTCTCTCTCTCACTCACAGCTTCTCTTTCTCTCTCTCTCACTCACTCACATCTTCTATTTCTCTCTCTCTCACACAGCTTCTCTTTCTCTCTCTCTCTCTCACTCACAGCTTCTCTTTTCTGTCTCTCTCACTCACTCACAGCTTCTCTTTCTCTCTCTCCCTCACAGCTTCTCTTTCTCTCCCTCTCTCAGTCACAGCTTCTCTTTCTCTTTCTCTCTCTCACTCACAGCTTCTCTCTCTCTCTCTCACTCACATGTTCTCTTTCTCTCTCTCTCCCTCACTTACAGCTTCTCTCTCTCTCTCTCTCTCTCTAACAGCTTCTATTGGTCTCTCTCTCTCACTCACAGCTTCTCTCTCTCTCTCACTCACAGCTTCTCTCTCTCACTAACTCACAGCTTCTCCTTCTCTCTCTCTCACTCACTCACAGCTTCTCTTTCTCTCTCTCTCTCACAGCTTCTCATTCTCTCTCTGTCTCTCACTCACACACAGCTTCTCTTTCTCTCTCTCTCTAACTCTCTCACTCACATCTTCTCTTTCTCTCACACTCACAGCTTTTATTTCTCTCTCACTCACTCACTCACGCTTCTCTTTCTCTCTCTTTCTCTCTCATACAGCTTCTCTTTCTCTCTCCCTCACTAACTCACAGCTTCTCTTTCTCTCTCTCTCACTCACTCACAGCTTCTCTTTCTCTCTCTCTCTCTCACTCACAGCTTCTCTTTCTCTCTGTCTCCCTCACTCACAGCTTCTCTCTCTCTATCTCTCTCACTCACTGCTTCTATTTCTCTCTCTCTCACTAACTCACAGCTTCTCTCTCTCTCTCACAGCTTTTCTCTCTCTCTCTCTCTCACTCACTCACAGCTTCTATTTCTCTCTCTTTCTCCCTCACACAGCTTCTCTTTCTCTCTCACTAACTCACAGCTTCTCTTTCTCTCTCTCTCTCACTCACAGCTTCTCTTTCTCTCTCTCTCACTCACTCACAGCTTCTCTCTCTCTGTCTCTCTCACTCACAGCTTCTATTTCTCTCTCTCTCACTAACTCACAGCTTCTCTTTCTCTCTCTCTCTCACAGTTTTTTTCTCTCTCTCTCTCACTCATTCACAGCTTCTCTTTCTCTCTCTCTCACTCACTCACATCTTCTATTTCTCTCTCTCTCACACAGGTTCTCTTTCTCTCTATCTCTCTCACTCACAGCTTCTCTTTCTCTCTCTCACTCACAGCTTCTCTCTCTCTCTCTCACTCACAGCTTCTCTTCCTCTCTCTCTCTTGCTCACTCACAGCTTCTATTTCTCTCTATGTCTCCCTCACTCACAGCTTCTCTTTCTCTCTCTCTCTCTCTCACTCACAGCTTCTCTTTCTCTCTCTCTCTCACTCACTCACTCACAGCTTCTCTTTCTCTCTCACTCACAGCTTTTCTTTCTCTCTCACGCACTCACACTTCTCTTTCTCTCTGTCTCTCTCACACAGCTTCTCTTTCTCTCTATCTCTCTCACTCACAGCTTCTCTTTTCTCTCTCTCTCACTCACTCACAGCTTCTCTTTCTCTCTCTCTCTCACTCACTCACAGCTTCTCTCTCTCTCACTCACTCACAGCTTCTCTTTCTCTTTCTCTCTCTCACTCACAGCTTCTTTCTCTCTCTCACACAGCTTCTCTTTCTCTCTCTCTCACTCACTCACAGCTTCTCTCTCTCTGTCTCTCTCGCTCACAGCTTCTATTTCTCTCTCTCTCTCACTAACTCACAGCTTCTCCTTCTCTCTCTCTCACTCACTCACAGCTTCACTTTCTCTCTCTCTCTCACAGCTTCTCATTCTCTCTCTGTCTCTCACTCAAACACAGCTTCTCTTTCTCTCTCTCTCTAACTCTCTCACTCACATCTTCTCTTTCTCTCTCACTCACAGCTTTTATTTCTCTCTCTCTCACTCACTCACGCTTCTCTTTCTCTCACTTTCTCTCTCACACAGCTTCTCTCTCCCTCACTAACTCACAGCTTCTCTTTCTCTCTCTCTCACTCACTCACAGCTTCCCTTTCTTTCTCTCTCTCTCACTCACAGCTTCTCTTTCTCTCTGTCTCCCTCACTCACAGCTTCTCTCTCTCTATCTCTCTCACTCACTGCTTCTATTTCTCTCTCTCTCACTAACTCAGAGCTTCTCTCTCTCTCTCACAGCTTTTCTCTCTCTCACTCACTCACAGCTTCTATTTCTCTCTCTTTCTCTCTCACACAGCTTCTCTTTCTCTCTCACTAACTCACAGCTTCTCTTTCTCTCTCTCTCTCACTCACAGCTTCTCTTTCTCTCTCACTCACTCACTCACAGCTTCTCTCTCTATGTCTCTCTCACTTACAGCTTCTATTTCTCTCTCTCTCACTAACTCACAGCTTCTCTTTCTCTCTCTCTCACACAGCTTTTCTCTCTCTCTCTCACTCATTCACAGCTTCTCTTTCTCTCTCACTCACTCACTCACATCTTCTATTTCTCTCTCTCTCACACAGGTTCTCTTTCTCTCTATCTCTCTCACTCACAGCTTCTCTTTTCTCTCTCTCTCACTCACTCACAGCTTCTCTTTCTCTCTCTCTCCCTCACAGCTTCTCTTTCTCTCTCTCTCTCACTCACAGCTTCTCTTTCTCTTTCACTTTCTCTCTCTCACTCACAGCTTCTCTCTCTCTCTCACTCACAGCTTCTCTTTCTCTCTCTCTCCCTCACTTACAGATTCTCTCTCTCTCTCTCTAACAGCTTCTATTGGTCTCTCTCTCACTCACAGCTTCTCTCTCTCTCTCACTCACAGCTTCTCTTTCTCTCTCACTCACAGCTTCTCTTTCTCTCTCACTCACTCACTCACCGCTTATCTTTTGCTCTCTCACTCACAGCTTCTCTTTCTCTCTCTCTCTCACAGCTTCTCTTTCTCTCTCACTCACAACTTCTCTTTCTCTCTCTCACTCACTCACAGCTTTTCTTTCTCTCTCTCTCCACACAGCTTCACTTTCTCTCTCTCTCTCACTCACAGTTTCTCTTTCTCTCTCTCACTCACAGCTTCGCTTTCTCTCTCTCTCACTCATTCACCGCTTCTCTTTCACTCTCTCACTCACAGCTTCTCTTTCGCTCTCACAGCGTCTTTCTGTCTCTCTCACTCACAGTATCTCTTTCTCTCGCACTCTCACTCACTCAAACCTTCTCTTTCTCTATCTCTCTCACTCACAGCTTCTCTTTCTCTCTCTCACTCACAGCTTCTCTCTCTCTCTCTCACTCACAGCTTCTCTTTCTCTCTCTCTCTTGCTCACTCACAGGTTCTATTTCTCTCTCTGTCTCTCTCACTCACAGCTTCTCTTTCTCTCTCACACACACAGCTTCTCTTTCTCTCTCTCACACACAAGCTTCTCTATCTCTCTCTCTCTCTCACTCACTCACTCACAACTTCTGTTTCTCTCTGTCTCTCACTAACAGCTTCAATTCCTCTCTCTCTCACAAACTCACAGCTTCTCCTTCTCTCTCTCTCACTCACTCACAGCTTCTCTTTCTCTCTCTCACACAGCTTCTCTTTCTCTCTCTCTCTCACTCACAGCTTCTCTCTCACACACACAGCTTCTCTCTCTTTCTCTCACTTACAGCTTCTGTTACTCTCTCTCTCTCACTCACAGCTTCTCTCTCTCTCTTACTCACTCCCTGATTCTCTCTCTCTCTCACTCACAGCTTCTCTCTCCCTCTCACTCACTTACACCTTCTATTTCTCTCTCTCTCTCACTCACAGCTTCTCTCTCTTTCTCACTAACTCACAGCTTCTATTTCTCTCTCTCACACACACACAGCTTCTGTTTCTCTCTCTCTCTCACTGCTTCTCATTCTCTCTCTCCTCTCACAGCTTCTTTCTCTCTCACTCACTAACAGCTTCTCCTTCTCTCTCTCACACACACACACAGCTTCTCTCTCCCTCTCACTCACTTACACCTTCTATTTCTCTCTCTCTCTCACTCACAGCTGCTCTCTCTCTCTTACTCCCTGATACTCTCTCTCTCACACTCACAGCTTCTCTCTCTCTCTCAATCACTCACAGCTTCTCTTTCTCTCTCTCACTCACAGCTTCTCTTTCTCTCTCTCTCTCACTCACAGCTTCTCATTCTCTCTCTCTCTCACACACACAGCTTCTCTTTCTCTCTCACTCACTCACAGCTTCTCTTTCTCTGTCTCTCTCACACACAGCATCTCTTTCTCTCTCTCTCACTAACAGCTTCTCTTTCTCTCTCTCTCTCACTCACAGCTTCTCTCTCTCTCTCACTCACAGTTTCTCTCTCTCTCTCTCTCTCACTCATGGCTTCTCTCTCTCTCTCACTCACAGCTTCTCTTTCTCTCTCCCTCACAGCTTCTCTTTCTCTCTCTCTCTCACTCACAGCTTCTCTTTCTCTTTCTCTCTCTCACTCACAGCTTCTCTCTCTCTCTCACTCACAGCTTCTCTTTCTCTCTCTCTCCCTCACTTACAGCTTCTCTCTCTCTCTCTAACAGCTTCTATTGGTCTCTCTCTCACTCACAGCTTCTCTCTCTCTCTCACTCACAGCTTCTCTTTCTCTCTCACTCACAGCTTCTCTTTCTCTCTCACTCACTCACTCACCGCTTCTCTTTTGCTCTCTCACTCACAGCTTCTCTTTCTCTCTCTCTCACAGCTTCTCTTTCTCTCTCACTCACAACTTCTCTTTCTCTCTCTCACTCACTCACAGCTTTTCTTTCTCTCTCTCTCCACACAGCTTCTCTTTCTCTCTCTCTCACTCACAGTTTCTCTTTCTCTCTCTCACTCACAGCTTCGCTTTCTCTCTCTCTCACTCATTCACCGCTTCTCTTTCACTCTCTCACTCACAGCTTCTCTTTCGCTCTCACAGCGTCTTTCTGTCTCTCTCACTCACAGTATCTCTTTCTCTCGCACTCTCACTCACTCAAACCTTCTCTTTCTCTATCTCTCTCACACAGCTTCTCTTTCTCTCTCTCACTCACAGCTTCTCTCTCTCTCTCTCACTCACAGCTTCTCTTTCTCTCTCTCTCTTGCTCACTCACAGGTTCTATTTCTCTCTCTGTCTCTCTCACTCACAGCTTCTCTTTCTCTCTCTCACACACAGCTTCTCTTTCTCTCTCTCACACACAAGCTTCTCTATCTCTCTCTCTCTCTCACTCACTCACTCACAACTTCTGTTTCTCTCTGTCTCTCACTAACAGCTTCAATTCCTCTCTCTCTCACAAACTCACAGCTTCTCCTTCTCTCTCTCTCACTCACTCACAGCTTCTCTTTCTCTCTCACACACAGCTTCTCTCTCTCTCTCACTCACAGCTTCTCTCTCACACACACAGCTTCTCTCTCTTTCTCTCACTTACAGCTTCTGTTACTCTCTCTCTCACTCACAGCTTCTCTCTCTCTCTTACTCACTCCCTGATTCTCTCTCTCTCTCACTCACAGCTTCTCTCTCCCTCTCACTCACTTATACCTTCTATTTCTCTGTCTCTCTCACTCACAGCTTCTCTCTCTTTCTCACTAACTCACAGCTTCTCTTTCTCTCTCTCACACACACACAGCTTCTGTTTCTCTCTCTCTCTCACTGCTTCTCATTCTCTCTCTCCCTCTCACAGCTTCTTTCTCTCTCACTCACTAACAGCTTCTCCTTCTCTCTCTCACACACACACACAGCTTCTCTCTCCCTCTCACTCACTTACACCTTCTATTTCTCTCTCTCTCTCACTCACAGCTGCTCTCTCTCTCTTACTCCCTGATACTCTCTCTCTCTCACTCACAGATTCTCTCTCTCTCTCAATCACTCACAGCTTCTCTTTCTCTCTCTCACTCACAGCTTCTCTTTCTCTCTCTCTCTCACTCACAGCTTCTCATTCTCTCTCTCACACACACACACAGCTTCTCTTTCTCTCTCACTCACTCACAGCTTCTCTTTCTCTGTCTCTCTCACACACAGCATCTCTTTCTCTCTCTCTCACTAACAGCTTCTCTTTCTCTCTCTCTCTCACTCACAGCTTCTCTCTCTCTCTCACTCACAGTTTCTCTCTCTCTCTCTCTCTCACTCACGGCTTCTCTCTCTCTCTCACTCACAGCTTCTCTTTCTCTCTCACTCACAGCTTCTCTATCTCTCACTCTCTCTCACTCACAGCTTCTCTCTCTCTCTCTCTCTCTCACTCACAGCTTCGCTCTCTCTCTCTTACTCACTCCCAGCTTCTCTCTCTCTCTTTCTCACTCACAGCTTCTCACTCTCTCAATCACTCACTCACAGCATCTCTTTCTCTCTCACTCACTCACAGCTTCTGTTTCTCTCTCTCTCACACTCACAGCTTCTCTTTCTCTCTCTCTATCACACACACAGCTTCTCTTTCTCTCTCTCTATCACTCACAGCTTCTCTCTCTCTCACTAACAGCTTCTCTCTCTCTCTCACTCACAGCTTCTATTTCTCTCTCTCTCACTAACTCACAGCTTCTCTTTCTCTCTCTCTCACACAGCTTTTCTCTCTCTCTCTCACTCATTCACAGCTTGTCTTTCTCTCTCTCTCACACAGGTTCTCTTTCTCTCTATCTCTCTCACTCACAGCTTCTCTTTTCTCTCTCTCTCTCTCACTCACAGCTTCTCTTTCTCTCTCCCTCACAGCTTCTCTTTCTCTCTCTCTCTCACTCACAGCTTCTCTTTCTCTTTCTCTCTCTCACTCACAGCTTCTCTCTCTCTCTCACTCACAGCTTCTCTTTCTCTCTCTCTCCCTCACTTACAGCTTCTCTCTCTCTCTCTAACAGCTTCTATTGGTCTCTCTCTCACTCACAGCTTCTCTCTCTCTCTCACTCACAGCTTCTCTTTCTCTCTCACTCACAGCTTCTCTTTCTCTCTCACTCACTCACTCACCGCTTCTCTTTTGCTCTCTCACTCACAGCTTCTCTTTCTCTCTCTCTCTCACAGCTTCTCTTTCTCTCTCACTCACAACTTCTCTTTCTCTCTCTCACTCACTCACAGCTTTTCTTTCTCTCTCTCTCCACACAGCTTCTCTTTCTCTCTCTCTCTCACTCACAGTTTCTCTTTCTCTCTCTCACTCACAGCTTCGCTTTCTCTCTCTCTCACTCATTCAACGCTTCTCTTTCACTCTCTCACTCACAGCTTCTCTTTCGCTCTCACAGCGTCTTTCTGTCTCTCTCACTCACAGTATCTCTTTCTCTCGCACTCTCACTCACTCAAACCTTCTCTTTCTCTATCTCTCTCACTCACAGCTTCTCTTTCTCTCTCTCACTCACAGCTTCTCTCTCTCTCTCTCACTCACAGCTTCTCTTTCTCTCTCTCTCTTGCTCACTCACAGGTTCTATTTCTCTCTCTGTCTCTCTCACTCACAGCTTCTCTTTCTCTCTCTCACACACAGCTTCTCTTTCTCTCTCTCACACACAAGCTTCTCTATCTCTCTCTCTCTCTCACTCACTCACTCACAACTTCTGTTTCTCTCTGTCTCTCACTAACAGCTTCAATTCCTCTCTCTCTCACAAACTCACAGCTTCTCCTTCTCTCTCTCTCACTCACTCACAGCTTCTCTTTCTCTCTCTCACACACCTTCTCTTTCTCTCTCTCTCTCACTCACAGCTTCTCTCTCACACACACAGCTTCTCTCTCTTTCTCTCACTTACAGCTTCTGTTACTCTCTCTCTCTCACTCACAGCTTCTCTCTCTCTCTTACTCCCTGATTCTCTCTCTCTCTCACTCACAGCTTCTCTCTCCCTCTCACTCACTTACACCTTCTATTTCTCTCTCTCTCTCACTCACAGCTTCTCTCTCTTTCTCACTAACTCACAGCTTCTCTTTCTCTCTCTCACACACACACAGCTTCTGTTTCTCTCTCTCTCTCACTGCTTCTCATTCTCTCTCTCCCTCTCACAGCTTCTTTCTCTCTCACTCACTAACAGCTTCTCCTTCTCTCTCTCACACACACACACAGCTTCTCTCTCCCTCTCACTCACTTACACCTTCTATTTCTCTCTCTCTCTCACTCACAGCTGCTCTCTCTCTCTTACTCCCTGATACTCTCTCTCTCTCACTCACAGATTCTCTCTCTCTCTCAATCACTCACAGCTTCTCTTTCTCTCTCTCACTCACAGCTTCTCTCTCTCTCTCTCTCTCTCACTCACAGCTTCTCATTCTCTCTCTCTCTCACACACACAGCTTCTCTTTCTCTCTCACTCACTCACAGCTTCTCTTTCTCTGTCTCTCTCACACACAGCATCTCTTTCTCTCTCTCTCACTAACAGCTTCTCTTTCTCTCTCTCTCTCACTCACAGCTTCTCTCTCTCTCTCACTCACAGTTTCTCTCTCTCTCTCTCTCTCACTCACGGCTTCTCTCTCTCTCTCACTCACAGCTTCTCTTTCTCTCTCACTCACAGCTTCTCTTTCTCACTCTCTCTCACTCACAGATACTCTCTCTCACTCACTCACAGCTTCTCTATCTCTCACTCTCTCTCACTCACAGCTTCTCTCTCTCTCTCTCACTCACAGCTTCGCTCTCTCTCTCTTACTCACTCCCAGCTTCTCTCTCTCTCTTTCTCACTCACAGCTTCTCACTCTCTCAATCACTCACTCACAGCATCTCTTTCTCTCTCACTCACTCACAGCTTCTGTTTCTCTCTCTCTCACACTCACTGCTTCTCTTTCTCTCTCTATCACACACACAGCTTCTCTTTCTCTCTCTCTATCACTCACAGCTTCTCTCTCTCTCACTAACAGCTTCTCTCTCTCTCTCACTCACAGCTTCTCTTTCTCTCTCTCACACACACAGCTACTCTCTCTCTCTCACTTACAACTTCTCTCTCTCTCTCTCTCAGCTTCTCTTTCTCTCTCTATCACACACACAGCTTCTCTTTCTCTCTCTCTATCACTCACAGCTTCTCTCTCTCTCTCTCACTCACAGCTTCTCTCTCTCTCTCACTCACTCATAGCTTCTCTTTCTCTCTCTCTCACTTACACCTTCTATTTCTCTCTGTCTCTCACACACAGCTTCTCTCTCTCTCTTACTCCCTGATTCTCTCTCACTCACTCACTCACTCACAGCTTCTCTTTTTCTCTCTCTCACTCACAGCTTCTCTCTCTCTCTCACTCCCAGCATCTCATTCTCTCTCTCTCACTCTCAGCTTCTCTTTCTCTCTCTCTCTCACACACAGCTTCTCTTTCTCTCTCACACACACAGCTTCTCATTCTCTCTCTCTCTCACACACACACACATCTTCTCTTTCTCTCTCTCTCTCACTCACAGCTTCTCCTTCTCTCTCTCTCACTCACAGCTTCTCTTTCCCTCTCTCTCTCACTCACAGCTTCTCTTTCTCTCTCTCTATCACTCATAGCTTCTCTTTCTCTCTCTCTCTCTCTCATACACAGCTTCTCTCTCTCACTCACTCACTCACAGCTTCTCTCTCTCTCACTCACTCACTCATAGCTTCTCTTTCTCTCACTCACAGCTTCTTTTTCTCTCGCTCTCTCACTAACAGATTCTCTTTCTCTCTCTCACACACACAGCTTCTCTCTCTCTCACTCACAGCTTCTCTTTCTCTCTCTCTCTCCCTCACAGCTTCTCTTTCTCTCCCTCTCTCACTCACAGCTTCTCTTTCTCTTTCTCTCTCTCACTCACAGCTTCTCTCTCTCTCTCTCTCACTCACAGCTTCTCTTTCTCTCTCTCACCCTCACTTACAGCATCTCTCTCTCTCTCTCTAACAGCTTCTATTGGTCTCTCTCTCTCACTCACAGCTTCTCTCTCTCACTCACAGCTTCTCTTTCTCTCTCACTCACAGCTTCTCTTTCTCTCTCACTCACTCACTCACCGCTTCTCTTTTGTTCTCTCACAGCTTCTCTTTCTCTCTCTCTCTCACAGCTTCTCTTTCTCTCTCACTCACAACTTCTCTTTCTCTCTCTCACTCACTCACAGCTTTTCTTTCTCTCTCTCTCCACACAGCTTCTCTTTCTCTCTCTCTCTCACTCACAGTTTCTCTTTCTCTCTCTCACTCACAGCTTCGCTTTCTCTCTCTCTCACTCATTCACCGCTTCTCTTTCACTCTCTCACTCACAGCTTCTCTTTCTCTCTCACAGCTTCTTTCTGTCTCTCTCACTCACAGTATCTCTTTCTCTCACTCTCTCACTCACTCAAACCTTCTCTTTCTCTATCTCTCTCACTCACAGCTTCTCTTTCTCTCTCTCACTCACAGCTTCTCTCTTTCTCTCTCACTCACAGCTTCTCTTTCTCTCTCTCTCTTGCTCACTCACAGGTTCTATTTCTCTCTCTGTCTCCCTCACTCACAGCTTCTCTTTCTCTCTCTCAAACACTCACAGATTCTCTTTCTCTCTCTCTCTCTCACTCACAGCTTCTCTCTTTCTCTCTCACTCACAGCTTCTCTTTCTCTCTCTCTCTTGCTCACTCACAGGTTCTATTTCTCTCTCTGTCTCTCTCACTCACAGCTTCTCTTTCTCTCTCTCACACACAGCTTCTCTTTCTCTCTCTCACACACAAGCTTCTCTATCTCTCTCTCTCTCTCACTCACTCTCAACTTCTGTTTCTCTCTGTCTCTCACTCACAGCTTCAATTCCTCTCTCTCTCACAAACTCACAGCTTCTCCTTCTCTCTCTCTCACTCACTCACAGCTTCTCTTTCTCTCTCTCTCACAGCTTCTCATTCTCTCTCTCTCGCTCACTCACGCACAGCTTCTCTCTCTCTCTAACTCTCCCACTCACAGCTTCTCTTTCTCTCTCACTCACAGCTTTTCTTTCTCTCTCTCTCTCACTCACTCACGCTTCCCTTTCTCTCTCTTTCTCTCTCACACAGCTTCTCTTTCTCTCTCTCACTAACTCACAGCTTCTCATTCTCTCTCTCTCTCACTCACTCACATCTTCTATTTCTCTCTCTCTCACACAGCTTCTCTTTCTCTCTATCTCTCTCACTCACAGCTTCTCTTTTCTCTCTCTCTCTCACTCACTCACAGCTTCTCTTTCTCTCTCTCTCTCACATACTCAAATCTTCTATTTCTCTCTCTCTCACACAGCTTCTCTTTCTCTCTATCTCCCTCACTCACAGCTTCTCTTTTCTCTCTCTCTCACTCACTCACAGCTTCTCTTTCTCTCTCTCTCTCTCACTCACAGCTTTTCTTTCTCTCTCTCTCTCACTCACGCTTCTCTTTCTCTCTCTTTCTCTCTCACACAGCTTCTCTTTCTCTCTCTCTCACTAACTCACAGCTTCTCTTTCTCTCTCTCTCACTCACTCACAGCTTCTCTCTCTCTCTCTCTCGTACTCACAGCTTCTCTTTCTCTCTCTCACTCACTCACAGCTTCTCTCTCTCTCTCTCACTCACTCACAGCTTCTCTTTTCTCTCTCATTCACTCACTCACATCTTCTATTTCTCTCTCTCACACACAGCTTCTCTTTCTCTCTATCTCTCTCACTCACAGCTTCTCTTTTTCTCTCTCTCTCACTCACTCACATCTTCTATTTCTCTCTCACACACACAGCTTCTCTTTCTCTCTCTCTCACTCACTCCCAGCTTCTCTTTCTCTCTCACACACACAGCTTCTCATTCTCTCTCTCTCACTCACACACAGCTTCTCTTTCTCTCTCTCTCTAACTCTCTCACTCCCAACTTCTCTTTCTCTCTCACTCACAGCTTTTCTTTCTCTCTCTCTCTCACTCACTCACGCTTCTCTTTCTCTCTCTTTCTCTCTCACACAGCTTCTTTCTCTCTCTCTCACTAACTCACAGCTTCTCTTTCTCTCTCTCCTCACTCGCAGCTTCTCTTTCTCTCTCTCTCTCACTCACAGCTTCTCTTTCTCTCTCTCACACTCACTCACAGCTTCTCTCTCTCTGTCTCTTTCACTCACGGCTTCTATTTCTCTCTCTCTCACTAACTCACAGCTTCTCCTTCTCTCTCTCTCACTCACTCACAGCTTCTCTTTCTCTCTCTCTCACACCTTCTCATTCTCTCTCTCTCACTCACACACAGCTTCTCTTTCTCTCTCTCTCTAACTCTCTCACTCACAGCTTCTCTTTCTCTCTCACTCACAGCTTTTCTTTCTCTCTCTCTCTCACTCACTCACGCTTCTCTTTCTCTTTCTCTCTCACACAGCTTCTCTTTCTCTCTCTCACTAACTCACAGCTTCTCTTTTCTCTCTCTCTCACTCACTCACAGCTTCTATTTCTCTCTCTCTCACACAGCTTCTCTTTCTCTCTATCTCTCTCACTCACAGCTTCTCTTTTCTCTCTCTCTCACTCACTCAGCTTCTCTTTCTCTCTCTCTCTCACTCACTCACATCTTCTATTTCTCTCTCTCTCTCACAGCTTCTCTTTCTCTCTATCTCTCTCACTCACAGCTTCTCTTTTCTCTCTCTCTCACTCACTCACAGCTTCTCTTTCTCTCTCTCTCTCTCACTCACAGCTTTTCTTTCTCTCTCTCTCACTCACGCTTCTCTTTCTCTTTCTCTCTCACACAGCTTCTCTTTCTCTCTCTCTCACTAACTCACAGCTTCTCTTTCTCTCTCTCTCACTCACTCACAGCTTCTCTTTCTCTCTCTCTCTCGTACTCACAGCTTCTCTTTCTCTCTCTCACTCACTCACAGCTTCTCTCTCTCTCACTCACTCACAGCTTCTCTTTTCTCTCTCTCTCACTCACTCACATCTTCTATTTCTCTCTCACACACACAGCTTCTCTTTCTCTCTATCTCTCTCACTCACAGCTTCTCTTTTTCTCTCTCTCTCACTCACTCACATCTTCTATTTCTCTCTCACACACACAGCTTCTCTTTCTCTCTCTCTCACTCACTCCCAGCTTCTCTTTCTCTCTCACACACACAGCTTCTCATTCTCTCTCTCTCACTCACACACACCTTCTCTTTCTCTCTCTCTCTAACTCTCTCACTCCCAACTTCTCTTTCTCTCTCACTCACAGCTTTTCTTTCTCTCTCTCTCTCACTCACTCACGCTTCTCTTTCATTCTCTTTCTCTCTCACACAGCTTCTTTCTCTCTCTCTCACTAACTCACAGCTTCTCTTTCTCTCTCTCTCACTCACTCACAGCTTCTCTTTTTCTCTCTCTCTCACTCACAGCTTCTCTTTCTCTCTCTCTCACTCACTCACAGCTTCTCTCTCTCTGTCTCTCTCACTCACGGCTTCTATTTCTCTCTCTCTCACTAACTCACAGCTCCTTCTCTCTCTCTCACTCACTCACAGCTTCTCTTTCTCTCTCTCTCTCACACCTTCTCATTCTCTCTCTCTCTCTCACTCACACACAGCTTCTCTTTCTCTCTCTCTCTAACTCTCTCACTCACAGCTTCTCTTTCTTTCTCACTCACAGCTTTTCTTTCTCTCTCTCTCACTCACTCACGCTTCTCTTTCTCTCTCTTTCTCTCTCACACAGCTTCTCTTTCTCTCTCTCACTAACTCACAGCTTCTCTTTCTCTCTCTCTCACTCACTCACACCTTCTCTTTTTCTCTCTCTCTCTCACTCACAGCTTCTATTTCTCTCTCTTTCTCTCTCACACAGCTTCTCTTTCTCTCTCTCTCTCTCTCTCACTAACTCACATCTTCTCTTTCTCTCTCCCTCTCTCACTCACAGCTTCTCTTTCTCTCTCTCTCACTCACAGCTTCTCTCTCTCTGTCTCTCTCACTCACGGCTTCTATTTCTCTCTCTCTCACTAACTCACAGCTTCTCTTTCTCTCTCTCTCTCACAGCTTTTCTCTCTCTCTCTCTCTCTCACTCACTCACAGTTTCTATTTCTCTCTCTTTCTCTCTCACACAGCTTCTCTTTCTCTCTCTCTCACTAACTCACAGCTTCTCTTTCTCTCTCACACACACAGCTTTTCTCTCTCTCACTCACTCACTCATGCCTCTCTTTCTCTCTCTTTCTCTCTCACACAGCTTCTCTTTCTCTCTCTCTCACTAACTCACAGCTTCTCTTTCTCTCTATCTCTCTCACTCACAGCTTCTCTTTTCTCTCTCTCTCACTCACTCACAGCTTCTCTTTCTCTCTCTCTCCCTCACAGCTTCTCTTTCTCTCTCTCTCACTCACAGCTTCTCTTTCTCTTTCTCTCTCTCACTCACAGCTTCTTTCTCTCTCACACACAGCTTCTCTTTCTCTCTCTCTCACTCACTCACAGCTTCTCTCTCTCTGTCTCTCTCACTCACGGCTTCTATTTCTCCCTCTCTCTCACTAACTCACAGCTTCTCCTTCTCTCTCTCTCACTCACTCACAGCTTCGCTTTCTCTCTCTCTCTCACAGCTTCTCATTCTCTCTCTGTCTCTCACTCACACACAGCTTCTCTTTCTCTCTCTCTCTAACTCTCTCACTCACATCTTCTCTTTCTCTCTCACTCACAGCTTCTCTTTCTCTCTATCTCTCTCACTCACAGCTTCTCTTTTCTCTCTCTCTCACTCACTCACAGCTTCTCTTTCTCTCTCTCTCTCTCACTCACAGCTTTTCTTTCTCTCTCTCTCACTCACGCTTCTCTTTCTCTTTCTCTCTCACACAGCTTCTCTTTCTCTCTCTCTCACTAACTCACAGCTTCTCTTTTTCTCTCTCTCTCGTACTCACAGCTTCTCTTTCTCTCTCTCACTCACTCAAAGCTTCTCTCTCTCTCACTCACTCACAGCTTCTCTTTTCTCTCTCTCTCACTCACTCACATCTTCTATTTCTCTCTCACACACACAGCTTCTCTTTCTCTCTATCTCTCTCACTCACAGCTTCTCTTTTTCTCTCTCTCTCACTCACTCACATCTTCTATTTCTCTCTCACACACACAGCTTCTCTTTCTCTCTCTCTCACTCACTCCCAGCTTCTCTTTCTCTCTCACACACACAGCTTCTCATTCTCTCTCTCTCACTCACACACACCTTCTCTTTCTCTCTCTCTCTAACTCTCTAACTCCCAACTTCTCTTTCTCTCTCACTCACAGCTTTTCTTTCTCTCTCTCTCTCACTCACTCACGCTTCTCTTTCATTCTCTTTCTCTCTCACACAGCTTCTTTCTCTCTCTCTCACTAACTCACAGCTTCTCTTTCTCTCTCTCTCACTCACTCACAGCTTCTCTTTTTCTCTCTCTCTCACTCACAGCTTCTCTTTCTCTCTCTCTCACTCACTCACAGCTTCTCTCTCTCTGTCTCTCTCACTCACGGCTTCTATTTCTCTCTCTCTCACTAACTCACAGCTCCTTCTCTCTCTCTCACTCACTCACAGCTTCTCTTTCTCTCTCTCTCTCACACCTTCTCATTCTCTCTCTCTCTCACTCACACACAGCTTCTCTTTCTCTCTCTCTCTCTAACTCTCTCACTCACAGCTTCTCTTTCTTTCTCACTCACAGCTTTTCTTTCTCTCTCTCTCTCACTCACTCACGCTTCTCTTTCTCTCTCTTTCTCTCTCACACAGCTTCTCTTTCTCTCTCTCTCACTAACTCACAGCTTCTCTTTCTCTCTCTCTCACTCACTCACACCTTCTCTTTTTCTCTCTCTCTCTCACTCACAGCTTCTATTTCTCTCTCTTTCTCTCTCACACAGCTTCTCTTTCTCTCTCTCTCTCTCTCACTAACTCACATCTTCTCTTTCTCTCTCCCTCTCTCACTCACAGCTTCTCTTTCTCTCTCTCTCACTCACAGCTTCTCTCTCTCTGTCTCTCTCACTCACGGCTTCTATTTCTCTCTCTCTCACTAACTCACAGCTTCTCTTTCTCTCTCTCTCTCACAGCTTTTCTCTCTCTCTCTCTCTCACTCACTCACAGTTTCTATTTCTCTCTCTTTCTCTCTCACACAGCTTCTCTTTCTCTCTCTCTCACTAACTCACAGCTTCTCTTTCTCTCTCTCACACACAGCTTTTCTCTCTCTCACTCACTCACTCATGCCTCTCTTTCTCTCTCTTTCTCTCTCACACAGCTTCTCTTTCTCTCTCTCTCACTAACTCACAGCTTCTCTTTCTCTCTCTCTCACTCACTGCTTCTCTTTCTCTCTCTCTCACTCACACAGCTTCTCTCTCTCTGTCTCTCTCACTCACGGCTTCTATTTCTCTCTCTCTCACTAACTCACAGCTTCTCTTTCTCTCTCTCTCTCACAGCTTCTCTCCCTCTCTCTCTCACTCACTCACACCTTCTATTTCTCTCTCACACACACAGCTTCTCTTTCTCTCTATCTCTCTCACTCACAGCTTCTCTTTTCTCTCTCTCTCACTCACTCACAGCTTCTCTTTCTCTCTCTCTCCCTCACAGCTTCTCTTTCTCTCTCTCTCACTCACAGCTTCTCTTTCTCTTTCTCTCTCTCACTCACAGCTTCTTTCTCTCTCACACACAGCTTCTCTTTCTCTCTCTCTCACTCACTCACAGCTTCTCTCTCTCTGTCTCTCTCACTCACGGCTTCTATTTCTCTCTCTCTCTCACTAACTCACAGCTTCTCCTTCTCTCTCTCTCACTCACTCACAGCTTCGCTTTCTCTCTCTCTCTCACAGCTTCTCATTCTCTCTCTGTCTCTCACTCACACACAGCTTCTCTTTCTCTCTCTCTCTAACTCTCTCACTCACATCTTCTCTTTCTCTCTCACTCACAGCTTTTATTTCTCTCTCTCTCACTCACTCACGCTTCTCTTTCTCTCTCTTTCTCTCTCACACAGCTTCTCTTTATCTCTCCCTCACTAACTCACAGCTTCTCTTTCTCTCTCTCTCACTCACTCACAGCTTCTCTTTCTCTCTCTCTCTCTCACTCACAGCTTCTCTTTCTCTCTGTCTCCCTCACTCACAGCTTCTCTCTCTCTATCTCTCTCACTCACTGCTTCTATTTCTCTCTCTCTCACTAACTCACAGCTTCTCTCTCTCTCTCACAGCTTTTCTCTCTCTCCCTCTCACTCACTCACAGCTTCTATTTCTCTCTCTTTCTCTCTCACACAGCTTCTCTTTCTCTCTCACTAACTCACAGCTTCTCTCTCTCTTTCTCTCTCACTCACAGCTTCTCTTTCTCTCTCTCTCACTCACTCACAGCTTCTCTCTCTATGTCTCTCTCTCTCACAGCTTTTCTCTCTCTCTCTCTCTCTCACTCACTCACAGTTTCTATTTCTCTCTCTTTCTCTCTCACACAGCTTCTCTTTCTCTCTCTCTCACTAACTCACAGCTTCTCTTTCTCTCTCTCACACACAGCTTTTCTCTCTCTCACTCACTCACTCATGCCTCTCTTTCTCTCTCTTTCTCTCTCACACAGCTTCTCTTTCTCTCTCTCTCACTAACTCACAGCTTCTCTTTCTCTCTCTCTCACTCACTCACAGCTTCTCCTTCTCTCTCTCTCACTCACTGCTTCTCTTTCTCTCTCTCTCACTCACACAGCTTCTCTCTCTCTGTCTCTCTCACTCACGGCTTCTATTTCTCTCTCTCTCACTAACTCACAGCTTCTCTTTCTCTCTCTCTCTCACAGCTTCTCTCCCTCTCTCTCTCACTCACTCACACCTTCTATTTCTCTCTCTCACACACAGCTTCTCTTTCTCTCTATCTCTCTCACTCACAGCTTCTCTTTTCTCTCTCTCTCTCACTCACTCACAGCTTCTCTTTCTCTCTCTCTCCCTCACAGCTTCTCTTTCTCTCTCTCTCACTCACAGCTTCTCTTTCTCTTTCTCTCTCTCACTCACAGCTTCTTTCTCTCTCACACACAGCTTCTCTTTCTCTCTCTCTCACTCACTCACAGCTTCTCTCTCTCTGTCTCTCTCACTCACGGCTTCTATTTCTCTCTCTCTCTCACTAACTCACAGCTTCTCCTTCTCTCTCTCTCACTCACTCACAGCTTCGCTTTCTCTCTCTCTCTCACAGCTTCTCATTCTCTCTCTGTCTCTCACTCACACACAGCTTCTCTTTCTCTCTCTCTCTAACTCTCTCACTCACATATTCTCTTTCTCTCTCACTCACAGCTTTTATTTCTCTCTCTCTCACTCACTCACGCTTCTCTTTCTCTCTCTTTCTCTCTCACACAGCTTCTCTTTATCTCTCCCTCACTAACTCACAGCTTCTCTTTCTCTCTCTCTCACTCACTCACAGCTTCTCTTTCTCTCTCTCTCTCTCACTCACAGCTTCTCTTTCTCTCTGTCTCCCTCACTCACAGCTTCTCTCTCTCTATCTCTCTCACTCACAGCTTCTCTTTCTCTCTCTCTCCCTCACTTACAGCTTCTCTCTCTCTCTCTCTAACAGCTTCTATTGGTCTCTCTCTCACTCACAGCTTCTCTCTCTCTCTCACTCACAGCTTCTCTTTCTCTCTCACTCACAGCTTCTCTTTCTCTCTCTCTCACACAGCTTCTCTTTCTCTCTCACTTCCAACTTCTCTTTCTCTCTCTCACTCACTCACAGCTTTTCTTTCTCTCTCTCTCCACACAGCTTCTCTTTCTCTCTCTCTCTCACTCACAGTTTCTCTTTCTCTCTCTCACTCACAGCTTCGCTTTCTCTCTCTCTCACTCATTCACCGCTTCTCTTTCACTCTCTCACTCACAGCTTCTCTTTCTCTCTCACAGCGTCTTTCTGTCTCTCTCACTCACACTATCTCTTTCTCTCGCACTCTCACTCACTCAAACCTTCTCTTTCTCTCTCTCTCTCACTCACAGCTTCTCTTTCTCTCTTTCACTCACAGCTTCTCTCTCTCTCTCACTCACAGCTTCTCTTTCTCTCTCACACACACTCACAGATTCTCTATCTCTCACTCTCTCTCACTCACAGCTTCTCTCTCTCTCTCTCACACACACACAGCTTCTCTTTCTCTCTCTCACACACAAGCTTCTCTATCTCTCTCTCTCTCACTCACTCACTCACAACTTCTGTTTCTCTCTGTCTCTCACTAACAGCTTCAATTCCTCTCTCTCTCACAAACTCACAGCTTCTCCTTCTCTGTCTCTCACTCACTCACAGCTTCTCTTTCTCTCTCACACACAGCTTCTCTTTCTCTCTCTCTCTCACTCACAGCTTCTCTCTCACACACACAGCTTCTCTCTCTTTCTCTCACTTATAACTTCTGTTACTCTCTCTCTCACTCACAGCTTCTCTCTCTCTCTTACTCACTCCCTGATTCTCTATCTCTCTCACTCACAGCTTCTCTCTCCCTCTCACTCACTTACACCTTCTATTTCTCTCTCTCTCACTCACAGCTTCTCTCTCTTTCTCACTAACTCACAGCTTCTCTTTCTCTCTCACACACACACACAGCTTCTGTTTCTCTCTCTCTCTCACTGCTTCTCATTCTCTCTCTCTCTCACACAGCTTCTTTCTCTCTCACTCACTAACAGCTTCTCCTTCTCTCTCTCTCACACACACACAGCTTCTCTCTCCCTCTCACTCACTTACACCTTCTATTTCTCTCTCTCTCTCACTCACAGCTGCTCTCTCTCTTACTCCCTGATACTCTCTCTCTCACTCACAGCTTCTCTCTCTCTCTCAATCACTCACAGCTTCTCTTTCTCTCTCTCACTCACAGCTTCTCTTTCTCTCTCTCTCACTCACAGCTTCTCATTCTCTCTCTCTCTCACACACACAGCTTCTCTTTCTCTCTCACTCACTCACAGCTTCTCTTTCTCTGTCTCTCTCACACACAGCATCTCTTTCTCTCTCTCTCACTAACAGCTTCTCTTTCTCTCTCTCTCTCTCACTCACAGCTTCTCTCTCTCACTCACTCACAGTTTTTCTCTCTCTCTCTCTCTCTCTCTCACTCACGGCTTCTCTCTCTCTCTCACTCACAGCTTCTCTTTCTCTCTCACTCACAGCTTCTCTTTCTCACTCTCTCTCACTCACAGATTCTCTCTCTCACTCACTCACAGCTTCTCTATCTCTCACCCTCTCTCACTCACAGCTTCTCTCTCTCTCTCTCTCTCACTCACAGCTTCGCTCTCTCTCTCTTACTCACTCCCAGCTTCTCTCTCTCTCTCTCTCACTCACAGCTTCTCTCTCTCTCACTCACTCACTCACAGCATCTCTTTCTCTCTCACTCACTCACAGCTTCTGTTTCTCTCTCTCTCACACTCACATCTTCTCTTTCTCTCTCTCTATCACACACACAGCTTCTCTTTCTCTCTCTCTATCACTCACAGCTTCTCTCTCTCTCACTAACAGCTTCTCTCTCTCTCTCACTCACAGCTTCTCTTTCTCTCTCACACACACACAGCTACTCTCTCTCTCTCACTTACAACTTCTCTCTCTCTCTCTCAGCTTCTCTTTCTCTCTCTATCACACACACAGCTTCTCTTTCTCTCTCTATCACTCACAGCTTCTCTCTCTCGCTCTCACTCACAGCTTCTCTCTCTCTCTCTCACTCACTCATAGCTTCTCTTTCTCTCTCTCTCACTTACACCTTCTATTTCTCTCTGTCTCTCACACACAGCTTCTCTCTCTCTCTTACTCCCTGATTCTCTCTCACTCACTCACTCACTCACAGCTTCTCTTTTTCTATCTCTCACTCACAGCTTCTCTCTCTCACTCACTCCCAGCATCTCATTCTCTCTCTCTCACTCTCAGCTTCTCTTTCTCTCTCTCTCACACACACAGCTTCTCTTTCTCTCTCTCTCTCACACACAGCTTCTCTTTCTCTCTCTCTCTCACACACACACATCTTCTCTTTCTCTCTCTCTCTCACTCACAGCTTCTCCTTCTCTCTCTCTCACTCACAGCTTCTCTTTCCCTCTCTCTCTCACTCACAGCTTCTCTTTCTCTCTCTCTCTCACTCATAGCTTCTCTTTTTCTCTCTCTCTCTCATACACAGCTTCTCTCTCTCACTCACTCACTCACAGCTTCTCTCTCTCTCACTCACTCACTCATAGCTTCTCTTTCTCTCACTCACAGCTTCTCTTTCTCTCACTCTCTCACTAACAGATTCTCTTTCTCTCTCTCACACACACACAGCTTTTCTCTCTCTCACTCACAGCTTCTCTTTCTCTCTCTCACACACACTCTCAGCTTCTCTCTCTCTCTCTCTATCACACACACAGCTTCTCTCTCTCTCTCACAGCTTCTCTTTCTTTCTCTCTCACTCACAGCTTCTCTCTCACACACACACAGCTTCTCTGTCTTTCTCTCACTTACAGCTTCTGTTTCTCTCTCTCTCTTACTCACTCCCTGATTCTCTCTCTCTCTCGCACTCACAGCTTCTCTCTCTTTCTCACTAACTCACAGCTTCTCTTTCTCTCTCTCACACACTCACAGCTTCTCTCTCTCTCTCTCTCTCACTCACAGCTTCTCTTTCTCTCTCTCTCTCACAGCTTCTCTTTCTCTCTATCTCTCTCACTCACAGCTTCTCTTTTCTCTCTCTCTCACTCACTCACAGCTTCTCTCTCTCTCTCTCTCTCTCACTCACAGCTTTTCTTTCTCTCTCTCTCTCACTCACGCTTCTCTTTCTCTCTCTTTCTCTCTCACACAGCTTCTCTCTCTCTCTCTCTCACTAACTCACAGCTTCTCTTTCTCTCTCTCTCTCTCTCACTCACAGCTTCTCTTTCTCTCTCTCTCTCCTACTCACAGCTTCTCTTTCTCTCTCTCACTCACTCACAGCTTCTCTCTCTCTCACTCACTCACTCACAGCTTCTCTTTTCTCTCTCTCTCACTCACTCACATCTTCTATTTCTCTCTCACACACACAGCTTCTCTTTCTCTCTATCTCTCTCACTCACAGCTTCTCGTTTTCTCTCTCTCTCACTCACTCACATCTTCTATTTCTCTCTCACACACACAGCTTCTCTTTCTCTCTCTCTCACTCACTCCCAGCTTCTCTTTCTCTCTCTCTCACACAGCTTCTCCTTCTCTCTCTCACTCACACACTCACGCTTCTCTTTCTCTCTCTTTCTCTCTCACACAGCTTCTTTCTCTCTCTCTCACTAACTCACAGCTTCTCTTTCTCTCTCTCTCACTCACTCACTGCTTCTCTTTCTCTCTCTCTCTCTCACACACAGCTTTTCTTTCTCTCTCTCTCACTCACTCACAGCTTCTCTCTCTCTGTCTCTCTCACTCACTGCTTCTATTTCTCTCTCTCTCACTAACTCACAGCTTCTCCTTCTCTCTCTCACTCACTCACAGCTTCTCTCTCTCTCTCTCTCACACACCTTCTCATATTCTCTCTCTCTCTCACTCACACACATCTTCTCTTTCTCTCTCTCTAACTCTCTCACTCACAGCTTCTCTTTCTCTCTCACTCACAGCTTTTCTTTCTCTCTCTCTCTCACTCACTCACAGCTTCTCTTTCTCTCTCTCTCTCACTCACTCACATCTTCTATTTCTCTCTCTCACACACAGCTTCTCTTTCTCTCTATCTCTCTCACTCACAGCTTCTCTTTTCTCTCTCTCTCACTCACTCACAGCTTCTCTTTCTCTCTCTCTCTCACTCACTCACATCTTCTATTTCTCTCTCTCTCACACAGCTTCTCTTTCTCTCTATCTCTCTCACTCACAGCTTCTCTTTTCTCTCTCTCTCACCCACTCACAGCTTCTCTTTCTCTCTCTCTCTCTCACTCACAGCTTTTCTTTCTCTCTCTCTCTCACACACGCTTCTCTTTCTCTCTCTTTCTCTCTCACACAGCTTCTCTTTCTCTCTCTCTCTCACTCACGGCTTCTATTTCTCTCTCTCTCCCTCACTCACAGCTTCTCTTTCTCTCTCTCTCTCTCTCACTCACTCACAGCTTCTCTTTCTCTCTCTCTCTCACACCTTCTCATTCTCTCTCTCTCTCTCACTCACACACAGCTTCTCTTTCTCTCTCTCTCTAACTCTCTCACTCACAGCTTCTCTTTCTCTCTCACTCACAGCTTTTCTTTCTCTCTCTCTCTCACTCACTCACACTTCTCTTTCTCTCTCTTTCTCTCTCACACAGCTTCTCTTTCTCTCTCCCTCACTAACTCACAGCTTCTCTTTCTCTCTCTCTCACTCACTCCCAGCTTCTCTTTCTCTCTCTCTCACACAGCTTCTCATTCTCTCTCTCTCACTCACACACAGATTCTCTTTCTCTCTCTCTCTAACTCTCTCACTCCCAACTTCTCTTTCTCTCTCACTCACAGCTTTTCTTTCTCTCTCTCTCTCACTCACTCACGCTTCTCTTTCTCTCTCTTTCTCTCTCACACAGCTTCTTTCTCTCTCTCTCACTAACTCACAGCTTCTCTTTCTCTCTCTCTCACTCACTCACAGCTTCTCTTTCTCTCTCTCTCTCACTCACAGCTTCTCTTTCTCTCTCTCACTCACTCACAGCTTCTCTCTCTCTGTCTCTCTCTCTCACTCACTCACAGCTTCTCATTCTCTCTCTCTCTCACACCTTCTCATTCTCTCTCTCTCTCTCACTCACACACAGCTTCTCTTTCTCTCTCTCTCTAACTCTCTCACTCACAGCTTCTCTTTCTCTCTCACTCACAGCTTTTCTTTCTCTCTCTCTCTCACTCACTCACGCTTCTCTTTCTCTCTCACACAGCTTCTCTTTCTCTCTCCCTCACTAACTCACAGCTTCTCTTTCTCTCTCTCTCATTCACTCACAGCTTCTCCTTCTCTCTCTCTCTCTCCCTCACAGCTTCTCTTTCTCTCTGTCTCCCTCACTCACAGCTTCTCTCTCTCTATCTCACTAACCCACAGCTTCTCTTTCTCTTTCTCTCACTCACTCACAGCTTCTCTTTCTCTCTCTCTCTCACTCACAGCTTCTCTTTCTCTCTCTATCTCACTCACTCACAGCTTCTCTCTCTCTGTCTCTCTCACTCACAGCTTCTATTTCTCTCTCTCTCACTAACTCACAGCTTCTCTTTCTCTCTCTCTCACAGCTTTTCTCTCTCTCTCTCTCACTCACAGCTTCTCTTTCTCTCTCTCTCTCTCTCACACTCACAGCTTCTCTTTTCTGTCTCTCTCACTCACTCACAGCTTCTCTTTCTCTCTCTCCCTCACAGCTTCTCTTTCTCTCCCTCTCTCACTCACAGCTTCTCTTTCTCTTTCTCTCTCTCACTCACAGCTTCTCTCTCTCTCTCTCACTCACAGCTTCTCTTTCTCTCTCTCTCCCTCACTTACAGCTTCTCTCTCTCTCTCTCTCTCTAACAGCTTCTATTGGTCTCTCTCTCTCACTCACAGCTTCTCTCTCTCACTCACAGCTTCTCTTTCTCTCTCACTCACAGCTTCTCTTTCTCTCTCACTCACTCACTCACCGCTTCTCTTTTGCTCTCTCACAGCTTCTCTTTCTCTCTCTCTCTCACAGCTTCTCTTTCTCTCTCACTCACAACTTCTCTTTCTCTCTCTCACTCACTCACAGCTTTTCTTTCTCTCTCTCTCCACACAGCTTCTCTTTCTCTCTCTCTCTCACTCACAGTTTCTCTTTCTCTCTCTCACTCACAGCTTCGCTTTCTCTCTCTCTCACTCATTCACCGCTTCTCTTTCACTCTCTCACTCACAGCTTCTCTTTCTCTCTCACAGCTTCTTTCTGTCTCTCTCACTCACAGTATCTCTTTCTCTCGCTCTCTCACTCACTCAAACCTTCTCTTTCTCTATCTCTCTCACTCACAGCTTCTCTTTCTCTCTCTCACTCACAGCTTCTCTCTTTCTCTCTCACTCACAGCTTCTCTTTCTCTCTCTCTCTTGCTCACTCACAGGTTCTATTTCTCTCTCGGTCTCCCTCACTCACAGCTTCTCTTTCTCTCTCTCTCACTCACTCACGCTTCTCTTTCTCTCTCTTTCTCTCTCACACAGCTTCTCTTTCTCTCTCTCACTAACTCACAGCTTCTCTTTCTCTCTCTCTCTCACTCACTCATATCTTCTATTTCTCTCTCTCACACACAGCTTCTCTTTCTCTCTATCTCTCTCACTCACAGCTTCTCTTTTCTCTCTCTCTCACAGCTTCTCTTTCTCTCTCTCTCTCACACACTCAAATCTTCTATTTCTCTCTCTCTCTCACAGCTTCTCTTTCTCTCTATCTCTATCACTCACAGCTTCTCTTTTCTCTCTCTCTCACTCACTCACAGCTTCTCTTTCTCTCTCTCTCACTCACAGCTTTTCTTTCTCTCTCCAGGAACTGGAGAACATTTTGGGACAAGCCAAATCTGTTCAGGAGGGATGGGTTGCATTTAAACCATGATGGGACCAGATTGCTGGCACTCAACATCAAAAAGGCTGCAGAGCAGCTTTTAAACTGATAACTGGGGGAAAGCCGACAGGAGCTGGGCAGCATCCGGTTCGGGAAAGTGTGTACTTGGGTAGTGAGGAGGATGCAAAAATTACTGAGCAGAGCGAGGAGCTAGTCACTAGCATTCTAGCAGAAGGATGCAAGAGGCAGTCTAACAATGCAACTGGACACAAAAGACTGTGTCAGAAAAGCATATATAAATGCTTGTATACAAATGCCAGAAGCCTCCGGAACAAAATAGGGGAGCTGGAATACTTAGCAATAGATAAAAATATTGATATTATTGGTATCACTGAAACCTGGTGGACGGATGATAACCAATGGGATACAGTTATCCCAGGCTACAAACTGTACAGGAAGGATAGGAAGGGGCAAACAGGAGGTGGTGTAGCCTTGTATGTCAAAGAAGTGATAAAATCTTATGAATTGGAATATCTAGGTGATTTAGAGTCACCATTAGAAGCTCTGTGGGTAAGAGTACCAGGCCACAAGGATGGTCTAACAGTAGGCATATACTATCGGCCTCCGACCCAAACTCTTGAGGGAGACTGGCAGTTGGAGAATGTTGTAAAGGAGGCATCCAAGAAGGGAAGCCTGGTTATAATGGGGGACTTCAATTACCCTCACATAGACTGGGTGAACTGTTGTTCAGCACATGATAAAGAGATAAAGTTCCTAGATATGCTAAATGATTGTTCCCTGGGACAGATGGTTGAAGACCCAACTAGAGGTACAAGAATCCTTGACTTGATCCTGAGTAATACTCAGGATCTGGTGCAAGATGTTAATGTGACTGATCCAATAGGGAACAGTGACCACAACTCAATTATGTTTAACTTGATCATAGACCACAAGTCACTGATAAAATCTAACACAGAGACCTTAAATTTTCAAAAAGGAAACTTCCCAAAGATGAGGAAACTAGTAAAAAAGAAACTGAAAGGGAAAATTGAGAGAGTCCAAACACTCCAAGAGGCATGGAGGTTGTTTATAAAAACAATAACAGAGGCCCAATTGGAATGCATACCCAAAAGGAAAAAGGGCACTGCCAGGTCCAAGAGGACTCCAATGTGGCTTACAGGAGCTGTTCGGGAGGTGATCAAGAGCAAGAAAAGCTCATTTAGAAGATGGAAGGCTTGTCCAAATGAGGACAGCAGGCAGAAACATAAATTCTGGCAGAACAAATGCAAGGCAACAATCAGGAAAGCAAAGCAAGACTTTGAGGAGCGTATAGCTAAAAATACTCAGAGAAATAACAAAGACTTCTTTAAGTACATTAGAAGTAAGAACCCAACTAGGAAGGCCATTGGACCATTAGATGACAATGGAAGGCAAGGGGTTATTAAAGAGGAAACAGAGATTGCAGAGAGACTCAATGAATTCTTTGCTTCAGTATTCACTGAAGAAGATAGAGACCACATGCCCAAAACAGAACCTATCTTCGTAGGGAGGGAAACCGAAGAATTAAGCAAGATAGAAATAACCAGGGAGGAGGTCCTTGCATGTCTTGTTAAGCTAAACACTAACAAATCCCCAGGACCAGATGGCATCCATCCACGAGTTCTCAGGGAACTTAAAGATGAAATTGCTGATATCCTAGCCAAAATATATAATCTTTCCCTCAAATCAGGCTTTGTGCCTGATGACTGGAAGGTAGCGAATGTAACACCAATTTTCAAAAAAGGATCCAGGGGTGATCCAGGAAATTACCGACCTGTCAGTTTGACATGTGTCCCAGGTAAAGTGATGGAAACCATCCTAAAAGATAGAATTAATAGGCACATAGAAGAGAAGGCGCTGCTAAAGGAGAGCCAACATGGCTTTTGCAAGGGCAAATCATGCCTCACTAATCTGTTGGAATTTTTTGAGAGTGTCAACAAGCATGTGGATAAGGGGGATCCAGTTGACATTGTTTATCTGGACTTTCAGAAGGCTTTTGACAAGGTCCCACACCAAAGGCTCTTGAATAAACTTACCAGTCATGGAATAAAGGGACAGGTCTTGTCCTGGATCAGCAACTGGCTAAGGGACAGGAAACAGAGGGTAGCACTAAATGGACACTTCTCCAAGTGGAGGGAAGTAAAGAGTGGGGTCCCCCAAGGTTCAGTACTGGGACCCCTGCTTTTCAACCTCTTCATAAATGATCTAGAGGTAGGAGTAAAAAGCAAGGTAGCCAAATTTGCTGACGACACTAAATTATACAGGGTAGTGAAAACTGTGAGAGATTGTGAGGAGCTCCAGAGGGATCTCTTGACACTGGGGGAGTGGGCAAAACAGTGGCAAATGAGATTCAACATTAGTAAGTGCAGAGTGATGCATGTTGGGGCAAAGAACCCCAATTACATTTATAAACTGATGGGGTCTGAACTCTCTGCGACAAACCAGGAAAGGGACCTTGGTGTCCTGGTGGACAGCTCAATGAAGGTGTCAACCCAGTGTGCCTCAGCAGTGAAAAAAGCAAACTCAATGTTAGGGATCATTAGGAAGGGTATAGAAAATAAGTCAGCAAGTGTTATTTTGCCTCTTTATAAATCTATGGTGAGGCCCCATCTGGAATACTGTGTACAGTTCTGGTCGCCATACCTCCAGAAGGATATTATGGAGTTGGAGAAAGTACAGAGGAGGGCAACCAGAATGATTAGGGGACTGGAACACCTTCCTTACCATCTGAGGCTGCAACGGTTGGGCCTTTTCACTCTTGAACGACGGCGTCTAAGAGGTGACCTGATTGAAGTTTATAAAATCATGCACGGTTTGGACAAAGTAGATAAGGAAAAACTGTTTTCCCTATCGCACAACACTAGAACTAGGGGACACTCAATGAAACTTTTGGGTACTAGTTCTCAAACAAATAAGAGAAAGTACTTTTTCACCCAGAGGATTACTGGTCTATGGAACTCCCTGCCAGAAGAAGTGGTGACAGCTGTCAGTCTTGACAGCTTTAAGAAAGGATTAGACAAGTTCATGGAGGACAAGGGTATCAATGGCTATAATTATGGATACTTAAGGACGACCTCTGGGTTGGAGAGATAGGCAGAATATCTCTCAATGCCATTCCAGGGAATCCTAAGAAGGTGAAGGCACCTCCTTGGGAATACCCTGAAGGAAATGGTGAGCCACTGTGTGAGACAGAATGCTGGACTGGATGGGCTGTGGCCTGTTCCAGCAAGGCTGTTCTTATGTTCTTATGTTCTTATGTTTCTCTCGCACACAGCTTCTCTTTCTCTCTCTCTCACTAACTCACAGCTTCTCTTTCTCTCTCTCTCACTCACTCACAGCTTCTCTCTCTCTCTCTCTCTCTCGTACTCACAGCTTCTCTTTCTCTCTCTCACTCACTCACAGCTTCTCTCTCTCTCTCTCTCACTCACTCACAGCTTCTCTTTTCTCTCTCATTCACTCACTCACATCTTCTATTTCTCTCTCACACACACAGCTTCTCTTTCTCTCTATCTCTCTCACTCACAGCTTCTCTTTTTCTCTCTCTCTCACTCACTCACATCTTCTATTTCTCTCTCTCACACACAGCTTCTCTTTCTCTCTCTCTCACTCACTCCCAGCTTCTCTTTCTCTCTCTCTCACACAGCTTCTCATTCTCTCTCTCTCACTCACACACAGCTTCTCTTTCTCTCTCTCTCTAACTCTCTCACTCCCAACTTCTATTTCTCTCTCACTCACAGCTTTTCTTTCTCTCTCTCTCACTCACTCACGCTTCTCTTTCTCTCTCTTTCTCTCTCACACAGCTTCTTTCTCTCTCTCTCACTAACTCACAGCTTCTCTTTCTCTCTCTCTCACTCACTCACAGCTTCTCTTTCTCTCTCTCTCTCACTCACAGCTTCTATTTCTCTCTCTCTCACTCACTCACAGCTTCTCTCTCTCTGTCTCTCTCACTCACGGCTTCTATTTCTCTCTCTCTCACTAACTCACAGCTTCTCCTTCTCTCTCTCTCACTCACTCACAGCTTCTCTTTCTCTCTCTCTCTCACACCTTCTCATTCTCTCTCTCTCTCTCACTCACACACAGCTTCTCTTTCTCTCCCTCTCTAACTCTCTCACTCACAGCTTCTCTTTCTCTCTCACTCACAGCTTTTCTTTCTCTCTCTCTCTCACTCACTCACACTTCTCTTTCTCTCTCTTTCTCTCTCACACAGCTTCTCTTTCTCTCTCTGACTAACTCACAGCTTCTCTTTTCTCTCTCTCTCACTCACTCACAGCTTCTATTTCTCTCTCTCTCACACACAGCTTCTCTTTCTCTCTATCTCTCTCACTCACAGCTTCTCTTTTCTCTCTCTCTCACTCACTCACAGCTTCTCTTTCTCTCTCTCACTCACTCACATCTTCTATTTCTCTCTCTCTCTCACAGCTTCTCTTTCTCTCTATCTCTCTCACTCACAGCTTCTCTTTTCTCTCTCTCTCACTCACTCACAGCTTCTCTTTCTCTCTCTCTCTCACTCACAGCTTTTCTTTCTCTCTCTCTCACTCACGCTTCTTTCTCTCTCTTTCTCTCTCACACAGCTTCTCTTTCTCTCTCTCTCACTAACTCACAGCTTCTCTTTCTCTCTCTCTCACTCACTCACAGCTTCTCTTTCTCTCTCTCTCGTACTCACAGCTTCTCTTTCTCTCTCTCACTCACTCACAGCTTCTCTCTCTCTCACTCACTCACAGCTTCTCTTTTCTCTCTCTCTCACTCACTCACATCTTCTATTTCTCTCTCACACACACAGCTTCTCTTTCTCTCTATCTCTCTCACTCACAGCTTCTCTTTTTCTCTCTCTCTCACTCACTCACATCTTCTATTTCTCTCTCACACACACAGCTTCTCTTTCTCTCTCTCACTCACTCCCAGCTTCTCTTTCTCTCTCTCACACACAGCTTCTCATTCTCTCTCTCTCACTCACACACACCTTCTCTTTCTCTCTCTCTCTAACTCTCTCACTCCCAACTTCTCTTTCTCTCTCACTCACAGCTTTTCTTTCTCTCTCTCTCTCTCACTCACTCACGCTTCTCTTTCATTCTCTTTCTCTCTCACACAGCTTCTTTCTCTCTCTCTCACTAACTCACAGCTTCTCTTTCTCTCTCTCTCACTCACTCACAGCTCTTTCTCTCTCTCTCTCACTCACAGCTTCTCTTTCTCTCTCTCTCACTCACAGCTTCTCTCTCTCTGTCTCTCTCACTCACGGCTTCTATTTCTCTCTCTCTCACTAACTCACAGCTCCTTCTCTCTCTCTCACTCACTCACAGCTTCTCTTTCTCTCTCTCTCTCACACCTTCTCATTCTCCCTCTCTCTCTCACTCACACACAGCTTCTCTTTCTCTCTCTCTCTAACTCTCTAACTCACAGCTTCTCTTTCTTTCTCACTCACAGCTTTTCTTTCTCTCTCTCTCTCACTCACTCACGCTTCTCTTTCTCTCTCTTTCTCTCTCACACAGCTTCTCTTTCTCTCTCTCTCACTAACTCACAGCTTCTCTTTCTCTCTCTCTCACTCACTCACACCTTCTCTTTCTCTCTCTCTCTCTCACTCACAGCTTCTATTTCTCTCTCTTTCTCTCTCACACAGATTCTCTTTCTCTCTCTCTCTCTCACTAACTCACATCTTCTCTTTCTCTCTCCCTCTCTCACTCACAGCTTCTCTTTCTCTCTCTCTCACTCACAGCTTCTCTCTCTCTGTCTCTCTCACTCACAGCTTCTATTTCTCTCTCTCTCACTAACTCACAGCTTCTCTTTCTCTCTCACACACACAGCTTTTCTCTCTCTCTCTCTCTCACTCACTCACAGCTTCTATTTCTCTCTCTTTCTCTCTCACTCACGGCTTCTATTTCTCTCTCTCTCACTAACTCACAGCTTCTCTTTCTCTCTCTCTCTCACAGCTTTTCTCTCTCTCTCTCACTCACTCACAGTTTCTATTTCTCTCTCTTTCTCTCTCACACAGCTTCTCTTTCTCTCTCTCTCACTAACTCACAGCTTCTCTTTCTCTCTCACACACACAGATTTTCTCTCTCTCTCTCACTCACTCATGCCTCTCTTTCTCTCTCTTTCTCTCTCACACAGCTTCTCTTTCTCTCTCTCTCACTAACTCACAGCTTCTCTTTCTCTCTCTCTCACTCACTCACAGCTTCTCTTTCTCTCTCTCTCACTCACTGCTTCTCTTTCTCTCTCTCTCACTCACACAGCTTCTCTCTCTCTATCTCTCTCACTCACGGCTTCTATTTCTCTCTTTCTCACTAACTCACAGCTTCTCTTTTTCTCTCTCTCTCACAGCTTCTCTCTCTCTCTCTCTCACTCACTCACACCTTCGATTTCTCTCTCTCACACACAGCTTCTCTTTCTCTCTATCTCTCTCACTCACAGCTTCTCTTTTCTCTCTCTCTCACTCACTCACAGCTTCTCTTTCTCTCTCTCTCCCTCACAGCTTCTCTTTCTCTCTCTCTCACTCACAGCTTCTCTTTCTCTTTCTCTCTCTCACTCACAGCTTCTTTCTCTCTCTCACACAGCTTCTCTTTCTCTCTCACTCACTCACAGCTTCTCTCTCTGTCTCTCTCGCTCACAGCTTCTATTTCTCTCTCTCTCTCACTAACTCACAGCTTCTCCTTCTCTCTCTCTCACTCACTCACAGCTTCACTTTCTCTCTCTCTCTCTCACAGCTTCTCATTCTCTCTCTGTCTCTCACTCACACACAGCTTCTCTTTCTCTCTCTCTCTAACTCTCTCACTCACATCTTCTCTTTCTCTCTCACTCACAGCTTTTATTTCTCTCTCTCACTCACTCACACTTCTCTTTCTCTCTCTTTCTCTCTCACACAGCTTCTCTTTCTCTCTCCCTCACTAACTCACAGCTTCTCTTTCTTTCTCTCTCTCTCACTCACAGCTTCTCTTTCTCTCTGTCTCCCTCACTCACAGCTTCTCTCTATCTCTCTCACTCACTGCTTCTATTTCTCTCTCTCTCACTAACTCACAGCTTCTCTCTCTCTCTCACAGCTTCTCTCTCTCTCTCTCACTCACTCACAGCTTCTATTTCTCTCTCTTTCTCTCTCACACAGCTTCTCTTTCTCTCTCTCTCACTCACTCACAGCTTCTCTTTCTTTCTCTCTCTCTCACTCACAGCTTCTCTTTCTTTCTCTCTCTCTCACTCACAGCTTCTCTTTCTCTCTGTCTCCCTCACTCACAGCTTCTCTCTCTCTATCTCTCTCACTCACTGCTTCTATTTCTCTCTCTCTCACTAACTCACAGCTTCTCTCTCTCTCTCACAGCTTTTCTCTCTCTCTCTCTCACTCACTCACAGCTTCTATTTCTCTCTCTTTCTCTCTCACACAGCTTCTCTTTCTCTCTCACTAACTCACAGCTTCTCTTTCTCTCTCTCTCTCACTCACAGCTTCTCTTTCTCTCTCTCTCACTCACTCACAGCTTCTCTCTCTATGTCTCTCTCACTCACAGCTTCTATTTCTCTCTCTCTCACTAACTCACAGCTTCTCTCTCTCTCTCTCACTCACTCACAGCTTCACTTTTCTCTCATTCACTCACTCACATCTTCTATTTCTCTCTCTCACACACAGCTTCTCTTTCTCTCTATCTCTCTCACTCACAGCTTCTCTTTTTCTCTCTATCTCACTCACTCACATCTTCTATTTCTCTCTCACACACACAGCTTCTCTTTCTCTCTCTCTCACTCACTCCCAGCTTCTCTTTCTCTCTCTCACACACAGCTTCTCATTCTCTCTCTCTCACTCACACACAGCTTCTCTTTCTCTCTCTCTCTAACTCTCTCACTCCCAACTTCTATTTCTCTCTCACTCACAGCTTTTCTTTCTCTCTCTCTCTCACTCACTCACGCTTCTCTTTCTCTCTCTTTCTCTCTCACACAGCTTCTTTCTCTCTCTCTCACTAACTCACAGCTTCTCTTTCTCCCTCTCGCACTCACTCGCAGCTTCTGTTTCTCTCTCTCTCTCTCACTCACAGCTTCTCTTTCTCTCTCTCTCACTCACTCACAGCTTCTCTCTCTCTGTCTCTCTCACTCACGGCTTCTATTTCTCTCTCTCTCACTAACTCACAGCTCCTTCTCTCTCTCTCACTCACTCACACCTTCTCTTTCTCTCTCTCTCTCTCACCTTCTCATTCTCTCTCTCTCTCTCACTCACACACAGCTTCTCTTTATCTCTCTCTCTAACTCTCTCAATCACAGCTTCTCTTTCTCTCTCACTCACAGCTTTTCTTTCTCTCTCTCTCTCACTCACTCACGCTTCTCTTTCTCTCTCTTTCTCTCTCACACAGCTTCTCTTTCTCTCTCTCTCAGTAACTCACAGCTTCTCTTTCTCTCTCTCTCACTCACTCACACCTTCTCTTTCTCTCTCTCTCTCTCACTCACAGCTTCTATTTCTCTCTCTTTCTCTCTCACACAGCTTCTCTTTCTCTCTCTCTCTCTCTCACTAACTCACATCTTCTCTTTCTCTCTCCCTCTCTCACTCACAGCTTCTCTTTCTCTCTCTCACACTCACAGCTTCTCTCTCTCTGTCTCTCTCACTCACGGCTTCTATTTCTCTCTCTCTCACTAACTCACAGCTTCTCTTTCTCTCTCACACACACAGCTTTTCTCTCTCTCTCTCACTCACTCACAGCTTCTATTTCTCTCTCTTTCTCTCTCACTCACGGCTTCTATTTCTCTCTCTCTCACTAACTCACAGCTTCTCTTTCTCTCTCACAGCTTCTTTCTGTCTCTCTCACTCACAGTATCTCTTTCTCTCGCTCTCTCACTCACTTTAACCTTCTCTTTCTCTATCTCTCTCACTCACAGCTTCTCTTTCTCTCTCTCACTCACAGCTTCTCTCTTTCTCTCTCACTCACACCTTCTCTTTCTCTCTCTCTCTTGCTCACTCACAGGTTCTATTTCTCTCTCTGTCTCCCTCACTCACAGCTTCTCTTTCTCTCTCTCACACACTCACAGATTCTCTTTCTCTCTCTCTCTCACTCACAGCTTCTCTCTCTCTGTCTCTCTCACTCACAGCTTCTCTTTCTCTCTCACACACACAACTTCTCTTTCTCTCTCACACACACAAGCTTCTCTATCTATCTCTCTCTCACTCACTCTCAACTTCTGTTTCTCTTTGTCTCTCACTCACAGCTTCAATTCCTCTCTCTCTCACAAACTCACAGCTTCTCCTTCTCTCTCTCTCACTCCCTCACAGCTTCTCTTTCTGTCTCTCTCACAGCTTCTCATTCTCTCTCTCTCGCTCACTCACACACAGCTTCTCTCTCTCTCTAACTCTCTCACTCACAGCTTCTCTTTCTCTCTCACTCACAGCTTTTCTTTCTCTCTCTCTCTCACTCACTCACGCTTCTCTTTCTCTCTCTTTCTCTCTCACACAGCTTCTCTTTCTCTCTCACTAACTCACAGCTTCTCTTTCTCTCTCTCTCTCACTCACTCACGTCTTCTATTTCTCTCTCACACACACAGCTTCTCTTTCTCTCTATCTCTCTCACTCACAGCTTCTCTTTTCTCTCTCTCTCACTCACTCACAGCTTCTCTTTCTCTCTCTCTCTCACTCACTCAAATCTTCTATTTATCTCTCTCTCTCACAGCTTCTCTTTCTCTCTATCTCTCTCACTCACAGCTTCTCTTTTCTCTCTCTCACTCACTCACAGCTTCTCTTTCTCTCTCTCTCTCACTCACAGCTTTTCTTTCTCTCTCTCTCTCACTCACGCTTCTCTTTCTCTCTCTTTCTCTCTCACACAGCTTCTCTTTCTCTCTCTCTCACTAACTCACAGCTTCTCTTTCTCTCTCTCTCACTCACTCACAGCTTCTCTTTCTGTCTCTCTCTCGTACTCACAGCTTCTCTTTTCTCTCTCACTCACTCACATCTTCTATTTCTCTCTCTCTCACACAGCTTCTCTTTCTCTCTATCTCTCTCACTCACAGCTTCTCGTTCTCTCTCTCACTCACAGCTTCTCTCTCTCTCTCTCACTCACAGCTTCTCTCTCTCTCTCTCTTGCTCACTCACAGCTTCTATTTCTCTCTATGTCTCCCTCATTCACAGCTTCTTTTTCTCTCTCTCTGTCTCTCTCACTCACAGCTTCTCTCTCTCTGTCTCTCTCACTCACAGCTTCTCTTTCTCTCTCACACACACAGCTTCTCTTTCTCTCTCTCACACACAAGCTTCTCTATCTCTCTCTCTCTCTCACTCACTCTCAACTTCTGTTTCTCTTTGTCTCTCACTCACAGCTTCAATTCCTCTCTCTCTCACAAACTCACAGCTTCTCCTTCTCTCTCTCTCACTCCCTCACAGCTTCTCTTTCTGTCTCTCTCACAGCTTCTCATTCTCTCTCTCTCGCTCACTCACACACAGCTTCTCTCTCTCTCTAACTCTCTCACTCACAGCTTCTCTTTCTCTCTCTCACACACAGCTTCTCTTTCTCTCTCTCACACACAAGCTTCTCTCTCTCTCTCTCTCTCTCACTCACTCTCAACTTCTGTTTCTCTTTGTCTCTCACTCACAGCTTCAATTCCTCTCTCTCTCACAAACTCACAGCTTCTCCTTCTCTCTCTCTCACTCCCTCACAGCTTCTCTTTCTGTCTCTCTCACAGCTTCTCATTCTCTCTCTCTCGCTCACTCACTCACAGCTTCTCTTTCTCTCTCTCTCTCACACCTTCTCATTCTCTCTCTCTCTCTCACTCACACATAGCTTCTCTTTCTCTCCCTCTCTAACTCTCTCACTCACAGCTTCTCTTTCTCTCTCACTCACAGCTTTTCTTTCTCTCTCTCTCTCACTCACTCACACTTCTCTTTCTCTCTCTTTCTCTCTCACACAGCTTCTCTTTCTCTCTCTGACTAACTCACAGCTTCTCTTTTCTCTCTCTCTCACTCACTCACAGCTTCTATTTCTCTCTCTCTCACACACAGCTTCTCTTTCTCTCTATCTCTCTCACTCACAGCTTCTCTTTTCTCTCTCTCTCACTCACTCACAGCTTCTCTTTCTCTCTCTCACTCACTCACATCTTCTATTTCTCTCTCTCTCTCACAGCTTCTCTTTCTCTCTATCTCTCTCACTCACAGCTTCTCTTTTCTCTCTCTCTCACTCACTCACAGCTTCTCTTTCTCTCTCTCTCTCTCACTCACAGCTTTTCTTTCTCTCTCTCTCACTCACGCTTCTTTCTCTCTCTTTCTCTCTCACACAGCTTCTCTTTCTCTCTCTCTCACTAACTCACAGCTTCTCTTTCTCTCTCTCTCACTCACTCACAGCTTCTCTTTCTCTCTCTCTCGTACTCACAGCTTCTCTTTCTCTCACTCACTCACTCACAGCTTCTCTCTCTCTCACTCACTCACAGCTTCTCTTTTCTCTCTCTCTCACTCACTCACATCTTCTATTTCTCTCTCACACACACAGCTTCTCTTTCTCTCTATCTCTCTCACTCACAGCTTCTCTTTTTCTCTCTCTCTCACTCACTCACATCTTCTATTTCTCTCTCACACACACAGCTTCTCTTTCTCTCTCTCACTCACTCCCAGCTTCTCTTTCTCTCTCTCACACACAGCTTCTCATTCTCTCTCTCTCACTCACACACACCTTCTCTTTCTCTCTCTCTCTAACTCTCTCACTCCCAACTTCTCTTTCTCTCTCACTCACAGCTTTTCTTTCTCTCTCTCTCTCTCACTCACTCACGCTTCTCTTTCATTCTCTTTCTCTCTCACACAGCTTCTTTCTCTCTCTCTCACTAACTCACAGCTTCTCTTTCTCTCTCTCTCACTCACTCACAGCTCTTTCTCTCTCTCTCTCACTCACAGCTTCTCTTTCTCTCTCTCTCACTCACAGCTTCTCTCTCTCTGTCTCTCTCACTCACGGCTTCTATTTCTCTCTCTCTCACTAACTCACAGCTCCTTCTCTCTCTCTCACTCACTCACAGCTTCTCTTTCTCTCTCTCTCTCACACCTTCTCATTCTCCCTCTCTCTCTCACTCACACACAGCTTCTCTTTCTCTCTCTCTCTAACTCTCTAACTCACAGCTTCTCTTTCTTTCTCACTCACAGCTTTTCTTTCTCTCTCTCTCTCACTCACTCACGCTTCTCTTTCTCTCTCTTTCTCTCTCACACAGCTTCTCTTTCTCTCTCTCTCACTAACTCACAGCTTCTCTTTCTCTCTCTCTCACTCACTCACACCTTCTCTTTCTCTCTCTCTCTCTCACTCACAGCTTCTATTTCTCTCTCTTTCTCTCTCACACAGATTCTCTTTCTCTCTCTCTCTCTCACTAACTCACATCTTCTCTTTCTCTCTCCCTCTCTCACTCACAGCTTCTCTTTCTCTCTCTCTCACTCACAGCTTCTCTCTCTCTGTCTCTCTCACTCACAGCTTCTATTTCTCTCTCTCTCACTAACTCACAGCTTCTCTTTCTCTCTCACACACACAGCTTTTCTCTCTCTCTCTCTCTCACTCACTCACAGCTTCTATTTCTCTCTCTTTCTCTCTCACTCACGGCTTCTATTTCTCTCTCTCTCACTAACTCACAGCTTCTCTTTCTCTCTCTCTCTCACAGCTTTTCTCTCTCTCTCTCACTCACTCACAGTTTCTATTTCTCTCTCTTTCTCTCTCACACAGCTTCTCTTTCTCTCTCTCTCACTAACTCACAGCTTCTCTTTCTCTCTCACACACACAGATTTTCTCTCTCTCTCTCACTCACTCATGCCTCTCTTTCTCTCTCTTTCTCTCTCACACAGCTTCTCTTTCTCTCTCTCTCACTAACTCACAGCTTCTCTTTCTCTCTCTCTCACTCACTCACAGCTTCTCTTTCTCTCTCTCTCACTCACTGCTTCTCTTTCTCTCTCTCTCACTCACACAGCTTCTCTCTCTCTATCTCTCTCACTCACGGCTTCTATTTCTCTCTTTCTCACTAACTCACAGCTTCTCTTTTTCTCTCTCTCTCACAGCTTCTCTCTCTCTCTCTCTCACTCACTCACACCTTCGATTTCTCTCTCTCACACACAGCTTCTCTTTCTCTCTATCTCTCTCACTCACAGCTTCTCTTTTCTCTCTCTCTCACTCACTCACAGCTTCTCTTTCTCTCTCTCTCCCTCACAGCTTCTCTTTCTCTCTCTCTCACTCACAGCTTCTCTTTCTCTTTCTCTCTCTCACTCACAGCTTCTTTCTCTCTCTCACACAGCTTCTCTTTCTCTCTCACTCACTCACAGCTTCTCTCTCTGTCTCTCTCGCTCACAGCTTCTATTTCTCTCTCTCTCTCACTAACTCACAGCTTCTCCTTCTCTCTCTCTCACTCACTCACAGCTTCACTTTCTCTCTCTCTCTCACAGCTTCTCATTCTCTCTCTGTCTCTCACTCACACACAGCTTCTCTTTCTCTCTCTCTCTAACTCTCTCACTCACATCTTCTCTTTCTCTCTCACTCACAGCTTTTATTTCTCTCTCTCTCACTCACTCACACTTCTCTTTCTCTCTCTTTCTCTCTCACACAGCTTCTCTTTCTCTCTCCCTCACTAACTCACAGCTTCTCTTTCTTTCTCTCTCTCTCACTCACAGCTTCTCTTTCTCTCTGTCTCCCTCACTCACAGCTTCTCTCTCTATCTCTCTCACTCACTGCTTCTATTTCTCTCTCTCTCTCACTAACTCACAGCTTCTCTCTCTCTCTCACAGCTTCTCTCTCTCTCTCTCACTCACTCACAGCTTCTATTTCTCTCTCTTTCTCTCTCACACAGCTTCTCTTTCTCTCTCTCTCACTCACTCACAGCTTCTCTTTCTTTCTCTCTCTCTCACTCACAGCTTCTCTTTCTTTCTCTCTCTCTCACTCACAGCTTCTCTTTCTCTCTGTCTCCCTCACTCACAGCTTCTCTCTCTCTATCTCTCTCACTCACTGCTTCTATTTCTCTCTCTCTCACTAACTCACAGCTTCTCTCTCTCTCTCACAGCTTTTCTCTCTCTCTCTCTCACTCACTCACAGCTTCTATTTCTCTCTCTTTCTCTCTCACACAGCTTCTCTTTCTCTCTCACTAACTCACAGCTTCTCTTTCTCTCTCTCTCTCACTCACAGCTTCTCTTTCTCTCTCTCTCACTCACTCACAGCTTCTCTCTCTATGTCTCTCTCACTCACAGCTTCTATTTCTCTCTCTCTCACTAACTCACAGCTTCTCTCTCTCTCTCTCTCTCACTCACTCACAGCTTCACTTTTCTCTCATTCACTCACTCACATCTTCTATTTCTCTCTCTCACACACAGCTTCTCTTTCTCTCTATCTCTCTCACTCACAGCTTCTCTTTTTCTCTCTATCTCACTCACTCACATCTTCTATTTCTCTCTCACACACACAGCTTCTCATTCTCTCTCTCTCACTCACACACAGCTTCTCTTTCTCTCTCTCTCTAACTCTCTCACTCCCAACTTCTATTTCTCTCTCACTCACAGCTTTTCTTTCTCTCTCTCTCTCACTCACTCACGCTTCTCTTTCTCTCTCTTTCTCTCTCACACAGCTTCTTTCTCTCTCTCTCACTAACTCACAGCTTCTCTTTCTCCCTCTCGCACTCACTCGCAGCTTCTGTTTCTCTCTCTCTCACTCACTCACAGCTTCTCTTTCTCTCTCTCTCACTCACTCACAGCTTCTCTCTCTCTGTCTCTCTCACTCACGGCTTCTATTTCTCTCTCTCTCACTAACTCACAGCTCCTTCTCTCTCTCTCACTCACTCACACCTTCTCTTTCTCTCTCTCTCTCTCACCTTCTCATTCTCTCTCTCTCTCTCACTCACACACAGCTTCTCTTTATCTCTCTCTCTAACTCTCTCAATCACACTTTCTCTCTCACTCACAGCTTTTCTTTCTCTCTCTCTCTCACTCACTCACGCTTCTCTTTCTCTCTCTTTCTCTCTCACACAGCTTCTCTTTCTCTCTCTCTCAGTAACTCACAGCTTCTCTTTCTCTCTCTCTCACTCACTCACACCTTCTCTTTCTCTCTCTCTCTCTCACTCACAGCTTCTATTTCTCTCTCTTTCTCTCTCACACAGCTTCTCTTTCTCTCTCTCTCTCTCTCACTAACTCACATCTTCTCTTTCTCTCTCCCTCTCTCACTCACAGCTTCTCTTTCTCTCTCTCACACTCACAGCTTCTCTCTCTCTGTCTCTCTCACTCACGGCTTCTATTTCTCTCTCTCTCACTAACTCACAGCTTCTCTTTCTCTCTCACACACACAGCTTTTCTCTCTCTCTCTCACTCACTCACAGCTTCTATTTCTCTCTCTTTCTCTCTCACTCACGGCTTCTATTTCTATCTCTCTCACTAACTCACAGCTTCTCTTTCTCTCTCACAGCTTCTTTCTGTCTCTCTCACTCACAGTATCTCTTTCTCTCGCTCTCTCACTCACTTTAACCTTCTCTTTCTCTATCTCTCTCACTCACAGCTTCTCTCTTTCTCTCTCACTCACACCTTCTCTCTTTCTCTCTCACTCACACCTTCTCTTTCTCTCTCTCTCTTGCTCACTCACAGGTTCTATTTCTCTCTCTGTCTCCCTCACTCACAGCTTCTCTTTCTCTCTCTCTCACACTCACAGATTCTCTTTCTCTCTCTCTCTCACTCACAGCTTCTCTCTCTCTGTCTCTCTCACTCATAGCTTCTCTTTCTCTCTCTCACACACAACTTCTCTTTCTCTCTCACACACACAAGCTTCTCTATCTATCTCTCTCTCACTCACTCTCAACTTCTGTTTCTCTTTGTCTCTCACTCACAGCTTCAATTCCTCTCTCTCTCACAAACTCACAGCTTCTCCTTCTCTCTCTCTCACTCCCTCACAGCTTCTCTTTCTGTCTCTCTCACAGCTTCTCATTCTGTCTCTCTCGCTCACTCACACACAGCTTCTCTCTCTCTCTAACTCTCTCACTCACAGCTTCTCTTTCTCTCTCACTCACAGCTTTTATTTCTCTCTCTCTCTCACTCACTCACGCTTCTCTTTCTCTCTCTTTCTCTCTCACACAGCTTCTCTTTCTCTCTCACTAACTCACAGCTTCTCTTTCTCTCTCTCTCTCACTCACTCACGTCTTCTATTTCTCTCTCTCACACACAGCTTCTCTTTCTCTCTATCTCTCTCACTCACAGCTTCTCTTTTCTCTCTCTCTCACTCACTCACAGCTTCTCTTTCTCTCTCTCTCTCACTCACTCAAATCTTCTATTTATCTCTCTCTCTCACAGCTTCTCTTTCTCTCTATCTCTCTCACTCACAGCTTCTCTTTTCTCTCTCTCTCACTCACTCACAGCTTCTCTTTCTCTCTCTCTCTCACTCACAGCTTTTCTTTCTCTCTCTCTCTCACTCACGCTTCTCTTTCTCTCTCTTTCTCTCTCACACAGCTTCTCTTTCTCTCTCTCTCACTAACTCACAGCTTCTCTTTCTCTCTCTCTCACTCACTCACAGCTTCTCTTTCTGTCTCTCTCTCGTACTCACAGCTTCTCTTTTCTCTCTCACTCACTCACTCACATCTTCTATTTCTCTCTCTCTCACACAGCTTCTCTTTCTCTCTATCTCTCTCACTCACAGCTTCTCGTTCTCTCTCTCACTCACAGCTTCTCTCTCTCTCTCTCACTCACAGCTTCTCTCTCTCTCTCTCTTGCTCACTCACAGCTTCTATTTCTCTCTATGTCTCCCTCACTCACAGCTTCTCTTTCTCTCTCTCTGTCTCTCTCACTCACAGCTTCTCTCTCTCTGTCTCTCTCACTCACAGCTTCTCTTTCTCTCTCTCACACACAGCTTCTCTTTCTCTCTCACACACACAAGCTTCTCTATCTCTCTCTCTCTCTCACTCACTCTCAACTTCTGTTTCTCTTTGTCTCTCACTCACAGCTTCAATTCCTCTCTCTCTCACAAACTCACAGCTTCTCCTTCTCTCTCTCTCACTCCCTCACAGCTTCTCTTTCTGTCTCTCTCACAGCTTCTCATTCTCTCTCTCTCGCTCACTCACACACAGCTTCTCTCTCTCTCTAACTCTCTCACTCACAGCTTCTCTTTCTCTCTCACTCACAGCTTTTCTTTCTCTCTCTCTCTCACTCACTCACGCTTCTCTTTCTCTCTCTTTCTCTCTCACACAGCTTCTCTTTCTCTCTCACTAACTCACAGCTTCTCTTTCTCTCTCTCTCTCACTCACTCACATCTTCTATTTCTCTCTCTCACACACAGCTTCTCTTTCTCTCTATCTCTCTCACTCACAGCTTTTCTTTTCTCTCTCTCTCACTCACTCACAGCTTCTCTTTCTCTCTCTCTCTCACTCACTCAAATCTTCTATTTATCTCTCTCTCTCACAGCTTCTCTTTCTCTCTATCTCTCTCACTCACAGCTTCTCTTTTCTCTCTCTCTCACTCACTCACAGCTTCTCTTTCTCTCTCTCTCTCACTCACAGCTTTTCTTTCTCTCTCTCTCTCACTCACGCTTCTCTTTCTCTCTCTTTCTCTCTCACACAGCTTCTCTTTCTCTCTCTCTCACTCACTCACAGCTTCTCTTTCTCTCTCTCTCACTCACTCAAATCTTCTATTTATCTCTCTCTCTCACAGCTTCTCTTTCTCTCTATCTCTCTCACTCACAGCTTCTCTTTTCTCTCTCTCTCACTCACTCACAGCTTCTCTTTCTCTCTCTCTCTCACTCACAGCTTTTCTTTCTCTCTCTCTCTCACTCACGCTTCTCTTTCTCTCTCTTTCTCTCTCACACAGCTTCTCTTTCTCTCTCTCTCACTAACTCACAGCTTCTCTTTCTCTCTCTCTCACTCACTCACAGCTTCTCTTTCTGTCTCTCTCTCGTACTCACAGCTTCTCTTTTCTCTCTCACTCACTCACTCACATCTTCTATTTCTCTCTCTCTCACACAGCTTCTCTTTCTCTCTATCTCTCTCACTCACAGCTTCTCGTTCTCTCTCTCACTCACAGCTTCTCTCTCTCTCTCACTCACAGCTTCTCTCTCTCTCTCTCTTGCTCACTCACAGCTTCTATTTCTCTCTATGTCTCCCTCACTCACAGCTTCTCTTTCTCTCTCTCTGTCTCTCTCACTCACAGCTTCTCTCTCTCTGTCTCTCTCACTCACAGCTTCTCTTTCTCTCTCTCACACACAGCTTCTCTTTCTCTCTCACACACACAAGCTTCTCTATCTCTCTCTCTCTCTCACTCACTCTCAACTTCTGTTTCTCTTTGTCTCTTACTCACAGCTTCAATTCCTCTCTCTCTCACAAACTCACAGCTTCTCCTTCTCTCTCTCTCACTCCCTCACAGCTTCTCTTTCTGTCTCTCTCACAGCTTCTCATTCTCTCTCTCTCGCTCACTCACACACAGCTTCTCTCTCTCTCTAACTCTCTCACTCACAGCTTCTCTTTCTCTCTCACTCACAGCTTTTCTTTCTCTCTCTCTCTCACTCACTCACGCTTCTCTTTCTCTCTCTTTCTCTCTCACACAGCTTCTCTTTCTCTCTCACTAACTCACAGCTTCTCTTTCTCTCTCTCACTCACTCACATCTTCTATTTCTCTCTCTCACACACAGCTTCTCTTTCTCTCTATCTCTCTCACTCACAGCTTTTCTTTTCTCTCTCTCTCACTCACTCACAGCTTCTCTTTCTCTCTCTCTCTCACTCACTCAAATCTTCTATTTATCTCTCTCTCTCACAGCTTCTCTTTCTCTCTATCTCTCTCACTCACAGCTTCTCTTTTCTCTCTCTCTCACTCACTCACAGCTTCTCTTTCTCTCTCTCTCTCACTCACAGCTTTTCTTTCTCTCTCTCTCTCACTCACGCTTCTCTTTCTCTCTCTTTCTCTCTCACACAGCTTCTCTTTCTCTCTCTCTCACTAACTCACAGCTTCTCTTTCTTTCTCTCTCACTCACTCACAGCTTCTCTTTCTCTCTCTCTCTTGTACTCACAGCTTTTCTTTCTCTCTCTCACTCACTCACAGCTTCTCTCTCTCTGTCTCACTCACTCACAGCTTCTCTTTTCTCTCTCACTCACTCACTCACTCACATCTTCTATTTCTCTCTCTCTCTCACAGCTTCTCTTTCTCTCTATCTCTCTCACTCACAGCTTCTCTTTCTCTCTCTCACTCACAGCTTCTCTCTCTCTCTCTCACTCACAGCTTCTCTCTCTCTCTCTCTTGCTCACTCACAGGTTCTTTTTCTCTCTATGTCTCCCTCACTCACAGCTTCTCTTTCTCTCTCTCTCTCTCTCTCACTCACAGCTTCTCTTTCGCATTCTCTCTCTCACTCACAGCTTCTCTCTCTCTCTCTCTCACTCACTCACAGCTTCTCTTTCTTTCTCTCTCTCTCACTCACAGCTTCTCTTTCTCTCTGTCTCCCTCACTCACAGCTTCTCTCTCTCTATCTCTCTCACTCACTGCTTCTATTTCTATCTCTCTCACTAACTCACAGCTTCTCTCTCTCTCTCACAGCTTTTCTCTCTCTCTCTCTCACTCACTCACAGCTTCTATTTCTCTCTCTTTCTCTCTCACACAGCTTCTCTTTCTCTCTCACTCACAGCTTCTCTTTCTCTCTCTCTCTCACTCACAGCTTCTCTTTCTCTCTCTCTCACTCACTCACAGCTTCTCTCTCTATGTCTCTCTCACTCACAGCTTCTATTTCTCTCTCTCTCACTAACTCACAGCTTCTCTCTCTCTCTCTCACTCACTCACAGCTTCTCTTTTCTCTCTCATTCACTCACTCACATCTTCTATTTCTCTCTCACACACACAGCTTCTCTTTCTCTCTATCTCTCTCACTCACAGCTTCTCTTTTTCTCTCTCTCTCACTCACTCAAATCTTCTATTTCTCTCTCACACACACAGCTTCTCTTGCTCTCTCTCACTCACTCCCAGCTTCTCTTTCTCTCTCACACACACAGCTTCTCATTCTCTCTCTCTCACTCACACACAGCTTCTCTTTCTCTCTCTCTCTAACTCTCTCACTCCCAACTTCTATTTCTCTCTCACTCACAGCTTTTCTTTCTCTCTCTCTCTCACTCACTCACGATTCTCTTTCTCTCTCTTTCTCTCTCACACAGCTTCTTTCTTTCCCTCTCACTAACTCACAGCTTCTCTTTCTCTCTCTCTCACTCACTCGCAGCTTCTCTTTCTCTCTCTCTCTCTCACTCACAGCTTCTCTCTCTCTCTCTCTCTCACTCACAGCTTCTCTCGCTCTGTCTCTCTCACTCACGGCTTCTATTTCTCTCTCTCTCACTAACTCACAGCTCCTTCTCTCTCTCTCACTCACTCACAGCTTCTCTTTCTCTCTCTCTCACACACCTTCTCATTCTCTCTCTCTCACTCACACACAGCTTCTCTTTCTCTCTCTCTCTAACTCTCTCACTCACAGCTTCTCTTTCTCTCTCACTCACAGCTTTTCTTTCTCTCTCTCTCTCACTCACTCACGCTTCTCTTTCTCTCTCTTTCTCTCTCACACAGCTTCTCTCTCTCTCTCTCTCACTAACTCACAGCTTCTCTTTCTCTCTCTCTCACTCACTCACACCTTCTCTTTCTCTCTCTCTCTCTCACTCACAGCTTCTATTTCTCTCTCTTTCTCTCTCACAGCTTCTCTTTCTCTCTCTCTCTCTCTCACTAACTCACATCTTCTCTTTCTCTCTCCCTCTCTCACTCACAGCTTCTCTTTCTCTCTCTCACACTCACAGCTTCTCTCTCTCTGTCTCTCTCACTCACGGCTTCTATTTCTCTCTCTCTCACTATCTCACAGCTTCTCTTTCTCTCTCTCACACACAGCTTTTCTCTCTCTCTCTCACTCACTCACATCTTCTATTTCTCTCTCTTTCTCTCTCACTCACGGCTTCTATTTCTCTCTCTCTCACTAACTCACAGCTTCTCTTTCTCTCTCACAGCTTCTTTCTGTCTCTCTCACTCACAGTATCTCTTTCTCTTGCTCTCTCACTCACTTAAACCTTCTCTTTCTCTATCTCTCTCACTCACAGCTTCTCTTTCTCTCTCTCACTCACAGCTTCTCTCTTTCTCACTCACTCACACCTCTTTCTCTCTCTCTCTTGCTCACTCACAGGTTCTATTTCTCTCTCTGTCTCCCTCACTCACAGCTTCTCTTTCTCTCTCTCTCACACTCACAGATTCTCTTTCTCTCTCTCTCTCACTCACAGCTTCTCTCTCTCTGTCTCTCTCACTCACAGCTTCTCTTTCTCTCTCTCACACACAGCTTCTCTTTCTCTCTCTCACACACAAGCTTCTCTATCTCTCTCTCTCTCACTCACTCTCAACTTCTGTTTCTCTTTGTCTCTCACTCACAGCTTCAATTCCTCTCTCTCTCACAAACTCACAGCTTCTCCTTCTCTCTCTCTCACTCCCTCACAGCTTCTCTTTCTGTCTCTCTCACAGCTTCTCATTCTCTCTCTCTCGCTCACTCACACACAGCTTCTCTCTCTCTCTAACTCTCTCACTCACAGCTTCTCTTTCTCTCTCACTCACAGCTTTTCTTTCTCTCTCTCTCTCACTCACTCACGCTTCTCTTTCTCTCTCTTTCTCTCTCACACAGCTTCTCTTTCTCTCTCACTAACTCACAGCTTCTCTTTCTCTCTCTCTCTCACTCACTCACATCTTCTATTTCTCTCTCTCACACACAGCTTCTCTTTCTCTCTATCTCTCTCACTCACAGCTTCTCTTTTCTCTCTCTCTCACTCACTCACAGCTTCTCTTTCTCTCTGCCTCTCACTCACTCAAATCTTCTATTTATCTCTCTCTCTCACAGCTTCTCTTTCTCTCTATCTCTCTCACTCACAGCTTCTCTTTTCTCTCTCTCTCTCACTCACTCACAGCTTTTCTTTCTCTCTCTCTCTCACTCACAGCTTTTCTTTCTCTCTCTCTCTCACTCACGCTTCTCTTTCTCTCTCTTTCTCTCTCACACAGCTTCTCTTTCTCTCTCTCTCACTAACTCACAGCTTCTCTTTCTCTCTCTCTCACTCACTCACAGCTTCTCTTTCTCTCTCTCTCATACTCACAGCTTCTCTTTCTCTCTCTCACTCACTCACAGCTTCTCTCTCTCTGTCTCACTCAATCACAGCTTCTCTTTTCTCTCTCACTCACTCACTCACATCTTCTATTTCTCTCTCTCTCACACAGCTTCTCTTTCTCTCTATCTCTCTCACTCACAGCTTCTCTTTCTCTCTCTCACTCACAGCTTCTCTCTCTCTCTCACTCACAGCTTCTCTCTCTCTCTCTCTTGCTCACTCACAGGTTCTATTTCTCTCTATGTCTCCCTCACTCACAGCTTCTCTTTCTCTCTCTCTCTCTCTCTCACTCACAGCTTCTCTTTCACATTCTCTCTCTCACTCACAGCTTCTCTCTCTCTCTCACTCACTCACAGCTTCTCTCTCTCTGTCTCTCTCACTCACGGCTTCTATTTCTCTCTCTCTCACTAACTCACAGCTCCTTCTCTCTCTCTCACTCACTCACAGCTTCTCTTTCTCTCTCTCTCACACACCTTCTCATTCTCTCTCTCTCACTCACACACAGCTTCTCTTTCTCTCTCTCTCTAACTCTCTCACTCACAGCTTCTCTTTCTCTCTCACTCACAGCTTTTCTTTCTCTCTCTCTCTCACTCACTCACGCTTCTCTTTCTCTCTCTTTCTCTCTCACACAGCTTCTCTTTCTCTCTCTCACTAACTCACAGCTTCTCTTTCTCTCTCTCTCACTCACTCACACCTTCTCTTTCTCTCTCCCTCTCTCACTCACAGCTTCTCTTTCTCTCTCTCACACTCACAGCTTCTCTCTCTCTGTCTCTCTCACTCACGGCTTCTATTTCTCTCTCTCTCACTATCTCACAGCTTCTCTTTCTCTCTCACACACACAGCTTTTCTCTCTCTCTCTCACTCACTCACATCTTCTATTTCTCTCTCTTTCTCTCTCACTCACGGCTTCTATTTCTCTCTCTCTCACTAACTCACAGCTTCTCTTTCTCTCTCACAGCTTCTTTCTGTCTCTCTCACTCACAGTATCTCTTTCTCTCGCTCTCTCACTCACTTAAACCTTCTCTTTCTCTATCTCTCTCACTCACAGCTTCTCTTTCTCTCTCTCACTCACAGCTTCTCTCTTTCTCTCTCTCTCACACCTTCTCTTTCTCTCTCTCTCTTGCTCACTCACAGGTTCTATTTCTCTCTCTGTCTCCCTCACTCACAGCTTCTCTTTCTCTCTATCTCTCTCACTCACAGCTTCTCTTTCTCTCTCTCACTCACAGCTTCTCTCTCTCTCTCTCACTCACAGCTTCTCTCTCTCTCTCTCTTGCTCACTCACAGGTTCTATTTCTCTCTATGTCTCCCTCACTCACAGCTTCTCGTTCTCTCTCTCTCTCTCTCACTCACAGCTTCTCTTTCACATTCTCTCTCTCACTCACAGCTTCTCTCTCTCTCTCTCTCACTCACAGCTTCTCTTTCTCTCTCTCTCACTCACTCACTCACAGCTTCTCTTTCTCTCTCACTCACAGCTTTTCTTTCTCTCTCTCACGCACTCACACTTCTCTTTCTCTCTGTCTCTCTCACACAGCTTCTCTTTCTCTCTTTCTCACTAACCCACAGCTTCTCTTTCTCTCTCTCTCACTCACTCACAGCTTCTCTTTCTCTCTCTCTCTCACTCACAGCTCTTTCTCTCTGTCTCTCTCACACAGCTTCTCTTTCTTTCTTTCTCACTAACCCACAGCTTCTCTTTCTCTCTCTCTCACTCACTCACAGCTTCTCTCTCTCTCTCTCTCACTCACAGCTTCTCTTTCTCTCTCTATCTCACTCACTCACAGCTTCTCTCTCTCTGTCTCTCTCACTCACAGCTTCTATTTCTCTCTCTCTCACTAACTCACAGCTTCTCTTTCACTCTCTCTCTCTCACAGCTTTTCTCTCTCTCTCTCACTCACAGCTTCTCTTTCTCTCTCTCTCACTCACTCACATCTTCTATTTCTCTCTCTCACACAGCTTCTCTTTCTCTCTATCTCTCTCACTCACAGCTTCTCTTTTCTGTCTCTCTCACTCACACACATCTTCTCTTTCTCTCTCTCTCCCTCACAGCTTCTCTTTCTCTCCCTCTCTCACTCACAGCTTCTCTTTCTCTTTCTCTCTCTCACTCACAGCTTCTCTCTCTCTCTCTCACTCACAGCTTCTCTTTCTCTCTCTCTCCCTCACTTACAGCTTCTCTCTCTCTCTAACAGCTTCTATTGGTCTCTCTCTCTCACTCACAGCTTCTCTCTCTCTCACTCACAGCTTCTCTTTCTCTCTCACTCACAGCTTCTCTTTCTCTCTCACTCACTCACTCACCGCTTCTCTTTTTCTCTCTCACAGCTTCTCTTTCTCTCTCTCTCTCACAGCTTCTCTTTCTCTCTCACTCACAACTTCTCTTTCTCTCTCTCACTCACTCACAGCTTTTCTTTCTCTCTCTCTCCACACAGCTTCTCTTTCTCTCTCTCACTCACAGTTTCTCTTTCTCTCTCTCACTCACAGCTTCGCTTTCTCTCTCTCTCACTCATTCACCGCTTCTCTTTCACTCTCTCACTCACAGCTTCTCTTTCTCTCTCACTCACAGCTTCTCTTTCTCTCTCTCTCTTGCTCACTCACAGGTTCTATTTCTCTCTCTGTCTCCCTCACTCACAGCTTCTCTTTCTCTCTCTCTCACACTCACAGATTCTCTTTCTCTCTCTCTCTCTCACTCACAGCTTCTCTCTCTCTGTCTCTCTCACTCACAGATTCTCTTTCTCTCTCACACACACAGCTTCTCTTTCTCTCTCACACACACAAGCTTCTCTATCTCTCTCTCTCTCTCTCACTCACTCTCAACTTCTGTTTCTCTCTGTCTCTCACTCACAGCTTCAATTCCTCTCTCTCTCACAAACTCACAGCTTCTCCTTCTCTCTCTCTCACTCACTCACAGCTTCTCTTTCTCTCTCTCTCTCACAGCTTCTTCTCTCTCTCTCACTCACTCACACACAGCTTCTCTCTCTCTCTAACTCTCTCACTCACAGCTTCTCTTTCTCTCTCACTCACAGCTTTTCTTTCTCTCTCTCTCACTCACTCACGCTTCTCTTTCTCTCTCTTTCTCTCTCACACAGCTTCTCTTGATCTCACTCACTAACTCACAGCTTCTCTCTCTCTCTCTCTCACTCACTCACATCTTCTATTTCTCTCTCTCTCACACAGCTTCTCTTTCTTTCTATCTCTCTCACTCACAGCTTCTCTTTTCTCTCTCTCTCACTTACTCACAGCTTCTCTTTCTCTCTCTCTCACTCACTCAAATCTTCTATTTCTCTCTCTCTCACACAGCTTCTCTTTCTCTCTATCTCTCTCACTCACAGCTTCTCTTTTCTCTCTCTCTCACTCACTCACAGCTTCTCTTTCTCTCTCTCTCACTCACTCACAGCTTTTCTTTCTCTCTCTCTCTCACTCACGCTTCTCTTTCTCTCTCTTTCTCTCTCACACAGCTTCTCTTTCTCTCTCTCTCACTAACTCACAGATTCTCTTTCTCTCTCTCTCACTCACTCACAGCTTCTCTTTCTCTCTCTCTCTCGTACTCACAGCTTCTCTTTCTCTCTCTCACTCACTCACAGCTTCTCTCTCTCTCTCTCACTCACTCACAGCTTCTCTTTTCTCTCTCACTCACTCACTCACATCTTCTATTTCTCTCTCACACACACAGCTTCTCTTTCTCTCTATCTCTCTCACTCACAGCTTCTCTTTTTCTCTCTCTCTCACTCACTCACATCTTCTATTTCTCTCTCACACACACAGCTTCTCTTTCTCTCTCTCTCACTCACTCCCAGCTTCTCTTTCTCTCTCTCTCACACAGCTTCTCATTCTCTCTCTCTCACTCACACACAGCTTCTCTTTCTCTCTCTCTCTAACTCTCTCACTCCCAACTTCTCTTTCTCTCTCACTCACAGCTTTTCTTTCTCTCTCTCTCTCTCACTCACTCACGCTTCTCTTTCTCTCTCTTTCTCTCTCACACAGCTTCTTTCTCTCTCTCTCACTAACTCACAGCTTCTCTTTCTCTCTCTCTCACTCACTCACAGCTTCTCTTTCTCTCTCTCTCTCTCACTCACAGCTTCTCTTTCTCTCTCTCTCACTCACTCACAGCTTCTCTCTCTCTGTCTCTCTCACTCACGGCTTCTATTTCTCTCTCTCTCTCTAACTCACAGCTTCTCCTTCTCTCTCTCTCACTCACTCACAGCTTCTCTGTCTCTCTCTCTCACACCTTCTCATTCTCTCTCTCACTCACACACAGCTTCTCTTTCTCTCTCTCTCTAACTCTCTCACTCACAGCTTCTCTTTCTCTCTCACTCACAGCTTTTCTTTCTCTCTCTCTCTCACTCACTCACGCTTCTCTTTCTCTCTCTTTCTCTCTCACACAGCTTCTCTTTCTCTCTCTCACTAACTCACAGCTTCTCTTTCTCTCTCTCTCTCACTCACTCACATCTTCTATTTCTCCCTCTCTCACACAGCTTCTCTTTCTCTCTATCTCTCTCACTCACAGCTTCTCTTTTCTCTCTCTCTCACTCATTCACAGCTTCTCTTTCTCTCTCTCTCTCACTCACTCACATCTTCTATTTCTCTCTCTCTCACAGCTTCTCTTTCTCTCTATCTCTCTCACTCACAGCTTCTCTTTTCTCTCTCTCTCACTCACTCACAGCTTCTTTTTCTCTCTCTCTCTCTCACTCTCAGCTTTTCTTTCTCTCTCTCTCACTCACGCTTCTCTTTCTCTCTCTTTCTCTCTCACACAGCTTCTCTTTCTCTCTCTCTCACTAACTCACAGCTTCTCTTTCTCTCTCTCTCACTCACTCACAGCTTCTCTTTCTCTCTCTCTCTCGTACTCACAGCTTCTCTTTCTCTCTCTCACTCACTCACAGCTTCTCTCTCTCTCACTCACTCACAGCTTCTCTTTGCTCTCTCTCTCACTCACTCACATCTTCTATTTCTCTCTCACACACACAGCTTCTCTTTCTCTCTATCTCTCTCACTCACAGGTTCTCTTTTTCTCTCTCTCTTACTCACTCACATCTTCTATTTCTCTCTCACACACACAGCTTCTCTTTCTCTCTCTCTCACTCACTCCCAGCTTCTCTTTCTCTCTCTCTCACACAGCTTCTCATTCTCTCTCTCTCACTCACACACACCGTCTCTTTCTCTCTCTCTAACTCTCTCACTCCCAACTTCTCTTTCTCTCTCACTCACAGCTTTTCTTTCTCTCTCTCTCTCACTCACTCACACTTCTCTTTCTCTCTCTTTCTCTCTCACACAGCTTCTCTCTCTCTCTCTCACTAACTCACAGCTTCTCTTTCTCTCTCTCTCTCTCACTCACAGCTTCTCTTTCTCTCTCTCACTCACAGCTTCTCTTTCTCTCTCTCTCACTCACTCACAGCTTCTCTCTCTCTGTCTCTCTCACTCATGGCTTCTATTTCTCTCTCTCACTAACTCACAGCTCCTTCTCTCTCTCTCACTCACTCACAGCTTCTCTTTCTCTCTCTCTCACACCTTCTCATTCTCTCTCTCTCTCTCACTCACACACAGCTTCTCTTTCTCTCTCTCTCTAACTCTCTCACTCACAGCTTCTCTTTCTCTCTCACTCACAGCTTTTCTTTCTCTCTCTCTCTCACTCACTCATGCTTCTCTTTCTCTCTCTTTCTCTCTCACACAGCTTCTCTTTCTCTCTCTCTCACTAACTCACAGCTTCTCTTTCTCTCTCTCTCACTCACTCACACCTTCTCTTTCTCTCTCTCTCTCTCACTCACAGCTTCTATTTCTCTCTCTTTCTCTCTCACACAGCTTCTCTTTCTCTCTCTCTCTCTCTCACTAACTCACATCTTCTCTTTCTCTCTCCCTCTCTCACTCACAGCTTCTCTTTCTCTCTCTCTCTCTCACTCACAGCTTCTCTCTCTCTGTCTCTCTCACTCACGGCTTCTATTTCTCTCTCTCTCACTAACACAGCTTCTCTTTCTCTCTCTCACACACAGCTTTTCTCTCTCTCTCTCACTCACTCACAGCTTCTATTTCTCTCTCTTTCTCTCTCACTCACGGCTTCTATTTCTCTCTCTCTCACTAACTCACAGCTTCTCTTTCTCTCTCACACACACAGCTTTTCTCTCTCTCTCTCACTCACTCATGCCTCTCTTTCTCTCTCTTTCTCTCTCACACAGCTTCTCTTTCTCTCTCTCTCACTAACTCACAGCTTCTCTTTCTCTCTCTCTCACTCACTCACAGCTTCTCTTTCTCTCTCTCTCACTCACTGCTTCTCTTTCTCTCTCTCTCACTCACACAGCTTCTCTCTCTCTGTCTCTCTCACTCACGGCTTCTATTTCTCTCTCTCTCACTAACTCACAGCTTCTCTTTCTCTCTCTCTCTCACAGCTTCTCTCTCTCTCTCTCTCACTCACTCACACATTCTATTTCTCTCTCTCACACACAGCTTCTCTTTCTCTCTATCTCTCTCATGCACAGCTTCTCTTTTCTCTCTCTCTCACTCACTCACAGCTTCTCTTTCTCTCTCTCTCCCTCACAGCTTCTCTCTCTCTGTCTCTCTCACTCACAGCTTCTCTTTCTCTCTCACACACACAGCTTCTCTTTCTCTCTCTCACACACAAGCTTCTCTATCTCTCTCTCTCTCTCTCACTCTCAACTTCTGTTTCTCTTTGTCTCTCACTCACAGCTTCAATTCCTCTCTCTCACACAAACTCACAGCTTCTCCTTCTCTCTCTCTCACTCCCTCACAGCTTCTCTTTCTGTCTCTCTCACAGCTTCTCATTCTCTCTCTCTCGCTCACTCACACACAGCTTCTCTCTCTCTCTAACTCTCTCACTCACAGCTTCTCTTTCTCTCTCACTCACAGCTTTTCTTTCTCTCTCTCTCACTCACTCACGCTTCTCTTTCTCTCTCTTTCTCTCTCACACAGCTTCTCTTTCTCTCTCACTAACTCACAGCTTCTCTTTCTCTCTCTCTCTCACTCACTCACATCTTCTATTTCTCTCTCTCACACACAGCTTCTCTTTCTCTCTATCTCTCTCACTCACAGCTTCTCTTTTCTCTCTCTCTCACTCACTCACAGCTTCTCTTTCTCTCTCTCTCTCACTCACTCAAATCTTCTATTTATCTCTCTCTCTCACAGCTTCTCTTTCTCTCTATCTCTCTCACTCACAGCTTCTCTTTTCTCTCTCTCTCTCACTCACTCACAGCTTCTCTTTCTCTCTCTCTCTCACTCACAGCTTTTCTTTCTCTCTCTCTCACTCACGCTTCTCTTTCTCTCTCTTTCTCTCTCACACAGCTTCTCTTTCTCTCTCTCTCACAAACTCACAGCTTCTCTTTCTCTCTCTCTCACTCACTCACAGCTTCTCTTTCTCTCTCTCTCTCATACTCACAGCTTCTCTTTCTCTCTCTCACTCACTCACAGCTTCTCTCTCTCTGTCTCACTCACTCACAGCTTCTCTTTTCTCTCTCACTCACTCACTCACATCTTCTATTTCTCTCTCTCTCACACAGCTTCTCTTTCTCTCTATCTCTCTCACTCACAGCTTTTCTTTCTCTCTCTCACTCACAGCTTCTCTCTCTCTCTCTCACTCACAGCTTCTCTCTCTCTCTCTCTTGCTCACTCACAGGTTCTATTTCTCTCTATGTCTCCCTCACTCACAGCTTCTCTTTCTCTCTCTCTCTCTCTCTCACTCACAGCTTCTCTTTCGCATTCTCTCTCTCACTCACAGCTTCTCTCTCTCTCTCTCTCACTCACAGCTTCTCTTTCTCTCTCTCTCTCTCTCACTCACTCACAGCTTCTCTTTCTCTCTCACTCATAGCTTTTCTTTCTCTCTCTCACGCACTCACACTTCTCTTTCTCTCTGTCTCTCTCACACAGCTTCTCTTTCTCTCTTTCTCACTAACCCACAGCTTCTCTTTCTCTCTCTCTCACTCACTCACAGCTTCTCTTTCTCTCTCTCTCTCACTCACAGCTCTTTCTCTCTGTCTCTCTCACACAGCTTCTCTTTCTTTCTTTCTCACTAACCCACAGCTTCTCTTTCTCTCTCTCTCACTCACTCACAGCTTCTCTTTCTCTCTCTCTCACTCACATCTTCTCTTTCTCTCTCTATCTCACTCACTCACAGCTTCTCTCTCTCTGTCTCTCTCACTCACAGCTATTTCTCTCTCTCTCACTAACTCACAGCTTCTCTTTCACTCTCTCTCTCTCACAGCTTTTCTCTCTCTCTCTCACTCACAGCTTCTCTTTCTCTCTCTCACTCACTCACATCTTCTATTACTCTCTCTCACACAGCTTCTCTTTCTCTCTATCTCTCTCACTCACAGCTTCTCTTTTCTGTCTCTCTCACTCACACACAGCTTCTCTTTCTCTCTCTCTCCCTCACAGCTTCTCTTTCTCTCCCTCTCTCACTCACAGCTTCTCTTTCTCTTTCTCTCTCTCACTCACAGCTTCTCTCTCTCTCTCACTCACAGCTTCTCTTTCTCTCTCTCTCCCTCACTTACAGCTTCTCTCTCTCTCTAACAGCTTCTATTGGTCTCTCTCTCTCACTCACAGCTTCTCTCTCTCTCACTCACAGCTTCTCTTTCTCTCTCACTCACAGCTTCTCTTTCTCTCTCACTCACTCACTCACTGCTTCTCTTTTGCTCTCTCACAGCTTCTCTTTCTCTCTCTCTCACACAACTTCTCTTTCTCTCTCACTCACAACTTCTCTTTCTCTCTCTCACTCACTCACAGCTTTTCTTTCTCTCTCTCTCCACACAGCTTCTCTTTCTCTCTCTCTCTCACTCACAGTTTCTCTTTCTCTCTCTCACTCACAGCTTCGCTTTCTCTCTCTCTCACTCATTCACCGCTTCTCTTTCACTCTCTCACTCACAGCTTCTCTTTCTCTCTCACAGCTTCTTTCTGTCTCTCTCACTCACTCACAGTATCTCTTTCTCTCGCTCTCTCACTCACTCAAACCTTCTCTTTCTCTATCTCTCTCACTCACAGCTTCTCTTTCTCTCTCTCACTCACAGCTTCTCTCTTTCTCTCTCACTCACAGCTTCTCTTTCTCTCTCTCTCTTGCTCACTCACAGGTTCTATTTCTCTCTCTGTCTCCCTCACTCACAGCTTCTCTTTCTCTCTCTCTCTTGCTCACTCACAGGTTCTATTTCTCTCTCTGTCTCCCTCACTCACAGCTTCTCTTTCTCTCTCTCTCACACTCACAGATTCTCTTTCTCTCTCTCTCTCTCACTCACAGCTTCTCTCTCTCTGTCTCTCTCACTCACAGATTCTCTTTCTCTCTCACACACACAGCTTCTCTTTCTCTCTCACACACACAAGCTTCTCTATCTCTCTCTCTCTCTCTCACTCACTCTCACAGCTTCTCTTTCTCTCTCTCTCACAGCTTCTCATTCTCTCTCTCTCGCTCACTCACACACAGCTTCTCTCTCTCTCTAACTCTCTCACTCACAGCTTCTCTTTCTCTCTCACTCACAGCTTTTCTTTCTCTCTCTCTCACTCACTCACGCTTCTCTTTCTCTCTCTTTCTCTCTCACACAGCTTCTCTTTCTCTCACTCACTAACTCACAGCTTCTCTCTCTCTCTCTCACTCACTCACATCTTCTATTTCTCTCTCTCTCACACAGCTTCTCTTTCTTTCTATCTCTCTCACTCACAGCTTCTCTTTTCTCTCTCTCTCACTCACTCACAGCTTCTCTTTCTCTCTCTCTCTCACTCACTCAAATCTTCTATTTCTCTCTCTCTCTCACAGCTTCTCTTTCTCTCTATCTCTCTCACTCACAGCTTCTCTTTTCTCTCTCTCTCGCTCACTCACAGCTTCTCTTTCTCTCTCTCTCACACAGCTTTTCTTTCTCTCTCTCTCACTCACGCTTCTCTTTCTCTCTCTTTCTCTCTCACACAGCTTCTCTTTCTCTCTCACTAACTCACAGATTCTCTTTCTCTCTCTCTCACTCACTCACAGCTTCTCTTTCTCTCTCTCTCTCGTACTCACAGCTTCTCTTTCTCTCTCTCACTCACTCACAGCTTCTCTCTCTCTCTCACTCACTCACAGCTTCTCTTTTCTCTCTCACTCACTCACTCACATCTTCTATTTCTCTCTCACACACACAGCTTCTCTTTCTCTCTATCTCACTCACAGCTTCTCTTTTTCTCTCTCTCTCACTCACTCACATCTTCTATTTCTCTCTCACACACACAGCTTCTCTTTCTCTCTCTCTCACTCACTCCCAGCTTCTCTTTCTCTCTCTCTCACACAGCTTCTCATTCTCTCTCTCTCACTCACACACAGCTTCTCTTTCTCTCTCTCTAACTCTCTCACTCCCAACTTCTCTTTCTCTCTCACTCACAGCTTTTCTTTCTCTCTCTCTCTCACTCACTCACGCTTCTCTTTCTCTCTCTTTCTCTCTCACACAGCTTTTTTCTCTCTCTCTCACTAACTAACAGCTTCTCTTTCTCTCTCTCTCACTCACTCACAGCTTCTCTTTCTCTCTCTCTCTCTCACTCACAGCTTCTCTTTCTCTCTCTCTCACTCACTCACAGCTTCTCTCTCTCTGTCTCTCTCACTCATGGCTTCTATTTCTCTCTCTCTCTCTAACTCACAGCTTCTCCTTCTCTCTCTCTCACTCACTCACAGCTTCTCTTTCTCTCTCTCTCACACCTTCTCATTCTCTCTCTCTCTCACTCACACACAGCTTCTCTTTCTCTCTCTCTCTAACTCTCTCACTCACAGCTTCTCTTTCTCTCTCACTCACAGCTTTTCTTTCTCTCTCTCACTCACTCACGCTTCTCTTTCTCTCTCTTTCTCTCTCACACAGCTTCTCTTTCTCTCTCTCACTAACTCACAGCTTCTCTTTCTCTCTCTCTCTCACTCACTCACATCTTCTATTTCTCTCTCTCTCACACAGCTTCTCTTTCTCTCTATCTCTCTCACTCACAGCTTCTCTTTTCTCTCTCTCTCACTCACTCACAGCTTCTCTTTCTCTCTCTCTCTCACTCACTCACATCTTCTATTTCTCTCTCTCTCACAGCTTCTCTTTCTCTCTATCTCTCTCACTCACAGCTTCTCTTTTCTCTCTCTCTCACTCACTCACAGCTTCTTTTTCTCTCTCTCTCTCTCACTCACAGCTTTTCTTTCTCTCTCTCTCACTCACGCTTCTCTTTCTCTCTCTTTCTCTCTCACACAGCTTCTCTTTCTCTCTCTCTCACTAACTCACAGCTTCTCTTTCTCTCTCTCTCACTCACTCACAGCTTCTCTTTCTCTCTATCTCGTACTCACAGCTTCTCTTTCTCTCACTCACTCACAGCTTCTCTCTCTCTCACTCACTCACAGCTTCTCTTTTCTCTCTCTCTCACTCACTCACATCTTCTATTTCTCTCTCACACACACAGCTTCTCTTTCTCTCTATCTCTCTCACTCACAGGTTCTCTTTTTCTCTCTCTCTCACTCACTCACATCTTCTATTTCTCTCTCTCACACACAGCTTCTCTTTCTCTCTCTCTCACTCACTCCCAGCTTCTCTTTCTCTCTCTCTCACACAGCTTCTCATTCTCTCTCTCTCACTCAAACACACCTTCTCTTTCTCTCTCTCTCTAACTCTCTCACTCCCAACTTCTCTTTCTCTCTCACTCACAGCTTTTCTTTCTCTCTCTCTCTCACTCACTCACACTTCTCTTTCTCTCTCTTTCTCTCTCACACAGCTTCTTTCTCTCTCTCTCACTAACTCACAGCTTCTCTTTCTCTCTCTCTCTCACTCACAGCTTCTCTTTCTCTCTCTCACTCACAGCTTCTCTTTCTCTCTCTCTCACTCACTCACAGCTTCTCTCTCTCTGTCTCTCTCACTCATGGCTTCTATTTCTCTCTCTCTCACTAACTCACAGCTCCTTCTCTCTCTCTCACTCACTCACAGCTTCTCATTCTCTCTCTCTCTCTCACTCACACACAGCTTCTCTTTCTCTCTCTCTCTAACTCTCTCACTCACAGCTTCTCTTTCTCTCTCACTCACAGCTTTTCTTTCTCTCTCTCTCTCACTCACTCACGCTTCTCTTTCTCTCTCTTTCTCTCTCACACAGCTTCTCTTTCTCTCTCTCTCACTAACTCACAGCTTCTCTTTCTCTCTCTCTCACTCACTCACATCTTCTCTTTCTCTCTCTCTCTCTCACTCACAGCTTCTATTTCTCTCTCTTTCTCTCTCACACAGCTTCTCTTTCTCTCTCTCTCTCTCTCACTAACTCACATCTTCTCTTTCTCTCTCCCTCTCTCACTCACAGCTTCTCTTTCTCTCTCTCTCTCTCACTCACAGCTTCTCTCTCTCTGTCTCTCTCACTCACGGCTTCTATTTCTCTCTCTCTCACTAACTCACAGCTTCTCTTTCTCTCTCTCACACACAGCTTTTCTCTCTCTCTCTCACTCACTCACAGCTTCTATTTCTCTCTCTTTCTCTCTCACTCATGGCTTCTATTTCTCTCTCTCTCACTAACTCACAGCTTCTCTTTCTCTCTCTCACACAGCTTTTCTCTCTCTCTCTCTCTCACTCACTCACAGTTTCTATTTCTCTCTCTTTCTCTCTCACACAGCTTCTCTTTCTCTCTCTCTCACTAACTCACAGCTTCTCTTTCTCTCTCACACACACAGCTTTTCTCTCTCTCTCTCACTCACTCATGCCTCTCTTTCTCTCTCTTTCTCTCTGACACAGCTTCTCTTTCTCTCTCTCTCACTAACTCACAGCTTCTCTTTCTCTCTCTCTCACTCACTCACAGCTTCTCTTTCTCTCTCTGTCACTCACTGCTTCTCTTTCTCTCTCTCACTCACACAGCTTCTCTCTCTCTGTCTCTCTCACTCACGGCTTCTATTTCTCTCTCTCTCACTAACTCACAGCTTCTCTTTCTCTCTCTCTCTCACAGCTTCTCTCTCTCTCTCTCTCACTCACTCACACCTTCTATTTCTCTCTCTCACACACAGCTTCTCTTTCTCTCTATCTCTCTCACTCACAGCTTCTCTTTTCTCTCTCTCTCACTCACTCACATCTTCTCTTTCTCTCACACTCACAGCTTTTATTTCTCTCTCTCTCACTCACTCACGCTTCTCTTTCTCTCTCTTTCTCTCTCATACAGCTTCTCTTTCTCTCTCCCTCACTAACTCACAGCTTCTCTTTCTCTCTCTCTCACTCACTCACAGCTTCTCTTTCTCTCTCTCTCTCTCACTCACTGCTTCTATTTCTCTCTCTCTCACTAACTCACAGCTTCTCTCTCTCTCTCTCACAGCTTTTCTCTCTCTCTCTCTCACTCACTCACAGCTTCTATTTCTCTCTCTTTCTCTCTCACACAGCTTCTCTTTCTCTCTCACTAACTCACAGCTTCTCTTTCTCTCTCTCTCACAGTTTTTCTCTTTCTCTCACACTTATTCACAGCTTCTCTTTCTCTCTCTCTCACTCACTCACATCTTCTATTTCTCTCTCTCTCACACAGGTTCTCTTTCTCTCTATCTCTCTCACGCACAGCTTCTCTTTCTCTCTCTCACTCACAGCTTCTCTCTCTCTCTCTCACTCACAGCTTCTCTTTCTCTCTCTCTCTTGCTCACTCACAGGTTCTATTTCTCTCTATGTCTCCCTCACTCACAGCTTCTCTTTCTCTCTCTCTCTCTCACTCACAGCTTCTCTTTCTCTCTCTCTCTCACTCACTCACTCACAGCTTCTCTTTCTCTGTCACTCACAGCTTTTCTTTCTCTCTCTCACGCACTCACACTTCTCTTTCTCTCTGTCTCTCTCACACAGCTTCTCTTTCTCTCTTTCTCACTAACCCACAGCTTCTCTTTCTCTCTCTCTCACTCACTCACAGCTTCTCTTTCTCTCTCTCTCTCACTCACAGCTTCTCTTTCTCTCTGTCTCTCTCACACAGCTTCTCTTTCTCTCTTTCTCACTAACCCACAGCTTCTCTTTCTCTTTCTCTCACTCACTCACAGCTTCTCTTTCTCTCTCTCTCTCACTCACAGCTTCTCTTTCTCTCTCTATCTCACTCACTCACAGCTTCTCTCTCTGTCTCTCTCACTCACAGCTTCTATTTCTCTCTCTCTCACTAACTCACAGCTTCTCTTTCTCTCTCTCTCACACAGCTTTTCTCTCTCTCTCTCACTCACAGCTTCTCTTTCTCTCTCTCTCACTCACTCACATCTTCTATTTCTCTCTCTCTCACACAGCTTCTCTTTCTCTCTCTCTCTCTCACTCACAGCTTCTCTTTTCTGTCTCTCTCACTCACTCACAGCTTCTCTTTCTCTCTCTCCCTCACAGCTTCTCTTTCTCTCCCTCTCTCACTCACAGCTTCTCTTTCTCTCTCTCACTCACAGCTTCTCTCTCTCTCTCTCACTCACAGCTTCTCTTTCTCTCTCTCTCCCTCACTTACAGCTTCTCTCTCTCTCTCTAACAGCTTCTATTGGTCTCTCTCTCTCACTCACAGCTTCTCTCTCTCTCACTCACAGCTTCTCTTTCTCTCTCACTCACAGCTTCTCTTTCTCTCTCTCTCTCTCACTCACTCACAGCTTTTCTCTCTCTCTCTCTCCACACAGCTTCTCTTTCTCTCTCTCTCTCACTCACAGTTTCTCTTTCTCTCTCTCACTCACAGCTTCTCTTTCTCTCTCTCTCACTCATTCACCGCTTCTCTTTCACTCTCTCACTCACAGCTTCTCTTTCTCTCTCACAGCTTCTTTCTGTCTCTCTCACTCACAGTATCTCTTTCTCTCTCTCACTCACTCAAACCTTCTCTTTCTCTATCTCTCTCACTCACAGCTTCTCTTTCTCTCTCTCACTCACAGCTTCTCTCTTTCTCTCTCACTCACAGCTTCTCTTTCTCTCTCTCTCTTGCTCACTCACAGGTTCTATTTCTCTCTCTGTCTCCCTCACTCACAGCTTCTCTTTCTCTCTCTCTCACACTCACAGATTCTCTTTCTCTCTCTCTCTCACTCACAGCTTCTCTCTCTCTGTCTCTCTCACTCACAGCTTCTCTTTCTCTCTCACACACACAGATTCTCTTTCTCTCTCACACACACAAGCTTCTCTATCTCTCTCTCTCTCTCACTCACTCTCCACTTCTGTTTCTCTCTGTCTCTCACTCACAGCTTCAATTCCTCTCTCTCTCACAAACTCACAGCTTCTCCTTCTCTCTCTCTCACTCACTCACAGCTTCTCTTTCTCTCTCTCTCACGGCTTCTCATTCTCTCTCTCTCTCTCACTCATGCACAGCTTCTCTCTCTCTCTATCTCTCTCACTCACAGCTTCTCTTTCTCTCAAACTCACAGCTTTTCTTTCTCTCTCTCACTCACTCACTCACGCTTCTCTTTCTCTCTCTTTCTCTCTCACACAGCTTCTCTTTCTCTCTCTCACTAACTCACAGCTTCTCTTTCTCTCTCTCTCACTCACTCACATCTTCTATTTCTCTCTCTCTCACACAGCTTCTCTTTCTCTCTATCTCTCTCACTCACAGCTTCTCTTTTCTCTCTCTCTCACTCACTAACAGCTTCTCTTTCTCTCTCTCTCTCTCACACACTCAAATCTTCTATTTCTCTCTCTCTCTCACAGCTTCTCTTTCTCTCTATCTCTCTCACTCACAGCTTCTCTTTTCTCTCTCTCTCACTCACTCACAGCTTCTCTTTCTCTCTCTCTCTCACTCACAGCTTTTCTTTCTCTCTCTCTCTCACTCACGCTTCTCTTTCTCTCTCTTTCTCTCTCACACAGCTTCTCTTTCTCTCTCTCTCACTAACTCACAGCTTCTCTTTCTCTCTCTCACTCACTCACAGCTTCTCTTTCTCTCTCTCTCTCTCGTACTCACAGCTTCTCTTTCTCTCTCTCACTCACTCACAGCTTCTCTCTCTCTCTCTCACTCACTCACAGCTTCTCTTTTCTCTCTCATTCACTCACTCACATCTTCTATTTCTCTCTCTCACACACAGCTTCTCTTTCTCTCTATCTCTCTCACTCACAGCTTCTCTTTTTCTCTCTCTCTCACTCACTCACATCTTCTATTTCTCTCTCACACACACAGCTTCTCTTTCTCTCTCTCTCACTCACTCCCAGCTTCTCTTTCTTTCTCTCTCTCACACACAGCTTCTCATTCTCTCTCTCTCACTCACACACAGCTTCTCTTTCTCTCTCTCTCTAACTCTCTCACTCCCAACTTCTATTTCTCTCTCACTCACAGCTTTTCTTTCTCTCTCTCTCTCACTCACTCACGCTTCTCTTTCTCTCTCTTTCTCTCTCACACAGCTTCTTTCTCTCTCTCTCACTAACTCACAGCTTCTCCTTCTCTCTCTCTCACTCACTCGCAGCTTCTCTTTCTCTCTCTCTCTCACTCACAGCTTCTCTTTCTCTCTCTCTCACTCACTCACAGCTTCTCTCTCTCTCTCTCTGTCTCTCTCACTCACGGCTTCTATTTCTCTCTCTCTCACTAACTCACAGCTTCTCCTTCTCTCTCTCTCACTCACTCACAGCTTCTCTTTCTCTCTCTCTCACACCTTCACATTCTCTCTCTCACTCACTCACACACAGCTTCTCTTTCTCTCTCTCTCTCTTACTCTCTCACTCACAGCTTCTCTTTCTCTCTCACTCACAGCTTTTCTTTCTCTCTCTCTCTCACTCACTCACACTTCTCTTTCTCTCTCTTTCTCTCTCACACAGCTTCTCTTTCTCTCTCTCACTAACTCACAGCTTCTCTTTTCTCTCTCTCTCACTCACTCACAGCTTCTATTTCTCTCTCTCTCACACAGCTTCTCTTTCTCTCTATCTCTCTCACTCACAGCTTCTCTTTTCTCTCTCTCTCACTCACTCACAGCTTCTCTTTCTCTCTCTCTCTCACTCACTCACATCTTCTATTTCTCTCTCTCTCTCACAGCTTCTCTTTCTCTCTATCTCTCTCACTCACAGCTTCTCTTTTCTCTCTTTCTCTCTCACACAGCTTCTCTTTCTCTCTCTCTCACTAACTCACAGCTTCTCTTTCTCTCTCTCTCACTCACTCACAGCTTCTCTTTCTCTCTCTCTCTCGTACTCACAGCTTCTCTTTCTCTCTCTCACTCACTCACAGCTTCTCTCTCTCTCACTCACTCACAGCTTCTCTTTTCTCTCTCTCTCACTCACTCACATCTTCTATTTCTCTCTCACACACACAGCTTCTCTTTCTCTCTCTCTCACTCACTCCCAGCTTCTCTTTCTCTCTCACACACACAGCTTCTCATTCTCTCTCTCTCACTCACACACACCTTCTCTTTCTCTCTCTCTCTAACTCTCTCACTCCCAACTTCTCTTTCTCTCTCACTCACAGCTTTTCTTTCTCTCTCTCTCTCACTCACTCACGCTTCTCTTTCATTCTCTTTCTCTCTCACACAGCTTCTTTCTCTCTCTCTCACTAACTCACAGCTTCTCTTTCTCTCTCTCTCACTCACTCACAGCTTCTCTTTCTCTCTCTCTCTCACTCACAGCTTCTCTTTATCTCTCTCTCACTCACTCACAGCTTCTCTCTCTCTGTCTCTCTCACTCACGGCTTCTATTTCTCTCTCTCTCACTAACTCACAGCTCCTTCTCTCTCTCTCACTCACTCACAGCTTCTCTTTCTCTCTCTCTCTCACACCTTCTCATTCTCTCTCTCTCTCTCACTCACACACAGCTTCTCTTTCTCTCTCTCTCTAACTCTCTCACTCACAGCTTCTCTTTCTTTCTCACTCACAGCTTTTCTTTCTCTCTCTCTCTCACTCACTCACGCTTCTCTTTCTCTCTCTTTCTCTCTCACACAGCTTCTCTTTCTCTCTCTCTCACTAACTCACAGCTTCTCTTTCTCTCTCTCTCACTCACTCACACCTTCTCTCTCTCTCTCTCTCTCACTCACAGCTTCTATTTCTCTCTCTTTCTCTCTCACACAGCTTCTCTTTCTCTCTCTCTCTCTCTCTCACTAACTCACATCTTCTCTTTCTCTCTCCCTCTCTCACTCACAGCTTCTCTTTCTCTCTCTCTCACTCACAGCTTCTCTCTCTCTGTCTCTCTCACTCACAGCTTCTATTTCTCTCTCTCTCACTAACTCACAGCTTCTCTTTCTCTCTCACACACACAGCTTTTCTCTCTCTCTCTCACTCACTCACAGCTTCTATTTCTCTCTCTTTCTCTCTCACTCACGGCTTCTATTTCTCTCTCTCTCACTAACTCACAGCTTCTCTTTCTCTCTCTCTCACAGCTTTTCTCTCTCTCTCTCTCACTCACTCACAGTTTCTATTTCTCTCTCTTTCTCTCTCACACAGCTTCTCTTTCTCTCTCTCTCACTAACTCACAGCTTCTCTTTCTCTCTCACACACACAGCTTTTCTCTCTCTCACTCACTCACTCATGCCTCTCTTTCTCTCTCTTTCTCTCTCACAGCTTCTCTTTCTCTCTCTCTCACTAACTCACAGCTTCTCTTTCTCTCTCTCTCACTCACTCACAGCTTCTCTTTCTCTCTCTCTCACTCACTGCTTCTCTTTCTCTCTCTCTCACTCACACAGCTTCTCTCTCTGTCTCTCTCACTCACGGCTTCTATTTCTCTCTCTCTCACTAACTCACAGCTTCTCTTTCTCTCTCTCTCTCACAGCTTCTCTCTCTCTCTCTCTCACTCACTCACACCTTCTATTTCTCTCTCACACACACAGCTTCTCTTTCTCTCTATCTCTCTCACTCACAGCTTCTCTTTTCACTCTCTCTCACTCACAGCTTCTCTTTCTCTCTCTCTCCCTCACAGCTTCTCTTTCTCTCTCGCTCACTCACAGCTTCTCTTTCTCTTTCTCTCTCTCACTCACAGCTTCTTTCTCTCTCTCACACAGCTTCTCTTTCTCTCTCTCTCACTCACTCACAGCTTCTCTCTCTCTGTCTCTCTCGCTCACAGCTTCTATTTCTCTCTCTCTCTCACTAACACACAGCTTCTCCTTCTCTCTCTCTCACTCACTCACAGCTTCACTTTCTCTCTCTCTCTCACAGCTTCTCATTCTCTCTCTGTCTCTCACTCACACACAGCTTCTCTTTCTCTTTCTCTCTCTCTCTAACTCTCTCACTCACATCTTCTCTTTCTCTCTCACTCACAGCTTTTATTTCTCTCTCTCTCACTCACTCACACTTCTCTTTCTCTCACTTTCTCTCTCACACAGCTTCTCTTTCTCTCTCCCTCACTAACTCACAGCTTCTCTTTCTCTCTCACTCACTCACTCACAGCTTCTCTTTCTTTCTCTCTCTCTCACTCACAGCTTCTCTTTCTCTCTGTCTCCCTCACTCACAGCTTCTATCTCTCTATCTCTCTCACTCACTGCTTCTATTTCTCTCTCTCTCACTAACTCACAGCTTCTCTCTCTCTCACAGCTTTTCTCTCTCTCTCTCTCACTCACTCACAGCTTCTATTTCTCTCTCTTTCTCTCTCACACAGCTTCTCTTTCTCTCTCTCTCTCACTCACAGCTTCTCTTTCTCTCTCTCTCACTCACTCACAGCTTCTCTCTCTATGTCTCTCTCACTCACAGCTTCTATTTCTCTCTCTCTCACTAACTCACAGCTTCTCTTTCTCTCTCTCTCACAGCTTTTCTCTCTCTCTCTCACTCATTCACAGCTTCTCTTTCTCTCTCTCTCACTCACTCACAGCTTCTCTTTCTCTCTCTCTCCCTCACAGCTTCTCTTTCTCTCTCTCTTTCACTCACAGCTTCTCTTTCTCTTTCTCTCTCTCACTCACAGCTTCTCTCTCTCTCACTCACAGCTTCTCTTTCTCTCTCTCTCCCTCACTTACAGCTTCTCTCTCTCTCTCTAACAGCTTCTATTGGTCTCTCTCTCACTCACAGCTTCTCTCTCTCTCTCACTCACAGCTTCTCTTTCTCTCTCACTCACAGCTTCTCTTTCTCTCTCACTCACTCACCGCTTTTTCTTTTGCTCTCTCACTCACAGCTTCTCTTTCTCTCTCTCTCTCACAGCTTCTCTTTCTCTCTCACTCACAACTTCTCTTTCTCTCTCTCACTCACTCACAGCTTTTCTTTCTCTCTCTCTCCACACAGCTTCTCTTTCTCTCTCTCTCTCACTCACAGTTTCTCTTTCTCTCTCTCACTCACAGCTTCGCTTTCTCTCTCTCTCACTCATTCACCGCTTCTCTTTCACTCTCTCACTCACAGCTTCTCTTTCGCTCTCACAGCGTCTTTCTGTCTCTCTCACTCACAGTATCTCTTTCTCTCACACTCTCACTCACTCAAACCTTCTCTTTCTCTATCTCTCTCACTCACAGCTTCTCTTTCTCTCTCTCACTCACAGCTTCTCTCTCTCTCTCACTCACAGCTTCTCTTTCTCTCTCTCTCTTGCTCACTCACAGGTTCTATTTCTCTCTCTGTCTCCCTCACTCACAGCTTCTCTTTCTCTCTCACACACACTCACAGCTTCTCTTTCTCTCTCTCTCTCTCACTCACAGCTTCTCTCTTTCTGTCTCTCTCACTCACAGCTTCTCTTTCTCTCTCTCACACACAGCTTCTCTTTCTCTCTCACACACACAAGCTTCTCTCTCTCTCTCTCTCACTCACTCACTCACAACTTCTGTTTCTCTCTGTCTCTCACTAACAGCTTCAATTCCTCTCTCTCTCACAAACTCACAGCTTCTCCTTCTCTCTCTCTCACTCACTTACAGCTTCTCTTTCTCTCTCTCACACAGCTTCTCTTTCTCTCTCTCTCTCACTCACAGCTTCTCTCTCACACACACAGCTTCTCTCTCTTTCTCTCACTTACAGCTTCTGTTACTCTCTCTCTCTCACTCACAGCTTCTCTCTCTCTCTTACTCACTCCCTGATTCTCTCTCTCTCTCACTCACAGCTTCTCTCTCCCTCTCACTCACTTACACCTTCTATTTCTCTCTCTCTCTCACTCACAGCTTCTCTCTCTTTCTCACTAACTCACAGCTTCTCTTTCTCTCTCTCTCACACACACAGCTTCTGTTTCTCTCTCTCTCACTGCTTCTTTCTCTCTCACTCACTAACAGCTTCTCCTTCTCTCTCACACACACACACACAGCTTCTCTCTCCCTCTCACTCACTTACACCTTCTATTTCTCTCTCTCTCTCACTCACAGCTGCTCTCTCTCTCTTACTCCCTGATACTCTCTCTCTCTCACTCACAGCTTCTCTCTCTCTCTCAATCACTCACAGCTTCTCTTTCTCTCTCTCACTCACAGCTTCTCTTTCTCTCTCTCTCTCACTCACAGCTTCTCATTCTCTCTCTCTCACACGCACACAGCTTCTCTTTCTCTCTCACTCACTCACAGCTTCTCTTTCTCTGTCTCTCTCACACACAGCATCTCTTTCTCTCTCTCTCACTAACAGCTTCTCTTTCTCTCTCACTCTCACTCACAGCTTCTCTCTCTCTCTCACTCACAGTTTCTCTCTCTCTCTCTCTCTCACTCACGGCTTCTCTCTCTCTCTCACTCACAGCTTCTCTTTCTCTCTCACTCACAGGTTCTCTTTCTCACTTTCTCTCACTCACAGATTCTCTCTCTCACTCACTCACAGCTTTTCTATCTCTCACTCTCTCTCACTCACAGCTTCTCTCTCTCTCTCTCACTCACAGCTTCGCTCTCTCTCTCTTACTCACTCCCAGCTTCTCTCTCTCTCTTTCTCACTCACAGCTTCTCACTCTCTCAATCACTCACTCACAGCATCTCTTTCTCTCTCACTCACTCACAGCTTCTGTTTCTCTCTCTCTCACACTCACAGCTTCTCTTTCTCTCTCTCTATCACACACACAGCTTCTCTTTCTCTCTCTCTATCACTCACAGCTTCTCTCTCTCTCACTAACAGCTTCTCTCTCTCTCTCACTCACAGCTTCTCTTTCTCTCTCACACACACACAGCTACTCTCTCTCTCTCACTTACAACTTCTCTCTCTCTCTCAGCTTCTCTTTCTCTCTCTATCACACACACAGCTTCTCTTTCTCTCTCTCTATCACTCACAGCTTCTCTCTCTCTCTCTCACTCACAGCTTCTCTCTCTCTCTCTCACTCACTCATAGCTTCTCTTTCTCTCTCTCTCACTTACACCTTCTATTTCTCTCTGTCTCTCACACACAGCTTCTCTCTCTCTCTTACTCCCTGATTCTCTCTCACTCACTCACTCACTCACAGCTTCTCTTTTTCTCTCTCACTCACAGCTTCTCTCTCTCTCACTCCCAGCATCTCATTCTCTCTCTCTCACTCTCAGCTTCTCTTTCTCTCTCTCTCTCACACACAGCTTCTCTTTCTCTCTCTCTCTCTCACACACACACATCTTCTCTTTCTCTCTCTCTCTCACTCACAGCTTCTCCTTCTCTCTCTCTCACTCACAGCTTCTCTTTCCCTCTCTCTCTCACTCACAGCTTCTCTTTCTCTCTCTCTCTCACTCATAGCTTCTCTTTCTCTCTCTCTCTCATACACAGCTTCTCTCTCTCACTCACTCACTCACAGCTTCTCTCTCTCTCACTCACTCACTCATAGCTTCTCTTTCTCTCACTCACAGCTTCTCTTTCTCTCGCTCTCTCACTAACAGATTCTCTTTCTCTCTCACACACACACAGCTTCTCTCTCTCTCACTCACAGCTTCTCTTTCTCTCTCTCTCTCCCTCACAGCTTCTCTTTCTCTCCCTCTCTCACTCACAGCTTCTCTTTCTCTTTCTCTCTCTCACTCACAGTTTCTCTCTCTCTCTCACTCACAGCTTCTCTTTCTCTCTCTCACCCTCACTTACAGCTTCTCTCTCTCTCTCTCTAACAGCTTCTATTGGTCTCTCTCTCTCACTCACAGCTTCTCTCTCTCACTCACAGCTTCTCTTTCTCTCTCACTCACAGCTTCTCTTTCTCTCTCACCCACTCACTCACCGCTTCTCTTTTGCTCTCTCACAGCTTCTCTTTCTCTCTCTCTCTCACAGCTTCTCTTTCTCTCTCACTCACAACTTCTCTTTCTCTCTCTGACTCACTCACAGCATTTCTTTCTCTCTCTCTCCACACAGCTTCTCTTTCTCTCTCTCTCTCACTCACAGTTTCTCTTTCTCTCTCTCACTCACAGCTTCGCTTTCTCTCTCTCTCACTCATTCACCGCTTCTCTTTCACTCTCTCACTCACAGCTTCTCTTTCTCTCTCACAGCTTCTTTCTGTCTCTCTCACTCACAGTATCTCTTTCTCTCGCTCTCTCACTCACTCAAACCTTCTCTTTCTCTATCTCTCTCACTCACAGCTTCTCTTTCTCTCTCTCACTCACAGCTTCTCTCTTTCTCTCTCACTCACAGCTTCTCTTTCTCTCTCTCTCTTGCTCACTCACAGGTTCTATTTCTCTCTCTGTCTCCCTCACTCACAGCTTCTCTTTCTCTCTCTCACACACTCACAGATTCTCTTTCTCTCTCTCTCTCTCACTCACAGCTTCTCTCTCTCTGTCTCTCTCACTCACAGCTTCTCTTTCTCTCTCTCACACACAGCTTCTCTTTCTCTCTCTCACACACAAGCTTCTCTATCTCTCTCTCTCTCTCACTCACTCTCAACTTCTGTTTCTCTCTGTCTCTCACTCACAGCTTCAATTCTTCTCTCTCTCACAAACTCACTGCTTCTCCTTCTCTCTCACTCACTCACTCACAGCTTCTCTTTCTCTCTCTCTCACAGCTTCTCATTCTCTCTCTCTCGCTCACTCACGCACAGCTTCTCTCTCTCTCTAACTCTCCCACTCACAGCTTCTCTTTCTCTCTCACTCACAGCTTTTCTTTCTCTCTCTCTCTCACTCACTCACGCTTCCCTTTCTCTCTCTTTCTCTCTCACACAGCTTCTCTCTCTCTCTCTCACTAACTCACAGCTTCTCTTTCTCTCTCTCTCTCACTCACTCACATCTAATATTTCTCTCTCTCTCACACAGCTTCTCTTTCTCTCTATCTCTCTCACTCACAGCTTCTCTTTTCTCTCTGTCTCACTCACTCACAGCTTCTCTTTCTCTCTCTCACACACACTCAAATCTTCTATTTCTCTCTCTCTCACACAGCTTCTCTTTCTCTCTATCTCTCTCACTCACAGCTTCTCTTTTCTCTCTCTCTCACTCACTCACAGCTTCTCTTTCTCTCTCTCTCTCACTCACAGCTTTTCTTTCTCTCTCTCTCTCACTCACGCTTCTCTTTCTCTCTCTTTCTCTCTCACACAGCTTCTCTCTCTCTCTCTCACTCACTCACAGCTTCTCTTTTCTCTCTCATTCACTCACTCACATCTTCTATTTCTCTCTCTCACACACAGCTTCTCTTTCTCTCTATCTCTCTCACTCACAGCTTCTCTTTTTCTCTCTCTCTCACTCACTCACATCTTCTATTTCTCTCACACACACACAGCTTCTCTTTCTCTCTCTCTCACTCACTCCCAGCTTCTCTTTCTCTCTCTCACACACAGCTTCTCATTCTCTCTCTCTCACTCACACACAGCTTCTCTTTCTCTCTCTCTCTAACTCTCTCACTCCCAACTTCTCTTTCTGTCTCACTCACAGCTTTTCTTTCTCTCTCTCTCTCCCTCACTCACGCTTCTCTTTCTCTCTCTTTCTCTCTCACACAGCTTCTTTCTCTCTCACTCACTAACTCACAGCTTCTCTTTCTCTCTCTCCTCACTCGCAGCTTCTCTTTCTCTCTCTCTCTCACTCACAGCTTCTCTTTCTCTCTCTCTCACTCACTCACAGCTTCTCTCTCTCTGTCTCTTTCACTCACGGCTTCTATTTCTCTCTCTCTCACTAACTCACAGCTTCTCCTTCTCTCTCTCTCACTCACTCACAGCTTCTCTTTCTCTCTCTCTCTCACACCTTCTCATTCTCTCTCTCTCTCACTCACACACAGCTTCTCTTTCTCTCTCTCTCTAACTCTCTCACTCACAGCTTCTCTTTCTCTCTCACTCACAGCTTTTCTTTCTCTCTCTCTCACTCACTCACGCTTCTCTTTCTCTTTCTCTCTCACACAGCTTCTCTTTCTCTCTCTCACTAACTCACAGCTTCTCTTTTCTCTCTCTCTCACTCACTCACAGCTTCTATTTCTCTCTCTCTCACACAGCTTCTCTTTCTCTCTATCTCTCTCACTCACCGCTTCTCTTTTCTCTCTCTCTCACTCACTCACAGCTTCTCTTTCTCTCTCTCTCTCTCTCACTCACTCACATCTTCTATTTCTCTCGCTCTCTCACAGCTTCTCTTTCTCTCTATCTCTCTCACTCACAGCTTCTCTTTTCTCTCTCTCTCACTCACTCACAGCTTCTCTTTCTCTCTCTCTCTCTCACACACAGCTTTTCTTTCTCTCTCTCTCACTCACGCTTCTCTTTCTCTCTCTTTCTCTCTCACACAGCTTCTCTTTCTCTCTCTCTCACTAACTCACAGCTTCTCTTTATCTCTCTCTCTCACTCACTCACAGCTTCTCTTTCTCTCTCTCTCGTACTCACAGCTTCTCTTTCTCTCTCTCACTCACTCACAGCTTCTCTCTCTCTCTCTCACTCACAGCTTCTCTTTTCTCTCTCTCTCACTCACTCACATCTTCTATTTCTCTCTCACACACACAGCTTCTCTTTCTCTCTATCTCTCTCACTCACAGCTTCTCTTTTTCTCTCTCTCTCACTCACTCACATCTTCTATTTCTCTCTCACACACACAGCTTCTCTTTCTCTCTCTCTCACTCACTCCCAGCTTCTCTTTCTCTCTCTCACACACAGCTTCTCATTCTCTCTCTCTCACTCACACACACCTTCTCTTTCTCTCTCTCTCTAACTCTCTCACTCCCAACTTCTCTTTCTCTCTCACTCACAGCTTTTCTTTCTCTCTCTCTCTCACTCACTCACGCTTCTCTTTCATTCTCTTTCTCTCTCACACAGCTTCTTTCTCTCTCTCTCACTAACTCACAGCTTCTCTTTCTCTCTCTCTCACTCACTCACAGCTTCTCTTTCTCTCTCTCTCTCACTCACAGCTTCTCTTTCTCTCTCTCTCACTCACTCACAGCTTCTCTCTCTCTGTCTCTCTCACTCACGGCTTCTATTTCTCTCTCTCTCACTAACTCACAGCTCCTTCTCTCTCTCTCACTCACTCACAGCTTCTCTTTCTCTCTCTCTCTCACACCTTCTCATTCTCTCTCTCTCTCTCTCACTCACACACAGCTTCTCTTTCTCTCTCTCTAACTCTCTCACTCACAGCTTCTCTTTCTTTCTCACTCACAGCTTTTCTTTCTCTCTCTCTCTCACTCACTCACGCTTCTCTTTCTCTCTCTTTCTCTCTCACACAGCTTCTCTTTCTCTCTCTCTCACTAACTCACAGCTTCTCTTTCTCTCTCTCACTCACTCACACCTTCTCTCTCTCTCTCTCTCTCACTCACAGCTTCTATTTCTCTCTCTTTCTCTCTCACACAGCTTCTCTTTCACTCTCTCTCTCTCTCTCTCACTAACTCACATCTTCTCTTTCTCTCTCCCTCTCTCACTCACAGCTTCTCTTTCTCTCTCTCTCACAGCTTCTCTCTCTCTGTCTCTCTCACTCACGGCTTCTATTTCTCTCTCTCTCACTAACTCACAGCTTCTCTTTCTCTCTCACACACACAGCTTTTCTCTCTCTCTCTCACTCACTCACAGCTTCTATTTCTCTCTCTTTCTCTCTCACTCACGGCTTCTATTTCTCTCTCTCTCACTAACTCACAGTTTCTCTTTCTCTCTCTCTCTCACAGCTTTTCTCTCTCTCTCTCTCACTCACTCACAGTTTCTATTTCTCTCTCTTTCTCTCTCACACAGCTTCTCTTTCTCTCTCTCTCACTAACTCACAGCTTCTCTTTCTCTCTCTCTCACTCACTCACAGCTTCTCTTTCTCTCTCTCTCACTCACTGCTTCTCTTTCTCTCTCTCTCACTCACACAGCTTCTCTCTCTGACTCTCTCACTCACGGCTTCTATTTCTCTCTCTCTCACTAACTCACAGCTTCTCTTTCTCTCTCTCACACACAGCTTCTCTCTCTCTCTCTCTCACTCACTCACACCTTCTATTTCTCTCTCACACACACAGCTTCTCTTTCTCTCTATCTCTCTCACTCACAGCTTCTCTTTTCTCTCTCTCTCACTCACTCACAGCTTCTCTTTCTCTCTCTCTCCCTCACAGCTTCTCTTTCTCTCTCTCTCACTCACAGCTTCTCTTTCTCTTTCTCTCTCTCACTCACAGCTTCTTTCTCTCTCTCACACAGCTTCTCTTTCTCTCTCTCTCACTCACTCACAGCTTCTCTCTCTCTGTCTCTCTCGCTCACGGCTTCTATTTCTCTCTCTCTCTCACTAACTCACAGCTTCTCCTTCTCTCTCTCACTCACTCACAGCTTCACTTTCTCTCTCTCTCTCTCACAGCTTCTCATTCTCTCTCTGTCTCTCACTCACACAGCTTCTCTTTCTCTCTCTCTCTAACTCTCTCACTCACATCTTCTCTTTCTCTCTCACTCACAGCTTTTATTTCTCTCTCTCTCACTCACTCACGCTTCTCTTTCTCTCACTTTCTCTCTCACACAGCTTCTCTTTCTCTCTCCCTCACTAACTCACAGCTTCTCTTTCTCTCTCTCTCACTCACTCACAGCTTCTCTATCTTTCTCTCTCTCTCACTCACAGCTTCTCTTTCTCTCTGTCTCCCTCACTCACAGCTTCTCTCTCTCTATCTCTCTCACTCACTGCTTCTATTTCTCTCTCTCTCACTAACTCACAGCTTCTCTCTCTCTCTCACAGCTTTTCTCTCTCTCTCTCTCACTCACTCACAGCTTCTATTTCTCTCTCTTTCTCTCTCACACAGCTTCTCTTTCTCTCTCTCTCTCTCTCACTAACTCACATCTTCTCTTTCTCTCTCCCTCTCTCACTCACAGCTTCTCTTTCTCTCTCTCTCACTCACAGCTTCTCTCTCTCTGTCTCTCTCACTCACGGCTTCTATTTCTCTCTCTCTCTCACTAACTCACAGCTTCTCTTTCTCTCTCTCACACACAGCTTTTCTCTCTCTCTCTCACTCACTCACAGCTTCTATTTCTCTCTCTTTCTCTCTCACTCACGGCTTCTATTTCTCTCTCTCTCACTAACTCACAGCTTCTCTTTCTCTCTCTCTCACAGCTTTTCTCTCTCTCTCTCACTCACTCACAGTTTCTATTTCTCTCTCTTTCTCTCTCACACAGCTTCTCTTTCTCTCTCTCTCACTAACTCACAGCTTCTCTTTCTCTGTCTCACACACAGCTTTTCTCTCTCTCTCTCTCTCACTCACTCACTCATGCCTCTCTTTCTCTCTCTTTCTCTCTCACACAGCTTCTCTTTCTCTCTCTCTCACTAACTCACAGCTTCTCTTTCTCTCTCTCTCACTCACTCACAGCTTCTCTTTCTCTCTCTCTCACTCACTGCTTCTCTTTCTCTCTCTCTCACTCACACAGCTTCTCTCTCTCTGTCTCTCTCACTCACGGCTTCTATTTCTCTCTCTCTCACTAACTCACAGCTTCTCTTTCTCTCTCACTCACAGCTTCTCTCTCTCTCTCTCTCTCACTCACTCACACCTTCTATTTCTCTCTCACACACACAGCTTCTCTTTCTCTCTATCTCTCTCACTCACAGCTTCTCTTTTCTCTCTCTCTCACTCACTCACAGCTTCTCTTTCTCTCTCTCTCCCTCACAGCTTCTCTTTCTTCTCTCTCACTCACAGCTTCTCTTTCTCTTTCTCTCTCTCACTCACAGCTTCTTTCTCTCTCACACACAGCTTCTCTTTCTCTCTCTCTCTCTCACTCACAGCTTCTCTCTCTCTGTCTCTCTCACTCACGGCTTCTATTTCTCTCTCTCTCACTAACTCACAGCTTCTCTTTCTCTCTCTCACACACAGCTTTTCTCTCTCTCTCTCACTCACTCACAGCTTCTATTTCTCTCTCTTTCTCTCTCACTCACGGCTTCTATTTCTCTCTCTCTCACTAACTCACAGCTTCTCTTTCTCTCTCTCTCACAGCTTTTCTCTCTCTCTCTCTCTCTCACTCACTCACAGTTTCTATTTCTCTCTCTTTCTCTCTCACACAGCTTCTCTTTCTCTCTCTCTCACTAACTCACAGCTTCTCTTTCTCTCTCACACACACAGCTTTTCTCTCTCTCTCTCACTCACTCATGCCTCTCTTTCTCTCTCTTTCTCTCTCACACAGCTTCTCTTTCTCTCTCTCTCACTAACTCACAGCTTCTCTTTCTCTCTCTCTCACTCACTCACAGCTTCTCTTTCTCTCTCTCTCACTCACTGCTTCTCTTTCTCTCTCTCTCACTCACACACACAGCTTCTCTCTCTCTCTGTCTCTCTCACTCACGGCTTCTATTTCTCTCTCTCTCACTAACTCACAGCTTCTTTTTCTCTCTCTCTCTCACAGCTTCTCTCTCTCTCTCTCTCACTCACTCACACCTTCTATTTCTCTCTCACACACACAGCTTCTCTTTTCTCTCTCTCTCACTCACTCACAGCTTCTCTTTCTCTCTCTCTCCCTCACAGCTTCTCTTTCTCTCTCTCTCACTCACAGCTTCTCTTTCTCTTTCTCTCTCTCACTCACAGCTTCTTTCTCTCTCTCACACAGCTTCTCTTTCTCTCTCTCTCTCTCACTCACAGCTTCTCTCTCTCTGTCTCTCTCGCTCACGGCTTCTATTTCTCTCTCTCTCACTAACTCACAGCTTCTCCTTCTCTCTCTCTCACTCACTCACAGCTTCTCTTTCTCTCTCTCTCACACAGCTTCTCATTCTCTCTCTGTCTCTCACTCACACACAGCTTCTCTTTCTCTCTCTCTCTAACTCTCTCACTCACATCTTCTCTTTCTCTCTCACTCACAGCTTTTATTTCTCTCTCTCTCACTCACTCACGCTTCTCTTTCTCTCTCTTTCTCTCTCATACAGCTTCTCTTTCTCTCTCCCTCACTAACTCACAGCTTCTCTTTCTCTCTCTCTCACTCACTCACAGCTTCTCTTTCTCTCTCTCTCTCACTCACAGCTTCTCTTTCCTGTCTCCCTCACTCACAGCTTCTCTCTTTCTATCTCTCTCACTCACTGCTTCTATTTCTCTCTCAGTAACTCACAGCTTCTCTCTCTCTCTCTCACAGCTTTTCTCTCTCTCTCTCTCACTCACTCACATCTTCTATTTCTCTCTCTCTCACACAGGTTCTCTTTCTCTCTATCTCTCTCACTCACAGCTTCTCTTTCTCTCTCTCACTCACAGCTTCTCTCTCTCTCTCACTCACAGCTTCTCTTTCTCTCTCTCTCTTGCTCACTCACAGGTTCTATTTCTCTCTATGTCTCCCTCACTCTCAGCTTCTCTTTCTCTCTCTCTCTCTCTCACTCACAGCTTCTCTTTCACATTCTCTCTCTCACTCACAGCTTCTCTTTCTCTCTCTCTCTCTCACTCACAGCTTCTCTTTCTCTCTCTCTCACTCACTCACTCACAGCTTCTCTTTCTCTCTCACTCACAGCTTCTCTTTCTCTCTCTCACGCACTCACACTTCTCTTTCTCTCTGTCTCTCTCACACAGCTTCTCTTTCTCTCTTTCTCACTAACCCACAGCTTCTCTTTCTCTCTCTCTCACTCACTCACAGCTTCTCTTTCTCTCTCTCTCTCACTCACAGCTTCTCTTTCTCTCTGTCTCTCTCACACAGCTTCTCTTTCTCTCTTTCTCACTAACCCACAGCTTCTCTTTCTCTTTCTCTCACTCACTCACAGCTTCTCTTTCTCTCTCTCTCTCACTCACAGCTTCTCTTTCTCTCTCTATCTCACTCACTCACAGCTTCTCTCTCTCTGTCTCTCTCACTCACAGCTTCTATTTCTCTCTCTCTCACTAACTCACAGCTTCTCTTTCTCTCTCTCTCTCACAGCTTTTCTCTCTCTCTCTCACTCACAGCTTCTCTTTCTCTCTCTCTCACTCACTCATATCTTCTATTTCTCTCTCTCACACACACCTTCTCTTTCTCTCTCTCTCTCACTCACAGCTTCTCTTTTCTGTCTCTCTCACTCACTCACAGCTTCTCTTTCTCTCTCTCCCTCACAGCTTCTCTTTCTCTCCCTCTCTCACTCACAGCTTCTCTTTCTCTTTCTCTCTCTCACTCACAGCTTCTCTCTCTCTCTCTCACTCACAGCTTCTCTTTCTCTCTCTCTCCCTCACTTACAGCTTCTCTCTCTCTCTCTCTAACAGCTTCTATTGGTCTCTCTCTCTCACTCACAGCTTCTCTCTCTCTCTCACTCACAGCTTCTCTTTCTCTCTCACTCACAGCTTCTCTTTCTCTCTCACTCACTCACTCACCGCTTCTCTTTTGCTCTCTCACAGCTTCTCTTTCTCTCTCTCTCTCACAGCTTCTCTTTCTCTCTCACTCACAACTTCTCTTTCTCTCTCTCACTCACTCACAGCTTTTCTTTCTCTCTCTCTCCACACAGCTTCTCTTTCTCTCTCTCTCACTCACAGTTTCTCTTTCTCTCTCTCACTCACAGCTTCGCTTTCTCTCTCTCTCACTCATTCACCGCTTCTATTTCACTCTCTCACTCACAGCTTCTCTTTCTCTCTCACAGCTTCTTTCTGTCTCTCTCACTCACAGTTTCTCTTTCTCTCGCTCTCTCACAGCTTTTCTCTCTCTCTCTCACTCACAGCTTCTCTTTCTCTCTCTCTCACTCACTCACATCTTCTATTTCTCTCTCTCTCACACAGCTTCTCTTTCTCTCTCTCTCTCTCACTCACAGCTTCTCTTTTCTGTCTCTCTCACTCACTCACAGCTTCTCTTTCTCTCTCTCCCTCACAGCTTCTCTTTCTCTCCCTCTCTCACTCACAGCTTCTCTTTCTCTTTCTCTCTCTCACTCACAGCTTCTCACTCTCTCTCACTCACAGCTTCTCTTTCTCTCTCTCTCCCTCACTTACAGCTTCTCTCTCTCTCTCTCTCTAACAGCTTCTATTGGTCTCTCTCTCTCACTCACAGCTTCTCTCTCTCTCTCACTCACAGCTTCTCTTTCTCTCTCACTCACAGCTTCTCTTTCTCTCTCACTCACTCACTCACCGCTTCTCTTTTGCTCTCTCACAGCTTCTCTTTCTCTCTCACTCTCACAGCTTCTCTTTCTCTCTCACTCACAACTTCTCTTTCTCTCTCTCACTCACTCACAGCTTTTCTTTCTCTCTCTCTCCACACAGCTTCTCTTTCTCTCTCTCTCTCACTCACAGTTTCTCTTTCTCTCTCTCACTCACAGCTTCGCTTTCTCTCTCTCTCACTCATTCACCGCTTCTCTTTCACTCTCTCACTCACAGCTTCTCTTTCTCTCTCACAGCTTCTTTCTGTCTCTCTCACTCACAGTATCTCTTTCTCTCGCTCTCTCACTCACTCAAACCTTCTCTTTCTCTATCTCTCTCACTCACTGCTTCTCTTTCTCTCTCTCACTCACAGCTTCTCTCTTTCTCTCTCACTCACAGCTTCTCTTTCTCTCTCTCTCTTGCTCACTCACAGGTTCTATTTCTCTCTCGGTCTCCCTCACTCACAGCTTCTCTTTCTCTCTCTCACACACTCACAGATTCTCTTTCTCTCTCTCTCTCTCACTCACAGCTTCTCTCTCTCTGTCTCTCTCACTGACAGCTTCTCTTTCTCTCTCTCACACACAGCTTCTCTTTCTCTCTCACACACACAAGCTTCTCTATCTCTATCTCTCTCTCACTCACTCTCAACTTCTGTTTCTCTCTGTCTCTCACTCACAGCTTCAATTCCTCTCTCTCTCACAAACTCACAGCTTCTCCTTCTCTCTCTCTCACTCACTCACAGCTTCTCTTTCTCTCTCTCTCACGGCTTCTCATTCTCTCTCTCTCGCTCACTCACGCACAGCTTCTCTCTCTCTCTAACTCTCTCACTCACAGCTTCTCTTTCTCTCTCACTCACAGCTTTTCTATCTCTCTCTCTCTCACTCACTCACGCTTCTCTTTCTCTCTCTTTCTCTCTCACACAGCTTCTCTTTCTCTCTCTCACTAACTCACAGCTTCTCTTTCTCTCTCTCTCTCACTCACTCACATCTTCTATTTCTCTCTCTCTCACACAGCTTCTCTTTCTCTCTATCTCTCTCACTCACAGCTTCTCTTTTCTCTCTCTCTCACTCACTCACAGCTTCTCTTTCTCTCTCTCTCTCACACACTCAAATCTTCTATTTCTCTCTCTCTCACACAGCTTCTCTTTCTCTCTATCTCTCTCACTCACAGCTTCTCTTTTCTCTCTCTCACTCACTCACAGCTTCTCTTTCTCTCTCTCTCTCTCTCACTCACAGCTTTTCTTTCTCTCTCTCTCTCACTCACGCTTCTCTTTCTCTCTCTTTCTCTCTCACACAGCTTCTCTTTCTCTCTCTCTCACTAACTCACAGCTTCTCTTTCTCTCTCTCTCACTCACTCACAGCTTCTCTTTCTCTCTCTCTCGTACTCACAGCTTCTCTTTCTCTCTCTCACTCACTCACAGCTTCTCTCTCTCTCTCTCACTCACTCACAGCTTCTCTTTTCTCTCTCATTCACTCACTCACATCTTCTATTTCTCTCTCACACACACAGCATCTCTTTCTCTCTATCTCTCTCACTCACAGCTTCTCTTTTTCTCTCTCTCACTCAGTCACATCTTCTATTTCTCTCTCTCACACACAGCTTCTCTTTCTCTCTCTCTCACTCACTCCCAGCTTCTCTTTCTCTCTCTCACACACAGCTTCTCATTCTCTCTCTCTCACTCACACACAGCTTCTCTTTCTCTCTCTCTCACTCACTCACAGCTTCTCTTTCTCTCTCTCTCTTTTACTCACAGCTTTTCTTTCTCTCTCTCTCTCACTCACTCACGCTTCTCTTTCTCTCTCTTTCTCTCTCACACAGCTTCTTTCTCTCTCTCTCACTAACTCACAGCTTCTCTTTCTCTCTCTCTCACTCACTCGCAGCTTCTCTTTCTCTCTCTCTCTCTCACTCACAGCTTCTCTTTCTCTCTCTCTCACTCACTCACAGCTTCTCTCTCTCTGTCTCTCTCACTCACGGCTTCTATTTCTCTCTCTCTCACTAACTCACAGCTTCTCCTTCTCTCTCTCTCACTCACTCACAGCTTCTCTTTCTCTCTCTCTCTCACACCTTCTCATTCTCTCTCTCTCTCTCACTCACACACAGCTTCTCTTTCTCTCTCTCTCTAACTCTCGCACTCACAGCTTCTCTTTCTCTCTCACTCACAGCTTTTCTTTCTCTCTCTCTCTCACTCACTCACACTTCTCTTTCTCTCTCTTTCTCTCTCACACAGCTTCTCTTTCTCTCTCTCACTAACTCACAGCTTCTCTTTTCTCTCTCTCTCACTCACTCACAGCTTCTATTTCTCTCTCTCTCACACAGCTTCTCTTTCTCTCTATCTCTCTCACTCTCAGCTACTCTTTTCTCTCTCTCTCACTCACTCACAGCTTCTCTTTCTCTCTCTCTCTCACTCACTCACATCTTCTATTTCTCTCTCTCTCACACAGCTTCTCTTTCTCTCTATCTCTCGTACTCACAGCTTCTCTTTCTCTCTCTCACTCACTCACAGCTTCTCTCTCTCTCACTCACTCACAGCTTCTCTCTCTCACTCACTCACAGCTTCTCTTTTCTCTCTCTCTCTCTCACTCACATCTTCTATTTCTCTCTCACACACACAGCTTCTCTTTCTCTCTCTCTCACTCACTCCCAGCTTCTCTTTCTCTCTCTCACACACAGCTTCTCATTCTCTCTCTCTCACTCACACACACCTTCTCTTTCTCTCTCTCTCTAACTCTCTCACTCCCAACTTCTCTTTCTCTCTCACTCACAGCTTTTCTTTCTCTCTCTCTCTCACGCACTCACGCTTCTCTTTCTCTCTCTTTCTCTCTCACACAGCTTCTCTTTCTCTCTCTCTCACTAACTCACAGCTTCTCTTTCTCCCTCTCTCACTCACGCACAGCTTCTCTCTCTCTGTCTCTCTCACTCACGGCTTCTATTTCTCTCTCTCTCACTAACTCACAGCTCCTTCTCTCTCTCTCTCACTCACTCACAGCTTCTCTTTCTCTCTCTCTCTCACACCTTCTCATTCTCTCTCTCTCTCTCACTCACACACAGCTTCTCTTTCTCTCTCTCTCTAACTCTCTCACTCACAGCTTCTCTTTCTTTCTCACTCACAGCTTTTCTTTCTCTCTCTCCCTCACTCACTCACGCTTCTCTTTCTCTCTCTTTCTCTCTCACACAGCTTCTCTTTCTCTCTCTCTCACTAACTCACAGCTTCTCTTTCTCTCTCTCACTCACTCACACCTTCTCTTTCTCTCTCTCTCTCTCTCACTCACAGCATCTATTTCTCTCTCTTTCTCTCTCACACAGCTTCTCTTTCTCTCTCTCTCTCTCTCTCACTAACTCACATCTTCTCTTTCTCTCTCCCTCTCTCACTCACAGCTTCTCTTTCTCTCTCTCTCACTCACAGCTTCTCTCTCTCTGTCTCTCTCACTCATGGCTTCTATTTCTCTCTCTCTCACTAACTCACAGCTTTTCTTTCTCTCTCACACACACAGCTTTTCTCTCTCTCTCTCACTCACTCACAGCTTCTATTTCTCTCTCTTTCTCTCTCACTCACGGCTTCTATTTCTCTCTCTCTCACTAACTCACAGCTTCTCTTTCTCTCTCTCTCTCACAGCTTTTCTCTCTCTCTCTCTCACTCACTCACAGTTTCTATTTCTCTCTCTTTCTCTCTCACACAGCTTCTCTTTCTCTCTCTCTCACTAACTCACAGCTTCTCTTTCTCTCTCTCACACACAGCTTTTCTCTCTCTCTCTCACTCACTCATGCCTCTCTTTCTCTCTCTTTCTCTCTCACACAGCTTCTCTTTCTCTCTCTCTCACTAACTCACAGCTTCTCTTTCTCTCTCTCTCACTCACTCACAGCTTCTCTTTCTCTCTCTCTCACTCACTGCTTCTCTTTCTCTCTCTCTCACTCACACAGCTTCTCTCTCTCTGTCTCTCTCACTCACGGCTTCTATTTCTCTCTCTCTCACTAACTCACAGCTTCTCTTTTTCTCTCTCTCTCACAGCTTCTCTCTCTCTCTCTCTCACTCACTCACACCTTCGATTTCTCTCTCACACACACAGCTTCTCTTTCTCTCTATCTCTCTCACTCACAGCTTCTCTTTTCTCTCTCTCTCACTCACTCACAGCTTCTCTTTCTCTCTCTCTCCCTCACAGCTTCTCTTTCTCTCTCTCTCACTCACAGCTTCTCTTTCTCTTTCTCTCTCTCACTCTCAGCTTCTTTCTCTCTCTCACACAGCTTCTCTTTCTCTCTCTCTCACTCACTCACAGCTTCTCTCTCTCTGTCTCTCTCGCTCACGGCTTCTATTTCTCCCTCTCTCTCACTAACTCACAGCTTCTCCTTCTCTCTCTCTCACTCACTCACAGCTTCACTTTCTCTCTCTCTCACACAGCTTCTCATTCTCTCTCTGTCTCTCACTCACACACAGCTTCTCTTTCTCTCTCTCTCTAACTCTCTCACACAGCTTCTCTTTCTCTCTCCCTCACTAACTCACAGCTTCTCTTTCTCTCTCTCTCACTCACTCACAGCTTCTCTTTCTTTCTCTCTCTCTCACTCACAGCTTCTCTTTCTCTCTGTCTCCCTCACTCACAGCTTCTCTCTCTCTATCTCTCTCACTCACTGCTTCTATTTCTCTCTCTCTCACTAACTCACAGCTTCTCTCTCTCTCTCACAGCTTTTCTCTCTCTCTCTCTCACTCACTCACAGCTTCTATTTCTCTCTCTTTCTCTCTCACACAGCTTCTCTTTCTCTCTCACTAACTCACAGCTTCTCTTTCTCTCTCTCTCTCACTCACAGCTTCTCTTTCTCTCTCTCTCACTCACTCACAGCTTCTCTCTCTGTCTCTCTCACTCACAGCTTCTATTTCTCTCTCTCTCACTAACTCACAGCTTCTCTTTCTCTCTCTCTCTCACAGCTTTTCTCTCTCTCTCTCACTCACACACAGCTTCTCTTTCTCTCTCTCTCTAACTCTCTCACTCACAGCTTCTCTTTCTCTCTCACTCACAGCTTTTATTTCTCTCTCTCTCTCACTCACTCACGCTTCTCTTTCTCTCTCTTTCTCTCTCACACAGCTTCTCTTTCTCTCTCTCACTAACTCACAGCTTCTCTTTTCTCTCTCTCTCACTCACTCACAGCTTCTATTTCTCTCTCTCACACACAGCTTCTCTTTCTCTCTATCTCTCTCACTCTCAGCTACTCTTTTCTCTCTCTCTCACTCACTCACAGCTTCTCTTTCTCTCTCTCTCTCACTCACTCACATCTATTTCTCTCTCTCTCTCACAGCTTCTCTTTCTCTCTATCTCTCTCACTCACAGCTTCTCTTTTCTCCCTCTCTCACTCACTCACAGCTTCTCTTTCTCTCTCTCTCTCACTCACAGCTTTTCTTTCTCTCTCTCTCTCACTCACGCTGCTCTTTCTCTCTCTTTCTCTCTCACACAGCTTCTCTTTCTCTCTCTCTCACTAACTCACAGCTTCTCTTTCTCTCTCTCTCACTCACTCACAGCTTCTCTTTCTCTCTCTCTCTCGTACTCACAGCTTCTCTTTCTCTCTCTCACTCACTCACAGCTTCTCTCTCTCTCACTCACTCACAGCTTCTCTTTTCTCTCTCTCTCACTCACTCACATCTTCTATTTCTCTCTCACACACACAGCTTCTCTTTCTCTCTATCTCTCTCACTCACAGCTTCTCTTTTTCTCTCTCTCTCACTCACTCACATCTTCTATTTCTCTCTCACACACACAGCTTCTCTTTCTCTCTCTCTCACTCACTCCCAGCTTCTCTTTCTCTCTCTCACACACAGCTTCTCATTCTCTCTCTCTCACTCACACACACCTTCTCTTTCTCTCTCTCTCTAACTCTCTCACTCCCAACTTCTCTTTCTCTCTCTCTATCACTCACAGCTTCTCTCTCTCTCACTAACAGCTTCTCTCTCTCTCTCACTCACAGATTCTCTTTCTCTCTCACACACACACAGCTCCTCTCTCTCTCACTCACAGCTTCTCTTTCTCCCTCTCTCTTCCTCACAGCTTCTCTTTCTCTCTCTCACACACTCACAGATTCTCTTTCTCTCTCTCTCTCTCACTCACAGCTTCTCTCTCTCTGTCTCTCTCACTCACAGCTTCTCTTTCTCTCTCTCACACACAGCTTCTCTTTCTCTCTCTCACACACAAGCTTCTCTATCTTTCTCCTCTCTCTCACTCACTCTCAACTTCTGTTTCTCTCTGTCTCTCACTCACAGCTTCAATTCCTCTCTCTCTCACAAACTCACAGCTTCTCCTTCTCTCTCTCTCACTCACTCACAGCTTCTCTTTCTCTCTCTCTCACAGCTTCTCATTCTCTCTCTCTCGCTCACTCACGCACAGCTTCTCTCTCTCTCTAACTCTCTCACTCACAGCTTCTCTTTCTCTCTCACTCACAGCTTTTCTTTCTCTCTCTCTCACTCACTCACGCTTCCCTTTCTCTCTCTTTCTCTCTCACACAGCTTCTCTTTCTCTCTCTCACTAACTCACAGCTTCTCTTTCTCTCTCTCTCTCACTCACTCAAATCTTCTATTTCTCTCTCTCTCACACAGGTTCTCTTTCTCTCTATCTCTCTCACTCACAGCTTCTATTTCTCTCTCTCTCACTAACTCACAGCTTCTCTTTCTCTCTCTCTCTCACAGCTTTTCTCTCTCTCACTCACTCATTCACAGCTTCTCTTTCTCTCTCTCTCACTCACTCACATCTTCTATTTCTCTCTCTCTCACACAGGTTCTCTTTCTCTCTATCTCTCTCACTCACAGCTTCTCTTTTCTCTCTCTCTCACTCACTCACAGCTTCTCTTTCTCTCTCTCTCCCTCACAGCTTCTCTTTCTCTCTCTCTCTCACTCACAGCTTCTCTTTCTCTTTCTCACTCTCACTCACAGCTTCTCCCTCTCTCTCACTCACAGCTTCTCTTTCTCTCTCTCCCTCACTTAAAGCTTCTCTCTCTCTCTCTCTCTCTCTAACAGCTTCTATTGGTCTCTCTCTCACTCACAGCTTCTCTCTCTCTCTCACTCACAGCTTCTCTTTCTCTCTCACTCACAGCTTCTCTTTCTCTCTCACTCACAGCTTCTCTTTCTCTCTCACTCACAGCTTCTCTTTCTCTCTCACTCACTCACTCACCGCTTCTCTTTTGCTCTCTCACTCACAGCTTCTCTTTCTCTCTCTCTCTCACAGCTTCTCTTTCTCTCTCACTCACAACTTCTCTTTCTCTCTCTCACTCACTCACAGCTTTTCTTTCTCTCTCTCTCCACACAGCTTCTCTTTCTCTCTCTCTCTCACTCACAGTTTCTCTTTCTCTCTCTCACTCACAGCTTCGCTTTCTCTCTCTCTCACTCATTCACCGCTTCTCTTTCACTCTCTCACTCACAGCTTCTATTTCGCTCTCACAGCGTCTTTCTGTCTCTCTCACTCACAGTATCTCTTTCTCTCGCACTCTCACTCACTCAAACCTTCTCTTTCTCTATCTCTCTCACTCACAGCTTCTCTTTCTCTCTCTCACTCACAGCTTCTCTCTCTCTCTCTCTCACTCACAGCTTCTCTTTCTCTCTCTCTCTTGCTCACTCATAGGTTCTATTTCTCTCTCTGTCTCCCTCACTCACAGCTTCTCTTTCTCTCTCACACACACTCACAGATTCTCTTTCTCTCTCTCTCTCTCACTCACAGCTTCTCTCTCTCTGTCTCTCTCACTCACAGCTTCTCTTTCTCTCTCTCACACACAGCTTCTCTTTCTCTCTCTCACACACAAGCTTCTCTATCTCTCTCTCTCTCACTCACTCACTCACAACTTCTGTTTCTCTCTGTCTCTCACTAACAGCTTCAATTCCTCTCTCTCTCACAAACTCACAGCTTCTCCTTCTCTCTCTCTCACTCACTCACAGCTTCTCTTTCTCTCTCTCACACAGCTTCTCTCTCTCTCTCTCACTCACAGCTTCTCTCTCACACACACAGCTTCTCTCTCTTTCTGTCACTTACAGCTTCTGTTACTCTCTCTCTCTCACTCACAGCTTCTCTCTCTCTCTTACTCACTCCGTGATTCTCTCTCTCTCACTCACAGCTTCTCTCTCCCTCTCACTCACTTACACCTTCTATTTCTCTCTCACTCACTTACAGCTTCTCTCTCTTTCTCACTAACTCACAGCTTCTCTTTCTCTCTCTCACACACACACAGCTTCTGTTTCTCTCTCTCTCTCACTGCTTCTCATTCTCTCTCTCTCTCTCACAGCTTCTTTCTCTCTCACTCACTAACAGCTTCTCCTTCTCTCTCTCACACACACACACAGCTTCTCTCTCCCTCTCACTCACTTACACCTTCTATTTCTCTCTCTCTCTCACTCACAGCTGCTCTCTCTCTCTTACTCCCTGATACTCTCTCTCTCACTCACAGCTTCTCTCTCTCTCTCAATCACTCACAGCTTCTCTTTCTCTCTCTCACTCACAGCTTCTCTTTCTCTCTCTCTCTCACTCACAGCTTCTCATTCTCTCTCTCACACACACACACAGCTTCTCTTTCTCTCTCACTCACTCACTCACAGCTTCTCTTTCTCTGTCTCTCTCACACACAGCATCTCTTTCTCTCTCTCTCACTAACAGCTTCTCTTTCTCTCTCTCTCTCTCACTCACAGCTTCTCTCTCTCTCTCACTCACAGTTTCTCTCTCTCTCTCTCTCTCACTCACGGCTTCTCTCTCTCTCTCACTCACAGCTTCTCTTTCTCTCTCACTCACAGCTTCTCTTTCTCACTCTCTCTCACTCACAGATTCTCTCTCTCACTCACTCACAGCTTCTCTATCTCTCACTCTCTCTCACTCACAGCTTCTCTCTCTCTCTCTCTCACTCACAGCTTCGCTCTCTCTCTCTTACTCACTCCCAGCTTCTCTCTCTCTCTCTCTCACTCACAGCTTCTCACTCTCTCAATCACTCACTCACAGCATCTCTTTCTCTCTCACTCATTCACAGCTTCTGTTTCTCTCTCTCACACACTCACAGCTTCTCTTTCTCTCTCTCTATCACACACACAGCTTCTCTTTCTCTCTCTCTATCACTCACAGCTTCTCTCTCTCTCACTAACAGCTTCTCTCTCTCTCTCACTCACAGCTACTCTTTCTCTCTCTCACACACACAGCTACTCTCTCTCTCTCACTTACAACTTCTCTCTCTCTCTCAGCTTCTCTTTCTCTCTCTATCACACACACAGCTTCTCTTTCTCTCTCTCTATCACTCACAGCTTCTCTCTCTCTCTCTCTCACTCACAGCTTCTCTCTCTCTCTCTCACACACGCATAGCTTCTCTTTCTCTCTCTCTCACTTACACCTTCTATTTCTCTCTGTCTCTCACACACAGCTTCTCTCTCTCTCTTACTCCCTGATTCTCTCTCACTCACTCACTCACTCACAGCTTCTCTTTTTCTCTCTCTCACTCACAGCTTCTCTCTCTCTCTCACTCCCAGCATCTCATTCTCTCTCTCTCACTCTCAGCTTCTCTTTCTCTCTCTCTCTCACACACAGCTTCTCTTTCTCTCTCTCTCACACACACAGCTTCTCTTTCTCTCTCTCTCTCACACACACACATCTTCTCTTTCTCTCTCTCTCTCACTCACAGCTTCTCCTTCTCTCTCTCTCACTCACAGCTTCTCTTTCCCTCTCTCTCTCACTCACAGCTTCTCTTTCTCTCTCTCTCTCACTCATAGCTTCTCTTTCTCTCTCTCTCTCATACACAGCTTCTCTCTCTCACTCACTCACTCACAGCTTCTCTCTCTCTCACTCACTCACTCATAGCTTCTCTTTCTCTCACTCACAGCTTCTCTTTCTCTCGCTCTCTCACTAACAGATTCTCTTTCTCTCTCTCACACACACAGCTTCTCTCTCTCTCACTCACAGCTTCTCTTTCTCTCTCTCTCCCTCACAGCTTCTCTTTCTCTCCCTCTCTCACTCACAGCTTCTCTTTCTCTTTCTCTCTCTCACTCACAGCTTCTCTCTCTCTCTCTCTCTCACTCACAGCTTCTCTTTCTCTCTCTCTCCCTCACTTACAGCTTCTCTCTCTCTCTCTCTAACAGCTTCTATTGGTCTCTCTCTCTCACTCACAGCTTCTCTCTCTCTCTCACTCACAGCTTCTCTTTCTCTCTCACTCACAGCTTCTCTTTCTCTCTCACTCACTCACCGCTTCTCTTTTGCTCTCTCACAGCTTCTCTTTCTCTCTCTCTCTCACAGCTTCTCTTTCTCTCTCACTCACAACTTCTCTTTCTCTCTCTCACTCACTCACAGCTTTTCTTTCTCTCTCTCTCCACACAGCTTCTCTTTCTCTCTCTCTCTCACTCACAGTTTCTCTTTCTCTCTCTCACTCACAGCTTCGCTTTCTCTCTCTCTCACTCATTCACCGCTTCTCTTTCACTCTCTCACTCACAGCTTCTCTTTCTCTCTCACAGCTTCTTTCTGTCTCTCTCACTCACAGTATCTCTTTCTCTCGCTCTCTCACTCACTCAAACCTTCTCTTTCTCTATCTCTCTCACTCACAGCTTCTCTTTCTCTCTCTCACTCACAGCTTCTCTCTTTCTCTCTCACTCACAGCTTCTCTTTCTCTCTCTCTCTTGCTCACTCACAGGTTCTATTTCTCTCTCTGTCTCCCTCACTCACAGCTTCTCTTTCTCTCTCTCACACACTCACAGATTCTCTTTCTCTCTCTCTCTCTCACTCACAGCTTCTCTCTCTCTGTCTCTCTCACTCACAGCTTCTCTTTCTCTCTCTCACACACAGCTTCTCTTTCTCTCTCACACACACAAGCTTCTCTATCTTTCTCCTCTCTCTCACTCACTCTCAACTTCTGTTTCTCTCTGTCTCTCACTCACAGCTTCAATTCCTCTCTCTCTCACAAACTCACAGCTTCTCCTTCTCTCTCTCTCACTCACTCACAGCTTCTCTTTCTCTCTCTCTCACAGCTTCTCATTCTCTCTCTCTCGCTCACTCACGCACAGCTTCTCTCTCTCTCTAACTCTCTCACTCACAGCTTCTCTTTCTCTCTCACTCACTCCTTTTCTTTCTCTCTCTCTCTCACTCACTCACGCTTCCCTTTCTCTCTCTTTCTCTCTCACACAGCTTCTCTTTCTCTCTCTCTCTAACTCACAGCTTCTCTTTCTCTCTCTCTCTCACTCACTCACATCTTCTATTTCTCTCTCTCTCACACAGCTTCTCTTTCTCTCTATCTCTCTCACTCACAGCTTCTCTTTTCTCTCTCTCTCCCTCACTCACAGCTTCTCTTTCTCTCTCTCTCTCACACACTCAAATCTTCTATTTCTCTCTCTCTCTCACAGCTTCTCTTTCTCTCTATCTCTCTCACTCACAGTTTCTCTTTTCTCTCTCTCTCACTCACTCACAGCTTCTCTTTCTCTCTCTCTCTCACTCACAGCTTTTCTTTCTCTCTCTCTCTCACTCACGCTTCTCTTTCTCTCTCTTTCTCTCTCACACAGCTTCTCTTTCTCTCTCTCTAACTAACTCACAGCTTCTCTTTCTCTCTCTCTCACTCACTCACAGCTTCTCTTTCTCTCTCTCTCTCTTGTACTCACAGCTTCTCTTTCTCTCTCTCACTCACTCACAGCTTCTCTCTCTCTCTCACTCACTCACAGCTTCTCTTTTCTCTCTCATTCACTCACTCACATCTTCTATTTCTCTCTCACACACACAGCTTCTCTTTCTCTCTATCTCTCTCACTCACAGCTTCTCTTTTTCTCTCTCTCTCACTCACTCACATCTTCTATTTCTCTCTCTCACACACAGCTTCTCTTTCTCTCTCTCTCACTCACTCCCAGCTTCTCTTTCTCTCTCACACACACAGCTTCTCATTCTCTCTCTCTCACTCACACACAGCTTCTCTCTCTCTCTCTCTAACTCTCTCACTCCCAACTTCTCTTTCTCTCTCACTCACAGCTTTTCTTTCTCTCTCTCTCTCACTCACTCACGCTTCTCTTTCTCTCTCTTTCTCTCTCACACAGCTTCTCTTTCTCTCTCCCTCACTAACTCACAGCTTCTCTTTCTCTCTCTCTCACTCACTCACAGCTTCTCTTTCTCTCTGTCTCCCTCACTCACAGCTTCTCTCTCTCTATCTCTCTCACTCACTGCTTCTATTTCTCTCTCTCTCACTAACTCACAGCTTCTCTCTCTCTCTCACAGCTTTTCTCTCTCTCTCTCTCACTCACTCACAGCTTCTATTTCTCTCTCTTTCTCTCTCACACAGCTTCTCTTTCTCTCTCACTAACTCACAGCTTCTCTTTCTCTCTCTCTCTCACTCACAGCTTCTCTTTCTCTCTCTCTCACTCACTCACAGCTTCTCTCTCTGTCTCTCTCACTCACAGCTTCTATTTCTCTCTCTCTCACTAACTCACAGCTTCTCTTTCTCTCTCTCTCTCACAGCTTTTCTCTCTCTCTCTCACTCACACACAGCTTCTCTTTCTCTCTCTCTCTAACTCTCTCACTCACAGCTTCTCTTTCTCTCTCACTCACAGCTTTTATTTCTCTCTCTCTCTCACTCACTCACGCTTCTCTTTCTCTCTCTTTCTCTCTCACACAGCTTCTCTTTCTCTCTCTCACTAACTCACAGCTTCTCTTTTCTCTCTCTCTCACTCACTCACAGCTTCTATTTCTCTCTCTCTCACACAGCTTCTCTTTCTCTCTATCTCTCTCACTCTCAGCTACTCTTTTCTCTCTCTCTCACTCACTCACAGCTTCTCTTTCTCTCTCTCTCTCACTCACTCACATCTATTTCTCTCTCTCTCTCACAGCTTCTCTTTCTCTATCTCTCTCACTCACAGCTTCTCTTTTCTCTCTCTCTCACTCACTCACAGCTTCTCTTTCTCTCTCTCTCTCTCACTCACAGCTTTTCTTTCTCTCTCTCTCACTCACGCTTCTCTTTCTCTCTCTTTCTCTCTCACACAGCTTCTCTTTCTCTCTCTCTCACTAACTCACAGCTTCTCTTTCTCTCTCTCTCACTCACTCACAGCTTCTCTTTCTCTCTCTCTCTCGTACTCACAGCTTCTCTTTCTCTCTCTCACTCACTCACAGCTTCTCTCTCTCTCACTCACTCACAGCTTCTCTTTTCTCTCTCTGTCACTCACTCACATCTTCTATTTCTCTCTCACACACACAGCTTCTCTTTCTCTCTCTCTCACTCACAGCTTCTCTTTTTCTCTCTCTCTCACTCACTCACATCTTCTATTTCTCTCTCACACACACAGCTTCTCTTTCTCTCTCTCTCACTCACTCCCAGCTTCTCTTTCTCTCTCACACACACAGCTTCTCATTCTCTCTCTCTCACTCACACACACCTTCTCTTTCTCTCTCTCTCTAACTCTCTCACTCCCAACTTCTCTTTCTCTCTCACTCACAGCTTTTCTTTCTCTCTCTCTCACTCACTCACGCTTCTCTTTCATTCTCTTTCTCTCTCACACAGCTTCTTTCTCTCTCTCTCACTAACTCACAGCTTCTCTTTCTCTCTCTCTCACTCACTCACAGCTCTTTCTCTCTCTCTCACTCACAGCTTCTCTTTCTCTCTCTCTCACTCACTCACAGCTTCTCTCTCTCTGTCTCTCTCACTCACGGCTTCTATTTCTCTCTCTCACTAACTCACAGCTCCTTCTCTCTCTCTCACTCACTCACTGCTTCTCTTTCTCTCTCTCTCTCACACCTTCTCATTCTGTCTCTCTCTCACTCACACACAGCTTCTCTTTCTCTCTCTCTCTAACTCTCTCACTCACAGCTTCTCTTTCTTTCTCACTCACAGCTTCTCTTTCTCTCTCTCTCACTCACTCACACCTTCTCTTTCTCTCTCTCTCTCTCTCACTCACAGCTTCTATTTCTCTCTCTTTCTCTCTCACACAGCTTCTCTTTCTCTCTCTCTCTCTCTCTCTCACTAACTCACATCTTCTCTTTCTCTCTCCCTCTCTCACTCACAGCTTCTCTTTCTCTCTCTCTCACTCACAGCTTCTCTCTCTCTGTCTCTCTCACTCACGGCTTCTATTTCTCTCTCTCTCACTAACTCACAGCTTCTCTTTCTCTCTCACACACACAGCTTTTCTCTCTCTCTCTCACTCACTCACAGCTTCTATTTCTCTCTCTTTCTCTCTCACTCACGGCTTCTATTTCTCTCTCACTAACTCACAGCTTCTCTTTCTCTCTCTCTCTCACAGCTTTTCTCTCTCTCTCTCTCACTCACTCACAGTTTCTATTTCTCTCTCTTTCTCTCTCACACAGCTTCTCTTTCTCTCTCTCTCACTAACTCACAGCTTCTCTTTCTCTCTCTCACACACAGCTTTTCTCTCTCTCTCTCACTCACTCATGCCTCTCTTTCTCTCTCTTTCTCTCTCACACAGCTTCTCTTTCTCTCTCTCTCACTCACTCACAGCTTCTCTTTCTCTCTCTCTCACTCACTGCTTCTCTTTCTCTCTCTCTCACTCACACAGCTTCTCTCTCTCTGTCTCTCTCACTCACGGCTTCTATTTCTCTCTCTCTCACTAACTCACAGCTTCTCTTTTTCTCTCTCTCTCACAGCTTCTCTCTCTCTCTCACTCACTCACACCTTCGATTTCTCTCTCACACACACAGCTTCTCTTTCTCTCTATCTCTCTCACTCACAGCTTCTCTTTTCTCTCTCTCTCACTCACTCACAGCTTCTCTTTCTCTCTCTCTCCCTCACAGCTTCTCTTTCTCTCTCTCTCACTCACAGCTTCTCTTTCTCTTTCTCTCTCTCACTCACAGCTTCTTTCTCTCTCTCACACAGCTTCTCTTTCTCTCTCTCTCACTCACTCACAGCTTCTCTCTCTCTGTCTCTCTCGCTCACGGCTTCTATTTCTCTCTCTCTCTCACTAACTCACAGCTTCTCCTTCTCTCTCTCTCACTCACTCACAGCTTCACTTTCTCTCTCTCTCTCACAGCTTCTCATTCTCTCTCTGTCTCTCACTCACACACAGCTTCTTTTTCTCTCTCTCTCTAACTCTCTCACTCACATCTTCTCTTTCTCTCTCACTCACAGCTTTTATTTCTCTCTCTCTCACTCACTCACGCTTCTCTTTCTCTCTCACACAGCTTCTCTTTCTCTCTGTCTCCCTCACTCACAGCTTCTCTCTCTCTATCTCTCTCACTCACTGCTTCTATTTCTCTCTCTCTCACTAACTCACAGCTTCTCTCTCTCTCTCACAGCTTTTCTCTCTCTCTCTCACTCACTCACAGCTTCTATTTCTCTCTCTTTCTCTCTCACACAGCTTCTCTTTCTCTCTCATTAACTCACAGCTTCTCTTTCTCTCTCTCTCTCACTCACAGCTTCTCTTTCTCTCTCTCTCTCTCACTCACAGCTTCTCTCTCTGTCTCTCTCATTCACAGCTTCTATTTCTCTCTCTCTCACTAACTCACAGCTTCTCTTTCTCTCTCTCTCTCACAGCTTTTCTCTCTCTCACTCATTCACAGCTTCTCTTTCTCTCTCTCTCACTCACTCACATCTTCTATTTCTCTCTCTCTCTCACAGGTTCTCTTTCTCTCTATCTCTCTCACTCACAGCTTCTCTTTTCTCTCTCTCTCACTCACTCACAGCTTCTCTTTCTCTCTCTCCCTCACAGCTTCTCTTTCTCTCTTTCTCTCACTCACAGCTTCTCTTTCTCTTTCTCTCTCTCACTCACAGCTTCTCTCTCTCTCTCACTTACAGCTTCTCTTTCTCTCTCTCCCTCACTTAAAGCTTCTCTCTCTCTCTCTAACAGCTTCTATTGGTCTCTCTCTCACTCACAGCTTCTCTCTCTCTCACTCACAGCTTCTCTTTCTCTCTCACTCACAGCTTCTCTTTCTCTCTCACTCACTCACTCACCGCTTCTCTTTTGCTCTCTCACTCACAGCTTCTCTTTCTCTCTCTCTCTCACAGCTTCTCTTTCTCTCTCACTCACAACTTCTCTTTCTCTCTCTCACTCACTCACAGCTTTTCTTTCTCTCTCTCTCCACACAGCTTCTCTTTCTCTCTCTCTCTCACTCACAGTTTCTCTTTCTCTCTCTCACTCACAGCTTCGCTTTCATTCTCTCTCACTCATTCACCGCTTCTCTTTCACTCTCTCACTCACAGCTTCTCTTTCGCTCTCACAGCGTCTTTCTGTCTCTCTCACTCACAGTATCTCTTTCTCTCGCACTCTCACTCACTCAAACCTTCTCTTTCTCTATCTCTCTCACTCACAGCTTCTCTTTCTCTCTCTCACTCACAGCTTCTCTCTCTCTCTCTCACTCACAGCTTCTCTTTCTCTCTCTCTCTTGCTCACTCATAGGTTCTATTTCTCTCTCTGTCTCCCTCACTCACAGCTTCTCTTTCTCTCTCACACACACTCACAGATTCTCTTTCTCTCTCTCTCACTCACAGCTTCTCTCTCTCTGTCTCTCTCACTCACAGCTTCTCTTTCTCTCTCACACACACAGCTTCTCTTTCTCTCTCTCACACACAAGCTTCTCTATCTCTCTCTCTCTCACTCACTCACTCACAACTTCTGTTTCTCTCTGTCTCTCACTAACAGCTTCAATTCCTCTCTCTCTCACAAACTCACAGCTTCTCCTTCTCTCTCTCTCACTCACTCACAGCTTCTCTTTCTCTCTCTCACACAGCTTCTCTTTCTCTCTCTCTCTCACTCACAGCTTCTCTCTCACACACACAGCTTCTCTCTCTTTCTCTCACTTACTGCTTCTGTTACTCTCTCTCTCTCACTCACAGCTTCTCTCTCTCTCTTACTCACTCCGTGATTCTCTCTCTCTCACTCACAGCTTCTCTCTCTCTCTCACTCACTTACACCTTCTATTTCTCTCTCTCTCTCACTCACAGCTTCTCTCTCTTTCTCACTAACTCACAGCTTCTCTTTCTCTCTCTCTCACACACACAGCTTCTGTTTCTCTCTCTCTCTCACTGCTTCTCATTCTCTCTCTCTCTCTCACAGCTTCTTTCTCTCTCACTCACTAACAGCTTCTCCTTCTCTCTCTCTCACACACACACAGCTTCTCTCTCCCTCTCACTCACTTACACCTTCTATTTCTCTCTCTCTCTCACTCACAGCTGCTCTCTCTCTCTTACTCCCTGATACTCTCTCTCTCTCACTCACAGCTTCTCTCTCTCTCTCAATCACTCACAGCTTCTCTTTCTCTCTCTCACTCACAGCTTCTCTTTCTCTCTCTCTCACTCACAGCTTCTCATTCTCTCTCTCACACACACACAGCTTCTCTTTCTCTCTCACTCACTCACAGCTTCTCTTTCTCTGTCTCTCTCACACACAGCATCTCTTTCTCTCTCTCTCACTAACAGCTTCTCTTTCTCTCTCTCTCTCTCACTCACAGCTTCTCTCTCTCTCTCACTCACAGTTTCTCTCTCTCTCTCTCTCTCTCACTCACGGCTTCTCTCTCTCTCTCACTCACAGCTTCTCTTTCTCTCTCACTCACAGCTTCTCTTTCTCACTCTCTCTCACTCACAGATTCTCTCTCTCACTCACTCACAGCTTCTCTATCTCTCACTCTCTCTCACTCACAGCTTCTCTCTCTCTCTCTCTCACTCACAGCTTTGCTCTCTCTCTCTTACTCACTCCCAGCTTCTCTCTCTCTCTCTCACTCACAGCTTCTCACTCTCTCAATCACTCACTCACAGCATCTCTTTCTCTCTCACTCATTCACAGCTTCTGTTTCTCTCTCTCACACTCACAGCTTCTCTTTCTCTCTCTCTATCACACACACAGCTTTTCTTTCTCTCTCTCTATCACTCACAGCTTCTCTCTCTCTCACTAACAGCTTCTCTCTCTCTCTCACTCACAGCTACTCTTTCTCTCTCACACACACACAGCTACTCTCTCTCTCTCACTTACAACTTCTCTCTCTCTCTCTCAGCTTCTCTTTCTCTCTCTATCACACACACAGCTTCTCTTTCTCTCTCTCTATCACTCACAGCTTCTCTCTCTCTCTCTCACTCACAGCTTCTCTCTCTCTCTCACCCACTCATAGCTTCTCTTTCTCTCTCTCTCACTTACACCTTCTATTTCTCTCTGTCTCTCACACACAGCTTCTCTCTCTCTCTTACTCCCTGATTCTCTCTCACTCACTCACTCACTCACAGCTTCTCTTTTTCTCTCTCTCACTCACAGCTTCTCTCTCTCTCTCACTCCCAGCATCTCATTCTCTCTCTCTCACTCTCAGCTTCTCTTTCTCTCTCTCTCTCACACACAGCTTCTCTTTCTCTCTCTCTCTCACACAGCTTCTCTTTCTCTCTCTCTCTCTCACACACACATCTTCTCTCTCTCTCTCTCACTCACAGCTTCTCCTTCTCTCTCTCTCACTCACAGCTTCTCTTTCCCTCTCTCTCTCACTCACAGCTTCTCTTTCTCTCTCTCTCTCACTCATAGCTTCTCTTTCTCTCTCTCTCATACACAGCTTCTCTCTCACTCACTCACTCACAGCTTCTCTCTCTCTCACTCACTCACTCATAGCTTCTCTTTCTCTCACTCACAGCTTCTCTTTCTCTCGCTCTCTCACTAACAGATTCTCTTTCTCTCTCACACACACACAGCTTCTCTCTCTCTCACTCACAGCTTCTCTTTCTCTCTCTCTCTCACTCACAGCTTCTCTTTCTCTCCCTCTCTCACTCACAGCTTCTCTTTCTCTTTCTCTCTCTCACTCACAGCTTCTCTCTCTCTCTCTCTCACTCACAGCTTCTCTTTCTCTCTCTCTCCCTCACTTACAGCTTCTCTCTCTCTCTCTCTAACAGCTTCTATTGGTCTCTCTCTCTCACTCACAGCTTCTCTCTCTCTCTCACTCACAGCTTCTCTTTCTCTCTCACTCACAGCTTCTCTTTCTCTCTCACTCACTCACTCACCGCTTCTCTTTAGCTCTCTCACAGCTTCTCTTTCTCTCTGTCTCTCACAGCTTCTCTTTCTCTCTCACTCACAACTTCTCTTTCTCTCTCTCACTCACAGCTTTTCTTTCTCTCTCTCTCCACACAGCTTCTCTTTCTCTCTCTCTCACACTCACAGTTTCTCTTTCTCTCTCTCACTCACAGCTTCGCTTTCTCTCTCTCTCACTCATTCACCGCTTCTCTTTCACTCTCTCACTCACAGCTTCTCTTTCTCTCTCACAGCTTCTTTCTGTCTCTCTCACTCACAGTATCTCTTTCTCTCGCTCTCTCACTCACTCAAACCTTCTCTTTCTCTATCTCTCTCACTCACAGCTTCTCTTTCTCTCTCTCACTCACAGCTTCTCTCTTTCTCTCTCACTCACAGCTTCTCTTTCTCTCTCTCTCTTGCTCACTCACAGGTTCTATTTCTCTCTCCGTCTCCCTCACTCACAGCTTCTCTTTCTCTCTCTCACACACTCACAGATTCTCTTTCTCTCTCTCTCTCACTCAGCTTCTCTCTCTCTGTCTCTCTCACTCACAGCTTCTCTTTCTCTCTCTCACACACAGCTTCTCTTTCTCTCTCTCACACACAAGCTTCTCTATCTTTCTCCTCTCTCTCACTCACTCTCAACTTCTGTTTCTCTCTGTCTCTCACTCACAGCTTCAATTCCTCTCTCTCTCACAAACTCACAGCTTCTCCTTCTCTCTCTCTCACTCACTCACAGCTTCTCTTTCTCTCTCTCTCACAGCTTCTCATTCTCTCTCTCTCGCTCACTCACGCACAGCTTCTCTCTCTCTCTAACTCTCTCACTCACAGCTTCTCTTTCTCTCTCACTCACAGCTTTTCTTTCTCTCTCTCTCTCACTCACTCACGCTTCCCTTTCTCTCTCTTTCTCTCTCACACAGCTTCTCTTTCTCTCTCACTAACTCACAGCTTCTCTTTCTCTCTCTCTCTCACTCACTCAAATCTTCTATTTCTCTCTCTCTCACACAGGTTCTCTTTCTCTCTATCTCTCTCACTCACAGCTTCTATTTCTCTCTCTCTCACTAACTCACAGCTTCTCTTTCTCTCTCTCTCTCACAGCTTTTCTCTCTCTCACTCACTCATTCACAGCTTCTCTTTCTCTCTCTCTCACTCACTCACATCTTCTATTTCTCTCTCTCTCACACAGGTTCTCTTTCTCTCTATCTCTCTCACTCACAGCTTCTCTTTTCTCTCTCTCTCACTCACTCACAGCTTCTCTTTCTCTCTCTCTCCCTCACAGCTTCTCTTTCTCTCTCTCTCTCACTCACAGCTTCTCTTTCTCTTTCTCACTCTCACTCACAGCTTCTCCCTCTCTCTCACTCACAGCTTCTCTTTCTCTCTCTCCCTCACTTAAAGCTTCTCTCTCTCTCTCTCTCTCTCTAACAGCTTCTATTGGTCTCTCTCTCACTCACAGCTTCTCTCTCTCTCACTCACAGCTTCTCTTTCTCTCTCACTCACAGCTTCTCTTTCTCTCTCACTCACTCACTCACCGCTTCTCTTTTGCTCTCTCACTCACAGCTTCTCTTTCTCTCTCTCTCTCACAGCTTCTCTTTCTCTCTCACTCACAACTTCTCTTTCTCTCTCTCACTCACTCACAGCTTTTCTTTCTCTCTCTCTCCACACAGCTTCTCTTTCTCTCTCTCTCTCACTCACAGTTTCTCTTTCTCTCTCTCACTCACAGCTTCGCTTTCATTCTCTCTCACTCATTCACCGCTTCTCTTTCACTCTCTCACTCACAGCTTCTCTTTCGCTCTCACAGCGTCTTTCTGTCTCTCTCACTCACAGTATCTCTTTCTCTCGCACTCTCACTCACTCAAACCTTCTCTTTCTCTATCTCTCTCACTCACAGCTTCTCTTTCTCTCTCTCACTCACAGCTTCTCTCTCTCTCTCTCACTCACAGCTTCTCTTTCTCTCTCTCTCTTGCTCACTCATAGGTTCTATTTCTCTCTCTGTCTCCCTCACTCACAGCTTCTCTTTCTCTCTCACACACACTCACAGATTCTCTTTCTCTCTCTCTCACTCACAGCTTCTCTCTCTCTGTCTCTCTCACTCACAGCTTCTCTTTCTCTCTCACACACACAGCTTCTCTTTCTCTCTCTCACACACAAGCTTCTCTATCTCTCTCTCTCTCACTCACTCACTCACAACTTCTGTTTCTCTCTGTCTCTCACTAACAGCTTCAATTCCTCTCTCTCTCACAAACTCACAGCTTCTCCTTCTCTCTCTCACTCACTCACAGCTTCTCTTTCTCTCTCTCACTCACAGCTTCTCTTTCTCTCTCACTCACAGCTTCTCTTTCTCTCTCACTCACTCACTCACCGCTTCTCTTTAGCTCTCTCACAGCTTCTCTTTCTCTCTGTCTCTCACAGCTTCTCTTTCTCTCTCACTCACAACTTCTCTTTCTCTCTCTCACTCACAGCTTTTCTTTCTCTCTCTCTCCACACAGCTTCTCTTTCTCTCTCTCTCACACTCACAGTTTCTCTTTCTCTCTCTCACTCACAGCTTCGCTTTCTCTCTCTCTCACTCATTCACCGCTTCTCTTTCACTCTCTCACTCACAGCTTCTCTTTCTCTCTCACAGCTTCTTTCTGTCTCTCTCACTCACAGTATCTCTTTCTCTCGCTCTCTCACTCACTCAAACCTTCTCTTTCTCTATCTCTCTCACTCACAGCTTCTCTTTCTCTCTCTCACTCACAGCTTCTCTCTTTCTCTCTCACTCACAGCTTCTCTTTCTCTCTCTCTCTTGCTCACTCACAGGTTCTATTTCTCTCTCCGTCTCCCTCACTCACAGCTTCTCTTTCTCTCTCTCACACACTCACAGATTCTCTTTCTCTCTCTCTCTCTCTCACTCACAGCTTCTCTCTCTCTGTCTCTCTCACTCACAGCTTCTCTTTCTCTCTCTCACACACAGCTTCTCTTTCTCTCTCTCACTCACAAGCTTCTCTATCTTTCTCCTCTCTCTCACTCACTCTCAACTTCTGTTTCTCTCTGCCTCTCACTCACAGCTTCAATTCCTCTCTCTCTCACAAACTCACAGCTTCTCCTTCTCTCTCTCTCACTCACTCACAGCTTCTCTTTCTCTCTCTCTCACAGCTTCTCATTCTCTCTCTCTCGCTCACTCACGCACAGCTTCTCTCTCTCTCTAACTCTCTCACTCACAGCTTCTCTTTCTCTCTCACTCACAGCTTTTCTTTCTCTCTCTCTCTCACTCACTCACGCTTCCCTTTCTCTCTCTTTCTCTCTCACACAGCTTCTCTTTCTCTCTCACTAACTCACAGCTTCTCTTTCTCTCTCTCTCTCACTCACTCAAATCTTCTATTTCTCTCTCTCTCACACAGGTTCTCTTTCTCTCTATCTCTCTCACTCACAGCTTCTATTTCTCTCTCTCTCACTAACTCACAGCTTCTCTTTCTCTCTCTCTCACAGCTTTTCTCTCTCTCACTCACTCATTCACAGCTTCTCTTTCTCTCTCTCTCACTCACTCACATCTTCTATTTCTCTCTCTCTCACACAGGTTCTCTTTCTCTCTATCTCTCTCACTCACAGCTTCTCTTTTCTCTCTCTCTCACTCACTCACAGCTTCTCTTTCTCTCTCTCTCCCTCACAGCTTCTCTTTCTCTCTCTCTCTCACTCACAGCTTCTCTTTCTCTTTCTCACTCTCACTCACAGCTTCTCCCTCTCTCTCACTCACAGCTTCTCTTTCTCTCTCTCCCTCACTTAAAGCTTCTCTCTCTCTCTCTCTCTCTCTAACAGCTTCTATTGGTCTCTCTCTCACTCACAGCTTCTCTCTCTCTCACTCACAGCTTCTCTTTCTCTCTCACTCACAGCTTCTCTTTCTCTCTCACTCACTCACTCACCGCTTCTCTTTTGCTCTCTCACTCACAGCTTCTCTTTCTCTCTCTCTCTCACAGCTTCTCTTTCTCTCTCACTCACAACTTCTCTTTCTCTCTCTCACTCACTCACAGCTTTTCTTTCTCTCTCTCTCCACACAGCTTCTCTTTCTCTCTCTCTCTCACTCACAGTTTCTCTTTCTCTCTCTCACTCACAGCTTCGCTTTCATTCTCTCTCACTCATTCACCGCTTCTCTTTCACTCTCTCACTCACAGCTTCTCTTTCGCTCTCACAGCGTCTTTCTGTCTCTCTCACTCACAGTATCTCTTTCTCTCGCACTCTCACTCACTCAAACCTTCTCTTTCTCTATCTCTCTCACTCACAGCTTCTCTTTCTCTCTCTCACTCACAGCTTCTCTCTCTCTCTCTCACTCACAGCTTCTCTTTCTCTCTCTCTCTTGCTCACTCATAGGTTCTATTTCTCTCTCTGTCTCCCTCACTCACAGCTTCTCTTTCTCTCTCACACACACTCACAGATTCTCTTTCTCTCTCTCTCACTCACAGCTTCTCTCTCTCTGTCTCTCTCACTCACAGCTTCTCTTTCTGTCTCACACACACAGCTTCTCTTTCTCTCTCTCACACACAAGCTTCTCTATCTCTCTCTCTCTCACTCACTCACTCACAACTTCTGTTTCTCTCTGTCTCTCACTAACAGCTTCAATTCCTCTCTCTCTCACAAACTCACAGCTTCTCCTTCTCTCTCTCTCACTCACTCACAGCTTCTCTTTCTCTCTCTCACACAGCTTCTCTTTCTCTCTCTCTCTCACTCACAGCTTCTCTCTCACACACACAGCTTCTCTCTCTCTCTCTCTCACTTACTGCTTCTGTTACTCTCTCTCTCTCACTCACAGCTTCTCTCTCTCTCTTACTCACTCCGTGATTCTCTCTCTCTCACTCACAGCTTCTCTCTCTCTCTCACTCACTTACACCTTCTATTTCTCTCTCTCTCTCACTCACAGCTTCTCTCTCTTTCTCACTAACTCACAGCTTCTCTTTCTCTCTCTCTCACACACACAGCTTCTGTTTCTCTCTCTCTCTCACTGCTTCTCATTCTCTCTCTCTCTCTCACAGCTTCTTTCTCTCTCACTCACTAACAGCTTCTCCTTCTCTCTCTCTCACACACACACAGCTTCTCTCTCCCTCTCACTCACTTACACCTTCTATTTCTCTCTCTCTCTCACTCACAGCTGCTCTCTCTCTCTTACTCCCTGATACTCTCTCTCTCTCACTCACAGCTTCTCTCTCTCTCTCAATCACTCACAGCTTCTCTTTCTCTCTCTCACTCACAGCTTCTCTTTCTCTCTCTCTCACTCACAGCTTCTCATTCTCTCTCTCACACACACACAGCTTCTCTTTCTCTCTCACTCACTCACAGCTTCTCTTTCTCTGTCTCTCTCACACACAGCATCTCTTTCTCTCTCTCTCACTAACAGCTTCTCTTTCTCTCTCTCTCTCTCTCACTCACAGCTTCTCTCTCTCTCTCACTCACAGTTTCTCTCTCTCTCTCTCTCTCTCACTCACGGCTTCTCTCTCTCTCTCACTCACAGCTTCTCTTTCTCTCTCACTCACAGCTTCTCTTTCTCACTCTCTCTCACTCACAGATTCTCTCTCTCACTCACTCACAGCTTCTCTATCTCTCACTCTCTCTCACTCACAGCTTCTCTCTCTCTCTCTCTCACTCACAGCTTCGCTCTCTCTCTCTTACTCACTCCCAGCTTCTCTCTCTCTCTCTCACTCACAGCTTCTCACTCTCTCAATCACTCACTCACAGCATCTCTTTCTCTCTCACTCATTCACAGCTTCTGTTTCTCTCTCTCACACTCACAGCTTCTCTTTCTCTCTCTCTATCACACACACAGCTTTTCTTTCTCTCTCTCTATCACTCACAGCTTCTCTCTCTCTCACTAACAGCTTCTCTCTCTCTCTCACTCACAGCTACTCTTTCTCTCTCTCACACACACAGCTACTCTCTCTCTCTCACTTACAACTTCTCTCTCTCTCTCTCAGCTTCTCTTTCTCTCTCTATCACACACACAGCTTCTCTTTCTCTCTCTCTATCACTCACAGCTTCTCTCTCTCTCTCTCACTCACAGCTTCTCTCTCTCGCTCACCCACTCATAGCTTCTCTTTCTCTCTCTCTCACTTACACCTTCTATTTCTCTCTGTCTCTCACACACAGCTTCTCTCTCTCTCTTACTCCCTGATTCTCTCTCACTCACTCACTCACTCACAGCTTCTCTTTTTCTCTCTCTCACTCACAGCTTCTCTCTCTCTCTCACTCCCAGCATCTCATTCTCTCTCTCTCACTCTCAGCTTCTCTTTCTCTCTCTCTCTCACACACAGCTTCTCTTTCTCTCTCTCTCTCACACAGCTTCTCTTTCTCTCTCTCTCTCACACACACACATCTTCTCTCTCTCTCTCTCACTCACAGCTTCTCCTTCTCTCTCTCTCACTCACAGCTTCTCTTTCCCTCTCTCTCTCACTCACAGCTTCTCTTTCTCTCTCTCTCTCACTCATAGCTTCTCTTTCTCTCTCTCTCATACACAGCTTCTCTCTCTCACTCACTCACTCACAGCTTCTCTCTCTCTCACTCACTCACTCATAGCTTCTCTTTCTCTCACTCACAGCTTCTCTTTCTCTCGCTCTCTCACTAACAGATTCTCTTTCTCTCTCACACACACACAGCTTCTCTCTCTCTCACTCACAGCTTCTCTTTCTCTCTCTCTCTCCCTCACAGCTTCTCTTTCTCTCCCTCTCTCACTCACAGCTTCTCTTTCTCTTTCTCTCTCTCACTCACAGCTTCTCTCTCTCTCTCTCTCACTCACAGCTTCTCTTTCTCTCTCTCTCCCTCACTTACAGCTTCTCTCTCTCTCTCTCTAACAGCTTCTATTGGTCTCTCTCTCTCACTCACAGCTTCTCTCTCTCTCTCACTCACAGCTTCTCTTTCTCTCTCACTCACAGCTTCTCTTTCTCTCTCACTCACTCACTCACCGCTTCTCTTTAGCTCTCTCACAGCTTCTCTTTCTCTCTGTCTCTCACAGCTTCTCTTTCTCTCTCACTCACAACTTCTCTTTCTCTCTCTCACTCACAGCTTTTCTTTCTCTCTCTCTCCACACAGCTTCTCTTTCTCTCTCTCTCACACTCACAGTTTCTCTTTCTCTCTCTCACTCACAGCTTCGCTTTCTCTCTCTCTCACTCATTCACCGCTTCTCTTTCACTCTCTCACTCACAGCTTCTCTTTCTCTCTCACAGCTTCTTTCTGTCTCTCTCACTCACAGTATCTCTTTCTCTCGCTCTCTCACTCACTCAAACCTTCTCTTTCTCTATCTCTCTCACTCACAGCTTCTCTTTCTCTCTCTCACTCACAGCTTCTCTCTTTCTCTCTCACTCACAGCTTCTCTTTCTCTCTCTCTCTTGCTCACTCACAGGTTCTATTTCTCTCTCCGTCTCCCTCACTCACAGCTTCTCTTTCTCTCTCTCACACACTCACAGATTCTCTTTCTCTCTCTCTCTCACTCACAGCTTCTCTCTCTCTGTCTCTCTCACTCACAGCTTCTCTTTCTCTCTCTCACACACAGCTTCTCTTTCTCTCTCTCACACACAAGCTTCTCTATCTTTCTCCTCTCTCTCACTCACTCTCAACTTCTGTTTCTCTCTGTCTCTCACTCACAGCTTCAATTCCTCTCTCTCTCACAAACTCACAGCTTCTTCTCTCTCTCTCACTCACTCACAGCTTCTCTTTCTCTCTCTCTCACAGCTTCTCATTCTCTCTCTCTCGCTCACTCACGCACAGCTTCTCTCTCTCTCTAACTCTCTCACTCACAGCTTCTCTTTCTCTCTCACTCACAGCTTTTCTTTCTCTCTCTCTCTCACTCACTCACGCTTCCCTTTCTCTCTCTTTCTCTCTCACACAGCTTCTCTTTCTCTCTCACTAACTCACAGCTTCTCTTTCTCTCTCTCTCTCACTCACTCAAATCTTCTATTTCTCTCTCTCTCACACAGGTTCTCTTTCTCTCTATCTCTCTCACTCACAGCTTCTATTTCTCTCTCTCTCACTAACTCACAGCTTCTCTTTCTCTCTCTCTCTCACAGCTTTTCTCTCTCTCACTCACTCATTCACAGCTTCTCTTTCTCTCTCTCTCACTCACTCACATCTTCTATTTCTCTCTCTCTCACACAGGTTCTCTTTCTCTCTATCTCTCTCACTCACAGCTTCTCTTTTCTCTCTCTCTCACTCACTCACAGCTTCTCTTTCTCTCTCTCTCCCTCACAGCTTCTCTTTCTCTCTCTCTCTCACTCACAGCTTCTCTTTCTCTTTCTCACTCTCACTCACAGCTTCTCCCTCTCTCTCACTCACAGCTTCTCTTTCTCTCTCTCCCTCACTTAAAGCTTCTCTCTCTCTCTCTCTCTCTCTAACAGCTTCTATTGGTCTCTCTCTCACTCACAGCTTCTCTCTCTCTCACTCACAGCTTCTCTTTCTCTCTCACTCACAGCTTCTCTTTCTCTCTCACTCACTCACTCACCGCTTCTCTTTTGCTCTCTCACTCACAGCTTCTCTTTCTCTCTCTCTCTCACAGCTTCTCTTTCTCTCTCACTCACAACTTCTCTTTCTCTCTCTCACTCACTCACAGCTTTTCTTTCTCTCTCTCTCCACACAGCTTCTCTTTCTCTCTCTCTCTCACTCACAGTTTCTCTTTCTCTCTCTCACTCACAGCTTCGCTTTCTCTCTCTCTCACTCATTCACCGCTTCTCTTTCACTCTCTCACTCACAGCTTCTCTTTCGCTCTCACAGCGTCTTTCTGTCTCTCTCACTCACAGTATCTCTTTCTCTCGCACTCTCACTCACTCACAGCTTCTCTTTCTCTATCTCTCTCACTCACAGCTTCTCTTTCTCTCTCTCACTCACAGCTTCTCTCTCTCTCTCTCACTCACAGCTTCTCTTTCTCTCTCTCTCTTGCTCACTCATAGGTTCTATTTCTCTCTCTGTCTCCCTCACTCACAGCTTCTCTTTCTCTCTCACACACACTCACAGATTCTCTTTCTCTCTCTCTCTCTCACTCACAGCTTCTCTCTCTCTGTCTCTCTCACTCACAGCTTCTCTTTCTCTCTCACACACACAGCTTCTCTTTCTCTCTCTCACACACAAGCTTCTCTATCTCTCTCACTCACTCACTCACAACTTCTGTTTCTCTCTGTCTCTCACTAACAGCTTCAATTCCTCTCTCTCACAAACTCACAGCTTCTCCTTCTCTCTCTCTCACTCACTCACAGCTTCTCTTTCTCTCTCTCACACAGCTTCTCTTTCTCTCTCTTTCTCACTCACAGCTTCTCTCTCACACACACAGCTTCTCTCTCTTTCTCTCACTTACAGCTTCTGTTACTCTCTCTCTCTCACTCACAGGTTCTCTCTCTCTCTTACTCACTCCGTGATTCTCTCTCTCTCACTCACAGCTTCTCTCTCCCTCTCACTCACTTACACCTTCTATTTCTCTCTCTCTCTCACTCACAGCTTCTCTCTCTTTCTCACTAACTCACAGCTTCTCTTTCTCTCTCTCTCACACACACAGCTTCTGTTTCTCTCTCTCTCACTGCTTCTCATTCTCTCTCTCTCTCTCACAGCTTCTTTCTCTCTCACTCACTAACAGCTTCTCCTTCTCTCTCTCACACACACACACAGCTTCTCTCTCCCTCTCACTCACTTACACCTTCTATTTCTCTCTCTCTCTCACTCACAGCTGCTCTCTCTCTCTCTTACTCCCTGATACTCTCTCTCTCACTCACAGCTTCTCTCTCTCTCTCAATCACTCACAGCTTCTCTTTCTCTCTCTCACTCACAGCTTCTCTTTCTCTCTCTCTCTCACTCACAGCTTCTCATTCTCTCTCTCACACACACACAGCTTCTCTTTCTCTCTCACTCACTCACAGCTTCTCTTTCTCTGTCTCTCTCACACACAGCATCTCTTTCTCTCTCCCTCACTAACAGCTTCTCTTTCTCTCTCTCTCTCTCACTCACAGCTTCTCTCTCTCTCTCTCTCTCTCTCACTCACGGCTTCTCTCTCTCTCTCACTCACAGCTTCTCTTTCTCTCTCACTCACAGCTTCTCTTTCTCACTCTCTCTCACTCACAGATTCTCTCTCTCACTCACTCACAGCTTCTCTATCTCTCACTCTCTCACTCACAGCTTCTCTCTCTCTCTCTCTCACTCACAGCTTCGCTCTCTCTCTCTTACTCACTCCCAGCTTCTCTCTCTCTCTCTCACTCACAGCTTCTCACTCTCTCAATCACTCACTCACAGCATCTCTTTCTCTCTCACTCATTCACAGCTTCTGTTTCTCTCTCTCTCACACTCACAGCTTCTCTTTCTCTCTCTCTATCACACACACAGCTTCTCTTTCTCTCTCTCTATCACTCACAGCTTCTCTCTCTCTCACTAACAGCTTCTCTCTCTCTCTCACTCACAGCTACTCTTTCTCTCTCTCACACACACAGCTACTCTCTCTCTCTCACTTACAACTTCTCTCTCTCTCTCAGCTTCTCTTTCTCTCTCTATCACACACACAGCTTCTCTTTCTCTCTCTCTATCACTCACAGCTTCTCTCTCTCTCTCTCTCACTCACAGCTTCTCTCTCTCTCTCTCACCCACTCATAGCTTCTCTTTCTCTCTCTCTCACTTACACCTTCTATTTCTCTCTGTCTCTCACACACAGCTTCTCTCTCTCTCTTACTCCCTGATTCTCTCTCACTCACTCACTCACTCACAGCTTCTCTTTTTCTCTCTCTCACTCACAGCTTCTCTCTCTCTCACTCCCAGCATCTCATTCTCTCTCTCTCACTCTCAGCTTCTCTTTCTCTCTCTCTCTCACACACAGCTTCTCTTTCTCTCTCTCTCTCACACACAGCTTCTCTTTCTCTCTCTCTCTCACACACACACATCTTCTCTTTCTCTCTCTCTCTCACTCACAGCTTCTCCTTCTCTCTCTCTCACTCACAGCTTCTCTTTCCCTCTCTCTCTCACTCACAGCTTCTCTTTCTCTCTCTCTCTCACTCATAGCTTCTCTTTCTCTCTCTCTCTCATACACAGCTTCTCTCTCTCACTCACTCACTCACAGCTTCTCTCTCTCTCACTCACTCACTCATAGCTTCTCTTTCTCTCACTCACAGCTTCTCTTTCTCTCGCTCTCTCACTAACAGATTCTCTTTCTCTCTCACACACACACAGCTTCTCTCTCTCTCACTCACAGCTTCTCTTTCTCTCTCTCTCTCCCTCACAGCTTCTCTTTCTCTCCCTCTCTCACTCACAGCTTCTCTTTCTCTTTCTCTCTCTCACTCACAGCTTCTCTCTCTCTCTCTCTCACTCACAGCTTCTCTTTCTCTCTCTCTCCCTCACTTACAGCTTCTCTCTCTCTCTCTCTAACAGCGTCTATTGGTCTCTCTCTCTCACTCACAGCTTCTCTCTCTCTCTCACTCACAGCTTCTCTTTCTCTCTCACTCACAGCTTCTCTTTCTCTCTCACTCACTCACTCACCGCTTCTCTTTTGCTCTCTCACAGCTTCTCTTTCTCTCTCTCTCTCACAGCTTCTCTTTCTCTCTCACTCACAACTTCTCTTTCTCTCTCTCACTCACTCACAGCTTTTCTTTCTCTCTCTCTCCACACAGCTTCTCTTTCTCTCTCTCTCTCACTCACAGTTTCTCTTTCTCTCTCTCACTCACAGCTTCGCTTTCTCTCTCTCTCACTCATTCACCGCTTCTCTTTCACTCTCTCACTCACAGCTTCTCTTTCTCTCTCACAGCTTCTTTCTGTCTCTCTCACTCACAGTATCTCTTTCTCTCGCTCTCTCACTCACTCAAACCTTCTCTTTCTCTATCTCTCTCACTCACAGCTTCTCTTTCTCTCTCTCACTCACAGCTTCTCTCTTTCTCTCTCACTCACAGCTTCTCTTTCTCTCTCTCTCTTGCTCACTCAAAGGTTCTATTTCTCTCTCCGTCTCCCTCACTCACAGCTTCTCTTTCTCTCTCTCACACACTCACAGATTCTCTTTCTCTCTCTCTCTCTCACTCACAGCTTCTCTCTCTCTGTCTCTCTCACTCACAGCTTCTCTTTCTCTCTCTCACACACAGCTTCTCTTTCTCTCTCTCACACACAAGCTTCTCTATCTTTCTCCTCTCTCTCACTCACTCTCAACTTCTGTTTCTCTCTGTCTCTCACTCACAGCTTCAATTCCTCTCTCTCTCACAAACTCACAGCTTCTCCTTCTCTCTCTCTCACTCACTCACAGCTTCTCTTTCTCTCTCACTCACGCTTCCCTTTCTCTCTCTTTCTCTCTCACACAGCTTCTCTTTCTCTCTCTCTCTAACTCACAGCTTCTCTTTCTCTCTCTCTCTCACTCACTCACATCTTCTATTTCTCTCTCTCTCACACAGCTTCTCTTTCTCTCTATCTCTCTCACTCACAGCTTCTCTTTTCTCTCTCTCTCCCTCACTCACAGCTTCTCTTTCTCTCTCTCTCTCACACACTCAAATCTTCTATTTCTCTCTCTCTCACACAGCTTCTCTTTCTCTCTCTCTCTCTCACTCACAGCTTTTCTTTCTCTCTCTCTCTCACTCACGCTTCTCTTTCTCTCTCACTCACTCACAGCTTCTCTTTTCTCTCTCATTCACTCACTCACATCTTCTATTTCTCTCTCACACACACAGCTTCTCTTTCTCTCTATCTCTCTCACTAACAGCTTCTCTTTTTCTCTCTCTCTCACTCACTCACATCTTCTATTTCTCTCTCTCACACACAGCTTCTCTTTCTCTCTCTCTCATTCACTCCCAGCTTCTCTTTCTCTCTCACACACACAGCTTCTCATTCTCTCTCTCTCACTCACACACAGCTTCTCTTTCTCTCTCTCTCTAACTCTCTCACTCCCAACTTCTCTTTCTCTCTCACTCACAGCTTTTCTTTCTCTCTCTCTCTCACTCACTCACGCTTCTCTTTCTCTCTCTTTCTCTCTCACACAGCTTCTTTCTCTCTCTCTCACTAACTCACAGCTTCTCATTCTCTCTCTCTCACTCACTCGCAGCTTCTCTTTCTCTCTCTCTCTCTCTCACTCACAGCTTCTCTTTCTCTCTCTCTCACTCACAGCTTCTCTCTCTCTGTCTCTCTCACTCACGGCTTCTATTTCTCTCTCTCTCTCACTAACTCACAGCTTCTCCTTCTCTCTCTCTCACTCACTCACAGCTTCTCTTTCTCTCTCTCTCTCACACCTTCTCATTCTCTCTCTCTCTCTCACTCACACACAGCTTCTCTTTCTCTCTCTCTCTAAATCTCTCACTCACAGCTTCTCTTTCTCTCTCACTCACAGCTTTTCTTTCTCTCTCTCTCTCACTCACTTCCGCTTCTCTTTCTCCCTCTTTCTCTCTCACACAGCTTCTCTTTCTCTCTCTCACTAACTCACAGCTTCTCTTTTCTCTCTCTCTCACTCACTCACAGCTTCTATTTCTCTCTCTCACACACAGCTTCTCTTTCTCTCTATCTCTCTCACTCACAGCTTCTCTTTTCTCTCTCTCTCACTCACTCACAGCTTCTCTTTCTCTCTCTCTCTCACTCACTCACATCTTCTATTTCTCTCTCTCTCTCACAGCTTCTCTTTCTCTCTATCTCTCTCACTCACAGCTTCTCTTTTCTCTCTCTCTCACTCACTCACAGCTTCTCTTTCTATCTCTCTCTCTCACTCACACCTTTTCTTTCTCTCTCTCTCACTCACGCTTCTCTTTCTCTCTCTTCCTCCCTCACACAGCTTCTCTTTCTCTCTCTCTCACTAACTCACAGCTTCTCTTTCTCTCTCCCTCACTCACTCACAGCTTCTCTTTCTCTCTCTCTCGTACTCACAACTTCTCTTTCTCTCTCTCACTCACTCACAGCTTCTCTCTCTCTCACTCACTCACAGCTTCTCTTTTCTCTCTCTCTCACTCACTCACATCTTCTATTTCTCTCTCACACACACAGTTTCTCTTTCTCTCTATCTCTCTCACTCACAGCTTCTCTTTTTCTCTCTCTCTCACTCGCTCACATCTTCTATTTCTCTCTCACACACACAGCTTCTCTTTCTCTCTCTCTCACTCACTCCCAGCTTCTCTTTCTCTCTCTCACACACAGCTTCTCATTCTCTCTCTCTCACTCACACACCTTCTCTTTCTCTCTCTCTCTAACTCTCTCACTCCCAACTTCTCTTTCTCTCTCACTCACAGCTTTTCTTTCTCTCTCTCTCTCTCACTCACTCACGCTTCTCTTTCATTCTCTTTCTCTCTCACACAGCTTCTTTCTCTCTCTCTCACTAACTCACAGCTTCTCTTTCTCTCTCTCTCACTCACTCCCAGCTTCTCTTTCTCTCTCTCACACACAGCTTCTCATTCTCTCTCTCTCACTCACACACACCTTCCCTTTCTCTCTCTCTCTAACTCTCTCACTCACAGCTTCTCTTTCTTTCTCACTCACAGCTTTTCTTTCTCTCTCTCTCTCACTCACTCACGCTTTTCTTTCTCTCTCTTTCTCTCTCACACAGCTTCTCTTTCTCTCTCTCTCACTAACTCACAGCTTCTCTTTCTCTCTCTCTCACTCACTCACACCTTCTCTTTCTCTCTCTCTCTCTCTCTCACTCACAGCTTCTATTTCTCTCTCTTTCTCTCTCACACAGATTCTCTTTCTCTCTTTCTCTCTCTCACTAACTCACATCTTCTCTTTCTCTCTCCCTCTCTCACTCACAGCTTCTCTTTCTCTCTCTCACTCACAGCTTCTCTCTCTCTGTCTCTCTCACTCACGGCTTCTATTTCTCTCTCTCTCACTAACTCACAGCTTCTCTATCTCTCTCACACACACAGCTTTTCTCTCTCTCTCTCTCACTCACTCACAGCTTCTATTTCTCTCTCTTTCTCTCTCACTCACGGCTTCTATTTCTCTCTCTCTCACTAACTCACAGCTTCTCTTTCTCTCTCTCTCTCACAGCTTTTCTCTCTCTCTCTCTCACTCACTCACAGTTTCTATTTCTCTCTCTTTCTCTCTCACACAGCTTCTCTTTCTCTCTCTCTCACTAACTCACAGCTTCTCTTTCTCTCTCACACACACAGCTTTTCTCTCTCTCTCTCTCACTCATGCCTCTCTTTCTCTCTCTTTCTCTCTCACACAGCTTCTCTTTCTCTCTCTCTCACTAACTCACAGCTTCTCTTTCTCTCTCTCTCACTCACTCACAGCTTCTCTTTCTCTCTCTCTCACTCACTGCTTCTCTCTCTCTCTCTCTCACTCACGGCTTCTATTTCTCTCTCTCTCACTAACTCACAGCTTCTCTTTCTCTCTCTCTCTCACAGCTTCTCTCTCTCTCTCTCTCACTCACTCACACCTTCTATTTCTCTCTCACACACACAGCTTCTCTTTCTCTCTCTCTCACTCACTCACAGCTTCTCTTTCTCTCTCTCTCCCTCACAGCTTCTCTTTCTCTCTCTCTCACTCACAGCTTCTCTTTCTCTTTCTCTCTCTCACTCACAGCTTCTTTCTCTCTCACACACAGCTTCTCTTTCTCTCTCTCTCACTCACTCACAGCTTCTCTCTCTCTCTCTCTCTCACTCACGGCTTCTATTTCTCTCTCTCTCTCACTAACTCACAGCTTCTCCTTCTCTCTCTCTCACTCACTCACAGCTTCGGTTTCTCTCTCTCTCTCACAGCTTCTCATTCTCTCTCTGTCTCTCACTCACACACAGCTTCTCTTTCTCTCTCTCTCTAACTCTCTCACTCACATCTTCTCTTTCTCTCTCACTCACAGCTTTTATTTCTCTCTCTCTCACTCACTCACGCTTCTCTTTCTCTCTCTTTCTCTCTCACACAGCTTCTCTTTCTCTCTCACTCACTAACTCACAGCTTCTCTTTCTCTCTCTCTCACTCACTCACAGCTTCTCTTTCTCTCTCTCTCTCTCACTCACAGCTTCTCTTTCTCTCTGTCTCCCTCACTCACAGCTTCTCTCTCTCTATCTCTCTCACTCACTGCTTCTATTTCTCTCTCTCTCACTAACTCACAGCTTCTCTCTCTCTCACAGCTTTTCTCTCTCTCTCTCTCACTCACTCACAGCTTCTATTTCTCTCTCTTTCTCTCTCACACAGCTTCTCTTTCTCTCTCACTAACTCACAGCTTCTCTTTCTCTCTCTCTCTCACTCACAGCTTCTCTTTCTCTCTCTCTCACTCACTCACAGCTTCTCTCTCTATGTCTCTCTCACTCACAGCTTCTATTTCTCTCTCTCTCACTAACTCACAGCTTTTCTTTCTCTCTCTCTCTCACAGCTTTTCTCTCTCTCTCTCACTCATTCACAGCTTCTCTTTCTCTCTCTCTCACTCACTCACAGCTTCGGTTTCTCTCTCTCTCTCACAGCTTCTCATTCTCTCTCTGTCTCTCACTCACACACAGCTTCTCTTTCTCTCTCTCTCTAACTCTCTCACTCACATCTTCTCTTTCTCTCTCACTCACAGCTTTTATTTCTCTCTCTCTCACTCACTCACGCTTCTCTTTCTCTCTCTTTCTCTCTCACACAGCTTCTCTTTCTCTCTCACTCACTAACTCACAGCTTCTCTTTCTCTCTCTCTCCCTCACTTACAGCTTCTCTCTCTCTCTCTCTCTAACAGCTTCTATTGGTCTCTCTCTCACTCACAGCTTCTCTCTCTCTCTCACTCACAGCTTCTCTTTCTCTCTCACTCACAGCTTCTCTTTCTCTCTCACTCACTCACTCACCGCTTCTCTTTTGCTCTCTCACTCACCGCTTCTCTTTCTCTCTCTCTCACACAGCTTCTCTTTCTCTCTCACTCACAACTTCTCTTTCTCTCTCTCACTCACTCACAGCTTTTCTTTCTCTCTCTCTCCACACAGCTTCTCTTTCTCTCTCTCTCTCACTCACAGTTTCTCTTTCTCTCTCTCACTCACAGCTTCGCTTTCTCTCTCTCTCACTCATTCACCGCTTCTCTTTCACTCTCTCACTCACAGCTTCTCTTTCTCTCTCACAGCGTCTTTCTGTCTCTCTCACTCACAGTATCTCTTTCTCTCGCACTCTCACTCACTCAAACCTTCTCTTTCTCTATCTCTCTCACTCACAGCTTCTCTTTCTCTCTCTCACTCACAGCTTCTCTCTCTCTCTCTCTCTCACTCACAGCTTCTCTTTCTCTCTCTCCCTTGCTCACTCACAGGTTCTATTTCTCTCTCTGTCTCCCTCACTCACAGCTTCTCTTTCTCTCTCACACACACTCACAGATTCTCTTTCTCTCTCTCTCTCACTCACAGCTTCTCTCTCTCTGTCTCTCACTCACAGCTTCTCTTTCTCTCTCTCACACACAGCTTCTCTTTCTCTCTCTCACACACAAGCTTCTCTATCTCTCTCTCTCTCACTCACTCACTCACTCACAACTTCTGTTTCTCTCTGTCTCTCACTAACAGCTTCAATTCCTCTCTCTCTCACAAACTCACAGCTTCTCCTTCTCTCTCTCTCACTCACTCACAGCTTCTCTTTCTCTCTCACACACAGCTTCTCTTTCTCTCTCTCTCTCACTCACAGCTTCTCTCTCACACACACAGCTTCTCTCTCTTTCTCTCACTTACAGCTTCTGTTACTCTCTCTCTCTCACTCACAGCTTCTCTCTCTCTCTTACTCACTCCCTGATTCTCTCTCTCTCTCACTCACAGCTTCTCTCTCCCTCTCACTCACTTACACCTTCTATTTCTCTCTCTCTCTCACTCACAGCTTCTCTCTCTTTCTCACTAACTCACAGCTTCTCTTTCTCTCTCTCTCACACACACAGCTTCTGTTTCTCTCTCTCTCTCACTGCTTCTCATTCTCTCTCTCACACACACAGCTTCTTTCTCTCTCACTCACTAACAGCTTCTCCTTCTCTCACACACACACACAGCTTCTCTCTCCCTCTCACTCACTTACACCTTCTATTTCTCTCTCTCTCTCACTCACAGCTGCTCTCTCTCTTACTCCCTGATACTCTCTCTCTCTCACTCACAGCTTCTCTCTTTCTCTCAATCACTCACAGCTTCTCTTTCTCTCTCTCACTCACAGCTTCTCTTTCTCTCTCTCTCTCTCACTCACAGCTTCTCTTTCTCTCTCTCTCACTCACTCACAGCTTCTCTCTCTCTGTCTCTCTCACTCACGGCTTCTATTTCTCTCTCTCTCACTAACTCACAGCTTCTCCTTCTCTCTCTCTCACTCACTCACAGCTTCTATTTCTCTCTCACACACACACCTTCTCATTATCTTTCTCTCTCTCACTCACACACAGCTTCTCTTTCTCTCTCAGTCACAGCTTTTCTTTCTCTCTCTCTCTCACTCACTCCCGCTTCTCTTTCTCTCTCTTTCTCTCTCACACAGCTTTTCTTTCTCTCTCTCACTAACTCACAGCTTCTCTTTCTCTCTCTCTCTCACTCACTCACATCTTCTATTTCTCTCTCTCTCACACAGCTTCTCTTTCTCTCTATCTCTCTCACTCACAGCTTCTCTTTTCTCTCTCTCTCACTCACTCACAGCTTCTCTTTCTCTCTCTCTCTCACTCACTCACATCTTCTATTTCTCTCTCTCACACACAGCTTCTCTTTCTCTCTCTCTCTCACTCACTCACATCTTCTATTTCTCTCTCTCTCACACAGCTTCTCTTTCTCTCTCTCTCACTCACTCACAGCTTCTCTCTCTGTCTCTCTCACTCACGGCTTCTATTTCTCTCTCTCTCACTAACTCACAGCTTCTCCTTCTCTCTCTCTCACTCACTCACTGCTTCTATTTCTCTCTCACACACACACCTTCTCATTCTCTTTCTCTCTCTCACTCACACACAGCTTCTCTTTCTCTCTCTCTAACTCTCTCACTCACAGCTTCTCTTTCTCTCTCAGTCACAGCTTTTCTTTCTCTCTCTCTCTCACTCACTCACGCTTCTCTTTCTCTCTCTTTCTCTCTCACACAGCTTCTCTTTCTCTCTCTCTCACTAACTCACAGCTTCTCTTCCTCTCTCTCTCACTCACTCACAGCTTCTCTTTCTCTCTCTCTCTCTCACTTACAGCTTCTATTTCTCTCTCTTTCTCTCTCACACAGCTTCTCTTTCTCTCTCTCTCTCTCACTAACTCACATCTTCTCTTTCTCTCTCCCTCTCTCACTCACAGCTTCTCTTTCTCTCTCTCTCACTCACAGCTTCTCTCTCTATGTCTCTCTCACTCACGGCTTCTATTTCTCTCTCTCTCACTAACTCACAGCTTCTCTTTCTCTCTCTCTCACACAGCCTTTCTCTCTCTCTCTCACTCACTCACAGCTTCTATTTCTCTCTCTTTCTCTCTCACTCACGGCTTCTATTTCTCTCTCTCTCACTAACTCACAGCTTCTCTTTCTCACTCTCTCTCACAGCTTTTCTCTCTCTCTCTCTCTCACTCACTCGCAGTTTCTATTTCTCTCTCTTTCTCTCTCACACAGCTTCTCTTTCTCTCTCTCTCTCACTAACTCACAGCTTCTCTTTCTCTCTCACACACACAGCTTTTCTCTCTCTCACACTCACTCATGCCTCTCTTTCTCTCTCTATCTCTCTCACACAGCTTCTCTTTCTCTCTCTCTCACTAACTCACAGCTTCTCTTTCTCTCTCTCTCACTCACTCACAGCTTCTCTTTCTCTCTCTCTCACTCACTGCTTCTCTTTCTCTCTCTCTCACTAACACAGCTTCTCTCTCTCTGTCTCTCTCACTCACGGCTTCTATTTCTCTCTCTCTCACTAACTCACAGCTTCTCTTTCTCTCTCTCTCTCACAGCTTCTCTCTCTCTCTCTCTCTCTCTCACTCACTCACACCTTCTATTTCTCTCTCACACACACAGCTTCTCTTTCTCTCTCTCTCACTCACAGCTTCTCTTTCCTCTCTCTCTCACTCACAGCTTCTCTTTCTCTCTCTCTCCCTCACAGCTTCTCTTTCTCTCTCTCACTCACAGCTTCTTTCTCTCTCTCACACAGCTTCTCTTTCTCTCTCTCTCCCTCACAGCTTCTCTTTCTCTCTCTCTCACTCACAGCTTCTTTCTCTCTCTCACACAGCTTCTCTTTCTCTCTCTCTCACTCACTCACAGCTTCTCTCTCTCTGTCTCTCTCACTCACGGCTTCTATTTCTCTCTCTCTCACTAACTCACAGCTTCTCCTTCTCTCTCTCTCACTCACACACAGCTTCTCTTTCTCTCTCTCTCTAACACTCTCACTCCCAACTTCTCTTTCTCTCTCACTCACAGCTTTTCTTTCTCTCTCTCTCTCACTCACTCACGCTTCTCTTTCTCTCTCTTTCTCTCTCACACAGCTTCTCTTTCTCTCTCTCTCTCACTAACTCACAGCTTCTCTTTCTCTCTCACACACACAGCTTTTCTCTCTCTCACACTCACTCATGCCTCTCTTTCTCTCTCTTTCTCTCTCACACAGCTTCTCTTTCTCTCTCTCTCACTAACTCACAGCTTCTCTTTCTCTCTCTCTCACTCACTCACAGCTTCTCTTTCTCTCTCTCTCACTCACTGCTTCTCTTTCTCTCTCTCTCACTAACACAGCTTCTCTCTCTCTGTCTCTCTCACTCACGGCTTCTATTTCTCTCTCTCTCACTAACTCACAGCTTCTCTTTCTCTCTCTCTCTCACAGCTTCTCTCTCTCTCTCTCTCTCTCACTCACTCACACCTTCTATTTCTCTCTCACACACACAGCTTCTCTTTCTCTCTCTCTCACTCACAGCTTCTCTTTCCTCTCTCTCTCACTCACAGCTTCTCTTTCTCTCTCTCTCCCTCACAGCTTCTCTTTCTCTCTCTCACTCACAGCTTCTTTCTCTCTCTCACACAGCTTCTCTTTCTCTCTCTCTCCCTCACAGCTTCTCTTTCTCTCTCTCTCACTCACAGCTTCTTTCTCTCTCTCACACAGCTTCTCTTTCTCTCTCTCTCACTCACTCACAGCTTCTCTCTCTCTGTCTCTCTCACTCACGGCTTCTATTTCTCTCTCTCTCACTAACTCACAGCTTCTCCTTCTCTCTCTCTCACTCACACACAGCTTCTCTTTCTCTCTCTCTCTAACACTCTCACTCCCAACTTCTCTTTCTCTCTCACTCACAGCTTTTCTTTCTCTCTCTCTCTCACTCACTCACGCTTCTCTTTCTCTCTCTTTCTCTCTCACACAGCTTCTTTCTCTCTCTCTCACTAACTCACAGCTTCTCTTTCTCTCTCTCTCACTCACTCACAGCTTCTCTTTCTCTCTCTCTCTCTCACTCACAGCTTCTCTTTCTCTCTCTCTCACTCACTCACAGCTTCTCTCTCTCTGTCTCTCTCACTCACGGCTTCTATTTCTCTCTCTCTCACTAACTCACAGCTTCTCCTTCTCTCTCTCTCACTCACTCACAGCTTCTATTTCTCTCTCACACACACACCTTCTCATTCTCTTTCTCTCTCTCACTCACACACAGCTTCTCTTTCTCTCTCAGTCACAGCTTTTCTTTCTCTCTCTCTCTCACTCACTCACGCTTCTCTTTCTCTCTCTTTCTCTCTCACACAGCTTCTCTTTCTCTCTCTCACTAACTCACAGCTTCTCTTTCTCTCTCTCATTCACTCACTCACATCTTCTATTTCTCTCTCTCTCACACAGCTTCTCTTTCTCTCTATCTCTCTCACTCACAGCTTCTCTTTTCTCTCTCTCTCACTCACTCACAGCTTCTCTTTCTTTCTCTCTCTCACTCACTCACATCTTCTATTTCTCTCTCTCACACACAGCTTCTCTTTCTCTCTCTCTCTCACTCACTCACATCTTCTATTTCTCTCTCTCTCACACAGCTTCTCTTTCTCTCTCTCTCACTCACTCACAGCTTCTCTCTCTGTCTCTCTCACTCACGGCTTCTATTTCTCTCTCTCTCACTAACTCACAGCTTCTCCTTCTCTCTCTCTCACTCACTCACTGCTTCTATTTCTCTCTCACACACACACCTTCTCATTCTCTTTCTCTCTCTCACTCACACACAGCTTCTCTTTCTCTCTCTCTAACTCTCTCACTCACAGCTTCTCTTTCTCTCTCAGTCACAGCTTTTCTTTCTCTCTCTCTCTCACTCACGCTTCTCTTTCTCTCTCTTTCTCTCTCACACAGCTTCTCTTTCTCTCTCTCTCACTAACTCACAGCTTCTCTTTCTCTCTCTCTCTCTCTCTCTCACTCACAGCTTCTCTTTCTCTCTCTCTCTCGTACTCACAGCTTCTCTTTCTCTCTCTCACTCACTCACAGCTTCTCTCTCTCTCTCACTCACTCACAGCTTCTCTTTTCTCTCTCTCTCACTCACTCACATCTTCTATTTCTCTCTCACACACACAGCTTCTCTTTCTCTCTATCTCTCACACTCACAGCTTCTCTTTTTCTCTCTCTCTCACTCACATCTTCTATTTCTCTCTCTCACACACAGCTTCTCTTTCTCTCTCTCACTCACTCCCAGCTTCTCTATCTCTCTCTCTCACACAGCTTCTCATTCTCTCTCTCACTCACACACAGCTTCTCTTTCTCTCTCTCTCTAACAATCTCACTCCCAACTTCTCTTTCTCTCTCACTCACAGCTTTTCTTTCTCTCTCTCTCTCACTCACTCACACTTCTCTTTCTCTCTCTTTCTCTCTCACACAGCTTCTTTCTCTCTCTCTCACTAACTCACAGCTTCTCTTTCTCTCTCTCTCACTCACACACAGCTTCTCTTTCTCTCTCTCTCTCTCACTCACAGCTTCTCTTTCTCTCTCTCTCACTCACTCACAGCTTCTCTCTCTCTGTCTCTCTCACTCACTGCTTCTATTTCTCTCTCTCACTAACTCACAGCTTCTCCTTCTCTCTCTCTCACTCACTCACAGCTTCTCTTTCTCTCTCTCTCTCACACCTTCTCATTCTCTCTCTATCTCACTCACACACAGCTTCTCTTTCTCTCTCTCTCTCTCACTCACAGCTTCTCTTTCTCTCTCACTCACAGCTTTTCTTTCTCTCTCTCTCTCACTCACTCACGCTTCTCTTTCTCTCTCTTTCTCTCTCACACAGCTTCTCTTTCTCTCTCTCACTAACTCACAGCTTCTCTTTCTCTCTCTCTCTCACTCACTCACATCTTCTATTTCTCTCTCTCTCACACAGCTTCTCTTTCTCTCTATCTCTCTCACTCACAGCTTCTCTTTTCTCTCTCTCTCACTCACTCACAGCTTCTCTTTCTCTCTCTCTCTCACTCACTCACATCTTCTATTTCTCTCTCTCACACACAGCTTCTCTTTCTCTCTATCTCTCTCACTCACAGCTTCTCTTTTCTCTCTCTCTCACTCACTCACAGCTTCTCTTTCTCTCTCTCTCTCACGCACGCTTCTCTTTCTCTCTCTTTCTCTCTCACACAGCTTCTCTTTCTCTCTCTCTCACTAACTCACAGCTTCTCTTTCTCTCTCTCTCACTCACTCACAGCTTCTCTTTCTCTCTCTCTCGTACTCACAGCTTCTCTTTCTCTCTCTCACTCACTCACAGCTTCTCTCTCTCTCTCACTCACTCACAGCTTCTCTTTTCTCTCTCTCTCACTCACTCACATCTTTTATTTCACTCTCTCACACACAGCTTCTCTTTCTCTCTATCTCTCTCACTCACAGCTTCTCTTTTTCTCTCTCTCTCACTCACTCACATCTTCTATTTCTCTCTCTCACACACAGCTTCTCTTTCTCTCTCTCTCACTCACTCCCAGCTTCTCTTTCTCTCTCACACACACAGCTTCTCATTCTCTCTCTCTCACTCACACACAGATTCTCATTCTCTCTCTCTCTAACTCTCTCACTCCCAACTTCTCTTTCTCTCTCACTCACAGCTTTTCTTTCTCTCTCTCTCACTCACTCACGCTTCTCTTTCTCTCTCTTTCTCTCTCACACAGCTTCTTTTTCTCTCTCTCTCACTAACTCACAGCTTCTCTTTCTCTCTCTCTCACTCACTCACAGCTTCTCTTTCTCTCTCTCTCTCTCACTCACAGCTTCTCTTCCTCTCTCTCTCACTCACTCACAGCTTCTCTTTCTCTCTCTCTCTCTCACTTACAGCTTCTATTTCTCTCTCTTTCTCTCACTCACTGCTTCTCTTTCTCTCTCTCTCACTCACAGCTTCTCTCTCTATGTCTCTCTCACTCACGGCTTCTATTTCTCTCTCTCTCACTAACTCACAGCTTCTCTTTCTCTCTCTCTCACACAGCCTTTCTCTCTCTCTCTCACTCACTCACAGCTTCTATTTCTCTCTCTTTCTCTCTCACTCACGGCTTCTATTTCTCTCTCTCTCACTTACTCACAGCTTCTCTTTCTCACTCTCTCTCACAGCTTTTCTCTCTCTCTCTCTCTCACTCACTCGCAGTTTCTATTTCTCTCTCTTTCTCTCTCACACAGCTTCTCTTTCTCTCTCTCTCTCACTAACTCACAGCTTCTCTTTCTCTCTCACACACACAGCTTTTCTCTCTCTCACACTCACTCATGCCTCTCTTTCTCTCTCTTTCTCTCTCACACAGCTTCTCTTTCTCTCTCTCTCACTAACTCACAGCTTCTCTTTCTCTCTCTCTCACTCACTCACAGCTTCTCTTTCTCTCTCTCTCACTCACTGCTTCTCTTTCTCTCTCTCTCACTAACACAGCTTCTCTCTCTCTGTCTCTCTCACTCACGGCTTCTATTTCTCTCTCTCTCACTAACTCACAGCTTCTCTTTCTCTCTCTCTCTCACAGCTTCTCTCTCTCTCTCTCTCTCTCTCACTCACTCACACCTTCTATTTCTCTCTCACACACACAGCTTCTCTTTCTCTCTCTCTCACTCACAGCTTCTCTTTCCTCTCTCTCTCACTCACAGCTTCTCTTTCTCTCTCTCTCCCTCACAGCTTCTCTTTCTCTCTCTCACTCACAGCTTCTTTCTCTCTCTCACACAGCTTCTCTTTCTCTCTCTCTCCCTCACAGCTTCTCTTTCTCTCTCTCTCACTCACAGCTTCTTTCTCTCTCTCACACAGCTTCTCTTTCTCTCTCTCTCACTCACTCACAGCTTCTCTCTCTCTGTCTCTCTCACTCACGGCTTCTATTTCTCTCTCTCTCACTAACTCACAGCTTCTCCTTCTCTCTCTCTCACTCACACACAGCTTCTCTTTCTCTCTCTCTCTAACACTCTCACTCCCAACTTCTCTTTCTCTCTCACTCACAGCTTTTCTTTCTCTCTCTCTCTCACTCACTCACGCTTCTCTTTCTCTCTCTTTCTCTCTCACACAGCTTCTTTCTCTCTCTCTCACTAACTCACAGCTTCTCTTTCTCTCTCTCTCACTCACTCACAGCTTCTCTTTCTCTCTCTCTCTCTCACACAGCTTCTCATTCTCTCTCTCACTCACACACAGCTTCTCTTTCTCTCTCTCTCTAACACTCTCACTCCCAACTTCTCTTTCTCTCTCACTCACAGCTTTTCTTTCTCTCTCTCTCTCACTCACTCACACTTCTCTTTCTTTCTCTTTCTCTCTCACACAGCTTCTTTCTCTCTCTCTCACTAACTCACAGCTTCTCTTTCTCTCTCTCTCACTCACTCACAGCTTCTCTTTCTCTCTCTCTCTCACTCACAGCTTCTCTTTCTCTCTCTCTCACTCACTCACAGCTTCTCTCTCTCTGTCTCTCTCACTCACAGCTTCTCTTTCTCTCTCTCTCTCACACCTTCTCATTCTCTCTCTATCTCACTCACACACAGCTTCTCTCTCTCTCTCTCACTCACAGCTTCTCTTTCTCTCTCACTCACAGCTTTTCTTTCTCTCTCTCTCTCACTCACTCACGCTTCTCTTTCTCTCTCTTTCTCTCTCACACAGCTTCTCTTTCTCTCTCTCACTAACTCACAGCTTCTCTTTCTCTCTCTCTCTCACTCACTCACATCTTCTATTTCTCTCTCTCTCACACAGCTTCTCTTTCTCTCTATCTCTCTCACTCACAGCTTCTCTTTTCTCTCTCTCTCACTCACTCACAGCTTCTCTTTCTCTCTCTCTCTCACTCACTCACATCTTCTATTTCTCTCTCTCTCACACAGCTTCTCTTTCTCTCTATCTCTCTCACTCACAGCTTCTCTTTTCTCTCTCTCTCACTCACTCACAGCTTCTCTTTCTCCCTCTCTCTCACTCACAGCTTTTCTTTCTCTCTCTCTCTCACTCACGCTTCTCTTTCTCTCTCTTTCTCTCTCACACAGCTTCTCTTTCTCTCTCTCACTAACTCACAGCTTCTCTTTCTCTCTCTCTCTCACTCACTCACATCTTCTATTTCTCTCTCTCTCACACAGCTTCTCTTTCTCTCTATCTCTCTCACTCACAGCTTCTCTTTTCTCTCTCTCTCACTCACTCACAGCTTCTCTTTCTCTCTCTCTCTCACTCACTCACATCTTCTATTTCTCTCTCTCTCACACAGCTTCTCTTTCTCTCTATCTCTCTCACTAACAGCTTCTCTTTTCTCTCTCTCTCACTCAATCACAGCTTCTCTTTCTCTCTCTCTCTCTCACTCACAGCTTTTCTTTCTCTCTCTCTCTCACTCACGCTTCTCTTTCTCTCTCTTTCTCTCTCACACAGCTTCTCTTTCTCTCTCTCTCACTAACTCACAGCTTCTCTTTCTCTCTCTCACTAACTCACAGCTTCTCTCTCTCTCACTAACAGCTTCTCTCTCTCTCACTCACAGCTTCTCTTTCTCTCTCACACACACACAACTACTCTCTCTCTCTCACTTACAACTTCTCTCTCTCTCTCTCTCAGCTTCTCTTTCTCTCTCTATCACACACACAGCTTCTCTTTCTCTCTCTCTCTCTCACTCACAGCTTCTCTCTCTCTCTCTCACTCACAGCTTCTCTCTCTCTCTCTCTCACTCACTCATAGCTTCTCTTTCTCTCTCTCTCACTTACACCTTCCATTTCTCTCTGTCTCTCACACACAGCTTCTCTCTCTCTCTTACTCCCTGATTCTCTCTCACTCACTCACTCACAGCTTCTCTTTTTCTATCTCTCACTCACAGCTTCTCTCTCTCTCTCACTCCCAGCATCTCATTCTCTCTCTCTCACTCTCAGCTTCTCTTTCTCTCTCTCTCTCACACACAGCTTCTCTTTCTCTCTCTCACACACACACAGCTTCTCTTTCTCTCTCTCTCTCTCACACACACATCTTCTCTTTCTCTCTCTCTCTCACTCACAGCTTTTCCTTCTCTCTCTCTCACTCACAGCTTCTCTTTCCCTCTCTCTCTCACTCACAGCTTCTCTTTCTCTCTCTCTCTCACTCATAGCTTCTCTTTCTCTCTCTCTCTCTCATACACAGCTTCTCTCTCTCACTCACTCACTCACAGCTTCTCTCTCTCTCACTCACAGCTTCTCTTTCTCTCGCTCTCTCACTAACAGATTCTCTTTCTCTCTCACACACACACAGCTTCTCTCTCTCTCACTCACAGCTTCTCTTTCTCTCTCACACACACACTCTCAGCTTCTCTTTCTCTCTCTCTATCACACACACAGCTTCTTTCTCTCTCTCACAGCTTCTCTTTCTTTCTCTCTCTCACTCACAGCTTCTCTCTCACACACACACAGCTTCTCTGTCTTTCTCTCACTTACAGCTTCTGTTTCTCTCTCTCTCTCTCACTCACAGCTTCTCTCTCTCTCTTACTCACTCCCTGATTCTCTCTCTCTCTCTCACTCACAGCTTCTCTCTCTTTCTCACTAACTCACAGCTTCTCTTTCTCTCTCACACACACTCACAGCTTCTCTTTCTCTCTCTCTCTCACTCACAGCTTCTCTTTCTCTCTCTCTCACTCACTCACAGCTTCTCTTTCTCTCTCTCTCACTCACAGCTTTTCTTTCTCTCTCTCTCTCACTCACGCTTCTCTTTCTCTCTCTTTCTCTCTCACACAGCTTCTCTTTCTCTCTCTCTCACTAACTCACAGCTTCTCTTTCTCTCTCTCTCTCTCTCACTCACAGCTTCTCTTTCTCTCTCTCTCGTACTCACAGCTTCTCTTTCTCTCTCTCACTCACTCACAGCTTCTCTCTCTCTCTCACTCACTCACAGCTTCTCTTTTCTCTCTCTCTCACTCACTCACATCTTCTATTTCTCTCTCACACACACAGCTTCTCTTTCTCTCTATCTCTCTCACTCACAGCTTCTCTTTTTCTCTCTCTCTCACTCACATCTTCTATTTCTCTCTCTCACACACAGCTTCTCTTTCTCTCTCTCACTCACTCCCAGCTTCTCTATCTCTCTCTCTCACACAGCTTCTCATTCTCTCTCTCACTCACACACAGCTTCTCTTTCTCTCTCTCTCTAACACTCTCACTCCCAACTTCTCTTTCTCTCTCACTCACAGCTTCTCTTTCTCTCTCTCTCACTCACTCACAGCTTCTCTCTCTCTGTCTCTCTCACTCACTGCTTCTATTTCTCTCTCTCTCACTAACTCACAGCTTCTCCTTCTCTCTCTCTCACTCACTCACAGCTTCTCTCTCTCTCTCTCTCTCACACCTTCTCATTCTCTCTCTATCTCACTCACACACAGCTTCTCTTTCTCTCTCTCTCTCACTCACAGCTTCTCTTTCTCTCTCACTCACAGCTTTTCTTTCTCTCTCTTTCTCTCTCACACAGCTTCTTTCTCTCTCTCTCACTAACTCACAGCTTCTCTTTCTCTCTCTCTCACTCACTCACAGCTTCTCTTTCTCTCTCTCTCTCTCACACAGCTTCTCATTCTCTCTCTCACTCACACACAGCTTCTCTTTCTCTCTCTCTCTAACACTCTCACTCCCAACTTCTCTTTCTCTCTCACTCACAGCTTTTCTTTCTCTCTCTCTCTCACTCACTCACACTTCTCTTTCTCTCTCTTTCTCTCTCACACAGCTTCTTTCTCTCTCTCTCACTAACTCACAGCTTCTCTTTCTCTCTCTCTCACTCACTCACAGCTTCTCTTTCTCTCTCTCTCTCTCACTCACAGCTTCTCTTTCTCTCTCTCTCACTCACTCACAGCTTCTCTCTCTCTGTCTCTCTCACTCACAGCTTCTCTTTCTCTCTCTCTCTCACACCTTCTCATTCTCTCTCTATCTCACTCACACACAGCTTCTCTCTCTCTCTCTCACTCACAGCTTCTCTTTCTCTCTCACTCACAGCTTTTCTTTCTCTCTCTCTCTCACTCACTCACGCTTCTCTTTCTCTCTCTTTCTCTCTCACACAGCTTCTCTTTCTCTCTCTCACTAACTCACAGCTTCTCTTTCTCTCTCTCTCTCACTCACTCACATCTTCTATTTCTCTCTCTCTCACACAGCTTCTCTTTCTCTCTATCTCTCTCACTCACAGCTTCTCTTTTCTCTCTCTCTCACTCACTCACAGCTTCTCTTTCTCTCTCTCTCTCACTCACTCACATCTTCTATTTCTCTCTCTCACACACAGCTTCTCTTTCTCTCTATCTCTCTCACTCACAGCTTCTCTTTTCTCTCTCTCTCACTCACTCACAGCTTCTCTTTCTCTCTCTCTCTCACTCACAGCTTTTCTTTCTCTCTCTCTCTCACTCACGCTTCTCTTTCTTTCTCTTTCTCTCTCACACAGCTTCTCTTTCTCTCTCTCACTAACTCACAGCTTCTCTTTCTCTCTCTCTCTCACTCACTCACATCTTCTATTTCTCTCTCTCTCACACAGCTTCTCTTTCTCTCTATCTCTCTCACTCACAGCTTCTCTTTTCTCTCTCTCTCACTCACTCACAGCTTCTCTTTCTCTCTCTCTCACTCACTCACATCTTCTATTTCTCTCTCTCTCACACAGCTTCTCTTTCTCTCTATCTCTCTCACTCACAGCTTCTCTTTTCTCTCTCTCACTCAATCACAGCTTCTCTTTCTCTCTCTCTCTCTCACTCACAGCTTTTCTTTCTCTCTCTCTCTCACTCACGCTTCTCTTTCTCTCTCTTTCTCTCTCACACAGCTTCTCTTTCTCTCTCTCTCACTAACTCACAGCTTCTCTTTCTCTCTCTCTATCACTCACAGCTTCTCTCTCTCTCACTAACAGCTTCTCTCTCTCTCTCACTCACAGCTTCTCTTTCTCTCTCACACACACACAGCTACTCTCTCTCTCTCACTTACAACTTCTCTCTCTCTCTCTCTCAGCTTCTCTTTCTCTCTCTATCACACACACAGCTTCTCTTTCTCTCTCTCTCTCTCACTCACAGCTTCTCTCTCTCTCTCACTCACAGCTTCTCTCTCTCTCTCTCTCACTCACTCATAGCTTCTCTTTCTCTCTCTCTCACTTACACCTTCCATTTCTCTCTGTCTCTCACACACAGCTTCTCTCTCTCTCTTACTCCCTGATTCTCTCTCACTCACTCACTCACAGCTTCTCTTTTTCTATCTCTCACTCACAGCTTCTCTCTCTCTCTCACTCCCAGCATCTCATTCTCTCTCTCTCACTCTCAGCTTCTCTTTCTCTCTCTCTCTCACACACAGCTTCTCTTTCTCTCTCTCACACACACACAGCTTCTCTTTCTCTCTCTCTCTCACACACACATCTTCTCTTTCTCTCTCTCTCTCACTCACAGCTTTTCCTTCTCTCTCTCTCACTCACAGCTTCTCTTTCCCTCTCTCTCTCACTCACAGCTTCTCTTTCTCTCTCTCTCTCACTCATAGCTTCTCTTTCTCTCTCTCTCTCATACACAGCTTCTCTCTCTCACTCACTCACTCACAGCTTCTCTCTCACTCACTCACTCACTCATAGCTTCTCTTTCTCTCACTCACAGCTTCTCTTTCTCTCGCTCTCTCACTAACAGATTCTCTTTCTCTCTCACACACACACAGCTTCTCTCTCTCTCACTCACAGCTTCTCTTTCTCTCTCACACACACACTCTCAGCTTCTCTTTCTCTCTCTCTATCACACACACAGCTTCTTTCTCTCTCTCACAGCTTCTCTTTCTTTCTCTCTCTCACTCACAGCTTCTCTCTCACACACACACAGCTTCTCTGTCTTTCTCTCACTTACAGCTTCTGTTTCTCTCTCTCTCTCTCACTCACAGCTTCTCTCTCTCTCTTACTCACTCCCTGATTCTCTCTCTCTCTCTCACTCACAGCTTCTCTCTCTTTCTCACTAACTCACAGCTTCTCTTTCTCTCTCACACACACTCACAGCTTCTCTTTCTCTCTCTCTCTCACTCACAGCTTCTCTTTCTCTCTCTCTCACTCACTCACAGCTTCTCTTTCTCTCTCTCTCACTCACAGCTTTTCTTTCTCTCTCTCTCTCACTCACGCTTCTCTTTCTCTCTCTTTCTCTCTCACACAGCTTCTCTTTCTCTCTCTCTCACTAACTCACAGCTTCTCTTTCTCTCTCTCTCTCTCACTCACAGCTTCTCTTTCTCTCTCTCTCTCTCGTACTCACAGCTTCTCTTTCTCTCTCTCACTCACTCACAGCTTCTCTCTCTCTCTCACTCACTCACAGCTTCTCTTTTCTCTCTCTCTCACTCACTCACATCTTCTATTTCTCTCTCACACACACAGCTTCTCTTTCTCTCTATCTCTCTCACTCACAGCTTCTCTTTTTCTCTCTCTCTCACTCACATCTTCTATTTCTCTCTCTCACACACAGCTTCTCTTTCTCTCTCTCACTCACTCCCAGCTTCTCTATCTCTCTCTCTCACACAGCTTCTCATTCTCTCTCTCACTCACACACAGCTTCTCTTTCTCTCTCTCTCTAACACTCTCACTCCCAACTTCTCTTTCTCTCTCACTCACAGCTTTTCTTTCTCTCTCTCTCTCACTCACTCACACTTCTCTTTCTCTCTCTTTCTCTCTCGCACAGCTTCTTTCTCTCTCTCTCACTAACTCACAGCTTCTCTTTCTCTCTCTCTCACTCACACACAGCTTCTCTTTCTCTCTCTCTCTCACTCACTCACATCTTCTATTTCTCTCTCTCTCACACAGCTTCTCTTTCTCTCTCACTCACAGCTTCTCTTTTCTCTCTCTCTCACTCAATCACAGCTTCTCTTTCTCTCTCTCTCTCTCACTCACAGCTTTTCTTTCTCTCTCTCTCTCACTCACGCTTCTCTTTCTCTCTCTTTCTCTCTCACACAGCTTCTCTTTCTCTCTCTCTCACTAACTCACAGCTTCTCTTTCTCTCTCTCTATCACTCACAGCTTCTCTCTCTCTCACTAACAGCTTCTCTCTCTCTCTCACTCACAGCTTCTCTTTCTCTCTCACACACACACAGCTACTCTCTCTCTCTCACTTACAACTTCTCTCTCTCTCTCTCTCAGCTTCTCTTTCTCTCTCTATCACACACACAGCTTCTCTTTCTCTCTCTCTCTCTCACTCACAGCTTCTCTCTCTCTCTCACTCACAGCTTCTCTCTCTCTCTCTCTCACTCACTCATAGCTTCTCTTTCTCTCTCTCTCACTTACACCTTCCATTTCTCTCTGTCTCTCACACACAGCTTCTCTCTCTCTCTTACTCCCTGATTCTCTCTCACTCACTCACTCACAGCTTCTCTTTTTCTATCTCTCACTCACAGCTTCTCTCTCTCTCTCACTCCCAGCATCTCATTCTCTCTCTCTCACTCTCAGCTTCTCTTTCTCTCTCTCTCTCACACACAGCTTCTCTTTCTCTCTCTCTCACACACACAGCTTCTCTTTCTCTCTCTCTCTCTCACACACACATCTTCTCTTTCTCTCTCTCTCTCACTCACAGCTTTTCCTTCTCTCTCTCTCACTCACAGCTTCTCTTTCCCTCTCTCTCTCACTCACAGCTTCTCTTTCTCTCTCTCTCTCACTCATAGCTTCTCTTTCTCTCTCTCATACACAGCTTCTCTCTCTCACTCACTCACTCACAGCTTCTCTCTCTCTCACTCACTCACTCATAGCTTCTCTTTCTCTCACTCACAGCTTCTCTTTCTCTCGCTCTCTCACTAACAGATTCTCTTTCTCTCTCTCACACACACAGCTTCTCTCTCTCTCACTCACAGCTTCTCTTTCTCTCTCACACACACACTCTCAGCTTCTCTTTCTCTCTCTCTATCACACACAGCTTCTTTCTCTCTCTCACAGCTTCTCTTTCTTTCTCTCTCTCACTCACAGCTTCTCTCTCACACACACAGCTTCTCTGTCTTTCTCTCACTTACAGCTTCTGTTTCTCTCTCTCTCTCACTCACAGCTTCTCTCTCTCTCTTACTCACTCCCTGATTCTCTCTCTCTCTCTCACTCACAGCTTCTCTCTCTTTCTCACTAACTCACAGCTTCTCTTTCTCTCTCACACACACTCACAGCTTCTCTTTCTCTCTCTCTCTCACTCACAGCTTCTCTTTCTCTCTCTCTCACTCACTCACAGCTTCTCTTTCTCTCTCTCTCACTCACAGCTTTTCTTTCTCTCTCTCTCTCACTCATGCTTCTCTTTCTCTCTCTCTCTCACACAGCTTCTCTTTCTCTCTCTCTCACTAACTCACAGCTTCTCTTTCTCTCTCTCTCTCTCACTCACAGCTTCTCTTTCTCTCTCTCTCTCACACACACATCTTCTCTTTCTCTCTCACTCACAGCTTTTCCTTCTCTCTCTCTCACTCACAGCTTATCTTTCCCTCTCTCTCTCACTCACAGCTTCTCTTTCTCTCTCTCTCTCACTCATAGCTTCTCTTTCTCTCTCTCTCTCATACACAGCTTCTCTCTCTCACTCACTCACTCACAGCTTCTCTCTCTCTCACTCACTCACTCATAGCTTCTCTTTCTCTCACTCACAGCTTCTCTTTCTCTCGCTCTCTCACTAACAGATTCTCTTTCTCTCTCACACACACACAGCTTCTCTCTCTCTCACTCACAGCTTCTCTTTCTCTCTCACACACACACTCTCAGCTTCTCTTTCTCTCTCTCTATCACACACACAGCTTCTTTCTCTCTCTCACAGCTTCTCTTTCTTTCTCTCTCTCACTCACAGCTTCTCTCTCACACACACACAGCTTCTCTGTCTTTCTCTCACTTACAGCTTCTGTTTCTCTCTCTCTCTCTCACTCACAGCTTCTCTCTCTCTCTTACTCACTCCCTGATTCTCTCTCTCTCTCTCACTCACAGCTTCTCTCTCTTTCTCACTAACTCACAGCTTCTCTTTCTCTCTCACACACACTCACAGCTTCTCTTTCTCTCTCTCTCTCACTCACAGCTTCTCTTTCTCTCTCTCTCACTCACTCACAGCTTCTCTTTCTCTCTATCTCACTCACAGCTTTTCTTTCTCTCTCTCTCTCACTCACGCTTCTCTTTCTCTCTCTTTCTCTCTCACACAGCTTCTCTTTCTCTCTCTCTCACTAACTCACAGCTTCTCTTTCTCTCTCTCTCTCTCACTCACAGCTTCTCTTTCTCTCTCTCTCTCTCGTACTCACAGCTTCTCTTTCTCTCTCTCACTCACTCACAGCTTCTCTCTCTCTCTCACTCACTCACAGCTTCTCTTTTCTCTCTCTCTCACTCACTCACATCTTCTATTTCTCTCTCACACACACAGCTTCTCTTTCTCTCTATCTCTCTCACTCACAGCTTCTCTTTTTCTCTCTCTCTCACTCACATCTTCTATTTCTCTCTCTCACACACAGCTTCTCTTTCTCTCTCTCACTCACTCCCAGCTTCTCTATCTCTCTCTCTCACACAGCTTCTCATTCTCTCTCTCACTCACACACAGCTTCTCTTTCTCTCTCTCTCTAACACTCTCACTCCCAACTTCTCTTTCTCTCTCACTCACAGCTTTTCTTTCTCTCTCTCTCTCACTCACTCACACTTCTCTTTCTCTCTCTTTCTCTCTCACACAGCTTCTTTCTCTCTCTCTCACTAACTCACAGCTTCTCTTTCTCTCTCTCTCACTCACACACAGCTTCTCTTTCTCTCTCTCTCTCACTCACTCACATCTTCTATTTCTCTCTCTCTCACACAGCTTCTCTTTCTCTCTCACTCACAGCTTCTCTTTTCTCTCTCTCTCACTCAATCACAGCTTCTCTTTCTCTCTCTCTCTCTCACTCACAGCTTTTCTTTCTCTCTCTCTCTCACTCACGCTTCTCTTTCTCTCTCTTTCTCTCTCACACAGCTTCTCTTTCTCTCTCTCTCACTAACTCACAGCTTCTCTTTCTCTCTCTCTATCACTCACAGCTTCTCTCTCTCTCACTAACAGCTTCTCTCTCTCTCTCACTCACAGCTTCTCTTTCTCTCTCACACACACACAGCTACTCTCTCTCTCTCACTTACAACTTCTCTCTCTCTCTCTCTCAGCTTCTCTTTCTCTCTCTATCACACACACAGCTTCTCTTTCTCTCTCTCTCTCTCACTCACAGCTTCTCTCTCTCTCTCACTCACAGCTTCTCTCTCTCTCTCTCTCACTCACTCATAGCTTCTCTTTCTCTCTCTCTCACTTACACCTTCCATTTCTCTCTGTCTCTCACACACAGCTTCTCTCTCTCTTACTCCTTGATTCTCTCTCACTCACTCACTCACAGCTTCTCTTTTTCTATCTCTCACTCACAGCTTCTCTCTCTCTCTCACTCCCAGCATCTCATTCTCTCTCTCTCACTCTCAGCTTCTCTTTCTCTCTCTCTCTCACACACAGCTTCTCTTTCTCTCTCTCTCACACACACAGCTTCTCTTTCTCTCTCTCTCTCTCACACACACATCTTCTCTTTCTCTCTCTCTCTCACTCACAGCTTTTCCTTCTCTCTCTCTCACTCACAGCTTCTCTTTCCCTCTCTCTCTCACTCACAGCTTCTCTTTCTCTCTCTCTCTCACTCATAGCTTCTCTTTCTCTCTCTCATACACAGCTTCTCTCTCTCACTCACTCACTCACAGCTTCTCTCTCTCTCACTCACTCACTCATAGCTTCTCTTTCTCTCACTCACAGCTTCTCTTTCTCTCGCTCTCTCACTAACAGATTCTCTTTCTCTCTCACACACACACAGCTTCTCTCTCTCTCACTCACAGCTTCTCTTTCTCTCTCACACACACACTCTCAGCTTCTCTTTCTCTCTCTCTATCACACACACAGCTTCTTTCTCTCTCTCACAGCTTCTCTTTCTTTCTCTCTCTCACTCACAGCTTCTCTCTCACACACACAGCTTCTCTGTCTTTCTCTCACTTACAGCTTCTGTTTCTCTCTCTCACTCACTCACAGCTTCTCTCTCTCTCTTACTCACTCCCTGATTCTCTCTCTCTCTCTCACTCACAGCTTCTCTCTCTTTCTCACTAACTCACAGCTTCTCTTTCTCTCTCACACACACTCACAGCTTCTCTTTCTCTCTCTCTCTCACTCACAGCTTCTCTTTCTCTCTCTCTCACTCACTCACAGCTTCTCTTTCTCTCTCTCTCACTCACAGCTTTTCTTTCTCTCTCTCTCTCACTCATGCTTCTCTTTCTCTCTCTTTCTCTCTCACACAGCTTCTCTTTCTCTCTCTCTCACTAACTCACAGCTTCTCTTTCTCTCTCTCTCTCTCTCACTCACAGCTTCTCTTTCTCTCTCTCTCTCGTACTCACAGCTTCTCTTTCTCTCTCTCACTCACTCACAGCTTCTCTCTCTCTCTCACTCACTCACAGCTTCTCTTTTCTCTCTCTCTCACTCACTCACATCTTCTATTTCTCTCTCACACACACAGCTTCTCTTTCTCTCTATCTCGCTCACTCACATCTTCTCTTTTTCTCTCTCTCTCACTCACATCTTCTATTTCTCTCTCTCACACACAGCTTCTCTTTCTCTCTCTCACTCACTCCCAGCTTCTCTATCTCTCTCTCTCACACAGCTTCTCATTCTCTCTCTCACTCACACACAGCTTCTCTTTCTCTCTCTCTCTAACACTCTCACTCCCAACTTCTCTTTCTCTCTCACTCACAGCTTTTCTTTCTCTCTCTCTCTCACTCACTCACACTTCTCTTTCTCTCTCTTTCTCTCTCACACAGCTTCTTTCTCTCTCTCTCACTAACTCACAGCTTCTCTTTCTCTCTCTCTCACTCACACACAGCTTCTCTTTCTCTCTCTCTCTCTCACTCACAGCTTCTCTTTCTCTCTCTCACTCACTCACAGCTTCTCTCTCTCTGTCTCTCTCACTCACTGCTTCTATTTCTCTCTCTCTCACTAACTCACAGCTTCTCCTTCTCTCTCTCTCACTCACTCACAGCTTCTCTTTCTCTCTCTCTCTCACACCTTCTCATTCTCTCTCTATCTCACTCACACACAGCTTCTCTTTCTCTCTCTCTCTCTCACTCACAGCTTCTCTTTCTCTCTCACTCACAGCTTTTCTTTCTCTCTCTCTCTCACTCACTCACGCTTCTCTTTCTCTCTCTTTCTCTCTCACACAGCTTCTCTTTCTCTCTCTCACTAACTCACAGCTTCTCTTTCTCTCTCTCTCTCACTCACTCACATCTTCTATTTCTCTCTCTCTCACACAGCTTCTCTTTCTATCTCTCTCACTCACAGCTTCTCTTTTCTCTCTCTCTCACTCACTCACAGCTTCTCTTTCTCTCTCTCTCTCACTCACTCACATCTTCTATTTCTCTCTCTCTCACACAGCTTCTCTTTCTCTCTATCTCTCTCACTCACAGCTTCTCTTTTCTCTCTCTCTCACTAACTCACAGCTTCTCTTTCTCTCTCTCTTACTCACTCACAGCTTCTCTTTCTCTCTCTCTCTCGTACTCACAGCTTCTCTTTCTCTCTCTCACTCACTCACAGCTTCTCTCTCTCTCTCACTCACTCACAGCTTCTCTTTTCTCTCTCTCTCACTCACTCACATCTTCTATTTCACTCTCTCACACACAGCTTCTCTTTCTCTCTATCTCTCTCACTCACAGCTTCTCTTTTTCTCTCTCTCTCACTCACTCACATCTTCTATTTCTCTCTCACACACACAGCTTCTCTTTCTCTCTCTCTCACTCACTCCCAGCTTCTCTTTCTCTCTCACACACACAGCTTCTCATTCTCTCTCTCTCACTCACACACAGATTCTCATTCTCTCTCTCTCTAACTCTCTCACTCCCAACTTCTCTTTCTCTCTCACTCACAGCTTTTCTTTCTCTCTCTCTCACTCACTCACGCTTCTCTTTCTCTCTCTTTCTCTCTCACACAGCTTCTTTTTCTCTCTCTCACTAACTCACAGCTTCTCTTTCTCTCTCTCTCACTCACTCACAGCTTCTCTTTCTCTCTCTCTCTCTCACTCACAGCTTCTCTTTCTCTCTCTCTCACTCACTCACAGCTTCTCTCTCTCTGTCTCTCTCACTCACGGCTTCTATTTCTCTCTCTCTCACTAACTCACAGCTTCTCCTTCTCTCTCTCTCACTCACTCACAGCTTCTATTTCTCTCTCACACACACACCTTCTCATTCTCTTTCTCTCTCTCACTCACACACAGCTTCTCTTTCTCTCTCTCTAACTCTCTCACTCACAGCTTCTCTTTCTCTCTCAGTCACAGCTTTTCTTTCTCTCTCTCTCTCACTCACTCACGCTTCTCTTTCTCTCTCTTTCTCTCTCACACAGCTTCTCTTTCTCTCTCTCACTAACTCACAGCTTCTCTTTCTCTCTCTCTCTCACTCACTCACATCTTCTATTTCTCTCTCTCACACAGCTTCTCTTTCTCTCTATCTCTCTCACTCACAGCTTCTCTTTTCTCTCTCTCTCACTCACTCACAGCTTCTCTTTCTCTCTCTCTCTCTCTCACTCACATCTTCTATTTCTCTCTCTCTCACACAGCTTCTCTTTCTCTCTCTCTCTCACTCACAGCTTTTCTTTCTCTCTCTCTCTCACTCACGCTTCTCTTTCTCTCTCATTCTCTCTCACACAGCTTCTCTTTCTCTCTCTCTCACTAACTCACAGCTTCTCTTTCTCTCTCTCTCTCTCACTCACAGCTTCTCTTTCTCTCTCTCTCTCGTACTCACAGCTTCTCTTTCTCTCTCTCACTCACTCACAGCTTCTCTCTCTCTCTCACTCACTCACAGCTTCTCTTTTCTCTCTCTCTCACTCACTCACATCTTCTATTTCTCTCTCACACACACAGCTTCTCTTTCTCTCTATCTCTCTCACTCACAGCTTCTCTTTTTCTCTCTCTCTCACTCACATCTTCTATTTCTCTCTCTCACACACAGCTTCTCTTTCTCTCTCTCACTCACTCCCAGCTTCTCTATCTCTCTCTCTCACACAGCTTCTCATTCTCTCTCTCACTCACACACAGCTTCTCTTTCTCTCTCTCTCTAACACTCTCACTCCCAACTTCTCTTTCTCTCTCACTCACAGCTTTTCTTTCTCTCTCTCTCTCACTCACTCACACTTCTCTTTCTCTCTCTTTCTCTCTCACACAGCTTCTTTCTCTCTCTCTCACTAACTAACTCACAGCTTCTCTTTCTCTCTCTCTCACTCACACACAGCTTCTCTTTCTCTCTCTCTCTCTCACTCACAGCTTCTCTTTCTCTCTCTCTCACTCACTCACAGCTTCTCTCTCTCTGTCTCTCTCACTCACTGCTTCTATTTCTCTCTCTCTCACTAACTCACAGCTTCTCCTTCTCTCTCTCTCACTCACTCACAGCTTCTCTTTCTCTCTCTCTCACACACCTTCTCATTCTCTCTCTATCTCACTCACACACAGCTTCTCTTTCTCTCTCTCTCTCTCACTCACAGCTTCTCTTTCTCTCTCACTCACAGCTTTTCTTTCTCTCTCTCTCTCTCACTCACGCTTCTCTTTCTCTCTCTTTCTCTCTCACACAGCTTCTCTTTCTCTCTCTCACTAACTCACAGCTTCTCTTTCTCTCTCTCTCTCACTCACTCACATCTTCTATTTCTCTCTCTCTCACACAGCTTCTCTTTCTCTCTATCTCTCTCACTCACAGCTTCTCTTTTCTCTCTCTCTCACTCACTCACAGCTTCTCTTTCTCTCTCTCTCTCACTAACTCACATCTTCTATTTCTCTCTCTCTCACACAGCTTCTCTTTCTCTCTATCTCTCTCACTCACAGCTTCTCTTTTCTCTCTCTCTCACTCACTCACAGCTTCTCTTTCTCTCTCTCTCTCTCACTCACAGCTTTTCTTTCTCTCTCTCTCTCTCACGCTTCTCTTTCTCTCTCTTTCTCTCTCACACAGCTTCTCTTTCTCTCTCTCACTAACTCACAGCTTCTCTTTCTCTCTCTCTCACTCACTCACAGCTTCTCTTTCTCTCTCTCTCTCGTACTCACAGCTTCTCTTTCTCTCTCTCACTCACTCACAGCTTCTCTCTCTCTCTCACTCACTCACAGCTTCTCTTTTCTCTCTCTCACTCACTCACATCTTCTATTTCACTCTCTCACACACAGCTTCTCTTTCTCTCTATCTCTCTCACTCACAGCTTCTCTTTTTCTCTCTCTCTCACTCACTCACATCTTCTATTTCTCTCTCACACACACAGCTTCTCTTTCTCTCTCTCACTCACTCCCAGCTTCTCTTTCTCTCTCTCACACACAGCTTCTCATTCTCTCTCTCTCACTCACACACAGATTCTCATTCTCTCTCTCTCTAACTCTCTCACTCCCAACTTCTCTTTCTCTCTCACTCACAGCTTTTCTTTCTCTCTCTCTCACTCACTCACGCTTCTCTTTCTCTCTCTTTCTCTCTCACACAGCTTCTTTTTCTCTCTCTCACTAACTCACAGCTTCTCTTTCTCTCTCTCTCACTCACTCACAGCTTCTCTTTCTCTCTCTCTCTCTCTCACTCACAGCTTCTCTTTCTCTCTCTCTCACTCACTCACATCTTCTATTTCTCTCTCTCTCACACAGCTTCTCTTTCTCTCTATCTCTCTCACTCACAGCTTCTCTTTTCTCTCTCTCTCACTCACTCACAGCTTCTCTTTCTCTCTCTCTCTCACTCACTCACATCTTCTATTTCTCTCTCTCTCACACAGCTTCTCTTTCTCTCTCTCTCTCACTCACTCACATCTTCTATTTCTCTCTCTCACACACAGCTTCTCTTACTCTCTCTCTCACTCACACACAGCTTCTCTCTCTCTGTCTCTCTCACTCACGGCTTCTATTTCTCTCTCTCTCACTAACTCACAGCTTCTCCTTCTCTCTCTCTCACTCACTCACAGCTTCTATTTCTCTCTCTCACACACACCTTCTCATTCTCTTTCTCTCTCTCACTCACACACAGCTTCTCTTTCTCTCTCTCTAACTCTCTCACTCACAGCTTCTCTTTCTCTCTCAGTCACAGCTTTTCTTTCTCTCTCTCTCTCACTCACTCACGCTTCTCTTTCTCTCTCTTTCTCTCTCACACAGCTTCTCTTTCTCTCTCTCTCACTAACTCACAGCTTCTCTTCCTCTCTCTCTCACTCACTCACAGCTTCTCTTTCTCTCTCTCTCTCTCACTTACAGCTTCTATTTCTCTCTCTTTCTCTCTCACACAGCTTCTCTTTCTCTCTCTCTCTCTCACTAACTCACATCTTCTCTTTCTCTCTCCCTCTCTCACTCACAGCTTCTCTTTCTCTCTCTCTCACTCACAGCTTCTCTCTCTATGTCTCTCTCACTCACGGCTTCTATTTCTCTCTCTCACTAACTCACAGCTTCTCTTTCTCTCTCTCTCACACAGCTTTTCTATCTCTCTCTCACTCACTCACAGCTTCTATTTCTCTCTCTTTCTCTCTCACTCACGGCTTCTATTTCTCTCTCTCTCACTCACTGCTTCTCTTTCTCTCTCTCTCACTAACACAGCTTCTCTCTCTCTGTCTCTCTCACTCACGGCTTCTATTTCTCTCTCTCTCACTAACTCACAGCTTCTCTTTCTCTCTCTCTCTCACAGCTTCTCTCTCTCTCTCTCTCTCACTACTCACACCTTCTATTTCTCTCTCACACACACAGCTTCTCTTTCTCTCTCTCTCACTCACAGCTTCTCTTTCCTCTCTCTCTCACTCACTCACAGCTTCTCTTTCTCTCTCTCTCCCTCACAGCTTCTCTTTCTCTCTCTCACTCACAGCTTCTTTCTCTCTCTCACACAGCTTCTCTTTCTCTCTCTCTCCCTCACAGCTTCTCTTTCTCTCTCTCTCACTCACAGCTTCTTTCTCTCTCTCACACAGCTTCTCTTTCTCTCTCTCTCACTCACTCACAGCTTCTCTCTCTCTGTCTCTCTCACTCACGGCTTCTATTTCTCTCTCTCTCACTAACTCACAGCTTCTCCTTCTCTCTCTCTCACTCACACACAGCTTCTCTTTCTCTATCTCTCTAACACTCTCACTCCCAACTTCTCTTTCTCTCTCACTCACAGCTTTTCTTTCTCTCTCTCTCACTCACTCACGCTTCTCTTTCTCTCTCTTTCTCTCTCACACAGCTTCTTTCTCTCTCTCTCACTAACTCACAGCTTCTCTTTCTCTCTCTCTCACTCACTCACAGCTTCTCTTTCTCTCTCTCTCTCTAACTCACAGCTTCTCTTTCTCTCTCTCACTCACTCACAACTTCTCTCTCTCTGTCTCTCTCACTCACGGCTTCTATTTCTCTCTCTCTCACTAACTCACAGCTTCTCCTTCTCTCTCTCTCTCACTCACTCACAGCTTCTCTTTCTCTCTCTCTCTCACACCTTCTCATTCTCTCTCTCTCTCACTCACTCACAGCTTCTATTTCTCTCTCTTTCTCTCTCACTCACACCTTCTATTTCTCTCTCTCTCACTAACTCACAGCTTCTCTTTCTCACTCTCTCTCACAGCTTTTCTCTCTCTCTCTCTCTCACTCACTCGCAGTTTCTATTTCTCTCTCTTTCTCTCTCACACAGCTTCTCTTTCTCTCTCTCTCTCACTAACTCACAGCTTCTCTTTCTCTCTCACACACACAGCTTTTCTCTCTCTCACACTCACTCATGCCTCTCTTTCTCTCTCTTTCTCTCTCACACAGCTTCTCTTTCTCTCTCTCTCACTAACTCACAGCTTCTCTTTCTCTCTCTCTCACTCACTCACTGCTTCTCTTTCTCTCTCTCTCACTAACACAGCTTCTCTTTCTCTCTCTCTCACTCACTCACAGCTTCTCTTTCTCTCTCTCTCTCGTACTCACAGCTTCTCTTTCTCTCTCTCACTCACTCACAGCTTCTCTCTCTCTCTCACTCACTCACAGCTTCTCTTTTCTCTCTCTCTCACTCACTCACATCTTCTATTTCACTCTCTCACACACAGCTTCTCTTTCTCTCTATCTCTCTCACTCACAGCTTCTCTTTTTCTCTCTCTCTCACTCACTCACATCTTCTATTTCTCTCTCACACACACAGCTTCTCTTTCTCTCTCTCTCACTCACTCCCAGCTTCTCTTTCTCTCTCTCACACACAGCTTCTCATTCTCTCTCTCTCACTCACACACAGATTCTCATTCTCTCTCTCTCTAACTCTCTCACTCCCAACTTCTCTTTCTCTCTCACTCACAGCTTTTCTTTCTCTCTCTCTCACTCACTCACGCTTCTCTTTCTCTCTCTTTCTCTCTCACACAGCTTCTTTCTCTCTCTCTCACTAACTCACAGCTTCTCTTTCTCTCTCTCTCACTCACTCACAGCTTCTCTTTCTCTCTCTCTCTCACTCACAGCTTCTCTTTCTCTCTCTCACTCACTCACAACTTCTCTCTCTCTGTCTCTCTCACTCACGGCTTCTATTTCTCTCTCTCTCACTAACTCACAGCTTCTCCTTCTCTCTCTCACTCACTCACAGCTTCTCTTTCTCTCTCTGTCTCACACCTTCTCATTCTCTCTCTCTCTCTCACTCACACACAGCTTCTCTTTCTCTCTCTCTCTAACTCTCTCACTTACAGCTTCTCTTTCTCTCTCACTCACAGCTTTTGTTTCTCTCTCTCTCTCACTCACTCACGCTTCTCTTTCTCTCTCTTTCTCTCTCACACAGCTTCTCTTTCTCTCTCTCACTAACTCACAGCTTCTCTCTCTCTCTCTCTCTCACTCACATCTTCTATTTCTCTCTCTCTCACACAGCTTCTCTTTCTCTCTATCTCACTCACTCACAGCTTCTCTTTTCTCTCTCTCACTCACTCACAGCTTCTCTTTCTCTCTCTCTCTTACTCACTCACATCTTCTATTTCTCTCTCTCTCACACAGATTCTCTTTCTCTCTATCTCTCTCACTCACAGCTTCTCTTTTCTCTCTCTCTCACTCACTCACAGCTTCTCTTTCTCTCTCTTTCTCACTCACAGCTTTTCTTTCTCTCTCTCTCTCACTCATGCTTCTCTTTCTCTCTCTTTCTCTCTCACACAGCTTCTCTTTCTCTCTCTCTCACTAACTCACAGTTTCTCTTTCTCTCTCTCTCACTCACTGACAGCTTCTCTTTCTCTCTCTCTCGTACTTACAGCTTCTCTTTCTCTCTCTCACTCACTCACAGCTTCTCTCTCTCTCTCACTCACTCACAGCTTCTCTTTTCTCTCTCTCTCACTCACTCACATCTTCTATTTCTCTCTCACACACACAGCTTCTCTTTCTCTCTATCTCTCTCACTCACAGCTTCTCTTTTTCTCTCTCTCTCACTCACTCACATCTTCTATTTCTCTCTCACACACACAGCTTCTCTTTCTTTCTCTCTCTCTCACTCATTCCCAGCTTCTCTTTCTCTCTCACACACACAGCTTCTCATTCTCTCTCTCACTCACACACAGCTTCTCTTTCTCTCTCTCTCTAACTCTCTCACTCCCAACTTCTCTTTCTCTCTCACTCACAGCTTTTCTTTCTCTCTCTCTCTCACTCACTCATGCTTCTCTTTCTCTCTCTTTCTCTCTCACACAGCTTCTTTCTCTCTCTCTCACTAACTGACAGCTTCTCTTTCTCTCTCTCTCACTCACTCACAGCTTCTCTTTCTCTCTCTCTCTCTCACTCACAGCTTCTCTTTCTCTCTCTCTCACTCACTCACAGCTTCTCTCTCTCTGTCTCTCTCACTCACAGCTTCTCTTTCTCTCTCTCTCTCTCACTCACAGGCTTCTCTTTCTCTCTCTCTCACTCACTCACAGCTTCTCTCTCTCTGTCTCTCTCACTCACGGCTTCTATTTCTCTCTCTCACACTAACTCACAGCTTCTCCTTCTCTCTCTCTCACTCACTCACAGCTTCTATTTCTCTCTCACACACACACCTTCTCATTCTCTTTCTCTCTCTCACTCACACACAGCTTCTCTTTCTCTCTCTCTAACTCTCTCACTCACAGCTTCTCTTTCTCTCTCAGTCACAGCTTTTCTTTCTCTCTCTCTCTCACTCACTCACGCTTCTCTTTCTCTCTCACACAGCTTCTCTTTCTCTCTCTCACTAACTCACAGCTTCTCTTTCTCTCTCTCTCTCACTCACTCACATCTTCTATTTCTCTCTCTCTCACACAGCTTCTCTTTCTCTCTATCTCTCTCACTCACAGCTTCTCTTTTCTCTCTCTCTCACTCACTCACAGCTTCTCTTTCTTTCTCTCTCTCTCTCACTCACTCACATCTTCTATTTCTCTCTCTCTCACACAGCTTCTCTTTCTCTCTCACTCACTCACATCTTCTATTTCTCTCTCTCTCACACAGCTTCTCTTTCTCTCTCTCTCTCACTCACACACAGCTTCTCTCTCTCTGTCTCTCTCACTCACGGCTTCTATTTCTCTCTCTCTCACTAACTCACAGCTTCTCCTTCTCTCTCTCTCACTCACTCACAGCTTCTATTTCTCTCTCACACACACACCTTCTCATTCTCTTTCTCTCTCTCACTCACACACAGCTTCTCTTTCTCTCTCTCTAACTCTCTCACTCACAGCTTCTCTTTCTCTCTCAGTCACAGCTTTTCTTTCTCTCTCTCTCTCACTCACTCACGCTTCTCTTTCTCTCTCTTTCTCTCTCACACAGCTTCTCTTTCTCTCTCTCTCACTAACTCACAGCTTCTCTTCCTCTCTCTCTCACTCACTCACAGCTTCTCTTTCTCTCTCTCTCTCTCACTTACAGCTTCTATTTCTCTCTCTTTCTCTCTCACACAGCTTCTCTTTCTCTCTCTCTCTCTCACTAACTCACATCTTCTCTTTCTCTCTCCCTCTCTCACTCACAGCTTCTCTTTCTCTCTCTCTCACTCACAGCTTCTCTCTCTATGTCTCTCTCACTCACGGCTTCTATTTCTCTCTCTCACTAACTCACAGCTTCTCTTTCTCTCTCACACACACAGCTTTTCTCTCTCTCTCACTCACTCACAGCTTCTATTTCTCTCTCTTTCTCTCTCACTCACGGCTTCTATTTCTCTCTCTCTCACTCACTGCTTCTCTTTCTCTCTCTCTCACTAACACAGCTTCTCTCTCTCTGTCTCTCTCACTCACGGCTTCTATTTCTCTCTCTCTCACTAACTCACAGCTTCTCTTTCTCTCTCTCTCTCACAGCTTCTCTCTCTCTCTCTCTCTCTCTCACTCACTCACACCTTCTATTTCTCTCTCACACACACAGCTTCTCTTTCTCTCTCTCTCACTCACAGCTTCTCTTTCCTCTCTCTCTCACTCACTCACAGCTTCTCTTTCTCTCTCTCTCCCTCACAGCTTCTCTTTCTCTCTCTCACTCACAGCTTCTTTCTCTCTCTCACACAGCTTCTCTTTCTGTCTCTCTCCCTCACAGCTTCTCTTTCTCTCTCTCTCACTCACAGTTTCTTTCTCTCTCTCACACAGCTTCTCTTTCTCTCTCTCTCACTCACTCACAGCTTCTCTCTCTCTGTCTCTCTCACTCACGGCTTCTATTTCTCTCTCTCTCACTAACTCACAGCTTCTCCTTCTCTCTCTCTCACTCACACACAGCTTCTCTTTCTCTCTCTCTCTAACACTCTCACTCCCAACTTCTCTTTCTCTCTCACTCACAGCTTTTCTTTCTCTCTCTCTCTCACTCACTCACGCTTCTCTTTCTCTCTCTTTCTCTCTCACACAGCTTCTTTCTCTCTCTCTCACTAACTCACAGCTTCTCTTTCTCTCTCTCTCACTCACTCACAGCTTCTCTTTCTCTCTCTCTCTCTCACTCACAGCTTCTCTTTCTCTCTCTCACTCACTCACAACTTCTCTCTCTCTGTCTCTCTCACTCACGGCTTCTATTTCTCTCTCTCTCACTAACTCACAGCTTCTCCTTCTCTCTCTCTCACTCACTCACAGCTTCTCTTTCTCTCTCTCTCTCACACCTTCTCATTCTCTCTCTCTCTCTCACTCACTCACAGCTTCTCTTTCTCTCTCTCTCTCACTTACAGCTTCTATTTCTCTCTCTTTCTCTGTCACACAGCTTCTCTTTCTCTCTCACTCTCACTAACTCACATCTTCTCTTTCTCTCTCCCTCTCTCACTCACAGCTTCTCTTTCTCTCTCTCTCACTCACAGCTTCTCTCTCTATGTCTCTCTCACTCACGGCTTCTATTTCTCTCTCTCTCACTAACTCACAGCTTCTCTGTCTCTCTCTCACACACAGCTTTTCTCTCTCTCTCTCACTCACTCACAGCTTCTATTTCTCTCTCTGTCTCTCTCACACACGGCTTCTATTTCTCTCTCTCTCACTAACTCACAGCTTCTCTTTCTCTCTCTCACACAGCTTTTCTCTCTCTCTCCCACTCACTCACAGCTTCTATTTCTCTCTCTTTCTCTCTCACTCACGGCTTCTATTTCTCTCTCTCTCACTAACTCACAGCTTCTCTTTCTCTCTCTCTCTCACAGCTTCTCTCTCTCTCTCTCACTCACTCGCAGTTTCTATTTCTCTCTCTTTCTCTCTCACACAGCTTCTCTTTCTCTCTCTCTCACTAACTCACAGCTTCTCTTTCTCTCTCACACACACAGCTTTTCTCTCTCTCTCACTCACTCATGCCTCTCTTTCTCTCTCTTTCTCTCTCACACAGCTTCTCTTTCTATCTCTCTCACTAACTCACAGCTTCTCTTTCTCTCTCACTCACTCACAGCTTCTCTCTCTCTCTCTCTCACTCACTGATTCTCTTTCTCTCTCTCTCACTCACACAGCTTTTCTCTCTCTGTCTCTCTCACTCACGGCTTCTATTTCTCTCTCTCTCACTAACTCACAGCTTCTCTTTCTCTCTCTCTCTCACAGCTTCTCTCTCTCTCTCACACACACTCACTCACACCTTCTATTTCTCTCTCACACACATAGCTTCTCTTTCTCTCTATCTCTCTCACTCACAGCTTCTCTTTTCTCTGTCTCTCACTCACTCACAGCTTCTCTTTCTCTCTCTCTCCCTCACAGCTTCTCTTTCTCTCTCTATCACTCACAGCTTCTCTTTCTCTTTCTCTCTCTCACTCACAGCTTCTTTCTCTCTCTCACACAGCTTCTCTTTCTCTTTCTCTCACTCACTCACAGCTTCTCTCTCTCTGTCTCTCTCACTCACGGCTTCTATTTCTCTCTCTCTCACTAACTCACAGCTTCTCCTTCTCTCTCTCTCACTCACTCACAGCTTCTCTTTCTCTCTCTCTCTCACAGCTTCTCATTCTCTCTCTGTCTCTCACTCACACACAGCTTCTCTTTCTCTCTCTCTCTAACTCTCTCACTCACAGCTTCTCTTTCTCTCTCAATCACAGCTTTTATTTCTCTCTCTCTCTCACTCACTCACGCTTCTCTTTCTCTCTCTTTCTCTCTCACACAGCTTCTCTCTCTCTATCTCTCTCACTCACTGCTTCTATTTCTCTCTCTCTCACTAACTCACAGCTTCTCTCTCTCTCTCTCAGCTTTTCTCTCTCTCTCTCTCTCACTCACTCACAGCTTCTATTTCTCTCTCTCTCACACACACAGCTTCTCTTTCTCTCTCACTAACTCACAGCTTCTCTTTCTCTCTCTCTCTCACTCACAGCTTCTCTTTCTCTCTCTCTCTCTCACTCACAGCTTCTCTCTCTCTGTCTCTCTCACTCACAGCTTCTATTTCTCTCTCTCTCACTAACTCACAGCTTCTCTTTCTCTCTCTCTCTCACAGCTTTTCTCTCTCTCTCTCTCACTCACTCACAGCTTCTCTTTCTCTCTCTCTCACTCACTCACATCTTCTATTTCTCTCTCGCTCACACAGGTTCTCTTTCTCTCTATCTCTCTCACTCACAGCTTCTCTATTCTCTCTCTCTCACTCACTCACAGCTTCTCTTTCTCTCTCTCCCTCACAGCTTCTCTTTCTCTCTCTCTCTCATTCACAGCTTCTCTTTCTCTTTCTCTCTCTCACTCACAGCTTCTCTCTCTCTCTCACTCACAGCTTCTCTTTCTCTCTCTCTCCCTCACTTACAGCTTCTCTCTCTCTCTCTCTCTAACAGCTTCTATTGGTCTCTCTCTCACTCACAGCTTCTCTCTCTCTCTCTCTCACTCACAGCTTCTCTTTCTCTCTCACTCACAGCTTCTCTTTCTCTCTCACTCACTCACTCACCGCTTCTCTTTTGCTCTCTCACTCACAGCTTCTCTCTCTCTCTCTCACAGCTTCTCTTTCTCTCTCACTCACAACTTCTCTTTCTCTCTCTCACGCACTCACAGCTTTTCTTTCTCTCTCTCTCCACACAGCTTCTCTTTCTCTCTCTCTCTCACTCACAGTTTCTCTTTCTCTCTCTCACTCACAGCTTCGCTTTCTCTCTCTCTCATTCATTCACCGCTTCTCTTTCACTCTCTCACTCACAGCTTCTCTTTCTCTCTCACAGCTTCTTTCTGTCTCTCTCACTCACAGTATCTCTTTCTCTCGCACTCTCACTCACTCAAACCTTCTCTTTCTCTATCTCTCTCACTCACAGCTTCTCTTTCTCTCTCTCACTCACAGCTTCTCTCTCTCTCTCACTCACAGCTTCTCTTTCTCTCTCTCTTGCTCACTCACAGGTTCTATTTCTCTCTCTGTCTCCCTCACTCACAGCTTCTCTTTCTCTCTCACACACACTCACAGATTCTCTTTCTCTCTCTCTCTCTCACTCACAGCTTCTCTCTCTCTGTCTCTCTCACTCACAGCTTCATTTTCTCTCTCTCACACACAAGCTTCTCTATCTCTCTCTCTCTCTCACTCACTCACTCACAACTTCTGTTTCTCTCTGTCTCTCACTAACAGCTTCAATTCCTCTCTCTCTCACAAACTCACAGCTTCTCTCTCTCTGTCTCTCTCACTCACAGCTTCTCTTTCTCTCTCACACACACAGCTTCTCTTTCTCTCTCTCACACACAAGCTTCTCTCTCTCTCTCTCACTCACTCACTCACTCACAACTTCTGTTTCTCTCTGTCTCTCACTAACAGCTTCAATTCCTCTCTCTCTCCCTCACTCACAGCTTCTCTTTCTCTCACACACACACTCACAGATTCTCTTTCTCTCTCTCTCTCTCACTCACAGCTTCTCTCTCTCTGTCTCTCTCACTCACAGCTTCTCTTTCTCTCTCACACACACAGCTTCATTTTCTCTCTCTCACACACAAGCTTCTCTATCTCTCTCTCTCTCTCACTCACTCACTCACAACTTCTGTTTCTCTCTGTCTCTCACTAACAGCTTCAATTCCTCTCTCTCTCACAAACTCACAGCTTCTCCTTCTCTCTCTCTCTCACTCACTCACAGCTTCTCTTTCTCTCTCACACACAGCTTCTCTTTCTCTCTCTCTCTCACTCACAGCTTCTCTCTCTCACACACAGCTTCTCTCTCTTTCTCTCACTTATAGATTCTGTTTCTCTCTCTCTCTCACTCACAGCTTCTCTCTCTCTTACTCACTCCCTGATTCTCTCTCTCTCTCACTCACAGCTTCTCTCTCTTTCTCACTAACTCACTGCTTCTCTTTCTCTCTCTCTCACACTCACAGCTTCTCTTTCTCTCTCTCTCTCACTCACAGCTTCTCTTTCTCTCACACACACACACAGCTTCTGTTTCTCTCTCTCTCTCATTCACAGCTTCTCATTCTCTCTATCTTTCTCACACAGCTTCTTTCTCTCTCACTCACTAACAGCTTCTCCTTCTCTCTCTCTCACACACACACAGCTTCTCTCTCCCTCTCACTCACTTACACCTTCTATTTCTCTCTCTCTCTACACTCACAGCTGCTCTCTCTCTCTCTCACTCACAGCTTCTCTTTCTCTCTCTCTCTCACTCACAGCTTCTCATTCTCTCTCTCACACACACACACAGCTTCTCTCTCTCTCTCACTCACAGTTTCTCTCTCTCTCTCTCTCTCACGGCTTCTCTCTCTCTCTCACTCACAGCTTCTCTTTCTCTCTCACTCACAGCTTCTCTTTCTCTCTCTCTCTCACTCACAGCTTCTCTTTCTCACTCTCTCTCACTCAGATTCTCTCTCTCTCACTCACTCACAGCTTCTCTATCTCTCACTCTCTCTCACTCACAGCTTCTCTCTCTCTCTCTCTCACTCACAGCTTCTCTCTCTCTCTTACTCACTCCCAGCTTCTCTCTCTCTCTCACTCACAGCTTCTCACTCTCTCACTCACTCACACAGCATCTCTTTCTCTCTCACTCACTCACAGCTTCTGTTTCTCTCTCTCTCACACTCACAGCTTCTCTTTCTCTCTCACACACACACAGCTTCTCTCTCTCTCACTTACAGCTTCTCTTTCTCTCTCTCTCTCACTCTCAGCTTCTCTTTCTCTCTCTCTATCACACACACAGCTTCTCTTTCTCTCTCTCTATCACTCACAGCTTCTCTCTCTCACACTAACAGCTTCTCTCTCTCTCTCACTCACAGCTTCTCTTTCTCTCTCACACACACACAGCTACTCTCTCTCTCTCACTTACAACTTCTCTCTCTCTCTCTCAGCTTCTCTTTCTCTCTCTATCACACACACAGCTTCTCTTTCTCTCTCTCTATCACTCACAGCTTCTCTCTCTCACTCACAGCTTCTCTTTCTCTCTCTCTCACTTACACCTTCTATTTCTCTCTGTCTCTCACACACAGCTTCTCTCTCTCTCTTACTCCCTGATTCTCTCTCACTCACTCACTCACTCACTCACTCACAGCTTCTCTTTCTCTCTCTCTCTCACTCACAGCTTCTCTCTCTCTCTCTCTCACTCCCAGCATCTCATTCTCTCTCTCTCACTCTCAGCTTCTCTTTCTCTCTCTCTCACACACACACAGCTTCTCTTTCTCTCTCTCTCACACACACAGCTTCTCTTTCTCTCTCTCTCTCTCTCACACACACATCTTCTCTTTCTCTCTCTGTCTTACTCACAGCTTCTCCTTCTCTCTCTCTCACTCACAGCTTCTCTTTCCCTCTCTCTCTCACTCACAGCTTCTCTTTCTCTCTCTCTCTCACTCATAGCTTCTCTTTCTCTCTCTCTCTCATACACAGCTTCTCTCTCTCACTCACTCACTCACAGCTTCTCTCTCTCTCACTCACTCACTCATAGCTTCTCTTTCTCTCACTCACAGCTTCTCTTTCTCTCGCTCTCTCACTAACAGATTCTCTTTCTCTCTCACACACACACAGCTTCTCTCTCTCTCACTCACAGCTTCTCTTTCTCTCTCACACACACACTCTCAGCTTCTCTTTCTCTCTCTATCACACACACAGCTTCTCTCGCTCTCTCACAGCTTCTCTTTCTTTGTCTCTCTCACTCACAGCTTCTCTCTCACACACACACAGCTTCTCTATCTTTCTCTCACTTACAGCTTCTGTTTCTCTCTCTCTCTCACTCACAGCTTCTCTCTCTCTTACTCACTCCCTGATTCTCTCTCTCTCTCACACTCACTGATTCTCTCTCTTTCTCACTAACTCACAGCTTCTCTTTCTCTCTCTCTCACACACTCACAGCTTCTCTTTCTCTCTCTCTCACTCACAGCTTCTCTTTCTCTCTCTCTCACACACAGCTTCTGTTTCTCTCTCTCTCTCACTCACAGCTTCTCATTCTCTCTCTCTCTCTCACACAGCTTCTTTCTCTCTCACTCACCAACAGCTTCTCCTTCTCTCTCACACACACACACAGCTTCTCTCTCTCTCTCACTCACAGCTTCTCTCTCTTTCTTTCTCTCTCTCACTCACAGCTTCTCTTTCTCTCTCTCTCTCTCTCTAACTCACAGCTTCTCTTTCTCTCTCTCTCTCACTCACAGCTTCTCTCTCTCTCACTCTCTCTCACTCACAGCTTCTCTCTCTCTCTCACTCACTCACAGCTTCTCTTTCTCTCTCTCTCACTTACACCTTCTATTTCTCTCTGTCTCTCACACACAGCTTCTCTCTCTCTCTCTCCCTGATTCTCTCTCACTCACTCACTCACTCACAGCTTCTCTTTCTCTCTCTCTCACTCACAGCTTCTCTCTCTCTCTCTCACTCCCAGCATCTCATTCTCTCTCACACACTCTCAGCTTCTCTTTCTCTCTCTCACACACACACAGCTTCTCTTTCTCTCTCACACACACACACAGCTTCTCTTTCTCTCTCTCTCTCTCTCACACACACACATCTTCTCTTTCTCTCTCTCTCTTACTCACAGCTTCTCCTTCTCTCTCTCACTCACAGCTTCTCTTTCCCTCTCTCTCTCACTCACAGCTTCTCTTTCTCTCTCTCTCTCACTCATAGCTTCTCTTTCTCTCTCTCTCTCATACACAGCTTCTCTCTCTCACTCACTCACTCACAGCTTCTCTCTCTCTCACTCACTCATAGCTTCTCTTTCTCTCACTCACAGCTTCTCTTTCTCTCTCTCTCTTGCTCACTCACAGGTTCTATTTCTCTCTCTGTCTCCCTCACTCACAGCTTCTCTTTCTCTCTCACACACACTCACAGATTCTCTTTCTCTCTCTCTCACTCACAGCTTCTCTCTCTCTGTCTCTCTCACTCACAGCTTCTCTTTCTCTCTCTCTCACACAGCTTCTCTTTCTCTCTCTCACACACACAGGCTTCTCTATCTCTCTCTCTCTCACTCACTCACTCACAACTTCTGTTTCTCTCTGTCTCTCACTAACAGCTTCAATTCCTCTCTCTCTCACAAACTCACAGCTTCTCCTTCTCTCTCTCTCACTCACTCACAGCTTCTCTTTCTCTCTCTCACACAGCTTCTCTTTCTCTCTCTCTCTCACTCACAGCTTCTCTCTCTCACACACAGCTTCTCTCTCTTTCTCTCACTTACAGCTTCTGTTTCTCTCTCTCTCTCACTCACAGCTTCTCTCTCTCTCTTACTCACTCCCTGATTCTCTCTCTCTCACTCACAGCTTCTCTTTCCCTCTCTCTCTCACTCACAGCTTCTCTTTCTCTCTCTCTCTCACTCATAGCTTCTCTTTCTCTCTCTCTCATACACAGCTTCTCTCTCTCACTCACTCACTCACAGCTTCTCTCTCTCTCACTCACTCACTCATAGCTTCTCTTTCTCTCACTCACAGCTTCTCTTTCTCTCGGTCTCTCACTAACAGATTCTCTTTCTCTCTCACACACACACAGCTTCTCTCTCTCTCACTCACAGCTTCTCTTTCTCTCTCTCACACACACTCTCAGCTTTTCTTTCTCTCTCTCTATCACACACAGAGCTTCTCTCTCTCACACACAGCTTCTCTTTCTTTCTCTCTCTCACTCACAGCTTCTCTCTATCACACACACAGCTTCTCTGTCTTTCTCTCACTTACAGCTTCTGTTTCTCTCTCTCTCTCTCACTCACAGCTTCTCTCTCTCTCTTACTCACTCCCTGATTCTCTCTCTCTCACACACTCACAGATTCTCTCTCTTTCTCACTAACTCACAGCTTCTCTTTCTCTCTCACACACACTCACAGCTTCTCTTTCTCTCTCTCTCTCACTCACAGCTTCTCTTTCTCTCTCACACACACACAGCTTCTGTTTCTCTCTCTCTCTCACTCACAGCTTCTCATTCTCTCTCTCTCTCTCACAGCTTCTTTCTCTCTCACTCACCAACAGCTTCTCTTTCTCTCTCTCTCTCTCACACACACAGCTTCTCTCTCTCTCTCACTCACAGCTTCTCTCTCTTTCTTTCTCTCTCTCACTCACAGCTTCTCTTTCTCTCTCTCTCTCTCACTCACAGCTTCTCTTTCTCTCTCTCTCTCACTCACAGCTTCTCTTTATCTCTCTCTCACTCACAGCTTCTCTTTCACTCTCGCTCATTCACAGCTTCTCTCTCTCTCTCTCACTCACAGCTTCTCTTTCTCTCTCCCTCTCACTCACAGCTTCTCTCTCTCTCACTCACAGCTTCTCTCTCTCTCACTCTCTCTCACTCACAGCTTCTCTTTGTCTCTCTCTCTCTTACTCACAGCTTCTCTCTCTCTCTCACTCACAGCCTCTTTCTCTCTCCTACTCAGTCCCAGATTCTCTCTCTCTCTCCCACACAGCTTCTCACTCACTCTCTCACTCACTCACAGCATCTCTTTCTCTCTCTCTCACACACAGCTTCTCTCTCTCTCACTTACAGCTTCTCTTTCTCTCTCTCTCTCTCACTCTCAGCTTCTCTTTCTCTCTCTCTATCACACACACAGCTTCTCTTTCTCTCTCTCTATCACTCACAGCTTCTCTCTCTCTCACTAACAGCTTCTCTCTCTCTCTCACTCACAGCTTCTCTTTCTCTCTCTCACACACAAAGCTACTCTCTCTCTCTCACTTACAACTTCTCTCTCTCTCTCTCAGCTTCTCTTTCTCTCTCTATCACACACAGCTTCTCTTTCTCTCTCTCTATCACTCACAGCTTCTCTCTCTCTCACTCACAGCTTCTCTCTCTGTCACTCACTCACTCACAGCTTCTCTTTCTCTCTCTCTCACTTACACCTTCTATTTCTCTCTGTCTCTCACACACAGCTTCTCTCTCTCTCTTACTCCCTGATTCTCTCTCACTCACTCACTCACTCACAGCTTCTCTTTCTCTCTCTCTCATTCACAGCTTCTCTCTCTCTCTCTCACTCCCAGCATCTCATTCTCTCTCTCTCACTCTCAGCTTCTCTTTCTCTCTCTCTCACACACACAGCTTCTCTTTCTCTCTCTCACACACACAGCTTCTCTTTCTCTCTCTCTCACACACACACTCATCTTCTCTTTCTCTCTCTCTTACTCACAGCATCTCCTTCTCTCTCTCTCACTCACAGCTTCTCTTTCCCTCTCTCTCTCAAGCACAGCTTCTCTTTCTCTCTCTCTCTCACTCATAGCTTCTCTTTCTCTCTCTCATACACAGCTTCTCTCTCTCACTCACTCACTCACAGCTTCTCTCTCTCTCACTCACTCACTCATAGCTTCTCTTTCTCTCACTCACAGCTTCTCTTTCTCTCGCTCTCTCACTAACAGATTCTCTTTCTCTCTCACACACACAGCTTCTCTCTCTCTCACTCACAGCTTCTCTTTCTCTCTCACACACACTCTCAGCTTCTCTTTCTCTCTCTCTATCACACACACAGCTTCTCTCTCTCTCTCTCTCAGCTTCTCTTTCTTTCTCTCTCTCACTCACAGCTTCTCTCTCACACACACACAGCTTCTCTGTCTTTCTCTCAATTACAGCTTCTGTTTCACTCTCTCACTCACTCACAGCTTCTCTCTCTCTCTTACTCACTCCCTGATTCTCTCTCTCTCACACACTCAGAGATTCTCTCTCTTTCTCACTAACTCACAGCTTCTCTTTCTCTCTCACACACACTCACAGCTTCTGTTTCTCTCTCTCTCTCACTCACAGCTTCTCATTCTCTCTCTCTCTCACACACAGCTTCTTTCTCTCTCACTCACCAACAGCTTCTCCTCTCTCTCTCACACACACACACAGCTTCTAACTCTCTCTCTCACTCACAGCTTCTCTCTCTTTCTTTCTCTCTCTCCCTCACAGATTCTCTTTCTCTCTCTCTCTCACTCACAGCTTCTCTTTCTCTCTCTCTCTCACTCACAGCTTCTCTTTATCTCTCTCTCACTCACAGCTTCTCTTTCACTCTCGCTCATTCACAGCTTCTCTCTCTCTCTCTCACTCACAGCTTCTCTTTCTCTCTCCCTCTCACTCACAGCTTCTCTCTCTCTCACTCACAGCTTCTCTCTCTCTCACTCTCTCTCACTCACAGCTTCTCTTTCTCTCTCTCTCTCTCACTCACAGCTTCTCTTTATCTCTCTCTCCCACACAGCTTCTCACTCACTCTCTCACTCACTCACAGCTTCACTTTCTCTCTCTCTCTCACAGGTTCTCTTTCTCTCTCTCTCTCACTCACAGCTTCTCTTTCTCTCTCTCACACAAACAGCTTCTCTCTCTCTCACTCTCAGCTTTTCTTTCTCTCTCTCTATGACTCACACAGCTTCTCTTTCTCTCTCGCTCTCACTCAGCTTCTCTTTCTCTCTCTCTCACTCACAGCTTCTCTCTCTCTCTTTCACTCACAGCTTCTCTTTCTCTCTCTCTCACTTACAACATCTAATTCTCTCTCTCTCACTCACAGCTTCCCCTCTCTCTCCTACTCCCTGATTCTCTCTCACACACAATCACAGCTTCTCTCTCTCTCACTCACAGCTTCTCTTTCTCTCTCTCTCTCACTCACAGCTTCTATTTCTCTCTCTCTCACACACACACAGCTTCTCTTTCTCTCTCTCTCTCTCACTCACAGCTTCTCTTTCTCTCTCTCACTCACAGCTTCTCTTTCTCTCTCTATCTCTCTCTCACTCACAGCTTCTCTTTCTCTCTCTCTCTCACTCACAGCTTCTCTTTCTCTCTCTCACTCACAGCTTCTCTTTCTCTCTCTATCTCTCTCTCACTCACAGCTTCTCTTTCTCTCTCTCTCAATTACTCACAGCTTCTCTCTCTCTCTCTCACTCACTCACAGCTTCTATTTCTCTCTCTATCTCTCTCACTCTCAGCTTCTCCTTACTTTCTCTCTCTCTCTCTCACTCACAGCTTCTCTTTCTCTCTCACTCACTCACAGCTTCTCTTTCTCTCTCTCTCTCACACACAGCTTCTCTTTCTTTCTCTCTCTCACTCATAGCTTCTCTTTCTCTCTCTCACTCACAGCTTCTCTCTCTCTCCCACACACACAGCTTCTCTTTCTCTTTCTCTCTCACTCACACCTTCTCATTCTCTCCCTCTCACTCTCAGCTTCTCTCTCTCTCACTCACTCACAGCTTCTCTTTCCCTCTCTCTCTCACTCACAGCTTCTCTTTCTCTCTCTCTCTCACTCACTCACAGCTTCTCAATCTCTCTCTGTCTCTCTCATTCACAGCTTCTCTTTCTCTTTCTCTCACTAACTCACAGCTTCTCTTTCTCTCTTTCTTACAGCTTCTCTTTCTCTCTCTCTCACTCACTCACAGCTTCTCTTTCTCTCTCTCTCTCACTCACTCACAGCTGCTATTTCTCTCTCACACACACACAGCTTCACTTTTTCTCTATCTCTCTCACTCACAGCTTCTCCTTTCTCTCTCTCTCTCACACTCACAGCTTCTCTTTCTCTCTCTCTCTCTCACTCACAGCTTCTCTTTCTCTCTCACTCACTCACTCACAGCTACTATTTCTGTCTCTCTCACACAAGCTTCACTTTCTCTCTATCTCTCTCACTCACAGCTTCTCCTTTCTTTCTCTCTCTCTCTCACTCACAGCTTGTCTTTCTCTCTCACTCACAGCTTCTCTTTCTCTCTCTCTCAATCATTCACCACTTCTCTTTCACTCTCTCACTCACAGCTTCTCTTTCTCTCTCACACCTTCTCTTTCTCTCTCTCACTCACAGCTTCTCTTTCTCTCGCTCTCTCACTCACTCAAACTTTCTCTTTCTCTATCTCTCTCACTCACTCAGCTTCTGTTTCTCTCTTCACACTCGCAGCTTCTCTTTCTTTCTTGCTCTCACTCACAGCTTCTCTTTCTCTCTCTCTCACTCACAGGTTCTATTTCACTCTCTGTCTCCCTCACTCACAGCTTCTCTATCTCTCTCACTCTCTCACTCACAGCTTCTCTTTCTCTCTCTCACTCACAGCTTCTCTTTCTCTCTCTATCTCTCTCTCACTCACAGCTTCTCTTTCTCTCTCTCTCAATAACTCACAGCTTCTCTCTCTCTCTCACTCACTCACAGCTTCTCTTTCTCTCTCTCTCTCACTCACAGCTTCTCTTTCTCTCTCTCTCACTCACTCACAGCTTCTCAATCTCTCTCTGTCTCTCTCATTCACAGCTTCTCTTTCTCTTTCTCTCACTAACTCACAGCTTCTCTTTCTCTCTCTCTTACAGCTTCTCTTTCTCTCTCTCTCTCTCACTCACTCACAGCTTCTCTTTCTCTCTCTCTCACTCACTCACAGCTACTATTTCTCTCTCACACACACACAGCTTCACTTTTTCTCTATCTCTCTCACTCACAGCTTCTCCTTTCTCTCTCTCTCTCTCTCTCACTCACAGCTTCTCTTTCTCTCTCTCTCTCTCACTCACAGCTTCTCTTTCTCTCTCACACACACAGCTTCTCTTTCTCTTTCTCTCTCTCACTCACAGCTTCTCTCTCTCTCTCTCACTCACAGCTTCTCTTTCTCTCTCTCTGTCACTCACAGCTTCTCTTTCTCTCTCTCTCACTCACAGCTTCTATTTCTATCTCTCTCTCATTCACAGCTTCTCTCTCTCTCTCTCTCACCCACAGCTTCTTTTTTTCTCTCTCTCACTCACTCACAGCTTCTCTTTCTCTCTCTGGCTCTCACACTCACAGCTTCTCTTTCTCTATCTCTCACTCACTCAGAGCTTCTCTTTCTCTCTCTCTCTCTCTCACTCACTCACAGCTTCTCTTTCTCTCTCTCTCTCACTCACAGCTTCTCTTTCTCTCTCTCTCTCTCACCCACTCACAGCTTCTCTCTCTCTGTCTCTCTCACTCACAGCTTACCTCTCTCTCTCACACACAGAGCTTCTCTTTCTCTCTCTCTCACACACACAGAGCTTCTCTTTCTCTCTCTCTCACTCACTCACAGCTTCTCTTTCTCTCTGTCTCTCTCACTCACAGCTTCACTCTCTCTCTCTCTCACTAACTCACAGCTTCTCCTTCTCTCTCTCTCACTCACTCACAGCTTCCCTCTCTCACACAGCTTCTCTCTCTCTCTAACTCTCTCACTCACAGCTTCTCTTTCTCTCTCTCTCACTCACAGCTTCTCTTTCTCTCTCTCTCTCACTCACAGCTTCTCTTTCTCTCTCTCTCTCTCACTCACATTTTCTCTTTCTCTCACTCTCTCTCACTCACAGCTTTTCTTTCTCTCTCTCACTCACTCATTCTCTTTCTCTCTCTGTCTCTCTCACACAGCTTCTCTTTGTCTCTGTCTCACTCACAGCTTCTATTTCTATCTCTCTCTCATTCACAGCTTCTCTCTCTCTCTCTCTCTCACCCACAGCTTCTTTTTGTCTCTCTCTCACTCACTCACAGCTTCTCTTTCTCTCTCTGGCTCTCACACTCACAGCTTCTCTTTCTCTCTCTCTCTCTCTCTCACTCACATCTCTTTCTCTCTAACACACACAGCTTCTCCTTCTCTTTCTCTCTCTCACTCACAGCTTCTCTCTCTCTCTCTCTCTCACTCACAGCTTCTCTTTCTCTCTATCTGTCACTCACAGCTTCTCTTTCTCTCTCTCACACTCACAGCTTCTATTTCTATCTCTCTCTCATTCACAGCTTCTCTCTCTCTCTCACCCACAGCTTCTTTCTCTCTCTCTCTCTCTCACTCACAGCTTTTCTTTCTCTCTCTCACTCTCATGCTTCTCTTTCTCTCTCTGTCTCTCTCACACAGCTTCTCTTTCTCTCTCTCTCACTAACTCACAGCTTCTCTTTCTCTCTCTCTCTCTCACTCACTCACAACTACTATTTCTCTCTCTCACACACACAGCTTCACTTTCTCTCTATCTCTCTCACTCACTCACAGCTTCTCTTTCTCTCTCTCTCACTCACAGCTTCTCTCTCTCTCTCTCTCACAGCTTCTCTTTCACTTTCTCTCTCTCACTCACAGCTTCTCTTTCTCTCTCTCTCACTCACAGCTTCTCTTTCTCTCTCTCACTCACAGCTTCTCTTTCTCTCTCTCTCTCACTCACAGCTTCTATTTCTATCTCTCTCTCATTCACAGCTTCTCTCTCTCTCTCTCTCTCACTCACAGCTTCTCTTTCTCTCTCTCTCACTCACTCACAGCTTCTCTTTCTCCCTCTGGCTCTCGCACTCACAGCTTCTCTTTCTCTCTCTCTCACTCACTCACAGCTTCTCTTTCTCTCTCTCACTCACTCACAGCTTCTCTTTCTCTCTCTCTCTCACTCACAGCTTCTCTTTCTCTCTCACACACACAGCTTCTCTTTCTCTCTCTCACACACACACAGATTCTCTTTCTCTCTCTCTCTCTCACTCACTCACAACTTCTGTTTCTCTCTGTCTCCCTCACTCACAGCTTCAATTACTCTATCTCTCACTAACTCACAGCTTCTCCTTCACTCTCTCTCACTCACTAACAGCTTCTCTTTCTCTCTCTTCCACAGCTTCTCATTCTCTCTCTCTCTCTCACTCACACACAGCTTCTCTTTCTCTCTCTCTCTAACTCTCTCACTCACAGCTTCTCTTTCTCTCTCACTCACAGCTTTTCTTTCTCTCTCTCTCTCACTCACTCACGCTTCTCTTTCTCTCTCTGTCTCTCTCACACAGCTTCTCTTTCTCGCTCTCTCACAAACTCACAGCTTCTCTTTCTCTAACTCTCACTCACTCACAGCTTCTCTTTCTCTCTCTCTCTCTCACTCACAGCTTCTCTTTCTCTCGATCGCTCACTCACTCACAGCTTCACTCTCTCTCTGTCTCTCTCACTTACGGCTTCTATTTCTCTCTCTCTCACTAACTAACAGCTTCTCTTTCTCTCTCTCTCTCACAGCTTTTGTCTCTCTCACTCACTCACTCACAGCTTCTCTTTCTCTCTCTCTCACTCACTCACCGCTTCTCTTTTGCTCTCTCACTCACAGCTTCTCTTTCTCTCTCTCTCTCACACCTTCTCTTTCTTTCTCACTCCCAACTTCTCTTTCTCTCTCTCTCTCACTCACTCACTCACTCACAGATTCTCTTTCTCTCTCTCTCCACACAGCTTCTCTCTCTCTCTCTCTCACAAACCCACAGCTTCTCTTTCTCTAACTCTCACTCACTCACAGCTTCTCTTTCTCTCTCTCTCTCTCACTCACAGTATCTCTTTCTCTCGCTCTCTCACTCACTCAAACCTTCACTTTCTCTATCTCTCTCACTCATAGCTTCTCTTTCTCTCTCTCACTCACAGCTTCTCTCTCTCTCTCACTCACAGCTTCTCTTTCTCTCTCTCTCTTGCTTACCCACAGGTTCTATTTCTCTCTCTGTCTCCCTCACTCACAGCTTCTCTTTCTCTCTCTCTCACTCACAGCTTCTCTTTTGCTTTCTCTCTCTCACTCACAGCTTCTCTTTCTCTCTCTCACACACACAGCTTCTCTTTCTCTCTCTCTCTCAATCACAGCTTCTCTTTCTCTCTCTCTCTCATTCACAGCTACTCTTTCTCTCTCACACACACAGCTTCTCTCTCTCTCTCTCACTCACAGCTTCTCTTTCTCTCTCTTGCTCACTCACAGGATATATTTCTCTCTCTGTCTCCCTCACTCAAAGCTTCTCTTTCTCTCTCTCTCACTCACAGCTTCTCTCTCTCTCTCTCTCTCTCACTCACAGCTTCTCTTTCTCTCTCTCACTCACACCTTCTCTTTCTCTCTCTCTCACTCACAACTTCTCTTTCTCTCTCTCTCTCACTCACAGCTTCTCGTTCTCTCTCTCTCTCTCACTCACAGCTTCTCTTTCTCTCTCTCTCCCTCACAGCTTATCTTTCTCTCTATCTCTCACTCACAGCTTCTCTTTCTCTTTCTCTCTCTCACTCACAGCTACTCTTTCTTTCTCTCCCTCACTCACTCACTCACAGCTTCTCTTTCTCTCTCTGTCTCTCTCACTCACTGCTTCTCCTTCTCTCTGTCTCACTGACTCACAGCTTCTCTCTCTCTCTCTCACTCACTCACAGCTTCTCTTTGTCTCACTCACACAACTTCTGTTTCTCTCTCTCTCACTCACAGCTTCAATTTCTCTCTCTCTCACTAACTCACAGCTTCTCCTTCTCTCTCTCTCTCACTCACTCACAGCTTCTCTTTCTCTCTCTCTCTCACAGCTTCACATTCTCTCTCTCTCACTCACACACAGCTTCTCTTTCTCTCTCTCTCTAACTCTCTCACTCACAGCTTCTCTTTCTCTCTCACTCACAGCTTTTCTTTCTCTCTCTCTCACTCACACACGCTTCTCTTTCTCTCTCTGTCTCTCTCACACAATTTCTCTTTCTCTCTCACTCACTAACTCACAGCTTCTCTTTCTCTAACTGTCACTCACTCACAGCTTCTCTTTCTCTCTCTCTCTCTCACTCACAGCTTCTCTTTCTCTCTCTCTCTCACTCACTCACAGCTTCTCTCTCTCTGTCTCTCTCACTCACGGCTTCTATTTCTCTCTCTCTCACTAACTCACAGCTTCTCTTTCTCTCTCTCTCTCTCACACAGCTTTTCTCTCTCTCTCTCTCTCACTCACACACGCTTCTCTTTCTCTCTCTGTCTCTCACACAAAATTTCTCTTTCTCTCTCACTCACTAACTCACAGCTTCTCTTTCTCTAACTGTCACTCACTCACAGCTTCTCTTTCTCTCTATCTCTCTCACTCACAGCTTCTCTTTTCTCTCTCTCACTCACTCACAGCTTCTCTTTCTCTCTCTCTCTCACTCGAAGCTTCTCTTTCTCTCTCTCACTCACAGCTTCTCCCTCTCCCTCCCTCACAGCTTCTCTTTCTCTCTCTCTCCCTCACAGCTTCTCTTTCTCTCTCTCTCTCTAACAGCTTCTATTGGTCTCTCTCTCTCACTCACAGCTTCTCTCTCTCTCACTCACTCACAGCTTCTCTTTCTCTCTCACTCACAGCTTCTCTTTCTCTCTCTCTCACTCACTCACCGCTTCTCTTTTGCTCTCTCACTCACGGCTTCTCTTTCTCTCTCTCACACACAGCTTCTCTTTCTTTCTCACTCACAACTCTTTCTCTCACTCACTCAATCACTCACTCACAGCTTCTCTTTCTCTCTCTCTCTACACAGCTTCTCTTTCTCTCTCTCTCTCTCTAACAGTTTCTCTTTCTCTCTCTCTCTCACTCACAGCTTCGCTTTCCCTCTCTCTCACTCATTCACCGCTTCTCTTTCACTCTCTCACTCATAGCCTCTCTTTCTCTCTCACAGCTTCTTTCTCTCTCTCTCTCTAACAGCTTCTATTGGTCTCTCTCTCTCTCACTCACAGCTTCTCTCTCTCCATCTCACTCACAGCTTCTCTCTCTCACTCACAGCTTCTCTTTCTCTCTCTCTTGCTCACTCACAGGTTCTATTTCTCTCTCTGTCTCCCTCACTCACAGCTCTTTCTCTCTTTCTCTCTCACTCACAGCTTCTCTTTTGCTTTCTCTCTCTCACTCACAGCTTCTCTTTCTCTCTCTCTCACTCACAGCTTCTCTTTCTCTCTCTCTCTCATTCACAGCTACTCTTTCTCTCTCTCTCACAGCTTCTCTCTCTCTCTCACAGCTTCTCTTTCTCTCTCTCTCTTGCTCACTCACAGGTTCTGTTTCTCTCTCTGTCTCCCTCACTCACAGCTTCTCTTTCTCTCTCTCTCACTCACAACTTCTCTTTCGCTTTCTCTCTCTCACTCACAGCTTCTCTTTCTCTCTCTCACTCACAGCTTCTCTCTCTCCCTCTCTCTCTCTCAGCGTCTCTTCCTCTCTCTCACTCACAGCTTCTCTTTCTCTCTCTCTCTCTCACTCACAGCTTCTCTTTCTCTCTCTCTCTTTCACTCACAGCTTCTCTTTCTCTCTCTCTCTCACTCACATCTTCTATTTCTCTCTCTCTCTCACAGCTTCTCTTTCTCTCTATCTCTCTCACTCACAGCTTCTCTTTTCTCTCTCTCTCTCTCCCTCACTCACAGCTTCTCTTTCTCTCTCTCTCCCTCACAGCTTCTCTTTCTCTCTCTCTCTCACTCACAGCTTCTCTTTCTCTTTCTCTCTCTCACTCACAGCTTCTCTTTCTTTCTCTCCCTCACTCACTCACTCACAGCTTCTCTTTCTCTCTCTGTCTGTCTCACTCACTGCTTCTCTTTCTCTCTGTCTCACTGACTCACAGCTTCTCTCTCTCTCTCTCACTCACTCACAGCTTCTCTTTCTCTCTTTCTCTCACTCACTCACAGCTTCTCTTTCTCTCTCTCACTCACTCACAGGTTCTATTTCTCTCTCTCACACAGCTTCTCTTTCTCTCTATCTCTCTCACTCACAGCTTCTCTTTTCTCTCTCTCTCTCTCATTCACAGCTACTCTTTCTCTCTCTCACTCACTAACAGCTTCTCTTTCTCTCTCTGTCTCTCTCACTCACTGCTTCTCTTTCTCTCTCTCACTCACTCACAGCTTCTCTCTCTCTCTCACTCACAGCTTCTCTCTCTCTCTCTCACTCACTCACAGCTTCTCTTTCTCTCTCTCACACAGCTTCTCTTTCACTCTCTCTCTCACACACAGTTTCTCTTTCTCTCTCTCTATAACTCACTCACAACTTCTGTTTCTCTCTGTCTCTCACTCACAGCTTCAATTTCTCTCTCTCTCACTAACTCACAGCTTCTCCTTCTCTCTCTCTCACTCACAGCTTCTCTTTCTCTTTCTCTCTCACAGCTTCTCATTCTCTCTCTCTCTCACTCACACACAGCTTCTCTCTCTCTCTCTCTCTAACTCTCTCACTCACAGCTTCTCTTTCTCTCTCACTCACAGCCTTTCTTTCTTTCTCACTCACTCACGCTTCTCTTTCTCTCTCTGACTCTCTCACACAGCTTCTCTTTCTCTCTCTATCTCTCTAACTCACAGTTTCTCTTTCTCTCTCTCTCACTCACTCACAGCTTCTCTCTCTGTCTCTCTCACTCACGGCTTCTATTTCTCTCTCTCACTCTCACAGCTACTTTTTCTCTCGCTCACACACACAGCTTTTCTCTCTTTCTCTCTCTCACTCACTCACAGCTTCTCTTTATCTCTCTCTCACACTCACTCACATCTTCTATTTCTCTCTCTCTCACACAGCTTCTCTTTCTCTCTATCTCTCTGACTCACAGGTTCTATTTCACTCTCTGTCTCCCTCACTCACAGCTTCACTCTCTCTCTCTCTCACTCACAGCTTCTCTTTCTCATTCTCTCTCTCACTCACAGCTTCTCTCTCTCTCTCTCACTCACAGCTTCCCTCTCTCTCTCTCTCTCACTCACTCACTCACTCAATCACAGCTTCTCTTTCTCTCTCTGTCTCTCTCCCTCACAGCTTCTCTTTCTCTCTCTCTCACTCACTCACATCTTCTATTTCTCTCTCTTTCTCACAGCTTCTCTTTCTCTCTATCTCTCTCTCTCACAGCTTCTCTCTCTCTCTCTCACTCACAGCTTCTCTTTCTCTCTCACTCACAGCTTCTCTTTCTCTCTCTCTCACTTACTCACCGCTTCTCTTTTGCTCTCTCACTCACAGCTTCTCTTTCTCTCTCTCTCCACACAGCTTCTCTCTCTCTCTCTAACAGTTTTTCTTTCTCTCTCTCTCTCACTCACAGCTTCGCTTTCCCTCTCTCTCACTCATTCACCGCTTCTCTTTCACTCTCTCACTCATAGCTTCTCTTTCTCTCTCACAGCTTCTTTCTCTCTCTCTCACTCACAGTATCTCTTTCTCTCACTCTCTCACTCACTCAAACCTTCACTTTCTCTATCTCTCTCACTCATAGCTTCTCTCTCTCTCTCTCACTCACTCACAGCTTCTCTTTCTCTCTCTCTCTTGCTCACTCACAGGATCTATTTCTCTCTCTGTCTCCCTCACTCACAGCTTCTCTTTCTCTCTCTCTCTCTCACTAACAGCTTCTCTTTTGCTTTCTCTCTTTCACTCACAGCTTCTCTCTCTCTCTCTCTCTCTCACTCACAGCTTCTCTTTCTCTCTCTCACTCACAGATTCTCTTTCTCTCTCTCTCATTCACAGCTACTCTTTCTCTCTCTCACACACAGCTTCTCTCTCTCTCACTCACTCACAGCTTCTCTTTCTCTCTCTCTCTTGCTCACTCACAGGTTCTATTTCTCTCTCTGTCTCCCTCACTCAAAGCTTCTCTTTCTCTCTCTCTCTCTCACTCACAGCTTCTCTTTCTCTCTCTCTCTCACTCACAGCTTCTCTCTCTCTCTCTCTCACTCACAGCTTCTCTTTCTCTCTCTCACTCACAGCTTCTCTTTCTCTCTCTATCTCTCTAACTCACAGCTTCTCTTTCTCTCTCTCTGACTCACTCACAGCTTCTCTCTCTGTCTCTCTCACTCACGGCTTCTATTTCTCTCTCTCTCACTCTCACAGCTACTCTTTCTCTCTCTCCCTCACAGCTTTTCTCTCTTTCTCTCTCTCACTCACTCACAGCTTCTCTTTATCTCTCTCTCACTCACTCACATCTTCTATTTCTCTCTCTTTCTCTCTCACAGCTTCTCTTTCTCTTTCTCTCTGACTCACAGGTTCTATTTCACTCTCTGTCTCCCTCACTCACAGCTTCTCTCTCTATCTCTCTCACTCACAGCTTCTCTTTCTCATTCTCTCAGTCACTCACAGCTTCTCTCTCTCTCTCACTCACAGCTTCCCTCTCTCTCTCTCTCTCTCACTCACTCACTCACAGCTTCTCTTTCTCTCTCTGTCTCTCTCCCTCCCAGCTTCTCTTTCTCTCTCTCTCTCTAACAGCTTCTATTGGTCTCTCTCTCTCACTCACAGCTTCTCTCTCTCCATCTCACTCACAGCTTCTCTTTCTCTCTCACTCACAGCTTCTCTCTCTCTCTCTCACTCACAGCTTCTCTTTCTCTCTCTCTCTTGCTCACTCACAGGTTCGATTTCTCTCTCTATCTCCCTCACTCCCAGCTTCTCTTTCTCTCTCTCTCTCTCACTCACAGCTTTTTTGCTTTCTCTCTTTCACTCACAGCTTCTCTTTCTCTCTCTCTCTCTCACTCACAGCTTCTCTTTCTCTCTCTCTCTCTCACTCACAGATTCTCTTTCTCTCTCTCTCATTCACAGCTACTCTTTCTCTCTCTCACACACAGCTTCTCTCTCTCTCTCACTCACAGCTTCTCTTTCTCTCTCTCTCTTGCTCACTCACAGGTTCTATTTCTCTCTCTGTCTCCCTCACTCAAAGCTTCTCTTTCTCTCTCTCTCTCTCACTCACAGCTTCTCTTTCGCTTTCTCTCTCTCACTCACAGATTCTCTTTCTCTCTCTCTCACTCACAGCATCTCTCTCTCTCTCACTCACAGCTTCTCTTTCTCTCTCTCACTCACAGCTTCTCTCTCTCTCTCACTCACATCTTCTATTTCTCTCTCTCTCACAGCTTCTCTTTCTCTCTATCTCTTTCACTCACTCACTCACAGGTTCTATTTCTCTCTCTCACACAGCTTCTCTTTCTCTCTATCTCTCTCACTCACAGCTTCTCTTTTCTCTCTCTCTCTCATTCACAGCTACTCTTTCTCTCTCTCACTCACTAACAGCTTCTCTTTCTCTCTCTGTCTCTCTTACTCACTGCTTCTCTTTCTCTCTCTCACTCACTCACAGCTTCTCTCTCTCTCACTCACAGCTTCTCTCTCTCTCTCACTCACTCACAGATTCTCTTTCTCTCTCACACACACAGCTTCTCTTTAACTCTCTCTCTGACACACAGTTTCTCTTTCTCTCTCTCTATAACTCACTCACAACTTCTGTTTCTCTCTGTCTCTCACTCACAGCTTCAATTTCTCTCTCTCACTAACTCACAGCTTCTCCTTCTCTCTCTCTCACTCACACCTTCTCTTTCTCTCTCTCTCTCACAGCTTCTCATTCTCTCTCTCTCTCTCACTCACACACAGCTTCTCTTTCTCTCTCTCTCTAACTCTCTCACTCACAGCTTCTCTTTATCTCTCACTCACAGCTTTTCTTTCTCTCTCACTCACTCACACTTCTCTTTCTCTCTCTGTCTCTCTCACACAGCTTCTTTTTCTCTCTCTCTCACTAACTCACAGCTTCTCTTTCTCTCTCTCTCACTCTCACAGCTACTCTTTCTCTCTCTCTCTCACAGCTTTTCTCTCTTTCTCTCTCTCACTCACTCACAGCTTCTCTTTATCTTTCTCTCACACTCACTCACATCTTCTATTTCTCTCTCTCTCTCACAGCTTCTCTTTCTCTCTATCTCTCTGACTCACAGGTTCTATTTCACTCTCTGTCTCCCTCACTCACAGCTTCTCTCTCTATCTCTCTCACTCACAGCTTCTCTTTCTCATTCTCTCTCTCACTCACAGCTTCTCTCTCTCTCTCTCACTCACAGCTTCCCTCTCTCTCTCTCTCTCACTCACTCACTCACTCACAGCTTCTCTTTCTCTCTCTGTCTCTCTCCCTCACAGCTTCTCTTTCTCTATCTCTCTAACAGCTTCTATTGGTCTCTCTCTCTCTCCCTCACAGCTTCTCTCTCTCTCTCTCACTCACAGCTTCTCTTTCTCTCTCACTCACAGCTTCTCTTTCTCACTCTCTCACTCACTCACCGCTTCTCTTTTGCTCTCTCACTCACAGATTCTCTTTCTCTCTCTCTCCACACAGCTTCTCTCTTTCTCTCTCTCTAACAGTTTCTCTTTCTCTCTCTCTCTCACTCACAGCTTCGCTTTCCCTCTCTCTCACTCATTCACCGCTTCTCTTTCACTCTCTCACTCATAGCTTCTCTTTCTCTCTCACAGCTTCTTTCTCTCTCTCTCACTCACAGTATCTCTTTTTCTCACTCTCTCACTCACTCAAACCTTCACTTTCTCTATCTCTCTCACTCATAGCTTCTCTTTCTCTCTCTCACTCACAGCTTCTCTCTCTCTCTCTCTCTCACTCACAGCTTCTCTTTCTCTCTCTCTCTTGCTCACTCACAGGTTCTATTTCTCTCTCTATCTCCCTCACTCACAGCTTCTCTTTCTCTCACTCACTCACTCACAGCTTCTCTTTCTCTCTCTCTCTCACTCACAGATTCTCTTTCTCTCTCTCTCATTCACAGCTACTCTTTCTCTCTCTCTCTCACAGCTTCTCTCTCTCTCACTCACAGCTTCTCTTTCTCTCTCTCTCTTGCTCACTCACAGGTTCTATTTCTCTCTCTGTCTCCCTCACTCAAAGCTTCTCTTTCTCTCTCTCTCACTCACAGCTTCTCTTTCTTTCTCACTCACAGCTTCTCTTTCTCTCTCTCTCTCTCACTCACAGCTTCTCTTTCTCTCTCTCTCTCTCACTCACAGCTTCTCTTTCTCTCTCTCTCACTCACATCTTCTATTTCTCTCTCACACACAGCTTCTCTTTCTCTCTATCTCTCTCACTCACAGCTTCTCTTTTCTCTCTTTCTCACTCACTCACAGCTTCTCTTTCTCTCTCTCTCCCTCACAGCTTCTCTTTCTCTCTCTCTCTCACTCACAGCTTCTCTTTCTCTCTCTCTCTCACTCACAGCTTCACTTTCTTTCTCTCCCTCACTCACTCACTCACAGCAACTTTTCTCTCTCTGTCTCTCTCACTCACTGCTTCTCTTTCTCTCTGTCTCACTGACTCACAGCTTCTCTCTCTCTCACTCACTCACATCTTCTCTTTCTCTCTTTCTGTCACTAACTCACAACTTCTGTTTCTCTCTCTCTCACTAACTCACAGCTTCTCCTTCTCTCTCTCTCACTCACTCACACCTTCTCTTTCTCTCTCTCACACAGCTTCTCATTCTCTCTCTCTCTCACTCACACACAGCTTCTCTTTCTCTCTCTCTGTAACTCTCTCACTCACAGCTTCTCTTTCTCTCTCCCTCACAGCTTTTCTTTCTCTCTCTCTCACTCACTCACGCTTCTCTTTCTCACTCTGTCTCTCTCACACAGCTTCTCTTTCTCTCTCTCTCACTAACTCACAGCTTCTCTTTCTCAAACTCTCACTCACTCACAGCTTCTCTTTCTCTCTCTATCTCTCTAACTCACAGCTTCTCTTTCTCTCTCTCACTCACTCACAGCTTCTCTCTCTGTCTCTCTCACTCACAGCTTCTATTTCTCTCTCTCTCTCACTCTCACAGCTACTGTTTCTCTCTCTCTCACAGCTTTTCTCTCTTTCTCTCTCTCACTCACTCACAGCTTCTCTTTATCTCTCTCTCTCACTCACTCACATCTTCTATTTCTCTCTCTCTCTCACAGCTTCCCTTTCTCTCTATCTCTCTGACACAGGTTCTATTTCACTCTCTGTCTCCCTCACTCACAGCTTCTATCTCTATCTCTCTCACTCACAGCTTCTCTTTCTCATTCTCTCTCTCACTCACAGCTTCTCTCTCTCACACACACACTCACAGCTTCCCTCTCTCTCTCTCTCTCACTCACTCACTCACAGCTTCTCTTTCTCTCTCTGTCTCTCTCCCTCACAGCTTCTCTTTCTCTCTCTCTCTAACAGCTTCTATTGGTCTCTCTCTCTCTCACTCACAGCTTCTCTCTCTCTATCTCACTCACAGCTTCTCTTTCTCTCTCACTCACAGCTTCTCTTTCTCTCTCTCACTCACTCACCGCTTCTCTTTTGCTCTCTCACTCACAGCTTCTATTTCTCTCTCTCTCCACACAGCTTCTCTCTCTCTCTCTCTCTAACAGTTTCTATTTCTCTCTCTCTCTCCCTCACAGCTTCGCTTTCCCTCTCTCTCACTCATTCACCGCTTCTCTTTCACGCTCACTCATAGCTTCTCTTTCTCTCTCACAGCTTCTTTCTCTCTCTCCCACTCACAGTATCTCTTTCTCTCACTCACTCACTCACTCAAACCTTCAATTTCTCTATCTCTCTCACTCATAGCTTCTCTTTCTCTTTCTCACTCACAGCTTCTCTTTCTCTCTCTCTCACTCACAGCTTCTCTTTCTCTCTCTTGCTCACTCACAGGTTCTATTTCTCTCTCTATCTCCCTCACTCACAGCTTCTCTTTCTCTCTCTCTCTCACTCACAGCTTCTCTTTCTCTCTCTCTCTCTCACAGCTTCTCTTTCTCTCTCTCTCTCACTCACATCTTCTATTTCTCTCTCTCTCACAGCTTCTCTTTCTTTCTCTCCCTCACTCACTCACTCACAGCTACTCTTTCTCTCTCTGTCTCTCTCACTCACTGCTTCTCTTTCTCTCTCTCTCTCACTCACAGCTTCTCTCTCTCTCTCACTCACTCACATCTTCTCTTTCTCTCTTTCTGTCACTAACTCACAACTTCTGTTTCTCTCTCTCTCACTAACTCACAGCTTCTCCTTCTCTCTCTCTCACTCACTCACAGCTTGTCTTTCTCTCTCTCTCACAGCTTCTCTCTCTCTCTCTCTCTCTCTCACTCACACACAGCTTCTCTTTCTCTCTCTCTCTTGCTCACTCACAGGTTCTATTTCTCTCTCTATCTCCCTCACTCACAGCTTCTCTTTCTCTCTCTCTCACTCACAGCTTCTCTTTCTCTCTCTCTCTCACTCACAGATTCTCTTTCTCTCTCTCTCATTCACAGCTACTCTCTCTCTCTCTCTCACAGCTTCTCTCTCTCTCTCACTCACAGCTTCTCTTTCTCTCCCTCTCTTGCTCACTCACAGGTTCTATTTCTCTCTCTGTCTCCCTCACTCAAAGCTTCTGTTTCTCTCTCTCTCACTCACAGCTTCTCTTTCGCTTTCTCTCTCTCACTCACAGCTTCTCTTTCTCTCTCTCTCACTCACTCACAGCATCTCTTTCTCTCTCTCTCTCTCACTCACAGCTTCTCTTTCTCTCTCTCACTCACAGCTTCTCTTTCTCTCTCTCTCTCTCACTCACAGCTTCTCTTTCTCTCTCTCTCTCACACTCACAGGTTCTTTCTCTTTCTCTCTCTCACATCTTCTATTTCTCTCTCTCTCACAGCTTCTCTTTCTCTCTATCTCTCTCACTCACAGCTTCTCTTTTCTCTCTTTCTCACTCACTCACAGCTTCTCTTTCTCTCTCTCTCCCTCACAGCTTCTCTTTCTCTCTCTCTCTCCCTCACAGCTTCTCTTTCTCTCTCTCTCTCACTCACAGCTTCTCTTTCTTTCTTTCCTCACTCACTCACTCACAGCTACTCTTTCTCTCTCTGTCTCTCTCACTCACTGCTTCTCTTTCTCTCTGTCTCACTGACTCACAGCTTCTCTCTCTCTCTCACTCACTCACATCTTCTCTTTCTCTCTTTCTGTCACTAACTCACAACTTCTGTTTCTCTCTCTCTCACTAACTCACAGCTTCTCCTTCTCTCTCTCTCACTCACTCACAGCTTCTCTTTCTCTCTCTCTCACAGCTTCTCATTCTCTCTCTCTCTCACTCACACACAGCTTCTCTTTCTCTCTCTCTGTAACTCTCTCACTCACAGCTTCTCTTTCTCTCTCCCTCACAGCTTTTCTTTCTCTCTCTCTCACTCACTCACGCTTCTCTTTCTCATTCTGTCTCTCTCACACAGCTTCTCTTTCTCTCTCTCTCACTAACTCACAGCTTCTCTTTCTCTCTCACTCACTCACAGCTTCTCTTTCTCTCTCTATCTCTCTAACTCACAGCTTCTCTTTCTCTCTCTCACTCACAGCTTCTCTCTCTCGCTCTCTCACTCACAGCTTCTCTTTCTCTCTCTCTCTTGCTCACTCACAGGTTCTATTTCTCTCTCTATCTCCCTCACTCACAGCTTCTCTTTCTCTCTCTCTCTCACTCACAGCTTCTCTTTCTCTCTCTCTCTCACTCACAGATTCTCTTTCTCTCTCTCTCATTCACAGCTACTCTTTCTCTCTCTCACACACAGCTTCTCTCTCTCTCTCTCACTCACAGCTTCTCTTTCTCTCTCTCTCTTGCTCACTCACAGGTTCTATTTCTCTCTCTGTCTCCCTCACTCAAAGCTTCTCTTTCTCTCTCTCTCTCTCACTCACAGCTTCTCTTTCACTTTCTCTCTCTCACTCACAGCTTCTCTTTCTCTCTCTGACTCACAGCTTCTCTTTCTCTCTCTCTCTCACTCACAGCTTCTCTTTCTCTCTCTCTCACTCACAGCTTCTCTCTCTCTCTCTCTCACTCACTCACATCTTCTATTTCTCTCTCTCTCACAGCTTCTCTTTCTCTCTATCTCTCTCACTCACAGCTTCTCTTTTCTCTCTTTCTCACTCACTCACAGCTTCTCTTTCTCTCTCTCTCATTCACAGCTACTCTTTCTCTCTCTCACACACAGCTTCTTTCTCTCTTACTCACAGCTTCTCTTTCTCTCTCTCTCTTGCTCACTCACAGGTTCTATTTCTCTCTCTGTCTCCCTCACTCAAAGCTTCTCTTTCTCTCTCTCTCTCACTCACAGCTTCTCTTTCGCTTTCTCTCTCTCACTCACAGCTTCTCTTTCTCTCTCTCTCTCACTCTCAGCTTCTCTTTCTCTCTCTCTCTCTCACTCACAGCTTCTCTTTCTCTCTCTCACTCACAGCTTCTCTTTCTCTCTCTATCTCTCTAACTCACAGCTTCTCTTTCTCTCTCTCTCACTCACTCACAGCTTCTCTCTCTGTCTCTCTCACTCACGGCTTCTATTTCTCTCTCTCTCTTGCTCACTCACAGGTTCTATTTCTCTCTCTGTCTCCCTCACTCACAGCTCTTTCTCTCTTTCTCTCTCACTCACAGCTTCTCTTTTGCTTTCTCTCTCTCACTCACAGCTTCTCTTTCTCTCTCTCTCACTCACAGCTTCTCTTTCTCTCTCTCTCTCACTCGCAGCTTCTCTTTCTCTCTCTCTCTCATTCACAGCTACTCTTTCTCTCTCTCTCACAGCTTCTCTCTCTATCTCACAGCTTCTCTTTCTCTCTCTCTCTTGCTCACTCACAGGTTCTATTTCTCTCTCTGTCTCCCTCACTCACAGCTTCTCTTTCTCTCTCTCTCACTCACAGCTTCTCTTTCGCTTTCTCTCTCTCACTCACAGCTTCTCTTTCTCTCTCTCACTCACAGCTTCTCTCTCTCCCTCTCTCTCTCAGCGTCTCTTCCTCTCTCTCACTCACAGCTTCTCTTTCTCTCTCTCTCTCACTCACAGCTTCTCTTTCTCTCTCTCTCTTTCACTCACAGCTTCTCTTTCTCTCTCTCTCTCACTCACATCTTCTATTTCTCTCTCTCTCTCACAGCTTCTATTTTCTCTCTCTCTCTCTCTCCCTCACTCACAGCTTCTCTTTCTCTCTCTCTCCCTCACAGCTTCTCTTTCTCTCTCTCTCTCACTCACAGCTTCTCTTTCTCTTTCTCTCTCTCACTCACAGCTTCTCTTTCTTTCTCTCCCTCACTCACTCACTCACAGCTTCTCTTTGTCTCTCTGTCTGTCTCACTCACTGCTTCTCTTTCTCTCTGTCTCACTGACTCACAGCTTCTCTCTCTCTCTCTCACTCACTCACAGCTTCTCTTTCTCTCTTTCTCTCACTCACTCACAGCTTCTCTTTCTCTCTATCTCTCTCACTCACAGCTTCTCTTTTCTCTCTCTCTCTCTCATTCACAGCTACTCTTTCTCTCTCTCACTCACTAACAGCTTCTCTTTCTCTCTCTGTCTCTCTCACTCACTGCTTCTCTTTCTCTCTCTCACTCACTCACAGCTTCTCTCTCTCTCTCACTCACAGCTTCTCTCTCTCTCTCTCACTCACTCACAGCTTCTCTTTCTCTCTCACACACACAGCTTCTCTTTCACTCTCTCTCTCACACACAGTTTCTCTTTCTCTCTCTCTATAACTCACTCACAACTTCTGTTTCTCTCTGTCTCTCACTCACAGCTTCAATTTCTCTCTCTCTCACTAACTCACAGCTTCTCCTTCTCTCTCTCTCACTCACAGCTTCTCTTTCTCTTTCTCTCTCACAGCTTCTCATTCTCTCTCTCTCTCTCTCACTCACAGCTTCTCTTTCTCTCTCTATCTCTCTAACTCACAGCTTCTCTTTCTCTCTCTCTCACTCACTCACAGCTTCTCTCTCTGTCTCTCTCACTCACGGCTTCTATTTCTCTCTCTCTCTTGCTCACTCACAGGTTCTATTTCTCTCTCTGTCTCCCTCACTCACAGCTCTTTCTCTCTTTCTCTCTCACTCACAGCTTCTCTTTTGCTTTCTCTCCCTCACTCACAGCTTCTCTTTCTCTCTCTCTCACTCACAGCTTCTCTTTCTCTCTCTCTCACTCGCAGCTTCTCTTTCTCTCTCTCTCTCATTCACAGCTACTCTTTCTCTCTCTCTCACAGCTTCTCTCTCTCTCTCACAGCTTCTCTTTCTCTCTCTCTCTTGCTCACTCACAGGTTCTATTTCTCTCTCTGTCTCCCTCACTCACAGCTTCTCTTTCTCTCTCTCTCACTCACAGCTTCTCTTTCGCTTTCTCTCTCTCACTCACAGCTTCTCTTTCTCTCTCTCACTCACAGCTTCTCTCTCTCCCTCTCTCTCTCTCAGCGTCTCTTCCTCTCTCTCACTCACAGCTTCTCTTTCTCTCTCTCTCACACTCACAGCTTCTCTTTCTCTCTCTCTCTTTCACTCACAGCTTCTCTTTCTCTCTCTCTCTCACTCACATCTTCTATTTCTCTCTCTCTCACAGCTTCTCTTTCTCTCTATCTCTCTCACTCACAGCTTCTCTTTTCTCTCTCTCTCTCTCCCTCACTCACAGCTTCTCTTTCTCTCTCTCTCCCTCACAGCTTCTCTTTCTCTCTCTCTCTCACTCACAGCTTCTCTTTCTCTTTCTCTCTCTCACTCACAGCTTCTCTTTCTTTCTCTCCCTCCCTCACTCACTCACAGCTTCTCTTTCTCTCTCTGTCTGTCTCACTCACTGCTTCTCTTTCTCTCTGTCTCACTGACTCACAGCTTCTCTCTCTCTCTCTCACTCACTCACAGCTTCTCTTTCTCTCTTTCTCTCACTCACTCACAGCTTCTCTTTCTCTCTCTCACTCACTCACAGGTTCTATTTCTCTCTCTCTCACAGCTTCTATTTCTCTCTATCTCTCTCACTCACAGCTTCTCTTTTCTCTCTCTCTCTCTCATTCACAGCTACTCTTTCTCTCTCTCACTCACTAACAGCTTCTCTTTCTCTCTCTGTCTCTCTCACTCACTGCTTCTCTTTCTCTCTCTCACTCACTCACAGCTTCTCTCTCTCTCACTCACAGCTTCTCTCTCTCTCTCTCACTCACTCACAGCTTCTCTTTCTCTCTCACACACACAGCTTCTCTTTCACTCTCTCTCTCACACACAGTTTCTCTTTCTCTCTCTCTATAACTCACTCACAACTTCTGTTTCTTTCTGTCTCTCACTCACAGCTTCAATTTCTCTCTCTCTCACTAACTCACAGCTTCTCCTTCTCTCTCTCTCACTCACAGCTTCTCTTTCTCTTTCTCTCTCACAGCTTCTCATTCTCTCTCTCTCTCACTCACACACAGCTTCTCTTTCTCTCTCTCTCTCTCTAACTCTCTCACTCACAGCTTATCTTTCTCTCTCACTCACAGCTTTTCTTTCTTTCTCACTCACTCACGCTTCTCTTTCTCTCTCTGTCTCTCTCACACAGCTTCTTTTTCTCTCTCTCTCACTAACCCACAGCTTCTCTTTCTCTCTCTCTCACTCACTCACAGCTTCTCTCTCTGTCTCTCTCACTCACGGCTTCTATTTCTCTCTCTCACTCTCACAGCTACTCTTTCTCTCTCTCACACACAGCTTTTCTCTCCTTCTCTCTCTCACTCACTCACAGCTTCTCTTTATCTCTCTCTCACACTCACTCACATCTTCTATTTCTCTCTCTCTCACACAGCTTCTCTTTCTCTCTATCTCTCTGACTCACAGGTTCTATTTCACTCTCTGACTCCCTCACTCACAGCTTCTCTCTCTCTCTCTCTCACTCACAGCTTCTCTTTCTCATTCTCTCTCTCACTCACAGCTTCTCTCTCTCTCTCTCACTCACATCTTCCCTCTCTCTCTCTCTCTCTCACTCACTCACTCACTCAATCACAGCTTCTCTTTCTCTCTCTGTCTCTCTCCCTCACAGCTTCTCTTTCTCTCTCTCTCTCTAACAGCTTCTATTGGTCTCTCTCTCTCTCTCACAGCTTCTCTCTCTCTCTCTCACTCACAGCTTCTCTTTCTCTCTCACTCACAGCTTCTCTTTCTCTCTCTCTCACTTACTCACCGCTTCTCTTTTGCTCTCTCACTCATAGCTTCTCTCTCTCTCTCTCCACACAGCTTCTCTCTCTCTCTCTAACAGTTTTTCTTTCTCTCTCTCTCTCACTCACAGCTTCGCTTTCCCTCTCTCTCACTCATTCACCGCTTCTCTTTCACTCTCTCACTCATAGCTTCTCTTTCTCTCTCACAGCTTCTTTCTCTCTCTCTCACTCACAGTATCTCTTTCTCTCACTCTCTCACTCACTCAAACCTTCACTTTCTCTATCTCTCTCACTCATAGCTTCTCTCTCTCTCTCTCACTCACTCACAGCTTCTCTTTCTCTCTCTCTCTTGCTCACTCACAGGTTCTATTTCTCTCTCTGTCTCCCTCACTCACAGCTTCTCTTTCTCTCTCTCTCTCTCACTAACAGCTTCTCTTTTGCTTTCTCTCTTTCACTCACAGCTTCTCTTTCTCTCTCTCTCTCTCACTCACAGCTTCTCTTTCTCTCTCTCACTCACAGATTCTCTTTCTCTCTCTCATTCACAGCTACTCTTTCTCTCTCTCTCACACAGCTTCTCTCTCTCTCACTCACTCACAGCTTCTCTTTCTCTCTCTCTCTTGCTCACTCACAGGTTCTATTTCTCTCTCTGTCTCCCTCACTCAAAGCTTCTCTTTCTCTCTCTCTCTCTCACTCACAGCTTCTCTTTCTCTCTCTCTCTCACTCACAGCTTCTCTTTCTCTCTCTCTCTCTCACTCACAGCTTCTCTTTCTCTCTCTCACTCACAGCTTCTCTTTCTCTCTCTATCTCTCTAACTCACAGCTTCTCTTTCTCTCTCTCTCACAGCTTCTCTCTCTGTCTCTCTCACTCACGGCTTCTATTTCTCTCTCTCTCACTCTCACAGCTACTCTTTCTCTCTCTCCCTCACAGCTTTTCTCTCTTTCTCTCTCTCACTCACTCACAGCTTCTCTTTATCTCTCTCTCTCACTCACTCACATCTTCTATTTCTCTCTCTTTCTCTCTCACAGCTTCTCTTTCTCTTTCTCTCTGACTCACAGGTTCTATTTCACTCTCTGTCTCCCTCACTCACAGCTTCTCTCTCTATCTCTCTCACTCACAGCTTCTCTTTCTCATTCTCTCAGTCACTCACAGCTTCTCTCTCTCTCTCACTCACTCACAGCTTCCCTCTCTCTCTCTCACTCACTCACTCACAGCTTCCCTCTCTCTCTCTCTCTCTCACTCACTCACTCACTCACAGCTTCTCTTTCTCTCTCTGTCTCTCTCCCTCACAGCTTCTCTTTCTCTCTCTCTCTAACAGCTTCTATTGGTCTCTCTCTCTCTCACTCACAGCTTCTCTTTCTCTCTCACTCACAGCTTCTCTTTCTCTCTCTCTCACTCACTCACCGCTTCTCTTTTGCTCTCTCACTCACAGATTCTCTTTCTCTCTCTCTCCACACAGCTTCTCTCTCTCTCTCTCTAACAGTTTCTCTTTCTCTCTCTCTCTCACTCACAGCTTCGCTTTCCCTCTCTCTCACTCATTCACTGCTTCTCTTTCACTCTCTCACTCATAGCTTCTCTTTCTCTCTCACAGCTTCTTTCTCTCTCTCTCACTCACAGTATCTCTTTCTCTCACTCTCTCACTCACTCAAACCTTCACTTTCTCTATCTCTCTCACTCATAGCTTCTCTTTCTCTCTCTCACTCACAGCTTCTCTCTCTCTCTCTCTCTCACTCACAGCTTCTCTTTCTCTCTCTCTCTTGCTCACTCACAGGTTCTATTTCTCTCTCTATCTCCCTCACTCTCAGCTTCTCTTTCTCTCTCTCACTCACTCACAGCTTCTCTTTCTCTCTCTCTCTCACTCACAGATTCTCTTTCTCTCTCTCTCATTCACAGCTACTCTTTCTCTCTCTCTCTCACAGCTTCTCTCTCTCTCTCACTCACAGATTCTCTTTCTCTCTCTTGCTCACTCACAGGTTCTATTTCTCTCTCTGTCTCCCTCACTCAAAGCTTCTCTTTCTCTCTCTCTCACTCACAGCTTCTCTTTCTCTCTGTCACTCACAGCTTCTCTTTCTCTCTCTCTCACTCACAGCTTCTCTTTCTCTCTCTCTCTCACTCACAGCTTCTCTTTCTCTCTCTCTCTCTCACATCTTCTATTTCTCTCTCACACACAGCTTCTCTTTCTCTCTATCTCTCTCACTCACAGCTTCTCTTTTCTCTCTTTCTCACTCACTCACAGCTTCTCTTTCTCTCTCTCTCCCTCACAGCTTCTCTTTCTCTCTCTCTCTCACTCACAGCTTCTCTCTCTCTCTCTCTCTCACTCACAGCTTCACTTTCTTTCTCTCCCTCACTCACTCACTCACAGCAACTCTTTCTCTCTCTGTCTCTCTCACTCACTGCTTCTCTTTCTCTCTGTCTCACTGACTCACAGCTTCTCTCTCTCTCTCTCACTCACATCTTCTCTTTCTCTCTTTCTGTCACTAACTCACAACTTCTGTTTCTCTCTCTCTCACTAACTCACAGCTTCTCCTTCTCTCTCTCTCACTCACTCACACCTTCTCTTTCTCTCTCTCACACAGCTTCTCATTCTCTCTCTCTCTCACTCACACACAGCTTCTCTTTCTCTCTCTGTGTAACTCTCTCACTCACAGCTTCTCTTTCTCTCTCCCTCACAGCTTTTCTCTCTCTCTCTCTCACTCACTCACGCTTCTCTTTCTCACTCTGTCTCTCTCACACAGCTTCTCTTTCTCTCTCTCTCACTAACTCACAGCTTCTCTTTCTCAAACTCTCACTCACTCACAGCTTCTCTTTCTCTCTCTATCTCTCTAACTCACAGCTTCTCTTTCTCTCTCTCACTCACTCACAGCTTCTCTCTCTGTCTCTCTCACTCACGGCTTCTATTTCTCTCTCTCTCTCACTCTCACAGCTACTGTTTCTCTCTCTCTCACAGCTTTTCTCTCTTTCTCTCTCTCACTCACTCACAGCTTCTCTTTATCTCTCTCTCTCACTCACTCACATCTTCTATTTCTCTCTCTCTCACACAGCTTCCCTTTCTCTCTATCTCTCTGACACAGGTTCTATTTCACTCTCTGTCTCCCTTACTCACAGCTTCTATCTCTATCTCTCTCACTCACAGCTTCTCTTTCTCATTCTCTCTCTCACTCACAGCTTCTCTCTCTCTCACACACACTCACAGCTTCCCTCTCTCTCTCTCTCTCACTCACTCACTCACAGCTTCTCTTTCTCTCTCTGTCTCTCTCCCTCACAGCTTCTCTTTCTCTCTCTCTCTCTAACAGCTTCTATTGGTCTCTCTCTCACTCACAGCTTCTATCTCTCTATCTCACTCACAGCTTCTCTTTCTCTCTCACTCACAGCTTCTCTTTCTCTCTCTCACTCACTCACCGCTTCTCTTTTGCTCTCTCACTCACAGCTTCTATTTCTCTCTCTCTCCACACAGCTTCTCTCTCTCTCTCTCTCTAACAGTTTCTATTTCTCTCTCTCTCTCCCTCACAGCTTCGCTTTCCCTCTCTCTCACTCATTCACCGCTTCTCTTTCACGCTCACTCATAGCTTCTCTTTCTCTCTCACAGCTTCTTTCTCTCTCTCCCACTCACAGTATCTCTTTCTCTCACTCTCTCACTCACTCAAACCTTCAATTTCTCTATCTCTCTCACTCATAGGTTCTCTTTCTCTCTCTCACTCACAGCTTCTCTCTCTCTCTCTCTCACTCACAGCTTCTCTTTCTCTCTCTCTCTTGCTCACTCACAGGTTCTATTTCTCTCTCTATCTCCCTCACTCACAGCTTCTCTTTCTCTCTCTCTCACTCACAGCTTCTCTTTCTCTCTCTCTCTCACTCACAGATTCTCTTTCTCTCTCTCTCATTCACAGCTACTCTTTCTCTCTCTCTCACACAGCTTCTCTCTGTCTCTCTCACTCACAGCTTCTCTTTCTCTCTCTCTCTTGCTCACTCACAGGTTCTATTTCTCTCTCTGTCTCCCTCACTCAAAGCTTCTCTTTCTCTCTCTCTCTCTCACTCACAGCTTCTCTTTCGCTTTCTCTCTCTCACTCACAGCTTCTCTTTCTCTCTCTCCTCACAGCTTCTCTTCCTCTCTCTCTCTCACTCACAGCTTCTCTTTCTCTCTCTCTCTCTCACTCACAGCTTCTCTTTCTCTCTCTCTCTCACTCACATCTTCTATTTATCTCTCTCTCACAGCTTCTCTTTCTCTCTATCTCTCTCACTCACAACTTCTCTTTTCTCTCTTTCTCACTCACTCACAGCTTCTCTTTCTCTCTCTCTCCCTCACAGCTTCTCTTTCTCTCTCTCTCTCACTCACAGCTTCTCTTTCTCTCTCTCTCTCACTCACAGCTTCTCTTTCTTTCTCTCCCTCACTCACTCACTCACAGCTACTCTTTCTCTCTCTGTCTCTCTCACTCACTGCTTCTCTTTCTCTCTGTCTCACTGACTCACAGCTTCTCTCTCTCTCTCACTCACTCACATCTTCTCTTTCTCTCTTTCTGTCACTAACTCACAACTTCTGTTTCTCTCTCTCTCACTAACTCACAGCTTCTCCTTCTCTCTCTCTCACTCACTCACAGCTTGTCTTTCTCTCTCTCTCACAGCTTCTCTCTCTCTCTCTCTCTCACTCACACACAGCTTCTCTTTCTCTCTCTCTCTTGCTCACTCACAGGTTCTATTTCTCTCTCTATCTCCTTCACTCACAGCTTCTCTTTCTCTCTCTCTCACTCACAGCTTCTCTTTCTCTCTTTCTCTCACTCACAGATTCTCTTTCTCTCTCTCTCATTCACAGCTACTCTTTCTCTCTCTCACTCACAGCTTCTCTCTCTCTCTCACTCACAGCTTCTCTTTCTCTCCCTCTCTTGCTCACTCACAGGTTCTATTTCGCTCTCTGTCTCCCTCACTCAAAGCTTCTCTTTCTCTCTCTCTCACTCACAGCTTCTCTTTCGCTTTCTCTCTCTCACTCACAGCTTCTCTTTCTCTCTCTCTCACTCACTCACAGCATCTCTTTCTCTCTCTCTCTCTCACTCACAGCTTCTCTTTCTCTCTCTCACTCACAGCTTCTCTTTCTCTCTCTCTCTCTCACTCACAGCTTCTCTTTCTCTCTCTCTCTCTCACTCACAGCTTCTTTCTCTTTCTCTCTCTCACATCTTCTATTTCTCTCTCTCTCACAGCTTCTCTTTCTCTCTATCTCTCTCACTCACAGCTTCTCTTTTCTCTCTTTCTCACTCACTCACAGCTTCTCTTTCTCTCTCTCTCCCTCACAGCTTCTCTTTCTCTCTCTCCCTCACAGCTTCTCTTTCTCTCTCTCTCTCACTCACAGCTTCTCTTTCTTTCTCTCCCTCACTCACTCACTCACAGCTACTCTTTCTCTCTTTGTCTCTCTCACACACTGCTTCTCTTTCTCTCTGTCTCACTGACTCACAGCTTCTCTCTCTCTCTCACTCACTCACATCTTCTCTTTCTCTCTTTCTGTCACTAACTCACAACTTCTGTTTCTCTCTCTCTCACTAACTCACAGCTTCTTCTCTCTCTCTCACTCACTCACAGCTTCTCTTTCTCTCTCTCTCACAGCTTCTCATTCTCTCTCTCTCTCACTCACACACAGCTTCTCTTTCTCTCTCTCTGTAACTCTCTCACTCACAGCTTCTCTTTCTCTCTCCCTCACAGCTTTTCTTTCTCTCTCTCTCACTCACTCATGCTTCTCTTTCTCATTCTGTCTCACTCACTCACAGCTTCTCTTTCTCTCTCTATCTCTCTAACTCACAGCTTCTCTTTCTCTCACTCACTCACAGCTTCTCTCTCTCTCTCTCTCTCACTCACAGCTTCTCTTTCTCTCTCTCTCTTGCTCACTCACAGGTTCTATTTCTCTCTCTATCTCCCTCACTCACAGCTTCTCTTTCTCTCTCTCTCTCACTCACAGCTTCTCTTTCTCTCTCTCTCTCACTCACAGATTCTCTTTCTCTCTCTCTCATTCACAGCTACTCTTTCTCTCTCTCACACACAGCTTCTCTCTCTCTCTCTCACTCACAGCTTCTCTTTCTCTCTCTCTCTTGCTCACTCACAGGTTCTATTTCTCTCTCTGTCTCCCTCACTCAAAGCTTCTCTTTCTCTCTCTCTCTCTCACTCACAGCTTCTCTTTCACTTTCTCTCTCTCACTCACAGCTTCTCTTTCTCTCTCTGACTCACAGCTTCTCTTTCTCTCTCTCTCTCTCTCACAGCTTCTCTTTCTCTCTCTCTCTCACTCACAGCTTCTCTTTCTCTCTCTCTCTCACTCACATCTTCTATTTCTCTCTCTCTCACAGCTTCTCTTTCTCTCTATCTCTCTCACTCACAGCTTCTCTTTTCTCTCTTTCTCACTCACTCACAGCTTCTCTTTCTCTCTCTCTCACTCACTCACAGCTTCTCTCTCTGTCTCTCTCACTCACGGCTTCTATTTCTCTCTCTCTCACTCTCACAGCTACTCATTCTCTCTCTCTCTCACAGCTTTTCTCTCTTTCTCTCTCTCACTCACGCACAGCTTCTCTTTATCTCTCTCTCTCACTCACTCACATCTTCTATTTCTCTCTCTTTCTCTCTCACAGCTTCTCTTTCTCTTTCACTCTGACTCACAGGTTCTATTTCAGTCTCTGTCTCCCTCACTCACAGCTTCTCTCTCTATCTCTCTCACACACAGCTTCTCTTTCTCATTCTCTCAGTCTCTCACAGCTACTCTTTCTCTCTCTCACACACAGCTTCTCTCTCTCTCTCACTCACAGCTTCTCTTTCTCTCTCTCTCTTGCTCACTCACAGGTTCTATTTCTCTCTCTGTCTCCCTCACTCAAAGCTTCTCTTTCTCTCTCTCTCACTCACAGCTTCTCTTTCGCTTTCTCTCTCTCACTCACAGCTTCTCTTTCTCTCTCTCTCTCTCACTCACAGCTTCTCTTTCTCTCTCTCTCTCTCACTCACAGCTTCTCTTTCTCTCTCTCACTCACAGCTTCTCTTTCTCTCTCTATCTCTCTAACTCACAGCTTCTCTTTCTCTCTCTCTCACTCACTCACAGCTTCTCTCTCTGTCTCTCTCACTCACGGCTTCTATTTCTCTCTCTCTCACTCTCACAGCTACTCTTTCTCTCTCTCACTCACGCACAGCTTCTCTTTATCTCTCTCTCTCACTCACTCACATCTTCTATTTCTCTCTCTTTCTCTCTCACAGCTTCTCTTTCTCTTTCTCTCTGACTCACAGGTTCTATTTCAGTCTCTGTCTCCCTCACTCACAGCTTCTCTCTCTATCTCTCTCACACACAGCTTCTCTTTCTCATTCTCTCAGTCTCTCACAGCTTCTCTCTCTCTCTCTCACTCACAGCTTCCCTCTCTCTCTCTCTCTCACTCACTCACTCACAGCTTCTCTTTCTCTCTCTGTCTCTCTCCCTCACAGCTTCTCTTTCTCTCTCTCTCTCTAACAGCTTCTATTGGTCTCTCTCTCTCTCACTCACAGCTTCTCTCTCTCCATCTCACTCACAGCTTCTCTTTCTCTCTCACTCACAGCTTCTCTCTCTCTCTCTCACTCACAGCTTCTCTTTCTCTCTCTCTCTCACTCACAACTTTTTTGCTTTCTCTCTTTCACTCACAGCTTCTCTTTCTCTCTCTCTCTCTCACACACAGCTTCTCTTTCTCTCTCTCTCTCACTCACAGATTCTCTTTCTCTCTCTCTCATTCACAGCTACTCTTTCTCTCTCACACACACAGCTTCTCTCTCTCTCTCACTCACAGCTTCTCTTTCTCTCTCTCTCTTGCTCACTCACAGGTTCTATTTCTCTCTCTGTCTCCCTCACTCAAAGCTTCTCTTTCTCTCTCTCTCACTCACAGCTTCTCTTTCGCTTTCTCTCTCTCACTCACAGCTTCTCTTTCTCTCTCTCTCTCACTCACAGCATCTCTCTCTCTCTCACACAGCTTCTCTTTCTCTCTCTCACTCTCAGCTTCTCTCTCTCTCTCTCACTCACATCTTCTATTTCTCTCTGTCTCACAGCTTCTCTTTCTCTCTATCTCTCTCACTCACTCACTCACTCACTCACAGGTTCTATTTCTCTCTCTCACACAGCTTCTCTTTCTCTCTATCTCTCTCACTCACAGCTTCTCTTTTCTCTCTCTCTCTCTCATTCACAGCTACTCTTTCTCTCTCTCACTCACTAACAGCTTGTCTTTCTCTCTCTGTCTCTCTTACTCACTGCTTCTCTTTCTCTCTCTCACTCACTCACAGCTTCAATTTCTCTCTCTCTCTCACTAACTCACAGCTTCTCCTTCTCTCTCTCTCACTCACAGCTTCTCTTTCTCTCTCTCTCACAGCTTCTCATTCTCTCTCTCTCTCTCACACACACAGCTTCTCTTTCTCTCTCTCTCTAACTCTCTCACTCACAGCTTCTCTTTCTCTCTCACTCACAGCTTTTCTTTCTCTCTCACTCACTCACGCTTCTCTTTCTCTCTCTGTCTCTCTCACACAGCTTCTTTTTCTCTCTCTCTCACTAACTCACAGCTTCTCTTTCTCTCTCTCTCACTCTCACAGCTACTCTTTCTCTCTCTTACACACAGCTTTTCTCTCTTTCTCTCTCTCACTCACTCACAGCTTCTATTTCTCTCTCTCTCTCTCACAGCTTCTCTTTCTCTCTATCTCTCTGACTCACAGGTTCTATTTCACTCTCTGTCTCCCTCACTCACAGCTTCTCTCTCTATCTCTCTCACTCACAGCTTCTCTTTCTCATTCTCTCTCTCACTCACAGCTTCTCTCTCTCTCTCACTCACAGCTTCCCTCTCTCTCTCTCTCTCACTCACTCACTCACTCACAGCTTATCTTTCTCTCTCTGTCACTCTCCCTCACAGCATCTCTCTCTCTCTCTCTCTAACAGCTTCTATTGGTCTCTCTCTCTCTCACTCACAGCTTCTCTCTCTCTCTCACTCACAGCTTCTCTTTCTCTCTCACTCACAGCTTCTCTTTCTCTCTCTCTCACTCACTCACCGCTTCTCTTTTGCTCTCTCACTCACAGCTTCTCTTTCTCTCTCTCTCCACACAGCTTCTCTCTCTCTCTCTCTCTAACAGTTTCTCTTTCTCTCTCTCTCACTCACAGCTTCGCTTTCCCTCTCTCTCACTCATTCACCGCTTCTCTTTCACTCTCTCACTCATAGCTTCTCTTTCTCTCTCACAGCTTCTTTCTCTCTCTCTCACTCACAGTATCTCTTTCTCTCACTCTCTCACTCACTCAAACCTTCACTTTCTCTATCTCTCTCACTCACAGCTTCTCTTTCTCTCTCTCTCTTGCTCACTCACAGGTTCTATTTCTCTCTCTATCTCCCTCACTCACAGCTTCTCTTTCTCTCTCTCACGCACTCACAGCTTCTCTTTCTCTCTCTCTCTCTCTCACAGCTTCTCTCTCTCTCACTCACAGCTTCTCTTTCCCTCTCTCTCTTGCTCACTCACAGGTTCTATTTCTCTCTCTGTCTCCCTCACTCAAAGCTTCTCTTTCTCTCTCTCTCACTCACAGCTTCTCTTTCGCTTTCTCTCTCTCACTCATAGCTTCTCTTTCTCTCTCTCTCTCACTCACAGCATCTCTTTCTCTCTCTCTCTCTCACTCACAGCTTCTCTTTCTCTCTCTCACTCACAGCTTCTCTTTCTCTCTCTCTCTCTCACTCACAGCTTCTCTTTCTCTCTCTCTCTCACTCACAGCTTCTCTTTCTCTCTCTCTCTCACTCACAGCTTCTCTTTCTCTCTCTCTCTCACTCACGCTTCTCTTTCTCTCTCTGTCTCTCTCACACAGCTTCTTTTTCTCTCTCTCTCACTAACTCACAGCTTCTCTTTCTCTCTCTCTCACTCTCACAGCTACTCTTTCTCTCTCTTACACAAGCTTTTCTCTCTTTCTCTCTCTCACTCACTCACAGCTTCTATTTCTCTCTCTCTCACACAGCTTCTCTTTCTCTCTATCTCTCTGACTCACAGGTTCTATTTCACTCTCTGTCTCCCTCACTCACAGCTTCTCTCTCTATCTCTCTCACTCACAGCTTCTCTTTCTCATTCTCTCTCTCACTCACAGCTTCTCTCTCTCTCTCACTCACAGCTTCCCTCACTCTCTCTCTCTCTCTCACTCACTCACTCACAGCTTCTCTTTCTCTCTCTGTCACTCTCCCTCACAGCATCTCTTTCTTTCTCTCTCTCTAACAGCTTCTATTGGTCTCTCTCTCTCTCACTCACAGCTTCTCTCTCTCTCTCACTCACAGCTTCTCTTTCTCTCTCACTCACAGCTTCTCTTTCTCTCTCTCTCACTCACTCACCGCTTCTCTTTTGCTCTCTCACTCACAGCTTCTCTTTCTCTCTCTCTCCACACAGCTTCTCTATCTCTCTCTCTCTAACAGTTTCTCTTTCTCTCTCTCTCACTCACAGCTTCGCTTTCCCTCTCTCTCACTCATTCACCGCTTCTCTTTCACTCTCTCACTCATAGCTTCTCTTTCTCTCTCACAGCTTCTTTCTCTCTCTCTCACTCACAGTATCTCTTTCTCTCACTCTCTCACTCACTCAAACCTTCACTTTCTCTATCTCTCTCACTCACAGCTTCTCTTTCTCTCTCTCTCTTGCTCACTCACAGCTTCTATTTCTCTCTCTATCTCCCTCACTCACAGCTTCTCTTTCTCTCTCTCACTCACTCACAGCTTCTCTTTCTCTCTCTCTCTCTCTCACAGCTTCTCTCTCTCTCACTCACAGCTTCTCTTTCCCTCTCTCTCTTGCTCACTCACAGGTTCTATTTCTCTCTCTGTCTCCCTCACTCAAAGCTTCTCTTTCTCTCTCTCTCACTCACAGCTTCTCTTTCGCTTTCTCTCTCTCACTCACAGCTTCTCTTTCTCTCTCTCTCTCTCACTCACAGCATCTCTTTCTCTCTCTCTCTCTCACTCACAGCTTCTCTTTCTCTCTCTCACTCACAGCTTCTCTTTCTCTCTCTCTCTCTCACTCACAGCTTCTCTTTCTCTCTCTCTCTCACTCACAGCTTCTCTTTCTCTCTCTCTCTCACTCACATCTTCTATTTCTCTCTCACTCACAGCTTCTCTTTTCTCTCTTTCTCACTCACTCACAGCTACTCTTTCTCTCTCTCTCCCTCACAGCTTCTCTTTCTCTCTCTCTCTCACTCACAGCTTCTCTTTCTCTCTCTCTCTCACTCACAGCTTCTCTTTCTCTCTCTCTCTTGCTCACTCACAGGTTCTATTTCTCTCTCTATCTCCCTCACTCACAGCTTCTCTTTCTCTCTCTCACTCACTCACAGCTTCTCTTTCTCTCTCTCTCACAGCTTCTCTCTCTCTCTCACTCACAGCTTCTCTTTCCCTCTCTCTCTTGCTCACTCACAGGTTCTATTTCTCTCTCTGTCTCCCTCACTCAAAGCTTCTCTTTCTCTCTCTCTCACTCACAGCTTCTCTTTCGCTTTCTCTCTCTCACTCACAGCTTCTCTTTCTCTCTCTCTCTCTCACTCACAGCATCTCTTTCTCTCTCTCTCTCTCACTCACAGCTTCTCTTTCTCTCTCTCACTCACAGCTTCTCTTTCTCTCTCTCTCTCTCACTCACAGCTTCTCTTTCTCTCTCTCTCTCACTCACAGCTTCTCTTTCTCTCTCTCTCTCTCTCACTCACATCTTCTATTTCTCTCTCACTCACAGCTTCTCTTTTCTCTCTTTCTCACTCACTCACAGCTACTCTTTCTCTCTCTCTCCCTCACAGCTTCTCTTTCTTTCTCTCCCTCACTCACTCACTCACAGCTACTCTTTCTCTCTCTGTCTCTCTCACTCATAGCTTCTCTTTCTCTCTCACACACACAGCTTCTCTTTCACTCTCTCTCTCACACACAGTTTCTCTTTCTCTCTCTACATAACTCACTCACAACTTCTGTTTCTCTCTGTCTCTCACTCACAGCTTCAATTTCTTTCTCTCTCACTAACTCACAGCATCTCCTTCACTGTCTCTCACTCACAGCTTCTCTTTCTCTCTCTCTCACAGCTTCTCATTCTCTCTCTCTCTCTCTCACTCACACACAGCTTCTCTTTCTCTCTCTCTCTAACTCTCTCACTCACAGCTTCTCTTTCTCTCTCACTCACAGCTTTTCTTTCTCTCTCACTCACTCACGCTTCTCTTTCTCTCTCTGTCTCTCTCACACAGCTTCTTTTTCTCTCTCTCTCACTAACTCACAGCTTCTCTTTCTCTCTCTCTCACTCTCACAGCTACTCTTTCTCTCTCTCACACACAGCTTTTCTCTCTTTCTCTCTCTCACTCACTCACAGCTTCTCTTTATCTTTCTCTCACACTCACTCACATCTTCTATTTCTCTCTCTCTCTCACAGCTTCTCTTTCTCTCTATCTCTCTGACTCACAGCTTCTATTTCACTCTCTGTCTCCCTCACTCACAGCTTCTCTCTCTATCTCTCTCACTCACAGCTTCTCTTTCTCATTCTCTCTCTCACTCACAGCTTCTCTCTCTCTCTCACTCACAGCTTCCCTCTCTCTCTCTCTCTCACTCACTCACTCACTCACAGCTTCTCTTTCTCTCTCTCACTCACAGCTTCTCTTTCTCTCTCAGTCACAGCTTCTCTTTCTCTCTCTCACTCACAGCTTCTCTTTCTCTCTCAGTCACAGCTTCTCTTTCTCTCTCAGTCACAGCTTCTCTTTCTCTCTCTCTCACTCACTCACCGCTTCTCTTTTGCTCTCTCACTCACAGCTTCTCTTTCTCTCTCTCCACACACAGCTTCTCTCTCTCTCTCTCTCTAACAGTTTCTCTTTCTCTCTCTCTCTCACTCACAGCTTCGCTTTCCCTCTCTCTCACTCATTCACCGCTTCTCTTTCACACTCTCACTCATAGCTTCTCTTTCTCTCTCACAGCTTCTTTCTCTCTCTCTCACTCACAGTATCTCTTTCTCTCACTCTCTCACTCACTCAAACATTCACTTTCTCTATCTCTCTCACTCACAGCTTCTCTTTCTCTCTCTCTCTTGCTCACTCACAGGTTCTATTTCTCTCTCTATCTCCCTCACTCACAGCTTCTCTTTCTCTCTCTCACTCACTCACAGCTTCTCTTTCTCTCTCTCTCTCACTCACAGATTCTCTTTCTCTCTCTCTCATTCACAGCTACTCTTTCTCTCTCACACAGCTTCTCTCTCTCTCTCACTCACAGCTTCTCTTTCTCTCTCTCTCTTGCTCACTCACAGGTTCTATTTCTCTCTCTGTCTCCCTCACTCAAATCTTCTCTTTCTCTCTCTCTCACTCACAGCTTCTCTTTTGCTCTCTCACTCACAGCTTCTCTTTCTCTCTCTCTCCACACAGCTTCTCTATCTCTCTCTCTCTAACAGTTTATCTTTCTCTCTCTCTCACTCACAGCTTCGCTTTCCCTCTCTCTCACTCATTCACCGCTTCTCTTTCACTCTCTCACTCATAGCTTCTCTTTCTCTCTCACAGCTTCTTTCTCTCTCTCTCACTCACAGTATCTCTTTCTCTCACTCTCTCACTCACTCAAACCTTCACTTTCTCTATCTCTCTCACTCACAGCTTCTCTTTCTCTCTCTCTCTTGCTCACTCACAGGTTCTATTTCTCTCTCTATCTCCCTCACTCACAGCTTCTCTTTCTCTCTCTCACTCACACACAGCTTCTCTTTCTCTCTCTCTCTCTCACACAGCTTCTCTCTCTCTCACTCACAGCTTCTCTTTCCCTCTCTCTCTTGCTCACTCACAGGTTCTATTTCTCTCTCTGTCTCCCTCACTCACAGCTTCTCTTTCTCTCTCTCACTCACTCACAGCTTCTCTTTCTCTCTCTCTCACAGCTTCTCTCTCTCTCTCACTCACAGCTTCTCTTTCCCTCTCTCTCTTGCTCACTCACAGGTTCTATTTCTCTCTCTGTCTCCCTCACTCAAAGCTTCTCTTTCTCTCTCTCTCACTCACAGCTTCTCTTTCGCTTTCTCTCTCTCAATCACAGCTTCTCTTTCTCTCTCTCTCTCTCACTCACAGCATCTCTTTCTCTCTCTCTCTTTCACTCACAGCTTCTCTTTCTCTCTCTCACTCACAGCTTCTCTTTCTCTCTCTCTCTCTCACTCACAGCTTCTCTTTCTCTCTCTCTCTCACTCACAGCTTCTCTTTCTCTCTCTCTCTCACTCACATCTTCTATTTCTCTCTCACTCACAGCTTCTCTTTTCTCTCTTTCTCACTCACTCACAGCTACTCTTTCTCTCTCTCTCCCTCACAGCTTCTCTTTCTCTCTCTCTCTCACTCACAGCTTCTCTTTCTCTCTCTCTCTCACTCACAGCTTCTCTTTCTTTCTCTCCCTCACTCACTCACTCACAGCTACTCTTTCTCTCTCTGTCTCTCTCACTCACAGCTTCTCTTTCTCTCTCTCACACACAGCTTCTCTTTCACTCTCTCTCTCACACAGTTTCTCTTTCTCTCTCTACATAACTCACTCACAACTTCTGTTTCTCTCTGTCTCTCACTCACAGCTTCAATTTCTTTCTCTCTCACTAACTCACAGCTTCTCCTTCACTCTCTCTCACTCACAGCTTCTCTTTCTCTCTCTCACACAGCTTCTCATTCTCTCTCTCTCTCTCTCACTCACACACAGCTTCTCTTTCTCTCTCTCTCTAACTCTCTCACTCACAGCTTCTCTTTCTCTCTCACTCACAGCTTTTCTTTCTCTCTCACTCACTCACGCTTCTCTTTCTCTCTCTGTCTCTCTCACACAGCTTCTTTTTCTCTCTCTCTCACTAACTCACAGCTTCTCTTTCTCTCTCTCTCACTCTCACAGCTACTCTTTCTCTCTCTCACACACAGCTTTTCTCTCTTTCTCTCTCTCACTCACTCACAGCTTCTCTTTATCTTTCTCTCACACTCACTCACATCTTCTATTTCTCTCTCTCTCTCACAGCTTCTCTTTCTCTCTATCTCTCTGACTCACAGGTTCTATTTCACTCTCTGTCTCCCTCACTCACAGCTTCTCTCTCTATCTCTCTCACTCACAGCTTCTCTTTCTCATTCTCTCTCTCACTCACAGCTTCTCTCTCTCTCTCACTCACAGCTTCCCTCTCTCTCTCTCTCTCTCTCACTCACTCACTCACAGCTTCTCTTTCTCTCTCTCACTCACAGCTTCTCTTTCTCTCTCAGTCACAGCTTCTCTTTCTCTCTCTCACTCACAGCTTCTCTTTCTCTCTCAGTCACAGCTTCTCTTTCTCTCTCAGTCACAGCTTCTCTTTCTCTCTCTCTCACTCACTCACCGCTTCTCTTTTGCTCTCTCACTCACAGCTTCTCTTTCTCTCTCTCTCCACACAGCTTCTCTCTCTCTCTCTCTCTCTAACAGTTTCTCTTTCTCTCTCTCTCTCACTCACAGCTTCGCTTTCCCTCTCTCTCACTCATTCACCGCTTCTCTTTCACACTCTCACTCATAGCTTCTCTTTCTCTCTCACAGCTTCTTTCTCTCTCTCTCACTCACAGTATCTCTTTCTCTCACTCTCTCACTCACTCAAACATTCACTTTCTCTATCTCTCTCACTCACAGCTTCTCTTTCTCTCTCTCTCTTGCTCACTCACAGGTTCTATTTCTCTCTCTATCTCCCTCACTCACAGCTTCTCTTCCTCTCTCTCACTCACTCACAGCTTCTCTTTCTCTCTCTCTCTCTCACTCACAGATTCTCTTTCTCTCTCTCTCATTCACAGCTACTCTTTCTCTCTCTCTCACACAGCTTCTCTCTCTCTCTCACTCACAGCTTCTCTTTCTCTCTCTCTCTTGCTCACTCACAGGTTCTATTTCTCTCTCTGTCTCCCTCACTCAAATCTTCTCTTTCTCTCTCTCTCACTCACAGCTTCTCTTTCGCTTTCTCTCTCTCACTCACAGCTTCTCTTTCTCTCTCTCTCTCTCACTCACAGCATCTCTTTCTCTCTCTCTCTCTCACTCACAGCTTCTCTTTCTCTCTCTCACTCACAGCTTCTCTTTCTCTCTCTCTCTCTCACTCACAGCTTCTCTTTCTCTCTCTCACTCACAGCTTCTCTTTCTCTCTCTCTCTCACTCACATCTTCTATTTCTCTCTCTCTCACAGCTTCTCTTTCTCTCTATCTCTCTCACTCACAGCTTCTCTTTTCTCTCTTTCTCACTCACTCACAGCTTCTCTTTCTCTCTCTCTCCCTCACAGCTTCTCTTTCTCTCTCTCACTCACTCACAGCTTCTCTTTCTCTCTCTCTCTCACTCACAGCTTCTCTTTCTTTCTCTCCCTCACTCACTCACTCACAGCTACTCTTTCTCTCTCTGTCTCTCTCACTCACTGCTTCTCTTTCTCTCTGTCTCACTGAATCACAGCTTCTCTCTCTCACTCACTCACTCACATCTTCTCTTTCTCTCTTTCTGTCACTAACTCACAACTTCTGTTTCTCTCTCTCTCACTAACTCACAGCTTCTCCTTCTCTCTCTCTCACTCACTCACAGCTTCTCTTTCTCTCTCTCTCACAGCTTCTCATTCTCTCTCTCTCTCTCACACACACAGCTTCTCTTTCTCTCTCTCTGTAACTCTCTCACTCACAGCTTCTCTTTCTCTCTCCCTCACAGCTTTTCTTTCTCTCTCTCTCATTCACTCACTCACGCTTCTCTTTCTCACTCTGTCTCTCTCACACAGCTTCTCTTTCTCTCTCTCTCACTAACTCACAGCTTCTCTTTCTCTAACTCTCACTCACTCACAGCTTCTCTTTCTCTCTCTATCTCTCTAACTCACAGCTTCTCTTTCTCTCTCTCACTCACTCACAGCTTCTCTCTCTGTCTCTCTCACTCACGGCTTCTATTTCTCTCTCTCTCTCACTCTCACAGCTACTGTTTCTCTCTCTCTCTCACAGCTTTTCTCTCTTTCTCTCTCTCACTCACTCACAGCTTCTCTTTATCTCTCTCTCTCACTCACTCACATCTTCTATTTCTCTCTCTCTCTCACACAGCTTCTCTTTCTCTCTATCTCTCTGACACAGGTTCTATTTCACTCTCTGTCTCCCTCACCCTCAGCTTCTATCTCTATCTCTCTCACTCACAGCTTCTCTTTCTCATTCTCTCTCTCACTCACAGCTTCTCTCTCTCTCTCTCTCTCACTCACAGCTTCCCTCTCTCTCTCTTTCACTCACTCACTCACAGCTTCTCTTTCTCTCTCTGTCTCTCTCCCTCACAGCTTCTCTTTCTCTCTCTCTCTCTAACAGCTTCTATTGGTCTCTCTCTCTCTCACTCACAGCTTCTCTCTCTCTATCTCACTCACAGCTTCTCTTTCTCTCTCACTCACAGCTTCTCTTTCTCTCTCTCACTCACTCACCGCTTCTCTTTTGCTCTCTCACTCAGAGCTTCTATTTCTCTCTCTCTCCACACAGCTTCTCTCTCTCTCTCTCTCTAACAGTTGCTCTTTCTCTCTCTCTCTCACTCACTCAAACCTTCAATTTCTCTATCTCTCTCACTCATAGCTTCTCTTTCTCTCTCTCACTCACAGCTTCTCTCTCTCTCTCACACTCACAGCTTCTTTCTCTCTCTCTCTTGCTCACTCACAGGTTCTATTTCTCTCTCTATCTCCCTCACTCACAGCTTCTCTTTCTCTCTCTCTCTCACTCACAGCTTCTCTTTCTCTCTCTCTCTCACTCACAGATTCTCTTTCTCTCTCTCTCATTCACAGCTACTCTTTCTCTCTCTCTCACACAGCTTCTCTCTCTCTCACTCACAGCTTCTCTTTCTCTCTCTCTCTTGCTCACTCACAGGTTCTATTTCTCTCTCTGTCTCCCTCACTCAAAGCTTCTCTTTCTCTCTCTCTCTCTCACTCACAGCTTCTCTTTCACTTTCTCTCTCTCACTCACACACAGCTTCTCTTTCTCTCTCTCACTCACAGCTTCTCTTTCTCTCTCTCTCTCTCACTCACAGCTTCTCTTTCTCTCTCTCTCTCTCTCACTCACAGCTTCTCTTTCTCTCTCTCTCTCATTCACATCTTCTATTTCTCTCTCTCTCACAGCTTCTCTTTCTCTCTATCTCTCTCACTCACAGCTTCTCTTTTCTCTCTTTCTCACTCACTCACAGCTTCTCTTTCTCTCTCTCTCCATCACAGCTTCTCTTTCTCTCTCTCTCTCACTCACAGCTTCTCTTTCTTTCTCTCCCTCACTCACTCACTCACAGCTACTCTTTCTCTCTCTGTCTCTCTCACTCACTGCTTCTCTTTCTCTCTGTCTCACTGACTCACAGCTTCTCTCTCTCACTCACTCACTCACATCTTCTCTTTCTCTCTTTCTGTCACTAACTCACAACTTCTGTTTCTCTCTCTCTCACTAACTCACAGCTTCTCCTTCTCTCTCTCTCACTCACTCACAGCTTCTCTTTCTCTCTCTCACACAGCTTCTCATTCTCTCTCTCTCTCTCACTCACACACAGCTTCTCTTTCTCTCTCTCTCTTGCTCATTCACAGGTTCTATTTCTCTCTCTATCTCCCTCACTCACAGCTTCTCTTTCTCTCTCTCTCTCACTCACAGCTTCTCTTTCTCTCTCTCACTCACAGATTCTCTTTCTCTCTCTCTCATTCACAGCTACTCTTTCTCTCTCTCTCACACAGCTTCTCTCTCTCTCTCACTCACAGCTTCTATTTCTCTCTCACTCTTGCTCACTCACAGGTTCTATTTCTCTCTCTGTCTCCCTCACTCAAAGCTTCTCTTTCTCTCTCTCTCACTCACAGCTTCTCTTTCGCTTTCTCTCTCTCACTCACAGCTTCTCTTTCTTTCTCTCCCTCACTCACTCACTCACAGCTACTCTTTCTCTCTCTGTCTCTCTCACTCACTGCTTCTCTTTCTCTCTGTCTCACTGACTCACAGCTTCTCTCTCTCTCTCACTCACTCACATCTTCTCTTTCTCTCTTTCTGTCACTAACTCACAACTTCTGTTTCTCTCTCTCTCACTAACTCACAGCTTCTCCTTCTCTCTCTCTCACTCACTCACAGCTTCTCTTTCTCTCTCTCTCACAGCTTCTCATTCTCTCTCTCTCTCTCACTCACACACAGCTTCTCTTTCTCTCTCTCTGTAACTCTCTCACTCACAGCTTCTCTTTCTCTCTCCCTCACAGCTTTTGTTTCTCTCTCTCTCACTCACTCACGCTTCTCTTTCTCACTCTGTCTCTCTCACACAGCTTCTCTTTCTCTCTCTCTCACTAACTCACAGCTTCTCTTTCTCTAACTCTCACTCACTCACAGCTTCTCTTTCTCTCTCTATCTCTCTAACTCACAGCTTCTCTTTCTCTCTCTCACTCACTCACAGCTTCTCTCTCTGTCTCTCTCACTCACGGCTTCTATTTCTCTCTCTCTCTCACTCTCACAGCTACTGTTTCTCTCTCTCTCTCACAGCTTTTCTCTCTTTCTCTCTCTCACTCACTCACAGCTTCTCTTTATCTCTCTCTCTCACTCACTCACATCTTCTATTTCTCTCTCTCTCTCTCACAGCTTCTCTTTCTCTCTATCTCTCTGACACAGGTTCTATTTGACTCTCTGTCTCCCTCACCCTCAGCTTCTATCTCTATCTCTCTCACTCACAGCTTCTCTTTCTCATTCTCTCTCTCACTCACAGCTTCTCTCTCTCTCTCTCTCTCTCTCACTCACAGCTTCCCTCTCTCTCTCTTTCACTCACTCACTCACAGCTTCTCTTTCTCTCTCTGTCTCTCTCCCTCACAGCTTCTCTTTCTCTCTCTCTCTCTCTAACAGCTTCTATTGGTCTCTCTCTCTCTCACTCACAGCTTCTCTCTCTCTATCTCACTCACAGCTTCTCTTTCTCTCTCACTCACAGCTTCTCTTTCTCTCTCTCACTCACTCACCGCTTCTCTTTTGCTCTCTCACTCACAGCTTCTATTTCTCTCTCTCTCCACACAGCTTCTCTCTCTCTCTCTCTCTCAGTTGCTCTTTCTCTCTCTCTCTCACTCACTCAAACCTTCAATTTCTCTATCTCTCTCACTCATAGCTTCTCTTTCTCTCTCTCACTCACAGCTTCTCTCTCTCTCTCACACTCACAGCTTCTCTTTCTCTCTCTCTCTCACTCACAGATTCTCTTTCTCTCTCTCTCATTCACAGCTACTCTTTCTCTCTCTCTCACACAGCTTCTCTCTCTCTCTCTCACTCACAGCTTCTCTTTCTCTCTCTCTCTTGCTCACTCACAGGTTCTATTTCTCTCTCTATCTCCCTCACTCACAGCTTCTCTTTCTCTCTCTCTCTCACTCACAGCTTCTCTTTCTCTCTCTCTCTCACTCACAGATTCTCTTTCTCTCTCTCTCATTCACAGCTACTCTTTCTCTCTCTCTCACACAGCTTCTCTCTCTCTCTCTCACTCACAGCTTCTCTTTCTCTCTCTCTCTTGCTCACTCACAGGTTCTATTTCTCTCTCTGTCTCCCTCACTCAAAGCTTCTCTTTCTCTCTCTCTCTCTCACTCACAGCTTCTCTTTCACTTTCTCTCTCTCACTCACACACAGCTTCTCTTTCTCTCTCTCACTCACAGCTTCTCTTTCTCTCTCTCTCTCTCACTCACAGCTTCTCTTTCTCTCTCTCTCTCTCTCACTCACAGCTTCTCTTTCTCTCTCTCTCTCTCACTCACATCTTCTATTTCTCTCTCTCTCACAGCTTCTCTTTCTCTCTATCTCTCTCACTCACAGCTTCTCTTTTCTCTCTTTCTCACTCACTCACAGCTTCTCTTTCTCTCTCTCTCCCTCACAGCTTCTCTTTCTCTCTCTCTCTCACTCACAGCTTCTCTTTCTTTCTCTCCCTCACTCACTCACTCACAGCTACTCTTTCTCTCTCTGTCTCTCTCACTCACTGCTTCTCTTTCTCTCTGTCTCACTGACTCACAGCTTCTCTCTCTCTCTCACTCACTCACATCTTCTCTTTCTCTCTTTCTGTCACTAACTCACAACTTCTGTTTCTCTCTCTCTCACTAACTCACAGCTTCTCCTTCTCTCTCTCTCACTCACTCACAGCTTCTCTTTCTCTCTCTCTCACAGCTTCTCATTCTCTCTCTCTCTCTCACTCACACACAGCTTCTCTTTCTCTCTCTCTCTTGCTCACTCACAGGTTCTATTTCTCTCTCTATCTCCCTCACTCACAGCTTCTCTTTCTCTCTCTCTCTCACTCACAGCTTCTCTTTCTCTCTCTCTCTCACTCACAGATTCTCTTTCTCTCTCTTTCATTCACAGCTACTCTTTCTCTCTCTCTCACACAGCTTCTCTCTCTCTCTCACTCACAGCTTCTATTTCTCTCTCACTCTTGCTCACTCACAGGTTCTATTTCTCTCTCTGTCTCCCTCACTCAAAGCTTCTCTTTCTCTCTCTCTCACTCACAGCTTCTCTTTCGCTTTCTCTCTCTCACTCACAGCTTCTCTTTCTTTCTCTCCCTCACTCACTCACTCACAGCTACTCTTTCTCTCTCTGTCTCTCTCACTCACTGCTTCTCTTTCTCTCTGTCTCACTGACTCACAGCTTCTCTCTCTCTCTCTCACTCACTCACATCTTCTCTTTCTCTCTTTCTGTCACTAACTCACAACTTCTGTTTCTCTCTCTCTCACTAACTCACAGCTTCTCCTTCTCTCTCACTCACTCACAGCTTCTCTTTCTCTCTCTCTCACAGCTTCTCATTCTCTCTCTCTCTCTCACTCACACACAGCTTCTCTTTCTCTCTCTCTGTAACTCTCTCACTCACAGCTTCTCTTTCTCTCTCCCTCACAGCTTTTCTTTCTCTCTCTCTCACTCACTCACGCTTCTCTTTCTCACTCTGTCTCTCTCACACAGCTTCTCTTTCTCTCTCTCTCACTAACTCACAGCTTCTCTTTCTCTAACTCTCACTCACTCACAGCTTCTCTTTCTCTCTCTATCTCTCTAACTCACAGCTTGTCTTTCTCTCTCTCACTCACTCACAGCTTCTCTCTCTGTCTCTCTCACTCACGGCTTCTATTTCTCTCTCTCTCTCACTCTCACAGCTACTATTTCTCTCTCTCTCTCACAGCTTTTCTCTCTTTCTCTCTCTCACTCACTCACAGCTTCTCTTTATCTCTCTCTCTCACTCACTCACATCTTCTATTTCTCTCTATCTCTCTGACACAGGTTCTATTTCACTCTCTGTCTCCCTCACCCACAGCTTCTATCTCTATCTCTCTCACTCACAGCTTCTCTTTCTCATTCTCTCTCTCACTCACAGCTTCTCTCTCACTCTCTCTCTCAATCACAGTTTCCCTCTCTCTCTCTCTCACACACACTCACTCACAGCTCTTTCTCTCTCTGTCTCTCTCCCTCACAGCTTCTCTTTTTCTCTCTCTCTCTAACAGCTTCTATTGGTCTCTCTCTCTCTCACTCACAGCTTCTCTCTCTCTATCTCACTCACAGCTTCTCTTTCTCTCTCACTCACAGCTTCTCTTTCTCTCTCTCACTCACTCACCTCTTCTCTTTTGCTCTCTCACTCACAGCTTCTATTTCTCTCTCTCTCCACACAGCTTATCTCTCTCTCTCTCTAACAGTTTCTCTTTCTCTCTCTCTCTCTCACTCACAGCTTCACTTTCCCTCTCTCTCACTCATTCACCGCTTCTCTTTCACGCTCACTCATAGCTTCTCTTTCTCTCTCACAGCTTCTTTCTCTCTCTCCCACTCACAGTATCTCTTTCTCTCACTCTCTCACTCACTCAAACCTTCAATTTCTCTATCTCTCTCACTCATAGCTTCTCTTTCTCTCTCTCACTCACAGCTTCTCTCTCTCTCTCACTCACAGCTTCTCTTTCTCTCTCTCTCTTGCTCACTCACAGGTTCTATTTCTCTCTCTATCTCCCTCACTCACAGCTTCTCTTTCTCTCTCTCTCTCACTCACAGCTTCTCTTTCTCTCTCTCTCTCACTCACAGATTCTCTTTCTCTCTCTCTCATTCACAGCTACTCTTTCTCTCTCTCACACACAGCTTCTCTCTCTCTCTCACTCACAGCTTCTATTTCTCTCTCACTCTTGCTCACTCACAGGTTCTATTTCTCTCTCTGTCTCCCTCACTCAAAGCTTCTCTTTCTCTCTCTCTCACTCACAGCTTCTCTTTCGCTTTCTCTCTCTCACTCACAGCTTCTCTTTCTTTCTCTCCCTCACTCACTCACTCACAGCTACTCTTTCTCTCTCTGTCTCTCTCACTCACTGCTTCTCTTTCTCTCTGTCTCACTGACTCACAGCTTCTCTCTCTCTCTCACTCACTCACATCTTCTCTTTCTCTCTTTCTGTCACTAACTCACAACTTCTGTTTCTCTCTCTCTCACTAACTCACAGCTTCTCCTTCTCTCTCACTCACTCACAGCTTCTCTTTCTCTCTCTCTCACAGCTTCTCATTCTCTCTCTCTCTCACTCACACACAGTTTCTCTTTCTCTCTCTCTGTAACTCTCTCACTCACAGCTTCTCTTTCTCTCTCCCTCACAGCTTTTCTTTCTCTCTCTCTCACTCACTCACGCTTCTCTTTCTCACTCTGTCTCTCTCACACAGCTTCTCTTTCTCTCTCTCTCACTAACTCACAGCTTCTCTTTCTCTAACTCTCACTCACTCACAGCTTCTCTTTCTCTCTCTATCTCTCTAACTCACAGCTTGTCTTTCTCTCTCTCACTCACTCACAGCTTCTCTCTCTGTCTCTCTCACTCACGGCTTCTATTTCTCTCTCTCTCTCACTCTCACAGCTACTATTTCTCTCTCTCTCACAGCTTTTCTCTCTTTCTCTCTCTCACTCACTCACAGCTTCTCTTTATCTCTCTCTCTCACTCACTCACATCTTCTATTTCTCTCTATCTCTCTGACACAGGTTCTATTTCACTCTCTGTCTCCCTCACCCACAGCTTCTATCTCTATCTCTCTCACTCACAGCTTCTCTTTCTCATTCTCTCTCTCACTCACAGCTTCTCTCTCACTCTCTCTCTCAATCACAGTTTCCCTCTCTCTCTCTCTCACACACACTCACTCACAGCTCTTTCTCTCTCTGTCTCTCTCCCTCACAGCTTCTCTTTTTCTCTCTCTCTCTAACAGCTTCTATTGGTCTCTCTCTCTCTCACTCACAGCTTCTCTCTCTCTATCTCACTCACAGCTTCTCTTTCTCTCTCACTCACAGCTTCTCTTTCTCTCTCTCACTCACTCACCGCTTCTCTTTTGCTCTCTCACTCACAGCTTCTATTTCTCTCTCTCTCCACACAGCTTATCTCTCTCTCTCTCTAACAGTTTCTCTTTCTCTCTCTCTCTCTCACTCACAGCTTCACTTTCCCTCTCTCTCACTCATTCACCGCTTCTCTTTCACGCTCACTCATAGCTTCTCTTTCTCTCTCACAGCTTCTTTCTCTCTCTCCCACTCACAGTATCTCTTTCTCTCACTCTCTCACTCACTCAAACCTTCAATTTCTCTATCTCTCTCACTCATAGCTTCTCTTTCTCTCTCTCACTCACAGCTTCTCTCTCTCTCTCACTCACAGCTTCTCTTTCTCTCTCTCTCTTGCTCACTCACAGGTTCTATTTCTCTCTCTATCTCCCTCACTCACAGCTTCTCTTTCTCTCTCTCTCTCACTCACAGCTTCTCTTTCTCTCTCTCTCTCACTCACAGATTCTCTTTCTCTCTCTCTCATTCACAGCTACTCTTTCTCTCTCTCACACACAGCTTCTCTCTCTCTCTCACTCACAGCTTCTCTTTCTCTCTCTCTCTTGCTCACTCACATGTTCTATTTCTCTCTCTGTCTCCCTCACTCAAAGCTTCTCTTTCTCTCTCTCTCTCTCACTCACAGCTTCTCTTTCACTTTCTCTCTCTCACTCACACACAGCTTCTCTTTCTCTCTCTCACTCACAGCTTCTCTTTCTCTCTCTCTCTCTCACTCACAGCTTCTCTTTCTCTCTCTCTCTCACTCACAGCTTCTCTTTCTCTCTCTCTCTCTCACTCACATCTTCTATTTCTCTCTCTCTCACAGCTTCTCTTTCTCTCTATCTCTCTCACTCACAGCTTCTCTTTTCTCTCTTTCTCACTCACTCACAGCTTCTCTTTCTCTCTCTCTCCCTCACAGCTTCTCTTTCTCTCTCTCTCTCACTCACAGCTTCTCTTTCTTTCTCTCCCTCCCTCACTCACTCACAGCTACTCTTTCTCTCTCTGTCTCTCTCACTCACTGCTTCTCTTTCTCTCTGTCTCACTGACTCACAGCTTCTCTCTCTCTCTCACTCACTCACATCTTCTCTTTCTCTCTTTCTGTCACTAACTCACAACTTCTGTTTCTCTCTCTCTCACTAACTCACAGCTTCTCCTTCTCTCTCTCTCACTCACTCACAGCTTCTCTTTCTCTCTCTCTCACAGATTCTCATTCTCTCTCTCTCTCACTCACACACAGCTTCTCTTTCTCTCTCTCTCTTGCTCACTCACAGGTTCTATTTCTCTCTCTATCTCCCTCACTCACAGCTTCTCTTTCTCTCTCTCTCTCACTCACAGCTTCTCTTTCTCTCTCTCTCTCACTCACAGATTCTCTTTCTCTCTCTTTCATTCACAGCTACTCTTTCTCTCTCTCACACACAGCTTCTCTCTCTCTCTCACTCACAGCTTCTATTTCTCTCTCACTCTTGCTCACTCACAGGTTCTATTTCTCTCTCTGTCTCCCTCACTCAAAGCTTCTCTTTCTCTCTCTCTCACTCACAGCTTCTCTTTCGCTTTCTCTCTCTCACTCACAGCTTCTCTTTCTTTCTCTCCCTCACTCACTCACTCACAGCTACTCTTTCTCTCTCTGTCTCTCTCACTCACTGCTTCTCTTTCTCTCTGTCTCACTGACTCACACCTTCTCTCTCTCTCTCACTCACTCACATCTTCTCTTTCTCTCTTTCTGTCACTAACTCACAACTTCTGTTTCTCTCTCTCTCACTAACTCACAGCTTCTCCTTCTCTCTCTCTCACTCACTCACAGCTTCTCTTTCTCTCTCTCTCACAGCTTCTCATTCTCTCTCTCTCTCACTGACACACAGCTTCTCTTTCTCTCTGTAACTCTCTCACTCACAGCTTCTCTTTCTCTCTCCCTCACAGCTTTTCTTTCTCTCTCTCTCACTCACTCACGCTTCTCTTTCTCACTCTGTCTCTCTCACACAGCTTCTCTTTCTCTCTCTCTCACTAACTCACAGCTTCTCTTTCTCTAACTCTCACTCACTCACAGCTTCTCTTTCTCTCTCTATCTCTCTAACTCACAGCTTCTCTTTCTCTCTCTCACTCACTCACAGCTTCTCTCTCTGTCTCTCTCACTCACGGCTTCTATTTCTCTCTCTCTCTCACTCTCACAGCTACTATTTCTCTCTCTCTCTCACAGCTTTTCTCTCTTTCTCTCTCTCACTCACTCACAGCTTCTCTTTATCTCTCTCTCTCACTCACTCACATCTTCTATTTCTCTCTCTCTCTCTCACAGCTTCTCTTTCTCTCTATCTCTCTGACACAGGTTCTATTTCACTCTCTGTCTCCCTCACCCACAGCTTCTATCTCTATCTCTCTCACTCACAGCTTCTCTTTCTCATTCTCTCTCTCACTCACAGCTTCTTTCTCACTCTCTCTCTCAATCACAGTTTCCCTCTCTCTCTCACACACACACTCACTCACAGCTTTTTCTCTCTCTGTCTCTCTCCCTCACAGCTTCTCTTTTTCTCTCTCTCTCTAACAGCTTCTATTGGTCTCTCTCTCTCTCACTCACAGCTTCTCTCTCTCTATCTCACTCACAGCTTCTCTTTCTCTCTCACTCACAGCTTCTCTTTCTCTCTCTCACTCACTCACCGCTTCTCTTTTGCTCTCTCACTCACAGCTTCTATTTCTCTCTCTCTCCACACAGCTTATCTCTCTCTCTCTAACAGTTTCTCTTTCTCTCTCTCTCTCACTCACAGCTTCACTTTCCCTCTCTCTCACTCATTCACCGCTTCTCTTTCACTCTCACTCATAGCTTCTCTTTCTCTCTCACAGCTTCTTTCTCTCTCTCCCACTCACAGTATCTCTTTCTCTCACTCTCTCACTCACTCAAACCTTCAATTTCTCTATCTCTCTCACTCATAGCTTCTCTTTCTCTCTCTCACTCACAGCTTCTCTCTCTCTCTCTCACTCACAGCTTCTCTTTCTCTCTCTCTCTTGCTCACTCACAGGTTCTATTTCTCTCTCTGTCTCCCTCACTCAAAGCTTCTCTTTCTCTCTCTCTCTCTCACTCACAGCTTCTCTTTCACTTTCTCTCTCTCACTCACACACAGCTTCTCTTTCTCTCTCTCACTCACAGCTTCTCTTTCTCTCTCTCTCTCTCTCACTCACAGCTTCTCTTTCTCTCTCTCTCTCTCACTCACATCTTCTATTTCTCTCTCTCTCACAGCTTCTCTTTCTCTCTATCTCTCTCACTCACAGCTTCTCTTTTCTCTCTTTCTCACTCACTCACAGCTTCTCTTTCTCTCTCTCTCCCTCACAGCTTCTCTTTCTCTCTCTCTCTCACTCACAGCTTCTCTTTCTTTCTCTCCCTCACTCACTCACTCACAGCTACTCTTTCTCTCTCTGTCTCTCTCACTCACTGCTTCTCTTTCTCTCTGTCTCACTGACCCACAGCTTCTCTCTCTCTCTCACTCACTCACATCTTCTCTTTCTCTCTTTCTGTCACTAACTCACAACTTCTGTTTCTCTCTCTCTCACTAACTCACAGCTTCTCCTTCTCTCTCTCTCACTCATTCACCGCTTCTCTTTCACTCTCACTCATAGCTTCTCTTTCTCTCTCACAGCTTCTTTCTCTCTCTCCCACTCACAGTATCTCTTTCTCTCACTCTCTCACTCACTCAAACCTTCAATTTCTCTATCTCTCTCACTCATAGCTTCTCTTTCTCTCTCTCACTCACAGCTTCTCTCTCTCTCTCTCACTCACAGCTTCTCTTTCTCTCTCTCTCTTGCTCACTCACAGGTTCTATTTCTCTCTCTATCTCCCTCACTCACAGCTTCTCTTTCTCTCTCTCTCTCACTCACAGCTTCTCTTTCTCTCTCTCTCTCACTCACAGATTCTCTTTCTCTCTCTCTCATTCACAGCTACTCTTTCTCTCTCACACACACAGCTTCTCTCTCTCTCTCTCACTCACAGCTTCTCTTTCTCTCTCTCTCTTGCTCACTCACAGGTTCTATTTCTCTCTCTGTCTCCCTCACTCAAAGCTTCTCTTTCTCTCTCTCTCTCACTCACAGCTTCTCTTTCGCTTTCTCTCTCTCACTCACAGCTTCTCTTTCTCACTCTCACTCACAACTTCTCTTTCTCTCTCTCTCTCTCACTCACAGCTTCTCTTTCTCTCTCTCTCTTGCTCACTCACAGGTTCTATTTCTCTCTCTATCTCCCTCACTCACAGCTTCTCTTTCTCTCTCTCTCTCACTCACAGCTTCTCTTTCTCTCTCTCTCTCACTCACAGATTCTCTTTCTCTCTCTCTCATTCACAGCTACTCTTTCTCTCTCACACACACAGCTTCTCTCTCTCTCTCTCACTCACAGCTTCTCTTTCTCTCTCTCTCTTGCTCACTCACAGGTTCTATTTCTCTCTCTGTCTCCCTCACTCAAAGCTTCTCTTTCTCTCTCTCTCTCACACTCACAGCTTCTCTTTCGCTTTCTCTCTCTCACTCACAGCTTCTCTTTCTCTCTCTCACTCACAACTTCTCTTTCTCTCTCTCTCTCTCACTCACAGCTTCTCTTTCTCTCTCTCTCTCACTCACAGCTTCTCTTTCTGTCTCTCTCTCTCACTCACATCTTCTATTTCTCTCTCTCACACAGCTTCTCTTTCTGTCTATCTCTCTCACTCACAGCTTCTCTTTTCTCTCTTTCTCACTCACTCACAGCTTCTCTTTCTCTCTCTCTCCCTCACAGCTTCTCTTTCTCTCTCTCTCTCACTCACAGCTTCTCTTTCTCTCTCTCTCTCACTCACAGCTTCTCTTTCTTTCTCTCCCTCACTCACTCACTCACAGCTACTCTTTCTCTCTCTGTCTCTCTCACTCACTGCTTCTCTTTCTCTCTGTCTCACTGACTCACAGCTTCTCTCTCTCTCTCACTCACTCACATCTTCTCTTTCTCTCTTTCTGTCACTAACTCACAACTTCTGTTTCCCTCTCTCTCACTAACTCACAGCTTCTCCTTCTCTCTCTCTCACTCACTCACATCTTCTCTTTCTCTCTTTCTGTCACTAACTCACAACTTCTGTTTCTCTTTCTCTCACTAACTCACATCTTCTCCTTCTCTCTCTCTCACTCACTCACAGCTTCTCTTTCTCTCTCTCTCACAGCTTCTCATTCTCTCTCTCTCTCTCACTCACACACAGCTTCTCTTTCTCTCTCTCTGTAACTCTCTCACTCACAGCTTCTCTTTCTCTCTCCCTCACAGCTTTTCTTTCTCTCTCTCTCACTCACTCACGCTTCTCTTTCTCACTCTGTCTCTCTCACACAGCTTCTCTTTCTCTCTCTCTCACTAACTCACAGCTTCTCTTTCTCTAACTCTCACTCACTCACAGCTTCTCTTTCTCTCTCTATCTCTCTAACTCACAGCTTCTCTTTCTCTCTCTCACTCACTCACAGCTTCTCTCTCTGTCTCTCTCACTCACGGCTTCTATTTCTCTCTCTCTCACACTCTCACAGCTACTGTTTCTCTCTCTCTCTCACAGCTTTTCTCTCTTTCTCTCTCTCACTCACTCACAGCTTCTCTTTATCTCTCTCTCTCACTCACTCACATCTTCTATTTCTCTCTCTCTCTCTCACAGCTTCTCTTTCTCTCTATCTCTCTGACACAGGTTCTATTTCACTCTCTGTCTCCCTCACCCTCAGCTTCTATCTCTATCTCTCTCACTCACAGCTTCTCTTTCTCATTCTCTCTCTCACTCACAGCTTCTCTCTCTCTCTCTCACTCACAGCTTCCCTCTCTCTCTCTTTCACTCACTCACTCACAGCTTCTCTTTCTCTCTCTGTCTCTCTCCCTCACAGCTTCTCTTTCTCTCTCTCTCTCTAACAGCTTCTATTGGTCTCTCTCTCTCTCACTCACAGCTTCTCTCTCTCTATCTCACTCACAGCTTCTCTTTCTCTCTCACTCACAGCTTCTCTTTCTCTCTCTCACTCACTCACCGCTTCTCTTTTGCTCTCTCACTCACAGCTTCTATTTCTCTCTCTCTCCACACAGCTTCTCTCTCTCTCTCTCTCTAACAGTTGCTCTTTCTCTCTCTCTCTCACTCACTCAAACCTTCAATTTCTCTATCTCTCTCACTCATAGCTTCTCTTTCTCTCTCTCACTCACAGCTTCTCTCTCTCTCTCACACTCACAGCTTCTCTTTCTCTCTCTCTCTTGCTCACTCACAGGTTCTATTTCTCTCTCTATCTCCCTCACTCACAGCTTCTCTTTCTCTCTCTCTCTCACTCACAGCTTCTCTTTCTCTCTCTCTCTCACTCACAGATTCTCTTTCTCTCTCTCTCATTCACAGCTACTCTTTCTCTCTCTCACACACAGCTTCTCTCTCTCTCTCTCACTCACAGCTTCTCTTTCTCTCTCTCTCTTGCTCACTCACAGGTTCTATTTCTCTCTCTGTCTCCCTCACTCAAAGCTTCTCTTTCTCTCTCTCTCTCACTCACAGCTTCTCTTTCACTTTCTCTCTCTCACTCACACACAGCTTCTCTTTCTCTCTCTCACTCACAGCTTCTCTTTCTCTCTCTCTCTCTCACTCACAGCTTCTCTTTCTCTCTCTCTCTCTCTCACTCACAGCTTCTCTTTCTCTCTCTCTCACTCACATCTTCTATTTCTCTCTCTCTCACAGCTTCTCTTTCTCTCTATCTCTCTCACTCACAGCTTCTCTTTTCTCTCTTTCTCACTCACTCACAGCTTCTCTTTCTCTCTCTCTCCCTCACAGCTTCTCTTTCTCTCTCTCTCTCACTCACAGCTTCTCTTTCTTTCTCTCCCTCACTCACTCACTCACAGCTACTCTTTCTCTCTCTGTCTCTCTCACTCACTGCTTCTCTTTCTCTCTGTCTCACTGACTCACAGCTTCTCTCTCTCTCTCACTCACTCACATCTTCTCTTTCTCTCTTTCTGTCACTAACTCACAACTTCTGTTTCTCTCTCTCTCACTAACTCACAGCTTCTCCTTCTCTCTCTCTCACTCACTCACAGCTTCTCTTTCTCTCTCTCTCACAGCTTCTCATTCTCTCTCTCTCTCACTCACAGATTCTCTTTCTCTCTCTTTCATTCACAGCTACTCTTTCTCTCTCTCTCACACAGCTTCTCTCTCTCTCTCACTCACAGATTCTCTTTCTCTCTCTTTCATTCACAGCTTCTCTTTCTCTCTCTATCTCCCTCACTCACAGCTTCTCTTTCTCTCTCTCTCTCACTCACAGCTTCTCTTTCTCTCTCTCTCTCACTCACAGATTCTCTTTCTCTCTCTTTCATTCACAGCTACTCTTTCTCTCTCTCTCACACAGCTTCTCTCTCTCTCTCACTCACAGCTTCTATTTCTCTCTCACTCTTGCTCACTCACAGGTTCTATTTATCTCTCTGTCTCCCTCACTCAAAGCTTCTCTTTCTCTCTCTCTCACTCACAGCTTCTCTTTCGCTTTCTCTCTCTCACTCACAGCTTCTCTTTCTTTCTCTCCCTCACTCACTCACTCACAGCTACTCTTTCTCTCTCTGTCTCTCTCACTCACTGCTTCTCTTTCTCTCTGTCTCACTGACTCACAGCTTCTCTCTCTCTCTCACTCACTCACATCTTCTCTTTCTCTCTTTCTGTCACTAACTCACAACTTCTGTTTCTCTCTCTCTCACTAACTCACAGCTTCTCCTTCTCTCTCTCTCACTCACTCACAGCTTCTCTTTCTCTCTCTCTCACAGCTTCTCATTCTCTCTCTCTCACACACACACAGCTTCTCTTTCTCTCTCTCTGTAACTCTCTCACTCACAGCTTCTCTTTCTCTCTCCCTCACAGCTTTTCTTTCTCTCTCTCTCACTCACTCACGCTTCTCTTTCTCACTCTGTCTCTCTCACACAGCTTCTCTTTCTCTCTCTCTCACTAACTCACAGCTTCTCTTTCTCTAACTCTCACTCACTCACAGCTTCTCTTTCTCTCTCTATCTCTCTAACTCACAGCTTCTCTTTCTCTCTCTCACTCACTCACAGCTTCTCTCTCTGTCTCTCTCACTCATGGCTTCTATTTCTCTCTCTCTCTCACTCTCACAGCTACTATTTCTCTCTCTCTCTCACAGCTTTTCTCTCTTTCTCTCTCTCACTCACTCACAGCTTCTCTTTATCTCTCTCTCTCACTCACTCACATCTTCTATTTCTCTCTCTCTCTCTCTCACAGCTTCTCTTTCTCTCTATCTCTCTGACACAGGTTCTATTTCACTCTCTGTCTCCCTCACCCACAGCTTCTATCTCTATCTCTCTCACTCACAGCTTCTCTTTCTCATTCTCTCTCTCACTCACAGCTTCTCTCTCACTCTCTCTCTCAATCACAGTTTCCCTCTCTCTCTCACACACACACTCACTCACAGCTCTTTCTCTCTCTGTCTCTCTCCCTCACAGCTTCTCTTTTTCTCTCTCTCTCTAACAGCTTCTATTGGTCTCTCTCTCTCTCACTCACAGCTTCTCTCTCTCTATCTCACAGCTTCTCTTTCTCTCTCACTCACAGCTTCTCTTTCTCTCTCTCACTCACTCACCGCTTCTCTTTTGCTCTCTCACTCACAGCTTCTATTTCTCTCTCTCTCCACACAGCTTATCTCTCTCTCTCTCTAACAGTTTCTCTTTCTCTCTCTCTCTCACTCACAGCTTCACTTTCCCTCTCTCTCACTCATTCACCGCTTCTCTTTCACTCTCACTCATAGCTTCTCTTTCTCTCTCACAGCTTCTTTCTCTCTCTCCCACTCACAGTATCTCTTTCTCTCACTCTCTCACTCACTCAAACCTTCAATTTCTCTATCTCTCTCACTCATAGCTTCTCTTTCTCTCTCTCACTCACAGCTTCTCTCTCTCTCTCTCACTCACAGCTTCTCTTTCTCTCTCTCTCTTGCTCACTCACAGGTTCTATTTCTCTCTCTATCTCCCTCACTCACAGCTTCTCTTTCTCTCTCTCTCTCACTCACAGCTTCTCTTTCTCTCTCTCTCTCACTCACAGATTCTCTTTCTCTCTCTCTCATTCACAGCTACTCTTTCTCTCTCTCACACACAGCTTCTCTCTCTCTCTCTCACTCACAGCTTCTCTTTCTCTCTCTCTCTTGCTCACTCACATGTTCTATTTCTCTCTCTGTCTCCCTCACTCAAAGCTTCTCTTTCTCTCTCTCTCTCACTCACAGCTTCTCTTTCGCTTTCTCTCTCTCACTCACAGCTTCTCTTTCTCTCTCTCACTCACAACTTCTCTTTCTCTCTCTCTCTCTCACTCACAGCTTCTCTTTCTCTCTCTCTCTTGCTCACTCACAGGTTCTATTTCTCTCTCTATCTCCCTCACTCACAGCTTCTCTTTCTCTCTCTCTCTCACTCACAGCTTCTCTTTCTCTCTCTCTCTCACTCACAGATTCTCTTTCTCTCTCTCTCATTCACAGCTACTCTTTCTCTCTCTCTCACACAGCTTCTCTCTCTCTCTCTCACTCACAGCTTCTCTTACTCTCTCTCTCTTGCTCACTCACAGGTTCTATTTCTCTCTCTGTCTCCCTCACTCAAAGCTTCTCTTTTTCTCTCTCTCTCACACTCACAGCTTCTCTTTCGCTTTCTCTCTCTCACTCACAGCTTCTCTTTCTCTCTCTCACTCACAACTTCTCTTTCTCTCTCTCTCTCTCACTCACAGCTTCTCTTTCTCTCACTCTCTCACTCACAGCTTCTCTTTCTCTCTCTCTCTCTCACTCACATCTTCTATTTCTCTCTCTCACACAGCTTCTCTTTCTGTCTATCTCTCTCACTCACAGCTTCTCTTTTCTCTCTTTCTCACTCACTCACAGCTTCTCTTTCTCTCTCTCTCCCTCACAGCTTCTCTTTCTCTCTCTCTCTCACTCACAGCTTCTCTTTCTCTCTCTCTCTCACTCACAGCTTCTCTTTCTTTCTCTCCCTCACTCACTCACTCACAGCTACTCTTTCTCTCTCTGTCTCTCTCACTCACTGCTTCTCTTTCTCTCTGTCTCACTGACTCACAGCTTCTCTCTCTCTCTCACTCACTCACATCTTCTCTTTCTCTCTTTCTGTCACTAACTCACAACTTCTGTTTCCCTCTCTCTCACTAACTCACAGCTTCTCCTTCTCTCTCTCTCACTCACTCACAGCTTCTCTTTCTCTCTCTCTCACAGCTTCTCATTCTCTCTCTCTCTCTCACTCACACACAGCTTCTCTTTCTCTCTCTCTCTTGCTCACTCACAGGTTCTATTTCTCTCTCTATCTCCCTCACTCATAGCTTCCCTTTCTCTCTCTCTCTCACTCACAGATTCTCTTTCTCTCTCTCTCATTCACAGCTACTCTTTCTCTCTCTCACACACAGCTTCTCTCTCTCTCTCTCACTCACAGCTTCTCTTTCTCTCTCTCTCTTGCTCACTCACAGGTTCTATTTCTCTCTCTGTCTCCCTCACTCAAAGCTTCTCTTTCTCTCTCTCTCTCACTCACAGCTTCTCTTTCGCTTTCTCTCTCTCACTCACAGCTTCTCTTTCTCTCTCTCACTCACAACTTCTCTTTCTCTCTCTCTCACTCACAGCTTCTCTTTCTCTCTCTCTCTTGCTCACTCACAGGTTCTATTTCTCTCTCTATCTACCTCACTCACAGCTTCTCTTTCTCTCTCTCTCTCACTCACAGCTTCTCTTTCTCTCTCTCTCTCACTCACAGATTCTCTTTCTCTCTCTCTCATTCACAGCTACTCTTTCTCTCTCTCACACACAGCTTCTCTCTCTCTCTCTCACTCACAGCTTCTCTTTCTCTCTCTCTCTTGCTCACTCACAGGTTCTATTTCTCTCTCTGTCTCCCTCACTCAAAGCTTCTCTTTCTCTCTCTCTCTCTCACTCACAGCTTCTCTTTCGCTTTCTCTCTCTCACTCACAGCTTCTCTTTCTCTCTCTCACTCACAACTTCTCTTTCTCTCTCTCTCTCTCACTCACAGCTTCTCTTTCTCTCTCTCTCTCACTCACAGCTTCTCTTTCTCTCTCTCTCTCTCACTCACATCTTCTATTTCTCTCTCTCTCACAGCTTCTCTTTCTGTCTATCTCTCTCACTCACAGCTTCTCTTTTCTCTCTTTCTCACTCACTCACAGCTTCTCTTTCTCTCTCTCTCCCTCACAGCTTCTCTTTCTCTCTCTCTCTCACTCACAGCTTCTCTTTCTCTCTCTCTCTCACTCACAGCTTCTCTTTCTTTCTCTCCCTCACTCACTCACTCACAGCTACTCTTTCTCTCTCTGTCTCTCTCACTCACTGCTTCTCTTTCTCTCTGTCTCACTGACTCACAGCTTCTCTCTCTCTCTCACTCACTCACATCTTCTATTTCTCTCTTTCTGTCACTAACTCACAACTTCTGTTTCCCTCTCTCTCACTAACTCACAGCTTCTCCTTCTCTCTCTCTCACTCACTCACAGCTTCTCTTTCTCTCTCTCTCAGCTTCTCATTCTCTCTCTCTCTCTCACTCACACACAGCTTCTCTTTCTCTCTCTCTCTTGCTCACTCACAGGTTCTATTTCTCTCTCTGTCTCCCTCACTCAAAGCTTCTCTTTCTCTCTCTCTCTCACTCACAGCTTCTCTTTCGCTTTCTCTCTCTCACTCACAGCTTCTCTTTCTCTCTCTCACTCACAACTTCTCTTTCTCTCTCTCTCTCACTCACAGCTTCTCTTTCTCTCTCTCTCTTGCTCACTCACAGGTTCTATTTCTCTCTCTATCTCCCTCACTCACAGCTTCTCTTTCTCTCTCTCTCTCAATCACAGCTTCTCTTTCTCTCTCTCTCTCACTCACAGATTCTCTTTCTCTCTCTCTCATTCACAGCTACTCTCTCTCTCTCTCACACACAGCTTCTCTCTCTCTCTCTCACTCACAGCTTCTCTTTCTCTCTCTCTCTCTCACTCACAGCTTCTCTTTCGCTTTCTCTCTCTCACTCACAGCTTCTCTTTCTCTCTCTCACTCACAACTTCTCTTTCTCTCTCTCTCTCACTCACAGCTTCTCTTTCTCTGTCTCCCTCACTCAAAGCTTCTCTTTCTCTCTCTCTCTCACTCACAGCTTCTCTTTCGCTTTCTCTCTCTCACTCACAGCTTCTCTTTCTCTCTCTCACTCACAACTTCTCTTTCTCTCTCTCTCTCTCACTCACAGCTTCTCTTTCTCTCTCTCTCTTGCTCACTCACAGGTTCTATTTCTCTCTCTATCTCCCTCACTCACAGCTTCTCTTTCTCTCTCTCTCTCACTCACAGCTTCTCTTTCTCTCTCTCTCTCACTCACAGATTCTCTTTCTCTCTCTCTCATTCACAGCTACTCTTTCTCTCTCTCTCACACAGCTTCTCTCTCTCTCTCTCACTCACAGCTTCTCTTACTCTCTCTCTCTTGCTCACTCACAGGTTCTATTTCTCTCTCTGTCTCCCTCACTCAAAGCTTCTCTTTTTCTCTCTCTCTCACACTCACAGCTTCTCTTTCGCTTTCTCTCTCTCACTCACAGCTTCTCTTTCTCTCTCTCACTCACAACTTCTCTTTCTCTCTCTCTCTCTCACTCACAGCTTCTCTTTCTCTCACTCTCTCACTCACAGCTTCTCTTTCTCTCTCTCTCTCTCACTCACATCTTCTATTTCTCTCTCTCACACAGCTTCTCTTTCTGTCTATCTCTCTCACTCACAGCTTCTCTTTTCTCTCTTTCTCACTCACTCACAGCTTCTCTTTCTCTCTCTCTCCCTCACAGCTTCTCTTTCTCTCTCTCTCTCACTCACAGCTTCTCTTTCTCTCTCTCTCTCACTCACAGCTTCTCTTTCTTTCTCTCCCTCACTCACTCACTCACAGCTACTCTTTCTCTCTCTGTCTCTCTCACTCACTGCTTCTCTTTCTCTCTGTCTCACTGACTCACAGCTTCTCTCTCTCTCTCACTCACTCACATCTTCTCTTTCTCTCTTTCTGTCACTAACTCACAACTTCTGTTTCCCTCTCTCTCACTAACTCACAGCTTCTCCTTCTCTCTCTCTCACTCACTCACAGCTTCTCTTTCTCTCTCTCTCACAGCTTCTCATTCTCTCTCTCTCTCTCACTCACACACAGCTTCTCTTTCTCTCTCTCTCTTGCTCACTCACAGGTTCTATTTCTCTCTCTATCTCCCTCACTCATAGCTTCCCTTTCTCTCTCTCTCTCACTCACAGATTCTCTTTCTCTCTCTCTCATTCACAGCTACTCTTTCTCTCTCTCACACACAGCTTCTCTCTCTCTCTCTCACTCACAGCTTCTCTTTCTCTCTCTCTCTTGCTCACTCACAGGTTCTATTTCTCTCTCTGTCTCCCTCACTCAAAGCTTCTCTTTCTCTCTCTCTCTCACTCACAGCTTCTCTTTCGCTTTCTCTCTCTCACTCACAGCTTCTCTTTCTCTCTCTCACTCACAACTTCTCTTTCTCTCTCTCTCACTCACAGCTTCTCTTTCTCTCTCTCTCTTGCTCACTCACAGGTTCTATTTCTCTCTCTATCTACCTCACTCACAGCTTCTCTTTCTCTCTCTCTCTCACTCACAGCTTCTCTTTCTCTCTCTCTCTCACTCACAGATTCTCTTTCTCTCTCTCTCATTCACAGCTACTCTTTCTCTCTCTCACACACAGCTTCTCTCTCTCTCTCTCACTCACAGCTTCTCTTTCTCTCTCTCTCTTGCTCACTCACAGGTTCTATTTCTCTCTCTGTCTCCCTCACTCAAAGCTTCTCTTTCTCTCTCTCTCTCTCACTCACAGCTTCTCTTTCGCTTTCTCTCTCTCACTCACAGCTTCTCTTTCTCTCTCTCACTCACAACTTCTCTTTCTCTCTCTCTCTCTCACTCACAGCTTCTCTTTCTCTCTCTCTCTCACTCACAGCTTCTCTTTCTCTCTCTCTCTCTCACTCACATCTTCTATTTCTCTCTCTCTCACAGCTTCTCTTTCTGTCTATCTCTCTCACTCACAGCTTCTCTTTTCTCTCTTTCTCACTCACTCACAGCTTCTCTTTCTCTCTCTCTCCCTCACAGCTTCTCTTTCTCTCTCTCTCTCACTCACAGCTTCTCTTTCTCTCTCTCTCTCACTCACAGCTTCTCTTTCTTTCTCTCCCTCACTCACTCACTCACAGCTACTCTTTCTCTCTCTGTCTCTCTCACTCACTGCTTCTCTTTCTCTCTGTCTCACTGACTCACAGCTTCTCTCTCTCTCTCACTCACTCACATCTTCTATTTCTCTCTTTCTGTCACTAACTCACAACTTCTGTTTCCCTCTCTCTCACTAACTCACAGCTTCTCCTTCTCTCTCTCTCACTCACTCACAGCTTCTCTTTCTCTCTCTCTCAGCTTCTCATTCTCTCTCTCTCTCTCACTCACACACAGCTTCTCTTTCTCTCTCTCTCTTGCTCACTCACAGGTTCTATTTCTCTCTCTGTCTCCCTCACTCAAAGCTTCTCTTTCTCTCTCTCTCTCACTCACAGCTTCTCTTTCGCTTTCTCTCTCTCACTCACAGCTTCTCTTTCTCTCTCTCACTCACAACTTCTCTTTCTCTCTCTCTCTCACTCACAGCTTCTCTTTCTCTCTCTCTCTTGCTCACTCACAGGTTCTATTTCTCTCTCTATCTCCCTCACTCACAGCTTCTCTTTCTCTCTCTCTCTCAATCACAGCTTCTCTTTCTCTCTCTCTCTCACTCACAGATTCTCTTTCTCTCTCTCTCATTCACAGCTACTCTCTCTCTCTCTCACACACAGCTTCTCTCTCTCTCTCTCACTCACAGCTTCTCTTTCTCTCTCTCTCTTGCTCACTCACAGGTTCTATTTCTCTCTCTGTCTCCCTCACTCAAAGCTTCTCTTTCTCTCTCTCTCTCTCACTCACAGCTTCTCTTTCGCTTTCTCTCTCTCACTCACAGCTTCTCTTTCTCTCTCTCACTCACAACTTCTCTTTCTCTCTCTCTCTCACTCACAGCTTCTCTTTCTCTCTCTCTCTCACTCACAGCTTCTCTTTCTCTCTCTCTCTCACTCACATCTTCTATTTCTCTCTCTCTCACAGCTTCTCTTTCTGTCTATCTCTCTCACTCACAGCTTCTCTTTTCTCTCTTTCTCACTCACTCACAGCTTCTCTTTCTCTCTCTCTCCCTCACAGCTTCTCTTTCTCTCTCTCTCTCACTCACAGCTTCTCTTTCTCTCTCTCTCTCACTCACAGCTTCTCTTTCTTTCTCTCCCTCACTCACTCACTCACAGCTACTCTTTCTCTCTCTGTCTCTCTCACTCACTGCTTCTCTTTCTCTCTGTCTCACTGACTCACAGCTTCTCTCTCTCTCTCACTCACTCACATCTTCTCTTTCTCTCTTTCTGTCACTAACTCACAACTTCTGTTTCCCTCTCTCTCACTAACTCACAGCTTCTCCTTCTCTCTCTCTCACTCACTCACAGCTTCTCTTTCTCTCTCTCTCAGCTTCTCATTCTCTCTCTCTCTCTCACTCACACACAGCTTCTCTTTCTCTCTCTCTCTTGCTCACTCACAGGTTCTATTTCTCTCTCTATCTCCCTCACTCATAGCTTCCCTTTCTCTCTCTCTCTCACTCACAGCTTCTCTTTCTCTCTCCCTCTCACTCACAGATTCTCTTTCTCTCTCTCTCATTCACAGCTACTCTTTCTCTCTCTCTCACAGCTTCTCTCTCTCTCTCACTCACAGCTTCTCTTTCTCTCTCTCTCTTGCTCACTCACAGGTTCTATTTCTCTCTCTGTCTCCCTCACTCAAAGCTTCTCTTTCTCTCTCTCTCACTCACAGCTTCTCTCTCTCTCTCTCTCACTCACATCATCTCTCTCTCTCTCTCACTCACAGCTTCTCTTTCTCTCTCTCACTCACAGCTTCTCTTTCTCTCTCTCTCTCACTCACAGCTTCTCTTTCTCTCTCTCTCTCTCACTCACACCTTCTCTTTCTCTCTCTCTCTCACTCACATCTTCTATTTCTCTCTCTCTCACAGCTTCTCTTTCTCTCTATCTCTCTCACTCACAGCTTCTCTTTTCTCTCTTTCTCACTCACTCACAGCTTCTCTTTCTCTCTCTCTCCCTCACACCTTCTCTTTCTCTCTCTCTCTCACTCACAGCTTCTCTTTCTCTCTCTCTCTCACTCACAGCTTCTCTTTCTTTCTCTCCCTCACTCACTCACTCACAGCTACTCTTTCTCTCTCTGTCTCTCTCACTCACTGCTTCTCTTTCTCTGTCTCACTGACTCACAGCTTCTCTCTCTCTCTCACTCACTCACATCTTCTCTTTCTCTCTTTCTGTCACTAACTCACAACTTATGTTTCTCTCTCTCTCACTAACTCACAGCTTCTCCTTCTCTCTCTCTCACTCACTCACAGCTTCTCTTTCTCTCTCTCTCACAGCTTCTCATTCTCTCTCTCTCTCTCTCTCACTCACACACAGCTTCTCTTTCTCTCTCTCTGTAACTCTCTCACTCACAGCTTCTCTTTCTCTCTCCCTCACAGCTTTTCTTTCTCTCTCTCTCACTCACTCACGCTTCTCTTTCTCACTCTGTCTCTCTCACACAGCTTCTCTTTCTCTCTCTCTCACTAACTCACAGCTTCTCTTTCTCTTACTCTCACTCACTCACAGCTTCTCTTTCTCTCTCTCACTCACAACTTCTCTTTCTCTCTCTCTCTCACTCACAGCTTCTCTTTCTCTCTCTCTCTTGCTCACTCACAGGTTCTCTTTCTCTCTCTATCTCTCTAACTCACAGCTTCTCTTCCTCTATCTCACTCACTCACAGCTTCTCTCTCTGTCTCTCTCACTCACAGCTTCTATTTCTCTCTCTCTCACTCTCACAGCTACTCTTTCTCTCTCTCTCTCACAGCTTTTCTCTCTTTCTCTCTCTCACTCACTCACAGCTTCTCTTTATCTCTCTCTCTCACTCACTCACATCTTCTATTTCTCTCTCTCTCTCTCACAGCTTCTCTTTCTCTCCTCTCTGACACAGGTTCTATTTCACTCTCTGTCTCCCTCACTCACAGCTTCTCTATCTATCTCTCTCACTCACAGCTTCTCTTTCTCATTCTCTCTCTCACTCACAGCTTCTCTCTCTCTCTCACACACAGCTTCCCTCTCTCTCTCTCTCACTCACTCACTCACAGCTTCTCTTTCTCTCTCTGTCTCTCTCCCTCACAGCTTCTCTTTCTCTCTCTCTCTCTAACAGCTTCTATTGGTCTCTCTCTCTCTCACTCACAGCTTCTCTCTCTCTATCTCACTCACAGCTTCTCTTTCTCTCTCACTCACAGCTTCTCTTTCTCTCTCTCACTCACTCACCGCTTCTCTTTTGCTCTCTCACTCACAGCTTCTCTTTCTCTCTCTCTCCACACAGCTTCTCTCTCTCTCTCTAACAGTTTCTCTGTCTCTCTCTCTCTCACTCACAGCTTCGCTTTCCCTCTCTCACTCATTCACCGCTTCTCTTTCACTCTCACTCATAGCTTCTCTTTCTCTCTCACAGCTTCTTTCTCTCTCTCCCACTCACAGTATCTCTTTCTCTCACTCTCTCACTCACTCAAACCTTCAATTTCTCTATCTCTCTCACTCATAGCTTCTCTTTCTCTCTCTCACTCACAGCTTCTCTCTCTCTCTCTCACTCACAACTTCTCTTTCTCTCTCTCTCTTGCTCACTCACAGGTTCTATTTCTCTCTCTATCTCCCTCACTCACAGCTTCTCTTTCTCTCTCTCTCTCACTCACAGCTTCTCTTTCTCTCTCTCTCTCACTCACAGATTCTCTTTCTCTCTCTCTCATTCACAGCTACTCTTTCTCTCTCACACACACAGCTTCTCTCTCTCTCTCTCACTCACAGCTTCTCTTTCTCTCTCTCTCTTGCTCACTCACAGGTTCTATTTCTCTCTCTGTCTCCCTCACTCAAAGCTTCTCTTTCTCTCTCTCTCTCTCACTCACAGCTTCTCTTTCGCTTTCTCTCTCTCACTCACAGCTTCTCTTTCTTTCTCTCCCTCACTCACTCACTCACAGCTTCTCTTTCTCTCTCTGTCTGTCTCACTCACTGCTTCTCTTTCTCTCTCTCTCTCTCACTCACAGCTTCTCTTTCTCTCTCTCTCTCTCACTCACATCTTCTCTTTCTCTCTCTCTCTCTCTCACTCACATCTTCTATTTCTCTCTCTCTCACAGCTTCTCTTTCTCTCTATCTCTCTCACTCACAGCTTCTCTTTTCTCTCTTTCTCACTCACTCACAGCTTCTCTTTCTCTCTCTCTCCCTCACAGCTTCTCTTTCTCTCTCTCTCTCACTCACAGCTTCTCTTTCTCTCTCTCTCTCACTCACAGCTTCTCTTTCTTTCTCTCCCTCACTCACTCACTCACAGCTACTCTTTCTCTGTCTCTCTCACTCACTGCTTCTCATTCTCTCTGTCTCACTGACTCACAGCTTCTCTCTCTCTCTCACTCACTCACATCTTCTCTTTCTCTCTTTCTGTCACTAACACACAACTTCTGTTTCTCTCTCTCTCACTAACTCACAGCTTCTCCTTCTCTCTCTCTCACTCACTCACAGCTTCTCTTTCTCTCTCTCTCACAGCTTCTCATTCTCTCTCTCTCTCTCACTCACACACAGCTTCTCTTTCTCTCTCTCTCTAACTCTCTCACTCACAGCTTCTCTTTCTCTCTCCCTCACAGCTTTTCTTTCTCTCTCTCTCACTCACTCACACTTCTCTTTCTCACTCTGTCTCTCTCACACAGCTTCTCTTTCTCTCTCTCTCACTAACTCACAGCTTCTCTTTCTCTAACTCTCACTCACTCACAGCTTCTCTTTCTCTCTCACACACACACTCACAGATTCTCTTTCTCTCTCTCACTCACTCACTCACAGCTTCTCTCTCTCTGTCTCTCTCACTCACGGCTTCTATTTCTCTCTCTCTCTCACTCACAGCTTCTCTTTCGCTCTCTCTCTCACTCACTCACATCTTCTATTTCTCTCTCTTTCTCACAGCTTCTCTTTCTCTCTATCTCTCTCACTCACAGCTTCTCTTTTCTCTCTCACGCACTCACAGCTTCTCTTTCTCTCTCTCTCCCTCACAGCTTCTCTTTCTCTCTCTCTCTCACTCACAGCTTCTCTTTCTCTCTCTCACTCACAGCTTCTCTCTCTCTCTCTCCCTCACAGCTTCTCTTTTTCTCTCACTCACAGCTTCTCTCTCTCTCTCTCACTCACAGCTTCTCTTTCTCTCTCTCTCTCATTCACAGCTACTCTTTCTCTCTCTCACACAGCTTCTCTCTCTCTCACACGCACACACAGCTTCTCTTTCTCTCTCTCTCTTGCTCACTCACAGGTTCTATTTCTCTCTCTGTCTCCCTCACTCACAGCTTCTCTTTCTCTCTCTCTCTCTCACTCACTGCTTCTCTTTCTCTCTGTCTCACTGACTCACTTCTTCTCTCTCTCTCACTCACTCACAGCTTCTCTTTCTCTCTTTCTCTCACTCACTCACAGCTTCTCTTTCTCTCTCTCTCTCTCACTCACAGCTTCTCTCTCTCACACACACACACAGCTTCTCTTTCTCTCTATCTCTCTCACTCACAGCTTCTCTTTTCTCTCTCTCTCACTCACTCACAGCTTCTCTTTCTCTCTCACTCACAGCTTCTCTTTCTCTCTCTCACTCACTCACCGCTTCTCTTTTGCTCTCTCACTCACAGCTTCTCTTTCTCTCTCTCTCCACACAGCTTCTCTCTCTCTCTCTAACAGTTTCTCTGTCTCTCTCTCTCTCACTCACAGCTTCGCTTTCCCTCTCTCACTCATTCACCGCTTCTCTTTCACTCTCACTCATAGCTTCTCTTTCTCTCTCACAGCTTCTTTCTCTCTCTCCCACTCACAGTATCTCTTTCTCTCACTCTCTCACTCACTCAAACCTTCAATTTCTCTATCTCTCTCACTCATAGCTTCTCTTTCTCTCTCTCACTCACAGCTTCTCTCTCTCTCTCTCACTCACAACTTCTCTTTCTCTCTCTCTCTTGCTCACTCACAGGTTCTATTTCTCTCTCTATCTCCCTCACTCACAGCTTCTCTTTCTCTCTCTCTCACTCACATCTTCTCTTTCTCTCTCTCTCTCACTCACAGCTTCTCTTTCTCTCTCTCTCTCACTCACAGCTACTCTTTCTCTCTCTCTCTCACTCACAGATTCTCTTTCTCTCTCTCTCATTCACAGCTACTCTTTCTCTCTCACACACACAGCTTCTCTCTCTCTCTCTCACTCACAGCTTCTCTTTCTCTCTCTCTCTTGCTCACTCACAGGTTCTATTTCTCTCTCTGTCTCCCTCACTCAAAGCTTCTCTTTCTCTCTCTCTCTCTCACTCACAGCTTCTCTTTCTTTCTCTCCCTCACTCACTCACTCACAGCTACTCTTTCTCTCTCTGTCTCTCTCACTCACTGCTTCTCTTTCTCTCTGTCTCACTGACTCACAGCTTCTCTCTCTCTCTCACTCACTCACATCTTCTCTTTCTCTCTTTCTGTCACTAACTCACAACTTCTGTTTCCCTCTCTCTCACTAACTCACAGCTTCTCCTTCTCTCTCTCTCACTCACTCACAGCTTCTCTTTCTCTCTCTCTCAGCTTCTCATTCTCTCTCTCTCTCTCACTCACACACAGCTTCTCTTTCTCTCTCTCTCTTGCTCACTCACAGGTTCTATTTCTCTCTCTGTCTCCCTCACTCAAAGCTTCTCTTTCTCTCTCTCTCTCACTCACAGCTTCTCTTTCGCTTTCTCTCTCTCACTCACAGCTTCTCTTTCTCTCTCTCACTCACAACTTCTCTTTCTCTCTCTCTCTCACTCACAGCTTCTCTTTCTCTCTCTCTCTTGCTCACTCACAGGTTCTATTTCTCTCTCTATCTCCCTCACTCACAGCTTCTCTTTCTCTCTCTCTCTCAATCACAGCTTCTCTTTCTCTCTCTCTCTCACTCACAGATTCTCTTTCTCTCTCTCTCATTCACAGCTACTCTCTCTCTCTCTCACACACAGCTTCTCTCTCTCTCTCTCACTCACAGCTTCTCTTTCTCTCTCTCTCTTGCTCACTCACAGGTTCTATTTCTCTCTCTGTCTCCCTCACTCAAAGCTTCTCTTTCTCTCTCTCTCTCTCACTCACAGCTTCTCTTTCGCTTTCTCTCTCTCACTCACAGCTTCTCTTTCTCTCTCTCACTCACAACTTCTCTTTCTCTCTCTCTCTCACTCACAGCTTCTCTTTCTCTCTCTCTCTCACTCACAGCTTCTCTTTCTCTCTCTCTCTCACTCACATCTTCTATTTCTCTCTCTCTCACAGCTTCTCTTTCTGTCTATCTCTCTCACTCACAGCTTCTCTTTTCTCTCTTTCTCACTCACTCACAGCTTCTCTTTCTCTCTCTCTCCCTCACAGCTTCTCTTTCTCTCTCTCTCTCACTCACAGCTTCTCTTTCTTTCTCTCCCTCACTCACTCACTCACAGCTACTCTTTCACTCTCTGTCTCTCTCACTCACTGCTTCTCTTTCTCTCTGTCTCACTGACTCACAGCTTCTCTCTCTCTCTCACTCACTCACATCTTCTCTTTCTCTCTTTCTGTCACTAACTCACAACTTCTGTTTCCCTCTCTCTCACTAACTCACAGCTTCTCCTTCTCTCTCTCTCACTCACTCACAGCTTCTCTTTCTCTCTCTCTCAGCTTCTCATTCTCTCTCTCTCTCTCACTCACACACAGCTTCTCTTTCTCTCTCTCTCTTGCTCACTCACAGGTTCTATTTCTCTCTCTATCTCCCTCACTCATAGCTTCCCTTTCTCTCTCTCTCTCACTCACAGCTTCTCTTTCTCTCTCCCTCTCACTCACAGATTCTCTTTCTCTCTCTCTCATTCACAGCTACTCTTTCTCTCTCTCTCACAGCTTCTCTCTCTCTCTCACTCACAGCTTCTCTTTCTCTCTCTCTCTTGCTCACTCACAGGTTCTATTTCTCTCTCTGTCTCCCTCACTCAAAGCTTCTCTTTCTCTCTCTCTCACTCACAGCTTCTCTTTCTCTCTCTCTCTCACTCACATCATCTCTCTCTCTCTCTCACTCACAGCTTCTCTTTCTCTCTCTCACTCACAGCTTCTCTTTCTCTCTCTCTCTCACTCACAGCTTCTCTTTCTCTCTCTCTCTCTCACTCACACCTTCTCTTTCTCTCTCTCTCTCACTCACATCTTCTATTTCTCTCTCTCTCACAGCTTCTCTTTCTCTCTATCTCTCTCACTCACAGCTTCTCTTTTCTCTCTTTCTCACTCACTCACAGCTTCTCTTTCTCTCTCTCTCCCTCACACCTTCTCTTTCTCTCTCTCTCTCACTCACAGCTTCTCTTTCTCTCTCTCTCTCACTCACAGCTTCTCTTTCTTTCTCTCCCTCACTCACTCACTCACAGCTACTCTTTCTCTCTCTGTCTCTCTCACTCACTGCTTCTCTTTCTCTGTCTCACTGACTCACAGCTTCTCTCTCTCTCTCACTCACTCACATCTTCTCTTTCTCTCTTTCTGTCACTAACTCACAACTTATGTTTCTCTCTCTCTCACTAACTCACAGCTTCTCCTTCTCTCTCTCTCACTCACTCACAGCTTCTCTTTCTCTCTCTCTCACAGCTTCTCATTCTCTCTCTCTCTCTCTCTCACTCACACACAGCTTCTCTTTCTCTCTCTCTGTAACTCTCTCACTCACAGCTTCTCTTTCTCTCTCCCTCACAGCTTTTCTTTCTCTCTCTCTCACTCACTCACGCTTCTCTTTCTCACTCTGTCTCTCTCACACAGCTTCTCTTTCTCTCTCTCTCACTAACTCACAGCTTCTCTTTCTCTTACTCTCACTCACTCACAGCTTCTCTTTCTCTCTCTCACTCACAACTTCTCTTTCTCTCTCTCTCTCACTCACAGCTTCTCTTTCTCTCTCTCTCTTGCTCACTCACAGGTTCTCTTTCTCTCTCTATCTCTCTAACTCACAGCTTCTCTTCCTCTATCTCACTCACTCACAGCTTCTCTCTCTGTCTCTCTCACTCACAGCTTCTATTTCTCTCTCTCTCACTCTCACAGCTACTCTTTCTCTCTCTCTCTCACAGCTTTTCTCTCTTTCTCTCTCTCACTCACTCACAGCTTCTCTTTATCTCTCTCTCTCACTCACTCACATCTTCTATTTCTCTCTCTCTCTCTCACAGCTTCTCTTTCTCTCCTCTCTGACACAGGTTCTATTTCACTCTCTGTCTCCCTCACTCACAGCTTCTCTATCTATCTCTCTCACTCACAGCTTCTCTTTCTCATTCTCTCTCTCACTCACAGCTTCTCTCTCTCTCTCACACACAGCTTCCCTCTCTCTCTCTCTCACTCACTCACTCACAGCTTCTCTTTCTCTCTCTGTCTCTCTCCCTCACAGCTTCTCTTTCTCTCTCTCTCTCTAACAGCTTCTATTGGTCTCTCTCTCTCTCACTCACAGCTTCTCTCTCTCTATCTCACTCACAGCTTCTCTTTCTCTCTCACTCACAGCTTCTCTTTCTCTCTCTCACTCACTCACCGCTTCTCTTTTGCTCTCTCACTCACAGCTTCTCTTTCTCTCTCTCTCCACACAGCTTCTCTCTCTCTCTCTAACAGTTTCTCTGTCTCTCTCTCTCTCACTCACAGCTTCGCTTTCCCTCTCTCACTCATTCACCGCTTCTCTTTCACTCTCACTCATAGCTTCTCTTTCTCTCTCACAGCTTCTTTCTCTCTCTCCCACTCACAGTATCTCTTTCTCTCACTCTCTCACTCACTCAAACCTTCAATTTCTCTATCTCTCTCACTCATAGCTTCTCTTTCTCTCTCTCACTCACAGCTTCTCTCTCTCTCTCTCTCTCACTCACAACTTCTCTTTCTCTCTCTCTCTTGCTCACTCACAGGTTCTATTTCTCTCTCTATCTCCCTCACTCACAGCTTCTCTTTCTCTCTCTCTCTCACTCACAGCTTCTCTTTCTCTCTCTCTCTCACTCACAGATTCTCTTTCTCTCTCTCTCATTCACAGCTACTCTTTCTCTCTCACACACACAGCTTCTCTCTCTCTCTCTCACTCACAGCTTCTCTTTCTCTCTCTCTCTTGCTCACTCACAGGTTCTATTTCTCTCTCTGTCTCCCTCACTCAAAGCTTCTCTTTCTCTCTCTCTCTCTCACTCACAGCTTCTCTTTCGCTTTCTCTCTCTCACTCACAGCTTCTCTTTCTTTCTCTCCCTCACTCACTCACTCACAGCTTCTCTTTCTCTCTCTGTCTGTCTCACTCACTGCTTCTCTTTCTCTCTCTCTCTCTCACTCACAGCTTCTCTTTCTCTCTCTCTCTCTCACTCACATCTTCTCTTTCTCTCTCTCTCTCTCTCACTCACATCTTCTATTTCTCTCTCTCTCACAGCTTCTCTTTCTCTCTATCTCTCTCACTCACAGCTTCTCTTTTCTCTCTTTCTCACTCACTCACAGCTTCTCTTTCTCTCTCTCTCCCTCACAGCTTCTCTTTCTCTCTCTCTCTCACTCACAGCTTCTCTTTCTCTCTCTCTCTCACTCACAGCTTCTCTTTCTTTCTCTCCCTCACTCACTCACTCACAGCTACTCTTTATCTGTCTCTCTCACTCACTGCTTCTCATTCTCTCTGTCTCACTGACTCACAGCTTCTCTCTCTCTCTCACTCACTCACATCTTCTCTTTCTCTCTTTCTGTCACTAACACACAACTTCTGTTTCTCTCTCTCTCACTAACTCACAGCTTCTCCTTCTCTCTCTCTCACTCACTCACAGCTTCTCTTTCTCTCTCTCTCACAGCTTCTCATTCTCTCTCTCTCTCTCACTCACACACAGCTTCTCTTTCTCTCTCTCTCTAACTCTCTCACTCACAGCTTCTCTTTCTCTCTCCCTCACAGCTTTTCTTTCTCTCTCTCTCACTCACTCACACTTCTCTTTCTCACTCTGTCTCTCTCACACAGCTTCTCTTTCTCTCTCTCTCACTAACTCACAGCTTCTCTTTCTCTAACTCTCACTCACTCACAGCTTCTCTTTCTCTCTCACACACACACTCACAGATTCTCTTTCTCTCTCTCACTCACTCACTCACAGCTTCTCTCTCTCTGTCTCTCTCACTCACGGCTTCTATTTCTCTCTCTCTCTCACTCACAGCTTCTCTTTCGCTCTCTCTCTCACTCACTCACATCTTCTATTTCTCTCTCTTTCTCACAGCTTCTCTTTCTCTCTATCTCTCTCACTCACAGCTTCTCTTTTCTCTCTCACGCACTCACAGCTTCTCTTTCTCTCTCTCTCCCTCACAGCTTCTCTTTCTCTCTCTCTCTCACTCACAGCTTCTCTTTCTCTCTCTCACTCACAGCTTCTCTCTCTCTCTCTCTCTCTCCCTCACAGCTTCTCTTTTTCTCTCACTCACAGCTTCTCTCTCTCTCTCTCACTCACAGCTTCTCTTTCTCTCTCTCTCTCATTCACAGCTACTCTTTCTCTCTCTCACACAGCTTCTCTCTCTCTCACACGCACACACAGCTTCTCTTTCTCTCTCTCTCTTGCTCACTCACAGGTTCTATTTCTCTCTCTGTCTCCCTCACTCACAGCTTCTCTTTCTCTCTCTCTCTCTCACTCACTGCTTCTCTTTCTCTCTGTCTCACTGACTCACTTCTTCTCTCTCTCTCACTCACTCACAGCTTCTCTTTCTCTCTTTCTCTCACTCACTCACAGCTTCTCTTTCTCTCTCTCTCTCTCACTCACAGCTTCTCTCTCTCACACACACACACAGCTTCTCTTTCTCTCTATCTCTCTCACTCACAGCTTCTCTTTTCTCTCTCTCTCACTCACTCACAGCTTCTCTTTCTCTCTCACTCACAGCTTCTCTTTCTCTCTCTCACTCACTCACCGCTTCTCTTTTGCTCTCTCACTCACAGCTTCTCTTTCTCTCTCTCTCCACACAGCTTCTCTCTCTCTCTCTAACAGTTTCTCTGTCTCTCTCTCTCTCACTCACAGCTTCGCTTTCCCTCTCTCACTCATTCACCGCTTCTCTTTCACTCTCACTCATAGCTTCTCTTTCTCTCTCACAGCTTCTTTCTCTCTCTCCCACTCACAGTATCTCTTTCTCTCACTCTCTCACTCACTCAAACCTTCAATTTCTCTATCTCTCTCACTCATAGCTTCTCTTTCTCTCTCTCACTCACAGCTTCTCTCTCTCTCTCTCACTCACAACTTCTCTTTCTCTCTCTCTCTTGCTCACTCACAGGTTCTATTTCTCTCTCTATCTCCCTCACTCACAGCTTCTCTTTCTCTCTCTCTCACTCACATCTTCTCTTTCTCTCTCTCTCTCACTCACAGCTTCTCTTTCTCTCTCTCTCTCACTCACAGCTACTCTTTCTCTCTCTCTCTCACTCACAGATTCTCTTTCTCTCTCTCTCATTCACAGCTACTCTTTCTCTCTCTCACACACAGCTTCTCTCTCTCTCTCTCACTCACAGCTTCTCTTTCTCTCTCTCTCTTGCTCACTCACAGGTTCTATTTCTCTCTCTGTCTCCCTCACTCAAAGCTTCTCTTTCTCTCTCTCTCTCTCACTCACAGCTTCTCTTTCGCTTTCTCTCTCTCACTCACAGCTTCTCTTTCTTTCTCTCCCTCACTCACTCACTCACAGCTTCTCTTTCTCTCTCTGTCTGTCTCACTCACTGCTTCTCTTTCTCTCTCTCTCTCTCACTCACAGTTTCTCTTTCTCTCTCTCTCTCTCACTCACAGCTTCTCTTTCTCTCTCTCTCTCTCTCTCACTCACATCTTCTATTTCTCTCTCTCTCACAGCTTCTCTTTCTCTCTATCTCTCTCACTCACAGCTTCTCTTTTCTCTCTTTCTCACTCACTCACAGCTTCTCTTTCTCTCTCTCTCCCTCACAGCTTCTCTTTCTCTCTCTCTCTCACTCACAGCTTCTCTTTCTCTCTCTCTCTCACTCACAGCTTCTCTTTCTTTCTCTCCCTCACTCACTCACTCACAGCTACTCTTTCTCTGTCTCTCTCACTCACTGCTTCTCATTCTCTCTGTCTCACTGACTCACAGCTTCTCTCTCTCTCTCACTCACTCACATCTTCTCTTTCTCTCTTTCTGTCACTAACTCACAACTTCTGTTTCTCTCTCTCTCACTAACTCACAGCTTCTCCTTCTCTCTCTCTCACACTCACAGCTTCTCTTTCTCTCTCTCTCACAGCTTCTCATTCTCTCTCTCTCTCTCACTCACACACAGCTTCTCTTTCTCTCTCTCTCTAACTCTCTCACTCTCAGCTTCTCTTTCTCTCTCCCTCACAGCTTTTCTTTCTCTCTCTCTCACTCACTCACACTTCTCTTTCTCACTCTGTCTCTCTCAAACAGCTTCTCTTCCTCTCTCTCACTAACTCACAGCTTCTCTTTCTCTAACTCTCACTCACTCACAGCTTCTCTTTCTCTCTCTCACACACACTCACATTCTCTTTCTCTCTCTCACTCACTCACTCACAGCTTCTCTCTCTCTGTCTCTCTCACTCACGGCTTCTATTTCTCTCTCTCTCTCTCACTCACAGCTTCTCTTTCGCTCTCTCTCTCACTCACTCACATCTTCTATTTCTCTCTCTTTCTCACAGCTTCTCTTTCTCTCTATCTCTCTCACTCACAGCTTCTCTTTTCTCTCTCACGCACTCACAGCTTCTCTTTCTCTCTCTCTCCCTCACAGCTTCTCTTTCTCTCTCTCTCTCACTCACAGCTTCTCTTTCTCTCTCTCACTCACAGCTTCTCTCTCTCTCTCTCTCTCCCTCACAGCTTCTCTTTTTCTCTCACTCACAGCTTCTCTCTCTCTCTCTCACTCACAGCTTCTCTTTCTCTCTCTCTCTCATTCACAGCTACTCTTTCTCTCTCTCACACAGCTTCTCTCTCTCACACACGCACACACAGCTTCTCTTTCTCTCTCTCTCTTGCTCACTCACAGGTTCTATTTCTGCCTCTGTCTCCCTCACTCACAGCTTCTCTTTCTCTCTCTCTCTCTCACTCACAGCTTCTCTTTCTCTTTCTCTCTCTCACTCACAGCTTCTCTTTCTCTCTCTCTCTCTCACTCACAGCTTCTCTTTCTCTCTCTCTCTCACTCACAGCTTCTCTTTCTCTCTCTCACTCACAGCTTCTCTTTCTCTCTCTCTCTCACTCACAGCTTCTCTCTCTCTCACACACACACACAGCTTCTCTTTCTCTCCATCCCTCTCACTCACAGCTTCTCTTTTCTCTCTCTCTCTCTCACTCACAGCTTCTCTTTCTCTTTCTCTCTCACTCACAGCTTCTCTTTCTTTCTCTCCCTCACTCACTCACTCACAGCTTCTCTTGCTCTCTCTGTCTCTCTCACTCACTGCTTCTCTTTCTCTCTGTCTCACTGACTCACTTCTTCTCTCTCTCACTCACTCACTCACAGCTTCTCTTTCTCTCTTTCTCTCACTCACTCACAGCTTCTCTTTCTCTCTCTCTCTCTCACTCACAGCTTCTCTCTCTCACACACACACACAGCTTCTCTTTCTCTCTATCTCTCTCACTCACAGCTTCTCTTTTCTCTCTCTCTCACTCACTCACAGCTTCTCTTTCTCTCTCTCTCCCTCCCAGCTTCTCTTTCTCTCTCTCTCTCACTCACAGCTTCTCTTTCTCTTTCTCTCTCACTCACAGCTTCTCTTACTTTCTCTCCCTCACTCACTCACTCACAGCTTCTCTTTCTCTCTCTGTCTCTCTCACTCACTGCTTCTCTTTCTCTCTGTCTCACTGACTCACAGCTTCTCTCTCTATCTCTCACTCACAGCTTCTCTTTCTCTCTCTCTCACACACAGCTACTCTCTCTCTCACTTACAACTTCTCTCTCTCTCACTCTCAGCTTCTCTTTCTCTCTTAATCACACACACAGATTCTCTTTCTCTCTCTATCACTCACAGCTTCTCTCTCTCTCACTCACTCACAGCTTCTCTCTCTCTCACTCACTCACTCACAGCTTCTCTTTCTCTCTCTCTCACTTACACCTTCTATTTCTCTCTGTCTCTCACACACAGCTTCTCTCTCTCTCTTACTCCCTGATTCTCTCTCACTCACTCACACACAGCTTCTCTCTCTCTCTGACTCCCTGATTCTCTCTCACTCACTCACTCACAGCTCTCTCTCTCTCACTCCCAGCATCTCATTCTCTCTCTCTCACTCTCAGCTTCTCTTTCTCTCTCTCTCTCACACACAGCTTCTCTTTCTCTCTCTCTCACTCACAGCTTCTCCTTCTCTCTCTCTCACTCACAGCTTCTCTTTCTCTCTCTCTCTCACTCACAGCTTCTCTTTCTCTCTCTCTCTCACTCATAGCTTCTCTTTCTCTCTCTCTCTCATACACAGCTTCTCTTTCTCACACACTCACTCACAGCTTCTCTCTCTCTCACTCACTCACTCATAGCTTCTCTTTCTCTCACTTACAGCTTCTCTTTCTCTCTCTCTCTCACTAAAAAATTCTCTTTCTCTCTCTCACACACACAGCTTCTCTCTCTCTCTCTCCCTCACAGCTTCTATTTTTCTCTCACTCACAGCTTCTCTCTCTCTCTCTCACTCACAGCTTCTCTTTCTCTCTCTCTCATTCACAGCTACTCTTTCTCTCTCTCTCACAGCTTCTCTCTCACACACACGCACACACAGCTTCTCTTTCTCTCTCTCTCTTGCTCACTCACAGGTTCTATTTCTCTCTCTGTCTCCCTCACTCACAGCTTCTCTTTCTCTCTCTCTCTCTCACTCACAGCTTCTCTTTCTCTTTCTCTCTCTCACTCACAGCTTCTCTTTCTCTCTCTCTCTCTCACTCACAGCTTCTCTTTCTCTCTCTCTCACACACACAGCTTCTCTTTCTCTCTCTCACTCACAGCTTCTCTTTCTCTCTCTCTCTCACTCACTCACAGCTTCTCTTTCTCTCTCTCTCTCTCACTCACAGCTTCTCTCTCTCTCTCACACACACAGCTTCTCTTTCTCTCTATCTCTCTCACTGACAGCTTCTCTTTTCTCTCTCTCTCACTCACTCACAGCTTCTCTTTCTCTCTCTCTCCCTCACAGCTTCTCTTTCTCTCTCTCTCTCACTCACAGCTTCTCTTTCTCTTTCTCTCTCACTCACAGCTTCTCTTTCTTTCTCTCCCTCACTCACTCACTCACAGCTTCTCTTTCTCTCTCTGTCTCTCCCACTCACTGCTTCTCTTTCTCTCTGTCTCACTGACTCACAGCTTCTCTCTCTATCTCTCACTCACAGCTTCTCTTTCTCTCTCACACACACACAGCTACTCTCTCTCTCACTTACAACTTCTCTCTCTCACTCTCAGCTTCTCTTTCTCTCTCTATCACACACACAGCTTCTCTTTCTCTCTCTCTATCACTCACAGCTTCTCTCTCTCTCACTCACTCACAGCTTCTCTCTCTCTCACTCACTCACTCACAGCTTCTCTTTCTCTCTCTCTCACTTACACCTTCTATTTCTCTCTGTCTCTCACACACAGATTCTCTCTCTCTCTTACTCCCTGATTCTCTCTCACTCACTCACTCACAGCTTCTCTCTCTCTCACTCACTCACTCACAGCTTCTCTTTCTCTCTCTCTCACTCACAGCTCTCTCTCTCTCACTCCCAGCATCTCATTCTCTCTCTCTCACTCTCAGCTTCTCTTTCTCTCTCTCTCTCACACACAGCTTCTCTTTCTCTCTCTCTGACTCACAGCTTCTCCTTCTCTCTCTCTCACACACAGCTTCTCTTTCTCTCTCTCTGACTCACAGCTTCTCCTTCTCTCTCTCTCACTCACAGCTTCTCTTTCTCTCTCTCTCTCACTCACAGCTTCTCTTTCTCTCTCTCTCACTCATAGCTTCTCTTTCTCTCTCTCTCTCTCATACACAGCTTCTCTTTCTCACACACTCACTCACAGATTCTCTCTCTCTCACTCACTCACAGCTTCTCTTTCTCTCACTTACAGCTTCTCTTTCTCTCTCTCTCTCACTAAAAAATTCTCTTTCTCTCTCTCACACACACAGCGTCTCTCTCTCTCACTCACAGCTTCTCTTTCTCTCTCTCACACACACTCTCAGCTTCTCTTTCTCTCTCTCTAACACACACAGCTTCTCTCTCTCTCTCTCACAGCTTCTCTTTCTCTCTCTCACACAGCTTCTCTCTCTCACACACACAGCTTCTCTCTCTTTCTCTCACTTACAGCTTCTGTTTCTCTCTCTCTCTCACTCACAGCTTCTCTCTCTCTCTTACTCACTCCCTGATTCTCTCTCTCTCACTCTCAGCTTCTCTCTCTTTATCACTAACTCACAGCTTCTCTTTCTCTCTCTCACACACTCACAGCTTCTCTCTCTCTCTCACTCACAGCTTCTCTTTCTCTCTCACACACACAGCTTCTGTTTCTCTCTCTCTCTCACTCACAGCTTCTCATTCTCTCTCTCTCACACACACAGCTTCTTTCTCTCTCACTCACTAACAGCTTCTCCTTCTCTCTCTCTCACACACACACAGCTTCTCTCTCTCTCACTCACTCACTTACACCTTCTATTTCTCTCTCTCTCACTCACAGCTGCTCTCTCTCTCTCAATCACTCACAGCTTCTCTTTCTCTCTCTCCCTCACAGCTTCTCTTTCTCTCTCTCTCTCACTCATAGCTTCTCATTCTCTCTCTCTCTCACACACACAGCTTCTCTTTCTCTCTCACTCACTCACAGCTTCTCTTTCTCTCTCTCTCTCACACACAGCATCTCTTTCTCTCTCTCACTCACAGCTTCTCTTTCTCTCTCTCTCTCACTCACAGCTTCTCTTTCTCACTCTCTCTCACTCACAGCTTCTCTCTCTCACTCACTCACAGCTTCTCTCTCTCACTCTCTCTCAATTACAGCTTCACTTTCTCTCTTTCTCTCACTCACAGCGTCTCTTTCTTTCTCTCTCTCTCTCACTCACAGCTTCTCTCTCTCTCTTACTCACTCCCAGTTTCTCTCTCTCTCTCTCACACAGCTTCTCACTCTCTCTCACTCACTCACAGCTTCTCTTTCTCTCTCTCTCACTCACAGCTTCTCTTTCTCTCTCTCTCTCTCTATCTCTCACTCACAGCTTCTCTTTCTCTCTCTCACACACACAGCTACTCTCTCTCTCACTTACAACTTCTCTCTCTCTCTCACTCACAGCTTCTCTCTCTCACACACACAGCTTCTCTCTCTTTCTCTCCCTTACAGCTTCTGTTTCTCTCTCTCTCTCACTCACAGCTTCTCTCTCTCTCTTACTCACTCCCTGATTCTCTCTCTCTCACTCACAGCTTCTCTCTCTTTCTCACTAACTCACAGCTTCTCTTTCTCTCTCACACACACTCACAGCTTCTCTCTCTCTCTCTCACTCACAGCTTCTCTTTCTCTCTCACACACACACAGCTTCTCTTTCTCTTTCTCTCTCACTCACACCTTCTCATTCTTTCTCTCCCTCACTCACTCACTCACAGCTTCTCTTTCTCTCTCTGTCTCTCCCACTCACTGCTTCTCTTTCTCTCTGTCTCACTGACTCACAGCTTCTCTCTCTATCTCTCACTCACAGCTTCTCTTTCTCTCTCACACACACACAGCTACTCTCTCTCTCACTTACAACTTCTCTCTCTCACTCTCAGCTTCTCTTTCTCTCTGTATCACACACACAGCTTCTCTTTCTCTCTCTCTCATTCACAGCTACTCTTTCTCTCTCTCTCATTCACAGCTACTCTTTCTCTCTCTCTCACAGCTTCTCTCTCACACACACGCACACACAGCTTCTCTTTCTCTCTCTCTCTTGCTCACTCACAGGTTCTATTTCTCTCTCTGTCTCCCTCACGCACAGCTTCTCTTTCTCTCTCTCTCTCTCACTCACAGCTTCTCTTTCTCTTTCTCTCTCTCACTCACAGCTTCTCTTTCTCTCTCTCTCTCTCACTCACAGCTTCTCTTTCTCTCTCTCTCACACACACAGCTTCTCTTTCTCTCTCTCACTCACAGCTTCTCTTTCTCTCTCTCTCTCACTCACTCACAGCTTCTCTTTCTCTCTCTCTCTCTCACTCACAGCTTCTCTCTCTCTCACACACACACAGCTTCTCTTTCTCTCTATCTCTCTCACTGACAGCTTCTCTTTTCTCTCTCTCTCACTCACTCACAGCTTCTCTTTCTCTCTCTCTCCCTCACAGCTTCTCTTTCTCTCTCTCTCTCACTCACAGCTTCTCTTTCTCTTTCTCTCTCACTCACAGCTTCTCTTTCTTTCTCTCCCTCACTCACTCACTCACAGCTTCTCTTTCTCTCTCTGTCTCTCCCACTCACTGCTTCTCTTTCTCTCTGTCTCACTGACTCACAGCTTCTCTCTCTATCTCTCACTCACAGCTTCTCTTTCTCTCTCACACACACACAGCTACTCTCTCTCTCACTTACAACTTCTCTCTCTCACTCTCAGCTTCTCTTTCTCTCTCTATCACACACACAGCTTCTCTTTCTCTCTCTCTATCACTCACAGCTTCTCTCTCTCTCACTCACTCACAGCTTCTCTCTCTCTCACTCACTCACTCACAGCTTCTCTTTCTCTCTCTCTCACTTACACCTTCTATTTCTCTCTGTCTCTCACACACAGATTCTCTCTCTCTCTTACTCCCTGATTCTCTCTCACTCACTCACTCACAGCTTCTCTCTCTCTCACTCACTCACTCACAGCTTCTCTTTCTCTCTCTCTCACTCACAGCTCTCTCTCTCTCACTCCCAGCATCTCATTCTCTCTCTCTCACTCTCAGCTTCTCTTTCTCTCTCTCTCTCACACACAGCTTCTCTTTCTCTCTCTCTGACTCACAGCTTCTCCTTCTCTCTCTCTCACACACAGCTTCTCTTTCTCTCTCTCTGACTCACAGCTTCTCCTTCTCTCTCTCTCACTCACAGCTTCTCTTTCTCTCTCTCTCTCACTCACAGCTTCTCTTTCTCTCTCTCTCACTCATAGCTTCTCTTTCTCTCTCTCTCTCTCATACACAGCTTCTCTTTCTCACACACTCACTCACAGATTCTCTCTCTCTCACTCACTCACAGCTTCTCTTTCTCTCACTTACAGCTTCTCTTTCTCTCTCTCTCTCACTAAAAAATTCTCTTTCTCTCTCTCACACACACAGCGTCTCTCTCTCTCACTCACAGCTTCTCTTTCTCTCTCTCACACACACTCTCAGCTTCTCTTTCTCTCTCTCTAACACACACAGCTTCTCTCTCTCTCTCTCACAGCTTCTCTTTCTCTCTCTCACACAGCTTCTCTCTCTCACACACACAGCTTCTCTCTCTTTCTCTCACTTACAGCTTCTGTTTCTCTCTCTCTCTCACTCACAGCTTCTCTCTCTCTCTTACTCACTCCCTGATTCTCTCTCTCTCACTCTCAGCTTCTCTCTCTTTATCACTAACTCACAGCTTCTCTTTCTCTCTCTCACACACTCACAGCTTCTCTCTCTCTCTCACTCACAGCTTCTCTTTCTCTCTCACACACACAGCTTCTGTTTCTCTCTCTCTCTCACTCACAGCTTCTCATTCTCTCTCTCTCACACACACAGCTTCTTTCTCTCTCACTCACTAACAGCTTCTCCTTCTCTCTCTCTCACACACACACAGCTTCTCTCTCTCTCACTCACTCACTTACACCTTCTATTTCTCTCTCTCTCACTCACAGCTGCTCTCTCTCTCTCAATCACTCACAGCTTCTCTTTCTCTCTCTCCCTCACAGCTTCTCTTTCTCTCTCTCTCTCACTCATAGCTTCTCATTCTCTCTCTCTCTCACACACACAGCTTCTCTTTCTCTCTCACTCACTCACAGCTTCTCTTTCTCTCTCTCTCTCACACACAGCATCTCTTTCTCTCTCTCACTCACAGCTTCTCTTTCTCTCTCTCTCTCACTCACAGCTTCTCTTTCTCACTCTCTCTCACTCACAGCTTCTCTCTCTCACTCACTCACAGCTTCTCTCTCTCACTCTCTCTCAATTACAGCTTCACTTTCTCTCTTTCTCTCACTCACAGCGTCTCTTTCTTTCTCTCTCTCTCTCACTCACAGCTTCTCTCTCTCTCTTACTCACTCCCAGTTTCTCTCTCTCTCTCTCACACAGCTTCTCACTCTCTCTCACTCACTCACAGCTTCTCTTTCTCTCTCTCTCACTCACAGCTTCTCTTTCTCTCTCTCTCTCTCTATCTCTCACTCACAGCTTCTCTTTCTCTCTCTCACACACACAGCTACTCTCTCTCTCACTTACAACTTCTCTCTCTCTCTCACTCACAGCTTCTCTCTCTCACACACACAGCTTCTCTCTCTTTCTCTCCCTTACAGCTTCTGTTTCTCTCTCTCTCTCACTCACAGCTTCTCTCTCTCTCTTACTCACTCCCTGATTCTCTCTCTCTCACTCACAGCTTCTCTCTCTTTCTCACTAACTCACAGCTTCTCTTTCTCTCTCACACACACTCACAGCTTCTCTCTCTCTCTCTCACTCACAGCTTCTCTTTCTCTCTCACACACACACAGCTTCTCTTTCTCTTTCTCTCTCACTCACACCTTCTCATTCTTTCTCTCCCTCACTCACTCACTCACAGCTTCTCTTTCTCTCTCTGTCTCTCCCACTCACTGCTTCTCTTTCTCTCTGTCTCACTGACTCACAGCTTCTCTCTCTATCTCTCACTCACAGCTTCTCTTTCTCTCTCACACACACACAGCTACTCTCTCTCTCACTTACAACTTCTCTCTCTCACTCTCAGCTTCTCTTTCTCTCTGTATCACACACACAGCTTCTCTTTCTCTCTCTCTCATTCACAGCTACTCTTTCTCTCTCTCTCATTCACAGCTACTCTTTCTCTCTCTCTCACAGCTTCTCTCTCACACACACGCACACACAGCTTCTCTTTCTCTCTCTCTCTTGCTCACTCACAGGTTCTATTTCTCTCTCTGTCTCCCTCACGCACAGCTTCTCTTTCTCTCTCTCTCTCTCACTCACAGCTTCTCTTTCTCTTTCTCTCTCTCACTCACAGCTTCTCTTTCTCTCTCTCTCTCTCACTCACAGCTTCTCTTTCTCTCTCTCTCACACACACAGCTTCTCTTTCTCTCTCTCACTCACAGCTTCTCTTTCTCTCTCTCTCTCACTCACTCACAGCTTCTCTTTCTCTCTCTCTCTCTCACTCACAGCTTCTCTCTCTCTCACACACACACAGCTTCTCTTTCTCTCTATCTCTCTCACTGACAGCTTCTCTTTTCTCTCTCTCTCACTCACTCACAGCTTCTCTTTCTCTCTCTCTCCCTCACAGCTTCTCTTTCTCTCTCTCTCTCACTCACAGCTTCTCTTTCTCTTTCTCTCTCACTCACAGCTTCTCTTTCTTTCTCTCCCTCACTCACTCACTCACAGCTTCTCTTTCTCTCTCTGTCTCTCCCACTCACTGCTTCTCTTTCTCTCTGTCTCACTGACTCACAGCTTCTCTCTCTATCTCTCACTCACAGCTTCTCTTTCTCTCTCACACACACACAGCTACTCTCTCTCTCACTTACAACTTCTCTCTCTCACTCTCAGCTTCTCTTTCTCTCTCTATCACACACACAGCTTCTCTTTCTCTCTCTCTATCACTCACAGCTTCTCTCTCTCTCACTCACTCACAGCTTCTCTCTCTCTCACTCACTCACTCACAGCTTCTCTTTCTCTCTCTCTCACTTACACCTTCTATTTCTCTCTGTCTCTCACACACAGATTCTCTCTTTCTCTTACTCCCTGATTCTCTCTCACTCACTCACTCACAGCTTCTCTCTCTCTCACTCACTCACTCACAGCTTCTCTTTCTCTCTCTCTCACTCACAGCTCTCTCTCTCTCACTCCCAGCATCTCATTCTCTCTCTCTCACTCTCAGCTTCTCTTTCTCTCTCTCTCTCACACACAGCTTCTCTTTCTCTCTCTCTGACTCACAGCTTCTCCTTCTCTCTCTCTCACACACAGCTTCTCTTTCTCTCTCTCTGACTCACAGCTTCTCCTTCTCTCTCTCTCACTCACAGCTTCTCTTTCTCTCTCTCTCTCACTCACAGCTTCTCTTTCTCTCTCTCTCACTCATAGCTTCTCTTTCTCTCTCTCTCTCTCATACACAGCTTCTCTTTCTCACACACTCACTCACAGATTCTCTCTCTCTCACTCACTCACAGCTTCTCTTTCTCTCACTTACAGCTTCTCTTTCTCTCTCTCTCTCACTAAAAAATTCTCTTTCTCTCTCTCACACACACAGCGTCTCTCTCTCTCACTCACAGCTTCTCTTTCTCTCTCTCACACACACTCTCAGCTTCTCTTTCTCTCTCTCTAACACACACAGCTTCTCTCTCTCTCTCTCACAGCTTCTCTTTCTCTCTCTCACACAGCTTCTCTCTCTCACACACACAGCTTCTCTCTCTTTCTCTCACTTACAGCTTCTGTTTCTCTCTCTCTCTCACTCACAGCTTCTCTCTCTCTCTTACTCACTCCCTGATTCTCTCTCTCTCACTCTCAGCTTCTCTCTCTTTATCACTAACTCACAGCTTCTCTTTCTCTCTCTCACACACTCACAGCTTCTCTCTCTCTCTCACTCACAGCTTCTCTTTCTCTCTCACACACACAGCTTCTGTTTCTCTCTCTCTCTCACTCACAGCTTCTCATTCTCTCTCTCTCACACACACAGCTTCTTTCTCTCTCACTCACTAACAGCTTCTCCTTCTCTCTCTCTCACACACACACAGCTTCTCTCTCTCTCACTCACTCACTTACACCTTCTATTTCTCTCTCTCTCACTCACAGCTGCTCTCTCTCTCTCAATCACTCACAGCTTCTCTTTCTCTCTCTCCCTCACAGCTTCTCTTTCTCTCTCTCTCTCACTCATAGCTTCTCATTCTCTCTCTCTCTCACACACACAGCTTCTCTTTCTCTCTCACTCACTCACAGCTTCTCTTTCTCTCTCTCTCTCACACACAGCATCTCTTTCTCTCTCTCACTCACAGCTTCTCTTTCTCTCTCTCTCTCACTCACAGCTTCTCTTTCTCACTCTCTCTCACTCACAGCTTCTCTCTCTCACTCACTCACAGCTTCTCTCTCTCACTCTCTCTCAATTACAGCTTCACTTTCTCTCTTTCTCTCACTCACAGCGTCTCTTTCTTTCTCTCTCTCTCTCACTCACAGCTTCTCTCTCTCTCTTACTCACTCCCAGTTTCTCTCTCTCTCTCTCACACAGCTTCTCACTCTCTCTCACTCACTCACAGCTTCTCTTTCTCTCTCTCTCACTCACAGCTTCTCTTTCTCTCTCTCTCTCTCTATCTCTCACTCACAGCTTCTCTTTCTCTCTCTCACACACACAGCTACTCTCTCTCTCACTTACAACTTCTCTCTCTCTCTCACTCACAGCTTCTCTCTCTCACACACACAGCTTCTCTCTCTTTCTCTCCCTTACAGCTTCTGTTTCTCTCTCTCTCTCACTCACAGCTTCTCTCTCTCTCTTACTCACTCCCTGATTCTCTCTCTCTCACTCACAGCTTCTCTCTCTTTCTCACTAACTCACAGCTTCTCTTTCTCTCTCACACACACTCACAGCTTCTCTCTCTCTCTCTCACTCACAGCTTCTCTTTCTCTCTCACACACACACAGCTTCTCTTTCTCTTTCTCTCTCACTCACACCTTCTCATTCTTTCTCTCCCTCACTCACTCACTCACAGCTTCTCTTTCTCTCTCTGTCTCTCCCACTCACTGCTTCTCTTTCTCTCTGTCTCACTGACTCACAGCTTCTCTCTCTATCTCTCACTCACAGCTTCTCTTTCTCTCTCACACACACACAGCTACTCTCTCTCTCACTTACAACTTCTCTCTCTCACTCTCAGCTTCTCTTTCTCTCTGTATCACACACACAGCTTCTCTTTCTCTCTCTCTCATTCACAGCTACTCTTTCTCTCTCTCTCATTCACAGCTACTCTTTCTCTCTCTCTCACAGCTTCTCTCTCACACACACGCACACACAGCTTCTCTTTCTCTCTCTCTCTTGCTCACTCACAGGTTCTATTTCTCTCTCTGTCTCCCTCACGCACAGCTTCTCTTTCTCTCTCTCTCTCTCACTCACAGCTTCTCTTTCTCTTTCTCTCTCTCACTCACAGCTTCTCTTTCTCTCTCTCTCTCTCACTCACAGCTTCTCTTTCTCTCTCTCTCACACACACAGCTTCTCTTTCTCTCTCTCACTCACAGCTTCTCTTTCTCTCTCTCTCTCACTCACTCACAGCTTCTCTTTCTCTCTCTCTCTCTCACTCACAGCTTCTCTCTCTCTCACACACACACAGCTTCTCTTTCTCTCTATCTCTCTCACTGACAGCTTCTCTTTTCTCTCTCTCTCACTCACTCACAGCTTCTCTTTCTCTCTCTCTCCCTCACAGCTTCTCTTTCTCTCTCTCTCTCACTCACAGCTTCTCTTTCTCTTTCTCTCTCACTCACAGCTTCTCTTTCTTTCTCTCCCTCACTCACTCACTCACAGCTTCTCTTTCTCTCTCTGTCTCTCCCACTCACTGCTTCTCTTTCTCTCTGTCTCACTGACTCACAGCTTCTCTCTCTATCTCTCACTCACAGCTTCTCTTTCTCTCTCACACACACACAGCTACTCTCTCTCTCACTTACAACTTCTCTCTCTCACTCTCAGCTTCTCTTTCTCTCTCTATCACACACACAGCTTCTCTTTCTCTCTCTCTATCACTCACAGCTTCTCTCTCTCTCACTCACTCACAGCTTCTCTCTCTCTCACTCACTCACTCACAGCTTCTCTTTCTCTCTCTCTCACTTACACCTTCTATTTCTCTCTGTCTCTCACACACAGATTCTCTCTCTCTCTTACTCCCTGATTCTCTCTCACTCACTCACTCACAGCTTCTCTCTCTCTCACTCACTCACTCACAGCTTCTCTTTCTCTCTCTCTCACTCACAGCTCTCTCTCTCTCACTCCCAGCATCTCATTCTCTCTCTCTCACTCTCAGCTTCTCTTTCTCTCTCTCTCTCACACACAGCTTCTCTTTCTCTCTCTCTGACTCACAGCTTCTCCTTCTCTCTCTCTCACACACAGCTTCTCTTTCTCTCTCTCTGACTCACAGCTTCTCCTTCTCTCTCTCTCACTCACAGCTTCTCTTTCTCTCTCTCTCTCACTCACAGCTTCTCTTTCTCTCTCTCTCACTCATAGCTTCTCTTTCTCTCTCTCTCTCTCATACACAGCTTCTCTTTCTCACACACTCACTCACAGATTCTCTCTCTCTCACTCACTCACAGCTTCTCTTTCTCTCACTTACAGCTTCTCTTTCTCTCTCTCTCTCACTAAAAAATTCTCTTTCTCTCTCTCACACACACAGCGTCTCTCTCTCTCACTCACAGCTTCTCTTTCTCTCTCTCACACACACTCTCAGCTTCTCTTTCTCTCTCTCTAACACACACAGCTTCTCTCTCTCTCTCTCACAGCTTCTCTTTCTCTCTCTCACACAGCTTCTCTCTCTCACACACACAGCTTCTCTCTCTTTCTCTCACTTACAGCTTCTGTTTCTCTCTCTCTCTCACTCACAGCTTCTCTCTCTCTCTTACTCACTCCCTGATTCTCTCTCTCTCACTCTCAGCTTCTCTCTCTTTATCACTAACTCACAGCTTCTCTTTCTCTCTCTCACACACTCACAGCTTCTCTCTCTCTCTCACTCACAGCTTCTCTTTCTCTCTCACACACACAGCTTCTGTTTCTCTCTCTCTCTCACTCACAGCTTCTCATTCTCTCTCTCTCACACACACAGCTTCTTTCTCTCTCACTCACTAACAGCTTCTCCTTCTCTCTCTCTCACACACACACAGCTTCTCTCTCTCTCACTCACTCACTTACACCTTCTATTTCTCTCTCTCTCACTCACAGCTGCTCTCTCTCTCTCAATCACTCACAGCTTCTCTTTCTCTCTCTCCCTCACAGCTTCTCTTTCTCTCTCTCTCTCACTCATAGCTTCTCATTCTCTCTCTCTCTCACACACACAGCTTCTCTTTCTCTCTCACTCACTCACAGCTTCTCTTTCTCTCTCTCTCTCACACACAGCATCTCTTTCTCTCTCTCACTCACAGCTTCTCTTTCTCTCTCTCTCTCACTCACAGCTTCTCTTTCTCACTCTCTCTCACTCACAGCTTCTCTCTCTCACTCACTCACAGCTTCTCTCTCTCACTCTCTCTCAATTACAGCTTCACTTTCTCTCTTTCTCTCACTCACAGCGTCTCTTTCTTTCTCTCTCTCTCTCACTCACAGCTTCTCTCTCTCTCTTACTCACTCCCAGTTTCTCTCTCTCTCTCTCACACAGCTTCTCACTCTCTCTCACTCACTCACAGCTTCTCTTTCTCTCTCTCTCACTCACAGCTTCTCTTTCTCTCTCTCTCTCTCTATCTCTCACTCACAGCTTCTCTTTCTCTCTCTCACACACACAGCTACTCTCTCTCTCACTTACAACTTCTCTCTCTCTCTCACTCACAGCTTCTCTCTCTCACACACACAGCTTCTCTCTCTTTCTCTCCCTTACAGCTTCTGTTTCTCTCTCTCTCTCACTCACAGCTTCTCTCTCTCTCTTACTCACTCCCTGATTCTCTCTCTCTCACTCACAGCTTCTCTCTCTTTCTCACTAACTCACAGCTTCTCTTTCTCTCTCACACACACTCACAGCTTCTCTCTCTCTCTCACTCACAGCTTCTCTTTCTCTCTCACACACACACAGCTTCTCTTTCTCTTTCTCTCTCACTCACACCTTCTCATTCTCTCTCTCTCAAACTCAGCTTCTCTCTCTCTCACACACAGCTTCTCTTTCTCTCTCACTCACTCACAGCTTCTCTTTCTCTCTCTCACACACACACAGCTCCTCTCTCTCTCTCTCTCACTCACAGCTTCTCTTTCTCTCTCTCTCACTCACAGCTTCTCTTTCTCTCTCTCTCTCACTCACAGCTTCTCTTTCTCTTTCTCTCTCTCACTCACAGCTCTCTCTCTCTCTATCTCTCTCTCACTCACAGCTTCACTTTCTCTCTCTCTCAATAACTCACAGCTTCTCTCTCTCTCTCACTCACTTACAGCTTCTCTTTTTCTCTCTCTCTCTCACTCACAGCTTCTCTTTCTCTCTCTCTCTCACTCACTCACAGCTTCTCAATCTCTCTCTGTCTCTCTCATTCACAGCTTCTCTTTCTCTTTCTCTCCCTTACTCACAGCTTCTCTTTCTCTCTCTCTCACAGCTTCTCTTTCTCTCTCTCACTCACAGCTTCTCTTTCTCTCTCTCTGACTGAATCACAGCTACTATTTCTGTCTCTCTCACACACAGCTTCACTTTCTCTCTATCTCTCTCACTCACAGCTTCTCCTTTCTTTCTCTCTCTCTCTCTCTCACTCACAGCTTCTCTTTCTCTCTCTCACTCACAGCTTCTCTTTCTCTCTCTCTCACTCATTCACCGCTTCTCTTTCACTCTCTCACTCACAGGTTCTCTCTCTCACACACCTTCTCTTTCTCTCTCTCTCACTCACAGCTTCTCTTTCACTCGCTCTCTCACTCACTCAAACCTTCTCTTTCTCTATCTCTCTCACTCACACAGCTTCTGTTTCTCTCTCTCACTCACAGCTTCTCTTTCTCTCGCTCTCTCTCTCACAGGTTCTATTTCACTCTCTGTCTCCCTCACTCACAGCTTCTCTATCTCTCTCACTCTCTCACTCACAGCTTCTCTTTCTCTCTCTCACTCACAGCTTCTCTTTCTCTCTCTATCTCTCTCTCACTCACAGCTTCTCTTTCTCTCTCTCTCATTAACTCACAGCTTCTCTCTCTCTCACTCACTCACAGCTTCTCTTTCTCTCTCTCTCTCACTCACTCACAGCTTCTCAATCTCTCTCTGTGTCTCTCATTCACAGCTTCTCTTTCTCTTTCTCTCACTAACTCACAACTTCTCTTTCTCTCTCTCTTACAGCTTCTCTTTCTCTCTCTCTCTCTCACTCACTCACAGCTTCTCTTTCTTTCTCTCTCTCTCTCACTCACTCACAGCTACTATTTCTCTCTCTCACACACACAGCTTCACTTTTTCTCTATCTCTCTCACTCACAGCTTCTCCTTTCTTTCTCTCTCTCTCTCACTCACAGCTTCTCTTTCTCTCTCTCTCACTCACAGCTTCTCTTTCTCTCTCACACACACAGCTTCTCTTTCTCTCTCTCACTCACAGCTTCTCTCTCTCTCTCACTCACAGCTTCTCTTTCTCTCTATCTGTCACTCACAGCTTCTCTTTCTCTCTCTCTCACTCACAGCTTCTATTTCTATCTCTCTCTCATTCACAGCTTCTCTCTCACTCTCTCTCTCTCTCACAGCTTCTTATTCTCTCTCTCTCACTCACTCACAGCTTCTCTTTCTCTCTCTGGCTCTCACACTCACAGCTTCTCTTTCTCTCTCTCTCTCTCACACCTTCTCTTTCTCTCTCTCTCACCCACTCACAGCTTCTCTCTCTGTCTCTCTCACTCACAGCTTATCTCTATCTCACACACACACAGCTTCTCTTTCTCTCTCTCACACACACAGAGAGCTTCTCTTTCTCTGTCTCTCACTCACTCACAGCTTCTCTTTCTCTCTGTCTCTCTCACTCACAGCTTCACTCTCTCTCTCTCACTAACTCACAGCTTTTCCTTCTCTCTCTCTCACTCACTCACAGCTTCTCTTTCTCACACAGCTTCTCATTCTCTCTCTCTCTCACTCACACACAGCTTCTCTTTCTCTCTCTCTAACTCTCTCACTCACAGCTTCTCTTTCTCTCTCTCTCACTCACAGCTTCTCTTTCTCTCTCTCTCACTCACAGCTTCTCTTTCTCTCTCTCTCTCTCACTCACATTTTCTCTTTCTCAATCCCTCTCACTCACAGCTTTTCTTTCTCTCTCTCACTCACTCATTCTCTTTCTCTCTCTGTCTCTCTCACACAGCTTCTCATTCTCTCTCTCTCACTCACAGCTTCTATTTCTATCTCTCTCTCATTCACAGCTTCTCTCTCTCTCTCTCTCACCCACAGCTTCTTTTTCTCTCTCTCTCACTCACTCACAGCTTCTTTCTCTCTCCGGCTCTCACACTCACAGCTTCTCTTTCTCTCTCTCTCACTCACTCACAGCTTCTCTTTCTCTCTCTCTCTCACTCACTCACAGCTTCTCTTTCTCTCTCTCTCTCACTCACAGCTTCTCTTTCTCTCTCTCTCTCACCCACTCACAGCTTCTCTCTCTCTGTCTCTCTCACTCACAGCTTATCTCTCTCTCACACACACACAGCTTCTCTTTCTCTCTGTCTCACACACACAGAGCTTCTCTTTCTCTCTCACTTACTCACTCACAGCTTCTCTTTCTCTCTGTCTCTCTCACTCACAGCTTCACTCTCTCTCTCTCACTAACTCACAGCTTCTCCTTCTCTCTCTCACTCACTCACAGCTTCTCTCTCTCTCACACAGCTTCTCATTCTCTCTCTCTCTCACTCACACACAGCTTCTCTTTCTCTCTCTCTCTCACTCACTCACAGCTTCTCAATCTCTCTCTGTCTCTCTCATTCACAGCTTCTCTTTCTCTTTCTCTCACTTACTCACAGCTTCTCTTTCTCTCTCTCACAGCTTCTCTTTCTCTCTCTCTCTTTCTCTCACTCACTCACAGCTTCTCTTTTTCTCTCTCTCACTCACTCACAGCTACTATTTCTGTCTCTCTCACACACAGCTTCACTTTCTCTCTATCTCTCTCACTCACAGCTTCTCCTTTCTTTCTCTCTCTCTCTCTCTCACTCACAGCTTCTCTTTCTCTCTCTCACTCACAGCTTCTCTTTCTCTCTCTCTCAATCATTCACCGCTTCTCTTTCACTCTCTCACTCACAGCTTCTCTCTCTCTCACACCTTCTCTTTCTCTCTCTCTCACTCACTGCTTCTCTTTCTCTCGCTCTCTCACTCACTCAAACCTCTTTCTCTATCTCTCTCACTCACACAGCTTCTGTTTCTCTCTCTCACTCACAGCTTCTCTTTCTCTCTCTCTCTCTCACACAGCTTCTTTCTCTCTCACTCACTAACAGCTTCTCCTTCTCTCTCTCTCACACACACACAGCTTCTCTCTCTCTCTCTCACTCACTTACACCTTCTATTTCTCTCTCTCTCTCACTCACAGCTGCTCTCTCTCTTACTCCCTGATACTCTCTCTCTCTCACTCACAGCTTCTCTCTCTCTCTCAATCACTCACAGCTTCTCTTTCTCTCTCTCACTCACAGCTTCTCTTTCTCTCTCTCTCTCACTCATAGCTTCTCATTCTCTCTCTCACACACACACACAGCTTCTCTTTCTCTCTCACTCACTCACAGCTTCTCTTTCTCTCTCTCTCTCACTCACAGCTTCTCTCTCTCTCTTACTCACTCCCAGTTTCTCTCTCTCTCTCACAGCTTCTCACTCTCTCTCACTCACTCACAGCTTCTCTTTCTCTCTCTCTCACTCACAGCTTCTCTTTCTCTCTCTCTATCTCTCACTCACAGCTTCTCTTTCTCTCTCTCACACACACAGCTACTCTCTCTCTCACTTACAACTTCTCTCTCTCTCACTCACTCACAGCTTCTCTCTCTCACACACACAGCTTCTCTCTCTTTCTCTCACTTACAGCTGTTTCTCTCTCTCTCTCACTCACAGCTTCTCTCTCTCTCTCTCACTCACAGCTTCTCTTTCTCTCTCACACACACACAGCTTCTCTTTCTCTCTCACTCACACCTTCTCATTCTCTCTCTCACACACTCAGCTTCTCTCTCACACACACACAGCTTCTCTTTCTCTCTCACTCACTCACAGCTTCTCTTTCTCTCTCTCTCTCACACACAGCTCCTCTCTCTCTCTCTCACTCACAGCTTCTCTTTCTCTCTCTCTCACTCACAGCTTCTCTTTCTCTCTCTCTCTCACTCACAGCTTCTCTTTCTCTTTCTCTCTCTCACTCACAGCTCTTTCTCTCTCTATCTCTCTCTCACCCACAGGTTCTTTTTCTCTCTCTCTCACTCACTCACAGCTTCTCTTTCTCTCTCTGGCTCTCACACTCACAGCTTCTCTTTCTCTCTCTCTCACTCACACCTTCTCTTTCTCTCTCTCTCACCCACTCACAGCTTCTCTCTCTGTCTCTCTCACTCACAGCTTATCTCTATCTCACACACACACAGCTTTCTTTCTCTCTCACACACACACACAGAGCTTCTCTTTCTCTCTCTCTCACTCACTCACAGCTTCTCTTTCTCTCTGTCTCTCTCACTCACAGCTTCACTCTCTCTCTCTCACTAACTCACAGCTTCTCCTTCTCTCTCTCTCACTCACTCACAGCTTCTCTTTCTCACACAGCTTCTCATTCTCTCTCTCTCTCTCTCACTCACACACAGCTTCTCTTTCTCTCTCTCTAACTCTCTCACTCACAGCTTCTCTTTCTCTCTCTCTCACTCACAGCTTCTCTTTCTCTCTCTCTCACTCACAGCTTCTCTTTCGCTCTCTCTCTCTCTCACTCACATTTTCTCTTTCTCAATCTCTCTCACTCACAGCTTTTCTTTCTCTCTCTCACTCACTCATTCTCTTTCTCTCTCTGTCTCTCTCACACAGCTTCTCATTCTCTCTCTCTCACTCACAGCTTCTATTTCTATCTCTCTCTCATTCACAGCTTCTCTCTCTCTCTCTCTCACCCACAGCTTCTTTTTCTCTCTCTCTCACTCACTCACAGCTTCTCTTTCTCTCTCTGGCTCTCACACTCACAGCTTCTCTTTCTCTCTCTCTCACTCACTCACAGCTTCTCTTTCTCTCTCTCTCTCACTCACTCACAGCTTCTCTTTCTCTCTCTCTCTCACTCACAGCTTCTCTTTCTCTCTCTCTCACCCACTCACAGCTTCTCTCTCTCCGTCTCTCTCACTCACAGCTTATCTCTCTCTCTCACACACACAGCTTCTCTTTCTCTCTGTCTCACACACACAGAGCTTCTCTTTCTCTCTCACTCACTCACTCACAGCTTCTCTTTCTCTCTGTCTCTCTCACTCACAGCTTCACTCTCTCTCTCACTAACTCACAGCTTCTCCTTCTCTCTCTCTCACTCACTCACAGCTTCTCTCTCTCTCACACAGCTTCTCATTCTCTCTCTCTCTCACTCACACACAGCTTCTCTTTCTCTCTCTCTCTCACTCACTCACAGCTTCTCAATCTCTCTCTGTCTCTCTCATTCACAGCTTCTCTTTCTCTTTCTCTCACTTACTCACAGCTTCTCTTTCTCTCTCTCTCACAGCTTCTCTTTCTCTCTCTCTCTTTCTCTCACTCACTCACAGCTTCTCTTTTTCTCTCTCTCACTCACTCACAGCTACTATTTCTGTCTCTCTCACACACAGCTTCACTTTCTCTCTATCTCTCTCACTCACAGCTTCTCTTTCTCTCTCTCTCAATCATTCACCGCTTCTCTTTCACTCTCTCACTCACAGCTTCTCTCTCTCACACCTTCTCTTTCTCTCTCTCTCACTCACTGCTTCTCTTTCTCTCGCTCTCTCACTCACTCAAACCTCTTTCTCTATCTCTCTCACTCACACAGCTTCTGTTTCTCTCTCTCACTCACAGCTTCTCTTTCTCTCTCTCTCTCTCACACAGCTTCTTTCTCTCTCACTCACTAACAGCTTCTCCTTCTCTCTCTCACACACACACACAGCTTCTCTCTCTCTCTCACTCACTTACACCTTCTATTTCTCTCTCTCTCTCACTCACAGCTGCTCTCTCTCTTACTCCCTGATACTCTCTCTCTCTCACTCACAGCTTCTCTCTCTCTCTCAATCACTCACAGCTTCTCCTTCTCTCTCTCACTCACAGCTTCTCTTTCTCTCTCTCTCTCACTCATAGCTTCTCATTCTCTCTCTCACACACACACACAGCTTCTCTTTCTCTCTCACTCACTCACAGCTTCTCTTTCTCTCTCTCTCTCACTCACAGCGTCTCTTTCTTTCTCTCTCTCTCTCTCACTCACAGCTTCTCTCTCTCTCTTACTCACTCCCAGTTTCTCTCTCTCTCTCACACAGCTTCTCACTCTCTCTCACTCACTCACAGCTTCTCTTTCTCTCTCTCTCACTCACAGCTTCTCTTTCTCTCTCTCTCTATCTCTCACTCACAGCTTCTCTTTCTCTCTCTTACACACACAGCTACTCTCTCTCTCTCACTTACAACTTCTCTCTCTCTCTCTCACTCACAGCTTCTCTCTCACACACACACAGCTTCTCTCTCTTTCTCTCACTTACAGCTTCTGTTTCTCTCTCTCTCTCACTCACAGCTTCTCTCTCTCTCTTACTCACTCCCTGATCTCTCTCTCTCACTCACAGCTTCTCTCTCTTTCTCACTAACTCACAGCTTCTCTTTCTCTCTCTCACACACTCACAGCTTCTCTCTCTCTCTCTCACTCACAGCTTCTCTTTCTCTCTCTCACACACACAGCTTCTCTTTCTCTTTCTCTCTCACTCATACCTTCTCATTCTCTCTCTCTCACACTCAGCTTCTCTCTCACACACACAGCTTCTCTTTCTCTCTCACTCACTCACAGCTTCTCTTTCTCTCTCTCACACACACACAGCTCCTCTCTCTCTCTCTCACTCACAGCTTCTCTTTCTCTCTCTCTCACTCACAGCTTCTCTTTCTCTCTCTCTCTCACTCACAGCTTCTCTTTCTCTTTCTCTCTCTCACTCACAGCTCTTTCTCTCTCTATCTCTCTCTCACTCACAGCTCTTTCTCTCTATCTCTCTCTCACTCACAGCTTCACTTTCTCTCTCTCTCAATAACTCAAAGCTTCTCTCTCTCTCTCACTCACTTACAGCTTCTCTTTTTCTCTCTCTCTCTCACTCACAGCTTCTCTTTCTCTCTCTCTCTCACTCACTCACAGCATCTCAATCTCTCTCTGTCTCTCATTCACAGCTTCTCTTTCTCTTTCTCTCCCTTACTCACAGCTTCTCTTTCTCTCTCTCTCACAGCTTCTCTTTCTCTCTCTCACTCACAGCTTCTCTTTCTCTCTCTCTGACTGACTCACACCTACTATTTCTGTCTCTCTCACACACAGCTTCACTTTCTCTCTATCTCTCTCACTCACAGCTTCTCCTTTCTTTCTCTCTCTCTCTCTCACTCACAGCTTCTCTTTCTCTCTCTCACTCACAGCTTCTCTTTCTCTCTCTCTCAATCATTCACCGCTTCTCTTTCACTCTCTCACTCACAGGTTCTCTCTCACACACACCTTCTCTTTCTCTCTCTCTCACTCACAGCTTCTCTTTCACTCGCTCTCTCACTCACTCAAACCTTCTCTTTCTCTATCTCTCTCACTCACACAGCTTCTGTTTCTCTCTCTCACTCACAGCTTCTCTTTCTCTCTCTCTCTCTCTCACAGGTTCTATTTCACTCTCTGTCTCCCTCACTCACAGCTTCTCTATCTCTCTCACTCTCTCACTCACAGCTTCTCTTTCTCGCTCTCACTCACAGCTTCTCTTTCTCTCTCTATCTCTCTCTCACTCACAGCTTCTCTCTCTCTCTCTCTCAATAACTCACAGCTTCTCTCTCTCTCTCACTCACTCACAGCTTCTCTTTCTCTCTCTCTCTCTCTCACTAACAGCTTCTCTTTCTCTCTCTCTCACTCACTCACAGCTTCTCAATCTCTCTCTGTGTCTCTCATTCACAGCTTCTCTTTCTCTTTCTCTCACTAACTCACAGATTCTCTTTCTCTCTCTCTCTTACAGCTTCTCTTTCTCTCTCTCTCTCTCTCTCTCACTCACTCACAGCTTCTCTTTCTTTCTCTCTCTCTCTCACTCACTCACAGCTACTATTTCTCTCTCACACACACACAGCTTCACTTTTTCTCTATCTCTCTCACTCACAGCTTCTCTTTCTTTCTCTCTCTCCCTCACTCACAGCTTCTCTTTCTCTCTCTCTCTCACTCACAGCTTCTCTTTCTCTCTCACACACACAGCTTCTCTTTCTCTCTCTCACTCACAGCTTCTCTCTCTCTCTCTCACTCACAGCTTCTCTTTCTCTCTATCTGTCACTAACAGCTTCTCTTTCTCTCTCTCACACTCACAGCTTCTATTTCTAACTCTCTCTCATTCACAGCTTCTCTCTCACTCTCTCTCTCACCCACAGCTTCTTTCTCTCTCTCTCTCACTTACTCACAGCTTCTCTTTCTCTCTCTGGCTCTCACACTCACAGCTTCTCTTTCTCTCTCTCTCTCACTCACACCTTCTCTTTCTCTCTCTCTCACCCACTCACAGCTTCTCTCTGTCTCTCTCACTCACAGCTTATCTCTCTCACACACACACACAGCTTCTCTTTCTCTCTCTCTCACACACACAGAGCTTCTCTTTCTCTCTCTCTCACTCACTCACAGCTTCTCTTTCTCTCTGTCTCTCTCACTCACAGCTTCACTCTCTCTCTCACTAACTCACAGCTTCTCCTTCTCTCTCTCTCACTCACTCACAGCTTCTCTTTCTCACACAACTTCTCATTCTCTCTCTCTCTCACTCACACACAGCTTCTCTTTCTCTCTCTCTCTCTCTAACTCTCTCACTCACAGCTTCTCTTTCTCTCTCTCTCACTCACAGCTTCTCTTTCTCTCTCTCTCACTCACAGCTTCTCTTTCTCTCTCTCTCACTCACAGCTTCTCTTTCTCTCTCTCTCTCTCTCACTCACATTTTCTCTTTCTCAATCTCTCTCACTCACAGCTTTTCTTTCTCTCTCTCACTCACTCATACTCTTTCTCTCTCTGTCTCTCTCACACAGCTTCTCATTCTCTCTCTCTCACTCACAGCTTCTATTTCTATCTCTCTCTCATTCACAGCTTCTCTCTCTCTCTCTCACCCACAGCTTCTTTTTCTCTCTCTCTCACTCACTCACAGCTTCTCTTTCTCTCTCTGGCTCTCACACTCACAGCTTCTCTTTCTCTCTCTCTCACTCACTCACAGCTTCTCTTTCTCTCTCTCTCTCTCTCACTCACTCACAGCTTCTCTTTCTCTCTCTCTCTCACTCACAGCTTCTCTTTCTCTCTCTCTCACCCACTCACAGCTTCTCTCTCTGTCTCTCTCACTCACAGCTTATCTCTCTCTCTCACACACACAGCTTCTCTTTCTCTCTGTCTCACACACACAGAGCTTCTCTTTCTCTCTCACTCACTCACTCACAGCTTCTCTTTCTCTCTGTCTCTCTCACTCACAGCTTCACTCTCTCTCTCACTAACTCACAGCTTCTCCTTCTCTCTCTCTCACTCACTCACAGCTTCTCTCTCTCTGACACAGCTTCTCATTCTCTCTCTCTCTCACTCACACACAGCTTCTCTCTCTCTCTCTCTCTCACTCACTCACAGCTTCTCAATCTCTCTCTGTCTCTCTCATTCACAGCTTCTCTTTCTCTTTCTCTCACTTACTCACAGCTTCTCTTTCTCTCTCTCTCACAGCTTCTCTTTCTCTCTCTCTCTTTCTCTCACTCACTCACAGCTTCTCTTTTTCTCTCTCTCACTCACTCACAGCTACTATTTCTGTCTCTCTCACACACAGCTTCACTTTCTCTCTATCTCTCTCACAGCTTCTCTTTCTCTCTCTCTCAATCATTCACCGCTTCTCTTTCACTCTCTCACTCACAGCTTCTCTCTCTCACACACCTTCTCTTTCTCTCTCTCTCACTCACTGCTTCTCTTTCTCTCGCTCTCTCACTCACTCAAACCTCTTTCTCTATCTCTCTCACTCACACAGCTTCTGTTTCTCTCTCTCACTCACAGCTTCTCTTTCTCTCTCTCTCTCTCACACAGCTTCTTTCTCTCTCACTCACTAACAGCTTCTCCTTCTCTCTCTCTCACACACACACAGCTTCTCTCTCTCTCTCTCTCACTTACACCTTCTATTTCTCTCTCTCTCTCACTCACAGCTGCTCTCTCTCTTACTCCCTGATACTCTCTCTCCCTCACTCACAGCTTCTCTCTCTCTCTCAATCACTCACAGCTTCTTCTTCTCTCTCTCACTCACAGCTTCTCTTTCTCTCTCTCTCTCACTCATAGCTTCTCATTCTCTCTCTCTCACACACACACAGCTACTCTTTCTCTCTCACTCACTCACAGCTTCTCTTTCTCTCTCTCTCACTCACAGCGTCTCTTTCTTTCTCTCTCTCTCTCACTCACAGCTTCTCTCACTCTCTTACTCACTCCCAGTTTCTCTCTCTCTCTCACACAGCTTCTCACTCTCTCTCACTCACTCACAGCTTCTCTTTCTCTCACTCTCACTCACAGCTTCTCTTTCTCTCTCTCTCTCTCTCACTCACAGCTTCTCTTTCTCTCTCTTACACACACAGCTACTCTCTCTCTCACTTACAACTTCTCTCAATCTCTCTCACACTCACAGCTTCTCTCTCACACACACACAGCTTCTCTCTCTTTCTCTCACTTACAGCTTCTGTTTCTCTCTCTCTCTCACTCACAGCTTCTCTCTCTCTCTTACTCACTCCCTGATTCTCTCTCTCTCACTCACAGCTTCTCTCTCTTTCTCACTAACTCACAGCTTCTCTTTCTCTCTCTCACACACTCACAGCTTCTCTCTCTCTCTCTCTCACTCACAGCTTCTCTTTCTCTCTCTCACACACACAGCTTCTCTTTCTCTTTCTCTCTCACTCACACCTTCTCATTCTCTCTCTCACACACTCAGCTTGTCTCTCACACACACACAGCTTCTCTTTCTCTCTCACTCACTCACAGCTTCTCTTTCTCTCTCTCTCACACACAGCTCCTCTCTCTCTCTCTCTCACTCACAGCTTCTCTTTCTCTCTCCCTCACTCACAGCTTCTCTTTCTCTCTCACTCACTCACAGCTTCTCTTTCTCTCTCTCTCTCACACACAGCTCCTCTCTCTCTCTCTCACTCACAGCTTCTCTTTCTCTGTCCCTCACTCACAGCTTCTCTTTCTCTCTCTCTCTCACTCACAGCTTCTCTTTCTCTTTCTCTCTCTCACTCACAGCTCTTTCTCTATCTATCTCTCTCTCACTCACAGCTTCCCTTTCTCTCTCTCAATAACTCACAGCTTCTCTCTCTCTCTCTCTCACTCACTTACAGCTTCTCTTTTTCTCTCTCTCTCTCACTCACAGCTTCTCTTTCTCTCTCTCTCTCACTCACTCACAGCATCTCAATCTCTCTCTGTCTCTCATTCACAGCTTCTCTTTCTCTTTCTCTCCCTTACTGTCAGCTTCTCTTTCTTTCTCTCTCTCTCACAGCTTCTCTTTCTCTCTCTCACTCACAGCTTCTCTTTCTCTCTCTCTGACTGACTCACACCTACTATTTCTGTCTCTCTCACACACAGCTTCACTTTCTCTCTATCTCTCTCACTCACAGCTTCTCCTTTCTTTCTCTCTCTCTCTCTCACTCACAGCTTCTCTTTCTCTCTCTCACTCACAGCTTCTCTTTCTCTCTCTCTCAATCATTCACCGCTTCTCTTTCACTCTCTCACTTCCAGGTTCTCTCTCTCACACACCTTCTCTTTCTCTCTCTCTCACTCACAGCTTCTCTTTCACTCGCTCTCTCACTCACTCAAACCTTCTCTTTCTCTATCTCTCTCACTCACACAGCTTCTGTTTCTCTCTCTCACTCACAGCTTCTCTTTCTCTCTCTCTCTCTCTCACAGGTTCTATTTCACTCTCTGTCTCCCTCACTCACAGCTTCTCTATCTCTCTCACTCTCTCACTCACAGCTTCTCTTTCTCTCTCTCACTCACAGCTTCTCTTTCTCTCTCTATCTCTCTCTCACTCACAGCTTCTCTTTCTCTCTCTCTCAATCATTCACCGCTTCTCTTTCACTCTCTCACTCACAGGTTCTCTCTCACACACCTTCTCTAACTCTCTCTCTCACTCACAGCTTCTCTTTCACTCGCTCTCTCACTCACTCAAACCTTCTCTTTCTCTATCTCTCTCACTCACACAGCTTCTGTTTCTCTCTCTCACTCACAGCTTCTCTTTCTCTCTCTCTCTCTCTCACAGGTTCTATTTCACTCTCTGTCTCCCTCACTCACAGCTTCTCTATCTCTCTCACTCTCTCACTCACAGCTTCTCTTTCTCGCTCTCACTCACAGCTTCTCTTTCTCTCTCTATCTCTCTCTCACTCACAGCTTCTCTTTCTCTCTCTCTCAATAACTCACAGCTTCTCTCTCTCTCTCACTCACTCACAGCTTCTCTCTCTCTCTCTCTCTCTCACTAACAGCTTCTCTTTCTCTCTCTCTCACTCACTCACAGCTTCTCAATCTCTCTCTGTGTCTCTCATTCACAGCTTCTCTTTCTCTTTCTCTCACTAACTCACAGATTCTCTTTCTCTCTCTCTTACAGCTTCTCTTTCTCTCTCTCTCTCTCTCACTCACTCACAGCTTCTCTTTCTCTCTCTCTCTCTCTCACTAACAGCTTCTCTTTCTCTCTCTCTCTCACTCACTCACAGCTTCTCAATCTCTCTCTGTGTCTCTCATTCACAGCTTCTCTTTCTCTTTCTCTCACTAACTCACAGATTCTCTTTCTCTCTCTCTTACAGCTTCTCTTTCTCTCTCTCTCACTCACTCACAGCTTCTCTTTCTTTCTCTCTCTCTCTCACTCACTCACAGCTACTATTTCTCTCTCACACACACACAGCTTCACTTTTTCTCTATCTCTCTCACTCTCAGCTTCTCCTTTCTTTCTCTCTCTCTCTCACTCACAGCTTCTCTTTCTCTCTCTCTCACTCACAGCTTCTCTTTCTCTCTCACACACACAGCTTCTCTTTCTCTCTCTCACTCACAGCTTCTCTCTCTCTCTCTCACTCACAGCTTCTCTTTCTCTCTATCTGTCACTAACAGCTTCTCTTTCTCTCTCTCTCACTCACAGCTTCTATTTCTATCTCTCTCTCATTCACAGCTTCTCTCTCACTCTCTCTCTCACCCACAGCTTCTTTTTCTCTCTCTCTCACTCACTCACAGCTTCTCTTTCTCTCTCTGGCTCTCACACTCACAGCTTCTCTTTCTCTCTCTCTCTCATTCACACCTTCTCTCTCTCTCTCTCTCACCCACTCACAGCTTCTCTCTCTGTCTCTCTCACTCACAGCTTATCTCTCTCTCACACACACACAGCTTCTCTTTCTCTCTCTCACACACACACAGAGCTTCTCTTTCTCTCTCTCTCACTCACTCACAGCTTCTCTTTCTCTCTGTCTCTCTCACTCACAGCTTCACTCTCTCTCTCTCACTAACTCACAGCTTCTCCTTCTCTCTCTCTCACTCACTCACAGCTTCTCTTTCTCACACAGCTTCTCATTCTCTCTCTCTCTCACTCACACACAGCTTCTCTTTCTCTCTCTCTCTCTAACTCTCTCACTCACAGCTTCTCTTTCTCTCTCTCTCACTCACAGCTTCTCTTTCTCTCTCTCTCACTCACAGCTTCTCTTTCTCTCTCTCTCTCTCTCACTCACATTTTTTCTTTCTCAATCTCTCTCACTCACAGCTTCTCTCTCTCTCTCACCCACAGCTTCTTGTTCTCTCTCTCTCACTCACTCACTGCTTCTCTTTCTCTCTCTGGCTCTCACACTCACAGCTTCTCTTTCTCTCTCTCTCACTCACTCACAGCTTCTCTTTCTCTCTCTCTCTCACTCACTCACAGCTTCTCTTTCTCTCTCTCTCTCACTCACAGCTTCTCTTTCTCTCTCTCTCTCTCACCCACTCACAGCTTCTCTCTCTCTGTCTCTCTCACTCACAGCTTATCTCTGTCTCTCACACACACAGCTTCTCTTTCTCTCTGTCTCACACACACAGAGCTTCTCGTTCTCTCTCACTCACTCACTCACAGTTTCTCTTTCTCTCTGTCTCTCTCACTCACAGCTTCACTCTCTCTCTCACTAACTCACAGCTTCTCCTTCTCTCTCTCTCACTCACTCACAGCTTCTCTCTCTCTCACACAGCTTCTCATTCTCTCTCTCTCTCACTCACACACAGCTTCTCTTTCTCTCTCTCTCTCACTCACTTACAGCTTCTCAATCTCTCTCTGTCTCTCTCATTCACAGCTTCTCTTTCTCTTTCTCTCACTTACTCACAGCTTCTCTTTCTCTCTCTCTCACAGCTTCTCTTTCTCTCTCTCTCTTTCTCTCACTCACTCACAGCTTCTCTTTTTCTCTCTCTCACTCACTCACAGCTACTATTTCTGTCTCTCTCACACACAGCTTCACTTTCTCTCTATCTCTCTCACTCACAGCTTCTCTTTCTCTCTCTCTCAATCATTCACCGCTTCTCTTTCACTCTCTCACTCACAGCTTCTCTCTCTCACACACCTTCTATTTCTCTCTCTCTCACTCACTGCTTCTCTTTCTCTCGCTCTCTCACTCACTCAAACCTCTTTCTCTATCTCTCTCACTCACACAGCTTCTGTTTCTCTCTCTCACTCACAGCTTCTCTTTCTCTCTCTCTCTCTCACACAGCTTCTTTCTCTCTCACTCACTAACAGCTTCTCCTTCTCTCTCACACACACACACACAGCTTCTCTCTCTCTCTCTCACTCACTCACTTACACCTTCTATTTCTCTCTCTCTCTCTCACTCACAGCTGCTCTCTCTCTTACTCCCTGATACTCTCTCTCTCTCACTCACAGCTTCTCTCTCTCTCTCAATCACTCACAGCTTCTCCTTCTCTCACTCACTCACAGCTTCTCTTTCTCTCTTTCTCTCACTCACTCACAGCTTCTCTTTCTCTCTCTCACTCACTCACTCACAGGTTCTCTTTCTCTCTCTCTCACTCACTCACAGCTTCTCTCTCTCTCTCACTCACAGCTTCTCTTTCTCTCTCTCTCTCACTCACAGCTTTTCTCTATCTGTCTCTCTCACTCACAGCTTCTCTTTCTCTCTCACACACACAGCTTCTCTTTCACTCTCTCTCTCACACACAGCTTCTCTTTCTCTCTCTCTCTCACTCACAGCTTCTCTTTCTCTCTCTCACTCACAGCTTCTCTCTCTCTCTCTCTCTCTCCCTCACAGCTTCTCTTTCTCTCTCTCTCTCACTCACAGATTCTCTCTCTCTCTCTCACTCCCAGATTCTCTTTCTCTCTCTCTCATTCACAGCTACTCTTTCTCTCTCTCACAGCTTCTCTCTCTCACACACACACACAGCTTCTCTTTCTCTCTCTCTCTTGCTCACTAACAGGTTCTATTTCTCTCTCTGTCTCCCTCACTCACAGCTTCTCTTTCTCTCTCACTCTCTCACTCACAGCTTCTCTTTCGCTTTCTCTCTCTCACACACAGCTTCTCTTTCTCTCTCTCTCTCACTCACAGCTTCTCTTTCTCACTCTCTCTCACTCACAGCTTCTCTTTCTCTCTCTCACTCACAGCTTCTCTTTCTCTCTCTCTCTCACTCACAGCATCTCTCTCTCACACACACACACAGCTTCTCTTTCTCTCTATCTCTCTCACTCACAGCTTCTCTTTTCTCTCTCTCACTCACTCACAGCTTCTCGTTCTCTCTCTCTCCCTCACAGCTTCTCTTTCTCTCTCTCTCTCACTCACAGCTTCTCTTTCTCTTTCTCTCTCACTCACAGCTTCTCTTTCTTTCTCTCCCTCCCTCACTCACTCACAGCTTCTCTTTCTCTCTCTGACTCTCTCACTCACTGCTTCTCTTTCTCTCTGTCTCACTGACTCACAGCTTCTCTCTCTCACTCACTCACTCACAGCTTCTCTTTCTCTCACTCACTCACAGCTTCTCTTTCTCTCTCTCTCACTCACTCACTCACAGGTTCTATTTCTCTCTCACACACACAGCTTCTCTTTCTCTCTATCTCTCTCACTCACAGCTTCTCTTTTTTCTCTTTCTCTCATTCACAGCTACTCTTTCTCTCTCTTTCACTCACTCACAGCTTCTCTCTCTCTCTCACTCACAGCTTCTCTTTCTCTCTCTCTCTCACTCACACACAGCTTTTCTCTATCTGTCTCTCTCACTCACAGCTTCTTTCTCTCTCACACACACAGCTTCTCTTTCACTCTCTCTCTCACACACAGCTTCTCTTTCTCTCTCTCTCTCTAACTCACTCACAACTTCTGTTTCTTTCTGTCTCTCACTCACAGCTTCAATTTCTCTCTCTCACTAACTCACAGCTTCTCCTTCTCTCTCTCTCTCTCACTCACAGCCTCTTTCTCTCTCTCTCTCACAGCTTCTCATTCTCTCTCTCTCTCACTCACACACAGCTTCTCTTTCTCTCTCACTCACAGCTTTTCTTTCTCTCTCTCTCTCACTCACTCACGCTTCTCTTTCTGTCTCTCTCACACAACTTCTTTTTCTCTCTCTCTCACTAACTCACAGCTTCTCTTTCTCTCTCTCTCACTCACTCACAGCTTCTCTTTCTCTCTCTATCTCTCTAACTCACAGCTTCTCTTTCTCTCTCTCTCACTCATTCACAGCTTCTCTCTCTGTCTCTCTCACTCACGGCTTCTATTTCTCTCTCTCTCTCACTCTCACAGCCACTAGTTCTCTCTCTCTCACAGCTTTTCTCTCTTTCTCTCACTCACTCACACCTTCTCTTTATATCTCTCTTTCACTCACTCACATCTTCTCTTTATCTCTCTCTCACACAGCTTCTCTTTCTCTCTATCTCTCTGACTCACAGGTTCTATTACACTCTCTGTCTCCCTCACTCACAGCTTCTCTCTCTATCTCTCTCACTCACAGCTTCTCTTTCTCATTCTCTCTCTCACTCACAGCTTCTTTCTCTCTCTCTCTCTCTCACTCACAGCTTCTCTCTCTCCCTCTCTCACTCACTCCCTCACTCACAGGTTCTCTTTCTCTCTCTGTCTCTCTCCCTCACAGCTTCTCTTTCTCTCTCTCTCTCTAACAGCTTCTATTGGTCTCTCTCTCTCTCACTCACAGCTTCTCTCTCTCTCCCTCACAGCTTCTCTTTCTCTCTCACTCACAGCTTCTCCCTCTCTCTCTCTCTCACTCACCGCTTCTCTTTTGCTCTCTCACAGTATCTCTTTCTCTCACTCTCTCACTCACTCAAACCTTCACTTTCTCTATCTCTCTCACTCATAGCTTCTCTTTCTCTCTCTCACTCACAGCTTCTCTCTCTCTCTCTCTCTCACTCACAGCTTCTCTTTCTCTCTCTCTCTTGCTCACTCACAGGTTCTATTTCTCTCTCTATCTCCCTCACTCACAGCTTCTCTTTCTCTCTCACTCACTCACTCACAGCTTTTTGCTTTCTCTCTTTCACTCACAGCTCTTTCTCTCTCTCACTCACTCACAGATTCTCTTTCTCTCTCTCTCTCACTCACAGATACTCTTTCTCTGTCTCTCATTCACAGCTACTCTTTCTCTCTCTCTCACACAGCTTCTCTCTCTCTCTCTCACTCACAGCTTCTCTTTCTCTCTCTCTCTTGCTCACTCACAGGTTCTATTTCTCTCTCTGTCTCCCTCACTCAAAGCTTCTCTTTCTCTCTCTCTCTCACTCACAGCTTCTCTTTCTCTTTCTCTCTCTCACTCACAGCTTCTCTTTCTCTCTCTCACTCACAGCATCTCGTTCTCTCTCTCTCTCACTCACACCTTCTCTTTCTCTCTCTCACTCACAGCTTCTCTTTCTCTCTCTCTCTCTCTCACTCACAGCTTCTCTTTCTCTCTATCTCTCTCACTCACAGCTTCTCTTTCTCTCTCTCTCTCTCACTCACATCTTCTATTTCTCTCTCTCTCACAGCTTCTCTTTCTCTCTATCTCTCTCACTCACAGCTTCTCTTTTCTCTCTCTCTCACAGCTTCTCTTTCTCTCTCTCTCTCCCTCACAGCTTCTCTTTCTCTCTCTCTCACTCACAGCTTCTCTTTCTCTCTCTCTCTCACTCATAGCTTCTCTTTCTTTCTCTCCCTCACTCACTCACTCACAACTACTCTTTCTCTCTCTGTCTCTCTCACTCACTGCTTCTCTTTCTCTCTGTCTCACTGACTCACAGCTTCTCTCTCTCTCTCACTCACTCACATCTTCTCTTTCTCTCTTTCTGTCACTAACTCACAACTTCTGTTTCTCTCTCTCTCACTAACTCACAGCTTCTCCTTCTCTCTCTCTCACTCACTCACAGCTTCTCTTTCTCTCTCTCACACAGCTTCTCATTCCCTCTCTCTCTCTCACTCACACACAGCTTCTCTTTCTCTCTCTCTCTCTAACTCTCTCACTCACAGCTTCTCTTTCTCTCTCCCTCACAGCTTTTCTTTCTCTCTCTCTCACTCACTCATGCTTCTCTTTCTCACTCTGTATCTCTCACACAGCTTCTCTTTCTCTCTCTCTCACTAACACAGCTTCTCTTTCTCTAACTCTCACTCACTCACAGCTTCTCTTTCTCTCTCTCTCTCTCACTCACAGCTTCTCTTTCTCTCTCTCTCTCTCTCACTCACTCACATCTTCTCTCTCTCTGTCTCTCTCACTCATGGCTTCTATTTCTCTCTCTCTCTCTCACTCACAGCTTCTCTTTCTCTCTCTCTCCCACTCACTCACATCTTCTATTTCTCTCTCTTTCTCACAGCTTCTCTTTCTCTATATATCTCTCACTCACAGCTTCTCTTTTCTCTCTCACGCACTCACAGCTTCTCTTTCTCTCTCTCTCCCTCACAGCTTCTCTCTCTCTCTCTCTCACTCACAGCTCTTTCTGTCTCTCACTCACAGCTTTTCTCTCTCTCTCTCTCTCACAGCTTCTCTTTCTCTCTCTCTCACTCACAGCTTCTCTCTCTCTCTCTCACTCACAGCTTCTCTTTCTCTCTCTCTCTCTCATTCACAGCTACTCTTTCTCTCACACACACAGCTTCTCTCTCTCACACACACACAGCTTCTCTTTCTCTCTCTCTCTTGCTCACTCACAGGTTCTATTTCTCTCTCTGTCTCCCTCACTCACAGCTTCTCTTTCTCTCTCTCTCACTCACTCACAGCTTCGCTCTCTCTCTCTCACTCACAGCTTCTCTTTGTCTCTCTCTCACTCACAGCTTCTCTCTCTCTCTCTCTCTCACTCACAGCTTCTCTTTCTCTCTCTCTCTCTCATTCACAGCTACTCTTTCTCTCTCTCACACAGCTTCTCTCTCTCACACACACACAGCTTCTCTTTCTCTCTCTCTCTTGCTCACTAACAGGTTCTATTTCTCTCTCTGTCTCCCTCACTCACAGCTTCTCTTTCTCTCTCACTCTCTCACTCACAGCTTCTCTTTCGCTTTCTCTCTCTCACTCACAGCTTCTCTTTCTCTCTCTCTCTCACTCACAGCTTCTCTCTCTCTCTCTCACTCACAGCTTCTCTTTCTCTCTCTCACTCACAGCTTCTCTTTCTCTCTCTCTCTCACTCACAGCATCTCTCTCTCACACACACACAGCTTCTCCTTCTCTCTATCTCTCTCACAGCTTCTCTTTTCTCTCTCTCACTCACTCACAGCTTCTCCTTCTCTCTCTCTCCCTCACAGCTTCTCTTTCTCTCTCTCTCACTCACAGCTTCTCTTTCTCTCTCTCTCACTCACAGCTTCTCTTTCTTTCTCTCCCTCCCTCACTCACTCAAGCTTCTCTTTCTCTCTCTCCCTCACTCACTGCTTCTCTTTCTCTCTGTCTCACTGACTCACAGCTTCTCTCACTCACTCACTCACTCACAGCTTCTCTTTCTCTCTTTCTCTCACTCACTCACAGCTTCTCTTTCTCTCTCTCTCTCACTCACTCACTCACAGGTTCTATTTCTCTCTCACACACACAGCTTCTCTTTCTCTCTATCTCTCTCACTCACAGCTTCTCTTTTTTTCTCTCTCTCTCATTCACAGCTACTCTTTCTCTCTCTCTCACTCACTCACAGCTTCTCTCTCTCTCTCACTCACAGCTTCTCTTTCTCTCTCTCTCTCACTCACACACAGCTTTTCTCTATCTGTCTCTCACACTCACAGCTTCTTTCTCTCTCACACACACAGCTTCTCTTTCACTCTCTCTCTCTCACACAGCTTCTCTTTCTCTCTCTCTCTCTAACTCACTCACAACTTCTGTTTCTTTCTGTCTCTCACTCACAGCTTCAATTTCTCTCTCTCACTAACTCACAGCTTCTCCTTCTCTCTCTCTCTCACTCACAGCTTCTCTTTCTCTCTCTCTCTCACAGCTTCTCATTCTCTCTCTCTCTCACTCACACACAGCTTCTCTTTCTCTCTCACTCACAGCTTTTCTTTCTCTCTCTCTCTCTCACTCACTCACGCTTCTCTTTCTGTCTCTCTCACACAGCTTCTTTCTCTCTCTCTCTCACTAACTCACAGCTTCTCTTTCTCTCTCTCACTCACTCACAGCTTCTCTTTCTCTCTCTATCTCTCTAACTCACAGCTTCTCTTTCTCTCTCTCTCTCACTCACAACTTCTCTCTCTCTCTCTCACTCACAGCTTCTCTTTCTCTCTCTCACTCACAGCTTCTCTTTCTCTCTCTCTCTCTCTCTCACTCACAGCATCTCTCTCTCTCACACACACAGCTTCTCTTTCTCTCTATCTCTCTCACTCACAGCTTCTCTTTTCTCTCTCTCACTCACTCACAGCTTCTCTTTCTCTCTCTCTCCCTCACAGCTTCTCTTTCTCTCTCTCTCACACACACAGCTTCTCTTTCTCTCTCTCTCACTCACAGCTTCTCTTTCTTTCTCTCCCTCCCTCACTCACTCAAGCTTCTCTTTCTCTCTCTGACTCTCTCACTCACTGCTTCTCTTTCTCTCTGTCTCACTGACTCACAGCTTCTTTCTCTCTCACACACACAGCTTCTCTTTCACTCTCTCTCTCACACACAGCTTCTCTTTCTCTCTCTCTCTCTCTCTAACTCACTCACAACTTCTGTTTCTTTCTGTCTCTCACTCACAGCTTCAATTTCTCTCTCTCACTAACTCACAGCTTCTCCTTCTCTCTCTCTCTCACTCACAGCTTCTCTTTCTCTCTCTCTCTCACAGCTTCTCATTCTCTCTCTCTCTCACTCACACACAGCTTCTCTTTCTCTCTCACTCACAGCTTTTCTTTCTCTCTCTCTCTCTCACTCACTCACGCTTCTCTTTCTGTCTCTCTCTCACTCACAGATTCTCTCTCTCTCTCTCACTCCCAGATTCTCTTTCTCTCTCTCTCTCACTCACAGCTTCTCTTTCTCTCTCTCTCACCCACTCACAGCTTCTCTCTCTCTGTCTCTCTCACTCACAGCTTATCTCTCTCTCTCACACACACAGCTTCTCTTTCTCTCTGTCTCACACACACAGAGCTTCTCTTTCTCTCTCACTCACTCACTCACAGCTTCTCTTTCTCTCTGTCTCTCTCACTCACAGCTTCACTCTCTCTCTCACTAACTCACAGCTTCTCCTTCTCTTTCTCTCTCTCTCTCACAGCTTCTCATTCTCTCTCTCTCTCACTCACACACAGCTTCTCTTTCTCTCTCACTCACAGCTTTTCTTTCTCTCTCTCTCTCTCACTCACTCACGCTTCTCTTTCTGTCTCTCTCACACAGCTTCTTTCTCTCTCTCTCTCACTAACTCACAGCTTCTCTTTCTCTCTCTCACTCACTCACAGCTTCTCTTTCTCTCTCTATCTCTCTAACTCACAGCTTCTCTTTCTCTCTCTCTCTCACTCACAACTTCTCTCTCTCTCTCTCACTCACAGCTTCTCTTTCTCTCTCTCACTCACAGCTTCTCTTTCTCTCTCTCTCTCTCTCTCACTCACAGCATCTCTCTCTCTCACACACACAGCTTCTCTTTCTCTCTATCTCTCTCACTCACAGCTTCTCTTTTCTCTCTCTCACTCACTCACAGCTTCTCTTTCTCTCTCTCTCCCTCACAGCTTCTCTTTCTCTCTCTCTCACACACACAGCTTCTCTTTCTCTCTCTCTCACTCACAGCTTCTCTTTCTTTCTCTCCCTCCCTCACTCACTCAAGCTTCTCTTTCTCTCTCTGACTCTCTCACTCACTGCTTCTCTTTCTCTCTGTCTCACTGACTCACAGCTTCTTTCTCTCTCACACACACAGCTTCTCTTTCACTCTCTCTCTCACACACAGCTTCTCTTTCTCTCTCTCTCTCTCTCTAACTCACTCACAACTTCTGTTTCTTTCTGTCTCTCACTCACAGCTTCAATTTCTCTCTCTCACTAACTCACAGCTTCTCCTTCTCTCTCTCTCTCACTCACAGCTTCTCTTTCTCTCTCTCTCTCACAGCTTCTCATTCTCTCTCTCTCTCACTCACACACAGCTTCTCTTTCTCTCTCACTCACAGCTTTTCTTTCTCTCTCTCTCTCTCACTCACTCACGCTTCTCTTTCTGTCTCTCTCTCACTCACAGATTCTCTCTCTCTCTCTCACTCCCAGATTCTCTTTCTCTCTCTCTCTCACTCACAGCTTCTCTTTCTCTCTCTCTCACCCACTCACAGCTTCTCTCTCTCTGTCTCTCTCACTCACAGCTTATCTCTCTCTCTCACACACACAGCTTCTCTTTCTCTCTGTCTCACACACACAGAGCTTCTCTTTCTCTCTCACTCACTCACTCACAGCTTCTCTTTCTCTCTGTCTCTCTCACTCACAGCTTCACTCTCTCTCTCACTAACTCACAGCTTCTCCTTCTCTCTCTCTCACTCACTCACAGCTTCTCTCTCTCTGACACAGCTTCTCATTCTCTCTCTCTCTCACTCACACACAGCTTCTCTCTCTCTCTCTCTCTCACTCACTCACAGCTTCTCAATCTCTCTCTGTCTCTCTCATTCACAGCTTCTCTTTCTCTTTCTCTCACTTACTCACAGCTTCTCTTTCTCTCTCTCTCACAGCTTCTCTTTCTCTCTCTCTCTTTCTCTCACTCACTCACAGCTTCTCTTTTTCTCTCTCTGTCTCACTCACAGCTACTATTTCTGTCTCTCTCACACACAGCTTCACTTTCTCTCTATCTCTCTCACTCACAGCTTCTCTTTCTCTCTCTCTCAATCATTCACCGCTTCTCTTTCACTCTCTCACTCACAGCTTCTCTCTCTCACACACCTTCTCTTTCTCTCTCTCTCACTCACTGCTTCTCTTTCTCTCGCTCTCTCACTCACTCAAACCTCTTTCTCTATCTCTCTCACTCACACAGCTTCTGTTTCTCTCTCTCACTCACAGCTTCTCTTTCTCTCTCTCTCTCTCTCACACAGCTTCTTTCTCTCTCACTCACTAACAGCTTCTCCTTCTCTCTCTCTCACACACACACAGCTTCTCTCTCTCTCTCACTCACTTACACCTTCTATTTCTCTCTCTCTCTCACTCACAGCTGCTCTCTCTCTTACTCCCTGATACTCTCTCTCCCTCACTCACAGCTTCTCTCTCTCTCTCAATCACTCACAGCTTCTTCTTCTCTCTCTCACTCACAGCTTCTCTTTCTCTCTCTCTCTCCTACTCATAGCTTCTCATTCTCTCTCTCTCACACACACACAGCTTCTCTTTCTCTCTCACTCACTCACAGCTTCTCTTTCTCTCTCTCTCTCACTCACAGCGTCTCTTTCTTTCTCTCTCTCTCTCACTCACAGCTTCTCTCACTCTCTTACTCACTCCCAGTTTCTCTCTCTCTCTCACACAGCTTCTCACTCTCTCTCACTCACTCACAGCTTCTCTTTCTCTCACTCTCACTCACAGCTTCTCTTTCTCTCTCTCTCTCTCTCTCACTCACAGCTTCTCTTTCTCTCTCTTACACACACAGCTACTCTCTCTCTCACTTACAACTTCTCTCTCTCTCTCTCACACTCACAGCTTCTCTCTCACACACACACAGCTTCTCTCTCTTTCTCTCACTTACAGCTTCTGTTTCTCTCTCTCTCTCACTCACAGCTTCTCTCTCTCTCTTACTCACTCCCTGATTCTCTCTCTCTCACTCACAGCTTCTCTCTCTTTCTCACTAACTCACAGCTTCTCTTTCTCTCTCTCACACACTCACAGCTTCTCTCTCTCTCTCTCTCACTCACAGCTTCTCTTTCTCTCTCTCACACACACAGCTTCTCTTTCTCTTTCTCTCTCACTCACACCTTCTCATTCTCTCTCTCACACACTCAGCTTGTCTCTCACACACACACAGCTTCTCTTTCTCTCTCACTCACTCACAGCTTCTCTTTCTCTCTCTCTCACACACAGCTCCTCTCTCTCTCTCTCTCACTCACAGCTTCTCTTTCTCTCTCCCTCACTCACAGCTTCTCTTTCTCTCTCACTCACTCACAGCTTCTCTTTCTCTCTCTCTCTCACACACAGCTCCTCTCTCTCTCTCTCTCTCACTCACAGCTTCTCTTTCTCTGTCCCTCACTCACAGCTTCTCTTTCTCTCTCTCTCTCACTCACAGCTTCTCTTTCTCTTTCTCTCTCTCACTCACAGCTCTTTCTCTATCTATCTCTCTCTCACTCACAGCTTCCCTTTCTCTCTCTCAATAACTCACAGCTTCTCTCTCTCTCTCTCACTCACTTACAGCTTCTCTTTTTCTCTCTCTCTCTCACTCACAGCTTCTCTTTCTCTCTCTCTCTCACTCACTCACAGCATCTCAATCTCTCTCTGTCTCTCATTCACAGCTTCTCTTTCTCTTTCTCTCCCTTACTGTCAGCTTCTCTTTCTTTCTCTCTCTCTCACAGCTTCTCTTTCTCTCTCTCACTCACAGCTTCTCTTTCTCTCTCTCTGACTGACTCACACCTACTATTTCTGTCTCTCTCACACACAGCTTCACTTTCTCTCTATCTCTCTCACTCACAGCTTCTCCTTTCTTTCTCTCTCTCTCTCTCACTCACAGCTTCTCTTTCTCTCTCTCACTCACAGCTTCTCTTTCTCTCTCTCTCAATCATTCACCGCTTCTCTTTCACTCTCTCACTTCCAGGTTCTCTCTCTCACACACCTTCTCTTTCTCTCTCTCTCACTCACAGCTTCTCTTTCACTCGCTCTCTCACTCACTCAAACCTTCTCTTTCTCTATCTCTCTCACTCACACAGCTTCTGTTTCTCTCTCTCACTCACAGCTTCTCTTTCTCTCGCTCTCTCTCTCACAGGTTCTATTTCACTCTCTGTCTCCCTCACTCACAGCTTCTCTATCTCTCTCACTCTCTCACTCACAGCTTCTCTTTCTCTCTCTCACTCACAGCTTCTCTTTCTCTCTCTATCTCTCTCTCACTCACAGCTTCTCTTTCTCTCTCTCTCAATCATTCACCGCTTCTCTTTCACTCTCTCACTCACAGGTTCTCTCTCACACACCTTCTCTAACTCTCTCTCTCACTCACAGCTTCTCTTTCACTCGCTCTCTCACTCACTCAAACCTTCTCTTTCTCTATCTCTCTCACTCACACAGCTTCTGTTTCTCTCTCTCACTCACAGCTTCTCTTTCTCTCTCTCTCTCTCACAGGTTCTATTTCACTCTCTGTCTCCCTCACTCACAGCTTCTCTATCTCTCTCACTCTCTCACTCACAGCTTCTCTTTCTCGCTCTCACTCACAGCTTCTCTTTCTCTCTCTATCTCTCTCTCACTCACAGCTTCTCTTTCTCTCTCTCTCAATAACTCACAGCTTCTCTCTCTCTCTCACTCACTCACAGCTTCTCTCTCTCTCTCTCTCTCACTAACAGCTTCTCTTTCTCTCTCTCTCACTCACTCACAGCTTCTCAATCTCTCTCTGTGTCTCTCATTCACAGCTTCTCTTTCTCTTTCTCTCACTAACTCACAGATTCTCTTTCTCTCTCTCTTACAGCTTCTCTTTCTCTCTCTCTCTCTCTCACTCACTCACAGCTTCTCTTTCTCTCTCTCTCTCTCTCACTAACAGCTTCTCTTTCTCTCTCTCTCTCACTCACTCACAGCTTCTCAATCTCTCTCTGTGTCTCTCATTCACAGCTTCTCTTTCTCTTTCTCTCACTAACTCACAGATTCTCTTTCTCTCTCTCTCTTACAGCTTCTCTTTCTCTCTCTCTCACTCACTCACAGCTTCTCTTTCTTTCTCTCTCTCTCTCACTCACTCACAGCTACTATTTCTCTCTCACACACACACAGCTTCACTTTTTCTCTATCTCTCTCACTCTCAGCTTCTCCTTTCTTTCTCTCTCTCTCTCACTCACAGCTTCTCTTTCTCTCTCTCTCACTCACAGCTTCTCTTTCTCTCTCACACACACAGCTTCTCTTTCTCTCTCTCACTCACAGCTTCTCTCTCTCTCTCACTCACAGCTTCTCTTTCTCTCTATCTGTCACTAACAGCTTCTCTTTCTCTCTCTCTCACTCACAGCTTCTATTTCTATCTCTCTCTCATTCACAGCTTCTCTCTCACTCTCTCTCTCACCCACAGCTTCTTTTTCTCTCTCTCTCACTCACTCACAGCTTCTCTTTCTCTCTCTGGCTCTCACACTCACAGCTTCTCTTTCTCTCTCTCTCTCATTCACACCTTCTCTCTCTCTCTCTCTCACCCACTCACAGCTTCTCTCTCTGTCTCTCTCACTCACAGCTTATCTCTCTCTCACACACACACAGCTTCTCTTTCTCTCTCTCACACACACACAGAGCTTCTCTTTCTCTCTCTCTCACTCACTCACAGCTTCTCTTTCTCTCTGTCTCTCTCACTCACAGCTTCACTCTCTCTCTCTCACTAACTCACAGCTTCTCCTTCTCTCTCTCTCACTCACTCACAGCTTCTCTTTCTCACACAGCTTCTCATTCTCTCTCTCTCTCACTCACACACAGCTTCTCTTTCTCTCTCTCTCTCTAACTCTCTCACTCACAGCTTCTCTTTCTCTCTCTCTCACTCACAGCTTCTCTTTCTCTCTCTCTCACTCACAGCTTCTCTTTCTCTCTCTCTCTCTCTCACTCACATTTTTTCTTTCTCAATCTCTCTCACTCACAGCTTTTCTTTCTCTCTCTCACTCACTCATACTCTTTCTCTCTCTGTCTCTCTCACACAGCTTCTCATTCTCTCTCTCTCACTCACAGCTTCTATTTCTATCTCTCTCTCATTCACAGCTTCTCTCTCTCTCTCACCCACAGCTTCTTGTTCTCTCTCTCTCACTCACTCACAGCTTCTCTTTCTCTCTCTGGCTCTCACACTCACAGCTTCTCTTTCTCTCTCTCTCACTCACTCACAGCTTCTCTTTCTCTCTCTCTCTCACTCACTCACAGCTTCTCTTTCTCTCTCTCTCTCACTCACAGCTTCTCTTTCTCTCTCTCTCTCTCACCCACTCACAGCTTCTCTCTCTCTGTCTCTCTCACTCACAGCTTATCTCTGTCTCTCACACACACAGCTTCTCTTTCTCTCTGTCTCACACACACAGAGCTTCTCGTTCTCTCTCACTCACTCACTCACAGTTTCTCTTTCTCTCTGTCTCTCTCACTCACAGCTTCACTCTCTCTCTCACTAACTCACAGCTTCTCCTTCTCTCTCTCTCACTCACTCACAGCTTCTCTCTCTCTCACACAGCTTCTCATTCTCTCTCTCTCTCACTCACACACAGCTTCTCTTTCTCTCTCTCTCTCACTCACTCACAGCTTCTCAATCTCTCTCTGTCTCTCTCATTCACAGCTTCTCTTTCTCTTTCTCTCACTTACTCACAGCTTCTCTTTCTCTCTCTCTCACAGCTTCTCTTTCTCTCTCTCTCTTTCTCTCACTCACTCACAGCTTCTCTTTTTCTCTCTCTCACTCACTCACAGCTACTATTCCTGTCTCTCTCACACACAGCTTCACTTTCTCTCTATCTCTCTCACTCACAGCTTCTCTTTCTCTCTCTCTCAATCATTCACCGCTTCTCTTTCACTCTCTCACTCACAGCTTCTCTCTCTCTCACACCTTCTATTTCTCTCTCTCTCACTCACTGCTTCTCTTTCTCTCGCTCTCTCACTCACTCAAACCTCTTTCTCTATCTCTCTCACTCACACAGCTTCTGTTTCTCTCTCTCACTCACAGCTTCTCTTTCTCTCTCTCTCTCACAGCTTCTTTCTCTCTCACTCACTAACAGCTTCTCCTTCTCTCTCACACACACACACACAGCTTCTCTCTCTCTCTCTCACTCACTCACTTACACCTTCTATTTCTCTCTCTCTCTCTCACTCACAGCTGCTCTCTCTCTTACTCCCTGATACTCTCTCTCTCTCACTCACAGCTTCTCTCTCTCTCTCAATCACTCACAGCTTCTCCTTCTCTCACTCACTCACAGCTTCTCTTTCTCTCTTTCTCTCACTCACTCACAGCTTCTCTTTCTCTCTCTCACTCACTCACTCACAGGTTCTCTTTCTCTCTCACACACACAGCTTCTCTTTCTCTGTATCTCTCTCACTCACAGCTTCTCTTTTCTCTCTATCTCTCTCATTCACAGCTACTCTTTCTCTCTCTCTCACTCACTCACAGCTTCTCTCTCTCTCTCACTCACAGCTTCTCTTTCTCTCTCTCTCTCACTCACAGCTTTTCTCTATCTGTCTCTCTCACCCACAGCTTCTCTTTCTCTCTCACACACACAGCTTCTCTTTCACTCTCTCTCTCACACACAGCTTCTCTTTCTCTCTCTCTCTCACTCACAGCTTCTCTTTCTCTCTCTCACTCACAGCTTCTCTCTCTCTCTCTCTCTCTCTCCCTCACAGCTTCTCTTTCTCTCTCTCTCTCACTCACAGATTCTCTCTCTCTCTCTCACTCCCAGATTCTCTTTCTCTCTCTCTCATTCACAGCTACTCTTTCTCTCTCTCACAGCTTCTCTCTCTCACACACACACACAGCTTCTCTTTCTCTCTCTCTCTTGCTCACTAACAGGTTCTATTTCTCTCTCTGTCTCCCTCACTCACAGCTTCTCTTTCTCTCTCACTCTCTCACTCACAGCTTCTCTTTCGCTTTCTCTCTCTCACTCACAGCTTCTCTTTCTCTCTCTCACTCACAGCTTCTCTTTCTCTCTCTCTCTCACTCACAGCATCTCTCTCTCTCACACACACACAGCTTCTCTTTCTCTCTATCTCTCTCACTCACAGCTTCTCTTTTCTCTCTCTCACTCACTCACAGCTTCTCGTTCTCTCTCTCTCCCTCACAGCTTCTCTTTCTCTCTCTCTCTCACTCACAGCTTCTCTTTCTCTTTCTCTCTCACTCACAGCTTCTCTTTCTTTCTCTCCCTCCCTCACTCACTCACAGCTTCTCTTTCTCTCTCTGACTCTCTCACTCACTGCTTCTCTTTCTCTCTGTCTCACTGACTCACAGCTTCTCTCTCTCACTCACTCACTCACAGCTTCTCTTTCTCTCTTTCTCTCACTCACTCACAGCTTCTCTTTCTCTCTCTCTCACTCACTCACTCACAGGTTCTATTTCTCTCTCACACACACAGCTTCTCTTTCTCTCTATCTCTCTCACTCACAGCTTCTCTTTTTTCTCTTTCTCTCATTCACAGCTACTCTTTCTCTCTCTTTCACTCACTCACAGCTTCTCTCTCTCTCTCACTCACAGCTTCTCTTTCTCTCTCTCTCTCACTCACACACAGCTTTTCTCTATCTGTCTCTCTCACTCACAGCTTCTTTCTCTCTCACACACACAGCTTCTCTCACTCTCTCTCTCACACACAGCTTCTCTTTCTCTCTCTCTCTCTAACTCACTCACAACTTCTGTTTCTTTCTGTCTCTCACTCACAGCTTCAATTTCTCTCTCTCACTAACTCACAGCTTCTCCTTCTCTCTCTCTCTCTCACTCACAGCCTCTTTCTCTCTCTCTCTCACAGCTTCTCATTCTCTCTCTCTCTCACTCACACACAGCTTCTCTTTCTCTCTCACTCACAGCTTTTCTTTCTCTCTCTCTCACTCACTCACGCTTCTCTTTCTGTCTCTCTCACACAACTTCTTTTTCTCTCTCTCTCACTAACTCACAGCTTCTCTTTCTCTCTCTCTCACTCACTCACAGCTTCTCTTTCTCTCTCTATCTCTCTAACTCACAGCTTCTCTTTCTCTCTCTCTCACTCATTCACAGCTTCTCTCTCTGTCTCTCTCACTCACGGCTTCTATTTCTCTCTCTCTCTCACTCTCACAGCCACTAGTTCTCTCTCTCTCACAGCTTTTCTCTCTTTCTCTCACTCACTCACACCTTCTCTTTATATCTCTCTTTCACTCACTCACATCTTCTCTTTATCTCTCTCTCACACAGCTTCTCTTTCTCTCTATCTCTCTGACTCACAGGTTCTATTACACTCTCTGTCTCCCTCACTCACAGCTTCTCTCTCTATCTCTCTCACTCACAGCTTCTCTTTCTCATTCTCTCTCTCACTCACAGCTTCTTTCTCTCTCTCTCTCTCTCTCACTCACAGCTTCTCTCTCTCCCTCTCTCACTCACTCCCTCACTCACAGGTTCTCTTTCTCTCTCTGTCTCTCTCCCTCACAGCTTCTCTTTCTCTCTCTCTCTCTAACAGCTTCTATTGGTCTCTCTCTCTCTCACTCACAGCTTCTCTCTCTCTCCCTCACAGCTTCTCTTTCTCTCTCACTCACAGCTTCTCCCTCTCTCTCTCTCTCACTCACCGCTTCTCTTTTGCTCTCTCACAGTATCTCTTTCTCTCACTCTCTCACTCACTCAAACCTTCACTTTCTCTATCTCTCTCACTCATAGCTTCTCTTTCTCTCTCTCACTCACAGCTTCTCTCTCTCTCTCTCTCTCACTCACAGCTTCTCTTTCTCTCTCTCTCTTGCTCACTCACAGGTTCTATTTCTCTCTCTATCTCCCTCACTCACAGCTTCTCTTTCTCTCTCACTCACTCACTCACAGCTTTTTGCTTTCTCTCTTTCACTCACAGCTCTTTCTCTCTCTCACTCACTCACAGATTCTCTTTCTCTCTCTCTCTCACTCACAGATTCTCTTTCTCTGTCTCTCATTCACAGCTACTCTTTCTCTCTCTCTCTCACAGCTTCTCTCTCTCTCTCTCACTCACAGCTTCTCTTTCTCTCTCTCTCTTGCTCACTCACAGGTTCTATTTCTCTCTCTGTCTCCCTCACTCAAAGCTTCTCTTTCTCTCTCTCTCTCACTCACAGCTTCTCTTTCTCTTTCTCTCTCTCACTCACAGCTTCTCTTTCTCTCTCTCACTCACAGTATCTCGTTCTCTCTCTCTCACTCACTCACACCTTCTCTTTCTCTCTCTCACTCACAGCTTCTCTTTCTCTCTCTCTCTCTCTCACTCACAGCTTCTCTTTCTCTCTATCTCTCTCACTCACAGCTTCTCTTTCTCTCTCTCTCTCTCACTCACATCTTCTATTTCTCTCTCTCTCACAGCTTCTCTTTCTCTCTATCTCTCTCACTCACAGCTTCTCTTTTCTCTCTCTCACACAGCTTCTCTTTCTCTCTCTCTCTCCCTCACAGCTTCTCTTTCTCTCTCTCTCACTCACAGCTTCTCTTTCTCTCTCTCTCTCACTCATAGCTTCTCTTTCTTTCTCTCCCTCACTCACTCACTCACAACTACTCTTTCTCTCTCTGTCTCTCTCACTCACTGCTTCTCTTTCTCTCTGTCTCACTGACTCACAGCTTCTCTCTCTCTCTCTCACTCACTCACATCTTCTCTTTCTCTCTTTCTGTCACTAACTCACAACTTCTGTTTCTCTCTCTCTCACTAACTCACAGCTTCTCCTTCTCTCTCTCTCACTCACTCACAGCTTCTCTTTCTCTCTCTCACACAGCTTCTCATTCCCTCTCTCTCTCTCACTCACACACAGCTTCTCTTTCTCTCTCTCTCTCTAACTCTCTCACTCACAGCTTCTCTTTCTCTCTCCCTCACAGCTTTTCTTTCTCTCTCTCTCACTCACTCATGCTTCTCTTTCTCACTCTGTATCTCTCACACAGCTTCTCTTTCTCTCTCTCTCACTAACACAGCTTCTCTTTCTCTAACTCTCACTCACTCACAGCTTCTCTTTCTCTCTCTCTCTCTCACTCACAGCTTCTCTTTCTCTCTCTCTCTCTCTCACTCACTCACATCTTCTCTCTCTCTGTCTCTCTCACTCATGGCTTCTATTTCTCTCTCTCTCTCACTCACAGCTTCTCTTTCTCTCTCTCTCCCACTCACTCACATCTTCTATTTCTCTCTCTTTCTCACAGCTTCTCTTTCTCTATATATCTCTCACTCACAGCTTCTCTTTTCTCTCTCACTCACTCACAGCTTCTCTTTCTCTTTCTCTCCCTCACAGCTTCTCTCTCTCTCTCTCTCTCACTCACAGCTCTTTCTGTCTCTCACTCACAGCTTTTCTCTCTCTCTCTCTCTCACAGCTTCTCTTTCTCTCTCTCTCACTCACAGCTTCTCTCTCTCTCTCTCACTCACAGCTTCTCTTTCTCTCTCTCTCTCTCATTCACAGCTACTCTTTCTCTCACACACACAGCTTCTCTCTCTCACACACACACAGCTTCTCTTTCTCTCTCTCTCTTGCTCACTCACAGGTTCTATTTCTCTCTCTGTCTCCCTCACTCACAGCTTCTCTTTCTCTCTCTCTCACTCACTCACAGCTTCGCTCTCTCTCTCTCACTCACAGCTTCTCTTTGTCTCTCTCTCACTCACAGCTTCTCTCTCTCTCTCTCTCTCACTCACAGCTTCTCTTTCTCTCTCTCTCTCTCATTCACAGCTACTCTTTCTCTCTCTCACACAGCTTCTCTCTCTCACACACACACAGCTTCTCTTTCTCTCTCTCTCTTGCTCACTAACAGGTTCTATTTCTCTCTCTGTCTCCCTCACTCACAGCTTCTCTTTCTCTCTCACTCTCTCACTCACAGCTTCTCTTTCGCTTTCTCTCTCTCACTCACAGCTTCTCTTTCTCTCTCTCTCTCACTCACAGCTTCTCTCTCTCTCTCTCACTCACAGCTTCTCTTTCTCTCTCTCACTCACAGCTTCTCTTTCTCTCTCTCTCTCACTCACAGCATCTCTCTCTCACACACACACAGCTTCTCTTTCTCTCTATCTCTCTCACTCACAGCTTCTCTTTTCTCTCTCTCACTCACTCACAGCTTCTCCTTCTCTCTCTCTCCCTCACAGCTTCTCTTTCTCTCTCTCTCACTCACAGCTTCTCTTTCTCTCTCTCTCACTCACAGCTTCTCTTTCTTTCTCTCCCTCCCTCACTCACTCAAGCTTCTCTTTCTCTCTCTCTCTCACTCACTGCTTCTCTTTCTCTCTGTCTCACTGACTCACAGCTTCTCTCTCTCACTCACTCACTCACAGCTTCTCTTTCTCTCTTTCTCTCACTCACTCACAGCTTCTCTTTCTCTCTCTCTCTCACTCACTCACTCACAGGTTCTATTTCTCTCTCACACACACAGCTTCTCTTTCTCTCTATCTCTCTCACTCACAGCTTCTCTTTTTTTCTCTCTCTCTCATTCACAGCTACTCTTTCTCTCTCTCTCACTCACTCACAGCTTCTCTCTCTCTCTCACTCACAGCTTCTCTTTCTCTCTCTCACTCACACACAGCTTTTCTCTATCTGTCTCTCACACTCACAGCTTCTTTCTCTCTCACACACACAGCTTCTCTTTCACTCTCTCTCTCTCACACAGCTTCTCTTTCTCTCTCTCTCTCTCTAACTCACTCACAACTTCTGTTTCTTTCTGTCTCTCACTCACAGCTTCAATTTCTCTCTCTCACTAACTCACAGCTTCTCCTTCTCTCTCTCTCTCACTCACAGCTACTCTTTCTCTCTCTCTCTCACAGCTTCTCATTCTCTCTCTCTCTCACTCACACACAGCTTCTCTTTCTCTCTCACTCACAGCTTTTCTTTCTCTCTCTCTCTCTCACTCACTCACGCTTCTCTTTCTGTCTCTCTCACACAGCTTCTTTCTCTCTCTCTCTCACTAACTCACAGCTTCTCTTTCTCTCTCTCACTCACTCACAGCTTCTCTTTCTCTCTCTATCTCTCTAACTCACAGCTTCTCTTTCTCTCTCTCTCTCACTCACAACTTCTCTCTCTCTCTCTCACTCACAGCTTCTCTTTCTCTCTCTCACTCACAGCTTCTCTTTCTCTCTCTCTCTCTCTCACTCACAGCATCTCTCTCTCACACACACACAGCTTCTCTTTCTCTCTATCTCTCTCACTCACAGCTTCTCTTTTCTCTCTCTCACTCACTCACAGCTTCTCTTTCTCTCTCTCTCCCTCACAGCTTCTCTTTCTCTCTCTCTCTCACTCACAGCTTCTCTTTCTCTCTCTCTCACTCACAGCTTCTCTTTCTTTCTCTCCCTCCCTCACTCACTCAAGCTTCTCTTTCTCTCTCTGACTCTCTCACTCACTGCTTCTCTTTCTCTCTGTCTCACTGACTCACAGCTTCTTTCTCTCTCACACACACAGCTTCTCTTTCACTCTCTCTCTCACACACAGCTTCTCTTTCTCTCTCTCTCTCTCTAACTCACTCACAACTTCTGTTTCTTTCTGTCTCTCACTCACAGCTTCAATTTCTCTCTCTCACTAACTCACAGCTTCTCCTTCTCTCTCTCTCTCACTCACAGCTTCTCTTTCTCTCTCTCTCTCACAGCTTCTCATTCTCTCTCTCTCTCACTCACACACAGCTTCTCTTTCTCTCTCACTCACAGCTTTTCTTTCTCTCTCTCTCTCTCACTCACTCACGCTTCTCTTTCTGTCTCTCTCACACAGCTTCTTTTTCTCTCTCTCTCACTAACTCACAGCTTCTCTTTCTCTCTCTCTCACTCACTCACAGCTTCTCTTTCTCTCTCTATCTCTCTAACTCACAGCTTCTCTTTCTCTCTCTCTCACTCATTCACAGCTTCTCTCTCTGTCTCTCTCACTCACGGCTTCTATTTCTCTCTCTCTCTCACTCTCACAGCCACTATTTCTCTCTCTCTCACAGCTTTTCTCTCTTTCTCTCACTCACTCACAGCTTCTCTTTATATCTCTCATTCACTCACTCACATCTTCTATTTATCTCTCTCTCACACAGCTTCTCTTTCTCTCTATCTCTCTGACTCACAGGTTCTATTACACTCTCTGTCCCCCTCACTCACAGCTTCTCTCTCTATCTCTCTCACTCACAGCTTCTCTTTCTCATTCTCTCTCTCACTCACAGCTTCTTTCTCTCTCTCTCTCTCTCTCACTCACAGCTTCTCTCTCTCCCTCTCTCACTCACTCCCTCACTCACAGGTTCTCTTTCTCTCTCTGTCTCTCTCCCTCACAGCTTCTCTTTCTCTCTCTCTCTCTAACAGCTTCTATTGGTCTCTCTCTCTCTCACTCACAGCTTCTCTCTCTCTCCCTCACAGCTTCTCTTTCTCTCTCACTCACAGCTTCTCCCTCTCTCTCTCTCACTCACTCACCGCTTCTCTTTTGCTCTCTCACAGTATCTCTTTCTCTCACTCTCTCACTCACTCAAACCTTCACTTTCTCTATCTCTCTCATTCATAGCTTCTCTTTCTCTCTCTCACTCACAGCTTCTCTCTCTCTCTCTCTCTCACTCACAGCTTCTCTTTCTCTCTCTCTCTTGCTCACTCACAGGTTCTATTTCTCTCTCTCACTCACAGCTTCTCTTTCTCTCTCTCTCTCACTCACAGCATCTCTCTCTCACACACACACAGCTTCTCTTTCTCTCTCTCTCTCACTCACAACTTCTCTTTCTCTCTCTCACTCACAGCTTCTCTTTCTCTCTCTCTCTCACTCACAGCATCTCTCTCTCACACACACACAGCTTCTCTTTCTCTCTATCTCTCTCACTCACAGCTTCTCTTTTCTCTCTCTCACTCACTCACAGCTTCTCTTTCTCTCTCTCTCCCTCACAGCTTCTCTTTCTCTCTCTCTCTCACTCACAGCTTCTCTTTCTCTCTCTCTCACTCACAGCTTCTCTTTCTTTCTCTCCCTCCCTCACTCACTCAAGCTTCTCTTTCTCTCTCTGACTCTCTCACTCACTGCTTCTCTTTCTCTCTGTCTCACTGACTCACAGCTTCTTTCTCTCTCACACACACAGCTTCACTTTCACTCTCTCTCTCACACACAGCTTCTCTTTCTCTCTCTCTCTCTCTCTAACTCACTCACAACTTCTGTTTCTTTCTGTCTCTCACTCACAGCTTCAATTTCTCTCTCTCACTAACTCACAGCTTCTCCTTCTCTCTCTCTCTCACTCACAGCTTCTCTTTCTCTCTCTCTCTCACAGCTTCTCATTCTCTCTCTCTCTCACTCACACACAGCTTCTCTTTCTCTCTCACTCACAGCTTTTCCTTCTCTCTCTCTCTCTCACTCACTCACGCTTCTCTTTCTGTCTCTCTAACACAGCTTCTTTTTCTCTCTCTCTCACTAACTCACAGCTTCTCTTTCTCTCTCTCTCACTCACTCACAGCTTCTCTTTCTCTCTCTATCTCTCTAACTCACAGCTTCTCTTTCTCTCTCTCTCACTCATTCACAGCTTCTCTCTCTGTCTCTCTCACTCACGGCTTCTATTTCTCTCTCTCTCTCACTCTCACAGCCACTATTTCTCTCTCTCTCACAGCTTTTCTCTCTTTCTCTCACTCACTCACAGCTTCTCTTTATATCTCTCTTTCACTCACTCACATCTTCTATTTATCTCTCTCTCACACAGCTTCTCTTTCTCTCTATCTCTCTGACTCACAGGTTCTATTACACTCTCTGTCTCCCTCACTCACAGCTTCTCTCTCTATCTCTCTCACTCACAGCTTCTCTTTCTCATTCTCTCTCTCACTCACAGCTTCTTTCTCTCTCTCTCTCTCTCTCACTCACAGCTTCTCTCTCTCCCTCTCTCACTCACTCCCTCACTCACAGGTTCTCTTTCTCTCTCTGTCTCTCTCCCTCACAGCTTCTCTTTCTCTCTCTCTCTCTAACAGCTTCTATTGGTCTCTCTCTCTCTCACTCACAGCTTCTCTCTCTCTCCCTCACAGCTTCTCTTTCTCTCTCACTCACAGCTTCTCCCTCTCTCTCTCTCACTCACTCACCGCTTCTCTTTTGCTCACTCACAGTATCTCTTTCTCTCACTCTCTCACTCACTCAAACCTTCACTTTCTCTATCTCTCTCATTCATAGCTTCTCTTTCTCTCTCTCAGTCACAGCTTCTCTCTCTCTCACTCTCTCACTCACAGCTTCTCTTTCTCTCTCTCTCTTGCTCACTCACAGGTTCTATTTCTCTATCTCCCTCACTCACAGCTTCTCTTTCTCTCTCTCTCTCACTCACAGCTTTTTTGCTTTCTCTCTTTCACTCACAGCTCTTTCTCTCTCTCTCTCACTCACAGATTCTCTTTCTCTCTCTCTCTCACTCACAGAGTCTCTTTCTCTCTCTCTCATTCACAGCTACTCTTTCTCTCTCTCTCTCACAGCTTCTCTCTCTCTCTCTCACTCACAGCTTCTCTTTCTCTCTCTCTCTTGCTCACTCACAGGTTCTATTTCTCTCTCTGTCTCCCTCACTCAAAGCTTCTCTTTCTCTCTCTCTCTCACTCACAGCTTCTCTTTCTCTTTCTCTCTCTCACTCACAGCTTCTCTTTCTCTCTCTCACTCACAGCATCTCGTTCTCTCTCTCTCACTCACACCTTCTCTTTCTCTGTCTCACTCACAGCTTCTCTTTCTTTCTCTCTCTCTCACTCACAGCTTCTCTTTCTCTCTCTTTCTCTCACTCACAGCTTCTCTTTCTCTCTCTCTCTCTCACTCACATCTTCTATTTCTCTCTCTCTCACAGCTTCTCTTTCTCTCTATCTCTCTCACTCACAGCTTCTCTTTTCTCTCTCTCTCACAACTTCTCGTTCTCTCTCTCTCTCTCACTCACAGCTTCTCTCTCTCTCTCTCACTCACTCACAGCTTCTCTTTCTTTCTCTCCCTCCCTCACTCACTCACAACTACTCTTTCTCTCTCTGTCTCTCTCACTCACTGCTTCTCTTTCTCTCTGTCTCACTGACTCACAGCTTCTCTCTCTCTCTCTCACTCACTCACATCTTCTCTTTCTCTCTTTCTGTCACTAACTCACAACTTCTGTTTCTCTCTCTCACACTAACTCACAGCTTCTCCTTCTCTCTCTCTCACTCACTCACAGCTTCTCTTTCTCTCTCTCACACAGCTTCTCATTCCCTCTCTCTCTCTCATTCACACACAGCTTCTCTTTCTCTCTCTCTCTAACTCTCTCACTCACAGCTTCTCTTTCTCTCTCCCTCACAGCTTTTTTTTCTCTCTCTCTCACTCACTCACGCTTCTCTTTCTCACTCTGTCTCTCTCACACAGCTTCTCTTTCTCTCTCTCTCACTAACACAGCTTCTCTTTCTCTAACTCTCACTCACTCACAGCTTCTCTTTCTCTCTCTCTCTCACTCACAGCTTCTCTTTCTCTCTCTCTCTCACTCACTCACATCTTCTCTCTCTCTGTCTCTCTCACTCACAGCTTCTATTTCTCTCTCTCTCTCTCACTCACAGCTTCTCTTTCTCTCTCTCTCCCACTCACTCACATCTTCTATTTCTCTCTCTTTCTCACAGCTTCTCTTTCTCTCTATATCTCTCACTCACAACTTCTCTTTTCTCTCTCACGCACTCACAGCTTCTCTTTCTCTCTCTCTCCCTCACAGCTTCTCTCTCTCTCTCTCACTCACAGCTCTTTCTGTCTCTCACTCACAGCTTTTCTCTCTCTCTCTCTCTCTCACAGCTTCTCTTTCTCTCTCTCTCACTCACAGCTTCTCTCTCTCTCTCTCACTCACAGCTTCTCTTTCTCTCTCTCTCTCTCATTCACAGCTACTCTTTCTCTCTCACACAGCTTCTCTCTCTCTCACACACACACAGCTTCTCTTTCTCTCTCTCTCTTGCTCACAGGTTCTATTTCTCTCTCTGTCTCCCTCACTCACAGCTTCTCTTTCTCTCTCTCTCACTCACTCACAGCTTCGCTCTCTCTCTCTCTCACTCACAGCTTCTCTCTCTCTCTCTCACTCACAGCTTCTCTTTCTCTCTCTCACTCACAGCTTCTCTTTCTCTCTCTCACTCTCACTCACAGATTCTCTCTCTCTCTCACACACACAGCTTCTCTTTCTCTCTATCTCTCTCACTCACAGCTTCTCTTTTCCCTCTCACACTCACTCACAGCTTCTCTTTCTCTCTCTCTCCCTCACAGCTTCTCTTTCTCTCTCTCTCTCACTCACAGCTACTCTTTCTCTTTCTCTCTCACTCACAGCTTCTCTTTCTCTCACTGTCTCTCTCACTCACAGCTTTTCTCTATCTGTCTCTCTCACTCACAGCTTCTCTTTCTCTCTCTCTAACTCTCTCACTCACAGCTTCTCTTTCTCTCTCACTCACAGCTTTCCTTTCTCTCTCTCTCTCTCACTCACTCACGCTTCTCTTTCTCTCTCTGTCTCTCTCACACAGCTTCTTTTTCTCTCTCTCTCACTAACTCACAGCTTCTCTTTCTCTCTCTCTCACTCACTCACAGCTTCTCTCTCTGTCTCTCTCACTCACGGCTTCTATTTCTCTCTCTCTCTCACTCTCACAGCTACTATTTCTCTCTCTCTCACAGCTTTTCTCTCTTTCTCTCACTCACTCACAGCTTCTCTTTATCTCTCTCTTTCACTCACTCACATCTTCTATTTCTCTCTCTCACACACAGCTTCTCTTTCTCTCTATCTCTCTGACTCACAGGTTCTATTTCACTCTCTGTCTCCCTCACACAGCTTCTCTCTCTATCTCTCTGACTCACAGCTTCTCTTTCTCGTTCTCTCTCTCACTCACAGCTTCTCTTTCTCTCTCTCTCTCTCTCACTCACAGCTTCTCTCCCTCTCTCTCTCACTCCCTCCCTCACTCACAGCTTCTCTTTCTCTCTCTGTCTCTCTCCCTCACAGCTTCTCTTTCTCTCTCTCTCTCTAACAGCTTCTATTGGTCTCTCTCTCTCTCACTCACAGCTTCTCTCTCTCTCTCACTCAAAGCTTCTCTTTCTCTCTCACTCACAGCTTCTCTCTCTCTCTCTCACTCACTCACTGCTTCTCTTTTGCTCTCTCACTCACAGCTTCTCTCTCTCTCTCTCACACAGCTTCTCTTTCTTTCTCACTCACAACTTCTCTTTCTCTCTCTCACTCACTCACTCACTCACTCACTCACAGCTTCTCTTTCTCTCTCTCTCTCCACACAACTTCCCTTTCTCTCTCTCTCTCTCTAACAGTTTCTCTTTCTCTCTCTCTCACTCACAGCTTCGCTTTCCCTCTCTCTCACTCATTCACCGCTTCTCTTTCACTCTCTCACTCATAGCTTCTCTTTCTCTCTCACAGCTTCTTTCTCTCTCTCTCACTCACAGTATCTCTTTCTTTCTCTCGCTCTCTCACTCACTCAAACCTTCACTTTCTCTATCTCTCTCACTCATAGCTTCTCTTTCTCTCTCTCACTCTCAGCTTCTCTCTCTCTCTCTCTCTCTCACAGCTTCATTTCTCTCTCTCTCTTGCTCACTCACAGGTTCTATTTCTCTCTCTGTCTCCCTCACTCACAGCTTCTCTTTCTCTCTCTCTCTCTCTCACTCACAGCTTCTCCTTTGCTTTCTCTCTCTCACTCACAGCTTCTCTTTCTCTCTCTCTCTCTCACTCACAGCTTCTCTTTCTCTCTCTCTCTCACTCACAGCTTCTCTTTCTCTCTCTCACTCACAGCTTCTCTTTCTCTCTCTCTCACTCACAGCTTCTCTCTCTCTCTCTCTCACTCACAGCTTCTCTCTCTCTCTCTCTCACTCACTCACATCTTCTATTTCTCTCTCTCCCTCACAGCTTCTCTTTCTCTCTCCCTCACTCACAGCTTCTCTCTCTCTCTCTCTCTCACTCACAGCTTCTCTTTTGCTTTCTCTCTCTCACTCACAGCTTCTCTTTCTCTCTCTCTCTCACTCACAGCTTCTCTTTCTCTCTCTCTCTCTCACTCACAGCTTCTCTTTCTCTCTTTCTGTCACTCACTCACAACTTCTGTTTCTCTCTGTCTCTCACTCACAGCTTCAATTTCTCTCTCTCACACAAACTCACAGCTTCTCTTTCTCTCTCTCACTCACAGCTTCTCTTTCTCTTTCTCTCTCTCACTCACAGCTTCTCTTTCTTTCTCTCCCTCACACACTCACTCACTCACTCACAGCTTCTCTTTCTCTCTCTGTCTCTCTCACTCACTGCTTCTCTTTCTCTCTCTCTCATTGACTCACAGCTTCTCTCTCTCTCTCACTCACTCACTGCTTCTCTTTCTCTCTTTCTCTCACTCACTCACAGCTTCTCTTTCTCTCTCTCACTCACTAACTCACTCACTGGTTCTATTTCTCTCTCACACACACAGCTTCTCTTTCTCTCTATCTTTCTCACTCACAGCTTCTCTTTTCTCTCTCTCTCTCTCATTCACAGCTACTCTTTCACTCTCTCACTCACTCACAGCTTCTCTTTCTCTCTCTGTCTCTCTCACTCACTGCTTCTCTTTCTCTCTCTCTCACTCACTCACAGCTTCTCTCTCTCTCTCTCACTCACAGCATCTCTTTCTCTCTCTCTCTCTCACTCACAGCTTCTCTCTCTCTGTCTCTCTCATTCACAGCTTCTCTTTCTCTCTCTCACACACAGCTTCTCTTTCACTCTCTCTCTCTCACACAGCTTCTCTTTCTCTCTCTCTCTAACTCACTCACAACTTCTGTTTCTCTCTGTCTCTCACTCACAGCTTCAATTTCTCTCTCTCTCACTAACTCACAGCTTCTCATTCTCTCTCTCTCACACACAGCTTCTCTTTCTCTCTCTCTCTCTAACTCTCTCACTCACAGCTTCTCTTTCTCTCTCACTCACAGCTTTTCTTTCTTTCTCTCTCTCACTCACTCACTCACGCTTCTCTTTCTCTCTCTGTCTCTCTCACACAGCTTCTTTTTCTCTCTCTCTCACTAACTCACAGCTTCTCTTTCTCTCTCTCACTCACAGCTTCTCTTTCTCTCTCTATCTCTCTAACACACAGCTTCTCTTTCTCTCTCTCTCACTCACTCACAGCTTCTCTCTCTGTCTCTCACACTCACGGCTTCTATTTCTCTCTCTCTCACTCTCACAGCTACTCTTTCTCTCTCTCTCACACAGCTTTTCTCTCTTTCTCTCTCTCACTCACTCACAGCTTCTCTTTATCTCTCTCTCTCACTCACTCACATCTTCTATTTCTCTCTCTCTCTCTCTGCTTCTCTTTCTCTCTATCTCTCTGACTCACAGGTTCTATTTCGCTCTCTGTCTCCCTCACTCACAGCTTCTCTCTCTATCTCTCTCACTCACAGCTTCTCTTTCTCATTCTCTCTCTCACTCACAGCTTCTCTTTCTCTCTCTGTCTCTCTCCCTCACAGCTTCTCTTTCTCTCTCTCTCTCTAACAGCTTCTATTGGTCTCTCTCTCTCTCACTCACAGCTTCTCTCTCTCTCACTCACAGCTTCTCTTTCTCTCTCATTCACAGCTTCTCTTTCTCTCTCTCTCACTCACTCACCGCTTCTCTTTTGCTCTCTCCCTCACAGCTTCTCTTTCTCTCTCTCTCTCACAGCTTCTCTTTCTTTCTCACTCACAAATTCTCTTTCTCTCTCTCTCTCACTCACTCACTCACTCACAGCTTCTCTTTCTCTCTCTCTCCACACAGCTTCTCTCTCTCTCTCTAACAGTTTCTCTTTCTCTCTCTCTCTCTCTCACTCACAGCTTCGCATTCCCTCTCTCTCACTCATTCACCGCTTCTCTTTCACTCTCTCACTCATAGCTTCTCTTTCTCTCTTACAGCTTCTTTCTCTCTCTCTCACTCACAGTATCTCTTTCTCTCGCTCTCTCACTCACTCAAACCTTCACTTTCTCTATCTCTCTCACTCATAGCTTCTCTTTCTCTCTCTCACTCACAGCTTCTCTCTCTCGCTCTCTCACTCAAGCTTCTCTTTCTCTCTCTCTCTCTCGCTCACTCACAGCTTCTCTTTCTCTCTCTCTCTCTCACTCACAGCGTCTCTTTCTCTCTCTCTCTCACTCACAGCTTCTCTTTCTCTCTCTCTCATTCGCAGCTACTCTTTCTCTCTCTCACACAGCTTCTCTCTCTCTCACTCACAGCTTCTCTTTCTCTCTCTCTCTTGCTCACTCACAGGTTCTATTTCTCTCTCTGTCTCCCTCACTCAAAGCTTCTCTTTCTCTCTCTCTCTCTCTCACTCACAGCTTCTCTTTCGCTTTCTCTCTCTCACTCACAGCTTCTCTCTCTCTCTCTCTCTCTCACAGCTTCTCTTTCTCTCTCTCTCTCACACACAGCTTCTCTTTCTCTCTCTCTCTCTCACTCACAGCTTCTCTTTCTCTCTCTCTCATTCACAGCTACTCTTTCTCTCTCTCTCACACAGCTTCTCTCTCTCTCTCACTCACAGCTTCTCTTTCTCTCTCTCACTCACAGCTTCTCTTTCTCTCTCTCTCTCACTCACAGCTTCTCTCTCTCTCTCTCTCTCTCACTCACAGCTTCTCTCTCTCTCTCTCACTCACTCACATCTTCTATTTCTCTCTCTCCCTCACATCTTCTCTCTCTCTCTCTCTCACTCACAGCTTCTCTTTCTCTTTCTCTCTCTCACTCACAGCTTCTCTTTCTTTCTCTCCCTCACTCACTCACTCACAGCTTCTCTTTCTCTCTCTGTCTCTCTCACTCACTGCTTCTCTCTCTCTCTGTCTCACTGACTCACAGCTTCTCTCTCTCTCTCACTCACTCACAGCTTCTCTTTCTCTCTTTCTGTCACTCACTCACAACTTCTGTTTCTCTCTGTCTCTCACTCACAGCTTCAATTTCTCTCTCTATCACTAACTCACAGCTTCTCCTTCTCTCTCTCTCACTCACTCACAGCTTCTCTTTCTCTCTCTCTAACTCTCTCACTCACAGCTTCTCTTTCTCTCTCCCTCACAGCTTTTCTTTCTTTCTCTCTCACTCACACACGCTTCTCTTTCTCACTCTGTCTCTCTCACACAGCTTCTCTTTCTCTCTCTCTCACTAACTCACAGCTTCTTTTTCTCTAACTCTCACTCACTCACAGCTTCTCTTTCTCTCTCTCTCTCTCTCACCCACAGCTTCTCTTTCTCTCTCTCTCTCACTCACTCACAGCTTCTCTCTCTTTGTCTCTCTCACTCACGGCTTCTATTTCTCTCTCTCTCACTAACTCACAGCTTCTTTTTCTCTCTCTCTCTCTCACAGCTTTTCTCTCTCTCTCTCACTCACTCACTCACAGCTTCTCTTTCTCTTTCTCTCTCACTCACTCACATCTTCTATTTCTCTCTCTTTCTCACAGCTCCTCTTTCTCTATCTCTCTCACTCACAGCTTCTCTTTCTCTCTCTCTCTCTCACTCACAGCTTCTCTTTCTCTCTCTCACTCACAGCTTCTCTCTCTCTCCCTCACAGCTTCTCTTTCTCTCTCTCTCCCTCACAGCTTCTCTCTCTCTCTCTCTCTCTCTCTCTCTCTCTCGCTTCTATTGGTCTCTCTCTCACGCACAGCTTCTCTCTCTCTCACTCACACACAGCTTCTCTTTCTCTCTCACTCACAGCTTCTCTTTCTCTCTCTCTCACTCACTCACCGCTTCTCTTTTGCTCTCTCACTCACAGCTTCTCTTTCTCTCTCTCACACACAGCTTCTCTTTCTTTCTCACTCACAACTTCTCTTTCTCTCTCTCACTCACTCAATCACTCACTCACAGCTTCTCTTTCTCTCTCTCTCCACACAGCTTCTCTTTATCTCTCTCTCTCTAACAGTTTCTCTTTCTCTCTCTCTCTCACTCACAGCTTCTCTTTCCCTCTCTCTCACTCATTCACCGCTTCTCTTTCACTCACTCACTCATAGCTTCTCTTTCTCTCTTACAGCTTCTTTCTCTCTCTCTCACTCACAGTATCTCTTTCTCTCGCTCTCTCACTCACTCAAACCTTCACTTTCTCTATCTCTCTCACTCATAGCTTCTCTTTCTCTCTCTCACTCACAGCTTCTCTCTCTCGCTCTCTCACTCAAGCTTCTCTTTCTCTCTCTCTCTCTCGCTCACTCACAGGTTCTATTTCTCTCTCTGTCTCCCTCACTCACAGCTTCTCTCTCTCTCTCTCTCACTCACAGCTTCTATTTGCTTTCTCTCTCTCACTCACAGCTTCTCTTTCTCTCTCTCTCTCTCACTCACAGCGTCTCTTTCTCTCTCTCTCTCACTCACAGCTTCTCTTTCTCTCTCTCTCATTCACAGCTACTCTTTCTCTCTCTCACACAGCTTCTCTCTCTCTCACTCACAGCTTCTCTTTCTCTCTCTCTCTTGCTCACTCACAGGTTCTATTTCTCTCTCTGTCTCCCTCACTCAAAGCTTCTCTTTCTCTCTCTCTGTCTCTCACTCACAGCTTCTCTTTCGCTTTCTCTCTCTCACTCACAGCTTCTCTTTCTCTCTCTCTCTCTCTCACTCATAGCTTCTCTTTCTCTCTCTCTCTCTCAGTCACAGCTTCTCTTTCTCTCACTCACAGCTCTTTCTCTCTCTTTCTCACTCACTCACAGCTTCTCTTTCTCTCTCTCTCACTCACAGCTTCTCTTTCTCTCTCTCACACACACATCTTCTATTTCTCTCTCTCTCACAGCTTCTCTTTCTCTCTATCTCTCTCACTCACAGCTTCTCTTTTCTCTCTCTCTCACTCACTCACAGCTTCTCTCTCTCTCTCTCTAACTCTCTCACTCACAGCTTCTCTTTCTCTCTCACTCACAGCTTTTCTTTCTCTCTCTCTCTCACTCACACACACTTCTCTTTCTCTCTCAGTCTCTCTCACACAGCTTCTTTTTGTCTCTCTCTCACTAACTCACAGCTTCTCTTTCTCTCTCTCTCACTCACTCACAGCTTCTCTTTCTCTCTCTCTCCCTCACAGCTTCTCTTTCTCTCTCTCTCTCTCTCACTCACAGCTTCTCTTTCTCTTTCTCTCTCTCACTCACAGCTTCTCTTTCTCTCTCTCTCTCTCACTCACAGCTTCTCTTTCTTTCTCTCTCTCTCTCACTCACAGCTTCTCTTTCTCTCTCTCTCATTCACAGCTACTCTTTCTCTCTCTCACACACAGCTTCTCTCTCTCTCTCACTCACAGCTTCTCTTTCTCTCTCTCTCTTGCTCACTCACAGGTTCTATTTTACTCTCTGTCTCCCGCACTCAAAGCTTCTCTTTCTCTCTCTCTCTCACTCACAGCTTCTCTTTTGCTTTCTCTCTCTCACTCACAGCTTCTCTTTCTCTCTCTCTCTCTCACTCACAGCGTCTCTTTCTCTCTCTCTCTCACTCACAGCTTCTCTTTCTCTCTCTCTCATTCACAGCTACTCTTTCTCTCTCTCACACAGCTTCTCTCTCTCTCACTCACAGCTTCTCTTTCTCTCTCTCTCTTGCTCACTCACAGGTTCTATTTCTCTCTCTGTCTCCCTCACTCAAAGCTTCTCTTTCTCTCTCTCTGTCTCTCACTCACAGCTTCTCTTTCGCTTTCTCTCTCTCACTCACAGCTTCTCTTTCTCTCTCTCTCTCTCACTCATAGCTTCTCTTTCTCTCTCTCTCTCTCAGTCACAGCTTCTCTTTCTCTCACTCACAGCTCTTTCTCTCTCTTTCTCACTCACTCACAGCTTCTCTTTCTCTCTCTCTCACTCACAGCTTCTCTTTCTCTCTCTCTCACACACATCTTCTATTTCTCTCTCTCTCACAGCTTCTCTTTCTCTCTATCTCTCTCACTCACAGCTTCTCTTTTCTCTCTCTCTCACTCACTCACAGCTTCTCTCTCTCTCTCTCTAACTCTCTCACTCACAGCTTCTCTTTCTCTCTCACTCACAGCTTTTCTTTCTCTCTCTCTCTCACTCACACACACTTCTCTTTCTCTCTCAGTCTCTCTCACACAGCTTCTTTTTGTCTCTCTCTCACTAACTCACAGCTTCTCTTTCTCTCTCTCTCACTCACTCACAGCTTCTCTTTCTCTCTCTCTCCCTCACAGCTTCTCTTTCTCTCTCTCTCTCTCTCACTCACAGCTTCTCTTTCTCTTTCTCTCTCTCACTCACAGCTTCTCTTTCTCTCTCTCTCTCTCACTCACAGCTTCTCTTTCTTTCTCTCTCTCTCTCACTCACAGCTTCTCTTTCTCTCTCTCTCATTCACAGCTACTCTTTCTCTCTCTCACACACAGCTTCTCTCTCTCTCTCACTCACAGCTTCTCTTTCTCTCTCTCTCTTGCTCACTCACAGGTTCTATTTTACTCTCTGTCTCCCGCACTCAAAGCTTCTCTTTCTCTCTCTCTCTCACTCACAGCTTCTCTTTCGCTTTCTCTCTCTCACTCACAGCTTCTCTTTCTCTCTCTCTCTCTCTCACTCACAGCTTCTCTTTCTCTCTCTCTCTCTCACTCACAGCTTCTCTTTCTCTCTCTCACTCACAGCTTCTCTTTCTCTCTCTCTCTCTCACTCACAGCTTCTCTTTCTCTCTCTCTCTCTCCCTCACAGCTTCGCTTTCTCTCTCTCTCTCTCACTCACATCTTCTATTTCTCTCTCTCTCCCTCACAGCTTCTCTTTCTCTCTCTCACTCACAGCTTCTCTTTCTCTTTCTCTCTCTCACTCACAGCTTCTCTTTCTTTCTCTCCCTCACTCACTCACTCACAGCTTCTCTTTCTCTCTCTGTCTCTCACACTCACTGCTTCTCTTTCTCTCTGTCTCACTGACTCACAGCTTCTCTCTCTCTCTCACTCACAGCTTCTCTTTCTCTCTTTCTGTCACTCACTCACAACTTCTTTTTCTCTCTGTCTCTCACTCACAGCTTCAATTTCTCTCTCTCACACTAACTCACAGCTTCTCCTTCTCTCTCTCTCACTCACTCACAGCTTCTCTCTCTCTCTCTCACAGCTTCTCATTCTCTCTCTCTCTCTCACTCACACACAGCTTCTCTTTCTCTCTCTCTCTAACTCTCTCACTCACAGCTTCTCTTTCTCTCTCTCTCACTAACTCACAGCTTCTTTTTCTCTAACTCTCACTCACTCACAGCTTCTCTCTCTCTCTCTCTCTCACTCACAGCTTCTCTTTCTCTCTCTCTCTCACTCACTCACAGCTTCTCTCTCTCTGTCTCTCTCACTCACGGCTTCTATTTCTCTCTCTATCACTAACTCACAGCTTCTTTCTCTCTCTCTCTCTCACAGCTTTTCTCTCTCTCTCTCACTCACTCACAGCTTCTCTTTCTCTCTCTCTCTCACAGCTTCTCTTTCTTTCTCACACAACTTCTCTTTCTCTCACTCACTCACTCACTCACAGCTTCTCTTTCTCTCTCTCTCCACACAGCTTCTCTTTCTCTCTCTCTCTCTAACAGTTTCTCTTTCTCTCTCTCTCTCACTCACAGCTTCGCTTTCCCTCTCTCTCACTCATTCACCGCTTCTCTTTCACTCTCACTCATAGCTTCTCTTTCTCTCTCTCACAGCTTCTTTCTCTCTCTCTCTCTCTCACTCACAGTTTCATTTCTCTCTCTCTCTTGCTCACTCACAGGTTCTATTTCTCTCTCTGTCTCCCTCACTCACAGCTTCTCTTTCTCTCTCTCTCTCTCACTCACAGCTTCTCTTTTGCTTTCTCTCTCTCACTCACAGCTTCTCTTTCTCTCTCTCTCTCTCACACACAGCTTCTCTTTCTCTCTCTCTCTCTCACTCACAGCTTCTCTTTCTCTCTCTCTCATTCACAGCTACTCTTTCTCTCTCACACACACAGCTTCTCTCTCTCTCTCACTCACAGCTTCTCTTTCTCTCTCTCACTCACAGCTTCTCTTTCTCTCTCTCTCTCACTCACAGCTTCTCTCTCTCTCTCTCTCTCTCACTCACAGCTTCTCTCTCTCTCTCTCTCTCTCTCACTCACATCTTCTATTTCTCTCTCTCCCTCACATCTTCTCTCTCTCTCTCTCTCTCACTCACAGCTTCTCTTTCTCTTTCTCTCTCTCACTCACAGCTTCTCTTTCTTTCTCTCCTTCACTCACTCACTCACAGCTTCTCTTTCTCTCTCTGTCTCTCTCACTCACTGCTTCTCTCTCTCTCTGTCTCACTGACTCACAGCTTCTCTCTCTCTCTCACTCACTCACAGCTTCTCTTTCTCTCTTTCTGTCACTCACTCACAACTTCTGTTTCTCTCTGTCTCTCACTCACAGCTTCAATTTCTCTCTCTATCACTAACTCACAGCTTCTCCTTCTCTCTCTCTCACTCACTCACAGCTTCTCTTTCTCTCTCTCTCTAACTCTCTCACTCACAGCTTCTCTTTCTCTCTCCCTCACAGCTTTTCTTTCTTTCTCTCTCACTCACACACGCTTCTCTTTCTCACTCTGTCTCTCTCACACAGCTTCTCTTTCTCTCTCTCTCACTAACTCACAGCTTCTTTTTCTCTAACTCTCATTCACTCACAGCTTCTCTTTCTCTCTCTCTCTCTCTCACCCACAGCTTCTCTTTCTCTCTCTCTCTCACTCACTCACAGCTTCTCTCTCTTTGTCTCTCTCACTCACGGCTTCTATTTCTCTCTCTCTCACTAACTCACAGCTTCTTTTTCTCTCTCTCTCTCTCACAGCTTTTCTCTCTCTCTCTCACTCACTCACTCACAGCTTCTCTTTCTCTTTCTCTCTCACTCACTCACATCTTCTATTTCTCTCTCTTTCTCACAGCTTCTCTTTCTCTATCTCTCTCACTCACAGCTTCTCTTTCTCTCTCTCTCACTCACAGCTTCTCTTTCTCTCTCTCACTCACAGCTTCTCTCTCTCTCCCTCACAGCTTCTCTTTCTCTCTCTCTCCCTCACAGCTTCTCTTTCTCTCTCTCTCGCTTCTATTGGTCTCTCTCTCACGCACAGCTTCTCTCTCTCTCACTCACACACAGCTTCTCTTTCTCTCTCACTCACAGCTTCTCTTTCTCTCTTTCTCTCTCTCTCACTCACTCACCGCTTCTCTTTTGCTCTCTCACTCACAGCTTCTCTTTCTCTCTCACACACACAGCTTCTCTTTCTTTCTCACTCACAACTTCTCTTTCTCTCTCTCACTCACTCAATCACTCACTCACAGCTTCTCTTTCTCTCTCTCTCCACACAGCTTCTCTTTATCTCTCTCTCTAACAGTTTCTCTTTCTCTCTCTCTCTCACTCACAGCTTCTCTTTCCCTCTCTCTCACTCATTCACCGCTTCTCTTTCACTCTCTCACTCATAGCTTCTCTTTCTCTCTCACAGCTTCTTTCTCTCTCTCTCACTCACAGTATCTCTTTCTCTCTCTCTGTCACTCACTCACTCCTTCACTTTCTCTATCTCTCTCACTCACAGCTTCTCTTTCTCTCTCTCACTCACAGCTTCTCTCTCTCTCTCTCACTCACAGCTTCTCTTTCTCTCTCTCTCTTGCTCACTCACAGGTTCTATTTCTCTCTCTGTCTCCCTCACTCACAGCTTCTCTTTCTCTCTCTCTCTCTCACTCACAGCTTCTCTTTTGCTTTCTCTCTCTCACTCACAGCTTCTCTTTCTCTCTCTCTCTCACTCACAGCTTCTCTTTCTCTCTCTCTCTCACTCACAGCTTCTCTTTCTCTCCCTCTCTCATTCACAGCTACTCTTTCTCTCTCTCTCTCACTCACAGCTTCTCTTTCTCTCTCTCTCTCACTCATATCTATTTCTCTCTCACACACACAGCTTCTCTTTCTCTCTATCTCTCTCACTCACAGCTTCGCTTTTCTCTCTCTCTCTCTCACTCACAGCTTCTCTTTCTCTCTCTCACTCACAGCTTCTCTTTCTCTCTCTCACTCACAGCTTCTCTTTCTCTTTCTCTCTCTCACTCACAGCTTCTCTTTCTTTCTCTCCCTCACTCACTCACTCACTCACAGCTTCTCTTTCTCTCTCTCTCTCTCTCACTCACAGCTTCTCTTTCTCTTTCTCTCTCTCACTCACAGCTTCTCTTTCTCTCTCTCTCTCTCACTCACAGCTTCTCTTTCTTTCTCTCTCTCTCTCACTCACAGCTTCTCTTTCTCTCTCTCTCATTCACAGCTACTCTTTCTCTCTCTCACACACAGCTTCTCTCTCTCTCTCACTCACAGCTTCTCTTTCTCTCTCTCTCTTGCTCACTCACAGGTTCTATTTTACTCTCTGTCTCCCGCACTCAAAGCTTCTCTTTCTCTCTCTCTCTCACTCACAGCTTCTCTTTCGCTTTCTCTCTCTCACTCACAGCTTCTCTTTCTCTCTCTCTCTCTCTCACTCACAGCTTCTCTTTCTCTCTCTCTCTCTCACTCACAGCTTCTCTTTCTCTCTCTCACTCACAGCTTCTCTTTCTCTCTCTCTCTCTCACTCACAGCTTCTCTTTCTCTCTCTCTCTCTCCCTCACAGCTTCGCTTTCTCTCTCTCTCTCTCACTCACATCTTCTATTTCTCTCTCTCTCCCTCACAGCTTCTCTTTCTCTCTCTCACTCACAGCTTCTCTTTCTCTTTCTCTCTCTCACTCACAGCTTCTCTTTCTTTCTCTCCCTCACTCACTCACTCACAGCTTCTCTTTCTCTCTCTGTCTCTCACACTCACTGCTTCTCTTTCTCTCTGTCTCACTGACTCACAGCTTCTCTCTCTCTCTCACTCACAGCTTCTCTTTCTCTCTTTCTGTCACTCACTCACAACTTCTTTTTCTCTCTGTCTCTCACTCACAGCTTCAATTTCTCTCTCTCACACTAACTCACAGCTTCTCCTTCTCTCTCTCTCACTCACTCACAGCTTCTCTCTCTCTCTCTCACAGCTTCTCATTCTCTCTCTCTCTCTCACTCACACACAGCTTCTCTTTCTCTCTCTCTCTAACTCTCTCACTCACAGCTTCTCTTTCTCTCTCTCTCACTAACTCACAGCTTCTTTTTCTCTAACTCTCACTCACTCACAGCTTCTCTCTCTCTCTCTCTCACTCACAGCTTCTCTTTCTCTCTCTCTCTCACTCACTCACAGCTTCTCTCTCTCTGTCTCTCTCACTCACGGCTTCTATTTCTCTCTCTATCACTAACTCACAGCTTCTTTCTCTCTCTCTCTCTCACAGCTTTTCTCTCTCTCTCTCACTCACTCACAGCTTCTCTTTCTCTCTCTCTCTCACAGCTTCTCTTTCTTTCTCACACAACTTCTCTTTCTCTCACTCACTCACTCACTCACAGCTTCTCTTTCTCTCTCTCTCCACACAGCTTCTCTTTCTCTCTCTCTCTCTAACAGTTTCTCTTTCTCTCTCTCTCTCACTCACAGCTTCGCTTTCCCTCTCTCTCACTCATTCACCGCTTCTCTTTCACTCTCACTCATAGCTTCTCTTTCTCTCTCTCACAGCTTCTTTCTCTCTCTCTCTCTCTCACTCACAGTTTCATTTCTCTCTCTCTCTTGCTCACTCACAGGTTCTATTTCTCTCTCTGTCTCCCTCACTCACAGCTTCTCTTTCTCTCTCTCTCTCTCACTCACAGCTTCTTTTTTGCTTTCTCTCTCTCACTCACAGCTTCTCTTTCTCTCTCTCTCTCTCACACACAGCTTCTCTTTCTCTCTCTCTCTCTCACTCACAGCTTCTCTTTCTCTCTCTCTCATTCACAGCTACTCTTTCTCTCTCACACACACAGCTTCTCTCTCTCTCTCACTCACAGCTTCTCTTTCTCTCTCTCACTCACAGCTTCTCTTTCTCTCTCTCTCTCACTCACAGCTTCTCTCTCTCTCTCTCTCTCACTCACAGCTTCTCTCTCTCTCTCTCTCTCTCTCACTCACATCTTCTATTTCTCTCTCTCCCTCACATCTTCTCTCTCTCTCTCTCTCTCACTCACAGCTTCTCTTTCTCTTTCTCTCTCTCACTCACAGCTTCTCTTTCTTTCTCTCCTTCACTCACTCACTCACAGCTTCTCTTTCTCTCTCTGTCTCTCTCACTCACTGCTTCTCTCTCTCTCTGTCTCACTGACTCACAGCTTCTCTCTCTCTCTCACTCACTCACAGCTTCTCTTTCTCTCTTTCTGTCACTCACTCACAACTTCTGTTTCTCTCTGTCTCTCACTCACAGCTTCAATTTCTCTCTCTATCACTAACTCACAGCTTCTCCTTCTCTCTCTCTCACTCACTCACAGCTTCTCTTTCTCTCTCTCTCTAACTCTCTCACTCACAGCTTCTCTTTCTCTCTCCCTCACAGCTTTTCTTTCTTTCTCTCTCACTCACACACGCTTCTCTTTCTCACTCTGTCTCTCTCACACAGCTTCTCTTTCTCTCTCTCTCACTAACTCACAGCTTCTTTTTCTCTAACTCTCATTCACTCACAGCTTCTCTTTCTCTCTCTCTCTCTCTCACCCACAGCTTCTCTTTCTCTCTCTCTCTCACTCACTCACAGCTTCTCTCTCTTTGTCTCTCTCACTCACGGCTTCTATTTCTCTCTCTCTCACTAACTCACAGCTTCTTTTTCTCTCTCTCTCTCTCACAGCTTTTCTCTCTCTCTCTCACTCACTCACTCACAGCTTCTCTTTCTCTTTCTCTCTCACTCACTCACATCTTCTATTTCTCTCTCTTTCTCACAGCTTCTCTTTCTCTATCTCTCTCACTCACAGCTTCTCTTTCTCTCTCTCTCACTCACAGCTTCTCTTTCTCTCTCTCACTCACAGCTTCTCTCTCTCTCCCTCACAGCTTCTCTTTCTCTCTCTCTCCCTCACAGCTTCTCTTTCTCTCTCTCTCGCTTCTATTGGTCTCTCTCTCACGCACAGCTTCTCTCTCTCTCACTCACACACAGCTTCTCTTTCTCTCTCACTCACAGCTTCTCTTTCTCTCTTTCTCTCTCTCTCACTCACTCACCGCTTCTCTTTTGCTCTCTCACTCACAGCTTCTCTTTCTCTCTCACACACACAGCTTCTCTTTCTTTCTCACTCACAACTTCTCTTTCTCTCTCTCACTCACTCAATCACTCACTCACAGCTTCTCTTTCTCTCTCTCTCCACACAGCTTCTCTTTATCTCTCTCTCTAACAGTTTCTCTTTCTCTCTCTCTCTCACTCACAGCTTCTCTTTCCCTCTCTCTCACTCATTCACCGCTTCTCTTTCACTCTCTCACTCATAGCTTCTCTTTCTCTCTCACAGCTTCTTTCTCTCTCTCTCACTCACAGTATCTCTTTCTCTCTCTCTGTCACTCACTCACTCCTTCACTTTCTCTATCTCTCTCACTCACAGCTTCTCTTTCTCTCTCTCACTCACAGCTTCTCTCTCTCTCTCTCACTCACAGCTTCTCTTTCTCTCTCTCTCTTGCTCACTCACAGGTTCTATTTCTCTCTCTGTCTCCCTCACTCACAGCTTCTCTTTCTCTCTCTCTCTCTCACTCACAGCTTCTCTTTTGCTTTCTCTCTCTCACTCACAGCTTCTCTTTCTCTCTCTCTCTCACTCACAGCTTCTCTTTCTCTCTCTCTCTCACTCACAGCTTCTCTTTCTCTCCCTCTCTCATTCACAGCTACTCTTTCTCTCTCTCTCTCACTCACAGCTTCTCTTTCTCTCTCTCTCTCACTCATATCTATTTCTCTCTCACACACACAGCTTCTCTTTCTCTCTATCTCTCTCACTCACAGCTTCGCTTTTCTCTCTCTCTCTCTCACTCACAGCTTCTCTTTCTCTCTCTCACTCACAGCTTCTCTTTCTCTCTCTCACTCACAGCTTCTCTTTCTCTTTCTCTCTCTCACTCACAGCTTCTCTTTCTTTCTCTCCCTCACTCACTCACTCACTCACAGCTTCTCTTTCTCTCTCTGTCTCTCTCACTCACTGCTTCTCTTTCTCTCTGTCTCATTGACTCACAGCTTCTCTCTCTCTCTCACTCACTCACTGCTTCTCTTTCTCTCTTTCTCTCACTCACTCGCAGCTTCTCTTTCTCTCTCTCACTCACTAACTCACTCACAGGTTCTATTTCTCTCACACACACAGCTTCTCTTTCTCTCTATCTTTCTCACTCACAGCTTCTCTTTTCTCTCTCTCTCTCTCATTCACGGCTACTCTTTCACTCTCTCACTCACTCACAGCTTCTCTTTCTCTCTCTGTCTCTCTCACTCACTGCTTCTCTTTCTCTCTCTCTCACTCACTCACAGCTTCTCTCTCTCTCTCTCACTCACAGCATCTCTTTCTCTCTCTCTCTCTCACTCACAGCTTCTCTCTCTCTGTCTCTCTCATTCACAGCTTCTCTTTCTCTCTCACACACACAGCTTCTCTTTCACTCTCTCTCTCACACACAGCTTCTCTTTCTCTCTCTCTCTAACTCACTCACAACTTCTGTTTCTCTTGTCTCTCACTCACAGCTTCAATTTCTCTCTCTCTCACTAACTCATAGCTTCTCATTCTCTCTCTCTCACACACAGCTTCTCTTTCTCTCTCTCTAACTCTCTCACTCACAGCTTCTCTATCTCTCTCACTCACAGCTTTTCTTTCTCTCTCTCTCTCACTCACTCACGCTTCTCTTTCTCTCTCTGTCTCTCTCACACAGCTTCTTTTTCTCTCTCTCTCACTAACTCACAGCTTCTCTTTCTCTCTCTCACTCACTCACAGCTTATCTTTCTCTCTCTATCTCTCTAACACACAGCTTCTCTTTCTCTCTCTCTCACTCACTCACAGCTTCTCTCTCTGTCTCTCTCACTCACGGCTTCTATTTCTCTCTCTCTCACTCTCACAGCTACTCTTTCTCTCTCTCACACACAGCTTTTCTCTCTTTCTCTCTCTCACTCACTCACAGCTTCTCTTTATCTCTCTCTCTCACTCACTCACATCTTCTATTTCTCTCTCTCTCTCTCAGCTTCTCTTTCTCTCTATCTCTCTGACTCACAGGTTCTATTTCGCTCTCTGTCTCCCTCACTCACAGCTTCTCTTTCTCATTCTCTCTCTCACTCACAGCTTATCTTTCTCTCTCTGTCTCTCTCCCTCACAGCTTCTCTCTCTCTCTCTCTCTCTAACAGCTTCTATTGGTCTCTCTCTCTCTCACTCACAGCTTCTCTCTCTCTCTCACTCACAGCTTCTCTTTCTCTCTCATTTACAGCTTCTCTTTCTCTCTCTCTCACTCACTCACCGCTTCTCTTTTGCTCTCTCCCTCACAGCTTCTCTTTCTCTCTCTCTCACAGCTTCTCTTTCTTTCTCACTCACAAATTCTCTTTCTCTCTCTCACTCACTCACTCACACACTCACAGCTTCTCTTTCTCTCTCTCTCCACACAGCTTCTCTTTCTCTCTCTCTCTCTAACAGTTTCTCTTTCTCTCTCTCTCTCTCACTCACAGCTTCGCTTTCCCTCTCTCTCACTCATTCACCGCTTCTCTTTCACTCTCTCACTCATAGCTTCTCTTTCTCTCTCACAGCTTCTTTCTCTCTCTCTCACTCACAGTATCTCTTTCTCTCGCTCTCTCACTCACTCAAACCTTCACTTTCTCTATCTCTCTCACTCATAGCTTCTCTTTCTCTCTCTCACTCACAGCTTCTCTCTCTCGCTCTCTCACTCAAGCTTCTCTTTCTCTCTCTCTCTTGCTCACTCACAGGTTCTATTTCTCTCTCTGTCTCCCTCACTCACAGCTTCTCTTTCTCTCTCTCTCTCACTCACAGCTTCTCTTTTGCTTTCTCTCTCTCACTCACAGCTTCTCTTTCTCTCTCTCTCTCTCACTCACAGCGTCTCTTTCTCTCTCTCTCTCACTCACAGCTTCTCTTTCTCTCTCTCTCATTCACAGCTACTCTCTCTCTCTCTCACAGCTTCTCTCTCTCTCACTCACAGCTTCTCTTTCTCTCTCTCTCTTGCTCACTCACAGGTTCTATTTCTCTCTCTGTCTCCCTCACTCAAAGCTTCTCTTTCTCTCTCTCTCTCTCACTCACAGCTTCTCTTTTGCTTTCTCTCTCTCACTCACAGCTTCTCTTTCTCTCTCTCTCTCTCACTCATAGCTTCTCTCTCTCTCTCTCTCTCTCAGTCACAGCTTCTCTTTCTCTCACTCACAGCTCTTTCTCTCTCTCTCTCACTCACTCACAGCTTCTCTTTCTCTCTCTCTCACTCACAGCTTCTCTTTCTCTCTCTCTCTCACTCACATCTTCTATTTCTCTCTCTCTCACAGCTTCTCTTTCTCTCTATCTCTCTCACTCACAGCTTCTCTTTTCTCTCTCTCTCACTCACTCACAGCTTCTCTCTCTCTCTCTTACTCTCTCACTCACAGCTTCTCTTTCTCTCTCACTCACAGCTTTTCTTTCTCTCTCTCTCTCTCACTCACTCACACTTCTCTTTCTCTCTCTGTCTCTCTCACACAGCTTCTTTTTCTCTCTCTCTCACTAACTCACAGCTTCTCTTTCTCTCTCTCTCACTCACTCACAGCTTCTCTTTCTCTCTCTCTCCCTCACAGCTTCTCTTTCTCTCTCTCTCTCTCTCACTCACAGCTTCTCTTTCTCTTTCTCTCTCTGACTCACAGCTTCTCTTTCTCTCTCTCTCTCACACACAGCTTCTCTTTCTTTCTCTCTCTCTCTCACTCACAGCTTCTCTTTCTCTCTCTCTCATTCACAGCTACTCTTTCTCTCTCACACACACAGCTTCTCTCTCTCTCACTCACAGCTTCTCTTTCTCTCTCTCTCTTGCTCACTCACAGGTTCTATTTCCCTCTCTGTCTCCCTCACTCAAAGCTTCTCTTTCTCTCTCTCTCTCTCACTCACAGCTTCTCTTTTGCGCGCTCTCTCTCACTCACAGCTTCTCTTTCTCTCTCTCTCTCTCACTCACAGCGTCTCTTTCTCTCTCTCTCTCACTCACAGCTTCTCTTTCTCTCTCTCTCATTCACAGCTACTCTCTCTCTCTCACACAGCTTCTCTCTCTCTCACTCACAGCTTCTCTTTCTCTCTCTCTCTTGCTCACTCACAGGTTCTATTTCTCTCTCTGTCTCCCTCACTCAAAGCTTCTCTTTCTCTCTCTCTCTCTCACTCACAGCTTCTCTTTCGCTTTCTCTCTCTCGCTCACAGCTTCTCTTTCTCTCTCTCTCTCACTCATAGCTTCTCTTTCTCTCTCTCTCTCTCAGTCACAGCTTCTCTTTCTCTCACTCACAGCTCTTTCTCTCTCTCTCTCACTCACTCACAGCTTCTCTTTCTCTCTCTCTCACTCACAGCTTCTCTTTCTCTCTCTCTCTCACTCACATCTTCTATTTCTCTCTCTCTCACAGCTTCTCTTTCTCTCTATCTCTCTCACTCACAGCTTCTCTTTTCTCTCTCTCTCACTCACTCACAGCTTCTCTCTCTCTCTAACTCTCTCACTCACAGCTTCTCTTTCTCTCTCACTCACAGCTTTTCTTTCTCTCTCTCTCTCACTCACTCACGCTTCTCTTTCTCTCTCTGTCTCTCTCACACAGCTTCTTTTTCTCTCTCTCTCACTAACTCACAGCTTCTCTTTCTCTCTCTCTCACTCACTCACAGCTTCTCTTTCTCTCTCTCTCCCTCACAGCTTCTCTTTCTCTCTCTCTCTCTCTCACTCACAGCTTCTCTTTCTCTTTCTCTCTCTGACTCACAGCTTCTCTTTCTCTCTCTCTCTCACTCACAGCTTCTCTTTCTTTCTCTCTCTCTCTCACTCACAGCTTCTCTTTCTCTCTCTCTCATTCACAGCTACTCTTTCTCTCTCTCACACACAGCTTCTCTCTCTCTCTCACTCACAGCTTCGCTTTCTCTCTCTCTCTTGCTCACTCACAGGTTCTATTTTACTCTCTGTCTCCCGCGCTCAAAGCTTCTCTTTCTCTCTCTCTCTCACACACAGCTTCTCTTTCGCTTTCTCTCTCTCACTCACAGCTTCTCTTTCTCTCTCTCTCTCTCACTCACAGCTTCTCTTTCTCTCTCTCTCTCTCTCTCACACACAGCTTCTCTTTCTTTCTCACTCACAACTTCTCTTTCTCTCTCTCACTCACTCAATCACTCACTCACAGCTTCTCTTTCTCTCTCTCTCCACACAGCTTCTCTTTATCTCTCTCTCTCTCTAACAGTTTCTATTTCTCTCTCTCTCTCTCTCACAGCTTCTTTCTCTCTCTCTCACTCACAGTATCTCTTTCTCTCTCTCTGTCACTCACTCACTCCTTCACTTTCTCTATCTCTCTCACTCACAGCTTCTCTTTCTCTCTCTCTCTTGCTCACTCACAGGTTCTATTTCTCTCTCTGTCTCCCTCACTCACAGCTTCTCTTTCTCTCTCTCTCTCTCACTCACAGCTACTCTTTTGCTTTCTCTCTCTCACTCACAGCTTCTCTTTCTCTCTCTCTCACTCACAGCTTCTCTTTCTCTCTCTCTCTCTCACTCACAGCTTCTCTTTCTCTCCCTCTCTCATTCACAGCTACTCTTTCTCTCTCTCTCTCACTCACAGATTCTCTTTCTCTCTCTCTCTCACTCATATCTGTTTCACTCTCACACACACAGCTTCTCTTTCTCTCTATCTCTCTCACTCACAGCTTCGCTTTTCTCTCTCTCTCTCACTCACAGCTTCTCTTTCTCTCTCTCTCACTCACAGCTTCTCTTTCTCTCTCTCACTCACAGCTTCTCTTTCTCTTTCTCTCTCTCACTCACAGCTTCTCTTTCTTTCTCTCCCTCCCTCACTCACTCACTCACAGCTTCTCTTTCTCTCTCTGTCTCTCTCACTCACTGCTTCTCTTTCTCTCTGTCTCATTGACTCACAGCTTCTCTCTCTCTCTCACTCACTCACTGCTTCTCTTTCTCTCTTTCTCTCACTCACTCACAGCTTCTCTTTTTCTCTCTCACTCACTAACTCACTCACAGGTTCTATTTCTCTCTCACACACACAGCTTCTCTTTCTCTCTATCTTTCTCACTCACAGCTTCTCTTTTCTCTCTCTCTCTCATTCACAGCTACTCTTTCACTCTCTCACTCACTCACAGCTTCTCTTTCTCTCTCTGTCTCTCTCACTCACTGCTTCTCTTTCTATCTCTCTCACTCACTCACAGCTTCTCTCTCTCTCTCTCACTCACTGCATCTCTTTCTCTCTCTCTCTCACTCACAGCTTCTCTCTCTCTGTCTCTCTCATTCACAGCTTCTCTTTCTCTCTCTCACTCACAGCTTCTCTTTCACTCTCTCTCTCACACACAGCTTCTCTTTCTCTCTCTCTCTCTAACTCACTCACAACTTCTGTTTCTCTCTGTCTCTCACTCACAGCTTCAATTTCTCTCTCTCTCACTAACTCATAGCTTCTCATTCTCTCTCTCTCACACACAGCTTCTCTTTCTCTCTCTCTCTAACTCTCTCACTCACAGCTTCTCTTTCTCTCTCACTCACAGCTTTTCTTTCTCTCTCTCTCTCACTCACTCACGCTTCTCTTTCTCTCTCTGTCTCTCTCACACAGCTTCTTTTTCTCTCTCTCTCACTAACTCACAGCTTCTCTTTCTCTCTCTCACTCACTCACAGCTTATCTTTCTCTCTCTATCTCTCTAACACACAGCTTCTCTTTCTCTCTCTCTCACTCACTCACAGCTTCTCTCTCTGTCTCTCTCACTCACTGCTTCTATTTCTCTCTCTCTCACTCTCACAGCTACTCTTTCTCTCTCTCACACAAAGCTTTTCTCTCTTTCTCTCTCTCAGTCACTCACAGCTTCTCTTTATCTCTCTCTCTCACTCACTCACATCTTCTATTTCTCTCTCTCTCTCTCAGCTTCTCTTTCTCTCTATCTCTCTGACTCACAGGTTCTATTTCGCTCTCTGTCTCCCTCACTCACAGCTTCTCTCTCTATCTCTCTCACTCACAGCTTCTCTTTCTCATTCTCTCTCTCACTCACAGCTTCTCTTTCTCTCTCTGTCTCTCTCCCTCACAGCTTCTCTTTCTCTCTCTCTCTCTAACAGCTTCTATTGGTCTCTCTCTCTCTCACTCACAGTTTCTCTCTCTCTCTCACTCACAGCTTCTCTTTCTCTCTCATTCACAGCTTCTCTTTCTCTCTCTCTCACTCACTCACCGCTTCTCTTTTGCTCTCTCCCTCACAGCTTCTCTTTCTATCTCTCTCACAGCTTCTCTTTCTTTCTCACTCACAAATTCTCTTTCTCTCTCTCACTCACTCACTCACTCACTCACAGCTTCTCTTTCTCTCTCTCTCCACACAGCTTCTCTTTCTCTTTCTCTCTCTCTAACAGTTTCTCTTTCTCTCTCTCTCTCTCTCACTCACAGCTTCGCTTTCCCTCTCTCTCACTCATTCACCGCTTCTCTTTCACTCTCTCACTCATAGCTTCTCTTTCTCTCTCACAGCTTCTTTCTCTCTCTCTCACTCACAGTATCTCTTTCTCTCGCTCTCTCACTCACTCAAACCTTCAATTTCTCTATCTCTCTCACTCATAGCTTCTCTTTCTCTCTCTCACTCACAGCTTCTCTCTCTCGCTCTCTCACTCAAGCTTCTCTTTCTCTCTCTCTCTTGCTCACTCACAGGTTCTATTTCTCTCTCTGTCTCCATCACTCACAGCTTCTCTTTCTCTCTCTCTCTCTCACTCACAGCTTCTCTTTTGCTTTCTCTCTCTCACTCACAGCTTCTCTTTCTCTCTCTCTCTCTCACTCACAGCGTCTCTTTCTCTCTCTCACTCACTCACAGCTTCTCTTTCTCTCTCTCTCATTCACAGCTACTCTCTCTCTCTCACACACAGCTTCTCTCTCTCTCACTCACAGCTTCTCTTTCTCTCTCTCTCTTGCTCACTCACAGGTTCTATTTCTCTCTCTGTCTCCCTCACTCAAAGCTTCTCTTTCTCTCTCTCTCTCTCACTCACAGCTTCTCTTTCGCTTTCTCTCTCTCACTCACAGCTTCTCTCTCTCTCTCTCTCTCACTCACAGCTCTTTCTCTCTCTCTCTCACTCACTCACAGCTTCTCTTTCTCTCTCTCTCTCACTCACAGCTTCTCTTTCTCTCTCTCTCTCACTCACATCTTCTATTTCTCTCTCTCTCTCACAGCTTCTCTTTCTCTCTATCTCTCTCACTCACAGCTTCTCTTTTCTCTCTCTCTCACTCTCTCACAGCTTCTCTCTCTCTCTCTAACTCTCTCACTCACAGCTTCTCTTTCTCTCTCACTCACAGCTTTTCTTTCTCTCTCTGTCTCTCTCACAGCTTCTTTTTCTCTCTCTCTCACTAACTCATAGCTTCTCTTTCTCTCTCTCTCACTCACTCACAGCTTCTCTTTCTCTCTCTCTCCCTCACAGCTTCTCTTTCTCTCTCTCTCTCTCTCTCACTCACAGCTTCTCTCTCTCTCTCTAACTCTCTCACTCACAGCTTCTCTTTCTCTCTCACTCACAGCTTTTCTTTCTCTCTCTGTCTCTCTCACAGCTTCTTTTTCTCTCTCTCTCACTAACTCATAGCTTCTCTTTCTCTCTCTCTCACTCACTCACAGCTTCTCTTTCTCTCTCTCTCCCTCACAGCTTCTCTTTCTCTCTCTCTCTCTCTCTCTCACTCACAGCTTCTCTTTCTCTTTCTCTCTCTGACTCACAGCTTCTCTTTCTCTCTCTCTCTCTCACTCACAGCTTCTCTTTCTTTCTCTCTCTCTCTCACTCACAGCTTCTCTTTCTCTCTCTCTCATTCACAGCTACTCTTTCTCTCTCTCACACACAGCTTCTCTCTCTCTCTCACTCACAGCTTCGCTTTCTCTCTCTCTCTTGCTCACTCACAGGTTCTATTTTACTCTCTGTCTCCCGCACTCAAAGCTTCTCTTTCTCTCTCTCTCTCACACACAGCTTCTCTTTCGCTTTCTCTCTCTCACTCACAGCTTCTCTTTCTCTCTCTCTCTCACTCACAGCTTCGCTTTCCCTCTCTCTCACTCATTCACCGCTTCTCTTTCACTCTCTCACTCATAGCTTCTCTTTCTCTCTCACAGCTTCTTTCTCTCTCTCTCACTCACAGTATCTCTTTCTCTCGCTCTCTCACTCACTCAAACCTTCAATTTCTCTATCTCTCTCACTCATAGCTTCTCTTTCTCTCTCTCACTCACAGCTTCTCTCTCTCGCTCTCTCACTCAAGCTTCTCTTTCTCTCTCTCTCTTGCTCACTCACAGGTTCTATTTCTCTCTCTGTCTCCATCACTCACAGCTTCTCTTTCTCTCTCTCTCTCTCACTCACAGCTTCTCTTTTGCTTTCTCTCTCTCACTCACAGCTTCTCTTTCTCTCTCTCTCTCTCACTCACAGCGTCTCTTTCTCTCTCTCACTCACTCACAGCTTCTCTTTCTCTCTCTCTCATTCACAGCTACTCTCTCTCTCTCACACACAGCTTCTCTCTCTCTCACTCACAGCTTCTCTTTCTCTCTCTCTCTTGCTCACTCACAGGTTCTATTTCTCTCTCTGTCTCCCTCACTCAAAGCTTCTCTTTCTCTCTCTCTCTCTCTCACTCACAGCTTCTCTTTCGCTTTCTCTCTCTCACTCACAGCTTCTCTTTCTCTCTCTCTCACTCACAGCTCTTTCTCTCTCTCTCTCACTCACTCACAGCTTCTCTTTCTCTCTCTCTCTCACTCACAGCTTCTCTTTCTCTCTCTCTCTCACTCACATCTTCTATTTCTCTCTCTCTCTCACAGCTTCTCTTTCTTTCTCTCTATCTCTCTCACTCACAGCTTCTCTTTTTTCTCTCTCTCACTCTCTCACAGCTTCTCTCTCTCTCTAACTCTCTCACTCACAGCTTCTCTTTCTCTCTCACTCACAGCTTTTCTTTCTCTCTCTGTCTCTCTCACAGCTTCTTTTTCTCTCTCTCTCACTAACTCATAGCTTCTCTTTCTCTCTCTCTCACTCACTCACAGCTTCTCTTTCTCTCTCTCTCCCTCACAGCTTCTCTTTCTCTCTCTCTCTCTCTCACTCACAGCTTCTCTTTCTCTTTCTCTCTCTGACTCACAGCTTCTCTTTCTCTCTCTCTCTCTCACTCACAGCTTCTCTTTCTTTCTCTCTCTCTCTCACTCACAGCTTCTCTTTCTCTCTCTCTCATTCACAGCTACTCTTTCTCTCTCTCACACACAGCTTCTCTCTCTCTCTCACTCACAGCTTCGCTTTCTCTCTCTCTCTTGCTCACTCACAGGTTCTATTTTACTCTCTGTCTCCCGCACTCAAAGCTTCTCTTTCTCTCTCTCTCTCACACACAGCTTCTCTTTCGCTTTCTCTCTCACACTCACAGCTTCTCTTTCTCTCTCTCTCTCACTCACAGCTTCTCTTTCTCTCTCTCTCTCTCTCTCACTCACAGCTTCTCTCTCTCACAGCTTCTCTTTCTCTCTCTCTCTCACTCACAGCTTCTCTTTCTCTCTCTCTCTCTCCCTCACAGCTTCGCTTTCTCTCTCTCTCTCTCTCACTCACATCTTCTATTTCTCTCTCTCTCCCTCACAGCTTCTCTTTCTCTCTCTCTCTCACTCACAGCTTCTCTTTCTCTTTCTCTCTCTCACTCACAGCTTCTCTTTCTTTCTCTCCCTCACTCACTAACTCACAGCTTCTCTTTCTCTCTCTGTCTCTCACACTCACTGCTTCTCTTTCTCTCTGTCTCACTGACTCACAGCTTCTCTCTCTCTCTCTCACTCACAGCTTCTCTTTCTCTCTTTCTGTCACTCACTCACAACTTCTTTTTCTCTCTGTCTCTCACTCACAGCTTCAATTTCTCTCTCACACACTAACTCACAGCTTCTCCTTCTCTCTCTCACTCACTCACAGCTTCTCTCTCTCTCTCTCACACAGCTTCTCATTCTCTCTCTCTCTCTCACTCACATACAGCTTCTCTTTCTCTCTCTCTCTCACTCACAGCTTCTCTTTCTCTCTCTCTCACTCACATCTTCTATTTCTCTCTCTCTCACACAGCTTCTCTTTCTCTCTATCTCTCTCACTCACAGCTTCTCCTTCTCTCTCTCTCACTCACTCACAGCTTCTCTTTCTCTCTCTCTCTAACTCTCTCACTCACAGCTTCTCTTTCTCTCTCCCTCACAGCTTTTCTTTCTTTCTCTCTCACTCACACACGCTTCTCTTTCTCACTCTGTCTCTCTCACACAGCTTCTCTTTCTCTCTCTCTCACTAACTCACAGCTTCTTTTTCTCTAACTCTCATTCACTCACAGCTTCTCTTTCTCTCTCTCTCTCTCTCACCCACAGCTTCTCTTTCTCTCTCTCTCTCACTCACTCACAGCTTCTCTCTCTTTGTCTCTCTCACTCACGGCTTCTATTTCTCTCTCTCTCACTAACTCACAGCTTCTTTTTCTCTCTCTCTCTCTCACAGCTTTTCTCTCTCTCTCTCACTCACTCACTCACAGCTTCTCTTTCTCTTTCTCTCTCACTCACTCACATCTTCTATTTCTCTCTCTTTCTCACAGCTTCTCTTTCTCTATCTCTCTCACTCACAGCTTCTCTTTCTCTCTCTCTCTCTCACTCACAGCTTCTCTTTCTCTCTCTCACTCACAGCTTCTCTCTCTCTCCCTCACAGCTTCTCTTTCTCTCTCTCTCCCTCACAGCTTCTCTTTCTCTCTCTCTCGCTTCTATTGGTCTCTCTCTCACGCACAGCTTCTCTCTCTCTCACTCACACACAGCTTCTCTTTCTCTCTCACTCACAGCTTCTCTTTCTCTCTTTCTCTCTCTCTCACTCACTCACCGCTTCTCTTTTGCTCTCTCACTCACAGCTTCTCTTTCTCTCTCACACACACAGCTTCTCTTTCTTTCTCACTCACAACTTCTCTTTCTCTCTCTCACTCACTCAATCACTCACTCACAGCTTCTCTTTCTCTCTCTCTCCACACAGCTTCTCTTTATCTCTCTCTCTAACAGTTTCTCTTTCTCTCTCTCTCTCACTCACAGCTTCTCTTTCCCTCTCTCTCACTCATTCACCGCTTCTCTTTCACTCTCTCACTCATAGCTTCTCTTTCTCTCTCACAGCTTCTTTCTCTCTCTCTCACTCACAGTATCTCTTTCTCTCTCTCTGTCACTCACTCACTCCTTCACTTTCTCTATCTCTCTCACTCACAGCTTCTCTTTCTCTCTCTCACTCACAGCTTCTCTCTCTCTCTCTCACTCACAGCTTCTCTTTCTCTCTCTCTCTTGCTCACTCACAGGTTCTATTTCTCTCTCTGTCTCCCTCACTCACAGCTTCTCTTTCTCTCTCTCTCTCTCACTCACAGCTTCTCTTTTGCTTTCTCTCTCTCACTCACAGCTTCTCTTTCTCTCTCTCTCTCACTCACAGCTTCTCTTTCTCTCTCTCTCTCACTCACAGCTTCTCTTTCTCTCCCTCTCTCATTCACAGCTACTCTTTCTCTCTCTCTCTCACTCACAGCTTCTCTTTCTCTCTCTCTCTCACTCATATCTATTTCTCTCTCACACACACAGCTTCTCTTTCTCTCTATCTCTCTCACTCACAGCTTCGCTTTTCTCTCTCTCTCTCTCACTCACAGCTTCTCTTTCTCTCTCTCACTCACAGCTTCTCTTTCTCTCTCTCACTCACAGCTTCTCTTTCTCTTTCTCTCTCTCACTCACAGCTTCTCTTTCTTTCTCTCCCTCACTCACTCACTCACTCACAGCTTCTCTTTCTCTCTCTGTCTCTCTCACTCACTGCTTCTCTTTCTCTCTGTCTCATTGACTCACAGCTTCTCTCTCTCTCTCACTCACTCACTGCTTCTCTTTCTCTCTTTCTCTCACTCACTCGCAGCTTCTCTTTCTCTCTCTCACTCACTAACTCACTCACAGGTTCTATTTCTCTCACACACACAGCTTCTCTTTCTCTCTATCTTTCTCACTCACAGCTTCTCTTTTCTCTCTCTCTCTCTCATTCACGGCTACTCTTTCACTCTCTCACTCACTCACAGCTTCTCTTTCTCTCTCTGTCTCTCTCACTCACTGCTTCTCTTTCTCTCTCTCTCACTCACTCACAGCTTCTCTCTCTCTCTCTCACTCACAGCATCTCTTTCTCTCTCTCTCTCTCACTCACAGCTTCTCTCTCTCTGTCTCTCTCATTCACAGCTTCTCTTTCTCTCTCACACACACAGCTTCTCTTTCACTCTCTCTCTCACACACAGCTTCTCTTTCTCTCTCTCTCTAACTCACTCACAACTTCTGTTTCTCTTGTCTCTCACTCACAGCTTCAATTTCTCTCTCTCTCACTAACTCATAGCTTCTCATTCTCTCTCTCTCACACACAGCTTCTCTTTCTCTCTCTCTAACTCTCTCACTCACAGCTTCTCTATCTCTCTCACTCACAGCTTTTCTTTCTCTCTCTCTCTCACTCACTCACGCTTCTCTTTCTCTCTCTGTCTCTCTCACACAGCTTCTTTTTCTCTCTCTCTCACTAACTCACAGCTTCTCTTTCTCTCTCTCACTCACTCACAGCTTATCTTTCTCTCTCTATCTCTCTAACACACAGCTTCTCTTTCTCTCTCTCTCACTCACTCACAGCTTCTCTCTCTGTCTCTCTCACTCACGGCTTCTATTTCTCTCTCTCTCACTCTCACAGCTACTCTTTCTCTCTCTCACACACAGCTTTTCTCTCTTTCTCTCTCTCACTCACTCACAGCTTCTCTTTATCTCTCTCTCTCACTCACTCACATCTTCTATTTCTCTCTCTCTCTCTCAGCTTCTCTTTCTCTCTATCTCTCTGACTCACAGGTTCTATTTCGCTCTCTGTCTCCCTCACTCACAGCTTCTCTTTCTCATTCTCTCTCTCACTCACAGCTTATCTTTCTCTCTCTGTCTCTCTCCCTCACAGCTTCTCTCTCTCTCTCTCTCTCTAACAGCTTCTATTGGTCTCTCTCTCTCTCACTCACAGCTTCTCTCTCTCTCTCACTCACAGCTTCTCTTTCTCTCTCATTTACAGCTTCTCTTTCTCTCTCTCTCACTCACTCACCGCTTCTCTTTTGCTCTCTCCCTCACAGCTTCTCTTTCTCTCTCTCTCACAGCTTCTCTTTCTTTCTCACTCACAAATTCTCTTTCTCTCTCTCACTCACTCACTCACACACTCACAGCTTCTCTTTCTCTCTCTCTCCACACAGCTTCTCTTTCTCTCTCTCTCTCTAACAGTTTCTCTTTCTCTCTCTCTCTCTCACTCACAGCTTCGCTTTCCCTCTCTCTCACTCATTCACCGCTTCTCTTTCACTCTCTCACTCATAGCTTCTCTTTCTCTCTCACAGCTTCTTTCTCTCTCTCTCACTCACAGTATCTCTTTCTCTCGCTCTCTCACTCACTCAAACCTTCACTTTCTCTATCTCTCTCACTCATAGCTTCTCTTTCTCTCTCTCACTCACAGCTTCTCTCTCTCGCTCTCTCACTCAAGCTTCTCTTTCTCTCTCTCTCTTGCTCACTCACAGGTTCTATTTCTCTCTCTGTCTCCCTCACTCACAGCTTCTCTTTCTCTCTCTCTCTCACTCACAGCTTCTCTTTTGCTTTCTCTCTCTCACTCACAGCTTCTCTTTCTCTCTCTCTCTCTCACTCACAGCGTCTCTTTCTCTCTCTCTCTCACTCACAGCTTCTCTTTCTCTCTCTCTCATTCACAGCTACTCTCTCTCTCTCTCACAGCTTCTCTCTCTCTCACTCACAGCTTCTCTTTCTCTCTCTCTCTTGCTCACTCACAGGTTCTATTTCTCTCTCTGTCTCCCTCACTCAAAGCTTCTCTTTCTCTCTCTCTCTCTCACTCACAGCTTCTCTTTTGCTTTCTCTCTCTCACTCACAGCTTCTCTTTCTCTCTCTCTCTCTCACTCATAGCTTCTCTTTCTCTCTCTCTCTCTCAGTCACAGCTTCTCTTTCTCTCACTCACAGCTCTTTCTCTCTCTCTCTCACTCACTCACAGCTTCTCTTTCTCTCTCTCTCACTCACAGCTTCTCTTTCTCTCTCTCTCTCACTCACATCTTCTATTTCTCTCTCTCTCACAGCTTCTCTTTCTCTCTATCTCTCTCACTCACAGCTTCTCTTTTCTCTCTCTCTCACTCACTCACAGCTTCTCTCTCTCTCTCTTACTCTCTCACTCACAGCTTCTCTTTCTCTCTCACTCACAGCTTTTCTTTCTCTCTCTCTCTCTCACTCACTCACACTTCTCTTTCTCTCTCTGTCTCTCTCACACAGCTTCTTTTTCTCTCTCTCTCACTAACTCACAGCTTCTCTTTCTCTCTCTCTCACTCACTCACAGCTTCTCTTTCTCTCTCTCTCCCTCACAGCTTCTCTTTCTCTCTCTCTCTCTCTCACTCACAGCTTCTCTTTCTCTTTCTCTCTCTGACTCACAGCTTCTCTTTCTCTCTCTCTCTCACACACAGCTTCTCTTTCTTTCTCTCTCTCTCTCACTCACAGCTTCTCTTTCTCTCTCTCTCATTCACAGCTACTCTTTCTCTCTCACACACACAGCTTCTCTCTCTCTCACTCACAGCTTCTCTTTCTCTCTCTCTCTTGCTCACTCACAGGTTCTATTTCCCTCTCTGTCTCCCTCACTCAAAGCTTCTCTTTCTCTCTCTCTCTCTCACTCACAGCTTCTCTTTTGCGCGCTCTCTCTCACTCACAGCTTCTCTTTCTCTCTCTCTCTCTCACTCACAGCGTCTCTTTCTCTCTCTCTCTCACTCACAGCTTCTCTTTCTCTCTCTCTCATTCACAGCTACTCTCTCTCTCTCACACAGCTTCTCTCTCTCTCACTCACAGCTTCTCTTTCTCTCTCTCTCTTGCTCACTCACAGGTTCTATTTCTCTCTCTGTCTCCCTCACTCAAAGCTTCTCTTTCTCTCTCTCTCTCTCACTCACAGCTTCTCTTTCGCTTTCTCTCTCTCACTCACAGCTTCTCTTTCTCTCTCTCTCTCACTCATAGCTTCTCTTTCTCTCTCTCTCTCTCAGTCACAGCTTCTCTTTCTCTCACTCACAGCTCTTTCTCTCTCTCTCTCACTCACTCACAGCTTCTCTTTCTCTCTCTCTCACTCACAGCTTCTCTTTCTCTCTCTCTCTCACTCACATCTTCTATTTCTCTCTCTCTCACAGCTTCTCTTTCTCTCTATCTCTCTCACTCACAGCTTCTCTTTTCTCTCTCTCTCACTCACTCACAGCTTCTCTCTCTCTCTAACTCTCTCACTCACAGCTTCTCTTTCTCTCTCACTCACAGCTTTTCTTTCTCTCTCTCTCTCACTCACTCACGCTTCTCTTTCTCTCTCTGTCTCTCTCACACAGCTTCTTTTTCTCTCTCTCTCACTAACTCACAGCTTCTCTTTCTCTCTCTCTCACTCACTCACAGCTTCTCTTTCTCTCTCTCTCCCTCACAGCTTCTCTTTCTCTCTCTCTCTCTCTCACTCACAGCTTCTCTTTCTCTTTCTCTCTCTGACTCACAGCTTCTCTTTCTCTCTCTCTCTCACTCACAGCTTCTCTTTCTTTCTCTCTCTCTCTCACTCACAGCTTCTCTTTCTCTCTCTCTCATTCACAGCTACTCTTTCTCTCTCTCACACACAGCTTCTCTCTCTCTCTCACTCACAGCTTCGCTTTCTCTCTCTCTCTTGCTCACTCACAGGTTCTATTTTACTCTCTGTCTCCCGCGCTCAAAGCTTCTCTTTCTCTCTCTCTCTCACACACAGCTTCTCTTTCGCTTTCTCTCTCTCACTCACAGCTTCTCTTTCTCTCTCTCTCTCTCACTCACAGCTTCTCTTTCTCTCTCTCTCTCTCTCTCACACACAGCTTCTCTTTCTTTCTCACTCACAACTTCTCTTTCTCTCTCTCACTCACTCAATCACTCACTCACAGCTTCTCTTTCTCTCTCTCTCCACACAGCTTCTCTTTATCTCTCTCTCTCTCTAACAGTTTCTATTTCTCTCTCTCTCTCTCTCACAGCTTCTTTCTCTCTCTCTCACTCACAGTATCTCTTTCTCTCTCTCTGTCACTCACTCACTCCTTCACTTTCTCTATCTCTCTCACTCACAGCTTCTCTTTCTCTCTCTCTCTTGCTCACTCACAGGTTCTATTTCTCTCTCTATCTCCCTCACTCACAGCTTCTCTTTCTCTCTCTCTCTCACTCACAGCTACTCTTTTGCTTTCTCTCTCTCACTCACAGCTTCTCTTTCTCTCTCTCTCACTCACAGCTTCTCTTTCTCTCTCTCTCTCTCACTCACAGCTTCTCTTTCTCTCCCTCTCTCATTCACAGCTACTCTTTCTCTCTCTCTCTCACTCACAGATTCTCTTTCTCTCTCTCTCTCACTCATATCTGTTTCACTCTCACACACACAGCTTCTCTTTCTCTCTATCTCTCTCACTCACAGCTTCGCTTTTCTCTCTCTCTCTCACTCACAGCTTCTCTTTCTCTCTCTCTCACTCACAGCTTCTCTTTCTCTCTCTCACTCACAGCTTCTCTTTCTCTTTCTCTCTCTCACTCACAGCTTCTCTTTCTTTCTCTCCCTCCCTCACTCACTCACTCACAGCTTCTCTTTCTCTCTCTGTCTCTCTCACTCACTGCTTCTCTTTTTCTCTGTCTCATTGACTCACAGCTTCTCTCTCTCTCTCACTCACTCACTGCTTCTCTTTCTCTCTTTCTCTCACTCACTCACAGCTTCTCTTTTTCTCTCTCACTCACTAACTCACTCACAGGTTCTATTTCTCTCTCACACACACAGCTTCTCTTTCTCTCTATCTTTCTCACTCACAGCTTCTCTTTTCTCTCTCTCTCTCATTCACAGCTACTCTTTCACTCTCTCACTCACTCACAGCTTCTCTTTCTCTCTCTGTCTCTCTCACTCACTGCTTCTCTTTCTCTCTCTCTCACTCACTCACAGCTTCTCTCTCTCTCTCTCACTCACTGCATCTCTTTCTCTCTCTCTCTCACTCACAGCTTCTCTCTCTCTGTCTCTCTCATTCACAGCTTCTCTTTCTCTCTCTCACTCACAGCTTCTCTTTCACTCTCTCTCTCACACACAGCTTCTCTTTCTCTCTCTCTCTCTAACTCACTCACAACTTCTGTTTCTCTCTGTCTCTCACTCACAGCTTCAATTTCTCTCTCTCTCACTAACTCATAGCTTCTCATTCTCTCTCTCTCACACACAGCTTCTCTTTCTCTCTCTCTCTAACTCTCTCACTCACAGCTTCTCTTTCTCTCTCACTCACAGCTTTTCTTTCTCTCTCTCTCTCACTCACTCACGCTTCTCTTTCTCTCTCTGTCTCTCTCACACAGCTTCTTTTTCTCTCTCTCTCACTAACTCACAGCTTCTCTTTCTCTCTCTCACTCACTCACAGCTTATCTTTCTCTCTCTATCTCTCTAACACACAGCTTCTCTTTCTCTCTCTCTCACTCACTCACAGCTTCTCTCTCTGTCTCTCTCACTCACTGCTTCTATTTCTCTCTCTCTCACTCTCACAGCTACTCTTTCTCTCTCTCACACAAAGCTTTTCTCTCTTTCTCTCTCTCAGTCACTCACAGCTTCTCTTTATCTCTCTCTCTCACTCACTCACATCTTCTATTTCTCTCTCTCTCTCTCAGCTTCTCTTTCTCTCTATCTCTCTGACTCACAGGTTCTATTTCGCTCTCTGTCTCCCTCACTCACAGCTTCTCTCTCTATCTCTCTCACTCACAGCTTCTCTTTCTCATTCTCTCTCTCACTCACAGCTTCTCTTTCTCTCTCTGTCTCTCTCCCTCACAGCTTCTCTTTCTCTCTCTCTCTCTAACAGCTTCTATTGGTCTCTCTCTCTCTCACTCACAGTTTCTCTCTCTCTCTCACTCACAGCTTCTCTTTCTCTCTCATTCACAGCTTCTCTTTCTCTCTCTCTCACTCACTCACCGCTTCTCTTTTGCTCTCTCCCTCACAGCTTCTCTTTCTATCTCTCTCACAGCTTCTCTTTCTTTCTCACTCACAAATTCTCTTTCTCTCTCTCACTCACTCACTCACTCACTCACAGCTTCTCTTTCTCTCTCTCTCCACACAGCTTCTCTTTCTCTTTCTCTCTCTCTAACAGTTTCTCTTTCTCTCTCTCTCTCTCTCACTCACAGCTTCGCTTTCCCTCTCTCTCACTCATTCACCGCTTCTCTTTCACTCTCTCACTCATAGCTTCTCTTTCTCTCTCACAGCTTCTTTCTCTCTCTCTCACTCACAGTATCTCTTTCTCTCGCTCTCTCACTCACTCAAACCTTCAATTTCTCTATCTCTCTCACTCATAGCTTCTCTTTCTCTCTCTCACTCACAGCTTCTCTCTCTCGCTCTCTCACTCAAGCTTCTCTTTCTCTCTCTCTCTTGCTCACTCACAGGTTCTATTTCTCTCTCTGTCTCCATCACTCACAGCTTCTCTTTCTCTCTCTCTCTCTCACTCACAGCTTCTCTTTTGCTTTCTCTCTCTCACTCACAGCTTCTCTTTCTCTCTCTCTCACTCACTCACAGCTTCTCTTTCTCTCTCTCTCATTCACAGCTACTCTCTCTCTCTCACACACAGCTTCTCTCTCTCTCACTCACAGCTTCTCTTTCTCTCTCTCTCTTGCTCACTCACAGGTTCTATTTCTCTCTCTGTCTCCCTCACTCAAAGCTTCTCTTTCTCTCTCTCTCTCTCACTCACAGCTTCTCTTTCGCTTTCTCTCTCTCACTCACAGCTTCTCTCTCTCTCTCTCTCTCACTCACAGCTCTTTCTCTCTCTCTCTCACTCACTCACAGCTTCTCTTTCTCTCTCTCTCTCACTCACAGCTTCTCTTTCTCTCTCTCTCTCACTCACATCTTCTATTTCTCTCTCTCTCTCACAGCTTCTCTTTCTCTCTATCTCTCTCACTCACAGCTTCTCTTTTCTCTCTCTCTCACTCTCTCACAGCTTCTCTCTCTCTCTCTAACTCTCTCACTCACAGCTTCTCTTTCTCTCTCACTCACAGCTTTTCTTTCTCTCTCTGTCTCTCTCACAGCTTCTTTTTCTCTCTCTCTCACTAACTCATAGCTTCTCTTTCTCTCTCTCTCACTCACTCACAGCTTCTCTTTCTCTCTCTCTCCCTCACAGCTTCTCTTTCTCTCTCTCTCTCTCTCTCTCACTCACAGCTTCTCTCTCTCTCTCTAACTCTCTCACTCACAGCTTCTCTTTCTCTCTCACTCACAGCTTTTTTTTCTTTCTCTCTCTGTCTCTCTCACAGCTTCTTTTTCTCTCTCTCTCACTAACTCATAGCTTCTCTTTCTCTCTCTCTCACTCACTCACAGCTTCTCTTTCTCTCTCTCTCCCTCACAGCTTCTCTTTCTCTCTCTCTCTCTCTCTCTCACTCACAGCTTCTCTTTCTCTTTCTCTCTCTGACTCACAGCTTCTCTTTCTCTCTCTCTCTCTCACTCACAGCTTCTCTTTCTTTCTCTCTCTCTCTCACTCACAGCTTCTCTTTCTCTCTCTCTCATTCACAGCTACTCTTTCTCTCTCTCACACACAGCTTCTCTCTCTCTCTCACTCACAGCTTCGCTTTCTCTCTCTCTCTTGCTCACTCACAGGTTCTATTTTACTCTCTGTCTCCCGCACTCAAAGCTTCTCTTTCTCTCTCTCTCTCACACACAGCTTCTCTTTCGCTTTCTCTCTCTCACTCACAGCTTCTCTTTCTCTCTCTCTCTCACTCACAGCTTCGCTTTCCCTCTCTCTCACTCATTCACCGCTTCTCTTTCACTCTCTCACTCATAGCTTCTCTTTCTCTCTCACAGCTTCTTTCTCTCTCTCTCACTCACAGTATCTCTTTCTCTCGCTCTCTCACTCACTCAAACCTTCAATTTCTCTATCTCTCTCACTCATAGCTTCTCTTTCTCTCTCACTCACAGCTTCTCTCTCTCGCTCTCTCACTCAAGCTTCTCTTTCTCTCTCTCTCTTGCTCACTCACAGGTTCTATTTCTCTCTCTGTCTCCATCACTCACAGCTTCTCTTTCTCTCTCTCTCTCTCACTCACAGCTTCTCTTTTGCTTTCTCTCTCTCACTCACAGCTTCTCTTTCTCTCTCTCTCTCTCACTCACAGCGTCTCTTTCTCTCTCTCACTCACTCACAGCTTCTCTTTCTCTCTCTCTCATTCACAGCTACTCTCTCTCTCTCACACACAGCTTCTCTCTCTCTCACTCACAGCTTCTCTTTCTCTCTCTCTCTTGCTCACTCACAGGTTCTATTTCTCTCTCTGTCTCCCTCACTCAAAGCTTCTCTTTCTCTCTCTCTCTCTCACTCACAGCTTCTCTTTCGCTTTCTCTCTCTCACTCACAGCTTCTCTTTCTCTCTCTCTCACTCACAGCTCTTTCTCTCTCTCTCTCACTCACTCACAGCTTCTCTTTCTCTCTCTCTCTCACTCACAGCTTCTCTTTCTCTCTCTCTCTCACTCACATCTTCTATTTCTCTCTCTCTCTCACAGCTTCTCTTTCTTTCTCTCTATCTCTCTCACTCACAGCTTCTCTTTTCTCTCTCTCTCACTCTCTCACAGCTTCTCTCTCTCTCTAACTCTCTCACTCACAGCTTCTCTTTCTCTCTCACTCACAGCTTTTCTTTCTCTCTCTGTCTCTCTCACAGCTTCTTTTTCTCTCTCTCTCACTAACTCATAGCTTCTCTTTCTCTCTCTCTCACTCACTCACAGCTTCTCTTTCTCTCTCTCTCCCTCACAGCTTCTCTTTCTCTCTCTCTCTCTCTCACTCACAGCTTCTCTTTCTCTTTCTCTCTCTGACTCACAGCTTCTCTTTCTCTCTCTCTCTCTCACTCACAGCTTCTCTTTCTTTCTCTCTCTCTCTCACTCACAGCTTCTCTTTCTCTCTCTCTCATTCACAGCTACTCTTTCTCTCTCTCACACACAGCTTCTCTCTCTCTCTCACTCACAGCTTCGCTTTCTCTCTCTCTCTTGCTCACTCACAGGTTCTATTTTACTCTCTGTCTCCCGCACTCAAAGCTTCTCTTTCTCTCTCTCTCTCACACACAGCTTCTCTTTCGCTTTCTCTCTCACACTCACAGCTTCTCTTTCTCTCTCTCTCTCACTCACAGCTTCTCTTTCTCTCTCTCTCTCTCTCTCACTCACAGCTTCTCTCTCTCACAGCTTCTCTTTCTCTCTCTCTCTCACTCACAGCTTCTCTTTCTCTCTCTCTCTCTCCCTCACAGCTTCGCTTTCTCTCTCTCTCTCTCTCACTCACATCTTCTATTTCTCTCTCTCTCCCTCACAGCTTCTCTTTCTCTCTCTCTCTCACTCACAGCTTCTCTTTCTCTTTCTCTCTCTCACTCACAGCTTCTCTTTCTTTCTCTCCCTCACTCACTAACTCACAGCTTCTCTTTCTCTCTCTGTCTCTCACACTCACTGCTTCTCTTTCTCTCTGTCTCACTGACTCACAGCTTCTCTCTCTCTCTCTCACTCACAGCTTCTCTTTCTCTCTTTCTGTCACTCACTCACAACTTCTTTTTCTCTCTGTCTCTCACTCACAGCTTCAATTTCTCTCTCACACACTAACTCACAGCTTCTCCTTCTCTCTCTCACTCACTCACAGCTTCTCTCTCTCTCTCTCACACAGCTTCTCATTCTCTCTCTCTCTCTCACTCACATACAGCTTCTCTTTCTCTCTCTCTCTAACTCTCTCACTCACAGCTTCTCTTTCTCTCTCTCTCTCACTCACAGCTTCTCTTTCTCTCTCTCTCTCACTCACTCACAGCTTCTCTCTCTCTGTCTCTCTCACTCACGGCTTCTATTTCTCTCTCTATCACTAACTCACAGCTTCTTTTTCTCTCTCTCTCTCTCACAGCTTCTCTCTCTCTCTCTCACACAGCTTCTCATTCTCTCTCTCTCTCTCACTCACATACAGCTTCTCTTTCTCTCTCTCTCTAACTCTCTCACTCACAGCTTCTCTTTCTCTCTCTCTCACTAACTCACAGCTTCTTTTTCTCTAACTCTCACTCACTCACAGCTTCTCTCTCTCTCTCTCTCTCACTCACAGCTTCTCTTTCTCTCTCTCTCTCACTCACTCACAGCTTCTCTCTCTCTGTCTCTCTCACTCACGGCTTCTATTTCTCTCTCTATCACTAACTCACAGCTTCTTTTTCTCTCTCTCTCTCTCACAGCTTCTCTCTCTCTCTCTCACACAGCTTCTCATTCTCTCTCTCTCTCTCACTCACATACAGCTTCTCTTTCTCTCTCTCTCTAACTCTCTCACTCACAGCTTCTCTTTCTCTCTCTCTCACTAACTCACAGCTTCTTTTTCTCTAACTCTCACTCACTCACAGCTTCTCTCTCTCTCTCTCTCACTCACAGCTTCTCTTTCTCTCTCTCTCTCACTCACTCACAGCTTCTCTCTCTCTGTCTCTCTCACTCACGGCTTCTATTTCTCTCTCTATCACTAACTCACAGCTTCTTTTTCTCTCTCTCTCTCTCACAGCTTTTCTCTCTCTCTCTCACTCACTCACAGCTTCTCTTTCTCTCTCTCTCTCACTCACAGCTTCTCTTTCTCTCTCTCTCACTCACATCTTCTATTTCTCTCTCTCTCACACAGCTTCTCTTTCTCTCTATCTCTCTCACTCACAGCTTCTCTTTTCTCTCTCTCTCACTCTCTCACAGCTTCTCTCTCTCTCTCTAACTCTCTCACTCACAGCTTCTCTTTCTCTCTCACTCACAGCTTTTCTTTCTCTCTCTGTCTCTCTCACAGCTTCTTTTTCTCTCTCTCTCACTAACTCATAGCTTCTCTTTCTCTCTCTCTCACTCACTCACAGCTTCTCTTTCTCTCTCTCCCTCACAGCTTCTCTCTCTCTCTCTCTCTCTCTCTCTCACTCACAGCTTCTCTTTCTCTTTCTCTCTCTGACTCACAGCTTCTCTTTCTCTCTCTCTCTCTCACTCACAGCTTCTCTTTCTTTCTCTCTCTCTCTCACTCACAGCTTCTCTTTCTCTCTCTCTCATTCACAGCTACTCTTTCTCTCTCTCACACACAGCTTCTCTCTCTCTCTCACTCACAGCTTCGCTTTCTCTCTCTCTCTTGCTCACTCACAGGTTCTATTTTACTCTCTGTCTCCCGCACTCAAAGCTTCTCTTTCTCTCTCTCTCTCACACACAGCTTCTCTTTCGCTTTCTCTCTCTCACTCACAGCTTCTCTTTCTCTCTCTCTCTCACTCACAGCTTCGCTTTCCCTCTCTCTCACTCATTCACCGCTTCTCTTTCACTCTCTCACTCATAGCTTCTCTTTCTCTCTCACAGCTTCTTTCTCTCTCTCTCACTCACAGTATCTCTTTCTCTCGCTCTCTCACTCACTCAAACCTTCAATTTCTCTATCTCTCTCACTCATAGCTTCTCTTTCTCTCTCTCACTCACAGCTTCTCTCTCTCGCTCTCTCACTCAAGCTTCTCTTTCTCTCTCTCTCTTGCTCACTCACAGGTTCTATTTCTCTCTCTGTCTCCATCACTCACAGCTTCTCTTTCTCTCTCTCTCTCTCACTCACAGCTTCTCTTTTGCTTTCTCTCTCTCACTCACAGCTTCTCTTTCTCTCTCTCTCTCTCACTCACAGCGTCTCTTTCTCTCTCTCACTCACTCACAGCTTCTCTTTCTCTCTCTCTCATTCACAGCTACTCTCTCTCTCTCTCACACAGCTTCTCTCTCTCTCACTCACAGCTTCTCTTTCTCTCTCTCACTTGCTCACTCACAGGTTCTATTTCTCTCTCTGTCTCCCTCACTCAAAGCTTCTCTTTCTCTCTCTCTCTCTCACTCACAGCTTCTCTTTCGCTTTCTCTCTCTCACTCACAGCTTCTCTTTCTCTCTCTCTCACACACAGCTTCTCTTTCGCTTTCTCTCTCTCACTCACAGCTTCTCTTTCTCTCTCTCTCTCTCACTCACAGCTTCTCTTTCTCTCTCTCTCTCTCTCACACACAGCTTCTCTTTCTTTCTCACTCACAACTTCTCTTTCTCTCTCTCACTCACTCAATCACTCACTCACAGCTTCTCTTTCTCTCTCTCTCCACACAGCTTCTCTTTATCTCTCTCTCTCTCTAACAGTTTCTATTTCTCTCTCTCTCTCTCACAGCTTCTTTCTCTCTCTCTCACTCACAGTATCTCTTTCTCTCTCTCTGTCACTCACTCACTCCTTCACTTTCTCTATCTCTCTCACTCACAGCTTCTCTTTCTCTCTCTCTCTTGCTCACTCACAGGTTCTATTTCTCTCTCTGTCTCCCTCACTCACAGCTTCTCTTTCTCTCTCTCTCTCTCACTCACAGCTACTCTTTTGCTTTCTCTCTCTCACTCACAGCTTCTCTTTCTCTCTCTCTCACTCACAGCTTCTCTTTCTCTCTCTCTCTCTCACTCACAGCTTCTCTTTCTCTCCCTCTCTCATTCACAGCTACTCTTTCTCTCTCTCTCTCACTCACAGATTCTCTTTCTCTCTCTCTCTCACTCATATCTGTTTCACTCTCTCACACACAGCTTCTCTTTCTCTCTATCTCTCTCACTCACAGCTTCGCTTTTCTCTCTCTCTCTCACTCACAGCTTCTCTTTCTCTCTCTCTCACTCACAGCTTCTCTTTCTCTCTCTCACTCACAGCTTCTCTTTCTCTTTCTCTCTCTCACTCACAGCTTCTCTTTCTTTCTCTCCCTCCCTCACTCACTCACTCACAGCTTCTCTTTCTCTCTCTGTCTCTCTCACTCACTGCTTCTCTTTTTCTCTGTCTCATTGACTCACAGCTTCTCTCTCTCTCTCACTCACTCACTGCTTCTCTTTCTCTCTTTCTCTCACTCACTCACAGCTTCTCTTTTTCTCTCTCACTCACTAACTCACTCACAGGTTCTATTTCTCTCTCTCACACACAGCTTCTCTTTCTCTCTATCTTTCTCACTCACAGCTTCTCTTTTCTCTCTCTCTCTCATTCACAGCTACTCTTTCACTCTCTCACTCACTCACAGCTTCTCTTTCTCTCTCTGTCTCTCTCACTCACTGCTTCTCTTTCTCTCTCTCTCACTCACTCACAGCTTCTCTCTCTCTCTCTCACTCACTGCATCTCTTTCTCTCTCTCTCTCACTCACAGCTTCTCTCTCTCTGTCTCTCTCATTCACAGCTTCTCTTTCTCTCTCTCACTCACAGCTTCTCTTTCACTCTCTCTCTCACACACAGCTTCTCTTTCTCTCTCTCTCTCTAACTCACTCACAACTTCTGTTTCTCTCTGTCTCTCACTCACAGCTTCAATTTCTCTCTCTCTCACTAACTCATAGCTTCTCATTCTCTCTCTCTCACACACAGCTTCTCTTTCTCTCTCTCTCTAACTCTCTCACTCACAGCTTCTCTTTCTCTCTCACTCACAGCTTTTCTTTCTCTCTCTCTCTCACTCACTCACGCTTCTCTTTCTCTCTCTGTCTCTCTCACACAGCTTCTTTTTCTCTCTCTCTCACTAACTCACAGCTTCTCTTTCTCTCTCTCACTCACTCACAGCTTATCTTTCTCTCTCTATCTCTCTAACACACAGCTTCTCTTTCTCTCTCTCTCACTCACTCACAGCTTCTCTCTCTGTCTCTCTCACTCACTGCTTCTATTTCTCTCTCTCTCACTCTCACAGCTACTCTTTCTCTCTCTCACACAAAGCTTTTCTCTCTTTCTCTCTCTCAGTCACTCACAGCTTCTCTTTATCTCTCTCTCTCACTCACTCACATCTTCTATTTCTCTCTCTCTCTCTCAGCTTCTCTTTCTCTCTATCTCTCTGACTCACAGGTTCTATTTCGCTCTCTGTCTCCCTCACTCACAGCTTCTCTCTCTATCTCTCTCACTCACAGCTTCTCTTTCTCATTCTCTCTCTCACTCACAGCTTCTCTTTCTCTCTCTGTCTCTCTCCCTCACAGCTTCTCTTTCTCTCTCTCTCTCTAACAGCTTCTATTGGTCTCTCTCTCTCTCACTCACAGTTTCTCTCTCTCTCTCACTCACAGCTTCTCTTTCTCTCTCATTCACAGCTTCTCTTTCTCTCTCTCTCACTCACTCACCGCTTCTCTTTTGCTCTCTCCCTCACAGCTTCTCTTTCTATCTCTCTCACAGCTTCTCTTTCTTTCTCACTCACAAATTCTCTTTCTCTCTCTCACTCACTCACTCACTCACTCACAGCTTCTCTTTCTCTCTCTCTCCACACAGCTTCTCTTTCTCTTTCTCTCTCTCTAACAGTTTCTCTTTCTCTCTCTCTCTCTCTCACTCACAGCTTCGCTTTCCCTCTCTCTCACTCATTCACCGCTTCTCTTTCACTCTCTCACTCATAGCTTCTCTTTCTCTCTCACAGCTTCTTTCTCTCTCTCTCACTCACAGTATCTCTTTCTCTCGCTCTCTCACTCACTCAAACCTTCAATTTCTCTATCTCTCTCACTCATAGCTTCTCTTTCTCTCTCTCACTCACAGCTTCTCTCTCTCGCTCTCTCACTCAAGCTTCTCTTTCTCTCTCTCTCTTGCTCACTCACAGGTTCTATTTCTCTCTCTGTCTCCATCACTCACAGCTTCTCTTTCTCTCTCTCTCTCTCACTCACAGCTTCTCTTTTGCTTTCTCTCTCTCACTCACAGCTTCTCTTTCTCTCTCTCTCTCTCACTCACAGCGTCTCTTTCTCTCTCTCACTCACTCACAGCTTCTCTTTCTCTCTCTCTCATTCACAGCTACTCTCTCTCTCTCACACACAGCTTCTCTCTCTCTCACTCACAGCTTCTCTTTCTCTCTCTCTCTTGCTCACTCACAGGTTCTATTTCTCTCTCTGTCTCCCTCACTCAAAGCTTCTCTTTCTCTCTCTCTCTCTCACTCACAGCTTCTCTTTCGCTTTCTCTCTCTCACTCACAGCTTCTCTCTCTCTCTCTCTCTCACTCACAGCTCTTTCTCTCTCTCTCTCACTCACTCACAGCTTCTCTTTCTCTCTCTCTCTCACTCACAGCTTCTCTTTCTCTCTCTCTCTCACTCACATCTTCTATTTCTCTCTCTCTCTCACAGCTTCTCTTTCTCTCTATCTCTCTCACTCACAGCTTCTCTTTTCTCTCTCTCTCACTCTCTCACAGCTTCTCTCTCTCTCTCTAACTCTCTCACTCACAGCTTCTCTTTCTCTCTCACTCACAGCTTTTCTTTCTCTCTCTGTCTCTCTCACAGCTTCTTTTTCTCTCTCTCTCACTAACTCATAGCTTCTCTTTCTCTCTCTCTCACTCACTCACAGCTTCTCTTTCTCTCTCTCTCCCTCACAGCTTCTCTTTCTCTCTCTCTCTCTCTCTCTCACTCACAGCTTCTCTCTCTCTCTCTAACTCTCTCACTCACAGCTTCTCTTTCTCTCTCACTCACAGCTTTTCTTTCTCTCTCTGTCTCTCTCACAGCTTCTTTTTCTCTCTCTCTCACTAACTCATAGCTTCTCTTTCTCTCTCTCTCACTCACTCACAGCTTCTCTTTCTCTCTCTCTCCCTCACAGCTTCTCTTTCTCTCTCTCTCTCTCTCTCTCACTCACAGCTTCTCTTTCTCTTTCTCTCTCTGACTCACAGCTTCTCTTTCTCTCTCTCTCTCTCACTCACAGCTTCTCTTTCTTTCTCTCTCTCTCTCACTCACAGCTTCTCTTTCTCTCTCTCTCATTCACAGCTACTCTTTCTCTCTCTCACACACAGCTTCTCTCTCTCTCTCACTCACAGCTTCGCTTTCTCTCTCTCTCTTGCTCACTCACAGGTTCTATTTTACTCTCTGTCTCCCGCACTCAAAGCTTCTCTTTCTCTCTCTCTCTCACACACAGCTTCTCTTTCGCTTTCTCTCTCTCACTCACAGCTTCTCTTTCTCTCTCTCTCTCACTCACAGCTTCGCTTTCCCTCTCTCTCACTCATTCACCGCTTCTCTTTCACTCTCTCACTCATAGCTTCTCTTTCTCTCTCACAGCTTCTTTCTCTCTCTCTCACTCACAGTATCTCTTTCTCTCGCTCTCTCACTCACTCAAACCTTCAATTTCTCTATCTCTCTCACTCATAGCTTCTCTTTCTCTCTCTCACTCACAGCTTCTCTCTCTCGCTCTCTCACTCAAGCTTCTCTTTCTCTCTCTCTCTTGCTCACTCACAGGTTCTATTTCTCTCTCTGTCTCCATCACTCACAGCTTCTCTTTCTCTCTCTCTCTCTCACTCACAGCTTCTCTTTTGCTTTCTCTCTCTCACTCACAGCTTCTCTTTCTCTCTCTCTCTCTCACTCACAGCGTCTCTTTCTCTCTCTCACTCACTCACAGCTTCTCTTTCTCTCTCTCTCATTCACAGCTACTCTCTCTCTCTCACACACAGCTTCTCTCTCTCTCACTCACAGCTTCTCTTTCTCTCTCTCTCTTGCTCACTCACAGGTTCTATTTCTCTCTCTGTCTCCCTCACTCAAAGCTTCTCTTTCTCTCTCTCTCTCTCTCACTCACAGCTTCTCTTTCGCTTTCTCTCTCTCACTCACAGCTTCTCTTTCTCTCTCTCTCACTCACAGCTCTTTCTCTCTCTCTCTCACTCACTCACAGCTTCTCTTTCTCTCTCTCTCTCACTCACAGCTTCTCTTTCTCTCTCTCTCTCACTCACATCTTCTATTTCTCTCTCTCTCTCACAGCTTCTCTTTCTTTCTCTCTATCTCTCTCACTCACAGCTTCTCTTTTCTCTCTCTCTCACTCTCTCACAGCTTCTCTCTCTCTAACTCTCTCACTCACAGCTTCTCTTTCTCTCTCACTCACAGCTTTTCTTTCTCTCTCTGTCTCTCTCACAGCTTCTTTTTCTCTCTCTCTCACTAACTCATAGCTTCTCTTTCTCTCTCTCTCACTCACTCACAGCTTCTCTTTCTCTCTCTCTCCCTCACAGCTTCTCTTTCTCTCTCTCTCTCTCTCACTCACAGCTTCTCTTTCTCTTTCTCTCTCTGACTCACAGCTTCTCTTTCTCTCTCTCTCTCTCACTCACAGCTTCTCTTTCTTTCTCTCTCTCTCTCACTCACAGCTTCTCTTTCTCTCTCTCTCATTCACAGCTACTCTTTCTCTCTCTCACACACAGCTTCTCTCTCTCTCTCACTCACAGCTTCGCTTTCTCTCTCTCTCTTGCTCACTCACAGGTTCTATTTTACTCTCTGTCTCCCGCACTCAAAGCTTCTCTTTCTCTCTCTCTCTCACACACAGCTTCTCTTTCGCTTTCTCTCTCACACTCACAGCTTCTCTTTCTCTCTCTCTCTCACTCACAGCTTCTCTTTCTCTCTCTCTCTCTCTCTCACTCACAGCTTCTCTCTCTCACAGCTTCTCTTTCTCTCTCTCTCTCACTCACAGCTTCTCTTTCTCTCTCTCTCTCTCCCTCACAGCTTCGCTTTCTCTCTCTCTCTCTCTCACTCACATCTTCTATTTCTCTCTCTCTCCCTCACAGCTTCTCTTTCTCTCTCTCTCTCACTCACAGCTTCTCTTTCTCTTTCTCTCTCTCACTCACAGCTTCTCTTTCTTTCTCTCCCTCACTCACTAACTCACAGCTTCTCTTTCTCTCTCTGTCTCTCACACTCACTGCTTCTCTTTCTCTCTGTCTCACTGACTCACAGCTTCTCTCTCTCTCTCTCACTCACAGCTTCTCTTTCTCTCTTTCTGTCACTCACTCACAACTTCTTTTTCTCTCTGTCTCTCACTCACAGCTTCAATTTCTCTCTCACACACTAACTCACAGCTTCTCCTTCTCTCTCTCACTCACTCACAGCTTCTCTCTCTCTCTCACACACAGCTTCTCATTCTCTCTCTCTCTCTCACTCACATACAGCTTCTCTTTCTCTCTCTCTCTAACTCTCTCACTCACAGCTTCTCTTTCTCTCTCTCTCTCACTCACAGCTTCTCTTTCTCTCTCTCTCTCACTCACTCACAGCTTCTCTCTCTCTGTCTCTCTCACTCACGGCTTCTATTTCTCTCTCTATCACTAACTCACAGCTTCTTTTTCTCTCTCTCTCTCTCACAGCTTCTCTCTCTCTCTCTCACACAGCTTCTCATTCTCTCTCTCTCTCTCACTCACATACAGCTTCTCTTTCTCTCTCTCTCTAACTCTCTCACTCACAGCTTCTCTTTCTCTCTCTCTCACTAACTCACAGCTTCTTTTTCTCTAACTCTCACTCACTCACAGCTTCTCTCTCTCTCTCTCTCTCACTCACAGCTTCTCTTTCTCTCTCTCTCTCACTCACTCACAGCTTCTCTCTCTCTGTCTCTCTCACTCACGGCTTCTATTTCTCTCTCTATCACTAACTCACAGCTTCTTTTTCTCTCTCTCTCTCTCACAGCTTCTCTCTCTCTCTCTCACACAGCTTCTCATTCTCTCTCTCTCTCTCACTCACATACAGCTTCTCTTTCTCTCTCTCTCTAACTCTCTCACTCACAGCTTCTCTTTCTCTCTCTCTCACTAACTCACAGCTTCTTTTTCTCTAACTCTCACTCACTCACAGCTTCTCTCTCTCTCTCTCTCACTCACAGCTTCTCTTTCTCTCTCTCTCTCACTCACTCACAGCTTCTCTCTCTCTGTCTCTCTCACTCACGGCTTCTATTTCTCTCTCTATCACTAACTCACAGCTTCTTTTTCTCTCTCTCTCTCTCACAGCTTTTCTCTCTCTCTCTCACTCACTCACAGCTTCTCTTTCTCTCTCTCTCTCACTCACAGCTTCTCTTTCTCTCTCTCTCACTCACATCTTCTATTTCTCTCTCTCTCACACAGCTTCTCTTTCTCTCTATCTCTCTCACTCACAGCTTCTCTTTTCTCTCTCTCTCACTCTCTCACAGCTTCTCTCTCTCTCTCTAACTCTCTCACTCACAGCTTCTCTTTCTCTCTCACTCACAGCTTTTCTTTCTCTCTCTGTCTCTCTCACAGCTTCTTTTTCTCTCTCTCTCACTAACTCATAGCTTCTCTTTCTCTCTCTCTCACTCACTCACAGCTTCTCTTTCTCTCTCTCCCTCACAGCTTCTCTCTCTCTCTCTCTCTCTCTCTCACTCACAGCTTCTCTTTCTCTTTCTCTCTCTGACTCACAGCTTCTCTTTCTCTCTCTCTCTCTCACTCACAGCTTCTCTTTCTTTCTCTCTCTCTCTCACTCACAGCTTCTCTTTCTCTCTCTCTCATTCACAGCTACTCTTTCTCTCTCTCACACACAGCTTCTCTCTCTCTCTCACTCACAGCTTCGCTTTCTCTCTCTCTCTTGCTCACTCAAACCTTCAATTTCTCTATCTCTCTCACTCATAGCTTCTCTTTCTCTCTCTCACTCACAGCTTCTCTCTCTCGCTCTCTCACTCAAGCTTCTCTTTCTCTCTCTCTCTTGCTCACTCACAGGTTCTATTTCTCTCTCTGTCTCCATCACTCACAGCTTCTCTTTCTCTCTCTCTCTCTCACTCACAGCTTCTCTTTTGCTTTCTCTCTCTCACTCACAGCTTCTCTTTCTCTCTCTCTCTCTCACTCACAGCGTCTCTTTCTCTCTCTCACTCACTCACAGCTTCTCTTTCTCTCTCTCTCATTCACAGCTACTCTCTCTCTCTCACACACAGCTTCTCTCTCTCTCACTCACAGCTTCTCTTTCTCTCTCTCTCTTGCTCACTCACAGGTTCTATTTCTCTCTCTGTCTCCCTCACTCAAAGCTTCTCTTTCTCTCTCTCTCTCTCACTCACAGCTTCTCTTTCGCTTTCTCTCTCTCACTCACAGCTTCTCTCTCTCTCTCTCTCTCACTCACAGCTCTTTCTCTCTCTCTCTCACTCACTCACAGCTTCTCTTTCTCTCTCTCTCTCACTCACAGCTTCTCTTTCTCTCTCTCTCTCACTCACATCTTCTATTTCTCTCTCTCTCTCACAGCTTCTCTTTCTCTCTATCTCTCTCACTCACAGCTTCTCTTTTCTCTCTCTCTCACTCTCTCACAGCTTCTCTCTCTCTCTCTAACTCTCTCACTCACAGCTTCTCTTTCTCTCTCACTCACAGCTTTTCTTTCTCTCTCTGTCTCTCTCACAGCTTCTTTTTCTCTCTCTCTCACTAACTCATAGCTTCTCTTTCTCTCTCTCTCACTCACTCACAGCTTCTCTTTCTCTCTCTCTCCCTCACAGCTTCTCTTTCTCTCTCTCTCTCTCTCTCTCACTCACAGCTTCTCTCTCTCTCTCTAACTCTCTCACTCACAGCTTCTCTTTCTCTCTCACTCACAGCTTTTCTTTCTCTCTCTGTCTCTCTCACAGCTTCTTTTTCTCTCTCTCTCACTAACTCATAGCTTCTCTTTCTCTCTCTCTCACTCACTCACAGCTTCTCTTTCTCTCTCTCTCCCTCACAGCTTCTCTTTCTCTCTCTCTCTCTCTCTCTCAATCACAGCTTCTCTTTCTCTTTCTCTCTCTGACTCACAGCTTCTCTTTCTCTCTCTCTCTCTCACTCACAGCTTCTCTTTCTTTCTCTCTCTCTCTCACTCACAGCTTCTCTTTCTCTCTCTCTCATTCACAGCTACTCTTTCTCTCTCTCACACACAGCTTCTCTCTCTCTCTCACTCACAGCTTCGCTTTCTCTCTCTCTCTTGCTCACTCACAGGTTCTATTTTACTCTCTGTCTCCCGCACTCAAAGCTTCTCTTTCTCTCTCTCTCTCACACACAGCTTCTCTTTCGCTTTCTCTCTCTCACTCACAGCTTCTCTTTCTCTCTCTCTCTCACTCACAGCTTCGCTTTCCCTCTCTCTCACTCATTCACCGCTTCTCTTTCACTCTCTCACTCATAGCTTCTCTTTCTCTCTCACAGCTTCTTTCTCTCTCTCTCACTCACAGTATCTCTTTCTCTCGCTCTCTCACTCACTCAAACCTTCAATTTCTCTATCTCTCTCACTCATAGCTTCTCTTTCTCTCTCTCACTCACAGCTTCTCTCTCTCGCTCTCTCACTCAAGCTTCTCTTTCTCTCTCTCTCTTGCTCACTCACAGGTTCTATTTCTCTCTCTGTCTCCATCACTCACAGCTTCTCTTTCTCTCTCTCTCTCTCACTCACAGCTTCTCTTTTGCTTTCTCTCTCTCACTCACAGCTTCTCTTTCTCTCTCTCTCTCTCACTCACAGCGTCTCTTTCTCTCTCTCACTCACTCACAGCTTCTCTTTCTCTCTCTCTCATTCACAGCTACTCTCTCTCTCTCACACACAGCTTCTCTCTCTCTCACTCACAGCTTCTCTTTCTCTCTCTCTCTTGCTCACTCACAGGTTCTATTTCTCTCTCTGTCTCCCTCACTCAAAGCTTCTCTTTCTCTCTCTCTCTCTCTCACTCACAGCTTCTCTTTCGCTTTCTCTCTCTCACTCACAGCTTCTCTTTCTCTCTCTCTCACTCACAGCTCTTTCTCTCTCTCTCTCACTCACTCACAGCTTCTCTTTCTCTCTCTCTCTCACTCACAGCTTCTCTTTCTCTCTCTCTCTCACTCACATCTTCTATTTCTCTCTCTCTCTCACAGCTTCTCTTTCTTTCTCTCTATCTCTCTCACTCACAGCTTCTCTTTTCTCTCTCTCTCACTCTCTCACAGCTTCTCTCTCTCTCTAACTCTCTCACTCACAGCTTCTCTTTCTCTCTCACTCACAGCTTTTCTTTCTCTCTCTGTCTCTCTCACAGCTTCTTTTTCTCTCTCTCTCACTAACTCATAGCTTCTCTTTCTCTCTCTCTCACTCACTCACAGCTTCTCTTTCTCTCTCTCTCCCTCACAGCTTCTCTTTCTCTCTCTCTCTCTCTCACTCACAGCTTCTCTTTCTCTTTCTCTCTCTGACTCACAGCTTCTCTTTCTCTCTCTCTCTCTCACTCACAGCTTCTCTTTCTTTCTCTCTCTCTCTCACTCACAGCTTCTCTTTCTCTCTCTCTCATTCACAGCTACTCTTTCTCTCTCTCACACACAGCTTCTCTCTCTCTCTCACTCACAGCTTCGCTTTCTCTCTCTCTCTTGCTCACTCACAGGTTCTATTTTACTCTCTGTCTCCCGCACTCAAAGCTTCTCTTTCTCTCTCTCTCTCACACACAGCTTCTCTTTCGCTTTCTCTCTCACACTCACAGCTTCTCTTTCTCTCTCTCTCTCACTCACAGCTTCTCTTTCTCTCTCTCTCTCTCTCTCACTCACAGCTTCTCTCTCTCACAGCTTCTCTTTCTCTCTCTCTCTCACTCACAGCTTCTCTTTCTCTCTCTCTCTCTCCCTCACAGCTTCGCTTTCTCTCTCTCTCTCTCTCACTCACATCTTCTATTTCTCTCTCTCTCCCTCACAGCTTCTCTTTCTCTCTCTCTCTCACTCACAGCTTCTCTTTCTCTTTCTCTCTCTCACTCACAGCTTCTCTTTCTTTCTCTCCCTCACTCACTAACTCACAGCTTCTCTTTCTCTCTCTGTCTCTCACACTCACTGCTTCTCTTTCTCTCTGTCTCACTGACTCACAGCTTCTCTCTCTCTCTCTCACTCACAGCTTCTCTTTCTCTCTTTCTGTCACTCACTCACAACTTCTTTTTCTCTCTGTCTCTCACTCACAGCTTCAATTTCTCTCTCACACACTAACTCACAGCTTCTCCTTCTCTCTCTCACTCACTCACAGCTTCTCTCTCTCTCTCACACACAGCTTCTCATTCTCTCTCTCTCTCTCACTCACATACAGCTTCTCTTTCTCTCTCTCTCTAACTCTCTCACTCACAGCTTCTCTTTCTCTCTCTCTCTCACTCACAGCTTCTCTTTCTCTCTCTCTCTCACTCACTCACAGCTTCTCTCTCTCTGTCTCTCTCACTCACGGCTTCTATTTCTCTCTCTATCACTAACTCACAGCTTCTTTTTCTCTCTCTCTCTCTCACAGCTTCTCTCTCTCTCTCTCACACAGCTTCTCATTCTCTCTCTCTCTCTCACTCACATACAGCTTCTCTTTCTCTCTCTCTCTAACTCTCTCACTCACAGCTTCTCTTTCTCTCTCTCTCACTAACTCACAGCTTCTTTTTCTCTAACTCTCACTCACTCACAGCTTCTCTCTCTCTCTCTCTCTCACTCACAGCTTCTCTTTCTCTCTCTCTCTCACTCACTCACAGCTTCTCTCTCTCTGTCTCTCTCACTCACGGCTTCTATTTCTCTCTCTATCACTAACTCACAGCTTCTTTTTCTCTCTCTCTCTCTCACAGCTTCTCTCTCTCTCTCTCACACAGCTTCTCATTCTCTCTCTCTCTCTCACTCACATACAGCTTCTCTTTCTCTCTCTCTCTAACTCTCTCACTCACAGCTTCTCTTTCTCTCTCTCTCACTAACTCACAGCTTCTTTTTCTCTAACTCTCACTCACTCACAGCTTCTCTCTCTCTCTCTCTCACTCACAGCTTCTCTTTCTCTCTCTCTCTCACTCACTCACAGCTTCTCTCTCTCTGTCTCTCTCACTCACGGCTTCTATTTCTCTCTCTATCACTAACTCACAGCTTCTTTTTCTCTCTCTCTCTCTCACAGCTTTTCTCTCTCTCTCTCACTCACTCAAGCTTCTCTTTCTCTCTCTCTCTCACTCACAGCTTCTCTTTCTCTCTCTCTCACTCACATCTTCTATTTCTCTCTCTCTCACACAGCTTCTCTTTCTCTCTATCTCTCTCACTCACAGCTTCTCTTTTCTCTCTCTCTCACTCTCTCACAGCTTCTCTCTCTCTCTCTAACTCTCTCACTCACAGCTTCTCTTTCTCTCTCACTCACAGCTTTTCTTTCTCTCTCTGTCTCTCTCACAGCTTCTTTTTCTCTCTCTCTCACTAACTCATAGCTTCTCTTTCTCTCTCTCTCACTCACTCACAGCTTCTCTTTCTCTCTCTCCCTCACAGCTTCTCTCTCTCTCTCTCTCTCTCTCTCACTCACAGCTTCTCTTTCTCTTTCTCTCTCTGACTCACAGCTTCTCTTTCTCTCTCTCTCTCTCACTCACAGCTTCTCTTTCTTTCTCTCTCTCTCTCACTCACAGCTTCTCTTTCTCTCTCTCTCATTCACAGCTACTCTTTCTCTCTCTCACACACAGCTTCTCTCTCTCTCTCACTCACAGCTTCGCTTTCTCTCTCTCTCTTGCTCACTCACAGGTTCTATTTTACTCTCTGTCTCCCGCACTCAAAGCTTCTCTTTCTCTCTCTCTCTCACACACAGCTTCTCTTTCGCTTTCTCTCTCTCACTCACAGCTTCTCTTTCTCTCTCTCTCTCACTCACAGCTTCGCTTTCCCTCTCTCTCACTCATTCACCGCTTCTCTTTCACTCTCTCACTCATAGCTTCTCTTTCTCTCTCACAGCTTCTTTCTCTCTCTCTCACTCACAGTATCTCTTTCTCTCGCTCTCTCACTCACTCAAACCTTCAATTTCTCTATCTCTCTCACTCATAGCTTCTCTTTCTCTCTCTCACTCACAGCTTCTCTCTCTCGCTCTCTCACTCAAGCTTCTCTTTCTCTCTCTCTCTTGCTCACTCACAGGTTCTATTTCTCTCTCTGTCTCCATCACTCACAGCTTCTCTTTCTCTCTCTCTCTCTCACTCACAGCTTCTCTTTTGCTTTCTCTCTCTCACTCACAGCTTCTCTTTCTCTCTCTCTCTCTCACTCACAGCGTCTCTTTCTCTCTCTCACTCACTCACAGCTTCTCTTTCTCTCTCTCTCATTCACAGCTACTCTCTCTCTCTCTCACACAGCTTCTCTCTCTCTCACTCACAGCTTCTCTTTCTCTCTCTCTCTTGCTCACTCACAGGTTCTATTTCTCTCTCTGTCTCCCTCACTCAAAGCTTCTCTTTCTCTCTCTCTCTCTCACTCACAGCTTCTCTTTCGCTTTCTCTCTCTCACTCACAGCTTCTCTTTCTCTCTCTCTCACTCACAGCTCTTTCTCTCTCTCTCTCACTCACTCACAGCTTCTCTTTCTCTCTCTCTCTCTCTCACAGCTTCTCTTTCTCTCTCTCTCTCACTCACATCTTCTATTTCTCTCTCTCACTCACAGCTTCTCTTTTCTCTCTCTCTCACTCTCTCACAGCTTCTCTCTCTCTCTAACTCTCTCACTCACAGCTTCTCTTTCTCTCTCACTCACAGCTTTTCTTTCTCTCTCTGTCTCTCTCACAGCTTCTTTTTCTCTCTCTCTCACTAACTCATAGCTTCTCTTTCTCTCTCTCTCACTCACTCACAGCTTCTCTTTCTCTCTCTCTCCCTCACAGCTTCGCTTTCTCTCTCTCTCTTGCTCACTCACAGGTTCTATTTTACTCTCTGTCTCCCGCACTCAAAGCTTCTCTTTCTCTCTCTCTCTCACACACAGCTTCTCTTTCGCTTTCTCTCTCTCACTCACAGCTTCTCTTTCTCTCTCTCTCTCACTCACAGCTTCTCTTTCTCTCTCTCTCTCTCTCTCACTCACAGCTTCTCTCTCTCACAGCTTCTCTTTCTCTCTCTCTCTCACTCACAGCTTCTCTTTCTCTCTCTCTCTCTCCCTCACAGCTTCGCTTTCTCTCTCTCTCTCTCTCACTCACATCTTCTATTTCTCTCTCTCTCCCTCACAGCTTCTCTTTCTCTCTCTCTCTCACTCACAGCTTCTCTTTCTCTTTCTCTCTCTCACTCACAGCTTCTCTTTCTTTCTCTCCCTCACTCACTAACTCACAGCTTCTCTTTCTCTCTCTGTCTCTCACACTCACTGCTTCTCTTTCTCTCTGTCTCACTGACTCACAGCTTCTCTCTCTCTCTCTCACTCACAGCTTCTCTTTCTCTCTTTCTGTCACTCACTCACAACTTCTTTTTCTCTCTGTCTCTCACTCACAGCTTCAATTTCTCTCTCACACACTAACTCACAGCTTCTCCTTCTCTCTCTCACTCACTCACAGCTTCTCTCTCTCTCTCTCACACAGCTTCTCATTCTCTCTCTCTCTCTCACTCACATACAGCTTCTCTTTCTCTCTCTCTCTAACTCTCTCACTCACAGCTTCTCTTTTTCTCTCTCTCACTAACTCACAGCTTCTTTTTCTCTAACTCTCACTCACTCACAGCTTCTCTCTCTCTCTCTCTCTCACTCACAGCTTCTCTTTCTCTCTCTCTCTCACTCACTCACAGCTTCTCTCTCTCTGTCTCTCTCACTCACGGCTTCTATTTCTCTCTCTATCACTAACTCACAGCTTCTTTTTCTCTCTCTCTCTCTCACAGCTTTTCTCTCTCTCTCTCTCACTCACTCACAGCTTCTCTTTCTCTTTCTCTCTCACTCACTCACATCTTCTCTCTCTCTCTCTCACTCACAGCGTCTCTTTCTCTCTCTCACTCACTCACAGCTTCTCTTTCTTTCTCTCTCATTCACAGCTACTCTCTCTCTCTCTCTCACAGCTTCTCTCTCTCTCACTCACAGCTTCTCTTTCTCTCTCTCTCTTGCTCACTCACAGGTTCTATTTCTCTCTCTGTCTCCCTCACTCAAAGCTTCTCTTTCTCTCTCTCTCTCACTCACAGCTTCTCTTTCGCTTTCTCTCTCTCACTCACAGCTTCTCTTTCTCTCTCTCTCTCTCACTCACAGCTCTTTCTCTCTCTCTCTCACTCACTCACAGCTTCTCTTTCTCTCTCTCTCTCACTCACAGCTTCTCTTTCTCTCTCTCTCTCACTCACATCTTCTATTTCTCTCTCTCTCTCACAGCTTCTCTTTCTCTCTATCTCTCTCACTCACAGCTTCTCTTTTCTCTCTCTCTCACTCACTCACAGCTTCTCTCTCTCTCTCTAACTCTCTCACTCACAGCTTCTCTTTCTCTCTCACTCACAGCTTTTCTTTCTCTCTCTGTCTCTCTCACAGCTTCTTTTTCTCTCTCTCTCACTAACTCATAGCTTCTCTTTCTCTCTCTCTCACTCACTCACAGCTTCTCTTTCTCTCTCTCTCCCTCACAGCTTCTCTTTCTCTCTCTCTCTCTCTCACTCACAGCTTCTCTTTCTCTTTCTCTCTCTGACTCACAGCTTCTCTTTCTCTCTCTCTCTCTCACTCACAGCTTCTCTTTCTTTCTCTCTCTCTCTCACTCACAGCTTCTCTTTCTCTCTCTCTCATTCACAGCTACTCTTTCTCTCTCTCACACACAGCTTCTCTCTCTCTCTCACTCACAGCTTCGCTTTCTCTCTCTCTCTTGCTCACTCACAGGTTCTATTTTACTCTCTGTCTCCCGCACTCAAAGCTTCTCTTTCTCTCTCTCTCTCACACACAGCTTCTCTTTCGCTTTCTCTCTCTCACTCACAGCTTCTCTTTCTCTCTCTCTCTCACTCACAGCTTCTCTTTCTCTCTCTCTCTCTCTCACTCACAGCTTCTCTCTCTCACAGCTTCTCTTTCTCTCTCTCTCTCACTCACAGCTTCTCTTTCTCTCTCTCTCTCTCCCTCACAGCTTCTTTTTCTCTCTCTCTCACTAACTCACAGCTTCTCTTTCTCTCTCTCACTCACTCACAGCTTATCTTTCTCTCTCTATCTCTCTAACACACAGCTTCTCTTTCTCTCTCTCTCACTCACTCACAGCTTCTCTCTCTGTCTCTCTCACTCACGGCTTCTATTTCTCTCTCTCTCACTCTCACAGCTACTCTTTCTCTCTCTCACACAAAGCTTTTCTCTCTTTCTCTCTCTCAGTCACTCACACCTTCTCTTTATCTCTCTCTCTCACTCACTCACATCTTCTATTTCTCTCTCTCTCTCTCAGCTTCTCTTTCTCTCTATCTCTCTGACTCACAGGTTCTATTTCGCTCTCTGTCTCCCTCACTCACAGCTTCTCTCTCTGTCTCTCTCCCTCACAGCTTCTCTTTCTCTCTCTCTCTCTAACAGCTTCTATTGGTCTCTCTCTCTCTCACTCACAGCTTCTCTCTCTCTCTCACTCACAGCTTCTCTTTCTCTCTCATTCACAGCTTCTCTTTCTCTCTCTCTCACTCACTCACCGCTTCTCTTTTGCTCTCTCCCTCACAGCTTCTCTTTCTCTCTCTCTCACAGCTTCTCTTTCTTTCTCACTCACAAATTCTCTTTCTCTCTCTCACTCACTCACTCACTCACTCACAGCTTCTCTTTCTCTCTCTCTCCACACAGCTTCTCTTTCTCTCTCTCTCTCTAACAGTTTCTCTTTCTCTCTCTCTCTCTCTCACTCACAGCTTCGCTTTCCCTCTCTCTCACTCATTCACCGCTTCTCTTTCACACTCTCACTCATAGCTTCTCTTTCTCTCTCACAGCTTCTTTCTCTCTCTCTCACTCACAGTATCTCTTTCTCTCGCTCTCTCACTCACTCAAACCTTCAATTTCTCTATCTCTCTCACTCATAGCTTCTCTTTCTCTCTCTCACTCACAGCTTCTCTCTCTCGCTCTCTCACTCAAGCTTCTCTTTCTCTCTCTCTCTTGCTCACTCACAGGTTCTATTTCTCTCTCTGTCTCCCTCACTCACAGCTTCTCTTTCTCTCTCTCTCTCTCACTCACAGCTTCTCTTTTGCTTTCTCTCTCTCACTCACAGCTTCTCTTTCTCTCTCTCTCTCTCACTCACAGCGTCTCTTTCTCTCTCTCACTCACTCACAGCTTCTCTTTCTCTCTCTCTCATTCACAGCTACTCTCTCTCTCTCTCACAGCTTCTCTCTCTCTCACTCACAGCTTCTCTTTCTCTCTCTCTCTTGCTCACTCACAGGTTCTATTTCTCTCTCTGTCTCCCTCACTCAAAGCTTCTCTTTCTCTCTCTCTCTCACTCACAGCTTCTCTTTCGCTTTCTCTCTCTCACTCACAGCTTCTCTTTCTCTCTCTCTCTCTCACTCACAGCTCTTTCTCTCTCTCACTCACTCACTCACAGCTTCTCTTTCTCTCTCTCTCTCACTCACAGCTTCTCTTTCTCTCTATCTCTCACTCACATCTTCTATTTCTCTCTCTCTCTCACAGCTTCTCTTTCTCTCTATCTCTCTCACTCACAGCTTCTCTTTTCTCTCTCTCTCACTCACTCACAGCTTCTCTCTCTCTCTCTAACTCTCTCACTCACAGCTTCTCTTTCTCTCTCACTCACAGCTTTTCTTTCTCTCTCTGTCTCTCTCACAGCTTCTTTTTCTCTCTCTCTCACTAACTCACAGCTTCTCTTTCTCTCTCTCTCACTCACTCACAGCTTCTCTTTCTCTCTCTCTCCCTCACAGCTTCTCTTTCTCTCTCTCTTTCACTCACAGCTTCTCTTTCTCTTTCTCTCTCTGACTCACAGCTTCTCTTTCTCTCTCTCTCTCTCACTCACAGCTTCTCTTTCTTTCTCTCTCTCTCTCACTCACAGCTTCTCTTTCTCTCTCTCTCATTCACAGCTACTCTTTCTCTCTCACACACACAGCTTCTCTCTCTCTCTCACTCACAGCTTCGCTTTCTCTCTCTCTCTTGCTCACTCACAGGTTCTATTTTACTCTCTGTCTCCCGCACTCAAAGCTTCTCTTTCTCTCTCTCTCTCACACACAGCTTCTCTTTCGCTTTCTCTCTCTCACACACAGCTTCTCTTTCTCTCTCTCTCTCACTCACAGCTTCTCTTTCTCTCTCTCTCTCTCTCTCTCTCACTCACAGCTTCTCTCTCTCACAGCTTCTCTTTCTCTCTCTCTCTCACTCACAGCTTCTCTTTCTCTCTCTCTCTCTCCCTCACAGCTTCGCTTTCTCTCTCTCTCTCTCTCACTCACATCTTCTATTTCTCTCTCTCTCCCTCACAGCTTCTCTTTCTCTCTCTCTCTCACTCACAGCTTCTCTTTCTCTTTCTCTCTCTCACTCACAGCTTCTCTTTCTTTCTCTCCCTCACTCACTCACTCACAGCTTCTCTTTCTCTCTCTGTCTCTCACACTCACTGCTTCTCTTTCTCTCTGTCTCACTGACTCACAGCTTCTCTCTCTCTCTCTCACTCACAGCTTCTCTTTCTCTCTTTCTGTCACTCACTCACAACTTCTTTTTCTCTCTGTCTCTCACTCACAGCTTCAATTTCTCTCTCTCACACTAACTCACAGCTTCTCCTCTCTCTCTCACTCACTCACAGCTTCTCTCTCTCTCTCTCACAGCTTCTCATTCTCTCTCTCTCTCTCACTCACATACAGCTTCTCTTTCTCTCTCTCTCTAACTCTCTCACTCACAGCTTCTCTTTCTCTCTCTCTCATTCACAGCTACTCTCTCTCTCTCTCACAGCTTCTCTCTCTCTCACTCACAGCTTCTCTTTCTCTCTCTCTCTTGCTCACTCACAGGTTCTATTTCTCTCTCTGTCTCCCTCACTCAAAGCTTCTCTTTCTCTCTCTCTCTCTCACTCACAGCTTCTCTTTCGCTTTCTCTCTCTCACTCACAGCTTCTCTTTCTCTCTCTCTCTCTCACTCACAGCTCTTTCTCTCTCTCACTCACTCACTCACAGCTTCTCTTTCTCTCTCTCTCTCACTCACAGCTTCTTTCTCTCTATCTCTCACTCACATCTTCTATTTCTCTCTCTCTCTCACAGCTTCTCTTTCTCTCTATCTCTCTCACTCACAGCTTCTCTTTTCTCTCTCTCTCACTCACTCACAGCTTCTCTCTCTCTCTCTAACTCTCTCACTCACAGCTTCTCTTTCTCTCTCACTCACAGCTTTTCTTTCTCTCTCTGTCTCTCTCACAGCTTCTTTTTCTCTCTCTCTCACTAACTCACAGCTTCTCTTTCTCTCTCTCTCACTCACTCACAGCTTCTCTTTCTCTCTCTCTCCCTCACAGCTTCTCTTTCTCTCTCTCTTTCACTCACAGCTTCTCTTTCTCTTTCTCTCTCTGACTCACAGCTTCTCTTTCTCTCTCTCTCTCTCACTCACAGCTTCTCTTTCTTTCTCTCTCTCTCTCACTCACAGCTTCTCTTTCTCTCTCTCTCATTCACAGCTACTCTTTCTCTCTCACACACACAGCTTCTCTCTCTCTCTCACTCACAGCTTCGCTTTCTCTCTCTCTCTTGCTCACTCACAGGTTCTATTTTACTCTCTGTCTCCCGCACTCAAAGCTTCTCTTTCTCTCTCTCTCACACACACAGCTTCTCTTTCGCTTTCTCTCTCTCACACACAGCTTCTCTTTCTCTCTCTCTCTCACTCACAGCTTCTCTTTCTCTCTCTCTCTCTCTCTCTCTCACTCACAGCTTCTCTCTCTCACAGCTTCTCTTTCTCTCTCTCTCTCACTCACAGCTTCTCTTTCTCTCTCTCTCTCTCCCTCACAGCTTCGCTTTCTCTCTCTCTCTCTCTCACTCACATCTTCTATTTCTCTCTCTCTCCCTCACAGCTTCTCTTTCTCTCTCTCTCTCACTCACAGCTTCTCTTTCTCTTTCTCTCTCTCACTCACAGCTTCTCTTTCTTTCTCTCCCTCCCTCACTCACTCACAGCTTCTCTTTCTCTCTCTGTCTCTCACACTCACTGCTTCTCTTTCTCTCTGTCTCACTGACTCACAGCTTCTCTCTCTCTCTCTCACTCACAGCTTCTCTTTCTCTCTTTCTGTCACTCACTCACAACTTCTTTTTCTCTCTGTCTCTCACTCACAGCTTCAATTTCTCTCTCTCACACTAACTCACAGCTTCTCCTCTCTCTCTCACTCACTCACAGCTTCTCTCTCTCTCTCTCACAGCTTCTCATTCTCTCTCTCTCTCTCACTCACATACAGCTTCTCTTTCTCTCTCTCTCTAACTCTCTCACTCACAGCTTCTCTTTCTCTCTCTCTCACTAACTCACAGCTTCTTTTTCTCTAACTCACTCACTCACAGCTTCTCTCTCTCTCTCTCTCACTCACAGCTTCTCTTTCTCTCTCTCTCTCACTCACTCACAGCTTCTCTCTCTGTCTCTCTCACTCACGGCTTCTATTTCTCTCTCTATCACTAACTCACAGCTTCTTTTTCTCTCTCTCTCTCACAGCTTTTCTCTCTCTCTCTCTCACTCACTCACAGCTTCTCTTTCTCTTTCTCTCTCACTCACTCACATCTTCTATTTCTCTCTCTTTCTCACAGCTTCTCTTTCTCTATCTCTCTCACTCACAGCTTCTCTTTCTCTCTCTCTCTCACTCACAGCTTCTCTTTCTCTCTCTCCCTCACAGCTTCTCTCTCTCTCTCTCCCTCACAGCTTCTCTTTCTCTCTCTCTCCCTCACAGCTTCTCTCTCTCTCTCTCTCTCACAGCTTCTCTTTCTTTCTCACTCACAACTTCTCTTTCCCTCTCTCACTCACTCACAGCTTCTCTTTCTCTCTCACTCACAGCTTCTCTTTCTCTCTCTCTCACTCACTCACCGCTTCTCTTTTGCTCTCTCACTCACAGCTACTCTTTCTCTCTCTCTCACACAGCTTCTCTTTCTTTCTCACTCACAACTTCTCTTTCCCTCTCTCAATCACTCAATCACTCACTCACAGCTTCTCTTTCTCTATCTCTCTCCACACAGCTTCTCTTTATTTCTCTCTCTAACAGTTCCTCTTTCTCTCTCTCTCACTCACTCACAGCTTCGCTTTCCCTCTCTCTCACTCATTCACCGCTTCTCTTTCACTCTCTCACTCATAGCTTCTCTTTCTCTCTCACAGCTTCTTTCTCTCTCTCTCACTCACAGTATCTCTTTCTCTCGCTCTGTCACTCACTCACTCCTTCACTTTCTCTATCTCTCTCACTCACAGCTTCTCTTTCTCTCTCTCACTCACAGCTTCTCTCTCTCTCTCTCACTCACAGCTTCTCTTTCTCTCTCTCTCTTGCTCACTCACAGGTTCTATTTCTCTCTCTGTCTCCCTCACTCACAGCTTCTCTTTTTCTCTCTCTCTCTCTCACTCACAGCTTCTCTTTTGCTTTCTCTCTCTCACTCACAGCTTCTCTTTCTCTCTCTCTCACTCACAGCTTCTCTTTCTCTCTCTCTCTCTCACTCAAAACTTCTCTTTCTCTCTCTCTCATTCACAGCTACTCTTTCTCTCTCTCTCTCACAGCTTCTCTCTCTCTCTCACTCACAGCTTCTCTTTCTCTCTCTCTCTTGTTCACTCACAGGTTCTATTTCTCTCTCTGTCACCCTCACTCACAGCTTCTCTTTCTCTCTCTCTCTCACTCACAGCTTCTCTTTCGCTTTCTCTCACTCACAGCTTCTATTTATCTCTCTCTCTCACTCACAGCTTCTCTTTCTCTCTCTCTCTCACTCACAGCTTCTCTTTCTCTCTCACTCACAGCTTCTCTTTCTCTCTCTCTCTCTCTCACTCACAGCTTCTCTCTCTCTCTCACTCACAGCTTCTCTTTCTCTCTCTCTCACTCACATCTTCTATTTCTCTCTCTCACACACAGCTTCTCTTTCTCTCTATCTCTCTCACTCACAGCTTCGCTTTTCTCTCTCTCTCACTCACTCACAGCTTCTCTTTCTCTCTCTCTCCCTCACAGTTTCTCTTTCTCTCTCTCACTCACAGCTTCTCTTTCTCTTTCTCTCTCTCACTCACAGCTTCTCTTTCTTTCTCTCCCTCACTCACTCACTCACTCACTCACAGCTTCTCTTTCTGTCTCTCTCACTCACTGCTTCTCTTTCTCTCTGTCTCACTGTCTCACAGCTTCTCTCTCTCTCACTCACTCACAGCTTCTCTTTCTCTCTTTTTCTCACTCACTCACAGCTTCTCTTTCTCTCTCTCACACACTCACTCACTCACAGGTTCTATTTCTCTCTCACACACACAGCTTCTCTTTCTCTCTATCTCTCTCACTCACAGCTTCTCTTTTCTCTCTCTTTCTCTCATTCACAGCTACTCTTTCTCTCTCTCACTCACTCACAGCTTCTCTTTCTCTCTCTGTCTCTCTCACTCACTGCTTCTCTTTCTCTCTCTCTCACTCACTCACAGCTTCTCTCTCTCTCTCACTCACTCACAGCTTCTCTTTCTCTCTCTCTCTCACTCACTCACAGCTTCTCTCTCTGTCTCTCTCACTCACAGCTTCCCTTTCTCTCTCACACACACAGCTTCTCTTTCACTCACTCTCTCACACACAGCTTCTCTCTCTCTCTCTCTCTAACTCACTCACAACCTGTTTCTCTCTGTCTCTCAATCACAGCTTCAATTTCTCTCTCTCTCACTAACTCACAGCTTCTCCTTCTCTCTCTCTCACTCACTCACAGCTTCTCTTTCTCTCTCTCTCTCACAGCTTCTCATTCTCTCTCTCTCACTCACACACAGCTTCTCTTTCTCTCTCTCTCTAACTCTCTCACTCACAGCTTCTCTTTCTCTCTCTCTCTCACTCTCTCACGCTTCTCTTTCTCTCTCTGCCTCTCTCAGACAGCTTCTTTTTCTCTTTCTCTCACTAACTCACAGCTTCTCTTTCTCTCTCTCTCTCACTCACTCACAGCTTCTCTTTCTCTATCTCTCTAACTCACAGCTTCTCTTTCTCTCTCTCTCACTCACTCACAGCTTCTCTCTCTGTCTCTCTCACTCACAGCTTCTATTTCTCTCTCTCACACTCTCACAGCTACTCTTTCTCTCTCACACACACAGCTTTTCTCTCTTTCTCTCTCTCACTCACTCACAGCTTCTCTTTATCTCTCTCTCTCACTCACTCACATCTTCTATTTCTCTCTCTCTCACAGCTTCTCTTTCTCTCTATCTCTCTGCCTCACAGGTTCTATTTCACTCTCTGTCTCCCTCACTCACAGCTTCTCTCTCTATCTCTCTCACTCACAGCTTCTCTTTCTCATTCTCTCTCTCACTCACAGCTTCTCTTTCTCTCTCTCTCTCACTCACAGCTTCCCTCTCTCTCTCTCTATCTCTCTCACTCACTCACTCACTCACAGCTTCTCTTTCTCTCTGTCTCTCTCCCTCACAGCTTCTCTTTCTCTTTCTCTCTCTAACAGCTTCTATTGGTCTCTCTCTCTCTCACTCACAGCTTCTCTCTCTCTCTCACTCACAGCTTCTCTTTCATTCACAGCTTCTCTTTCTCTCTCTCTCACTCACTCACCGCTTCTCTTTTGCTCTCTCACTCACAGCTTCTCTTTCTCTCTCTCTCTCACAGCTTCTCTTTCTCACTCTCTCTCTCTAACAGTTTCTCTTTCTCTCTCTCTCACTCACAGCTTCGCTTTCCCTCTCTCTCACTCATTCACCACTTCTCTTTCACTCTCTCACTCATAGCTTCTCTTTCTCTCTCACAGCTTCTTTCCCTCTCTCTCACTCACAGTATCTCTTTCTCTCGCTCTCTCACTCACTCAAACCTTCACTTTCTCTATCTCTCTCACTCATAGCTTCTCTTTCTCTCTCTCACTCATAGCTTCTCTCTCTCGCTCTCTCACTCAAGCTTCTCTTTCTCTCTCTCTCTTGCTCACTCACAGGTTCTATTTCTCTCTCTGTCTCCCTCACTCACAGCTTCTCTTTCTCTCTCTCTCTCTCACTCACAGCTTCTCTTTTGCTTTCTCTCTCTCACTCACAGCTTCTCTTTCTCTCTCTCTCTCTCACTCACAGCTTCTCTTTCTCTCTCTCTCTCACTCACAGCTTCTCTTTCTCTCTCTCTCTCTCTCATTCACAGCTACTCTTTCTCTCTCTCTCACACAGCTTCTCTCTCTCTCTCTCTCACTCACAGCTTCTCTTTCTCTCTCTCTCTTGCTCACTCACAGGTTCTATTTCTCTCTCTGTGTCCCTCACTCAAAGCTTCTCTTTCTCTCTCTCTCTCTCACTCACAGCTTCTCTTTTGCTTTCTCTCTCTCACTCACAGCTTCTCTTTCTCTCTCTCTCTCACTCATAGCTTCTCTTTCTCTCTCTCTCTCTCTCTCAGTCACAGCTTCTCTTTCTCTCTCTCACTCACAGCTCTTTCTCTCTCTCTCTCACTCACTCACAGCTTCTCTTTCTCTCTCTCTCACTCACAGCTTCTCTTTCTCTCTCTCTCACTCACTCACCGCTTCTCTTTTGCTCTCTCACTCACAGCTTCTCTTTCTCTCTCTCACACACAGCTTCTATTTCTTTCTCACTCACTTCTCTTTCTCTCTCTCTCACTCACTCAATCACTCACTCACAGCTTCTCTTTCTCTCTCTCTCCACACAGCTTCTCTTTATCTCTCTCTCTAACAGTTTCTCTCTCTCTCTCTCTCACTCACAGCTTCGCTTTCCCTCTCTCTCACTCATTCACCGCTTCTCTTTCACTCTCTCACTCATAGCTTCTCTTTCTCTCTCACAGCTTCTTTCTCTCTCTCTGACTCACAGTATCTCTTTCTCTCGCTCTGTCACTCACTCACTCCTTCACTTTCTCTATCTCTCTCACTCACAGCTTCTCATTCTCTCTCACTCACAGCTTCTCTCTCTCTCTCACTCACAGCTTCTCTTTCTCTCTCTCTCTCACTCACAGCTTCTCTTTTGCTTTCTCTCTCTCACTCACAGCTTCTCTCTCTCTCTCTCTCTCACTCACACCTTCTCTTTCTCTCTCTCTCTCTCACTCACAGCTTCTCTTTCTCTCTCTCTTTCACTCACAGCTTCTCTTTCTCTCTCTCTCTTGCTCACTCACAGGTTCTATTTCTCTCTCTGTCACCCTCACTCACAGCTTCTCTTTCTCTCTCTCTCTCTCACTCACAGCTTCTCTTTCATTTTTTCTCACTCACAGCTTCTATTTATCTCTCTCTCTCACTCACAGCTTCTCTTTCTCTCACTCACTCACAGCTTCTCTTTCTCTCTCTCTCTCTCACTCACAGCTTCTCTCTCTCTCTCACTCACAGCTTCTCTTTCTCTCTCTCTCTCACTCACATCTTCTATTTCTCTCTCACACACACAGCTTCTCTTTTTCTCTCTCTCTCACTCACAGCTTCGCTTTTCTCTCTCTCTCCCTCACTCACAGCTTCTCTTTCTCTCTCTCTCCCTCACAGTTTCTCTTTCTCTCTCTCACTCACAGCTTCTCTTTCTCTTTCTCTCTCTCACTCACAGCTTCTCTTTCTTTCTCTCCCTCCCTCACTCACTCACTCACAGCTTCTCTTTCTCTCTCTGTCTCTCTCACTCACTGCTTCTCTTTCTCTCTGTCTCACTGACTCACAGCTTCTCTCTCTCTCTCTCACTCACTCACTCACATCTTCTCTTTCTCTCTTTCTCTCACTCACTCACAGCTTCTCTTTCTTTCTCTCTCACACACACTCACTCACTCACAGGTTCTATTTCTCTCTCACACACACAGCTTCTCTTTCTCTCTATCTCTCTCACTCACAGTTTCTCTTTTCTCTCTCTTTCTCTCATTCACAGCTACTCTTTCTCTCTCTCAAACACTCACAGCTTCTCTTTCTCTCTCTGTCTCTCTCACTCACTGCTTCTCTTTCTCTCTCTCTCTCACTCACAGCTTCTCTCTCTCTCACTCACAGCTTCTCTTTCTCTCTCTCACACTCACTCACAGCTTCTCTCTCTCTGTCTCTCTCACTCACAGCTTCTCTTTCTCTCTCACACACACAGCTTCTCTTTCACTCACTCTCTCACACACAGCTTCTCTTTCTCTCTCTCTCTCTAACTCACTCACAACTTCTGTTTCTCTCTGTCTCTCACTCACAGCTTCAATTTCTCTCTCTCTCACTAACTCACAGCTTCTCCTTCTCTCTCTCCCACTCACACACAGCTTCTCTTTCTCTCTCTCTAACTCTCTCACTCACAGCTTCTCTTTCTCTCTCACTCACAGCTTTTCTTTCTCTCTCTCGCTCACTCACTCACGCTTCTCTTTCTCTCTCTGCCCCTCTCACACAGCTTCTTTTTTTCTCTCTCTCACTAACTCACAGCTTCTCTTTCTCTCTCTCTCACTCACTCACAGCTTCTCTTTCTCTATCTCTCTAACTCACAGCTTCTCTTTCTCATTCTCTCACTCACACAGCTTCTCTCTCTGTCTCTCTCACTCACGGCTTCTATTTCTCTCTCTCTCACTCTCACAGCTACTCTTTCTCTCTCACACACACAGCTTTTCTCTCTTTCTCTCTCTCACTCACTCACAGCTTCTCTTTATCTCTCTCTCTCACTAACTCACAGCTTCTCTTTCTCTCTCTCTCACACAGCTTCTCTTTCTTTCTCACTCACAACTTCTCTCTCTCTCTCACTCACTCACTCACTCACAGCTTCTCTTTCTCTCTCTCTCCACACAGCTTCTCTCTCTCTCTCTAACAGTTTCTCTCTCTCTCACTCACAGCTTCGCTTTCCCTCTCTCTCACTCATTCACCGCTTCTCTTTCACTCTCTCACTCATAGCTTCTCTTTCTCTCTCACAGCTTCTTTCTCTCTCTCACTCACAGTATCTCTTTCTCTCGCTCTGTCACTCACTCACTCCTTCACTTTCTCTATCTCTCTCACTCACAGCTTCTCTCTCTCTCTCTCTCACTCACAGCTTCTCTTTCTCTTTCTCTCTCTCACTCACAGCTTCTCTTTCTTTCTCTCCCTCCCTCACTCACTCACTCACAGCTTCTCTTTCTCTCTCTGTCTCTCACTCACAGCTTCTCTTTTGCTTTCTCTCTCTCACTCACAGCTTCTCTTTCTCTCTCTCTCTCACTCACAGCTTCTCTTTCTCTCTCTCTCTCACTCACAGCTTCTCTTTCTCTCTCTCTCTCTCATTCACAGCTACTCTTTCTCTCTCACACACACACAGCTTCTCTCTCTCTCTCTCACTCACTGCTTCTCTTTCTCTCTCTCTCTTGCTCACTCACAGGTTCTATTTCTCTCTCTGTCACCCTCACTCACAGCTTCTCTTTCTCTCTCTCTCTCTCACTCAGCTTCTCTTTCGCTTTCTCTCACTCACAGCTTCTCTTTCTCTCTCTCTCTCACTCACAGCTTCTCTTTCTCTCTCTCTCTCACTCACAGCTTCTCTTTCTCTCTCTCTCTCTCATTCACAGCTACTCTTTCTCTCTCACACACACACAGCTTCTCTCTCTCACTCACTCACTGCTTCTCTTTCTCTCTCTCTCTTGCTCACTCACAGGTTCTATTTCTCTCTCTGTCACCCTCACTCACAGCTTCTCTTTCTCTCTCTCTCTCACTCAGCTTCTCTTTCGCTTTCTCTCACTCACCGCTTCTATTTATCTCTCCCTCTCACTCACAGCTTCTCTTTCTCTCTCTCTCACTCACAGCTTCTCTTTCTCTCTCTCACTCACAGCTTCTCTTTCTCTCTCTCTCTCTCTCACTCACAGCTTCTCTCTCTCTCTCACTCACAGCTTCTCTCTCTCTCTCACTCACAGCTTCTCTTTCTCTCTCTCTCTCACTCACATCTTCTATTTCTCTCTCTCGCACACAGCTTCTCTTTCTCTCTATCTCTCTCACTCACAACTTCGCTTTTCTCTCTCTCTCACTCACTCACAGCTTCTCTTTCTCTCTCTCTCCCTCACAGTTTCTCTTTCTCTCTCTCACTCACAGCTTCTCTTTCTCTTTCTCTCTCTCACTCACAGCTTCTCTTTCTTTCTCTCCCTCACTCACTCACTCACTCACAGCTTCTCTTTCTCTCTCTGTCTCTCTCACTCACTGCTTCTCTTTCTCTCTGTCTCACTGACTCACAGCTTCTCTCTCTCTCTCTCACTCACTCACTCACAGCTTCTCTTTCTCTCTTTCTCTCACTCACTCACAGCTTCTCTTTCTTTCTCTCTCACACACACTCACTCACTCACAGGTTCTATTTCTCTCTCTCACACACAGCTTCTCTTTCTCTCTATCTCTCTCACTCACAGCTTCTCTTTTCTCTCTCTTTCTCTCATTCACAGCTACTCTTTCTCTCTCTCTCTCACTCACAGCTTCTCTTTCTCTCTCTGTCTCTCTCACTCACTGCTTCTCTTTCTCTCTCTCTCACTCACTCACAGCTTCTCTCTCTCTCACTCACAGCTTCTCTTTCTCTCTCTCTCTCACTCACTCACAGCTTCTCTCTCTCTGTCTCTCTCACTCACAGCTTCTCTTTCTCTCTCACACACACAGCTTCTCTTTCACTCACTCTCTCACACACAGCTTCTCTTTCTCTCTCTCTCTCTAACTCACTCACAACTTCTGTTTCTCTCTGTCTCTCACTCACAGCTTCAATTTCTCTCTCTCACTAACTCACAGCTTCTCCTTCTCTCTCACACACTCACTCACAGCTTCTCTTTCTCTCTCACTCACAGCTTTTCTTTCTCTCTCTCACTCACTCACTCACGCTTCTCTTTCTCTCTCTGCCCCTCTCACACAGCTTCTTTCTCTCTCTCTCTCACTAACTCACAGCTTCTCTTTCTCTCTCTCTCACTCACTCACAGCTTCTCTTTCTCTATCTCTCTAACTCACAGCTTCTCTTTCTCTCTCTCTCACTCACTCACAGCTTCTCTCTCTGTCTCTCTCACTCACGGCTTCTATTTCTCTCTCTCTCACTCTCACAGCTACTCTTTCTCTCTCACACACACAGCTTTTCTCTCTTTCTCTCTCTCACTCACTCACAGCTTCTCTTTATCTCTCTCTCTCACTCACTCACATCTTCTATTTCTCTCTCTCTCACACAGCTTCTCTTTCTCTCTATCTCTCTGACTCACAGGTTCTATTTCACTCTCTGTCTCCCTCACTCACAGCTTCTCTCTCTCTCTCACTAACTCACAGCTTCTCTTTCTCTCTCTCTCACTCACTCACAGCTTCTCTTTCTCTCTCTCTCTCTAACAGCTTCTATTGGTCTCTCTCTCTCTCACTCACAGCTTCTCTCTCTCTCTCACTCACAGCTTCTCTTTCTCTCTCATTCACAGCTTCTCTTTCTCTCTCTCTCACTCACTCACCGCTTCTCTTTTGCTCTCTCACTCACAGCTCTTTCTCTCTCTCTCACACAGCTTCTCTTTCTTTCTCACTCACAACTTCTCTGTTTCTCTCTCACTCACTCACTCACTCACTCACTCACTCACAGCTTCTCTTTCTCTCTCTCTCCACACAGCTTCTCTTTCTCTCTCTCTCTCTCTAACAGTTTCTCTCTCTCTCTCTCACTCACAGCTTCGCTTTCCCTCTCTCTCACTCATTCACCGCTTCTCTTTCACTCTCTCACTCATAGCTTCTCTTTCTCTCTCACAGCTTCTTTCTCTCTCTCTCTCTCACTCACAGTATCTCTTTCTCTCACTCTCTCACTCACTCAAACCTTCACTTTCTCTATCTCTCTCACTCATAGCTTCTCTTTCTCTCTCTCACTCACAGCTTCTCTCTCTCGCTCTCTCACTCAAGCTTCTCTTTCTCTCTTTCTCTCTCGCTCTCTCACTCAAGCTTCTCTTTCTCTCTCTCTCTTGCTCACTCACAGCTTCTCTTTCTCTCTCTCTCTCTCACTCATAGCTTCTCTTTTGCTTTCTCTCTCTCACAGTTTCTCTTTCTCTCTCTCTCTCTCACTCACAGCTTCTCTTCCTCTCCTTCTCTCACTCACAGCTTCTCTTTCTCTCTCTCTCATTCACAGCTACTCTTTCTCTCTCTCTCACACAGCTTCTCTCTCTCTCTCTCTCACTCACAGCTTCTCTTTCTCTCTCTCTCTTGCTCACTCACAGGTTCTATTTCTCTCTCTCTCTCCCTCACTCAAAGCTTCTCTTTCTTTCTCTCTCTCTCTCACTCACAGCTTCTCTTTTGCTTTCTCTCTCTCACTCACAGCTTCTCTTTCTCTCTCTCTCTCTCACTCATAGCTTCTCTTTCTCTCTCTCTCTCAGTCACAGCTTCTCTTTCTCTCTCTCACTCACAGCTCTTTCTCTCTCTCTCTCACTCACTCACAGATTCTCTTTCTCTCTCTCTCACTCACAGCTTCTCTTTCTCTCTCTCTCTTGCTCACTCACAGGTTCTATTTCTCTCTCTGTCACTAACTCACAGCTTCTCTTTCTCTCTCTCTCACTCACTCACCGCTTCTCTTTTGCTCTCTCACTCACAGCTTCTCTTTCTTTCTCACTCACAACTTCTCTTTCTCTCTCTCACTCACTCAATCACTCACTCACAGCTTCTCTTTCTCTCTCTCTCCACACAGCTTCTCTTTCTCTCTCTCTCTCTCTAACAGTTTCTCTCTCTCTCTCTCACTCACAGCTTCGCTTTCCCTCTCTCTCACTCATTCACCGCTTCTCTTTCACTCTCTCACTCATAGCTTCTCTTTCTCTCTCACAGCTTCTTTCTCTCTCTCTCTCTCACTCACAGTATCTCTTTCTCTCACTCTCTCACTCACTCAAACCTTCACTTTCTCTATCTCTCTCACTCATAGCTTCTCTCTCTCTCTCACTCACAGCTTCTCTTTCTCTCTCATTCACAGCTTCTCTTTCTCTCTCTCACTCACTCACCGCTTCTCTTTTGCTCTCTCACTCACAGCTTCTCTTTCTCTCTCTCTCTCACAGCTTCTCTTTCTTTCTCACTCACAACTTCTCTTTCTCTCTCTCACTCACTCACTCACTCACTCACTCACAGCTTCTCTTTCTCTCTCTCTCCACACAGCTTCTCTTTCTCTCTCTCTCTCTCTAACAGTTTCTCTTTCTCTCTCTCACTCACAGCTTCGCTTTCCCTCTCTCTCACTCATTCACCGCTTCTCTTTCACTCTCTCACTCAAAGCTTCTCTTTCTCTCTCACAGCTTCTTTCTCTCTCTCTCACTCACAGTATCTCTTTCTCTCGCTCTCTCACTCACTCAAACCTTCACTTTCTCTATCTCTCTCACTCATAGCTTCTCTTTCTCTCTCTCACTCACAGCTTCTCTCTCTCGCTCTCTCACTCAAGCTTCTCTCTCTCTCTCTTGCTTACTCACAGGTTCTATTTCTCTCTCTGTCTCCCTCACTCACAGCTTCTCTCTCTCTCTCTCTCTCACTCACAGCTTCTCTTTTGCTTTCTCTCTCTCACTCACAGCTTCTCTTTCTCTCTCTCTCTCACTCACAGCTTCTCTTTCTCTCTCTCTCATTCACACCTACTCTTTCTCTCTCTCTCTCACAGCTTCTCTCTCTCTCTCACTCACAGCTTCTCTTTCTCTCTCTCTCTTGCTCACTCACAGGTTCTATTTCTCTCTCTGTCTCCCTCACTCAAAGCTTCTCTTTCTCTCTCTCTCTCACTCACAGCTTCTCTTTCGCTTTCTCTCTCTCACTCACAGCTTCTCTCTCTCTCTCTCTCTCACTCATAGCTTCTCTTTCTCTCTCTCTCTCAGTCACAGCTTCTCTTTCTCTCTCTCACTCACAGCTCTTTCTCTCTCTCTCACTCACTCACAGCTTCTCTTTCTCTCTCTCTCTCACTCACAGCTTCTCTTTCTCTCTCTCTCTCTCACTCACATCTTCTATTTCTCTCTCACACACAGCTTCTCTTTCTCTCTATCTCTCTCACTCACAGCTTCTCTTTTCTCTCTCTCACTCACTCACAGCTTCTCTTTCTCTCTCTCTCCCTCACAGCTTCTCTTTCTCTCTCTCTCACTCACAGCTTCTCTTTCTCTTTCTCTCTCTCACTCACAGCTTCTCTTTCTCTCTCTCTCTCTCACTCACAGCTTCTCTTTCTTTCTCTCTCTCTCTCACTCACAGCTTCTCTTTCTCTCTCTCTCATTCACAGCTACTCTTTCTCTCTCACACACACAGCTTCTCTCTCTCTCTCTCACTCACAGCTTCTCTTTCTCTCTCTCTCTTGCTCACTCACAGGTTCTATTTCTCTCTCTGTCTCCCGCACTCAAAGCTTCTCTTTCTCTCTCTCTCTCACTCACAGCTTCTCTTTCGCTTTCTCTCTCTCACTCACAGCTTCTCTTTCTCTCTCTCTCTCACTCACAGCTTCTCTTTCTCTCTCTCTCTCTCACTCACAGCTTCTCTTTCTCTCTCTCACTCACAGCTTCTCTTTCTCTCTCTCTCACTCACAGCTTCTCTCTCTCTCTCTCTCTCTCTCTCACAGCTTCGCTTTCTCTCTCTCTCTCACTCACATCTTCTATTTCTCTCTCTCTCCCTCACAGCTTCTCTTTCTTTCTCTCTCTCTTACTCACAGTTTCTCTTTCTCTTTCTCTCTCTCACTCACAGCTTCTCTTTCTTTCTCTCCCTCACTCACTCACTCACAGCTTCTCTTTCTCTCTCTCTCTCAAACTCACTGCTTCTCTTTCTCTCTGTCTCACTGACTCACAGCTTCTCTCTCTCTCTCACTCTCTCACAGCTTCTCTTTCTCTCTTTCTGTCACTCACTCACAGCTTCTCTTTCTCTCTCACACACACTCACTCACTCACAGGTTCTATTTCTCTCTCTCACACACAGCTTCTCTTTCTCTCTATCTCTCTCACTCATAGCTTCTCTTTTCTCTCTCTTTCTTTCATTCACAGCTACTCTTTCTCTCTCTCACTCACTCACAGCTTCTCTTTCTCTCTCTGTCTCTCTCTCTCTCTGCTTCTCTTTCTCTCTCTCTCTCACTCACTCACAGCTTCTCTCTCTCTCACAGCTTCTCTTTCTCTCTCTCTCACTCACTCACAGCTTCTCTCTCTCTGTCTCTCTCACTCACAGCTTCTCTTTCTCTCACACACACACAGCTTCTCTTTCACTCACTCTCTCACACACAGCTTCTCTTTCTCTCTCTCTCTAACTCACTCACAACTTCTGTTTCTCTCTGTCTCTCACTGACAGCTTCAATTTCTCTCTCTCTCACTAACTCACAGCTTCTCCTTCTCTCTCTCTCTCTCTCACTCACAGCTTCTCTCTCTCTCTCTCTCACAGCTTCTCATTCTCTCTCTCTCACTCATACACAGCTTCTCTTTCTCTCTCTCTAACTCTCTCACTCACAGCTTCTCTTTCTCTCTCACTCACAGCTTTTCTTTCTCTCTCTCTCTCACTCACTCACGCTTCTCTTTCTCTCTCTGCCTCTCTCACACAGCTTCTTTTTCTCTCTCTCTCACTAACTCACAGCTTCTCTTTCTCTCTCTCTCACTCACTCACAGCTTCTCTTTCTCTATCTCTCTAACTCACAGCTTCTCTTTCTCTCTCTCTCACTCACTCACAGCTTCTCTCTCTGTCTCTCTCACTCACGGCTTCTATTTCTCTCTCTCTCACTCTCACAGCTACTCTTTCTCTCTCACACACACAGCTTTTCTCTCTTTCTCTCTCTCACTCACTCACAGCTTCTCTTTATCTCTCTCTCTCACTCACTCACATCTTCTATTTCTCTCTCTCTCTCACAGCTTCTCTTTCTCTCTATTTCTCTGACTCACAGGTTCTATTTCACACTCTGTCTCCCTCACTCACAGCTTCTCTCTCTATATCTCTCACTCACAGCTTCTCTTTCTCATTCTCTCTCTCACTCACAGCTTGTCTCTCTCTCTCTCTCTCACTCACAGCTTCTCTCACTCTCTCTCTCTCACTCACTCACTCACAGCTTCTCTTTCTCTCTCTGTCTCTCTCCCTCACAGCTTCTCTTTCTCTCTCTCTCTAACAGCTTCTATTGGTCTCTCTCTCTCTCACTCACAGCTTCTCTCTCTCTCTCACTCACAGCTTCTCTTTCTCTCTCATTCACAGCTTCTCTTTCTCTCTCTCTCACTCACTCACCGCTTCTCTTCTGCTCTCTCACTCACAGCTTCTCTTTCTCTCTCTCTCTCACAGCTTCTCTTTCTTTCTCACTCACAACTTCTCTTCCTCTCTCTCTCTCACTCACTCACTCACAGCTTCTCTTTCTCTCTCTCTCCACACAGCTTCTCTTTCTCTCTCTCTCTCTAACAGTTTCTCTTTCTCTCTCTCACTCACAGCTTCGCTTTCCCTCTCTCTCTCTCATTCACCGCTTCTCTTTCACTCTCTCACTCATAGCTTCTCTTTCTCTCTCACAGCTTCTTTCTCTCTCTCTCACTCACAGTATCTCTTTCTCTCGCTCTCTCACTCACTCAAACCTTCACTTTCTCTATCTCTCCCACTCATAGCTTCTCTTTCTCTCTCTCACTCACAGCTTCTCTCTCTCGCTCTCTCACTCAAGCTTCTCTCTCTCTCTTGCTCACTCACAGGTTCTATTTCTCTGTCTCACTCACTCACAGCTTCTCTTTCTCTCTCTCTCTCTCACTCACAGCTTCTCTTTTGCTTTCTCTCTCTCACTCACAGCTTCTCTTTCTCTCTCTCACACACACACAGCTTCTCTTTCTCTCTCTCTCACTCACAGCTTCTCTTTCTCTCTCTCTCATTGACAGCTACTCTTTCTCTCTCTCTCTCACAGCTTCTCTCTCTCTCTCACTCACAGCTTCTCTTTCTCTCTCTCTCTTCCTCACTCACAGGTTCTATTTCTCTCTCTGTCTCCCTCACTCAAAGCTTCTCTTTCTCTCTCTCTCCCTCACAGCTTCTCTTTCTCTCTCTCTCTCACTCACAGCTTCTCTTTCTCTTTCTCTCTCTCACTCACAGCTTCTCTTTCTCTCTCTCTCTCTCACTCACAGCTTCTCTTTCTTTCTTTCTCTCTCTCTCTCCTCACAGCTTCTCTTTCTCTCTCTCTCATTCACAGCTACTCTTTCTCTCTCACACACACAGCTTCTCTCTCTCTCTCACTCACAGCTTCTCTTTCTCTCTCTCTCTCTTGCTCACTCACAGGTTCTATTTCTCTCTCTGTCTCCCGCACTCAAAGCTTCTCTTTCTCTCTCTCTCTCACTCACAGCTTCTCTTTCGCTTTCTCTCTCTCACTCACAGCTTCTCTTTCTCTCTCTCTCACACTCACAGCTTCTCTTTCTCTCTCTCTCTCTCTCACTCTCACTCACAGCTTCTCTTTCTCTCTCTCACTCATAAGAACATAAGAACATAAGAACAGCCTTGCTGGAACAGGCCACAGCCCATCCAGTCCAGCATTCTGTCTCACACAGTGGCTCACCATTTCCTTCAGGGTATTCCCAAGGAGGTGCCTTCACCTTCTTAGGATTCCCTGGAATGGCATTGAGAGATATTCTGCCTATCTCTCCAACCCAGAGGTCGTCCTTAAGTATCCATAATTATAGCCATTGATACCCTTGTCCTCCATGAACTTGTCTAATCCTTTCTTAAAGCTGTCAAGACTGACAGCTGTCACCACTTCTTCTGGCAGGGAGTTCCATAGACCAGTAATCCTCTGGGTGAAAAAGTACTTTCTCTTATTTGTTTGAGAACTAGTACCCAAAAGTTTCATTGAGTGTCCCCTAGTTCTAGTGTTGTGCGATAGGGAAAACAGTTTTTCCTTATCTACTTTGTCCAAACCGTGCATGATTTTATAAACTTCAATCAGGTCACCTCTTAGACGCCGTCGTTCAAGAGTGAAAAGGCCCAACCGTTGCAGCCTCAGATGGTAAGGAAGGTGTTCCAGTCCCCTAATCATTCTGGTTGCCCTCCTCTGTACTTTCTCCAACTCCATAATATCCTTCTGGAGGTATGGCGACCAGAACTGTACACAGTATTCCAGATGGGGCCTCACCATAGATTTATAAAGAGGCAAAATAACACTTGCTGACTTATTTTCTATACCCTTCCTAATGATCCCTAACATTGAGTTTGCTTTTTTCACTGCTGAGGCACACTGGGTTGACACCTTCATTGAGCTGTCCACCAGGACACCAAGGTCCCTTTCCTGGTTTGTCACAGAGAGTTCAGACCCCATCAGTTTATAAATGTAATTGGGGTTCTTTGCCCCAATATGCATCACTCTGCACTTACTAATGTTGAAGCTCATTTGCCACTGTTTTGCCCACTCCCCCACTGTCAAGAGATCCCTCTGGAGCTCCTCACAATCTCTCACAGTTTTCACTACCCTGTATAATTTAGTGTCGTCAGCAAATTTGGCTACCTTGCTTTTTACTCCTACCTCTAGATCATTTATGAAGAGGTTGAAAAGCAGGGGTCCCAGTACTGAACCTTGGGGGACCCCACTCTTTACTTCCCTCCACTTGGAGAAGTGTCCATTTAGTGCTACCCTCTGTTTCCTGTCCCTTAGCCAGTTGCTGATCCAGGACAAGACCTGTCCCTTTATTCCATGACTGGTAAGTTTATTCAAGAGCCTTTGGTGTGGGACCTTGTCAAAAGCCTTCTGAAAGTCCAGATAAACAATGTCAACTGGATCCCCCTTATCCACATGCTTGTTGACACTCTCAAAAAATTCCAACAGATTAGTGAGGCATGATTTGCCCTTGCAAAAGCCATGTTGGCTCTCCTTTAGCAGCGCCTTCTCTTCTATGTGCCTATTAATTCTATCTTTTAGGATGGTTTCCATCACTTTACCTGGGACACATGTCAAACTGACAGGTCGGTAATTTCCTGGATCACCCCTGGATCCTTTTTTGAAAATTGGTGTTACATTCGCTACCTTCCAGTCATCAGGCACAAAGCCTGATTTGAGGGAAAGATTATATATTTTGGCTAGGATATCAGCAATTTCATCTTTAAGTTCCCTGAGAACTCGTGGATGGATGCCATCTGGTCCTGGGGATTTGTTAGTGTTTAGCTTAACAAGACATGCAAGGACCTCCTCCCTGGTTATTTCTATCTTGCTTAATTCTTCGGTTTCCCTCCCTACGAAGATAGGTTCTGTTTTGGGCATGTGGTCTCTATCTTCTTCAGTGAATACTGAAGCAAAGAATTCATTGAGTCTCTCTGCAATCTCTGTTTCCTCTTTAATAACCCCTTGCCTTCCATTGTCATCTAATGGTCCAATGGCCTTCCTAGTTGGGTTCTTACTTCTAATGTACTTAAAGAAGTCTTTGTTATTCCTCTGAGTATTTTTAGCTATACGCTCCTCAAAGTCTTGCTTTGCTTTCCTGATTGTTGCCTTGCATTTGTTCTGCCAGAATTTATGTTTCTGCCTGCTGTCCTCATTTGGACAAGCCTTCCATCTTCTAAATGAGCTTTTCTTGCTCTTGATCACCTCCCGAACAGCTCCTGTAAGCCACATTGGAGTCCTCTTGGACCTGGCAGTGCCCTTTTTCCTTTTGGGTATGCATTCCAATTGGGCTTCTGTTATTGTTTTTATAAACAACCTCCATGCCTCTTGGAGTGTTTGGACTCTCTCAATTTTCCCTTTCAGTTTCTTTTTTACTAGTTTCCTCATCTTTGGGAAATTTCCTTTTTGAAAATTTAAGGTCTCTGTGTTAGATTTTATCAGTGACTTGCGGTCTATGATCAAGTTAAACATAATTGAGTTGTGGTCACTGTTCCCTATTGGATCAGTCACATTAACATCTTGCACCAGATCCTGAGTATTACTCAGGATCAAGTCAAGGATTCTTGTACCTCTAGTTGGGTCTTCAACCATCTGTCCCAGGGAACAATCATTTAGCATATCTAGGAACTTTATCTCTTTATCATGTGCTGAACAACAGTTCACCCAGTCTATGTGAGGGTAATTGAAGTCCCCCATTATAACCAGGCTTCCCTTCTTGGATGCCTCCTTTACAACATTCTCCAACTGCCAGTCTCCCTCAAGAGTTTGGGTCGGAGGCCGATAGTATATGCCTACTGTTAGACCATCCTTGTGTCCTGGTACTCTTACCCACAGAGCTTCTAATGGTGACTCTAAATCACCTATATATTCCAATTCATAAGATTTTATCACTTCTTTGACATACAAGGCTACACCACCTCCTCTTTGCCCCTTCCTATCCTTCCTGTACAGTTTGTAGCCTGGGATAACTGTATCCCATTGGTTATCATCCGTCCACCAGGTTTCAGTGATACCAATAATATCAATATTTTTATCTATTGCTAAGTATTCCAGCTCCCCTATTTTGTTCCGGAGGCTTCTGGCATTTGTATACAAGCATTTATATATGCTTTTCTGACACAGTCTTTTGTGTCCAGTTGCATTGTTAGACTGCCTCTTGCATCCTTCTGCTAGAATGCTAGTGACTAGCTCCTCGCTCTGCTCAGTAATTTTTGCATCCTCCTCACTACCCAAGTACACACTTTCCCGAACCGGATGCTGCCCAGCTCCTGTCGGCTTTCCCCCAGTTATCAGTTTAAAAGCTGCTCTGCAGCCTTTTTGATGTTGAGTGCCAGCAATCTGGTCCCATCATGGTTTAAATGCAACCCATCCCTCCTGAACAGATTTGGCTTGTCCCAAAATGTTCTCCAGTTCCTGACAAATCTGAAGCCCTCCTCTCGACACCACCGCCTCATCCACGCATTGAGGCTTCTGAGCTCTGCCTGCCTGGTAGGTCCTGCGCGAGGGACAGGCAGCACTTCTGAAAATGCTACCTTGGAAGTCCGGGACTTCAATCTTCTTCCTAACAACCTAAATTTGGCTTCCAGGACAGACCGCTTGGCCTTCCCAACATCATTAGTACCAACGTGTACCATGACAACTGGCTCGTTCCCAGTTCTCTCTAACAATCTATCTAGATTTCTTGTGATGTCTGCAACTTTTGCACCTGGCAGGCAAGTCACCATACGGTTATCATGTGCATCACAAATCCATTTCTCTGTATTTCTAATTATTGAATCCCCTAGTACAAGGAGCCTCTCTCCTGCAATCTGTTCATCTACATGCACCTCATCAACCATATTAAGGGAGAGAAACTCAGTTTGTTCCTGTTGTTTATCTTCCTGGATCTCATCAAGTGTGATGAAGGAGAGATCATCAGGTGGAACCAGTTGTTCCTCTGTGTGCTCCTCGTCAGGTGTGATAAGGGAAAGAGCCTCAAATTTATTCTGTAATTTCAGACTCTCAGAGTGATCCCCTACTCTTCTCCTCCTTTGAGTCACATTCCTCCAACCATCTCCCTCCTGAGTTAGTGAAGGGCCTTCTCCCTCAGAACTGTGCCCTGTCTCTTCTTTGTCCAGCATAGTCTGCTCCGCTCTGTCCAAGAACAGCTCAAGCTCCTTAATTTGTTGGTGGTTAGATATGCGGGCCTCTAGCTGCTGGACCTTCTCTTCTAGTAGTGCAACCAGCTTGCACTTGCTGCAAGTGTAGTTCTCCATGTGCTTTGGCAAGAACACAAACATGGCACAAGAATTGCAGGTAACTACAGCTCTGTCTCTCTCACTCTCTTTCTCTCTCTCTCTCACTCACAGCTTCTCTTTCTCTCTCTCTCCCTCACAGCTTCGCTTTCTCTCTCTCTCTCTCACTCACATCTTCTATTTCTCTCTCTCCCTCACAGCTTCTCTTTCTCTCTCTCTCACTCACAGCTTCTCTTTCTCTTTCTCTCTCTCACTCACAGCTTCTCTTTCTTTCTCTCACTCACTCACTCACTCACAGCTTCTCTTTCTCTCTCTCTCTCAAACTCACTGCTTCTCTTTCTCTCTGTCTCACTGACTCACAGCTTCTCTCTCTCTCTCACTCACTCACAGCTTCTCTTTCTCTCTTTCTGTCACTCACTCACAACTTCTGTTTCTCTCTGTCTCTCACTCACAGCTTCAATTTCTCTCTCTCTCACTAACTCACAGCTACTCCTTCTCTCTCTCTCACTCACTCACAGCTTCTCTCTCTCTCTCTCACAGCTTCTCATTCTCTCTCTCTCTCTCACTCACACACAGCTTCTCTTTCTCTCTCTCTCTATCTCTCTCACTCACAGCTTCTCTTTCTCTCTCTCTCACTAACTCACAGCTTCTTTTTCTCTAACTCTCACTCACTCACAGCTTCTCTTTCTCTCTCTCTCTCACTCACAGCTTCTCTTTCTCTCTCTCTCTCACTCACTCACAGCTTCTCTCTCTCTGTCTCTCTCACTCACGGCTTCTATTTCTCGCTCTCTCACTAACTCACAGCTTCTTTTACTCTCTCTCTCTCTCTCACAGCTTTTCTCTCTCTCTCTCACTCACTCACTCACAGCTTCTCTTTCTCTTTCTCTCTCACTCACTCACATCTTCCATTTCTCTCTCTTTCTCACAGCTTCTCTTTCTCTATCTCTCTCACTCACTGCTTCTCTTTCTCTCTCTCTCTCACAGCTTCTCTTTCTCTCTCTCCCTCACAGCTTCTCTCTCTCTCCCTCACAGCTTCTCTTTCTCTCTCTCTCCCTCACAGCTTCTCTTTCTCTCTCTCTCTCTCTAACAGCTTCTATTGGTCTCTCTCTCTCTCACTCACAGCTTCTCTTTCTCTCACTCACTCACAGCTTCTCTTTCTCTCTCACTCACAGCTTCTCTTTCTCTCTCTCACTCACTCACTGCTTCTCTTTTGCTCTCTCACTCACAGCTTCTCTTTCTCTCTCACACACACAGCTTCTCTTTCTTTCTCACTCACAACTTCTCTTTCTCTCTCTCACTCACTCAATCACTCACTCACAGCTTCTCTTTCTCTCTCTCTCCACACAGCTTCTCTTTATCTCTCTCTCTAACCGTTTCTCTTTCTCTCTCTCTCACTCACAGCTTCGCTTTCCCTCTCTCTCACTCATTCACCGCTTCTCTTTCTCTCTCACAGCTTCTTTCTCTCTCTCTCACACACAGTATCTCTTTCTCTCGCTCTGTCACTCACTCACTCATTCACTTTCTCTATCTCTCTCACTCACAGCTTCTCTTTCTCTCTCTCTCACTCACTCACAGCTTCTCTTTCTCTATCTCTCTAACTCACAGCTTCTCTTTCTCTCTCTCTCACTCACTCACAGCTTCTCTCTCTGTCTCTCTCACTCACGGCTTCTATTTCTCTCTCTCTCACTCTCACAGCTACTCTTTCTCTCTCACACACACAGCTTTTCTCTCTTTCTCTCTCTCACTCACTCACAGCTTCTCTTTATCTCTCTCTCTCACTCACTCACATCTTCTATTTCTCTCTCTCTCTTGCTCACTCACAGGTTCTATTTCTCTCTCTGTCTCACTCACTCACAGCTTCTCTTTCTCTCTCTCTCTCACTCACAGCTTCTCTTTTGCTTTCTCTCTCTCACTCACAGCTTCTCTTTCTCTCTCTCTCTCTCACTCACAGCTTCTCTTTCTCTCTCTCTCTCACTCACAGCTTCTCTTTCTCTCTCTCTCTTTGACAGCTACTCTTTCTCTCTCTCACACACAGCTTCTCTCTCTCCCTCACTCACAGCTTCTCTTTCTCTCTCTCTCTTGCTCACTCACAGGTTCTATTTATCTCTCTGTCTCCCTCACTCAAAGCTTCTCTTTCTCTCTCTCTCACTCACAGCTTCTCTTTTGCTTTCTCTCTCTCACTCACAGCTTCTCTCTCTCTCTCTCACTCATAGCTTCTCTTTCTCTCTCTCTCTCAGTCACAGCTTCTCTTTCTCTCTCTCACTCACAGCTCTTTCTCTCTCTCTCTCACTCACTCACAGCTTCTCTTTCTCTCTCTCTCTCACTCACAGCTTCTCTTTCTCCTTCTCTCTCTCACTCACATCTTCTATTTCTCTCTCACACACAGCTTCTCTTTCTCTCTATCTCTCTCACTCACAGCTTCACTTTTCTCTCTCTCTCACTCACTCACAGCTTCTCTTTCTCTCTCTCTCCCTCACAGCTTCTCTTTCTCTCTCTCTCTCTCACTCACAGCTTCTCTTTCTCTTTCTCTCTCTCACTCACAGCTTCTCTTTCTCTCTCTCTCTCTCACTCACAGCTTCTCTTTCTTTCTCTCTCTCTCTCCTCACAGCTTCTCTTTCTCTCTCTCTCATTCACAGCTACTCTTTCTCTCTCTCACACACAGCTTCTCTCTCTCTCTCACTCACAGCTTCTCTTTCTCTCTCTCTCTTGCTCACTCACAGGTTCTATTTCTCTCTCTGTCTCCCGCACTCAAAGCTTCTCTTTCTCTCTCTCTCTCACTCACAGCTTCTCTTTCGCTTTCTCTCTCTCACTCACAGCTTCTCTTTCTCTCTCTCTCTCATCCACAGCTTCGCTTTCTCTCTCTCTCTCTCTCTCTCACTCACAGCTTCTCTTTCTCTCTCTCACTCACAGCTTCTCTTTCTCTCTCTCTCTCACTCACAGCTTCTCTTTCTCTCTCTCTCTCTCCCTCACAGCTTCGCTATCTCTCTCTCTCTCTCACTCACATCTTCTATTTCTCTCTCTCTCCCTCACAGCTTCTCTTTCTCTCTCTCTCTCACTCACAGCTTCTCTTTCTCGTTCTCTCTCTCACTCACAGCTTCTCTTTCTTTCTCTCACTCACTCACTCACAGCTTCTCTTTCTCTCTCTCTCTCAAACTCACTGCTTCTCTTTCTCTCTGTCTCACTGACTCACAGCATCTCTCTCTCTCTCACTCACTCACAGCTTCTCTTTCTCTCTTTCTGTCACTCACTCACAACTTCTGTTTCTCTCTGTCTCTCACTCACAGCTTCAATTGCTCTCTCTCTCACTAACTCACAGCTTCTCCTTCTCTCTCTCTCACTCACTCACAGCTTCTCTCTCTCTCTCTCACAGCTTCTCATTCTCTCTCTCTCTCACTCACACACAGCTTCTCTTTCTCTCTCTCTCTATCTCTCTCACTCACAGCTTCTCTTTCTCTCTCTCTCACTAACTCACAGCTTCTTTTTCTCTAACTCTCACTCACTCACAGCTTCTCTTTCTCTCTCTCTCTCTCACTCACAGCTTCTCTTTCTCTCTCTCTCTCACTCACTCACAGCTTCTCTCTCTCTGTCTCTCTCACTCACGGCTTCTATTTCTCGCTCTCTCACTAACTCACAGCTTCTTTTACTCTCTCTCTCTCTCTCACAGCTTTTCTCTCTCTCTCTCTCACTCACTCACTCACTCACAGCTTCTCTTTCTCTTTCTCTCTCACTCACTCACATCTTCCATTTCTCTCTCTTTCTCACAGCTTCTCTTTCTCTAACTCTCTCATTCACTGCTTCTCTTTCTCTCTCTCTCTCTCACTCACAGCTTCTCTCTCTCTCTCCCTCACAGCTTCTCTTTCTCTCTCTCTCCCTCACAGCTTCTCTTTCTCTCTCTCTCTCTCTAACAGCTTCTATTGTTCTCTCTCTCTCTCACTCACAGCTTCTCTCTCTCTCACTCACTCACAGCTTCTCTTTCTCTCTCACTCACAGCTTCTCTTTCTCTCTCTCACTCACTCACCGCTTCTCTTTTGCTCTCTCACTCACAGCTTCTCTTTCTCTCTCTCTCACACAGCTTCTCTTTCTTTCTCACTCACAACTTCTCTTTCTCTCTCTCACTCACTCAATCACTCACTCAAAGCTTCTCTTTCTCTCTCTCTCCACACAGCTTCTCTTTATCTCTCTCTCTAACAGTTTCTCTTTCTCTCTCTCTCACTCACAGCTTCGCTTTCCCTCTCTCTCACTCATTCACCACTTCTCTTTCACTCTCTCACTCATAGCTTCTCTTTCTCTCTCACAGCTTCTTTCTCTCTCTCTCACTCACAGTATCTCTTTCTCTCGCTCTGTCACTCACTCACTCATTCACTTTCTCTATCTCTCTCACTCACAGCTTCTCTTTCTCTCTCACTCACAGCTTCTCTCTCTCTCTATCTCACTCACAGCTTCTCTTTCTCTCTCTCTCTCACTCACAGCTTCTCTTTCTCTCTCTCTCTCATTCACAGCTACTCTTTCTCTCTCTCTCACAGCTTCTCTCTCTCTCTCTCACTCACAGCTTCTCTTTCTCTCTCTCTCTTGCTCACTCACAGGTTCTATTTCTCTCTCTGTCACCCTCACTCACAGCTTCGCTTTCTCTCTCTCTCTCTCACTCACAGCTTCTCTTTCGCTTTCTCTCACTCACAGCTTCTATTTATCTCTCTCTCTCACTCACAGCTTCTCTTTCTCTCTCTCTCTCACTCACAGCTTCTCTTTCTCTCTCTCACTCACAGCTTCACTTTCTCTCTCTCTCTCTCTCACTCAGAGCTTCTCTCTCTCTCTCTCACTCACAGCTTCTCTTTCTCTCTCTCTCTCACTCACATCTTCTATTTCTCTCTCACACACACAGCTTCTCTTTCTCTCTATCTCTCTCACTCACAGCTTCGCTTTTCTCTCTCTCTCTCTCACTCACAGCTTCTCTTTCTCTCTCTCTCCCTCACAGTTTCTCTTTCTCTCTCTCACTCACAGCTTCTCTTTCTCTCTCTGTCTCTCTCACTCACTGCTTCTCTTTCTCTCTGTCTCACTGACTCACAGCTTCTCTCTCTCTCACTCACTCACAGCTTCTCTTTCTCTCTTTCTCTCACTCACTCACAGCTTCTCTTTCTCTCTCTCACACACTCACTCACTCACAGGTTCTATTTCTCTCTCACACACACAGCTTCTCTTTCTCTATCTCTCTCACTCACAGCTTCTCTTTTCTCTCTGTCTCTCTAACTCACTGCTTCTCTTTCTCTCTCTCTCACTCACTCACAGCTTCTCTCTCTCTCTCTCTCACTCACAGCTTCTCTTTCTCTCTCTCTCTCACTCACTCACAGCTTCTCTCTCTCTGTCTCTCTCACTCACAGCTTCTCTTTCTCTCTCACCACAGAGCTTCTCTTTCACTCACTCTCTCACACACAGCTTCCCTTTCTCTCTATCTCTCTAACTCACTCACAACTTCTGTTTCTCTCTGTCTCACTCACAGCTTCAATTTCTCTCTCTCTCACTAACTCACAGCTTCTCCTTCTCTCTCTCTCACTCACACACAGCTTCTCTTTCTCTCTCTCTCTCTAACTCTCTCACTCACAGCTTCTCTTTCTCTCTCACTCACAGCTTTTCTTTCTCTCTCTCTCTCACTCACTCACGCTTCTCTTTCTCTCTCTACCTCTCTCACACAGCTTCTTTTTCTCTCTCTCTCACTAACTCACAGCTTCTCTTTCTCTCTCTCTCACTCACTCACAGCTTCTCTTTCTCTATCTCTCTAACTCACAGCTTCTCTTTCTCTCTCTCTCACTCACTCACAGCTTCTCTCTCTGTCTCTCTCACTCACAGCTTCTATTTCTCTCTCTCTCACAGCTTCTCTTTCTCTCTCTCACACACAGCTTTTCTCTCTTTCTCTCTCTCACTCACTCACAGCTTCTCTTTATCTCTCTCTCTTGCTCACTCACAGGTTCTATTTCTCTCTCTGTCTCCCTCACTCACAGCTTCTTTCTTTCTCTCTCTGTCTCTCACTCACAGCTTCTCTTTTCTTTCTCTCTCTCACTCACAGCTTCTCTTTCTCTCTCTCTCTCTCTCACTCACAGCTTCTCTTTCTCTCTCTCTCTCACTCACAGCTTCTCTTTCTCTCTCTCTCATTCACAGCTACTCTTTCTCTCTCTCTCACACAGCTTCTCTCTCTCTCTCTCACTCACAGTTTCTCTTTCTCTCTCTCTCTCTCTCACTCACAGCTTCTCTCTCTCTGTCTCTCTCACTCACACCTTCTCTTTCTCTCACACACACACAGCTTCTCTTTCACTCTCTCTCTCACACACAGCTTCTCTTTCTCTCTCTGTCTCTAACTCACTCACAACTTCTGTTTCTCTCTGCCTCTCACTCACAGCTTCAATTTCTTTCTCTCTCACTCACTCACAGCTTCTCCTTCTCTCTCTCACTCACTCACAGCGTCTCTTTCTCTCTCTCTCTCACAGCTTCTCATTCTCTCTCTCTCACTCACACACAGCTTCTCTTTCTCTCTCTCTAACTCTCTCACTCACAGCTTCTCTTTCTCACTCACAGCTTTTCTTTCTCTCTCTCTCTCACTCACTCACGCTTCTCTTTCTCTCTCTGTCTCTCTCACACAGCTTCTTTTTCTCTCTCTCTCACTAACTCACAGCTTCTCTTTCTCTCTCTCTCACTCACTCACAGCTTCTCTCTGTCTCTCTCACTCACGGCTTCTTTTTCTCTCTCTCTCACTCTCACAGCTACTCTTTCCCTCTCTCACACACAGCTTTTCTCTCTTTCTCTCTCTCACTCACTCACAGCTTCTCTTTATCTCTCTCACTCACATCTTCTATTTCTCTCTCTCTCACAGCTTCTCTTTCTCTCTCTCTCTTACTCACAGCTTCTCTTTCTCTCTCTCTCATTCACAGCTACTTTTTCTCTTTCTCTCTCACAGCTTCTCTCTCTCTCTCTCTCACTCACAGCTTCTCTTTCTCTCTCTCTTGCTCACACAGGTTCTATTTCTCTCTCTGTCTCCCTCACTCAAAGCTTCTCTTTCTCTCTCTCTCTCTCACTCACAGCTTCTCTTTCGCTTTCTCTCTCTCACTCACAGCTTCTCTTTCTCTCTCTCTCTCACTCACAGCTTCTCTTTTTCTTCCTCTCTCTCACTCACAGCTTCTCTTTCTCTCTCTCTCTTACAGCTCTTTCTCTCTCTCTCTCTCTCACTCACAGCTTCTCTTTCTCTCTCTCTCTCTCTCTCTCTCTCACTCACAGCTTCTCTTTCTCTCTCTCTCTCTCTCACTCACATCTTCTATTTCTCTCTCACTCACAGCTTCTCATTCTCTCTATCTCTCTCACTCACAGCTTCTCTTTTCTCTCTCTCTCACTCACTCACAGCTTCTCTTTCTCTCTCTCTCCCTCACAGCTTCTCTTTCTCTCTCTCTCACTCACAGCTTCTCTTTATCTTTCTCTCTCTCACTCACAGCTTCTTTCTTTCTCTCCCTCACTCACTCACTCACAGCTTCTCTTTCTCTCTCTGTCTCTCTCACTCACTGCTTCTCTTTCTCTGTCTCACTGACTCACAGCTTCTCTCTCTCCCTCACTCTCTCACATCTTCTCTTTCTCTCTTTCTGTCACTCACTCACAACTTCTGTTTCTCTCTGTGTCTCACTCACAGCTTCAATTTCTCTCTCTCTCACTAACTCACAGCTTCTCCTTCTCTCTCTCACTCACTCACAGCTTCTCTTTCTCTCTCTCACACACAGCTTCTCATTCTCTCTCTCTCTCACTCACACACAGCTTCTCTTTCTCGCTCTCTCTAACTCTCTCACTCACAGCTTCTCTTTCTCTCTCCCTCACAGCTTTTCTTTCTCTCTCTCTCTCTCACTCACGCTTCTCTTTCTCACTGTCTCTCTCAGACAGCTTCTCTTTCTCTCTCTCTCACTAACTCACAGCTTCTCTTTCTCTAACTCTCACTCACTCACAGCTTCTCTTTCTCTCTCTCTCACTAACTCACAGCTTCTCTTTCTCTAACTCTCACTCACTCACAGCTTCTCTTTCTCTCTCTCTCTCACTCACAGCTTCTCTTTCTCTCTCTCTCTCACTCACTCACAGCTTCTCTCTCTCTGTCTCTCACTCACGGCTTCTATTTCTCTCTCTCTCACTAACTCACAGCTTCTATTTCTCTCTCACACACACAGCTTTTCTCTCTCTCACTCACTCACTCACAGCTTCTCTTTCTCTCTCTCTCACTCACTCACATCTTCTATTTCTCTCTCTTTCTCACAGCTTCTCTTTCTCTCTATCTCTCTCACTCACAGCTTCTCTTTCTCTCTCTCTCCCTCACAGCTTCTCTTTCTCTCTCTCTCTCTCACTCACAGCTTCTCTTTCTCTCTCTCACTCACAGCTTCTCTCTCTCTCACTCACAGCTTCTCTTTCTCTCTCAATCCCTCACAGCTTCTCTTTCTCTCTCTCTCTCTAACAGCTTCTATTGGTCTCTCTCTCTCTCACTCACAGCTTCTCTCTCTCTCTCACTCACAGCTTCTCTTTCTCTCTCACTCACAGCTTCTCTTTCTCTCTCTCACTCACTCACCGCTTCTCTTTTGCTCTCTCACTCACAGCTTCTCTTTCTCTCTCTTACTCACTCAATCACTCACTCACAGCTTCTCTTTCTCTCTCTCTCCACACAGCTTCTCTTTCTCTCTCACTCACAGCTTCTCTTTCTCTCTCTCTCTAACAGTTTCTCTTTCTCTCTCTCTCTCACTCACAGCTTCGCTTTCCCTCTCTCTCACAGCTTCTCTTTCTCTCTTACTCACGGCTTCTCTTTCTCCCTCTCCCACTCACTCACCGCTTCTCTTTTGCTCTCTCACTCACAGCATCTCTTTCTCTCTCTCTCACACAGCTTCTCTTTCTTTCTTTCTCACTCACAACTTCTCTTTCTCTCTCTTACTCACTCAATCACTCACTCACAGCTACTCTTTCTCTCTCTCTCCACACAGCTTCTCTTTCTCTCTCTCTCTCTAACAGTTTCTCTTTCTCTCTCTCTCTCACTCACAGCTTCACTTTCCCTCTCTCTCACAGCTTCTCTTTCTCTCTCACTCACAGCTTCTCTTTCTCTCTCTCTCTAACAGTTTCTCTTTCTCTCTCTCACACTCACAGCTTCGCTTTCCCTCTCTCTCACAGCTTCTCTTTCTCTCTCAATCACAGCTTCGCTTTCCCAACTCTCTCACTCATTCACCACTTCTCTTTCACTCTCACTCATAGCTTCCCTTTCTCTCTCACAGCTTCTTTCTCTCTCTCTCACTCACAGTATCTCTTTCTCTCACTCTGTCACTCACTCACTCCTTCACTTTCTCTATCTCTCTCACTCACAGCTTCTCTTTCTCTCTCTCACTCACAGCTTCTCTCTCTCTCTCACTCACAGCTTCTCATTCTCTCTCTCTCACTCACTCACAGCTTCTCTTTCTCTCTCTATCTCTCTAACTCACAGCTTCTCTTTCTCTCTCTCTTACTCACTCACAGCTTCTCTGTCTCTCTCACTCACGGCTTCTATTTCTCTCTCTCTCTCTCACAGCTACTATTTCTCTCTCTCTCACAGCTTTCCTCTCTTTCTCTCTCTCACTCACAGCTTCTCTTTATCTCTCTCTTTCACTTACTCACATCTTCTATTTCTCTCTCTCACACACAGCTTCTCTTTCTCTCTATCTCTCTGACTCACAGGTTCTATTTCACTCTCTGTCTCCCTCACTCACAGCTTCTCTCTCTCTCTCTCACTCACAGCTTCTCTTTCACATTCTCTCTCTCACTCACAGCTTCTCTTTCTCTCTCTCTCTCTCTCTCACTCACAGCTTCTCTCCCTCTCTCTCTCACTCACTCACTCACTCACTCACAGCTTCTCTTTATCTCTCTCACTCACTCACATCTTCTATTTCTCTCTCACAGCTTCTCTTTCTCTCTCTCTCTTACTCACAGCTTCTCTTTCTCTCTCTCTCATTCACAGCTACTCTTTCTCTCTCTCTCACAGCTTCTCTCTCTCTCTCTCACTCACAGCTTCTCTTTCTCTCCCTCTCTTGCTCACAAATGTTCTATTTCTCTCTCTGTCTCCCTCACTCAAAGCTTCTCTTTCTCTCTCTCTCTCTCACTCACAGCTTCTCTTTCGCTTTCTCTCTCTCACTCACAGCTTCTCTTTCTCTCTCTCTCTCACTCACAGCTTCTCTTTCTCTTCCTCTCTCTCACTCACAGCTTCTCTTTCTCTCTCTCTCTCACAGATCTTTCTCTCTCTCTCTCTCACTCACCGCTTCTCTTTCTCTCTCTCTCTCTCACTCACAGCTTCTCTTTCTCTCTCTCTCTCACTCACATCTTCTATTTCTCTCTCACTCACAGCTTCTCTTTCTCTCTATCTCTCTCACTCACAGCTTCTCTTTTCTCTCTCTCTCACTCACTCACAGCTTCTCTTTCTCTCTCTCTCCCTCACAGCTTCTCTTTCTCTCTCTCTCCCTCACAGCTTCTCTTTCTCTCTCTCTCACTCACAGCTTCTCTTTATCTTTCTCTCTCTCACTCACAGCTTCTTTCTTTCTCTCCCTCACTCACTCACTCACAGCTTCTCTTTCTCTCTCTGTCTCTCTCACTCACTGCTTCTCTTTCTCTGTCTCACTGACTCACAGCTTCTATCTCTCCCTCACTCACTCACAGCTTCTCTTTCTCTCTTTCTGTCACTCACTCACAACTTCTGTTTCTCTCTGTGTCTCACTCACAGCTTCAATTTCTCTCTCTCTCACTAACTCACAGCTTCTCCTTCTCTCTCTCACTCACTCACAGCTTCTCTTTCTCTCTCACACACACAGCTTCTCATTCTCTCTCTCTCTCACTCACACACAGCTTCTCTTTCTCGCTCTCTCTAACTCTCTCACTCACAGCTTCTCTTTCTCTCTCCCTCACAGCTTTTCTTTCTTTCTCTCTCACTCACTCACGCTTCTCTTTCTCACTCTGTCTCTCTCAGACAGCTTCTCTTTCTCTCTCTCTCACTAACTCACAGCTTCTCTTTCTCTAACTCTCACTCACTCACAGCTTCTCTTTCTCTCTCTCTCTCACTCACAGCTTCTCTTTCTCTCTCTCTCTCACTCACTCACAGCTTCTCTCTCTCTGTCTCTCACTCACGGCTTCTATTTCTCTCTCTCTCACTAACTCACAGCTTCTGTTTCTCTCTCTCACACACAGATTTTCTCTCACTCACTCACTCACTCACAGCTTCTCTTTCTCTCTCTCTCACTCACTCACATCTTCTATTTCTCTCTCTTTCTCACAGCTTCTCTTTCTCTCTATCTCTCTCACTCACAGCTTCTCTTTTCTCTCTCTCACTCACTCACAGCTTCTCTTTCTCTCTCTCTCCCTCACAGCTTCTTTTTCTCTCTCTCTCTCTCACTCACAGCTTCTCTTTCTCTCTCTCACTCACAGCTTCTCTCTCTCTCTCACTCACAGCTTCTCTTTCTCTCTCTCTCCCTCACAGCTTCTCTTTCTCTCTCTCTCTCTAACAGCTTCTATTGGTCTCTCTCTCACTCACTCACAACTTCTCTCTCTCTCTCACTCACAGCTTCTCTTTCTCTCTCACTCACAGCTTCTCTTTCTCTCTCTCTCACTCACTCACCGCTTCTCTTTTGCTCTCTCACTCACAGCTTCTCTTTCTCTCTCTTACTCACTCAATCACTCACTCACAGCTTCTCTTTCTCTCTCTCTCCACACAGCTTCTCTTTCTCTCTCTCTCTAACAGTTTCTCTTTCTCTCTCTCTCTCACTCACAGCTTCGCTTTCCCTCTCTCTCACAGCTTCTCTTTCTCTCTCACTCACAGCTTCTCTTTCTCTCTCTCTCTAACAGTTTCTCTTTCTCTCTCTCTCTCACTCACAGCTTCGCTTTCCCTCTCTCACAGCTTCTCTTTCTCTCTCACTCACGGCTTCTCTTTCTCTCTCTCTCACTCACTCACCGCTTCTCTTTTGCTCTCTCACTCACAGCATCTCTTTCTCTCTCTCTCACACAGCTTCTCTTTCTTTCTCACTCACAACTTCTCTTTCTCTCTCTTACTCAATCACTCACTCACAGCTACTCTTTCTCTCTCTCTCCACACAGCTTCTCTTTCTCTCTCTCTCTCTAACAGTTTCTCTTTCTCTCTCTCTCTCACTCACAGCTTCGCTTTCCCTCTCTCTCACAGCTTCTCTTTCTCTCTCACTCACAGCTTCTCTTTCTCTCTCTCTCTAACAGTTTCTCTTTCTCTCTCTCTCTCACTCACAGCTTCGCTTTCCCTCTCTCTCACAGCTTCTCTTTCTCTCTCACTCACAGCTTCGCTTTCCCAACTCTCTCACTCATTCACCACTTCTCTTTCACTCTCACTCATAGCTTCCCTTTCTCTCTCACAGCTTCTTTCTCTCTCTCTCACTCACAGTATCTCTTTCTCTCGCTCTGTCACTCACTCACTCCATCACTTTCTCTATCTCTCTCACTCACAGCTTCTCTTTCTCTCTCTCACTCACAGCTTCTCTCTCTCTCTCACTCACAGCTTCTCTTTCTCTCTCTCTCTTGCTCACTCACAGGTTCTATTTCTCTCTCTGTCTCCCTCACTCACGCTTGTCTTTCTCTCTCTGTCTCTGTCACACAGCTTCTTTTTCTCTCTCTCTCACTAACTCACAGCTTCTCTTTCTCTCTCTCTCACTCACTCACAGCTTCTCTTTCTCTCTCTATCTCTCTAACTCACAGCTTCTCTTTCTCTCTCTCTTACTCACTCACAGCTTCTCTGTCTCTCTCACTCACGGCTTCTATTTCTCTCTCTCTCTCTCTCACAGCTACTATTTCTCTCTCTCACACAGCTTTTCTCTCTTTCTCTCTCTCACTCACAGCTTCTCTTTATCTCTCTCTTTCACTCACTCACATCTTCTATTTCTCTCTCTCTCACACAGCTTCTCTTTCTCTCTATCTCTCTGACTCACAGGTTCTATTTCACTCTCTGTCTCCCTCACTCACAGCTTCTCTCTCTCTCTCTCTCACTCACACCTTCTCTTTCACATTCTCTCTCTCAGTCACAGCTTCTCTTTCTCTCTCTCTCTCTCACTCACAGCTTCTCTCCCTCTCTCTCTCACTCACTCACTCACTCACAGCTTCTCTTTCTCTCTCTGTCTCTCTCCCTCACAGCTTCTCTTTCTCTCTCTCTCTCTAACAGCTTCTATTGGTCTCTCTCTCTCACTCACAGCTTCTCTCTCTCTCACTCACAGCTTCTCTTTCTCTCTCACTTACAGGTTCTCTCTCTCTCTCTCACTCACTCACCGCTTCTCTTTTGCTCTCTCACTCACAGCTTCTCTTTCTCTCCCTCTCTCACAGCTTCTCTTTCTTTCTCACTCACAACTTCTCTTTCTCTCTCTCACTCACTCACCCACTCACTCACTCACAGCTTCTCTTTCTCTCTCTCTCCACACAGCTTCTCTTTCTCTCTCTCTCTCTAACAGTTTCTCTTTCTATCTCTCTCACTCACAGCTTCACTTTCCCTCTTTCTCACTCATTCACCACTTCTCTTTCACTCTCTCACTCATAGCTTCTCTTTCTCTCACACAGCTTCTTTCTCTCTCTCTCACTCACAGTATCTCTTTCTCTCGCTCTCTCACTCACTCAAACCTTCACTTTCTCTATCTCTCTCACTCATAGCTTCTCTTTCTCTCTCTCACTCTCAGCTTCTCTCTCTCTCTCTCTCACTCACAGCTTCATTTGTCTCTCTCTCTTCCTCACTCACAGGTTCTATTTCTCTCTCTGTCTCCCTCACTCACTGCTTCTCTTTCTCTCTCTCTCTCTCACTCACAGCTTCTCTTTTGCTTTCTCTCTCTCACTCACAGCTTCTCTTTCTCTCTCTCTCTCACTCACAGCTACTCTTTCTCTCTCTCACTCACTCACAGCTTCTCTTTCTCTCTCTCTCATTCACAGCTACTCTTTCTCTCTCTCACACACAGCTTCTCTCTCTCTCTTGCTAACTCACAGGTTCTATTTCTCTCTCTGTCTCCCGCACTCAAAGCTTCTCTTTCTCTCTCTCTCTCACTCACAGCTTCTCTTTCGCTTTCTCTCTCTCACTCACAGCTTCTCTTTCTCTCTCTCTCTCACTCATAGCTTCTCTTTCTCTCTCTCACTCACAGCTCTTTCTCTCTCTCTCTCTCACTCACAGCTTCTCTTTCTCTCTCTCTCTCACTCACAGCTTCTCTTTCTCTCTCTCTCTCTCACTCACATCTTCTATTTCTCTCTCACTCACAGCTTCTCTTTCTCTCTATCTCTCTCACTCACAGCTTCTCTTTTCGCTCTCTCTCACTCACTCACAGTCTCTCTTTCTCTCTCTCTCCCTCACAGCTTCTCTTTCTCTCTCTCTCTCACTCAAAGCTTCTCTTTCTCTTTCTCTCTCTCACTCACAGCTTCTTTCTTTCTCTCCCTCACTCACTCACTCACAGCTTCTCTTTCTCTCTCTGTCTCTCTCACTCACTGCTTCTCTTTCTCTCTGTCTCACTGACTCACAGCTTCTCTCTCTCTCCCTCACTCACTCACAGCTTCTCTTTCTCACTTTCTGTCACTCACTCCCAACTTCTGTTTCTCTCTGTGTCTCACTCACAGCTTCAATTTCTCTCTCTCTCACTTACTCACAGCTTCTCCTTCTCTCTCTCACTCACTCACACACAGCTTCTCTTTCTCACTCTCTCTAACTCTCTCACTCACAGCTTCTCTTTCTCTCTCCCTCACAGCTTTTCTTTCTCTCTCTCTCACTCACTCACGCTTCTCTTTCTCACTCTGTCTCTCTCACACAGCTTCTCTTTCTCTCTCTCTCACTAACTCACAGCTTCTCTTTCTCTAACTCTCACTCACTCACAGCTTCTCTTTCTCTCTCTCTCTCACTCACAGCGTCTCTTTCTCTCTCTCTCTCACTCACTCACAGCTTCTCTCTCTCTGTCTCTCTCACTCACAGCTTCTATTTCTCTCTCTCTCACTAACTCACAGCTTCTCTTTCTCTCTCACACACACAGCTTTTCTCTCTCTCTCTCACTCACTCACAGCTTCTCTTTCTCTCTCTCTCTCACTCACTCACATCTTCTATTTCTCTCTCTTTCTCACAGCTTCTCTTTCTCTCTATCTCTCTCACTCACAGCTTCTCTTTTCTCTCTCTCACTCACTCACAGCTTCTCTTTCTCTCTCTCTCCCTCACAGCTTCTCTTTCTCTCTCTCTCTCTAACAGCTTCTATTGGTCTCTCTCTCTCTCACTCACAGCTTCACTCTCTCTCACACACACACAGCTTCTCTTTCTCTCTCACTCACAGCTTGTCTTTCTCTCTCTCTCACTCACTCACCGCTTCTCTTTTGCTCTCTCACTCACTCAATCACTCACTCACAGCTTCTCTTTCTCTCTCTCTCCACACAGCTTCTCTTTCTCTCTCTCTCTAACAGTTTCTCTTTCTCTCTCTCTCTCACTCACAGCTTCACTTTCCCTCTCTCTCACAGCTTCTCTTTCTCTCTCACTCACAGCTTCTTTTTCTCTCTCTCTCTCTAACAGTTTCTCTTTCTCTCTCACTCTCACTCACAGCTTCGCTTTACCTCTCTCTCACAGCTTCTCTTTCTCTCTCACTCACAGCTTCTCTTTCTCTCTCTCTCTCACTCACTCACCGCTTCTCTTTTGCTCTCTCACTCACAGCTTCTCTTTCTCTCTCTCACACACAGCTTCTCTTTCTTTCTCACTCACAACTTCTCTTTCTCTCTCTTACTCACTCAATCACTCACTCACAGCTTCTCTTTCTCTCTCTCTCTCTAACAGTTTCTCTTTCTCTCTCTCTCTCACTCACAGCTTCTCTTTCTCTCTCTCACACACAGCTTTTCTCTCTCTCTCACTCACTCACAGCTTCTCTTTCTCTCTCTCTCTCACTCACTCACCACTTCTCTTTCACTCTCACTCATAGCTTCTCTTTCTCTCTCGCAGCTTCTTTCTCTCTCTCTCACTCACAGTATCTCTTTCTCTCGCTCTGTCACTCACTCACTCCTTCACTTTCTCTATCTCTCTCACTCACAGCTTCTCTTTCTCTCTCTCACTCACAGCTTCTCTCTCTCTCTCACTCACAGCTTCTCTTTCTCTCTCTCTCTTGCCCACTCACAGGTTCTATTTCTCTCTCTGTCTCCCTCACTCACGCTTCTCTTTCTCTCTCTGTCTATGTCACACAGCTTCTTTTTCTCTCTCTCTCACTAACTCACAGCTTCTCTTTCTCTCTCTCTCACTCACTCACAGCTTCTCTTTCTCTCTCTATCTCTCTAACTCACAGCTTCTCTTTCTCTCTCTCTCACTCACAGCTTCTCTGTCTCTCTCACTCACGACTTCTATTTCTCTCTCTCTCTCTCACAGCTACTATTTCTCTCTCTCTCACAGCTTTTCTCTCTTTCTCTCTCTCACTCACAGCTTCTCTTTATCTCTCTCTTTCACTCACTCACATCTTCTATTTCTCTCTCTCTCACACAGCTTCTCTTTCTCTCTATCTCTCTGACTCACAGGTTGTATTTCACTCTCTGTCTCCCTCACTCACAGCTTCTCTCTCTATCTCTCTCACTCACAGCTTCTCTTTCACATTCTCTCTCTCACTCACAGATTCTCTCTCTCTCTCTCTCTCTCTCTCACTCACAGCTTCTCTCCCTCTCTCTCTCACTCACTCACTCACTCACAGCTTCTCTTTCTCTCTCTGTCTCTCTCCCTCACAGCTTCTCTTTCTCTCTCTCTCTCTAACAGCTTCTATTGGTCTCTCTCTCTCACTCACAGCTTCTCTCTCTCTCACTCACAGCTTCTCTTTCTCTCTCACTTACAGCTTCTCTCTCTCTCTCACTCACTCACCGCTTCTCTTTTGCTCTCTCACTCACAGCTTCTCTTTCTCTCCCTCTCTCACAGCTTCTCTTTCTTTCTCACTCACAACCTCTCTTTCTCTCTCTCACTCACTCACTCACTCACTCACTCACAGCTTCTCTTTCTCTCTCTCTCCACACAGCTTCTCTTTCTCTCTCTCTCTCTCTCTAACAGTTTCTCCTTCTCTCTCTCTCACTCACAGCTTCGCTTTCCCTCTCTCTCACTCATTCACCGCTTCTCTTTCACTCTCTCACTCATAGCTTCTCTTTCTCTCTCACAGCTTCTTTCTCTCTCTCTCACTCACAGTATCTATTTCTCTCGCTCTCTCACTCACTCAAACCTTCACTTTCTCTATCTCTCTCACTCATAGCTTCTCTTTCTCTCTCTCACTCTCAGCTTCTCTCTCTCTCACTCACAGCTTCATTTGTCTCTCTCTCTTGCTCACTCACAGGTTCTATTTCTCTCTCTGTCTCCCGCACTAACTGCTTCTCTTTCTCTCTCTCTCTCTCTCACTCACAGCTTCTCTTTTGCTTTCTCTCTCTCACTCACAGCTTCTCTTTCTCTCTCTCTTTCTCACTCACAGCTACTCTTTCTCTCTCTCTCACTCACAGCTTCTCTTTCTCTCTCTCTCATTCACAGCTACTCTTTCTCTCTCTCACACACAGCTTCTCTCTCTCTCTTGCTCACTCACAGGTTCTATTTCTCTCTCTGTCTCCTGCACTCAAAGCTTCTCTTTCTCTCTCTCTCTCACTCACAGCTTCTCTTTCGCTTTCTCTCTCTCACTCACAGCTTCTCTTTCTCTCTCTCTCTCTCACTCACAGCTCCTCTTTCTCTCTCTCTCTCTCACTCACAGCTTCTCTTTCTCTCTCTCACTCACAGCTCCTCTTTCTCTCTCTCACTCACTCACAGCTTCTCTCTCTCTCACTCACTCACAGCTTCTCTTTCTCTCTTTCTGTCACTCACTCACAACTTCTGTTTCTCTCTGTCTCTCACTCACAGCATCAATTTCTCTCTCTCTCACTAACTCACAGCTTCTCCTTCTCTCTCTCTCACTCACTCACAGCTTCTCTTTCTCTCTCTCTCTCACAACTTCTCATTCTCTCTCTCTCTCTCACTCACACACAGCTTCTCTTTCTCTCTCTCTCTAACTCTCTCACTCACAGCTTCTCTTTCTCTCTCCCTCACAGCTTTTCTTTCTTTCTCTCTCACTCACTCACGCTTCTCTTTCTCACTCTGTCTCTCTCACACAGCTTCTCTTTCTCTCTCTCTCACTAACTCACAGCTTCTCTTTCTCTAACTCTCACTCACTCACAGCTTCTCTCTCTCTCTCTCTCTCACTCACAGCTTCTCTTTCTCTCTCTCTCTCACTCACTCACAGCTTCTCTCTCTCTGTCTCTCTCACTCACGGCTTCTATTTCTCTCTCTCTCACTAACTCACAGCTTCTTTTTCTCTCTCTCTCTCTCACAGCTTTTCTCTCTCTCTCTCTCTCACTCACTCACAGCTTAACTTTCTCTTTCTCTCTCACTCACTCACATCTTCTATTTCTCTCTCTTTCTCACAGCTTCTCTTTCTCTATCTCTCTCACTCACAGCTTCTCTTTCTCTCTCTCTCTCTCTCTCTCTCACTCACAGCTTCTCTTTCTCTCTCTCACTCACAGCTTCTCTCTCTCTCTCTCTCTCCCTCACAGCTTCTCTTTCTCTCTCTCTCCCTCACAACTTCTCTTTCTCTCTCTCTCTCTAACAGCTTCTATTGGTCTCTCTCTCTCTCACTCACAGCTTCTCTCTCTCTCACTCACTCAGATTCTCTTTCTCTCTCACTCACAGCTTCTCTTTCTCTCTCTCTCACTCACTCACCGCTTCTCTTTTGCTCTCTCACTCACAGCTTCTCTTTCTCTCTCTCACACACAGCTTCTCTTTCTTTCTCAATCACAACTTCTCTTTCTCTCTCTCACTCACTCAATCACTCACTCACAGCTTCTCTTTCTCTCTCTCTCCACACAGCTTCTCTTTCTCTCTCTCTCTCTCTCTCTCTAACAGTTTCTCTTTCTCTCTATCTCTCACTCACAGCTTTGCTTTCCCTCTCTCTGACTCATTCACCGCTTCTCTTTCACTCTCTCACTCATAGCTTCTCTTTCTCTCTCACAGCTTCTTTCTCTCTCTCACACTCACAGTATCTCTTTCGCTCGCTCTGTCACTCACTCACTCCTTCACTTTCTCTATCTCTCTCACTCACAGCTTCTCTTTCTCTCTCTCACTCACAGCTTCTCTCTCTCTCTCTCACTCACAGCTTCTCTTTCTCTCTCTCTTGCTCACTCACAGGTTCTATTTCTCTCTCTGTCTCCCTCACTCACAGCTTCTCTTTCTCTCTCTCTCTCTCACTCACAGCTTCTCTTTTGCTTTCTCTCTCTCACTCACAGCTTCTCTTTCTCTCTCTCTCTCACTCACAGCTTCTCTTTCTCTCTCTCTCACTCACAGCTTCTCTTTCTCTCTCTCTCTCGTTCACAGCTACTCTTTCTCTCTCTCTCACAGCTTCTCTCTCTCTCTCACTCACAGCTTCTCTTTCTCTCTCTCTCTTGCTCACTCACAGGTTCTATTTCTCTCTCTGTCTCCCTCACTCACAGCTTCTCTTTCTCTCTCTCTCTCTCACTCACAGCTTCTCTTTCGCTTTCTCTCTCTCACTCACAGCTTCTATTTCTCTCTCTCTCTCACTCACAGCTTCTCTTTCTCTCTCTCTCTCACTCACAGCTTCTCTTTCTCTCTCTCACTCACAGCTTCTCTTTCTCTCTCTCTCTCTCACTCACAGCTTCTCTCTCTCTCACACACACACTCACAGCTTCTCTTTCTCTCTCTCTCTCACTCACATCTTCTATTTCTCTCTCTCTCACACAGCTTCTCTTTCTTTCTCACTCACAACTTCTCTTTCTCTCTCTCACTCACTCAATCACTCACTCACAGCTTCTCTTTCTCTCTCTCTCCACACAGCTTCTCTTTCTCTCTCTCTCTCACTCACAGCTTCTCTTTCTCTTTCTCTCTCTCACTCACAGCTTCTTTCTTTCTCTCCCTCCCTCACTCACTCACTCACAGCTTCTCTTTCTCTCTCTGTCTCTCTCACTCACTGCTTCTCTTTCTCTCTGTCTCACTGACTCACAGCTTCTCTCTCTCTCTCTCTCACTCACTCACAGCTTCTCTTTCTCTCTTTCTCTCACTCACTCACAGCTTCTCTTTCTCTCTCTCACTCACTCACTCACAGGTTCTATTTCTCTCTCACACACACAGCTTCTCTTTCTCTCTATCTCTCTCACTCACAGCTTCTCTTTTCTCTCTCTCTCTCTCATTCACAGCTACTCTTTCTCTCTCTCACTCACTCCCAGCTTCTCTTTCTCTCTCTGTCTCTCTCACTCACTGCTTCTCTTTCTCTCTCTCTCTCACTCACTCACAGCTTCTCTCTCTCTCTCACTCACTCACAGCTTCTCTTTCTCTCTCTCTCACTCACTCACAGCTTCTCTCTCTCTCTGTCTCTCTCACTCACAGCTTCTCTTTCTCTCTCTCACACACAGCTTCTTTCACTCTCTCTCACACACAGCTTCTCTTTCTCTCTCACTCACAGCTTTTCTTTTTCTCTCTCTCTCACTCACTCACGCTTCTCGTTCTCTCTCTGTCTCTCTCACACAGCTTCTCTTTCTCTCTATCTCACTAACTCACATCTTCTTTCTCTCTCTCTCACTCACAGCTTCTCTCTCTCTCTCTCTCACTCACAGCTTCTCTTTCTCTCTCTCACTCACAGCTTCTCTTTCTCTCTCTCTCTCACTCACTCACATCTTCTATTTCTCTCTCTTTCTCACAGCTTCTCTTTCTCTCTATCTCTCTCACTCACAGCTTCTCTTTTCTCTCTCTCACTCACTCACAGCTTCTCTTTCTCTCTCTCTCTCTCTCTCACTCGCAGCTTCTCTTTCTCTCTCTCACTCACAGCTTCTCTCTCTCTCTCCCTCACAGCTTCTCTTTCTCACTCTCTCCCTCACAGCTTCTCTCTCTCTCTCTCTAACAGCTTCTATTGGTCTCTCTCTCTCACTCACAGCTTCTCTCTCTCTCACTCACAGCTTCTCTTTCTCTCTCACTCACAGCTTCTCTCTCTCTCTCTCTCTCTCACTCACTCACCGCTTCTCTTTTGCTCTCTCACTCACAGCTTCTCTTTCTCTCTCTCTCACACAGCTTCTCTTTCTTTCTCACTCACAACTTCTCTTTCTCTCTCTCACTCACTCAATCACTCACTCACAGCTTCTCTTTCTCTCTCTCTCTACACAGCTTCTCTTTCTCTCTCTCTCTCTCTAACATTTTCTCTTTCTCTCTCTCTCTCTCACTCACAGCTTCGCTTTCCCTCTCTCTCACTCATTCACCGCTTCTCTTTCACTCTCTCACTCATAGCTTCTCTTTCTCTCTCACAGCTTCTTTCTCTCTCTCTCACTCACAGTATCTCTTTCTCTCGCTCTGTCACTCACTCACTCCTTCACTTTCTCTATCTCTCACTCACAGCTTCCCTTTCTCTCTCTCTCTTGCTCACTGACAGGTTCTATTTCTCTCTCTGTCTCCCTCACTCACAGCTTCTCTTTCTCTCTTTCTCTCTCACTCACAGCTTCTCTTTTGCTTTCTCTCTCTCACTCACAGCTTCTCTTTCTCTCTCTCTCACTCACAGCTTCTCTTTCTTTCTCTCTCTCTCTTACTCACAGCTTCTCTTTCTCTCTCTCTCTCATTCACAGCTACTCTTTCTCTCTCTCTCACAGCTTCTCTCTCTCTCTCTCACACAGCTTCTCTTTCTCTCTCTCTCTCTTGCTCACTCACAGGTTCTATTTCTCTCTCTGTCTCTCTCACTCACAGCTTCTCTTTCTCTCTCTCTCTCTCACTCACAGCTTCTCTTTCGCTTTCTCTCTCTCACTCACAGCTTCTCTTTCTTTCTCTCTCTCTCACTCACAGCTTCTCTCTCTCTCTCACACACAGCTTCTCTTTCTCTCTCTCACAACACAGCTTCTCTTTTTCTCTCTCTCTCTCACTCACAGCTTCTCTTTCTCTCTCTCTCACTAACTCGCAGCTTCTCTTTCTCTCTCTCTCACTCACTCACAGCTACTATTTCTCTCACACACACACAGCTTCACTTTCTCTCTATCTCTCTCACTCACTCACAGCTTCTCTTTCTCTCTCTCTCACTCACAGCTTCTCTTTCTCTCTCTCTCTCACAGCTTCTCTTTCTCTTTCTCTCTCTCACTCATAGCTTCTCTTTCTCTCTCTCTCTCACTCACAGCTTCTCTTGCTCTCTCTCACTCACAGCTTCTCTTTCTCTCTCTCTCACTCACAGCTTCTATTTCTATCTCTCTCTCATTCACAGCTTCTCTATCTCTATCTCTCTCACACACTCACAGCTTCTACTTCTCTCTCTCTCACTCACTCACAGCTTCTCTTTCTCCCTCTGGCTCTCGCACTCACAGCTTCTCTTTCTCTCTCTCTCACTCACTCACAGCTTCTCTTTCTCTCTCTCACTCACTCACAGCTTCTCTTTCTCTCTCTCTCTCACTCACAGCTTCTCTTTCTCTCTCTCTCACACAGCTTCTCTTTCTCTCTCTCTCACACACACAGATTCTCTTTCTCTCTCCCTCTCTCACTCACTCACAACTTCTGTTTCTCTCTGTCTCCCTCACTCACAGCTTCAATTTCTCTATCTCTCACTAACTCACAGCTTCTCATTCTCTCTCTCTCACTCACACACAGCTTCTCTCTCTCTCTCTCTCTAACTCTCGCACTCACAGCTTCTCTTTCTCTCGCACTCACAGCTTTTCTTTCTCTCTCTCTCTCTCACTCACGCTTCTCTTTCTCTCTCAGTCTCTCTCACACATCTTCTCTTTCTCTCTCTCTCACAAACTCACAGCTTCTCTTTCTCTCTCTCACTCACTCACAGCTTCTCTTTCTCTCTCTCTCTCTCACTCACAGCTTCTCTTTCTCTCTCTCGCTCACTCACTCACAGCTTCTCTATCTCTGTCTCTCTCACTTACGGCTTCTATTTCTCTCTCTCTCGCTAACTAACAGCTTCTCTTTCTCTCTCTCTCACACAGCTTTTCTTTCTCTCTGACTCACTCACAGGTTCTCTTTCTCTCTCTCACTCACAGCTTCTCTTTCTCTCTCTCTCTCTCTCACTCACAGCCTGTCTTTCTCTCTCTCTCTCTCTCACACAGCTTTTCTCTCTCTCTCTGACTCACTCACAGGTTCTCTTTCTCTCTCTCACTCACAGCTTCTCTTTCTCTCTCTCTCTCACTCACAGCTTCTCTTTCTCGTTCTCTCTCTCACTCACAGCTTCTCTTTCTTTCTCTCACTCACTCACTCACAGCTTCTCTTTCTCTCTCTCTCTCAAACTCACTGCTTCTCTTTCTCTCTGTCTCACTGACTCACAGCTTCTCTCTCTCTCTCACTCACTCACAGCTTCTCTTTCTCTCTTTCTGTCACTCACTCACAACTTCTGTTTCTCTCTGTCTCTCACTCACAGCTTCAATTTCTCTCTCTCTCACTAACTCACAGCTTCTCCTTCTCTCTCTCTCACTCACTCACAGCTTCTCTCTCTCTCTCACAGCTTCTCATTCTCTCTCTCTCTCACTCACACACAGCTTCTCTTTCTCTCTCTCTCTATCTCTCTCACTCACAGCTTCTCTTTCTCTCTCTCTCACTAACTCACAGCTTCTTTTTCTCTAACTCTCACTCACTCACAGCTTCTCTTTCTCTCTCTCTCTCTCACTCACAGCTTCTCTTTCTCTCTCTCTCTCACTCACTCACAGCTTCTCTCTCTCTATCTCTCTCACTCACGGCTTCTATTTCTCGCTCTCTCACTAACTCACAGCTTCTTTTACTCTCTCTCTCTCACAGCTTTTCTCTCTCTCTCTCTCACTCACTCACTCACAGCTTCTCTTTCTCTTTCTCTCTCACTCACTCACATCTTCCATTTCTCTCTCTTTCTCACAGCTTCTCTTTCTCTATCTCTCTCATTCATTGCTTCTCTTTCTCTCTCTCTCTCTCACTCACAGCTTCTCTTTCTCTCTCTCCCTCACAGCTTCTCTCTCTCTCTCTCCCTCACAGCTTCTCTTTCTCTCTCTCTCCCTCACAGCTTCTCTTTCTCTCTCTCTCTCTCTCTAACAGCTTCTATTGTTCTCTCTCTCTCTCACTCACAGCTTCTCTCTCTCTCACTCACTCACAGCTTCTCTTTCTCTCTCACTCACAGCTTCTCTTTCTCTCTCTCACTCACTCACCGCTTCTCTTTTGCTCTCTCACTCACAGCTTCTCTTTCTCTCTCTCTCACACAGCTTCTCTTTCTTTCTCACTCACAACTTCTCTTTCTCTCTCTCACTCACTCAATCACTCACTCACAGCTTCTCTTTCTCTCTCTCTCCACACAGCTTCTCTTTATCTCTCTCTCTAACAGTTTCTCTTTCTCTCTCTCTCACTCACAGCTTCGCTTTCCCTCTCTCTCACTCATTCACCGCTTCTCTTTCACTCTCTCACTCATAGCTTCTCTTTCTCTCTCACAGCTTCTTTCTCTCTCTCTCACTCACAGTATCTCTTTCTCTCGCTCTGTCACTCACTCACTCATTCACTTTCTCTATCTCTCTCACTCACAGCTTCTCTTTCTCTCTCTCACTCACAGCTTCTCTCTCTCTCTCTATCTCACTCACAGCTACTCTTTCTCTCTCTCTCTCACTCACAGCTTCTCTTTCTCTCTCTCTCTCATTCACAGCTACTCTTTCTCTCTCTCTCACAGCTTCTCTCTCTCTCTCTCACTCACAGCTTCTCTTTCTCTCTCTCTCTTGCTCACTCAAAGGTTCTATTTCTCTCTCTGTCACCCTCACTCACAGCTTCTCTTTCTCTCTCTCTCTCTCACTCACAGCTTCTCTTTCGCTTTCTCTCACTCACAGCTTCTATTTATCTCTCTCTCACATTCACAGCTTCTCTTTCTCTCTCTCTCTCTCTCACTGCTTCTCTTTCTCTCTCTCACTCACAGCTTCTCTTTCTCTCTCTCTCTCTCACTCACAGCTTCTCTCTCTCTCTCTCTCACTCACAGCTTCTCTTTCTCTCTCTCTCTCACTCACATCTTCTATTTCTCTCACACACACAGCTTCTCTTTCTCTCTATCTCTCTCACTCACAGCTTCGCTTTTCTCTCTCTCTCTCTCACTCACAGCTTCTCTTTCTCTCTCTCTCCCTCACAGTTTCTCTTTCTCTCTCTCACTCACAGCTTCTCTTTCTCTTTCTCTCTCTCACTCACAGCTTCTCTTTCTTTCTCTCCCTCCCTCACTCACTCACTCACAGCTTCTCTTTCTCTCTCTGTCTCTCTCACTCACTGCTTCTCTTTCTCTCTGTCTCACTGACTCACAGCTTCTCTCTCTCTCTCTCACTCACTCACAGCTTCTCTTTCTCTCTTTCTCTCACTCACTCACAGCTTCTCTTTCTCTGTCTCACACACTCACTCACTCACAGGTTCTATTTCTCTCTCACACACACAGCTTCTCTTTCTCTATCTCTCTCACTCACAGCTTCTCTTTTCTCTCTGTCTCTCTAACTCACTGCTTCTCTTTCTCTCTCTCTCTTACTCACTCACAGCTTCTCTTTCTCTCTCTCTCACTCACAGCTTCTCTTTCTCTCTCTCTCTCACTCACTCACAGCTTCTCTCTCTCTGTCTCTCTCACTCACAGCTTCTCTTTCTCTCTCACCACAGAGCTTCTCTTTCACTCACTCTCTCACACACAGCTTCCCTTTCTCTCTATCTCTCTATCTCACTCACAACTTCTGTTTCTCTCTGTCTCACTCACAGCTTCAATTTCTCTCTCTCTCACTAACTCACAGCTTCTCCTTCTCTCTCTCTCACTCACACACAGCTTCTCTTTCTCTCTCTCTCTAACTCTCTCACTCACAGCTTCTCTTTCTCTCTCACTCACAGCTTTTCTTTCTCTCTCTCTCTCACTCACTCACGCTTCTCTTTCTCTCTCTACCTCTCTCACACAGCTTCTTTTTCTCTCTCTCTCACTAACTCACAGCTTCTCTTTCTCTCTCTCTCACTCACTCACAGCTTCTCTTTCTCTATCTCTCTAACTCACAGCTTCTCTTTCTCTCTCTCTCACTCACTCACAGCTTCTCTCTCTGTCTCTCTCACTCACAGCTTCTATTTCTCTCTCTCTCACTCTCACAGCTTCTCTTTCTCTCTCACACACACAGCTTTTCTCTCTTTCTCTCTCTCACTCACTCACAGCTTCTCTTTATCTCTCTCTCTTGCTCACTCACAGGTTCTATTTCTCTCTCTGTCTCCCTCACTCACAGCTTCTTTCTTTCTCTCTCTGTCTCTCACTCACAGCTTCTCTTTTGCATTCTCTCTCTCACTCACAGCTTCTCTTTCTCTCTCTCTCTCTCACTCACAGCTTCTCTTTCTCTCTCTCTCTCACTCACAGCTTCTCTTTCTCTCTCTCTCTCATTCACAGCTACTCTTTCTCTCTCTCTCACACAGCTTCTCTCTCTCTCTCACTCACAGTTTCTCTCTCTCTCTCTCTCTCACTCACTCACAGCTTCTCTCTCTCTGTCTCTCTCACTCACACCTTCTCTTTCTCTCACACACACACAGCTTCTTTTTCACTCTCTCTCTCACACACAGCTTCTCTTTCTCTCTCTGTCTCTAACTCACTCACAACTTCTGTTTCTCTCTGCCTCTCACTCACAGCTTCAATTTCTCTCTCTCTCACTAACTCACAGCTTCTCCTTCTCTCTCCCACTCACTCACGACTTCTCTTTCTCTCTCACACAGCTTCTCATTCTCTCTCTCTCACTCACACACAGCTTCTCTTTCTCTCTCTCTAACTCTCTCACTCACAGCTTCTCTTTCTCTCTCACTCACAGCTTTTCATTCTCTCTCTCTCTCACTCACTCACGCTTCTCTTTCTCTCTCTGTCTCTCTCACACAGCTTCTTTTTCTCTCTCTCTCACTAACTCACAGCTTCTCTTTCTCTCTCTCTCACTCACTCACAGCTTCTCTTTCTCTCTCTATCTCTCTAACTCACAGCTTCTCTTTCTCTCTCTCACTCACTCACAGCTTCTCTCTGTCTCTCTCACTCACGGCTTCTTTTTCTCTCTCTCTCACTCTCACAGCTACTCTTTCCCTCTCTCACACACAGCTTTTCTCTCTTTCTCTCTCTCACTCACTCACAGCTTCTCTTTATCTCTCTCACTCACTCACAGCTTCTATTTCTCTCTCTCACACAGCTTCTCTTTCTCTCTCTCTCTTACTCACAGCTTCTCTTTCTCTCTCTCTCATTCACAGCTACTTTTTCTCTTTCTCTCTCACAGCTTCTCTCTCTCTATCTCTCACTCACAGCTTCTATTTCTCTCTCTCTTGCTCACACAGGTTCTATTTCTCTCTCTGTCTCCCTCACTCAAAGCTTCTCTTTCTCTCTCTCTCTCTCACTCACAGCTTCTCTTTCGCTTTCTCTCTCTCACTCACAGCTTCTCTTTCTCTCTCTCTCTCACTCACAGCTTCTCTTTTTCTTCCTCTCTCTCACTCACAGCTTCTCTTTCTCTCTCTCTCTTACAGCTCTTTCTCTCTCTCTCTCACTCACAGCTTCTCTTTCTCTCTCTCTCTCTCTCTCACTCACAGCTTCTCTTTCTCTCTCTCTCTCTCTCACTCACATCTTCTATTTCTCTCTCACTCACAGCTTCTCATTCTCTCTATCTCTCTCACTCACAGCTTCTCTTTTCTCTCTCTCTCACTCACTCACAGCTTCTCTTTCTCTCTCTCTCCCTCACAGCTTCTCTTTCTCTCTCTCTCACTCACAGCTTCTCTTTATCTTTCTCTCTCTCACTCACAGCTTCTTTCTTTCTCTCCCTCACTCACTCACTCACAGCTTCTCTTTCTCTCTCTGTCTCTCTCACTCACTGCTTCTCTTTCTCTGTCTCACTGACTCACAGCTTCTCTCTCTCCCTCACTCTCTCACAGCTTCTCTTTCTCTCTTTCTGTCACTCACTCACAACTTCTGTTTCTCTCTGTGTCTCACTCACAGCTTCAATTTCTCTCTCTCTCACTAACTCACAGCTTCTCCTTCTCTCTCTCACTCACTCACAGCTTCTCTTTCTCTCTCTCACACACAGCTTCTCATTCTCTCTCTCTCTCACTCACACACAGCTTCTCTTTCTCGCTCTCTCTAACTCTCTCACTCACAGCTTCTCTTTCTCTCTCCCTCACAGCTTTTCTTTCTCTCTCTCTCTCTCACTCACGCTTCTCTTTCTCACTCTGTCTCTCTCAGACAGCTTCTCTTTCTCTCTCTCTCACTAACTCACAGCTTCTCTTTCTCTAACTCTCACTCACTCACAGCTTCTCTTTCTCTCTCTCTCACTAACTCACAGCTTCTCTTTCTCTAACTCTCACTCACTCACAGCTTCTCTTTCTCTCTCTCTCTCACTCACAGCTTCTCTTTCTCTCTCTCTCTCACTCACTCACAGCTTCTCTCTCTCTGTCTCTCACTCACGGCTTCTATTTCTCTCTCTCTCACTAACTCACAGCTTCTATTTCTCTCTCACACACACAGCTTTTCTCTCTCTCACTCACTCACAGCTTCTCTTTCTCTCTCTCTCACTCACTCACATCTTCTATTTCTCTCTCTTTCTCACAGCTTCTCTTTCTCTCTATCTCTCTCCCTCACAGCTTCTCTTTCTCTCTCTCTCCCTCACAGCTTCTCTTTCTCTCTCTCTCTCTCTCTCACTCACAGCTTCTCTTTCTCTCTCTCACTCACAGCTTCTCTCTCTCTCACTCACAGCTTCTCTTTCTCTCTCTCTCCCTCACAGCTTCTCTTTCTCTCTCTCTCTAACAGCTTCTATTGGTCTCTCTCTCTCTCACTCACAGCTTCTCTCTCTCTCTCACTCACAGCTTCTCTTTCTCTCTCACTCACAGCTTCTCTTTCTCTCTCTCTCACTCACTCACCGCTTCTCTTTTGCTCTCTCACTCACAGCTTCTCTTTCTCTCTCTTACTCACTCAATCACTCACTCACAGCTTCTCTTTCTCTCTCTCTCCACACAGCTTCTCTTTCTCTCTCACTCACAGCTTCTCTTTCTCTCTCTCTCTAACAGTTTCTCTTTCTCTCTCTCTCTCACTCACAGCTTCGCTTTCCCTCTCTCTCACAGCTTCTCTTTCTCTCTTACTCACGGCTTCTCTTTCTCCCTCTCTCACTCACTCACCGCTTCTCTTTTGCTCTCTCACTCACAGCATCTCTTTCTCTCTCTCTCACACAGCTTCTCTTTCTTTCTCACTCACAACTTCTCTTTCTCTCTCTTACTCACTCAATCACTCACTCACAGCTACTCTTTCTCTCTCTCTCCACACAGCTTCTCTTTCTCTCTCTCTCTCTCTCTAACAGTTTCTCTTTCTCTCTCTCTCTCACTCACAGCTTCGCTTTCCCTATCTCTCACAGCTTCTCTTTCTCTCTCACTCACAGCTTCTCTTTCTCTCTCTCTCTAACAGTTTCTCTTTCTCTCTCTCTCACTCACAGCTTCGCTTTCCCTCTCTCTCACAGCTTCTCTTTCTCTCTCAATCACAGCTTCGCTTTCCCAACTCTCTCACTCATTCACCACTTCTCTTTCACTCTCACTCATAGCTTCCCTTTCTCTCTCACAGCTTCTTTCTCTCTCTCTCACTCACAGTATCTCTTTCTCTCACTCTGTCACTCACTCACTCCTTCACTTTCTCTATCTCTCTCACTCACAGCTTCTCTTTCTCTCTCTCACTCACAGCTTCTCTCTCTCTCTCACTCACAGCTTCTCATTCTCTCTCTCTCACTCACTCACAGCTTCTCTTTCTCTCTCTCTTACTCACTCACAGCTTCTCTGTCTCTCTCACTCACGGCTTCTATTTCTCTCTCTCTCTCTCACAGCTACTATTTCTCTCTCTCTCACAGCTTTCCTCTCTTTCTCTCTCTCTCACTCACAGCTTCTCTTTCTCTCTATCTCTCTGACTCACAGGTTCTATTTCACTCTCTGTCTCCCTCACTCACAGCTTCTCTCTCTCTCTCTCACTCACAGCTTCTCTTTCACATTCTCTCTCTCACTCACAGCTTCTCTTTCTCTCTCTCTCTCTCTCACTCACAGCTTCTCTCCCTCTCTCTCTCACTCACTCACTCACTCACAGCTTCTCTTTCTCTCTTACTCACGGCTTCTCTTTCTCCCTCTCTCACTCACTCACCGCTTCTCTTTTGCTCTCTCACTCACAGCATCTCTTTCTCTCTCTCTCACACAGCTTCTCTTTCTTTCTCACTCACAACTTCTCTTTCTCTCTCTTACTCACTCAATCACTCACTCACAGCTACTCTTTCTCTCTCCACACAGCTTCTCTTTCTCTCTCTCTCTCTCTCTAACAGTTTCTCTTTCTCTCTCTCTCTCACTCACAGCTTCGCTTTCCCTATCTCTCACAGCTTCTCTTTCTCTCTCACTCACAGCTTCTCTTTCTCTCTCTCTCTAACAGTTTCTCTTTCTCTCTCTCTCACTCACAGCTTCGCTTTCCCTCTCTCTCACAGCTTCTCTTTCTCTCTCAATCACAGCTTCGCTTTCCCAACTCTCTCACTCATTCACCACTTCTCTTTCACTCTCACTCATAGCTTCCCTTTCTCTCTCACAGCTTCTTTCTCTCTCTCTCACTCACAGTATCTCTTTCTCTCACTCTGTCACTCACTCACTCCTTCACTTTCTCTATCTCTCTCACTCACAGCTTCTCTTTCTCTCTCTCACTCACAGCTTCTCTCTCTCTCTCACTCACAGCTTCTCATTCTCTCTCTCTCACTCACTCACAGCTTCTCTTTCTCTCTCTCTTACTCACTCACAGCTTCTCTGTCTCTCTCACTCACGGCTTCTATTTCTCTCTCTCTCTCTCACAGCTACTATTTCTCTCTCTCTCACAGCTTTCCTCTCTTTCTCTCTCTCTCACTCACAGCTTCTCTTTCTCTCTATCTCTCTGACTCACAGGTTCTATTTCACTCTCTGTCTCCCTCACTCACAGCTTCTCTCTCTCTCTCTCACTCACAGCTTCTCTTTCTCTCTCTCTCTTACTCACAGCTTCTCTTTCTCTCTCTCTCATTCACAGCTACTCTTTCTCTCTCTCTCACAGCTTCTCTCTCTCTCTCTCACTCACAGCTTCTCTTTCTCTCTCTCTCTTGCTCACAGCTTCTCTTTCGCTTTCTCTCTCTCACTCACAGCTTCTCTTTCTCTCTCTCTCTCACTCACAGCTTCTCTTTCTCTTCCTCTCTCTCACTCACAGCTTCTCTTTCTCTCTCTCTCTCACAGATCTTTCTCTCTCTCTCTCTCACTCACCGCTTCTCTTTCTCTCTCTCTCTCTCACTCACAGCTTCTCTTTCTCTCTCTCTCTCTCACTCACATCTTCTATTTCTCTCTCACTCACAGCTTCTCTTTCTCTCTATCTCTCTCACTCACAGCTTCTCTTTTCTCTCTCTCTCACTCACTCACAGCTTCTCTTTCTCTCTCTCTCCCTCACAGCTTCTCTTTCTCTCTCTCTCACTCACAGCTTCTCTTTATCTTTCTCTCTCTCACTCACAGCTTCTTTCTTTCTCTCCCTCACTCACTCACTCACAGCTTCTCTTTCTCTCTCTGTCTCTCTCACTCACTGCTTCTCTTTCTCTGTCTCACTGACTCACAGCTTCTCTCTCTCCCTCACTCACTCACAGCTTCTCTTTCTCTCTTTCTGTCACTCACTCACAACTTCTGTTTCTCTCTGTCTCACTCACAGCTTCAATTTCTCTCTCTCTCACTAACTCACAGCTTCTCCTTCTCTCTCTCACTCACTCACAGCTTCTCTTTCTCTCTCACACACACAGCTTCTCATTCTCTCTCTCTCTCACTCACACACAGCTTCTCTTTCTCGCTCTCTCTAACTCTCTCACTCACAGCTTCTCTTTCTCTCTCCCTCACAGCTTTTCTTTCTTTCTCTCTCACTCACTCACGCTTCTCTTTCTCACTCTGTCTCTCTCAGACAGCTTCTCTTTCTCTCTCTCTCACTAACTCACAGCGTCTCTTTCTCTAACTCTCACTCACTCACAGCTTCTCTTTCTCTCTCTCTCTCACTCACAGCTTCTCTTTCTCTCTCTCTCTCTCACTCACTCACAGCTTCTCTCTCTCTGTCTCTCACTCACGGCTTCTATTTCTCTCTCTCTCACTAACTCACAGCTTCTATTTCTCTCTCACACACACAGATTTTCTCTCTCTCACTCACTCACTCACAGCTTCTCTTTCTCTCTCTCTCACTCACTCACATCTTCTATTTCTCTCTCTTTCTCACAGCTTCTCTTTCTCTCTATCTCTCTCACTCACAGCTTCTCTTTTCTCTCTCTCACTCACTCACAGCTTCTCTTTCTCTCTCTCTCCCTCACCGCTTCTCTTTCTCTCTCTCTCTCTCACTCACAGCTTCTCTTTTTCTCTCTCACTCACAGCTTCTCTCTCTCTCTCACTCACAGCTTCTCTTTTTCTCTCTCTCCCTCACAGCTTCTCTCTCTCTCTCTCTCTCTAACAGCTTCTATTGGTCTCTCTCTCTCTCACTCACAACTTCTCTCTCTCTCTCACTCACAGCTTCTCTTTCTCTCTCACTCACAGCTTCTCTTTCTCTCTCTCTCACTCACTCACCGCTTCTCTTTTGCTCTCTCACTCACAGCTTCTCTTTCTCTCTCTTACTCACTCAATCACTCACTCACAGCTTCTCTTTCTCTCTCTCTCCACACAGCTTCTCTTTCTCTCTCTCTCTAACAGTTTCTCTTTCTCTCTCTCTCTCACTCACAGCTTCGCTTTCCCTCTCTCTCACAGCTTCTCTTTCTCTCTCACTCACAGCTTCTCTTTCTCTCTCTCTCTCTAACAGTTTCTCTTTCTCTCTCTCTCTCACTCACAGCTTCGCTTTCCCTCTCTCTCACAGCTTCTCTTTCTCTCTCACTCACGGCTTCTCTTTCTCTCTCTCTCACTCACTCACCGCTTCTCTTTTGCTCTCTCACTCACAGCATCTCTTTCTCTCTCTCTCACACAGCTTCTCTTTCTTTCTCACTCACAACTTCTCTTTCTCTCTCTTACTCAATCACTCACTCACAGCTACTCTTTCTCTCTCTCTCCACACAGCTTCTCTTTCTCTCTCTCTCTCTAACAGTTTCTCTTTCTCTCTCTCTCTCACTCACAGCTTCGCTTTCCCTCTCTCTCACAGCTTCTCTTTCTCTCTCACTCACAGCTTCTCTTTCTCTCTCTCTCTAACAGTTTCTCTTTCTCTCTCTCTCACTCACAGCTTTGCTTTCCCTCTCTCTCACAGCTTCTCTTTCTCTCTCACTCACAGCTTCGCTTTCCCAACTCTCTCACTCATTCACCACTTCTCTTTCACTCTCACTCATAGCTTCCCTTTCTCTCTCACAGCTTCTTTCTCTCTCTCTCACTCACAGTATCTCTTTCTCTCGCTCTGTCACTCACTCACTCCATCACTTTCTCTATCTCTCTGTCACTCACAGCTTCTCTTTCTCTCTCTCACTCACAGCTTCTCTCTCTCTCTCACTCACAGCTTCTCTTTCTCTCTCTCTCTTGCTCACTCACAGGTTCTATTTCTCTCTCTGTCTCCCTCACTCACGCTTGTCTTTCTGTCTCTGTCACACAGCTTCTTTTTCTCTCTCTCTCACTAACTCACAGCTTCTCTTTCTCTCTCTCTCACTCACTCACAGCTTCTCTTTCTCTCTCTATCTCTCTAACTCACAGCTTCTCTTTCTCTCTCTCTTACTCACAGCTTCTCTGTCTCTCTCACTCACGGCTTCTATTTCTCTCTCTCTCTCTCTCACAGCTACTATTTCTCTCTCACACACAGCTTTTCTCTCTTTCTCTCTCTCACTCACAGCTTCTCTCTCTCTCTCACTCACAGCTTCTCTTTCTCTCTCTCTCCCTCACAGCTTCTCTTTCTCTCTCTCTCTCTAACAGCTTCTATTGGTCTCTCTCTCTCTCACTCACAACTTCTCTCTTTCTCTCTCACTCACAGCTTCTCTTTCTCTCTCTCTCACTCACTCACCGCTTCTCTTTTGCTCTCTCACTCACAGCTTCTCTTTCTCTCTCTTACTCACTCAATCACTCACTCACAGCTTCTCTTTCTCTCTCTCTCCACACAGCTTCTCTTTCTCTCTCTCTCTAACAGTTTCTCTTTCTCTCTCTCTCTCACTCACAGCTTCGCTTTCCCTCTCTCTCACAGCTTCTCTTTCTCTCTCACTCACAGCTTCTCTTTCTCTCTCTCTCTCTAACAGTTTCTCTTTCTCTCTCTCTCTCACTCACAGCTTCGCTTTCCCTCTCTCTCACAGCTTCTCTTTCTCTCTCACTCACGGCTTCTCTTTCTCTCTCTCTCACTCACTCACCGCTTCTCTTTTGCTCTCTCACTCACAGCATCTCTTTCTCTCTCTCACACACAGCTTCTCTTTCTTTCTCACTCACAGCTTCTCTTTCTCTCTCTCTCACTCACTCACATCTTCTATTTCTCTCTCTTTCTCACAGCTTCTCTTTCTCTCTATCTCTCTCCCTCACAGCTTCTCTTTCTCTCTCTCTCCCTCACAGCTTCTCTTTCTCTCTCTCTCTCTCTCTCACTCACAGCTTCTCTTTCTCTCTCTCACTCACAGCTTCTCTCTCTCTCACTCACAGCTTCTCTTTCTCTCTCTCTCCCTCACAGCTTCTCTTTCTCTCTCTCTCTCTAACAGCTTCTATTGGTCTCTCTCTCTCTCACTCACAGCTTCTCTCTCTCTCTCACTCACAGCTTCTCTTTCTCTCTCACTCACAGCTTCTCTTTCTCTCTCTCTCACTCACTCACCGCTTCTCTTTTGCTCTCTCACTCACAGCTTCTCTTTCTCTCTCTTACTCACTCAATCACTCACTCACAGCTTCTCTTTCTCTCTCTCTCCACACAGCTTCTCTTTCTCTCTCACTCACAGCTTCTCTTTCTCTCTCTCTCTAACAGTTTCTCTTTCTCTCTCTCTCTCACTCACAGCTTCGCTTTCCCTCTCTCTCACAGCTTCTCTTTCTCTCTTACTCACGGCTTCTCTTTCTCCCTCTCTCACTCACTCACCGCTTCTCTTTTGCTCTCTCACTCACAGCATCTCTTTCTCTCTCTCTCACACAGCTTCTCTTTCTTTCTCACTCACAACTTCTCTTTCTCTCTCTTACTCACTCAATCACTCACTCACAGCTACTCTTTCTCTCTCTCTCCACACAGCTTCTCTTTCTCTCTCTCTCTCTCTCTAACAGTTTCTCTTTCTCTCTCTCTCTCACTCACAGCTTCGCTTTCCCTATCTCTCACAGCTTCTCTTTCTCTCTCACTCACAGCTTCTCTTTCTCTCTCTCTCTAACAGTTTCTCTTTCTCTCTCTCTCACTCACAGCTTCGCTTTCCCTCTCTCTCACAGCTTCTCTTTCTCTCTCAATCACAGCTTCGCTTTCCCAACTCTCTCACTCATTCACCACTTCTCTTTCACTCTCACTCATAGCTTCCCTTTCTCTCTCACAGCTTCTTTCTCTCTCTCTCACTCACAGTATCTCTTTCTCTCACTCTGTCACTCACTCACTCCTTCACTTTCTCTATCTCTCTCACTCACAGCTTCTCTTTCTCTCTCTCACTCACAGCTTCTCTCTCTCTCTCACTCACAGCTTCTCATTCTCTCTCTCTCACTCACTCACAGCTTCTCTTTCTCTCTCTCTTACTCACTCACAGCTTCTCTGTCTCTCTCACTCACGGCTTCTATTTCTCTCTCTCTCTCTCACAGCTACTATTTCTCTCTCTCTCACAGCTTTCCTCTCTTTCTCTCTCTCTCACTCACAGCTTCTCTTTCTCTCTATCTCTCTGACTCACAGGTTCTATTTCACTCTCTGTCTCCCTCACTCACAGCTTCTCTCTCTCTCTCTCACTCACAGCTTCTCTTTCACATTCTCTCTCTCACTCACAGCTTCTCTTTCTCTCTCTCTCTCTCTCACTCACAGCTTCTCTCCCTCTCTCTCTCACTCACTCACTCACTCACAGCTTCTCTTTCTCTCTTACTCACGGCTTCTCTTTCTCCCTCTCTCACTCACTCACCGCTTCTCTTTTGCTCTCTCACTCACAGCATCTCTTTCTCTCTCTCTCACACAGCTTCTCTTTCTTTCTCACTCACAACTTCTCTTTCTCTCTCTTACTCACTCAATCACTCACTCACAGCTACTCTTTCTCTCTCTCTCCACACAGCTTCTCTTTCTCTCTCTCTCTCTCTCTAACAGTTTCTCTTTCTCTCTCTCTCTCACTCACAGCTTCGCTTTCCCTATCTCTCACAGCTTCTCTTTCTCTCTCACTCACAGCTTCTCTTTCTCTCTCTCTCTAACAGTTTCTCTTTCTCTCTCTCTCACTCACAGCTTCGCTTTCCCTCTCTCTCACAGCTTCTCTTTCTCTCTCAATCACAGCTTCGCTTTCCCAACTCTCTCACTCATTCACCACTTCTCTTTCACTCTCACTCATAGCTTCCCTTTCTCTCTCACAGCTTCTTTCTCTCTCTCTCACTCACAGTATCTCTTTCTCTCACTCTGTCACTCACTCACTCCTTCACTTTCTCTATCTCTCTCACTCACAGCTTCTCTTTCTCTCTCTCACTCACAGCTTCTCTCTCTCTCTCACTCACAGCTTCTCATTCTCTCTCTCTCACTCACTCACAGCTTCTCTTTCTCTCTCTCTTACTCACTCACAGCTTCTCTGTCTCTCTCACTCACGGCTTCTATTTCTCTCTCTCTCTCTCACAGCTACTATTTCTCTCTCTCTCACAGCTTTCCTCTCTTTCTCTCTCTCTCACTCACAGCTTCTCTTTCTCTCTATCTCTCTGACTCACAGGTTCTATTTCACTCTCTGTCTCCCTCACTCACAGCTTCTCTCTCTCTCTCTCACTCACAGCTTCTCTTTCTCTCTCTCTCTTACTCACAGCTTCTCTTTCTCTCTCTCTCATTCACAGCTACTCTTTCTCTCTCTCTCACAGCTTCTCTCTCTCTCTCTCACTCACAGCTTCTCTTTCTCTCTCTCTCTTGCTCACAGCTTCTCTTTCGCTTTCTCTCTCTCACTCACAGCTTCTCTTTCTCTCTCTCTCTCACTCACAGCTTCTCTTTCTCTTCCTCTCTCTCACTCACAGCTTCTCTTTCTCTCTCTCTCTCACAGATCTTTCTCTCTCTCTCTCTCACTCACCGCTTCTCTTTCTCTCTCTCTCTCTCACTCACAGCTTCTCTTTCTCTCTCTCTCTCTCACTCACATCTTCTATTTCTCTCTCACTCACAGCTTCTCTTTCTCTCTATCTCTCTCACTCACAGCTTCTCTTTTCTCTCTCTCTCACTCACTCACAGCTTCTCTTTCTCTCTCTCTCCCTCACAGCTTCTCTTTCTCTCTCTCTCACTCACAGCTTCTCTTTATCTTTCTCTCTCTCACTCACAGCTTCTTTCTTTCTCTCCCTCACTCACTCACTCACAGCTTCTCTTTCTCTCTCTGTCTCTCTCACTCACTGCTTCTCTTTCTCTGTCTCACTGACTCACAGCTTCTCTCTCTCCCTCACTCACTCACAGCTTCTCTTTCTCTCTTTCTGTCACTCACTCACAACTTCTGTTTCTCTCTGTCTCACTCACAGCTTCAATTTCTCTCTCTCTCACTAACTCACAGCTTCTCCTTCTCTCTCTCACTCACTCACAGCTTCTCTTTCTCTCTCACACACACAGCTTCTCATTCTCTCTCTCTCTCACTCACACACAGCTTCTCTTTCTCGCTCTCTCTAACTCTCTCACTCACAGCTTCTCTTTCTCTCTCCCTCACAGCTTTTCTTTCTTTCTCTCTCACTCACTCACGCTTCTCTTTCTCACTCTGTCTCTCTCAGACAGCTTCTCTTTCTCTCTCTCTCACTAACTCACAGCGTCTCTTTCTCTAACTCTCACTCACTCACAGCTTCTCTTTCTCTCTCTCTCTCACTCACAGCTTCTCTTTCTCTCTCTCTCTCTCACTCACTCACAGCTTCTCTCTCTCTGTCTCTCACTCACGGCTTCTATTTCTCTCTCTCTCACTAACTCACAGCTTCTATTTCTCTCTCACACACACAGATTTTCTCTCTCTCACTCACTCACTCACAGCTTCTCTTTCTCTCTCTCTCACTCACTCACATCTTCTATTTCTCTCTCTTTCTCACAGCTTCTCTTTCTCTCTATCTCTCTCACTCACAGCTTCTCTTTTCTCTCTCTCACTCACTCACAGCTTCTCTTTCTCTCTCTCTCCCTCACCGCTTCTCTTTCTCTCTCTCTCTCTCACTCACAGCTTCTCTTTTTCTCTCTCACTCACAGCTTCTCTCTCTCTCTCACTCACAGCTTCTCTTTTTCTCTCTCTCCCTCACAGCTTCTCTCTCTCTCTCTCTCTCTAACAGCTTCTATTGGTCTCTCTCTCTCTCACTCACAACTTCTCTCTCTCTCTCTCACTCACAGCTTCTCTTTCTCTCTCACTCACAGCTTCTCTTTCTCTCTCTCTCACTCACTCACCGCTTCTCTTTTGCTCTCTCACTCACAGCTTCTCTTTCTCTCTCTTACTCACTCAATCACTCACTCACAGCTTCTCTTTCTCTCTCTCTCCACACAGCTTCTCTTTCTCTCTCTCTCTAACAGTTTCTCTTTCTCTCTCTCTCTCACTCACAGCTTCGCTTTCCCTCTCTCTCACAGCTTCTCTTTCTCTCTCACTCACAGCTTCTCTTTCTCTCTCTCTCTCTAACAGTTTCTCTTTCTCTCTCTCTCTCACTCACAGCTTCGCTTTCCCTCTCTCTCACAGCTTCTCTTTCTCTCTCACTCACGGCTTCTCTTTCTCTCTCTCTCACTCACTCACCGCTTCTCTTTTGCTCTCTCACTCACAGCATCTCTTTCTCTCTCTCTCACACAGCTTCTCTTTCTTTCTCACTCACAACTTCTCTTTCTCTCTCTTACTCAATCACTCACTCACAGCTACTCTTTCTCTCTCTCTCCACACAGCTTCTCTTTCTCTCTCTCTCTCTAACAGTTTCTCTTTCTCTCTCTCTCTCACTCACAGCTTCGCTTTCCCTCTCTCTCACAGCTTCTCTTTCTCTCTCACTCACAGCTTCTCTTTCTCTCTCTCTCTAACAGTTTCTCTTTCTCTCTCTCTCACTCACAGCTTTGCTTTCCCTCTCTCTCACAGCTTCTCTTTCTCTCTCACTCACAGCTTCGCTTTCCCAACTCTCTCACTCATTCACCACTTCTCTTTCACTCTCACTCATAGCTTCCCTTTCTCTCTCACAGCTTCTTTCTCTCTCTCTCACTCACAGTATCTCTTTCTCTCGCTCTGTCACTCACTCACTCCATCACTTTCTCTATCTCTCTGTCACTCACAGCTTCTCTTTCTCTCTCTCACTCACAGCTTCTCTCTCTCTCTCACTCACAGCTTCTCTTTCTCTCTCTCTCTTGCTCACTCACAGGTTCTATTTCTCTCTCTGTCTCCCTCACTCACGCTTGTCTTTCTGTCTCTGTCACACAGCTTCTTTTTCTCTCTCTCTCACTAACTCACAGCTTCTCTTTCTCTCTCTCTCACTCACTCACAGCTTCTCTTTCTCTCTCTATCTCTCTAACTCACAGCTTCTCTTTCTCTCTCTCTTACTCACAGCTTCTCTGTCTCTCTCACTCACGGCTTCTATTTCTCTCTCTCTCTCTCTCACAGCTACTATTTCTCTCTCACACACAGCTTTTCTCTCTTTCTCTCTCTCACTCACAGCTTCTCTCTCTCTCTCACTCACAGCTTCTCTTTCTCTCTCTCTCCCTCACAGCTTCTCTTTCTCTCTCTCTCTCTAACAGCTTCTATTGGTCTCTCTCTCTCTCACTCACAACTTCTCTCTTTCTCTCTCACTCACAGCTTCTCTTTCTCTCTCTCTCACTCACTCACCGCTTCTCTTTTGCTCTCTCACTCACAGCTTCTCTTTCTCTCTCTTACTCACTCAATCACTCACTCACAGCTTCTCTTTCTCTCTCTCTCCACACAGCTTCTCTTTCTCTCTCTCTCTAACAGTTTCTCTTTCTCTCTCTCTCTCACTCACAGCTTCGCTTTCCCTCTCTCTCACAGCTTCTCTTTCTCTCTCACTCACAGCTTCTCTTTCTCTCTCTCTCTCTAACAGTTTCTCTTTCTCTCTCTCTCTCACTCACAGCTTCGCTTTCCCTCTCTCTCACAGCTTCTCTTTCTCTCTCACTCACGGCTTCTCTTTCTCTCTCTCTCACTCACTCACCGCTTCTCTTTTGCTCTCTCACTCACAGCATCTCTTTCTCTCTCTCACACACAGCTTCTCTTTCTTTCTCACTCACAACTTCTCTTTCTCTCTCTTACTCAATCACTCACTCACAGCTACTCTTTCTCTCTCTCTCCACACAGCTTCTCTTTCTCTCTCTCTCTCTAACAGTTTCTCTTTCTCTCTCTCTCTCACTCACAGCTTCGCTTTCCCTCTCTCTCACAGCTTCTCTTTCTCTCTCACTCACAGCTTCTCTTTCTCTCTCTCTCTAACAGTTTCTCTTTCTCTCTCTCTCACTCACAGCTTTGCTTTCCCTCTCTCTCACAGCTTCTCTTTCTCTCTCACTCACAGCTTCGCTTTCCCAACTCTCTCACTCATTCACCACTTCTCTTTCACTCTCACTCATAGCTTCCCTTTCTCTCTCACAGCTTCTTTCTCTCTCTCTCACTCACAGTATCTCTTTCTCTCGCTCTGTCACTCACTCACTCCATCACTTTCTCTATCTCTCTCACTCACAGCTTCTCTTTCTCTCTCTCACTCACAGCTTCTCTCTCTCTCTCACTCACAGCTTCTCTTTCTCTCTCTCTCTTGCTCACTCACAGGTTCTATTTCTCTCTCTGTCTCCCTCACTCACGCTTGTCTTTCTGTCTCTGTCACACAGCTTCTTTTTCTCTCTCTCTCACTAACTCACAGCTTCTCTTTCTCTCTCTCTCACTCACTCACAGCTTCTCTTTCTCTCTCTATCTCTCTAACTCACAGCTTCTCTTTCTCTCTCTCTTACTCACTCACAGCTTCTCTGTCTCTCTCACTCACGGCTTCTATTTCTCTCTCTCTCTCTCTCACAGCTACTATTTCTCTCTCACACACAGCTTTTCTCTCTTTCTCTCTCTCACTCACAGCTTCTCTTTATCTCTCTCTTTCACTCACTCACATCTTCTATTTCTCTCTCTCTCACACAGCTTCTCTTTCTCCCTATCTCTCTGACTCACAGGTTCTATTTCACTCTCTGTCTCCCTCACTCACAGCTTCTCTCTCTCTCTCTCACTCACACCTTCTCTTTCACATTCTCTCTCTCACTCACAGCTTCTCTTTCTCTCTCTCTCTCTCACTCACAGCTTCTCTCCCTCTCTCTCTCACTCACTCACTCACTCACAGCTTCTCTTTCTCTCTCTGTCTCTCTCCCTCACAGCTTCTCTTTCTCTCTCTCTCTCTAACAGCTTCTATTGGTCTCTCTCTCTCACTCACAGCTTCTATCTCTCTCACTCACAGCTTCTCTTTCTCTCTCACTTACAGGTTCTCTCTCTCTCTCTCACTCACTCACCGCTTCTCTTTTGCTCTCTCACTCACAGCTTCTCTTTCTCTCCCTCTCTCACAGCTTCTCTTTCTTTCTCACTCACAACTTCTCTTTCTCTCTCTCACTCACTCACTCACTCACTCACTCACTCACAGCTTCTCTTTCTCTCTCTCTCCACACAGCTTCTCTCTCTCTCTCTCTCTCTCTAACAGTTTCTCTTTCTATCTCTCTCACTCACAGCTTCACTTTCCCTCTTTCTCACTCATTCACCGCTTCTCTTTCACTCTCTCACTCATAGCTTCTCTTTCTCTCACACAGCTTCTTTCTCTCTCTCTCACTCACAGTATCTCTTTCTCTCGCTCTCTCACTCACTCAAACCTTCACTTTCTCTATCTCTCTCACTCATAGCTTCTCTTTCTCTCTCTCACTCACAGCTTCTCTCTCTCTCACTCACAGCTTCTCTTTCTCTCTCTCTCTTGCTCACTCACAGGTTCTATTTCTCTCTCTGTCTCCCTCACTCACTGCTTCTCTTTCTCTCTCTCTCTCTCTCACTCACAGCTTCTCTTTTGCTTTCTCTCTCTCACTCACAGCTTCTCTTTCTCTCTATCTCTCTCACTCACAGCTACTCTTTCTCTCTCTCTCTCACTCAATGCTTCTCTTTCTCTCTCTCTCATTCACAGCTACTCTTTCTCTCTCTCACACACAGCTTCTCTCTCTCTCTTGCTAACTCACAGGTTCTATTTCTCTCTCTGTCTCCTGCACTCAAAGCTTCTCTTTCTCTCTCTCTCTCACTCACAGCTTCTCTTTTGCTTTCTCTCTCTCACTCACAGCTTCTCTTTCTCTCTCTCTCTCACTCATAGCTTCTCTTTCTCTCTCTCACTCACAGCTTCTCTTTCTCTCTCTCTCTCTCACTCACATCTTCTATTTCTCTCTCACTCACAGCTTCTCTTTCTCTCTATCTCTCTCACTCACAGCTTCTCTTTTCTCTCTCTCTCACTCACTCACAGTCTCTCTTTCTCTCTCTCTCCCTCACAGCTTCTCTTTCTCTCTCTCTCTCACTCACAGCTTCTCTTTCTCTTTCTCTCTCTCACTCACAGCTTCTTTCTTTCTCTCCCTCACTCACTCACTCACAGCTTCTCTTTCTCTCTCTGTCTCTCTCACTCACTGCTTCTCTTTCTCTCTGTCTCACTGACTCACAGCTTCTCTCTCTCTCCCTCACTCACTCACTCACAGCTTCTCTTTCTCACTTTCTGTCACTCACTCCCAACTTCTGTTTCTCTCTGTGTCTCACTCACAGCTTCAATTTCTCTCTCTCTCACTTACTCACAGCTTCTCCTTCTCTCTCACTCACTCACACACAGCTTCTCTTTCTCGCTCTCTCTAACTCTCTCACTCACAGCTTCTCTTTCTCTCTCCCTCACAGCTTTTCTTTCTCTCTCTCTCACTCACTCACGCTTCTCTTTCTCACTCTGTCTCTCTCACACAGCTTCTCTTTCTCTCTCTCTCACTAACTCACAGCTTCTCTTTCTCTAACTCTCACTCACTCACAGCTTCTCTTTCTCTCTCTCTCTCACTCACAGCGTCTCTTTCTCTCTCTCTCTCACTCACTCACAGCTTCTCTCTCTCTGTCTCTCTCACTCACAGCTTCTATTTCTCTCTCTCTCACTAACTCACAGCTTCTCTTTCTCTCTCACACACACAGCTTTTCTCTCTCTCTCTCACTCACTCACAGCTTCTCTTTCTCTCTCTCTCTCACTCACTCACATCTTCTATTTCTCTCTCTTTCTCACAGCTTCTCTTTCTCTCTATCTCTCTCACTCACAGCTTCTCTTTTCTCTCTCTCACTCACTCACAGCTTCTCTTTCTCTCTCTCACTCACAGCTTCTCTCTCTCTCTCACTCACAGCTTCTCTTTCTCTCTCTCTCCCTCACAGCTTCTCTCTCTCTCTCTCTCTAACAGCTTCTATTGGTCTCTCTCTCTCACTCACAGCTTCACTCTCTCTCTCACACACACAGCTTCTCTTTCTCTCTCACTCACAGCTTCTCTTTCTCTCTCTCTCACTCACTCACCGCTTCTCTTTTGCTCTCTCACTCACTCAATCACTCACTCACAGCTTCTCTTTCTCTCTCTCTCCACACAGCTTCTCTCTCTCTCTCTCTCTAACAGTTTCTCTTTCTCTCTCTCTCTCACTCACAGCTTCGCTTTCCCTCTCTCTCACAGCTTCTCTTTCTCTCTCACTCACAACTTCTTTTTCTCTCTCTCTCTCTAACAGTTTCTCTTTCTCTCTCACTCTCACTCACAGCTTCGCTTTCCCTCTCTCTCACAGCTTCTCTTTCTCTCTCACTCACAGCTTCTCTTTCTCTCTCTCTCACTCACTCACCGCTTCTCTTTTGCTCTCTCACTCACAGCTTCTCTTTCTCTCTCTCTCACACAGCTTCTCTTTCTTTCTCACTCACAACTTCTCTTTCTCTCTCTTACTCACTCAATCACTCACTCACAGCTTCTCTTTCTCTCTCTCTCTCTAACAGTTTCTCTTTCTCTCTCTCTCTCACTCACAGTTTCTCTTTCTCTCTCTCACACACAGCTTTTCTCTCTCTCTCTCTCTCTCTCTCACTCACAGCTTCTCTTTCTCTCTCTCTCTCACTCATTCACCACTTCTCTTTCACTCTCACTCATAGCTTCTCTTTCTTTCTCGCAGCTTCTTTCTCTCTCTCTCACTCACAGTATCTCTTTCTCTCGCTCTGTCACTCACTCACTCCTTCACTTTCTCTATCTCTCTCACTCACAGCTTCTCTTTCTCTCTCTCACTCACAGCTTCTCTCTCTCTCTCTCTCACTCACAGCTTCTCTTTCTCTCTCTCTCTTGCTCACTCACAGGTTCTATTTCTCTGTCTCCCTCACTCACGCTTCTCTTTCTCTCTCTGTCTCTGTCACACAGCTTCTTTTTCTCTCTCTCACTAACTCACAGCTTCTCTTTCTCTCTCTCTCACTCACTCACAGCTTCTCTTTCTCTCTCTATCTCTCTAACTCACAGCTTCTCTTTCTCTCTCTCTCACTCACTCACAGCTTCTCTGTCTCTCTCACTCACGACTTCTATTTCTCTCTCTCTCTCTCTCACAGCTACTATTTCTCTCTCTCTCACAGCTTTTCTCTCTTTCTCTCTCTCACTCACAGCTTCTCTTTATCTCTCTCTTTCACTCACTCACATCTTCTATTTCTCTCTCTCTCACACAGCTTCTCTTTCTCTCTATCTCTCAGACTCACAGGTTGTATTTCACTCTCTGTCTCCCTCACTCACAGCTTCTCTCTCTATCTCTCTCACTCACAGCTTCTCTTTCACATTCTCTCTCTCACTCACAGCTTCTCTTTCTCTCTCTCTCTCTCTCTCACTCACAGCTTCTCTCCCTCTCTCTCTCTCTCACTCACTCACTCACAGCTTCTCTTTCTCTCTCTGTCTCTCTCCCTCACAGCTTCTCTTTCTCTCTCTCTCTCTAACAGCTTCTATTGGTCTCTCTCTCTCACTCACAGCTTCTCTCTCTCTCACTCACAGCTTCTCTTTCTCTCTCACTCACAGCTTCTCTTTCTCTCTCACTTACAGCTTCTCTCTCTCTCTCACTCACTCACCGCTTCTCTTTTGCTCTCTCACTCACAGCTTCTCTTTCTCTCCCTCTCTCACAGCTTCTCTTTCTTTCTCACTCACAACCTCTCTTTCTCTCTCTCACTCACTCACTCACTCACTCACTCACTCACAGCTTCTCTTTCTCTCTCTCTCCACACAGCTTCGCTTTCCCTCTCTCTCACTCATTCACCGCTTCTCTTTCACTCTCTCACTCATAGCTTCTCTTTCTCTCTCACAGCTTCTTTCTCTCTCTCTCACTCATAGTATCTCTTTCTCTCGCTCTCTCACTCACTCAAACCTTCACTTTCTCTATCTCTCTCACTCATAGCTTCTCTTTCTCTCTCTCACTCTCAGCTTCTCTCTCTCTCTCACTCACAGCTTCATTTGTCTCTCTCTCTTGCTCACTCACAGGTTCTATTTCTCTCTCTGTCTCCCTCACTCACTGCTTCTCTTTCTCTCTCTCTCTCTCACTCACAGCTTCTCTTTTGCTTTCTCTCTCTCACTCACAGCTTCTCTTTCTCTCTCTCTTTCTCACTCACAGCTACTCTTTCTCTCTCTCTCTCTCACAGCTTCTCTTTCTCTCTCTCTCATTCGCAGCTACTCTTTCTCTCTCTCACACACAGCTTCTCTCTCTCTCTTGCTCACTCACAGGTTCTATTTCTCTCTCTGTCTCCTGCACTCAAAGCTTCTCTTTCTCTCTCTCTCTCACTCACAGCTTCTCTTTCGCTTTCTCTCTCTCACTCACAGCTCCTCTTTCTCTCTCTCTCTCTCACTCACAGCTTCTCTTTCTCTCTCTCTCTCTCACTCACAGCTTCTCTTTCTCTCTCTCACTCACAGCTCCTCTTTCTCTCTCTCACTCACTCACAGCTTCTCTTTCTCTCTCTCTCTCTCACACACAGCTTCTCTTTCTCTCTCTCTCACTCACATCTTCTATTTCTCTCTCTCTCCCTCACAGCTTCTCTTTCTCTCTCTCTCTCACTCACAGCTTCTCTTTCTCTTTCTCTCTCTCACTCACAGCTTCTCTTTCTTTCTCTCCCTCACTCACTCACTCACAGCTTCTCTTTCTCTCTCTGTCTCTCTCACTCACTGCTTCTCTTTCTCTCTGTCTCACTGACTCACAGCTTCTCTCTCTCTCACTCACTCACAGCTTCTCTTTCTCTCTTTCTGTCACTCACTCACAACTTCTGTTTCACTCTGTCTCTCACTCACAGCATCAATTTCTCTCTCTCTCACTAACTCACAGCTTCTCCTTCTCTCTCTCTCACTCACTCACAGCTTCTCTTTCTCTCTCTCTCTCACAACTTCTCATTCTCTCTCTCTCTCACTCACTCACAGCTTCTCTTTCTCTCTCTCTCTCACAACTTCTCATTCTCTCTCTCTCTCTCACTCACACACAGCTTCTCTTTCTCTCTCTCTCTAACTCTCTCACTCACAGCTTCTCTTTCTCTCTCCCTCACAGCTTTTCTTTCTTTCTCTCTCACTCACTCACGCTTCTCTTTCTCACTGTCTCTCTCACACAGCTTCTCTTTCTCTCTCTCTCACTAACTCACAGCTTCTCTTTCTCTAACTCTCACTCACTCACAGCTTCTCTCTCTCTCTCTCTCTCTCACTCACAGCTTCTCTTTCTCTCTCTCTCTCACTCACTCACAGCTTCTCTCTCTCTGTCTCTCTCACTCACGGCTTCTATTTCTCTCTCTCTCACTAACTCACAGCTTCTTTTTCTCTCTCTCTCTCTCACAGCTTTTCTCTCTCTCTCTCTCTCACTCATTCACAGCTTAACTTTCTCTTTCTCTCTCACTCACTCACATCTTCTATTTCTCTCTCTTTCTCACAGCTTCTCTTTCTCTATCTCTCTCACTCACAGCTTCTCTTTCTCTCTCTCTCTCTCACTCACAGCTTCTCTTTCTCTCTCTCACTCACAGCTTCTCTCTCTCTCTCTCTCTCCCTCACAGCTTCTCTTTCTCTCTCTCTCCCTCACAACTTCTCTTTCTCTCTCTCTCTCTAACAGCTTCTATTGGTCTCTCTCTCTCTCACTCACAGCTTCTCTCTCTCTCACTCACTCAGATTCTATTTCTCTCTCACTCACAGCTTCTCTTTCTCTCTCTCTCACTCACTCACCGCTTCTCTTTTGCTCTCTCACTCACAGCTTCTCTTTCTCTCTCTCACACACAGCTTCTCTTTCTTTCTCAATCACAACTTCTCTTTCTCTCTCTCACTCACTCAATCACTCACTCACAGCTTCTCTTTATCTCTCTCTCCACACAGCTTCTCTTTCTCTCTCTCTCTCTCTAACAGTTTCTCTTTCTCTCTATCTCTCACTCACAGCTTTGCTTTCCCTCTCTCTGACTCATTCACCGCTTCTCTTTCACTCTCTCACTCATAGCTTCTCTTTCTCTCTCACAGCTTCTTTCTCTCTCTCACACTCACAGTATCTCTTTCTCTCGCTCTGTCACTCACTCACTCCTTCACTTTCTCTATCTCTCTCACTCACAGCTTCTCTTTCTCTCTCTCACTCACAGCTTCTCTCTCTCTCTCTCACTCACAGCTTCTCTTTCTCTCTCTCTCTTGCTCACTCACAGGTTCTATTTCTCTCTCTGTCTCCCTCACTCACAGCTTCTCTTTCTCTCTCTCTCTCTCACTCACAGCTTCTCTTTTGCTTTCTCTCTCACACTCACAGCTTCTCTTTCTCTCTCTCTCTCACTCACAGCTTCTCTTTCTCTCTCTCTCTCACTCACAGCTTCTCTTTCTCTCTCTCTCTCATTCACAGCTACTCTCTCTCTCTCTCTCTCACAGCTTCTCTCTCTCTCTCACTCACAGCTTCTCTTTCTCTCTCTCTCTTGCTCACTCACAGGTTCTATTTCTCTCTCTGTCTCCCTCACTCACAGCTTCTCTTTCTCTCTCTCTCTCTCACTCACAGCTTCTCTTTCGCTTTCTCTCTCTCACTCACAGCTTCTATTTCTCTCTCTCTCTCACTCACAGCTTCTCTTTCTCTCTCTCTCTCACTCACAGCTTCTCTTTCTCTCTCTCACTCACAGCTTCTCTTTCTCTCTCTCTCTCTCACTCACAGCTTCTCTCTCTCTCTCACACACACTCACAGCTTCTCTTTCTCTCTCTCTCTCACACTCACATCTTCTATTTCTCTCTCTCTCACACAGCTTCTCTTTCTTTCTCACTCACAACTTCTCTTTCTCTCTCTCACTCACTCAATCACTCACTCACAGCTTTTCTTTCTCTCTCTCTCCACACAGCTTCTCTTTCTCTCTCTCTCTCACTCACAGCTTCTCTTTCTCTTTCTCTCTCTCACTCACAGCTTCTCTTTCTTTCTCTCCCTCCCTCCCTCACTCACTCACAGCTTCTCTTTCTCTCTCTGTCTCTCTCTGTCTCTCTCACTCACTGCTTCTCTTTCTCTCTGTCTCACTGACTCACAGCTTCTCTCTCTCTCACTCACTCACTCACAGCTTCTCTTTCTCTCTTTCTCTCACTCACTCACAGCTTCTCTTTCTCTCTCTCACTCACTCACAGGTTCTATTTCTCTCTCTCACACACAGCTTCTCTTTCTCTCTATCTCTCTCACTCACAGCTTCTCTTTTCTCTCTCTCTCTCTCTCATTCACAGCTACTCTTTCTCTCTCTCACTCACTCACAGCTTCTCTTTCTCTCTCTGTCTCTCTCACTCACTGCTTCTCTTTCTCTCTCTCTCTCTCACTCACTCACAGCTTCTCTCTCTCTCTCACTCACTCACAGCTTCTCTTTCTCTCTCTCTCTCACTCACTCACAGCTTCTCTCTCTCTGTCTCTCTCACTCACAGCTTCTCTTTCTCTCTCACACACAGCTTTTTCACTCTCTCTCACACACAGCTTCTCTTTCTCTCTCACTCACAGCTTTTCTTTCTCTCTCTCTCTCACTCACTCACGCTTCTCGTTCTCTCTCTGTCTCTCTCACACAGCTTCTCTTTCTCTCTATCTCACTAACTCACAGCTTCTTTCTCTCTCTCTCACTCACAGCTTCTCTCTCTCTCTCTCACACTCACAGCTTCTCTTTCTCTCTCTCACTCACAGCTTCTCTTTCTCTCTCTTTCTCACTCACTCACATCTTCTATTTCTCTCTCTTTCTCACAGCTTCTCTTTCTCTCTATCTCTCTCACTCACAGCTTCTCTTTTCTCTCTCTCACTCACTCACAGCTTCTCTTTTTCTCTCTCTCTCTCTCTCACTCGCAGCTTCTCTTTCTCTCTCTCACTCACAGCTTCTCTCTCTCTCTCCCTCACAGCTTCTCTTTCTCTCTCTCTCCCTCACAGCTTCTCTCTCTCTCTCTCTAACAGCGTCTATTGGTCTCTCTCTCTCACTCACAGCTTCTCTCTCTCTCACTCACTCACAGCTTCTCTTTCTCTCTCACTCACAGCTTCTCTCTCTCTCTCTCTCACTCACTCACCGCTTCTCTTTTGCTCTCTCACTCACAGCTTCTCTTTCTCTCTCTCTCACACAGCTTCTCTTTCTTTCTCACTCACAACTTCTCTTTCTCTCTCTCACTCACTCAATCACTCACTCACAGCTTCTCTTTCTCTCTCTCTCTACACAGCTTCTCTTTCTCTCTCTCTCTCTCTAACATTTTCTCTTTCTCTCTCTCTCTCTCACTCACAGCTTCGCTTTCCCTCTCTCTCACTCATTCACCGCTTCTCTTTCACTCTCTCACTCATAGCTTCTCTTTCTCCTTCACAGCTTCTTTCTCTCTCTCTCACTCACAGTATCTCTTTCTCTCGCTCTGTCACTCACTCACTCCTTCACTTTCTCTATCTCTCACTCACAGCTTCTCTTTCTCTCTCTCACTCACAGCTTCTCTCTCTCTCTCACTCACAGCTTCCCTTTCTCTCTCTCTCTTGCTCACTCACAGGTTCTATTTCTCTCTCTGTCTCCCTCACTCACAGCTTCTCTTTCTCTCTTTCTCTCTCACTCACAGCTTCTCTTTTGCTTTCTCTCTCTCACTCACAGCTTCTCTTTCTCTCTCTCTCACTCACAGCTTCTCTTTCTTTCTCTCTCTCTCTCACTCACAGCTTCTCTTTCTCTCTCTCTCTCATTCACAGCTACTCTTTCTCTCTCTCTCACAGCTTCTCTCTCTCTCTCACACACAGCTTCTCTTTCTCTCTCTCTCTCTTGCTCACTCACAGGTTCTATTTCTCTCTCTGTCTCCCTCACTCACAGCTTCTCTTTCGCTTTCTCTCTCACACTCACAGCTTCTCTTTCTTTCTCTCTCTCTCACTCACAGCTTCTCTCTCTCTCACACACAGCTTCTCTTTCTCTCTCTCACTCACAGCTTCTCTTTTTCTCTCTCTCTCTCACTCACAGCTTCTCTTTCTCTCTCTCTCACTAACTCACAGCTTCTCTTTCTCTCTCTCTCACTCACTCACAGCTACTATTACTCTCTCACACACACACAGCTTCACTTTCTCTCTATCTCTCTCACTCACTCACAGCTTCTCTTTCTCTCTCTCTCTCACTCACAGCTTCTCTTTCTCTCTCTCTCTCACAGCTTCTCTTTCTCTCTCTCACTCATAGCTTCTCTTTCTCTCTCTCTCTCACCCACAGCTTCTCTTTCTCTCTCTCACTCACAGCTTCTCTTTCTCTCTCTCTCACTCACAGCTTCTATTTCTATCTCTCTCTCATTCATAGCTTCTCTATCTCTATCTCTCTCTCACACTCACAGCTTCTACTTCTCTCTCTCTCACTCACTCACAGCTTCTCTTTCTTCCTCTGGCTCTCGCACTCACAGCTTCTCTTTCTCTCTCTCTCACTCACTCACAGCTTCTCTCTCTCTCTCTCTCTCTCATTCACAGCTACTCTTTCTCTCTCTCTCTCACAGCTTCTCTCTCTCTCACTCACAGCTTCTCTTTCTCTCTCTTGCTCACTCACAGGTTCTATTTCTCTCTCTGTCTCCCTCACTCAAAGCTTCTCTTTCTCTCTCTCTCTCTCACTCACAGCTTCTCTTTCGCTTTCTCTCTCTCACTCACAGCTTCTCTTTCTCTCTCTCTCTCTCTCACTCACAGCTTCTCTTTCTCTCTCTCTCACTCACAGCTTCTCTTTCTCTCTCTCACTCACAGCTTCTCTTTCTCTCTCTCTCTCACTCACAGCTTCTCTTTCTCTCTCTCTCTCACTCACAGCTTCTCGTTCTCTCTCTCTCTCACTCACAGCTTCTCTTTCTCTCTCTCTCCCTCACAGCTTCTCTTTCTCTCTATCTCTCACTCACAGCTTCTCTTTCTCTCTCTCACTCACAGCTTCTCTTTCTTTCTCTCCCTCACTCACTCACAGCTTCTCTTTCTCTCTCTGTCTCTCTCACTCACTGCTTCTCCTTCTCTCTGTCTCACTGACTCACAGCTTCTCTCTCTCTCTCTCTCACTCACTCACAGCTTCTCTTTCTCTCTTTCTCTCACTCACACAACTTCTGTTTCTCTCTCTCTCACTCACAGCTTCAATTTCTCTCTCTCTCAATAACTCACAGCTTCTCCTTCTCTCTCTCTCACTCACTCACAGCTTCTCTTTCTCTCTCTCTCTCACAGCTTCTCATTCTCTCTCTCTCTCACTCACACACAGCTTCTCTCTCTCTCTCTCTCACTCACTCACAGCTTCTCTCACTCTGTCTCTCTCACTCATGGCTTCTATTTCTCTAACTCTCACTCACTCACACCTTCTCTTTCTCTCTCTCTCTCTCACAGCTTCTCTTTCTCTCTCTCTCTCACTCACTCACAGCTTCTCTCTCTCTGTCTCTCTCACACATGGCTTCTATTTCTCTCTCTCTCACTAACTCACAGTTTCTCTTTCTCTTTCTCTCTCTCTCTCACACAGCTTTTCTCTCTCTCTCACTCACTCACATCTTCTCTTTCTCTCTCTCTCTCACTCAATCACATCTTCTATTTCTCTCTCTTTCTCACAGCTTCTCTTTCTCTCTATCTCTCTCACTCACAGCTTTTCTTTTCTCTCTCTCACTCACTCACAGCTTCTCTTTCTCTCTCTCTCTCCCTCTCAATCGCAGCTTCTCTTTCTCTCTCTCACTCACAGCTTCTCTCTCTCTCTCCCTCACAGCTTCTCTTTCTCTCTCTCTCCCTCACAACTTCTCTTTCTCTCTCTCTCTCTAACAGCTTCTATTGGTCTCTCTCTCTCTCACTCACAGCTTCTCTCTCTCTCACTCACTCAGATTCTCTTTCTCTCTCACTCACAGCTTCTCTTTCTCTCTCTCTCACTCACTCACCGCTTCTCTTTTGCTCTCTCTCTCACAGCTTCTCTTTCTCTCTCTCACACACAGCTTCTCTTTCTTTCTCAATCACAACTTCTCTTTCTCTCTCTCACTCACTCAATCACTCACTCACAGCTTCTCTTTATCTCTCTCTCCACACAGCTTCTCTTTCTCTCTCTCTCTCTAACAGTTTCTCTTTCTCTCTATCTCTCACTCACAGCTTTGCTTTCCCTCTCTCTGACTCATTCACCGCTTCTCTTTCACTCTCTCACTCATAGCTTCTCTTTCTCTCTCACAGCTTCTTTCTCTCTCACACACTCACAGTATCTCTTTCTCTCGCTCTGTCACTCACTCACTCCTTCACTTTCTCTATCTCTCTCACTCACAGCTTCTCTTTCTCTCTCTCACTCACAGCTTCTCTCTCTCTCACTCACAGCTTCTCTTTCTCTCTCTCTATTGCTCACTCACAGGTTCTATTTCTCTCTCTGTCTCCCTCACTCACAGCTTCTCTTTCTCTCTCTCTCTCTCACTCACAGCTTCTCTTTTGCTTTCTCTCTCTCACTCACAGCTTCTCTTTCTCTCTCTCTCTCACTCACAGCTTCTCTTTCTCTCTCTCTCACTCACAGCTTCTCTTTCTCTCTCTCTCTCATTCACAGCTACTCTCTCTCTCTCTCTCACAGCTTCTCTCTCTCTCTCACTCACAGCTTCTCTTTCTCTCACTCTCTTGCTCACTCACAGGTTCTATTTCTCTCTCTGTCTCCCTCACTCACAGCTTCTCTTTCTCTCTCTCTCTCACTCACAGCTTCTCTTTCGCTTTCTCTCTCTCACTCACAGCTTCTATTTCTCTCTCTCTCTCACTCACAGCTTCTCTTTCTCTCTCTCTCTCACTCACAGCTTCTCTTTCTCTCTCTCACTCACAGCTTCTCTTTCTCTCTCTCTCTCTCACTCACAGCTTCTCTCTCTCTCACACACACACTCACAGCTTCTCTTTCTCTCTCTCTCTCTCACTCACATCTTCTATTTCTCTCTCTCACACACAGCTTCTCTTTCTTTCTCACTCACAACTTCTCTTTCTCTCTCTCACTCACTCAATTACTCACTCACAGCTTCTCTTTCTCTCTCTCTCCACACAGCTTCTCTTTCTCTCTCTCTCTCACTCACAGCTTCTCTTTCTCTTTCTCTCTCTCACTCACAGCTTCTCTTTCTTTCTCTCCCTCCCTCCCTCACTCACTCACAGCTTCTCTTTCTCTCTCTGTCTCTCTCACTCACTGCTTCTCTTTCTCTCTGTCTCACTGACTCACAGCTTCTCTCTCTCTCTCTCACTCACTCACAGCTTCTCTTTCTCTCTTTCTCTCACTCACTCACAGCTTCTCTTTCTCTCTCTCACTCACTCACTCACAGGTTCTATTTCTCTCTCACACACACAGCTTCTCTTTCTCTCTATCTCTCTCACTCACAGCTTCTCTTTTCTCTCTCTCTCTCTCATTCACAGCTTCTCTTTCTCTCTCTCACTCACTCACAGCTTCTCTTTCTCTCTCTGTCTCTCTCACTCACTGCTTCTCTTTCTCTCTCTCTCTCACTCACTCACAGCTTCTCTCTCTCTCTCACTCACTCACAGCTTCTCTTTCTCTCTCTCTCTCACTCACTCACAGCTTCTCTCTCTCTGTCTCTCTCACTCACAGCTTCTCTTTCTCTCTCTCACACACAGCTTCTTTCACTCTCTCTCACACACAGCTTCTCTTTCTCTCTCACTCACAGCTTTTCTTTCTCTCTCTCTCACTCACTCACGCTTCTCGTTCTCTCTCTGTCTCTCTCACACAGCTTCTCTTTCTCTCTATCTCACTAACTCACAGCTTCTTTCTCTCTCTCTCACTCACAGCTTCTCTCTCTCTCTCTCACACTCACAGCTTCTCTTTCTCTCTCTCACTCACAGCTTCTCTTTCTCTCTCTTTCTCACTCACTCTCATCTTCTATTTCTCTCTCTTTCTCACAGCTTCTCTTTCTCTCTATCTCTCTCACTCACAGCTTCTCTTTTCTCTCTCTCACTCACTCACAGCTTCTCTTTTTCTCTCTCTCTCTCTCTCTCACTCGCAGCTTCTCTTTCTCTCTCTCACTCACAGCTTCTCTCTCTCTCTCCCTCACAGCTTCTCTTTCTCTCTCTCTCCCTCACAGCTTCTCTCTCTCTCTCTCTCTAACAGCATCTATTGGTCTCTCTCTCTCACTCACAGCTTCTCTCTCTCTCACTCACTCACAGCTTCTCTTTCTCTCTCACTCACAGCTTCTCTCTCTCTCTCTCTCACTCACTCACCGCTTCTCTTTTGCTCTCTCACTCACAGCTTCTCTTTCTCTCTCTCTCACACAGCTTCTCTTTCTTTCTCACTCACAACTTCTCTTTCTCTCTCTCACTCACTCAATCACTCACTCACAGCTTCTCTTTCTCTCTCTCTCTACACAGCTTCTCTTTCTCTCTCTCTCTCTCTAACATTTTCTCTTTCTCTCTCTCTCTCTCACTCACAGCTTCGCTTTCCCTCTCTCTCACTCATTCACCGCTTCTCTTTCACTCTCTCACTCATAGCTTCTCTTTCTCCTTCACAGCTTCTTTCTCTCTCTCTCACTCACAGTATCTCTTTCTCTCACTCTGTCACTCACTCACTCCTTCACTTTCTCTATCTCTCACTCACAGCTTCTCTTTCTCTCTCTCTCTCACAGCTTCTCTCTCTCTCTCACTCACAGCTTCCCTTTCTCTCTCTCTCTTGCTCACTCACAGGTTCTATTTCTCTCTCTTTCTCTCTCACTCACAGCTTCTCTTTTGCTTTCTCTCTCTCACTCACAGCTTCTCTTTCTCTCTCTCTCACTCACAGCTTCTCTTTCTTTCTCTCTCTCTCTCACTCACAGCTTCTCTTTCTCTCTCTCTCACTCACAGCTTCTATTTCTATCTCTCTCTCATTCATAGCTTCTCTATCTCTATCTCTCTCTCACACTCACAGCTTCTACTTCTCTCTCTCTCACTCACTCACAGCTTCTCTTTCTCCCTCTGGCTCTCGCACTCACAGCTTCTCTTTCTTTCTCTCTCACTCACTCACAGCTTCTCTCTCTCTCTCTCTCTCTCATTCACAGCTACTCTTTCTCTCTCTCTCTCACAGCTTCTCTCTCTCTCACTCACAGCTTCTCTTTCTCTCTCTTGCTCACTCACAGGTTCTATTTCTCTCTCTGTCTCCCTCACTCAAAGCTTCTCTTTCTCTCTCTCTCTCTCACTCACAGCTTCTCTTTCGCTTTCTCTCTCTCACTCACAGCTTCTCTTTCTCTCTCTCTCTCTCTCACTCACAGCTTCTCTTTCTCTCTCTCTCACTCACAGCTTCTCTTTCTCTCTCTCACTCACAGCTTCTCTTTCTCTCTCTCTCTCACTCACAGCTTCTCTTTCTCTCTCTCTCTCACTCACAGCTTCTCGTTCTCTCTCTCTCTCACTCACAGCTTCTCTTTCTCTCTCTCTCCCTCACAGCTTCTCTTTCTCTCTATCTCTCACTCACAGCTTCTCTTTCTCTCTCTCACTCACAGCTTCTCTTTCTTTCTCTCCCTCACTCACTCACAGCTTCTCTTTCTCTCTCTGTCTCTCTCACTCACTGCTTCTCCTTCTCTCTGTCTCACTGACTCACAGCTTCTCTCTCTCTCTCTCTCACTCACTCACAGCTTCTCTTTCTCTCTTTCTCTCACTCACACAACTTCTGTTTCTCTCTCTCTCACTCACAGCTTCAATTTCTCTCTCTCTCACTAACTCACAGCTTCTCCTTCTCTCTCTCTCACTCACTCACAGCTTCTCTTTCTCTCTCTCTCTCACAGCTTCTCATTCTCTCTCTCTCTCACTCACACACAGCTTCTCTCTCTCTCTCTCTCACTCACTCACAGCTTCTCTCACTCTGTCTCTCTCACTCATGGCTTCTATTTCTCTAACTCTCACTCACTCACACCTTCTCTTTCTCTCTCTCTCTCTCACAGCTTCTCTTTCTCTCTCTCTCTCACTCACTCACAGCTTCTCTCTCTCTGTCTCTCTCACACATGGCTTCTATTTCTCTCTCTCTCACTAACTCACAGTTTCTCTTTCTCTTTCTCTCTCTCTCTCACACAGCTTTTCTCTCTCTCTCACTCACTCACATCTTCTCTTTCTCTCTCTCTCTCACTCAATCACATCTTCTATTTCTCTCTCTTTCTCACAGCTTCTCTTTCTCTCTCTCTCTCTCACTCACAGCTTCTCTCTCTCTCACACACACACTCACAGCTTCTCTTTCTCTCTCTCTCTCTCACTCACATCTTCTATTTCTCTCTCTCACACACAGCTTCTCTTTCTTTCTCACTCACAACTTCTCTTTCTCTCTCTCACTCACTCAATTACTCACTCACAGCTTCTCTTTCTCTCTCTCTCTCACTCACAGCTTCTCTTTCTCTTTCTCTCTCTCACTCACAGCTTCTCTTTCTTTCTCTCCCTCCCTCCCTCCCTCACTCACAGCTTCTCTTTCTCTCTCTGTCTCTCTCACTCACTGCTTCTCTTTCTCTCTGTCTCACTGACTCACAGCTTCTCTCTCTCTCTCTCACTCACTCACAGCTTCTCTTTCTCTCTTTCTCTCACTCACTCACAGCTTCTCTTTCTCTCTCTCACTCACTCACTCACAGGTTCTATTTCTCTCTCACACACACAGCTTCTCTTTCTCTCTATCTCTCTCACTCACAGCTTCTCTTTTCTCTCTCTCTCTCTCATTCACAGCTACTCTTTCTCTCTCTCACTCACTCACAGCTTCTCTTTCTCTCTCTGTCTCTCTCACTCACTGCTTCTCTTTCTCTCTCTCTCTCACTCACTCACAGCTTCTCTCTCTCTCTCACTCACTCACAGCTTCTCTTTCTCTCTCTCTCTCACTCACTCACAGCTTCTCTCTCTCTGTCTCTCTCACTCACAGCTTCTCTTTCTCTCTCTCACACACAGCTTCTTTCACTCTCTCTCACACACAGCTTCTCTTTCTCTCTCACTCACAGCTTTTCTTTCTCTCTCTCTCTCACTCACTCACGCTTCTCGTTCTCTCTCTGTCTCTCTCACACAGCTTCTCTTTCTCTCTATCTCACTAACTCACAGCTTCTTTCTCTCTCTCTCACTCACAGCTTCTCTCTCTCACACACACACTCACAGCTTCTCTTTCTCTCTCTCACTCACAGCTTCTCTTTCTCTCTCTTTCTCACTCACTCTCATCTTCTATTTCTCTCTCTTTCTCACAGCTTCTCTTTCTCTCTATCTCTCTCACTCACAGCTTCTCTTTTCTCTCTCTCACTCACTCACAGCTTCTCTTTTTCTCTCTCTCTCTCTCTCACTCGCAGCTTCTCTTTCTCTCTCTCACTCACAGCTTCTCTCTCTCTCTCCCTCACAGCTTCTCTTTCTCTCTCTCTCCCTCACAGCTTCTCTCTCTCTCTCTCTCTCTAACAGCATCTATTGGTCTCTCTCTCTCACTCACAGCTTCTCTCTCTCTCACTCACTCACAGCTTCTCTTTCTCTCTCACTCACAGCTTCTCTCTCTCTCTCTCACTCACTCACCGCTTCTCTTTTGCTCTCTCACTCACAGCTTCTCTTTCTCTCTCTCACACACAGCTTCTCTTTCTTTCTCACTCACAACTTCTCTTTCTCTCTCTCACTCACTCAATCACTCACTCACAGCTTCTCTTTCTCTCTCTCTCTACACAGCTTCTCTTTCTCTCTCTCTCTCTCTAACATTTTCTCTTTCTCTCTCTCTCTCTCACTCACAGCTTCGCTTTCCCTCTCTCTCACTCATTCACCGCTTCTCTTTCACTCTCTCACTCATAGCTTCTCTTTCTCCTTCACAGCTTTTTTCTCTCTCTCTCACTCACAGTATCTCTTTCTCTCACTCTGTCACTCACTCACTCCTTCACTTTCTCTATCTCTCACTCACAGCTTCTCTTTCTCTCTCTCACTCACAGCTTCTCTCTCTCTCTCACTCACAGCTTCCCTTTCTCTCTCTCTCTTGCTCACTCACAGGTTCTATTTCTCTCTCTGTCTCCCTCACTCACAGCTTCTCTTTCTCTCTTTCTCTCTCACTCACAGCTTCTCTTTTGCTTTCTCTCTCTCACTCACAGCTTCTCTTTCTCTCTCTCTCACTCACAGCTTCTCTTTCTTTCTCTCTCTCTCTCACTCACAGCTTCTCTTTCTCTCTCTCTCTCATTCACAGCTACTCTTTCTCTCTCTCTCACAGCTTCTCTCTCTCTCTCACACACAGCTTCTCTTTCTCTCTCTCTCTCTTGCTCACTCACAGGTTCTATTTCTCTCTCTGTCTCTCTCACTCACAGCTTCTCTTTCTCTCTCTCTCTCTCACTCACAGCTTCTCTTTCGCTTTCTCTCTCTCACTCACAGCTTCTCTTTCTTTCTCTCTCACTCACTCACAGCTACTATTACTCTCTCACACTCACACAGCTTCACTTTCTCTCTATCTCTCTCACTCACTCACAGCTTCTCTTTCTCTCTCTCTCTCACTCACAGCTTCTCTTTCTCTCTCTCTCTCACAGCTTCTCTTTCTCTTTCTCTCTCTCACTCATAGCTTCTCTTTCTCTCTCTCTCTCACTCACAGCTTCTCTTTCACTCTCTCACTCACAGCTTCTCTTTCTCTCTCTCTCACTCACAGCTTCTATTTCTATCTCTCTCTCATTCATAGCTTCTCTATCTCTATCTCTCTCTCACACTCACAGCTTCTACTTCTCTCTCTCTCACTCACTCACAGCTTCTCTTTCTCCCTCTGGCTCTCGCACTCACAGCTTCTCTTTCTCTCTCTCTCACTCACTCACAGCTTCTCTTTCTCTCTCTCACTCACTCACAGCTTCTCTTTCTCTCTCTCTCTCACTCACAGCTTCTCTTTCTCTCTCTCTCACACAGCTTCTCTTTCTCTCTCTCTCACACACACAGATTCTCTTTCTCTCTCCCTCTCTCACTCACTCACAACTTCTGTTTCTCTCTGTCTCCCTCACTCACAGCTTCAATTTCTCTATCTCTCACTAACTCACAGCTTCTCATTCTCTCTCTCTCACTCACACACAGCTTCTCTCTCTCTCTCTCTCTAACTCTCGCACTCACAGCTTCTCTTTCTCTCGCACTCACAGCTTTTCTTTCTCTCTCTCTCTCTCTCACTCACGCTTCTCTTTCTCTCTCTGTCTCTCTCACACAGCTTCTCTTTCTCTCTCTCTCACAAACTCAAAGCTTCTCTTTCTCTCTCTCACTCACTCACAGCTTCTCTTTCTCTCTCTCTCTCTCACTCACAGCTTCTCTATCTCTGTCTCTCTCACTTACGGCTTCTATTTCTCTCTCTCTGACTCACTCACAGCTTCTCTTTCTCTCTCTCTCACTCACTCACCGCTTCTCTTTTGCTCTCTCACTCACAGCTTCTCTTTCTCTCTCTCTCTCACACCTTCTATTTCTTTCTCACTCACAACTTCTCTTTCTCTCTCTCACTCACTCACTCACAGCTTCTCTTTCTCTGTCTCCACAAGCTTCTCTTTCTCTCTCTCTCTCTAACAGTTTCTCTTTCTGTCTCTCTCACTCATTCACCGCTTCTCTTTCACTCTCTCACTCATAACTTCTCTTTCTCTCTCACAGCTTCTTTCTCTCTCTCTCACTCACAGTACCTCTTTCTCTTGCTCTCTCACTCACAGCTTCTCTTTCTCTCTCTCTCTTGCTCACTCACAGGTTCTATTTCTCTCTCTGTCTCCCTCACTCACAGCTTCTCTTTCTCTCTCTCTCACTCACAGCTTCTCTTTTGCTTTCTCTCTCTCACTCACAGCTTCTCTCTCTCTCTCTCTCTCTCACAGCTTCTCTTTCTCTCTCTCTCACTCACAGCTTCTCTTTCTCTCTCTCTCTCATTCACAGCTACTCTTTCTCTCTCTCTCTTGCTCACTCACAGGTTCTATTTCTCTCTCTGTCTCCCTCACTCACAGCTTCTCTTTCTCTCTCTCTCACTCACAGCTTCTCTTTTGCTTTCTCTCTCTCACTCACAGCTTCTCTCTCTCTCTCTCTCTCTCACAGCTTCTCTTTCTCTCTCTCTCACTCACAGCTTCTCTTTCTCTCTCTCTCTCACTCACAGCTTCTCTTTTGCTTTCTCTCTCTCACTCACAGCTTCTCTTTCTCTCTCTGTCTCCCTCACTCACAGCTTCTCTTTCTCTCTCTCTCACTCACAGCTTATCTTTCTCTCTCTCTCTCATTCACAGCTACTCTTTCTCTCTCTCTCTCACAGCTTCTCTCTCTCTCACTCACAGCTTCTCTTTCTCTCTCTTGCTCACTCACAGGTTCTATTTCTCTCTCTGTCTCCCTCACTCAAAGCTTCTCTTTCTCTCTCTCTCTCACTCACAGCTTCTCTTTCGCTTTCTCTCTCTCACTCACAGCTTCTCTTTCTCTCTCTCTCTCACTCACAGCTTCTCTTTCTCTCTCTCTCACTCACAGCTTCTCTTTCTCTCTCTCACTCACAGCTTCTCTTTCTCTCTCTCTCTCTCACTCACAGCTTCTCTTTCTCTCTCTCTCTCACTCACAGCTTCTCGTTCTCTCTCTCTCTCACTCACAGCTTCTCTTTCTCTCTCTCTCCCTCACAGCTTCTCTTTCTCTCTATCTCTCACTCACAGCTTCTCTTTCTCTCTCTCACTCACAGCTTCTCTTTCTTTCTCTCCCTCACTCACTCACTCACAGCTTCTCTTTCTCTCTCTGTCTCTCTCACTCACTGCTTCTCCTTCTCTCTGTCTCACTGACTCACAGCTTCTCTCTCTCTCTCTCTCACTCACTCACAGCTTCTCTTTCTCTCTTTCTCTCACTCACACAACTTCTGTTTCTCTCTCTCTCACTCACAGCTTCAATTTCTCTCTCTCTCACTAACTCACAGCTTCTCCTTCTCTCTCTCTCACTCACTCACAGCTTCTCTTTCTCTCTCTCTCTCACAGCTTCTCATTCTCTCTCTCTCTCACTCACACACAGCTTCTCTCTCTCTCTCTCTCTCACTCACTCACAGCTTCTCTCACTCTGTCTCTCTCACTCATGGCTTCTATTTCTCTAACTCTCACTCACTCACACCTTCTCTTTCTCTCTCTCTCTCTCACAGCTTCTCTTTCTCTCTCTCTCTCACTCACTCACAGCTTCTCTCTCTCTGTCTCTCTCACACATGGCTTCTATTTCTCTCTCTCTCACTAACTCACAGTTTCTCTTTCTCTTTCTCTCTCTCTCTCACACAGCTTTTCTCTCTCTCTCACTCACTCACATCTTCTCTTTCTCTCTCTCTCTCACTCAATCACATCTTCTATTTCTCTCTCTTTCTCACAGCTTCTCTTTCTCTCTATCTCTCTCACTCACAGCTTCTCTTTTCTCTCTCTCACTCACTCACAGCTTCTCTTTCTCTCTCTCACTCACAGCTTCTCTCTCTCTCCCTCACAGCTTCTCTTTCTCTCTCTCTCCCTCACAGCTTCTCTCTCTCTCTCTCTCTCTCTAACAGCTTCTATTGGTCTCTCTCTCTCACTCACAGCTTCTCTCTCTCTCACTCACTCACAGCTTCTCTTTCTCTCTCACTCACAGCTTCTCTTTCTCTCTCTCTCTCTCACTCACTCACCACTTCTCTTTTGCTCTCTCACTCACAGCTTCTCTTTCTCTCTCACACACACAGCTTCTCTTTCTTTCTCACTCACAACTTCTCTTTCTCTCTCTCACTCACTCAATCACTCACTCACAGCTTCTCTTTCTCTCTCTCTACACAGCTTCTCTCTCTCTCTCTCTGTTTCTCTTTCTCTCTCTCTCTCACTCACAGCTTCGCTTTCCCTCTCTCTCACTCATTCACCGCTTCTCTTTCACTCTCTCACTCATAGCTTCTCTTTCTCTCTCACAGCTTCTTTCTCTTTCTCTCACTCACAGTATCTCTTTCTCTCGCTCTGTCACTCACTCACTCCTTCACTTTCTCTATCTCTCACTCACAGCTTCCCTTTCTCTCTCTCACTCACAGCTTCTCTCCCTCTCTCACTCACAGCTTCTCTTTCTCTCTCTCTCTTGCTCACTCACAGGTTCTATTTCTCTCTCTGTCTCCCTCACTCACAGCTTCTCTTTCTCTCTTTCTCTCTCACTCACAGCTTCTCTTTTGCTTTCTCTCTCTCACTCACAGCTTCTCTTTCTCTCTCTCTCACTCACAGCTTCTCTTTCTCTCTCTCTCTCACTCACAGCTTCTCTTTCTCTCTCTCTCTCATTCACAGCTACTCTTTCTCTCTCTCTCACAGCTTCTCTCTCTCTCACACACACAGCTTCTCTTTCTCTCTCTCTCTTGCTCACTCACAGGTTCTATTTCTCTCTCTGTCTCCCTCACTCACACCTTCTCTTTCTCTCTCTCTCTCTCACTCACAGCTTCTCTTTCGCTTTCTCTCTCTCACTCACAGCTTCTCTTTCTTTCTCTCTCTCTCACTCACAGCTTCTCTCTCTCTCTCAGAGCTTCTCTTTCTCTCTCTCACTCACAGCTTCTCTTTTTCTCTCTCTCTCACTCACAGCTTCTCTTTCTCTCTCTCACTAACTCACAGCTTCTCTTTCTCTCTCTCTCACTCACTCACAGCTACTATTTCTCTCTCTCACACACACACAGCTTCACTTTCTCTCTATCTCTCTCACTCACTCACAGCTTCTCTTTCTCTCTCTCTCACTCACAGCTTCTCTTTCTCTCTCTCTCTCACAGCTTCTCTTTCTCTTTCTCTCTCTCACTCATAGCTTCTCTTTCTCTCTCTCTCTCACTCACAGCTTCTCTTTCTCTCTCTCACTCACAGCTTCTCTTTCTCTCTCTCTCACTCACAGCTTCTATTTCTATCTTTCTCTCATTCACAGCTTCTCTATCTCTATCTCTATCACACTCACAGCTTCTCTTTCTCTCTCTCTCTCTCACTCACAGCTTCTCTTTCTCCCTCTGGCTCTCTCACTCACAGCTTCTCTTTCTCTCTCTCTCACTCACAGCTTCTCTTTCTCTCTCTCACTCACTCACAGCTTCTCTTTCTCTCTCTCACACAGCTTCTCTCTCTCTCTCACACACAGCTTCTCTTTCTCTCTCTCTCTCTTGCTCACTCACAGGTTCTATTTCTCTCTCTGTCTCTCTCACTCACAGCTTCTCTTTCTCTCTCTCTCACTCACTCACAGCTACTATTACTCTCTCACACACACACTGCTTCACTTTCTCTCTATCTCTCTCACTCACTCACAGCTTCTCTTTCTCTCTCTCTCTCACTCACAGCTTCTCTTTCTCTCTCTCTCTCACAGCTTCTCTTTCTCTTTCTCTCTCTCACTCATAGCTTCTCTTTCTCTCTCTCTCTCACTCACAGCTTCTCTTTCTCTCTCTCACTCACAGCTTCTCTTTCTCTCTCTCTCACTCACAGCTTCTATTTCTATCTCTCTCTCATTCATAGCTTCTCTATCTCTATCTCTCTCTCACACTCACAGCTTCTACTTCTCTCTCTCTCACTCACTCACAGCTTCTCTTTCTCCCTCTGGCTCTCGCACTCACAGCTTCTCTTTCTCTCTCTCTCACTCACTCACAGCTTCTCTTTCTCTCTCTCACTCACTCACAGCTTCTCTTTCTCTCTCTCTCTCACTCACAGCTTCTCTTTCTCTCTCTCACACACAGCTTCTCTCTCTCTCTCACACACACACACAGATTCTCTTTCTCTCTCCCTCTCTCACTCACTCACAACTTCTGTTTCTCTCTGTCTCCCTCACTCACAGCTTCAATTTCTCTATCTCTCACTAACTCACAGCTTCTCATTCTCTCTCTCTCACTCACACACAGCTTCTCTCTCTCTCTCTCTCTAACTCTCGCACTCACAGCTTCTCTTTCTCTCGCACTCACAGCTTTTCTTTCTCTCTCTCTCTCACTCACGCTTCTCTTTCTCTCTCTGTCTCTCTCACACAGCTTCTCTTTCTCTCTCTCTCACAAACTCAAAGCTTCTCTTTCTCTCTCTCACTCACTCACAGCTTCTCTTTCTCTCTCTCTCTCTCACTCACAGCTTCTCTTTCTCTCTCTCGCTCACTCACTCACAGCTTCTCTATCTCTGTCTCTCTCACTTACGGCTTCTATTTCTCTCTCTCTCACTAACTAACAGCTTCTCTTTCTCTCTCACACACACAGCTTTTCTCTCTCTCTCTGACTCACTCACAGCTTCTCTTTCTCTCTCTCTCACTCACTCACCGCTTCTCTTTTGCTCTCTCACTCACAGCTTCTCTTTCTCTCTCTCACACACACCTTCTCTTTCTTTCTCACTCACAACTTCTCTTTCTCTCTCTCACTCACTCACTCACTCACAGCTTCTCTTTCTCTGTCTCCACAAGCTTCTCTTTCTCTCTCTCTCTCTAACAGTTTCTCTTTCTCTCTCTCTCACTCATTCACCGCTTCTCTTTCACTCTCTCACTCATAACTTCTCTTTCTCTCTCACAGCTTCTTTCTCTCTCTCTCACTCACAGTACCTCTTTCTCTTGCTCTCTCACTCACAGCTTCTCTTTCTCTCTCTCTCTTGCTCACTCACAGGTTCTATTTCTCTCTCTGTCTCCCTCACTCACAGCTTCTCTTTTTCTCTCTCTCACTCACAGCTTCTCTTTTGCTTTCTCTCTCTCACTCACAGCTTCTCTCTCTCTCTCTCTCTCACAGCTTCTCTTTCTCTCTCTCTCACTCACAGCTTCTCTTTCTCTCTCTCTCTCATTCACAGCTACTCTTTCTCTCTCTCTCTTGCTCACTCACAGGTTCTATTTCTCTCTCTGTCTCCCTCACTCACAGCTTCTCTTTCTCTCTCTCTCACTCACAGCTTCTCTTTTGCTTTCTCTCTCTCACTCACAGCTTCTCTTTCTCTCTCTCTCTCTCTCACAGCTTCTCTTTCTCTCTCTCTCACTCACAGCTTATCTTTCTCTCTCTCTCTCATTCACAGCTACTCTTTCTCTCTCTCTCTCACAGCTTCTCTCTCTCTCACTCACAGCTTCTCTTTCTCTCTCTTGCTCACTCACAGGTTCTATTTCTCTCTCTGTCTCCCTCACTCAAAGCTTCTCTTTCTCTCTCTCTCTCTCACTCACAGCTTCTCTTTCGCTTTCTCTCTCTCACTCACAGCTTCTCTTTCTCTCTCTCTCTCTCTCACTCACAGCTTCTCTTTCTCTCTCTCTCACTCACAGCTTCTCTTTCTCTCTCTCACTCACAGCTTCTCTTTCTCTCTCTCTCTCACTCACAGCTTCTCTTTCTCTCTCTCTCTCACTCACAGCTTCTCGTTCTCTCTCTCTCTCACTCACAGCTTCTCTTTCTCTCTCTCTCCCTCACAGCTTCTCTTTCTCTCTATCTCTCACTCACAGCTTCTCTTTCTCTCTCTCACTCACAGCTTCTCTTTCTTTCTCTCCCTCACTCACTCACTCACAGCTTCTCTTTCTCTCTCTGTCTCTCTCACTCACTGCTTCTCCTTCTCTCTGTCTCACTGACTCACAGCTTCTCTCTCTCTCTCTCACTCACTCACAGCTTCTCTTTCTCTCTTTCTCTCACTCACACAACTTCTGTTTCTCTCTCTCTCACTCACAGCTTCAATTTCTCTCTCTCTCACTAACTCACAGCTTCTCCTTCTCTCTCTCTCACTCATTCACAGCTTCTCTTTCTCTCTCTCTCTCACAGCTTCTCATTCTCTCTCTCTCTCACTCACACACAGCTTCTCTCTCTCTCTCTTCTCACTCACTCACAGCTTCTCTCACTCTGTCTCTCTCACTCATGGCTTCTATTTCTCTAACTCTCACTCACTCACACCTTCTCTTTCTCTCTCTCTCTCTCACAGCTTCTCTTTCTCTCTCCTTCTCACTCACTCACAGCTTCTCTCTCTCTGTCTCTCTCACACATGGCTTCTATTTCTCTCTCTCTCACTAACTCACAGTTTCTCTTTCTCTTTCTCTCTCTCTCTCACACAGCTTTTCTCTCTCTCTCACTCACTCACATCTTCTCTTTCTCTCTCTCTCTCACTCAATCACATCTTCTATTTCTCTCTCTTTCTCACAGCTTCTCTTTCTCTCTATCTCTCTCACTCACAGCTTCTCTTTTCTCTCTCTCACTCACTCACAGCTTCTCTTTCTCTCTCTCTCTCTCTCTCACTCGCAGCTTCTCTTTCTCTCTCTCACTCACAGCTTCTCTCTCTCTCTCCCTCACAGCTTCTCTTTCTCTCTCTCTCCCTCACAGCTTCTCTCTCTCTCTCTCTCTAACAGCTTCTATTGGTCTCTCTCTCTCACTCACAGCTTCTCTCTCTCTCACTCACTCACAGCTTCTCTTTCTCTCTCACTCACAGCTTCTCTTTCTCTCTCTCTCTCTCACTCACTCACCACTTCTCTTTTGCTCTCTCACTCACAGCTTCTCTTTCTCTCTCTCACACACAGCTTCTCTTTCTTTCTCACTCACAACTTCTCTTTCTCTCTCTCACTCACTCAATCACTCACTCACAGCTTCTCTTTCTCTCTCTCTCTACACAGCTTCTCTCTCTCTCTCTCTAACAGTTTCTCTTTCTCTCTCTCTCTCACTCACAGCTTCGCTTTCCCTCTCTCTCACTCATTCACCGCTTCTCTTTCACTCTTTCACTCATAGCTTCTCTTTCTCTCTCACAGCTTCTTTCTCTTTCTCTCACTCACAGTATCTCTTTCTCTCGCTCTGTCACTCACTCACTCCTTCACTTTCTCTATCTCTCACTCACAGCTTCCCTTTCTCTCTCTCACTCACAGCTTCTCTCTCTCTCTCACTCACAGCTTCTCTTTCTCTCTCTCTCTTGCTCACTCACAGGTTCTATTTCTCTCTCTGTCTCCCTCACTCACAGCTTCTCTTTCTCTCTTTCTGTCTCACTCACAGCTTCTCTTTTGCTTTCTCTCTCTCACTCACAGCTTCTCTTTCTCTCTCTCTCACTCACAGCTTCTGTTTCTCTCTCTCTCTCACTCACAGCTTCTCTTTCTCTCTCTCTCTCATTCACAGCTACTCTTTCTCTCTCTCTCACAGCTTCTCTCTCTCACACACACACAGCTTCTCTTTCTCTCTCTCTCTTGCTCACTCACAGGTTCTATTTCTCTCTCTGTCTCCCTCACTCACAGCTTCTCTTTCTCTCTCTCTCTCTCACTCACAGCTTCTCTTTCGCTTTCTCTCTCTCACTCACAGCTTCTCTTTCTTTCTCTCTCTCTCACTCACAGTTTCTCTCTCTCTCTCTCAGAGCTTCTCTTTCTCTCTCTCACTCACAGCTTCTCTTTTTCTCTCTCTCTCACTCACAGCTTCTCTTTCTCTCTCTCACTAACTCACAGCTTCTCTTTCTCTCTCTCTCACTCACTCACAGCTACTATTTCTCTCTCTCACACACACACAGCTTCACTTTCTCTCTATCTCTCTCACTCACTCACAGCTTCTCTTTCTCTCTCTCTCACTCACAGCTTCTCTTTCTCTCTCTCTCTCACAGCTTCTCTTTCTCTTTCTCTCTCTCACTCATAGCTTCTCTTTCTCTCTCTCTCTCACTCACAGCTTCTCTTTCTCTCTCTCACTCACAGCTTCTCTTTCTCTCTCTCTCACTCACAGCTTCTATTTATATCTCTCTCTCATTCACAGCTTCTCTATCTCTATCTCTATCACACTCACAGCTTCTCTTTCTCTCTCTCTCACTCACTCACAGCTTCTCTTTCTCCCTCTGGCTCTCGCACTCACAGCTTCTCTTTCTCTCTCTCTCACTCACTCACAGCTTCTCTTTCTCTCTCTCACTCACTCACAGCTTCTCTTTCTCTCTCTCTCTCTCTCACAGCTTCTCTTTCTCTCTCACACACACAGCTTCGCTTTCTCTCTCTCTCTCTTACACACAGATTCTCTTTCTCTCTCCCTCTCTCACTCACTCACAACTTCTGTTTCTCTCTGTCTCCCTCACTCACAGCTTCAATTTCACTATCTCTCACTAACTCACAGCTTCTCCTTCTCTCTCTCTCACTCACTAACAGCTTCTCTTTCTCTCTCTCTCTCACTGCTTCTCATTCTCTCTCTCTCTCACTCACACAGCTTCTCATTCTCTCTCTCTCTAACTCTCTCACTCACAGCTTCTCTTTCTCTCTCACTCACAGCTTTTCTTTCTCTCTCTCTCTCACTCACTCACGCTTCTCTTTCTCTCTCTGTCTCTCTCACACAGCTTCTCTTTCTCTCTCTCTCACAAACTCACAGCTTCTCTTTCTCTCTCTCACTCACTCACAGCTTCTCTTTCTCTCTCTCTCTCACTCACAGCTTCTCTTTCTCTCTCTCGCTCACTCACTCACAGCTTCTCTCTCTCTGTCTCTCTCACTTATGGCTTCTATTTCTCTCTCTCTCACTAACTAACAGCTTCTCTTTCTCTCTCACACACACAGCTTTCCTCTCTCTCTCACTCACTCACAGCTTCTCTTTCTCTCTTTCTCTCTCACTCACAGCTTCTCTTTTGCTTTCTCTCTCTCACTCACAGCTTCTCTTTCTCTCTCTCTCTCACTCACAGCTACTCTTTCTCTCTCTCTCTCTCACTCACAGCTTCTCTCTCTCTGTCTCTCTCACTCACGGCTTCTATTTCTCTCTCTCTCACTAACTCACAGCTTCTCTTTCTCTCTCTCTCTCTCACACAGCTTTTCTCTCTCTCTCTCTCACTCACTCACAGCTTCTCTTTCTCTCTCTCTCTCACTCACTCACATCTTCTATTTCTCTCTCTTTCTCACAGCTTCTCTTTCTCTCTATCTCTCTCACTCACAGCTTCTCTTTTCTCTCTCTCACTCACTTACAGCTTCTCTTTCTCTCTCTCTCTCTCACTCGCAGCTTCTCTTTCTCTCTCTCCCTCACAGCTTCTCTCTCTCTCTCTCTCCCTCACAGCTTCTCTTTCTCTCTCTCTCCCTCACAGCTTCTCTTTCTCTCTCTCTCTCTAACAGCTTCTATTGGTCTCTCTCTCTCACTCACAGCTTCTCTCTCTCTCACTCACTCACAGCTTCTCTTTCTCTCTCACTCACAGCTTCTCTTTCTCTCTCCCTCTCTCTCACTCACTCACCGCTTCTCTTTTGCTCTCTCACTCACAGCTTCTCTTTCTCTCTCTCTAACACAGCTTCTCTTTCTTTCTCACTCACAACTTCTCTTTCTCTCTCTCACTCACTCAATCACTCACTCACAGCTTCTCTTTCTCTCTCTCTCTACACAGCTTCTCTTTCTCTCTCTCTCTCTAACAGTTTCTCTTACTCTCTCTCTCTCACTCACAGCTTCGCTTTCCCTCTCTCTCACTCATTCACCGCTTCTCTTTCACTCTCTCACTCATAGCTTCTCTTTCTCTCTCACAGCTTCTTTCTCTCTCTCTCACTCACAGTATCTCTTTCTCTCGCTCTGTCACTCACTCACTCCTTCACTTTCTCTATCTCTCACTCACAGCTTCTCTTTCTCTCTCTCACTCACAGCTTCTCTCTCTCTCTCTCACTCACAGCTTCTCTTTCTCTCTCTCTCTTGCTCACTCACAGGTTCTATTTCTCTCTCTGTCTCCCTCACTCACAGCTTCTCTTTCTCTCTTTCTCTCTCACTCACAGCTTCTCTTTTGCTTTCTCTCTCTCACTCACAGCTTCTCTTTCTCTCTCTCTCACTCACAGCTTCTCTTTCTCTCTCTCACTCACAGCTTCTCTTTCTCTCTCTCTCTCATTCACAGCTACACTTTCTCTCTCACAGCTTCTCTCTCTCTCAAACACACAGCTTCTCTTTCTCTCTCTCTTGCTCACTCACAGGTTCTATTTCTCTCTCTGTCTCCCTCACTCACAGCTTCTCTTTCTCTCTCTCTCTCTCACTCACAGCTTCTCTTTCCCTTTCTCTCTCTCACTCACAGCTTCTCTTTCTTTCTCTCTCTCTCACTCACAGCTTCTCTCTCTCTCTCACACAGCTTCTCTTTCTCTCTCTCACTCACAGCTTCTCTTTTTCTCTCTCTCACTCACTCACAGCTACTATTTCTCTCTCACACACACACAGCTTCACTTTCTCTCTATCTCTCTCACTCACTCACAGCTTCTCTTTCTCTCTCTCTCACTCACAGCTTCTCTTTCTCTCTCTCTCTCACAGCTTCTCTTTCTCTTTCTCTCTCTCACTCATAGCTTCTCTTTCTCTCTCTCTCTCACTCACAGCTTCTCTTTCTCTCTCTCACTCACAGCTTCTCTTTCTCTCTCTCTCACTCACAGCTTCTATTTCTATCTCTCTCTCATTCACAGCTTCTCTATCTCTATCTCTCTCTCACACTCACAGCTTCTACTTCTCTCTCTCTCACTCACTCACAGCTTCTCTTTCTCTCTCTCACTCACTCACAGCTTCTCTTTCTCTCTCTCTCTCACTCACAGCTTCTCTTTCTCTCTCACACACACAGCTTCTCTTTCTCTCTCTCACACACACACAGATTCTCTTTCTCTCTCCCTCTCTCACTCACTCACAACTTCTGTTTCTCTCTGTCTCCCTCACTCACAGCTTCAATTTCTCTATCTCTCACTAACTCACAGCTTCTCATTCTCTCTCTCTCACTCACACACAGCTTCTCTCTCTCTCTCTCTAACTCTCTCACTCACAGCTTCTCCTTCTCTCTCACTCACAGCTTTTCTTTCTCTCTCTCTCTCACTCACTCACACTTCTCTCTCTCTCTCTCTCTCTCACACAGCTTCTATTTCTCTCTCTCTCACTAACTAACAGCTTCTCTTTCTCTCTCTCTCACACAGCTTTTCTCTCTCTCTCTCACTCACTCACAGCTTCTCTTTCTCTCTCTCTCACTCACTCACGACTTCTCTTTTGCTCTCTCATTCACAGCTTCTCTTTCTCTCTCTCTCACACACCTTCTCTTTCTTTCTCACTCACAACTTCTCTTTCTCTCTCTCACTCACTCACTCACTCACAGCTTCTCTTTCTCTCTCTCTCCACAAGCTTCTCTTTCTCTCTCTCTCTCTCTCTAACAGTTTCTCTTTCTCTCTCTCTCACTCATTCACCGCTTCTCTTTCACTCTCTCACTCATAACTTCTCTTTCTCTCTCACAGCTTCTTTCTCTCTCTCTCACTCACAGTACCTCTTTCTCTCGCTCTCTCACTCACAGCTTCTCTTTCTCTCTCTCTCTTGCTCACTGACAGGTTCTATTTCTCTCTCTGTCTCCCTCACTCACAGCTTCTCTTTCTCTCTCTCTCACTCACAGCTTCTCTTTTGCTTTCTCTCTCTCACTCACAGCTTCTCTTTCTCTCTCTCTCTCTCTCTCACAGCTTCTCTTTCTCTCTCTCTCACTCACAGCTTCTCTTTCTCTCTCTCTCTCATTCACAGCTACTCTTTCTCTCTCTCTCTTGCTCACTCACAGGTTCTATTTCTCTCTGTGTCTCCCTCACTCACAGCTTCTCTTTCTCTCTCTCTCTCTCTCACTCACTCACAGCTTCTCTCTCTCTGTCAGTCTCACACACGGCTTCTATTTCTCTCTCTCTCACTAACTCACAGCTTCTCTTTCTCTTTCTCTCTCTCTCAGACAGCTTTTCTCTCTCTCTCACTCACTCACAGCTTCTCTTTCTCTCTCTCTCTCACTCAATCACATCTTCTATTTCTCTCTCTTTCTCACAGCTTCTCTTTCTCTCTATCTCTCTCACTCACAGCTTCTCTTTTCTCTCTCTCACTCACTCACAGCTTCTCTTTCTCTCTCTCTCTCTCTCACTCGCAGCTTCTCTTTCTCTCTCTCACTCACAGCTTCTCTCTCTCTCCCTCACAGCTTCTCTTTCTCTCTCTCTCCCTCACAGCTTCTCTCTCTCTCTCTCTCTAACAGCTTCTATTGGTCTCTCTCTCCCTCACAGCTTCTCTCTCTCTCACTCACTCACAGCTTCTCTTTCTCTCTCACTCACAGCTTCTCTTTCTCTCTCTCTCTCACTCACTCACCGCTTCTCTTTTGCTCTCTCACTCACAGCTTCTCTTTCTCTCTCTCTCACACAGCTTCTCTTTCTTTCTCACTCACAACTTCTCTTTCTCTCTCTCACTCACTCAATCACTCACTCACAGCTTCTCTTTCTCTCTCTCTCTACACAGCTTCTCTTTCTCTCTCTCTCTCTAACAGTTTCTCTTTCTCTCTCTCTCTCACTCACAGCTTCGCTTTCCCTCTCTCTCACTCATTCACAGCTTCTCTTTCACTCTCTCACTCATAGCTTCTCTTTCTCTCTCACAGCTTCTTTCTCTCTCTCTCACTCACAGTATCTCTTTCTCTCGCTCTGTCACTCACTCACTCCTTCACTTTCTCTATCTCTCACTCACAGCTTCCCTTTCTCTCTCTCACTCACAGCTTCTCTCTCTCTCTCACTCACAGCTTCTCTTTCTCTCTCTCTCTTGCTCAATCACAGGTTCTATTTCTCTCTCTGTCTCCCTCACTCACAGCTTCTCTTTCTCTCTTTCTCTCTCACTCACAGCTTCTCTTTTGCTTTCTCTCTCTCACTCACAGCTTCTCTTTCTCTCTCTCTCACTCACAGCTTCTCTTTCTCTCTCTCTCTCACTCACAGCTTCTCTTTCTCTCTCTCTCATTCACAGCTACTCTTTCTCTCTCTCACACAGCTTCTCTCTCTCTCACACACACAGGTTCTCTTTCTCTCTCTCTCTTGCTCACTCACAGGTTCTATTTCTCTCTCTGTCTCCCTCACTCACAGCTTCTCTTTCTCTCTCTCTCTCTCTCACTCACAGCTTCTCTTTCGCTTTCTCTCTCTCACTCACAGCTTCTCTTTCTTTCTCTCTCTCTCACTCACAGCTTCTCTCTCTCTCTCAGAGCTTCTCTTTCTCTCTCTCACTCACAGCTTCTCTTTTTCTCTCTCTCTCTCACTCACAGCTTCTCTTTCTCTCTCTCTCACTAACTCACAGCTTCTCTTTCTCTCTCTCTCACTCACTCACAGCTACTATTTCTCTCTCACACACACACAGCTTCACTTTCTCTCTATCTCTCTCACTCACTCACAGCTTCTCCTTCTCTCTCTGTCACTCACTAACAGCTTCTCTTTCTCTCTCTCTCTCACAGCTTCTCATTCTCTCTCTCTCTCACTCACACAGCTTCTCATTCTCTCTCTCTCTAACTCTCTCACTCACAGCTTCTCTTTCTCTCTCACTCACAGCTTTTCTTTCTCTCTCTCTCTCTCTCACTCACGCTTCTCTTTCTCTCTCTGTCTCTCTCACACAGCTTCTCTTTCTCTCTCTCTCACAAACTCACAGCTTCTCTTTCTCTCTCTCACTCACTCACAGCTTCTCTTTCTCTCTCTCTCTCTCACTCACAGCTTCTCTTTTTCTCTCTCGCTCACTCACTCACAGCTTCTCTCTCTCTGTCTCTCTCACTTATGGCTTCTATTTCTCTCTCTCTCACTAACTAACAGCTTCTCTTTCTCTCTCACACACACAGCTTTTCTCTCTCTCTCTCTCACTCACTCACAGCTTCTCTTTCTCTTCCTCTCTCACTCACAGATTCTCTTTTGCTTTCTCTCTCTCACTCACAGCTTCTCTTTCTCTCTCTCTCACTCACAGCTACGCTTTCTCTTTCTCTCTCACTCACTCACAGCTTCTCTCTCTCTGTCTCTCTCACTCACGGCTTCTATTTCTCTCTCTCTCACTAACTCACAGCTTCTCTTTCTCTCTCTCTCACACACACAGCTTTTCTCTCTCTCTCTCTCACTCACTCACAGCTTCTCTTTCTCTCTCTCTCTCACTCACTCACATATTCTATTTCTCTCTCTTTCTCACAGCTTCTCTTTCTCTCTATCTCTCTCACTCACAGCTTCTCTTTTCTCTCTCTCACTCACTCACAGCTTCTCTTTCTCTCTCTCTCTCTCACTCGCAGCTTCTCTTTCTCTCTCTCCCTCACAGCTTCTCTCTCTCTCTCTCCCTCACAGCTTCTCTTTCTCTCTCTCTCCCTCACAGCTTCTCTTTCTCTCTCTCTCTCTAACAGCTTCTATTGGTCTCTCTCTCTCACTCACAGCTTCTCTCTCTCTCACTCACTCACAGCTTCTCTTTCTCTCTCACTCACAGCTTCTCTTTCTCTCTCCCTCTCTCTCACTCACTCACCGCTTCTCTTTCACTCTCTCACTCATAGCTTCTCTTTCTCTCTCACAGCTTCTTTCTCTCTCTCTCACTCACAGTATCTCTTTCTCTCGCTCTGTCACTCACTCACTCCTTCACTTTCTCTATCTCTCACTCACAGCTTCTCTTTCTCTCTCTCACTCACAGCTTCTCTCTCTCTCTCTCACTCACAGCTTCTCTTTCTCTCTCTCTCTTGCTCACTCACAGGTTCTATTTCTCTCTCTGTCTCCCTCACTCACAGCTTCTCTTTCTCTCTTTCTCTCTCACTCACAGCTTCTCTTTTGCTTTCTCTCTCTCACTCACAGCTTCTCTTTCTCTCTCTCTCACTCACAGCTTCTCTTTCTCTCTCTCTCTCTCTCTCACTCACAGCTTCTCTTTCTCTCTCTCTCTCATTCACAGCTACACTTTCTCTCTCACAGCTTCTCTCTCTCTCAAACACACAGCTTCTCTTTCTCTCTCTCTCTTGCTCACTCACAGGTTCTATTTCTCTCTCTGTCTCACTCACTCACAGCTTCTCTTTCTCTCTCTCTCTCTCACTCACAGCTTCTCTTTCCCTTTCTCTCTCTCACTCACAGCTTCTCTTTCTTTCTCTCTCTCTCACTCACAGCTTCTCTCTCTCACTCACTCACAGCTACTATTTCTCTCTCACACACACACAGCTTCACTTTCTCTCTATCTCTCTCACTCACTCACAGCTTCTCTTTCTCTCTCTCTCACTCACAGCTTCTCTTTCTCTCTCTCTCTCACAGCTTCTCTTTCTCTTTCTCTCTCTCACTCATAGCTTCTCTTTCTCTCTCTCTCTCACTCACAGCTTCTCTTTCTCTCTCTCACTCACAGCTTCTCTTTCTCTCTCTCTCACTCACAGCTTCTATTACTATCTCTCTCTCATTCACAGCTTCTCTATCTCTATCTCTCTCTCACACTCACAGCTTCTACTTCTCTCTCTCTCACTCACTCACAGCTTCTCTTTCTCCCTCTGGCTCTCGCACTCACAGCTTCTCTTTCTCTCTCTCTCACTCACTCACAGCTTCTCTTTCTCTCTCTCACTCACTCACAGCTTCTCTTTCTCTCTCTCTCTCACTCACAGCTTCTCTTTCTCTCTCACACACACAGCTTCTCTTTCTCTCTCTCTCACACACACAGATTCTCTTTCTCTCTCCCTCTCTCACTCACTCACAACTTCTGTTTCTCTCTGTCTCCCTCACTCACAGCTTCAATTTCTCTATCTCTCACTAACTCACAGCTTCTCATTCTCTCTCTCTCACTCACACACAGCTTCTCTCTCTCTCTCTCTAACTCTCTCACTCACAGCTTCTCCTTCTCTCTCACTCACAGCTTTTCTTTCTCTCTCTCTCTCACTCACTCACACTTCTCTCTCTCTCTCTCTCACACAGCTTCTATTTCTCTCTCTCTCACTAACTAACAGCTTCTCTTTCTCTCTCTCTCTCACAGCTTTTCTCTCTCTCTCTCACTCACTCACAGCTTCTCTTTCTCTCTCTCTCACTCACTCACGACTTCTCTTTTGCTCTCTCACTCACAGCTTCTCTTTCTCTCTCTCTCACACACCTTCTCTTTCTTTCTCACTCACAACTTCTCTTTCTCTCTCTCACTCACTCACTCACTCACAGCTTCTCTTTCTCTCTCTCTCCACAAGCTTCTCTTTCTCTCTCTCTCTCTCTCTAACAGTATCTCTTTCTCTCTCTCTCACTCATTCACCGCTTCTCTTTCACTCTCTCACTCATAACTTCTCTTTCTCTCTCACAGCTTCTTTCTCTCTCTCTCACTCACAGTACCTCTTTCTCTCGCTCTCTCACTCACAGCTTCTCTTTCTCTCTCTCTCTTGCTCACTTACAGGTTCTATTTCTCTCTCTGTCTCCCTCACTCACAGCTTCTCTTTCTCTCTCTCTCACTCACAGCTTCTCTTTTGCTTTCTCTCTCTCACTCACAGCTTCTCTTTCTCTCTCTCTCTCTCTCTCACAGCTTCTCTTTCTTTCTCTCTCACTCACAGCTTCTCTTTCTCTCTCTCTCTCATTCACAGCTACTCTTTCTCTCTCTCTCTTGCTCACTCACAGGTTCTATTTCTCTCTGTGTCTCCCTCACTCACAGCTTCTCTTTCTCTCTCTCTCTCTCTCACTCACTCACAGCTTCTCTCTCTCTGTCTCTCTCACACACGGCTTCTATTTCTCTCTCTCTCACTAACTCACACCTTCTCTTTCTCTTTCTCTCTCTCTCTCACACAGCTTTTCTCTCTCTCTCACTCACTCACAGCTTCTCTTTCTCTCTCTCTCTCACTCAATCACATCTTCTATTTCTCTCTCTTTCTCACAGCTTCTCTTTCTCTCTATCTCTCTCACTCACAGCTTCTCTTTTCTCTCTCTCACTCACTCACAGCTTCTCTTTCTCTCTCTCTCTCTCACTCGCAGCTTCTCTTTCTCTCTCTCACTCACAGCTTCTCTCTCTCTCACTCACAGCTTCTCTTTCTCTCTCTCTCCCTCACAGCTTCTCTCTCTCTCTCTCTCTCTCTAACAGCTTCTATTGGTCTCTCTCTCACTCACAGCTTCTCTCTCTCTCACTCACTCACAGCTTCTCTTTCTCTCTCACTCACAGCTTCTCTTTCTCTCTCTCTCTCTCACTCACTCACCGCTTCTCTTTTGCTCTCTCACTCACAGCTTCTCTTTCTCTCTCTCTCACACAGCTTCTCTTTCTTTCTCACTCACAACTTCTCTTTCTCTCTCTCACTCACTCAATCACTCACTCACAGCTTCTCTTTCTCTCTCTCTACACAGCTTCTCTTTCTCTCTCTCTCTAACAGTTTCTCTTTCTCTCGCTCTGTCACTCACTCACTCCTTCACTTTCTCTATCTCTCACTCACAGCTTCCCTTTCTCTCTCTCACTCACAGCTTCTCTCTCTCTCTCACTCACAGCTTCTCTTTCTCTCTCTCTCTTGCTCAATCACAGGTTCTATTTCTCTCTCTGTCTCCCTCACTCACAGCTTCTCTTTCTCTCTTTCTCTCTCACTCACAGCTTCTCTTTTGCTTTCTCTCTCTCACTCACAGCTTCTCTTTCTCTCTCTCTCACTCACAGCTACTCTTTCTCTCTCTCTCTCACTCACAGCTTCTCTTTCTCTCTCTCTCATTCACAGCTACTCTTTCTCTCTCTCACACAGCTTCTCTCTCTCTCACACACACAGGTTCTCTTTCTCTCTCTCTCTTGCTCACTCACAGGTTCTATTTCTCTCTCTGTCTCCCTCACTCACAGCTTCTCTTTCTCTCTTTCTCTCTCTCACTCACAGCTTCTCTTTCGCTTTCTCTCTCTCACTCACAGCTTCTCTTTCTTTCTCTCTCTCTCACTCACAGCTTCTCTCTCTCTCTCTCAGAGCTTCTCTTTCTCTCTCTCACTCACAGCTTCTCTTTTTCTCTCTCTCTCTCACTCACAGCTTCTCTTTCTCTCTCTCTCACTAACTCACAGCTTCTCTTTCTCTCTCTCTCACTCACTCACAGCTACTATTTCTCTCTCACACACACACAGCTTCACTTTCACTCTATCTCTCTCACTCACTCACAGCTTCTCTTTCTCTCTCTCACTCACAGCTTCTCTTTCTCTCTCTCTCTCACAGCTTCTCTTTCTCTTTCTGTCTCTCACTCATAGCTTCTCTTTCTCTCTCTCTCTCACTCACATCTTCTCTTTCTCTCTCTCACTCACAGCTTCTCTTTCTCTCTCTCTCACTCACAGCTTCTCTATCTCTATCTCTATCACACTCACAGCTTCTCTTTCTCTCTCTCTCACTCACTCACAGCTTCTCTTTCTCCCTCTGGCTCTCGCACTCACACCTTCTCTTTCTCTCTCTCTCACTCACTCACAGCTTCTCTTTCTCTCTCTCACTCACTCACAGCTTCTCTTTCTCTCTCTCTCTCACTCACAGATTCTCTTTCTCTCACACACACACAGCTTCTCTTTCTCTCTCTCACACACACACAGATTCTCTTTCTCTCTCCCTCTCTCACTCACTAACAACTTCTGTTTCTCTCTGTCTCCCTCACTCACAGCTTCAATTTCTCTATCTGTCACTAACTCACAGCTTCTCCTTCTCTCTCTGTCACTCACTAACAGCTTCTCTCTCTCTCTCTCTCTCACAGCTTCTCATTCTCTCTCTCTCTCACTCACACAGCTTCTCATTCTCTCTCTCTCTAACTCTCTCACTCACAGCTTCTCTTTCTCTCTCACTCACAGCTTTTCTTTCTCTCTCTCTCTCACTCACTCACGCTTCTCTTTCTCTCTCTGTCTCTCTCACACAGCTTCTCTTTCTCTCTCTCTCACAAACTCACAGCTTCTCTTTCTCTCTCTCACTCACTCACAGCTTCTCTTTCTCTCTCTCTCTCTCACTCACAGCTTCTCTTTTTCTCTCTCGCTCACTCACTCACAGCTTCTCTCTCTCTGTCTCTCTCACTTATGGCTTCTATTTCTCTCTCTCTCACTAACTAACAGCTTCTCTTTCTCTCTCACACACACAGCTTTTCTCTCTCTCTCTCACTCACTCACAGCTTCTCTTTCTCTCTTCCTCTCTCACTCACAGCTTCTCTTTTGCTTTCTCTCTCTCACTCACAGCTTCTCTTTCTCTCTCTCTCACTCACAGCTACGCTTTCTCTTTCTCTCTCACTCACTCACAGCTTCTCTCTCTGTGTCTCTCTCACTCACGGCTTCTATTTCTCTCTCTCTCACTAACTCACAGCTTCTCTTTCTCTCTCTCTCTCACACACAGCTTTTCTCTCTCTCTCTCTCACTCACTCACAGCTTCTATTTCTCTCTCTCTCTCACTCACTCACATATTCTATTTCTCTCTCTTTCTCACAGCTTCTCTTTCTCTCTATCTCTCACTCACAGCTTCTCTTTTCTCTCTCTCACTCACTCACAGCTTCTCTTTCTCTCTCTCTCACTCTCTCACTCGCAGCTTCTCTTTCTCTCTCTCACTCACAGCTTCTCTCTCTCTCTCTCTCCCTCACAGCTTCTCTTTCTCTCTCTCTCCCTCACAGCTTCTCTTTCTCTCTCTCTCTAACAGCTTCTATTGGTCTCTCTCTCCCTCACAGCTTCTCTCTCTCACTCACTCACAGCTTCTCTTTCTCTCTCACTCACAGCTTCTCTTTCTCTCTCCCTCTCTCACTCACTCACAACTTCTGTTTCTCTCTGTCTCCCTCACTCACAGCTTCAATTTCTCTATCTCTCACTAACTCACAGCTTCTCATTCTCTCTCTCACTCACACACAGCTTCTCTCTCTCTCTCTAACTCTCTCACTCACAGCTTCTCCTTCTCTCTCACTCACAGCTTTTCTTTCTCTCTCTCTCTCACTCACTCACACTTCTCTTTCTCTCTCTGTCTCTCTCACACAGCTTCTATTTCTCTCTCTCTCACTAACTAACAGCTTCTCTTTCTCTCTCTCTCTCACAGCTTTTCTCTCTCTCTCACTCACTCACAGCTTCTCTTTCTCTCTCTCTCACTCACTCACGACTTCTCTTTTGCTCTCTCACTCACAGCTTCTCTTTCTCTCTCTCACACACACCTTCTCTTTCTTTCTCACTCACAACTTCTCTTTCTCTCTCTCACTCACTCACTCACTCACAGCTTCTCTTTCTCTCTCTCTCCACAAGCTTCTCTTTCTCTCTCTCTCTCTCTCTAACAGTTTCTCTTTCTCTCTCTCTCACTCATTCACCGCTTCTCTTTCACTCTCTCACTAATAACTTCTCTTTCTCTCTCACAGCTTCTTTCTCTCTCTCTCACTCACAGTACCTCTTTCTCTCGCTCTCTCACTCACAGCTTCTCTTTCTCTGTCTCTCTTGCTCACTCACAGGTTCTATTTCTCTCTCTGTCTACCTCACTCACAGCTTCTCTTTCTCTCTCTCTCACTCACAGCTTCTCTTTTGCTTTCTCTCTCTCACTCACAGCTTCTCTTTCTCTCTCTCTCTCTCTCACAGCTTCTCTTTCTCTCTCTCTCTCACTCACAGCTTCTCTTTCTCTCTCTCTCTCATTCACAGCTACTCTTTCTCTCTCTCTCTTGCTCACTCACAGGTTCTATTTCTCTCTGTGTCTCCCTCACTCACAGCTTCTCTTTCTCTCTCTCTCTCACTCACTCACAGCTTCTCTCTCTCTGTCTCTCTCACACACGGCTTCTATTTCTCTCTCTCTCACTAACTCACAGCTTCTCTTTCTCTTTCTCTCTCTCTCTCACACAGCTTTTCTCTCTCTCTCACTCACTCACAGCTTCTCTTTCTCTCTCTCTCTCACTCAATCACATCTTCTATTTCTCTCTCTTTCTCACAGCTTCTCTTTCTCTCTATCTCTCTCACTCACAGCTTCTCTTTTCTCTCTCTCACTCACTCACAGCTTCTCTTTCTCTCTCTCTCTCTCTCACTCGCAGCTTCTCTTTCTCTCTCTCACTCACAGCTTCTCTCTCTCTCCCTCACAGCTTCTCTTTCTCTCTCTCTCCCTCACAGCTTCTCTCTCTCTCTCTCTCTCTCTCTCTAACAGCTTCTATTGGTCTCTCTCTCACTCACAGCTTCTCTCTCTCTCACTCACTCACAGCTTCTCTTTCTCTCTCACTCACAGCTTCTCTTTCTCTCTCTCTCTCTCACTCACTCACCGCTTCTCTTTTGCTCTCTCACTCACAGCTTCTCTTTCTCTCTCTCACTCACAGCTTCTCTCTCTCTCTCACTCACAGCTTCTCTTTCTCTCTCTCTCTTGCTCAATCACAGGTTCTATTTCTCTCTCTGTCTCCCTCACTCACAGCTTCTCTTTCTCTCTTTCTCTCTCACTCACAGCTTCTCTTTTGCTTTCTCTCTCTCACTCACAGCTTCTCTTTCTCTCTCTCTCACTCACAGCTACTCTTTCTCTCTCTCTCTCACTCACAGCTTCTCTTTCTCTCTCTCTCATTCACAGCTACTCTTTCTCTCTCTCACACAGCTTCTCTCTCTCTCACACACACAGGTTCTCTTTCTCTCTCTCTCTTGCTCACTCACAGGTTCTATTTCTCTCTCTGTCTCCCTCACTCACAGCTTCTCTTTCTCTCTTTCTCTCTCTCACTCACAGCTTCTCTTTCGCTTTCTCTCTCTCACTCACAGCTTCTCTTTCTTTCTCTCTCTCTCACTCACAGCTTCTCTCTCTCTCTCTCAGAGCTTCTCTTTCTCTCTCTCACTCACAGCTTCTCTTTTTCTCTCTCTCTCTCACTCACAGCTTCTCTTTCTCTCTCTCTCACTAACTCACAGCTTCTCTTTCTCTCTCTCTCACTCACTCACAGCTACTATTTCTCTCTCACACACACACAGCTTCACTTTCACTCTATCTCTCTCACTCACTCACAGCTTCTCTTTCTCTCTCTCACTCACAGCTTCTCTTTCTCTCTCTCTCTCACAGCTTCTCTTTCTCTTTCTCTCTCTCACTCATAGCTTCTCTTTCTCTCTCTCTCTCACTTACATCTTCTCTTTCTCTCTCTCACTCACAGCTTCTCTTTCTCTCTCTCTCACTCACAGCTTCTCTATCTCTATCTCTATCACACTCACAGCTTCTCTTTCTCTCTCTCTCACTCACTCACAGCTTCTCTTTCTCCCTCTGGCTCTCGCACTCACACCTTCTCTTTCTCTCTCTCTCACTCACTCACAGCTTCTCTTTCTCTCTCTCACTCACTCACAGCTTCTCTTTCTCTCTCTCTCTCTCACTCACAGATTCTCTTTCTCTCTCACACACACAGCTTCTCTTTCTCTCTCTCACACACACACAGATTCTCTTTCTCTCTCCCTCTCTCACTCACTCACAACTTCTGTTTCTCTCTGTCTCCCTCACTCACAGCTTCAATTTCTCTATCTGTCACTAACTCACAGCTTCTCCTTCTCTCTCTGTCACTCACTAACAGCTTCTCTCTCTCTCTCTCTCTCACAGCTTCTCATTCTCTCTCTCTCTCACTCACACAGCTTCTCATTCTCTCTCTCTCTAACTCTCTCACTCACAGCTTCTCTTTCTCTCTCACTCACAGCTTTTCTTTCTCTCTCTCTCTCACTCACTCACGCTTCTCTTTCTCTCTCTGTCTCTCTCACACAGCTTCTCTTTCTCTCTCTCTCACAAACTCACAGCTTCTCTTTCTCTCTCTCACTCACTCACAGCTTCTCTTTCTCTCTCTCTCTCTCACTCACAGCTTCTCTTTTTCTCTCTCGCTCACTCACTCACAGCTTCTCTCTCTCTGTCTCTCTCACTTATGGCTTCTATTTCTCTCTCTCTCACTAACTAACAGCTTCTCTTTCTCTCTCACACACACAGCTTTTCTCTCTCTCTCTCACTCACTCACAGCTTCTCTTTCTCTCTTCCTCTCTCACTCACAGCTTCTCTTTTGCTTTCTCTCTCTCACTCACAGCTTCTCTTTCTCTCTCTCTCACTCACAGCTACGCTTTCTCTTTCTCTCTCACTCACTCACAGCTTCTCTCTCTGTGTCTCTCTCACTCACGGCTTCTATTTCTCTCTCTCTCACTAACTCACAGCTTCTCTTTCTCTCTCTCTCTCACACACAGCTTTTCTCTCTCTCTCTCTCACTCACTCACAGCTTCTATTTCTCTCTCTCTCTCACTCACTCACATATTCTATTTCTCTCTCTTTCTCACAGCTTCTCTTTCTCTCTATCTCTCTCACTCACAGCTTCTCTTTTCTCTCTCTCACTCACTCACAGCTTCTCTTTCTCTCTCTCTCACTCTCTCACTCGCAGCTTCTCTTTCTCTCTCTCACTCACAGCTTCTCTCTCTCTCTCTCTCCCTCACAGCTTCTCTTTCTCTCTCTCTCCCTCACAGCTTCTCTTTCTCTCTCTCTCTCTCTAACAGCTTCTATTGGTCTCTCTCTCCCTCACAGCTTCTCTCTCTCACTCACTCACAGCTTCTCTTTCTCTCTCACTCACAGCTTCTCTTTCTCTCTCCCTCTCTCACTCACTCACAACTTCTGTTTCTCTCTGTCTCCCTCACTCACAGCTTCAATTTCTCTATCTCTCACTAACTCACAGCTTCTCATTCTCTCTCTCACTCACACACAGCTTCTCTCTCTCTCTCTAACTCTCTCACTCACAGCTTCTCCTTCTCTCTCACTCACAGCTTTTCTTTCTCTCTCTCTCTCACTCACTCACACTTCTCTTTCTCTCTCTGTCTCTCTCACACAGCTTCTATTTCTCTCTCTCTCACTAACTAACAGCTTCTCTTTCTCTCTCTCTCTCACAGCTTTTCTCTCTCTCTCACTCACTCACAGCTTCTCTTTCTCTCTCTCTCACTCACTCACGACTTCTCTTTTGCTCTCTCACTCACAGCTTCTCTTTCTCTCTCTCTCACACAACTTCTCTTTCTTTCTCACTCACAACTTCTCTTTCTCTCTCTCACTCACTCACTCACTCACAGCTTCTCTTTCTCTCTCTCTCCACAAGCTTCTCTTTGTCTCTCTCTCTCTCTAACAGTTTCTCTTTCTCTCTCTCTCACTCATTCACCGCTTCTCTTTCACTCTCTCACTAATAACTTCTCTTTCTCTCTCACAGCTTCTTTCTCTCTCTCTCACTCACAGTACCTCTTTCTCTCGCTCTCTCACTCACAGCTTCTCTTTCTCTCTCTCTCTTGCTCACTCACAGGTTCTATTTCTCTCTCTGTCTCCCTCACTCACAGCTTCTCTTTCTCTCTCTCTCACTCACAGCTTCTCTTTTGCTTTCTCTCTCTCACTCACAGCTTCTCTTTCTCTCTCTCTCTCTCTCACAGCTTCTCTTTCTCTCTCTCTCTCACTCACAGCTTCTCTTTCTCTCTCTCTCTCATTCACAGCTACTCTTTCTCTCTCTCTCTTGCTCACTCACAGGTTCTATTTCTCTCTGTGTCTCCCTCACTCACAGCTTCTCTTTCTCTCTCTCTCTCACTCACTCACAGCTTCTCTCTCTCTGTCTCTCTCACACACGGCTTCTATTTCTCTCTCTCTCACTAACTCACAGCTTCTCTTTCTCTTTCTCTCTCTCTCACACAGCTTTTCTCTCTCTCTCACTCACTCACAGCTTCTCTTTCTCTCTCTCTCTCACTCAATCACATCTTCTATTTCTCTCTCTTTCTCACAGCTTCTCTTTCTCTCTATCTCTCTCACTCACAGCTTCTCTTTTCTCTCTCTCACTCACTCACAGCTTCTCTTTCTCTCTCTCTCTCTCTCACTCGCAGCTTCTCTTTCTCTCTCTCACTCACAGCTTCTCTCTCTCTCCCTCACAGCTTCTCTTTCTCTCTCTCTCCCTCACAGCTTCTCTCTCTCTCTCTCTCTCTCTCTCTCTAACAGCTTCTATTGGTCTCTCTCTCACTCACAGCTTCTCTCTCTCTCACTCACTCACAGCTTCTCTTTCTCTCTCACTCACAGCTTCTCTTTCTCTCTCTCTCTCTCACTCACTCACCGCTTCTCTTTTGCTCTCTCACTCACAGCTTCTCTTTCTCTCTCTCACACAGCTTCTCTTTCTTTCTCACTCACAACTTCTCTTTCTCTCTCTCACTCACTCAATCACTCACTCACAGCTTCTCTTTCTCTCTCTCTCTACACAGCTTCTCTTTCTCTCTCTCTCTCTAACAGTTTCTCTTTCTCTCTCTCTCTCACTCACAGCTTCGCTTTCACTCTCTCTCACTCATTCACAGCTTCTCTTTCACTCTCTCACTCATAGCTTCTCTTTCTCTCTCACAGCTTCTTTCTCTCTCTCTCACTCACAGTATCTCTTTCTCTCGCTCTGTCACTCACTCACTCCTTCACTTTCTCTATCTCTCACTCACAGCTTCCCTTTCTCTCTCTCACTCACAGCTTCTCTCTCTCTCTCACTCACAGCTTCTCTTTCTCTCTCTCTCTTGCTCAATCACAGGTTCTATTTCTCTCTCTGTCTCCCTCACTCACAGCTTCTCTTTCTCTCTTTCTCTCTCACTCACAGCTTCTCTTTTGCTTTCTCTCTCTCACTCACAGCTTCTCTTTCTCTCTCTCTCACTCACAGCTTCTCTTTCTCTCTCTCTCTCACTCACAGCTTCTCTTTCTCTCTCATTCACAGCTACTCTTTCTCTCTCTCACACAGCTTCTCTCTCTCTCTTACACACAGGTTCTCTTTCTCTCTCCTTCTTGCTCACTCACAGGTTCTGTTTCTCTCTCTGTCTCCCTCACTCACAGCTTCTCTTTCTCTCTCTCTCTCTCTCACTCACTCACAGCTTCTCTTTCGCTTTCTCTCTCTCACTCACAGCTTCTCTTTCTTTCTCTCTCTCTCACTCACAGCTTCTCTCTCTCTCTCTCTCAGAGCTTCTCTTTCTCTCTCTCACTCACAGCTTCTCTTTTTCTCTCTCTCTCTCACTCACAGCTTCTCTTTCTCTCTCTCTCACTAACTCACAGCTTCTCTTTCTCTCTCTCTCACTCACTCACAGCTACTATTTCTCTCTCACACACACACAGCTTCACTTTCTCTCTATCTCTCTCCCTCACTCACAGCTTCTCTTTCTCTCTCTCTCACTCACAGCTTCTCTTTTGCTTTCTCTCTCTCACTCACAGCTTCTCTTTCTCTCTCTCTCTCTCTCACAGCTTCTCTTTCTCTCTCTCTCTCACTCACAGCTTCTCTTTCTCTCTCTCTCTCATTCACAGCTACTCTTTCTCTCTCTCTCTTGCTCACTCACAGGTTCTATTTCTCTCTGTGTCTCCCTCACTCACAGCTTCTCTTTCTCTCTCTCTCTCACTCACTCACAGCTTCTCTCTCTCTGTCTCTCTCACACACGGCTTCTATTTCTCTCTCTCTCACTAACTCACAGCTTCTCTTTCTCTTTCTCTCTCTCTCTCACACAGCTTTTCTCTCTCTCTCACTCACTCACAGCTTCTCTTTCTCTCTCTCTCTCACTCAATCACATCTTCTATTTCTCTCTCTTTCTCACAGCTTCTCTTTCTCTCTATCTCTCTCACTCACAGCTTCTCTTTTCTCTCTCTCACTCACTCACAGCTTCTCTTTCTCTCTCTCTCTCTCTCACTCGCAGCTTCTCTTTCTCTCTCTCACTCACAGCTTCTCTCTCTCTCCCTCACAGCTTCTCTTTCTCTCTCTCTCCCTCACAGCTTCTCTCTCTCTCTCTCTCTCTCTAACAGCTTCTATTGGTCTCTCTCTCACTCACAGCTTCTCTCTCTCTCACTCACTCACAGCTTCTCTTTCTCTCTCACTCACAGCTTCTCTTTCTCTCTCTCTCTCTCACTCACTCACCGCTTCTCTTTTGCTCTCTCACTCACAGCTTCTCTTTCTCTCTCTCACACAGCTTCTCTTTCTTTCTCACTCACAACTTCTCTTTCTCTCTCTCACTCACTCAATCACTCACTCACAGCTTCTCTTTCTCTCTCTCTCTACACAGCTTCTCTTTCTCTCTCTCTCTCTCTAACAGTTTCTCTTTCTCTCTCTCTCTCACTCACAGCTTCGCTTTCACTCTCTCTCACTCATTCACAGCTTCTCTTTCACTCTCTCACTCATAGCTTCTCTTTCTCTCTCACAGCTTCTTTCTCTCTCTCTCACTCACAGTATCTCTTTCTCTCGCTCTGTCACTCACTCACTCCTTCACTTTCTCTATCTCTCACTCACAGCTTCCCTTTCTCTCTCTCACTCACAGCTTCTCTCTCTCTCTCACTCACAGCTTCTCTTTCTCTCTCTCTCTTGCTCAATCACAGGTTCTATTTCTCTCTCTGTCTCCCTCACTCACAGCTTCTCTTTCTCTCTTTCTCTCTCACTCACAGCTTCTCTTTTGCTTTCTCTCTCTCACTCACAGCTTCTCTTTCTCTCTCTCTCACTCACAGCTTCTCTTTCTCTCTCTCTCTCACTCACAGCTTCTCTTTCTCTCTCATTCACAGCTACTCTTTCTCTCTCTCACACAGCTTCTCTCTCTCTCTTACACACAGGTTCTCTTTCTCTCTCCTTCTTGCTCACTCACAGGTTCTATTTCTCTCTCTGTCTCCCTCACTCACAGCTTCTCTTTCTCTCTCTCTCTCTCTCACTCACTCACAGCTTCTCTTTCGCTTTCTCTCTCTCACTCACAGCTTCTCTTTCTTTCTCTCTCTCTCACTCACAGCTTCTCTCTCTCTCTCTCTCAGAGCTTCTCTTTCTCTCTCTCACTCACAGCTTCTCTTTTTCTCTCTCTCTCTCACTCACAGCTTCTCTTTCTCTCTCTCTCACTAACTCACAGCTTCTCTTTCTCTCTCTCTCACTCACTCACAGCTACTATTTCTCTCTCACACACACACAGCTTCACTTTCTCTCTATCTCTCTCACTCACTCACAGCTTCTCTTTCTCTCTCTCACTCACAGCTTCTCTTTCTCTCTCTCTCTCACAGCTTCTCTTTCTCTTTCTCTCTCTCACTCATAGCTTCTCTTTCTCTCTCTCTCTCACTCACATCTTCTCTTTCTCTCTCTCACTCACAGCTTCTCTTTCTCTCTCTCTCACTCACAGCTTCTCTATCTCTATCTCTATCACACTCACAGCTTCTCTTTCTCTCTCTCTCACTCACTCACAGCTTCTCTTTCTCCCTCTGGCTCTCGCACTCACACCTTCTCTTTCTCTCTCTCTCACTCACTCACAGCTTCTCTTTCTCTCTCTCACTCACTCACAGCTTCTCTTTCTCTCTCTCTCTCTCACTCACAGCTTCTCTTTCTCTCTCACACACACAGCTTCTCTTTCTCTCTCTCACACACACACAGATTCTCTTTCTCTCTCCCTCTCTCACTCACTCACAACTTCTGTTTCTCTCTGTCTCCCTCACTCACAGCTTCAATTTCTCTATTTGTCACTAACTCACAGCTTCTCCTTCTCTCTCTCTCACTCACTAACAGCTTCTCTTTCTCTCTCTCTCTCACAGCTTCTCATTCTCTCTCTCTCTCACTCACACAGCTTCTCATTCTCTCTCTCTCTAACTCTCTCACTCACAGCTTCTCTTTCTCTCTCACTCACAGCTTTTCTTTCTCTCTCTCTCTCACTCACTCACACTTCTCTTTCTCTCTCTGTCTCTCTCACACAGCTTCTCTTTCTCTCTCTCTCACAAACTCACAGCTTCTCTTTCTCTCTCTCACTCACTCACAGCTTCTCTTTCTCTCTCTCTCTCACTCACAGCTTCTCTTTTTCTCTCTCGCTCACTCACTCACAGCTTCTCTCTCTCTGTCTCTCTCACTTATGGCTTCTATTTCTCTCTCTCTCACTAACTAACAGCTTCTCTTTCTCTCTCACACAGACAGCTTTTCTCTCTCTCTCACTCACTCACAGCTTCTCTTTCTCTCTTCCTCTCTCACTCACAGCTTCTCTTTTGCTTTCTCTCTCTCACTCACAGCTTCTCTTTCTCTCTCTCTCACTCACAGCTATGCTTTCTCTTTCTCTCTCACTCACTCACAGCTTCTCTCTCTCTCTGTCTCTCTCACTCACGGCTTCTATTTCTCTCTCTCTCACTAACTCACAGCTTCTCTTTCTCTCTCTCTCTCACACACAGCTTTTCTCTCTCTCTCTCTCTCTCACTCACTCACAGCTTCTCTTTCTCTCTCTCTCTCACTCACTCACATATTCTATTTCTCTCTCTTTCTCACAGCTTCTCTTTCTCTCTATCTCTCTCACTCACAGCTTCTCTTTTCTCTCTCTCACTCACTCACAGCTTCTCTTTCTCTCTCTCTCTCTCTCACTCGCAGCTTCTCTTTCTCTCTCTCACTCACAGCTTCTCTCTCTCTCTCTCTCCCTCACAGCTTCTCTTTCTCTCTCTCTCCCTCACAGCTTCTCTTTCTCTCTCTCTCTAACAGCTTCTATTGGTCTCTCTCTCCCTCACAGCTTCTCTCTCTCTCACTCACTCACAGCTTCTCTTTCTCTCTCACTCACAGCTTCTCTTTCTCTCTCCCTCTCTCTCACTCACTCACCGCTTCTCTTTTGCTCTCTCACTCACAGCTTCTCTTTCTCTCTCTCTAACACAACTTCTCTTTCTCTCTCTCACTCACTCAATCACTCACTCACAGCTTCTCTTTCTCTCTCTCTCTACACAGCTTCTCTTTCTCTCTCTCTCTCTAACAGTTTCTCTTTCTCTCTCTCTCTCACTCACAGCTTCGCTTTCCCTCTCTCTCACTCATTCACCGCTTCTCTTTCACTCTCTCACTCATACCTTCTCTTTCTCTCTCACAGCTTCTTTCTCTCTCTCTCACTCACAGTATCTCTTTCTCTCGCTCTGTCACTCACTCACTCCTTCACTTTCTCTATCTCTCACTCACAGCTTCTCTTTCTCTCTCTCACTCACAGCTTCTCTCTCTCTCTCACTCACAGCTTCTCTTTCTCTCTCTCTCTTGCTCACTCACAGGTTCTATTTCTCTCTCTGTCTCCCTCACTCACAGCTTCTCTTTCTCTCTTTCTCTCTCACTCACAGCTTCTCTTTTGCTTTCTCTCTCTCACTCACAGCTTCTCTTTTTCTCTCTCTCACTCACAGCTTCTTTCTTTCTCTCTCTCTCACTCACAGCTTCTCTCTCTCTCTCACAGCTTCTCTTTCTCTCTCTCACTCACAGCTTCTCTTTTTCTCTCTCTCTCTCACTCACAGCTTCTCTTTCTCTCTCTCTCACTAACTCACAGCTTCTCTTTCTCTCTCTCTCACTCACTCACAGCTACTATTTCTCTCTCTCACACACACAGCTTCACTTTCTCTCTATCTCTCTCACTTACTCACAGCTTCTCTTTCTCTCTCTCACTCACAGCTTCTCTTTCTCTCTCTCTCTCACAGCTTCTCTTTCTCTTTCTCTCTCTCACTCATAGCTTCTCTTACTCTCTCTCTCTCACACTCACAGCTTCTCTTTCTTTCTCTCACTCACAGCTTCTCTTTCTCTCTCTCTCACTCACAGCTTCTATTTCTATCTCTCTCTCATTCACAGCTTCTCTATCTCTATCTCTCTCTCACACTCACAGCTTCTACTTCTCTCTCTCTCACTCACTCACAGCTTCTCTTTCTCCCTCTAGCTCTCGCACTCACAGCTTCTCTTTCTCTCTCACTCACTCACTCACAGCTTCTCTTTCTCTCTCTCACTCACTCACAGCTTCTCTTTCTCTCTCTCACTCACTCACAGCTTCTCTTTCTCTCTCACACACACAGCTTCTCTTTCTCTCTCTCTCTCACACACAGATTCTCTTTCTCTCTCCCTCTCTCACTCACTCACAACTTCTGTTTCTTTCTGTCTCCCTCACTCACAGCTTCAATTTCTCTATCTCTCACTAACTCACAGCTTCTCATTCTCTCTCTCTCACCCACACACAGCTTCTCTCTCTCTCTCTCTAACTCTCTCACTCACAGCTTCTCTTTCTCTCTCACTCACAGCTTTTCTTTCTCTCTCTCTCTCACTCACTCACGCTTCTCTTTCTCTCTCTGTCAATCTCACACAGCTTCTCTTTCTCTCTCACACACAAACTCACAGCTTCTCTTTCTCTCTCTCACTCACTCACAGCTTCTCTCTCTCTCTCTCTCTCTCACTCACAGCTTCTCTTTCTCTCTCTCGCTCACTCACTCACAGCTTCTCTATCTCTGTCTCTCTCACTTACGGCTTCTATTTCTCTCTCTCTCACTAACTAACAGCTTCTCTTTCTCTCTCTCTCTCTCACAGCTTTTCTCTCACTCCCTCACTCACTCACAGCTTCTCTTTCTCTCTCTCTCACTCACTCACCGCTTCTCTTTTGCTCTCTCACTCACAGCTGCTCTTTCTCTCTCTCACACACACCTTCTCTTTCTTTCTCACTCACAACTTCTCTTTCTCTCTCTCACTCACTCACTCACTCACAGCTTCTCTTTCTCTCTCTCTCCACAAGCTTCTCTTTCTCTCTCTCTCTCTCTCTAACAGTTTCTCTTTCTCTCTCTCTCACTCATTCACCGCTTCTCTTTCACTCTCTCACTCATAACTTCTCTTTCTCTCTCACAGCTTCTTTCTCTCTCTCTCACTCACAGTACCTCTTTCTCTCGCTCTCTCACTCACAGCTTCTCTTTCTCTCTCTCTCTTGCTCACTCACAGGTTCTATTTCTCTCTCTGTCTCCCTCACTCACAGCGTCTCTTTCACTCTCTCTCACTCACAGCTTCTCTTTTGCTTTCTCTCTCTCACTCACAGCTTCTCTTTCTCTCTCTCTCTCTCTCTCTCACACACACAGCTTCTCTTTCTCTCTCTCTCACTCACAGCTTCTCTTTCTCTCTCTCTCTCTCATTCACAGCTACTCTTTCTCTCTCTCTCTTGCTCACTCACAGGTTCTATTTCTCTCTGTGTCTCCCTCACTCACAGCTTCTCTTTCTCTCTCTCTCACTCACAGCTTCTCTTTTGCTTTCTCTCTCTCACTCACAGCTTCTCTTTCTCTCTCTCTCTCTCTCACACAGCTTCCCTTTCTCTCTCTCTCACTCACAGCTTCTCTTTCTCTCTCTCTCTCATTCACAGCTACTCTCTCTCTCTCACACACAGCTTCTCTCTCTCTCACTCACAGCTTCTCTTTCTCTCTCTTGCTCACTCACAGGTTCTATTTCTCTCTCTGTCTCCCTCACTCAAAGCTTCTCTTTCTCTCTCTCTCTCACTCACAGCTTCTCTTTCGCTTTCTCTCTCTCCCTCACAGCTTCTCTTTCTCTCTATCTCTCACTCACAGCTTCTCTTTCTCTCTCTCACTCACAGCTTCTCTTTCTTTCTCTCCCTCACTCACTCACTCACAGCTTCTCTTTCTCTCTCTGTCTCTCTCACTCACTGCTTCTCCTTCTCTCTGTCTCACTGACTCACAGCTTCTCTCTCTCTCTCTCACTCACTCACAGCCTCTCTTTCTCTCTTTCTCTCACTCACACAACTTCTGTTTCTCTCTCTCTCACTCACAGCTTCAATTTCTCTCTCTCTCACTAACTCACAGCTTCTCCTTCTCTCTCTCTCACTCACTCACAGCTTCTCTTTCTCTCTCTCTCACACAGCTTCTCATTCTCTCTCTCTCTCACTCACACACAGCTTCTCTCTCTCTCTCTCTCACTCACTCACAGCTTCTCTCACTCTGTCTCTCTCACTCACGGCTTCTATTTCTCTAACTCTCACTCACTCACAGCTTCTCTTTCTCTCTCTCTCTCTCACAGCTTCTCTTTCTCTCTCTCTCTCACTCACTCACAGCTTCTCTCTCTCTGTCTCTCTCACACACGGCTTCTATTTCTCTCTGTCTCACTAACTCACACCTTCTCTTTCTCTTTCTCTCTCTCTCTCACACAGCTTTTCTCTCTCTCTCTCACTCACTCACAGCTTCTATTTCTCTCTCTTTCTCACAGCTTCTCTTTCTCTCTATCTCTCTCACTCACAGCTTCTCTTTTCTCTCTCTCACTCACTCACAGCTTCTCTTTCTCTCTCTCTCTCTCACTCGCAGCTTCTCTTTCTCTCTCTCACTCACAGCTTCTCTCTCTCTCTCCCTCACAGCTTCTCTTTCTCTCTCTCTCTACACAGCTTCTCTTTCTCTCTCTCTCTAACAGTTTCTCTTTCTCTCTCTCTCTCACTCACAGCTTCGCTTTCCCTCTCTCTCACTCATTCACCGCTTCTCTTTCACTCTCTCACTCATAGCTTTTCTTTCTCTCTCACAGCTTCTTTCTCTCTCTCTCACTCACAGTATCTCTTTCTCTCGCTCTGTCACTCACACTCCTTCACTCTCTCTATCTCTCACTCACAGCTTCCCTTTCTCTCTCTCACTCACAGCTTCTCTCTCTCTCTCTCACTCACAGCTTCTCTTTCTCTCTCTCTCTTGCTTACTCACAGGTTCTATTTCTCTCTCTGTCTCCCTCACTCACACCTTCTCTTTCTCTCTTTCTCTCTCACTCACAGCTTCTCTTTTGCTTTCTCTCTCTCACTCACAGCTTCTCTTTCTCTCTCTCTCACTCACAGCTTCTCTTTCTCTCTCTCTCCCTCACTCACAGCTTCTCTTTCTCTCTCTCTCTCATTCACAGCTACTCTTTCTCTCTCTCTCACAGCTTCTCTCTCTCACACACACAGCTTCTCTTTCTCTCTCTCTCTTGCTCACTCACAGGTTCTATTTCTCTCTCTGTCTCCCTCACTCACAGCTTCTCTTTCTCTCTCTCTCTCTCTCTCACTCACAGCTTCACTTTCGCTTCCTCTCTCTCACTCACAGCTTCTCTTTCTTTCTTTCTTTCTCTCTCTCTCACTCACAGCTTCTCTCTCTCACACACACACAGCTTCTCTTTCTCTCTCTCATTCACAGCTTCTCTTTTTCTCTCTCTCTCTCACTCACAGCTTCTCTTTCTCTCTCTCTCACTAACTCACAGCTTCTCTTTCTCTCTCTCTCACTCACTCACAGCTACTATTTCTCTCTCTCACACACACAGCTTCACTTTCTCTCTATCTCTCTCACTCACTCACAGCTTCTCTTTCTCTCTCTCTCACTCACAGCTTCTCTTTCTCTCTCTCTCACAGCTTCTCTTTCTCTCTCTCACTCATAGCTTCTCTTTCTCTCTCTCTCACTCACAGCTTCTCTTTCTGTCTCTCACTCACAGCTTCTCTTTCTCTCTCTCTCACTCACAGCTTCTATTTCTATCTCTCTCTCATTCCCAGCTTCTCTATCTCTATCTCTATCACACTCACAGCTTCTCTTTCTCTCTCTCTCACTCACTCACAGCTTCTCTTTCTCCCTCTGGCTCTCGCACTCACAGCTTCTCTTTTTCTCTCTCTCACTCACTCACAGCTTCTCTTTCTCTCTCTCACTCACTCACAGCTTCTCTTTCTCTCTCTCTCTCACTCACAGCTTCTCTTCCTCTCTCACACACAGCTTCTCTCTCTCTCTCACACACACACACAGATTCTCTTTCTCTCTCCCTCTCTCACTCACTCACAACTTCTGTTTCTCTCTGTCTCCCTCACTCACAGCTTCAATTTCTCTATCTCTCACTAACTCACAGCTTCTCCTTCTCTCTCTCTCACTCACTAACAGCTTCTCTTTCTCTCTCTCACTCACTCACTCACTCACTCACAGCTTCTCTTTCTCTCTCTCTCCACAAGCTTCTCTTTCTCTCTCTCTCTCTCTCTAACAGTTTCTCTTTCTCTCTCTCTCACTCATTGACCGCTTCTCTTTCACTCTCTCACTCATAACTTCTCTTTCTCTCTCACAGCTTCTTTCTCTCTCTCTCACTCACAGTACCTCTTTCTCTCGCTCTCTCACTCACAGCTTCTCTTTCACTCTCTCTCTTGCTCACTCACAGGTTCTATTTCTCTCTCTGTCTCCCTCACTCACAGCTTCTCTTTCACTCTCTCTCACTCACAGCTTCTCTTTCTCTCTCTCTCTCTCTCTCACACAGCTTCTCTTTCTCTCTCTCTCACTCACAGCTTCTCTTTCTCTCTCTCTCTCATTCACAGCTACTCTTTCTCTCTCTCTCTTGCTCACTCACAGGTTCTATTTCTCTCTGTGTCTCCCTCACTCACAGCTTCTCTTTCTCTCTCTCTCACTCACAGCTTCTCTTTTGCTTTCTCTCTCTCACTCACAGCTTCTCTTTCTCTCTCTCTCTCTCTCTCACACAGCTTCCCTTTCTCTCTCTCTCACTCACAGCTTCTCTTTCTCTCTGTCTCTCATTCACAGCTACTCTCTCTCTCTCACACACAGCTTCTCTCTCTCTCACTCACAGCTTCTCTTTCTCTCTCTTGCTCACTCACAGGTTCTATTTCTCTCTCTGTCTCCCTCACTCAAAGCTTCTCTTTCTCTCTCTCTCTCACTCACAGCTTCTCTTTCGCTTTCTCTCTCTCCCTCACAGCTTCTCTTTCTCTCTATCTCTCACTCACAGCTTCTCTTTCTCTCTCTCACTCACAGCTTCTCTTTCTTTCTCTCCCTCACTCACTCACTCACAGCTTCTCTTTCTCTCTCTGTCTCTCTCACTCACTGCTTCTCCTTCTCTCTGTCTCACTGACTCACAGCTTCTCTCTCTCTCTCTCACTCACTCACAGCCTCTCTTTCTCTCTTTCTCTCACTCACACAACTTCTGTTTCTCTCTCTCTCACTCACAGCTTCAATTTCTCTCTCTCTCACTAACTCACAGCTTCTCCTTCTCTCTCTCTCACTCACTCACAGCTTCTCTTTCTCTCTCTCTCACACAGCTTCTCATTCTCTCTCTCTCTCACTCACACACAGCTTCTCTCTCTCTCTCTCTCACTCACTCACAGCTTCTCTCACTCTGTCTCTCTCACTCACGGCTTCTATTTCTCTAACTCTCACTCACTCACAGCTTCTCTTTCTCTCTCTCTCTCTCACAGCTTCTCTTTCTCTCTCTCTCTCACTCACTCACAGCTTTTCTCTCTCTGTCTCTCTCACACACGGCTTCTATTTCTCTCTGTCTCACTAACTCACACCTTCTCTTTCTCTTTCTCTCTCTCTCTCACACAGCTTTTCTCTCTCTCACTCACTCACTCACAGCTTCTATTTCTCTCTCTTTCTCACAGCTTCTCTTTCTCTCTATCTCTCTCACTCACAGCTTCTCTTTTCTCTCTCTCACTCACTCACAGCTTCTCTTTCTCTCTCTCTCTCTCACTCGCAGCTTCTCTTTCTCTCTCTCACTCACAGCTTCTCTCTCTCTCTCCCTCACAGCTTCTCTTTCTCTCTCTCTCCCTCACAGCTTCTCTCTCTCTCTCTCTAATAGCTTCTATTGGTCTCTCTCTCACACTCACAGCTTCTCTCTCTCTCACTCACTCACAGCTTCTCTTTCTCTCTCACTCACAGCTTCTCTTTCTCTCTCTCTCTCTCTCACTCACTCACCGCTTCTCTTTTGCTCTCTCACTCACAGCTTCTCTTTCTCTCTCTCTCACACAGCTTCTCTTTCTTTCTCACTCACAACTTCTCTCTCTCTCTCTCACTCACTCAATCACTCACTCACAGCTTCTTTTTCTCTCTCTCTCTACACAGCTTCTCTTTCTCTCTCTCTCTCTAACAGTTTCTCTTTCTCTCTCTCTCACTCACAGCTTCGCTTTCCCTCTCTCTCACTCATTCACCGCTTCTCTTTCACTCTCTCACTCATAGCTTCTCTTTCTCTCTCACAGCTTCTTTCTCTCTCTCTCACTCAGTATCTCTTTCTCTCGCTCTGTCACTCACACTCCTTCACTTTCTCTATCTCTCACTCACAGCTTCCCTTTCTCTCTCTCACTCACAGCTTCTCTCTCTCTCTCTCACTCACAGCTTCTCTTTCTCTCTCTCTCTTGCTTACTCACAGGTTCTATTTCTCTCTCTGTCTCCCTCACTCACACCTTCTCTTTCTCTCTTTCTCTCTCACTCACAGCTTCTCTTTTGCTTTCTCTCTCTCACTCACAGCTTCTCTTTCTCTCTCTCTCACTCACAGCTTCTCTTTCTCTCTCTCTCCCTCACTCACAGCTTCTCTTTCTCTCTCTCTCTCATTCACAGCTACTCTTTCTCTCTCTCTCACAGCTTCTCTCTCTCTCACACACAGCTTCTCTTTCTCTCTCTCTCTTGCTCACTCACAGGTTCTATTTCTCTCTCTGTCTCCCTCACTCACAGCTTCTCTTTCTCTCTCTCTCTCTCACTCACAGCTTCACTTTCGCTTCCTCTCTCTCACTCACAGCTTCTCTTTCTTTCTCTCTCTCTCACTCACAGCTTCTCTCTCTCTCACACACACAGCTTCTCTTTCTCTCTCTCACTCACAGCTTCTCTTTTTCTCTCTCTCTCTCACTCACAGCTTCTCTTTCTCTCTCTCTCACTAACTCACAGCTTCTCTTTCTCTCTCTCTCACTCACTCACAGCTACTATTTCTCTCTCTCACACACACAGCTTCACTTTCTCTCTATCTCTCTCACTCACTCACAGCTTCTCTTTCTCTCTCTCTCACTCACAGCTTCTCTTTCTCTCTCTCTCTCACAGCTTCTCTTTCTCTTTCTCTCTCTCACTCATAGCTTCTCTTTCTCTCTCTCTCACTCACAGCTTCTCTTTCTCTCTCTCACTCACAGCTCCTCTTTCTCTCTCTCTCACTCACAGCTTCTATTACTATCTCTCTCTCATTCACAGCTTCTCTATCTCTATCTCTATCACACTCACAGCTTCTCTTTCTCTCTCTCTCACTCACTCACAGCTTCTCTTTCTCCCTCTGGCTCTCGCACTCACAGCTTCTCTTTTTCTCTCTCTCACTCACTCACAGCTTCTCTTTCTCTCTCTCACTCACTCACAGCTTCTCTTTCTCTCTCTCTCTCACTCACAGCTTCTCTTTCTCTCTCACACACAGCTTCTCTCTCTCTCTCTCTCTCTCACACACACAGATTCTCTTTCTCTCTCCCTCTCTCACTCACTCACAACTTCTGTTTCTCTCTGTCTCCCTCACTCACAGCTTCAATTTCTCTATCTCTCACTAACTCACAGCTTCTCCTTCTCTCTCTCTCACTCACTAACAGCTTCTCTTTCTCTCTCTCTCTCACAGATTCTCATTCTCTCTCTCTCTCACTCACACAGCTTCTCTTTCTCTCTCTCTCTAACTCTCTCACTCACAGCTTCTCTTTCTCTCTCACTCACAGCTTTTCTTTCTCTCTCTCTCTCACTCACTCACGCTTCTCTTTCTCTCTCTGTCTCTCTCACACAGCTTCTCTTTCTCTCTCTCTCTCACAAACTCACAGCTTCTCTTTCTCTCTCTCACTCACTCACAGCTTCTCTTTCTCTCTCTCTCACTCACTCACAGATTCTCTTTCTCTCTCTCGCTCACTCACTCACAGCTTCTCTCTCTCTGTCTATCTCACTTATGGCTTCTATTTCTCTCTCTCTCACTAACTAACAGCTTCTCTTTCTCTCTCACACACACAGCTTTTCTCTCTCTCTCTCACTCACTCACAGCTTCTCTTTCTCTCTTTCTCTCTCACTCACAGCTTCTCTTTTGCTTTCTCTCTCTCACTCACAGCTTCTCTTTACCTCTCTCTCACTCACAGCTACTCTTTCTCTCTCTCACTCACTCACAGCTTCTCTCTCTCTGTCTCTCTCACTCACGGCTTCTATTTCTCTCTCTCTCACTAACTCACAGCTTCTCTTTCTCTCTCTCTCTCACACACAGCTTTTCTCTCTCTCTCACTCACTCACTCACAGCTTCTCTTTCTCTCTCTCTCTCACTCACTCACATCTTCTATTTCTCTCTCTTTCTCACAGCTTCTCTTTCTCTCTATCTCTCTCACTCACAGCTTCTCTTTTCTCTCTCTCACTCACTCACAGCTTCTCTTTCTCTCTCTCTCTCTCACTCGCAGCTTCTCTTTCTCTCTCTCACTCACAGCTTCTCTCTCTCTCTCCCTCACAGCTTCTCTTTCTCTCTCTCTCTCTCACAGCTTCTCTTTCACTCTCTCTCTCTCTAACAGCTTCTATTGGTCTCTCTCTCTCACTCACAGCTTCTCTCTCTCACTCACTCACAGCTTCTCTTTCTCTCTCACTCACAGCTTCTCTTTCTCTCTCCCTCTCTCTCACTCACTCACCGCTTCTCTTTTGCTCTCTCACTCACAGCTTCTCTTTCTCTCTCTCTAACACAGCTTCTCTTTCTTTCTCACTCACAACTTCTCTTTCTCTCTCTCACTCACTCAATCACTCACTCACAGCTTCTCTTTCTCTCTCTCTCTACACAGCTTTTCTTTCTCTCTCTCTCTCTCTAACAGTTTCTCTTTCTCTCTCTCTCTCTCACTCACAGCTTCGCTTTCCCTCTCTCTCACTCATTCACCGCTTCTCTTTCACTCTCTCACTCATAGCTTCTCTTTCTCTCTCACAGCTTCTTTCTCTCTCTCTCACTCACAGTATCTCTTTCTCTCGCTCTGTCACTCACTCACTCCTTCACTTTCTCTATCTCTCACTCACAGCTTCTCTTTCTCTCTCTCACTCACAGCTTCTCTCTCTCTCACTCACTCACAGCTTCTCTTTCTCTCTCTCTCTTGATCAATCACAGGTTCTATTTCTCTCTCTGTCTCCCTCACTCACAGCTTCTCTTTCTCTCTTTCTCTCTCACTCACAGCTTCTCTTTTGCTTTCTCTCTCTCACTCACAGCTTCTCTTTCTCTCTCTCTCACTCACAGCTTCTCTTTCTCTCTCTCTCTCTCACTCACAGCTTCTCTTTCTCTCTCTCTCTCTCTCACTCACAGCTTCTCTTTCTCTCTCTCTCTCATTCACAGCTACACTTTCTCTCTCTCTCACAGCTTCTCTCTCTCTCTCTCACATCTTCTCTTTCTCTCTCTCTCTTGCTCACTCACAGGTTCTATTTCTCTCTCTGTCTCCCTCACTCACAGCTTCTCTTTCTCTCTCTCTCTCTCACTCACAGCTTCTCTTTCCCTTTCTCAATCTCACTCACAGCTTCTCTTTCTTTCTCTCTCTCTCACTCACAGCTTCTCTCTCTCTCACACACACACAGCTTCTCTTTCTCTCTCTCACTCACAGCTTCTCTTTCTCTCTCTCTCTCACTCACAGCTTCTCTTTCTCTCTCTCCTTCACTCACAGCTTCTCTTTCTCTCTCTCTCTCACTCACATCTTCTATTTCTCTCTCTCACTCACAGCTTCTCTTTCTCTCTATCTCTCTCACTCACAGCTTCTCTTTTCCCTCTCTCTCACTCACTCACAGCTTCTCGTTCTCGCTCTCCCTCACAGCTTCTCTTTCTCTCTCTCTCTCACTCACAGCTTCTCTTTCACTTTCTCTCTCTCACTCACAGCTTCTCTTTCTTTCTCTCCCTCACTCACTCACTCACAGCTTCTCTTTCTCTGTCTGTCTCACTCACTGCTTCTCTTTCTCTCTGTCTCACTGACTCACAGCTTCTCTCTCTCTCTCACTCACTCACAGCTTCTCTTTCTCTCTTTCTCTCACTCACTCACAGATTCTCTTTCTCTCTCTCACTCACTCACAGGTTCTATTTCTTTCTCACACACAGCTTCTCTTTCCCTCTATCTCTCTCACTCACAGCTTCTCTTTTCTCTCTCTCTCTCTCTCATTCACAGCTACTCTTTCTCTCTCTCACTCACTAACAGCTTCTCTTTCTCTCTCTGTCTCTCTCACTTACTGCTTCTCTTTCTCTCTCTCTCACTCACTCACAGCTTCTCTCTCTCTCTCACTCACAGCTTCTCTTTCTCTCTCTCTCTCACTCACTCACAGCTTCTCTTTCTCTCTCACACACACAGCTTCTCTTTCACTCTCTCTCTCACACACAGTTTCTCTTTCTCTCTCTCTATAACTCACTCACAACTTCTGTTTCTCTCTGTCTCTCTCTCACAGCTTCAATTTCTCTCTCTCTCACTAACTCACAGCTTCTCCTTCTCTCTCTCTCACTCACAGCTTCTCTTTCTCTCTCTCTCACACAGCTTCTCATTCTCTCTCTCTCACTCACTCACAGCTTCTCTTTCTCTCTCTCTCTTGCTCACTCACAGGTTCTATTTCTCTCTCTATCTCCCTCACTCACAGCTTCTCTTTCTCTCTCTCTCTCACTCACAGCTTCTCTTTCTCTCTCTCTCTCACTCACAGATTCTCTTTCTCTCTCTCTCATTCACAGCTACTCTTTCTCTCTCTCACACACAGCTTCTCTCTCTCTCTCACTCACAGCTTCTCTTTCTCTCTCTCTCTTGCTCACTCACATGTTCTATTTCTCTCTCTGTCTCCCTCACTCAAAGCTTCTCTTTCTCTCTCTCTCTCACTCACAGCTTCTCTTTCACTTTCTCTCTCTCACTCACACACAGCTTCTCTTTCTCTCTCTCACTCACAGCTTCTCTTTCTCTCTCTCTCTCACTCACAGCTTCTCTTTCTCTCTCTCTCTCTCACTCACAGCTTCTCTTTCTCTCTCTCTCACTCACATCTTCTATTTCTCTCTCTCTCACAGCTTCTCTTTCTCTCTATCTCTCTCACTCACAGCTTCTCTTTTCTCTCTTTCTCACTCACTCACAGCTTCTCTTTCTCTCTCTCTCCCTCACAGCTTCTCTTTCTCTCTCTCTCTCACTCACAGCTTCTCTTTCTTTCTCTCCCTCACTCACTCACTCACAGCTACTCTTTCTCTCTCTGTCTCTCTCACTCACTGCTTCTCTTTCTCTCTGTCTCACTGACTCACAGCTTCTCTCTCTCTCTCACTCACTCACATCTTCTCTTTCTCTCTTTCTGTCACTAACTCACAACTTCTGTTTCTCTCTCTCTCACTAACTCACAGCTTCTCCTTCTCTCTCTCTCACTCACTCACAGCTTCTCTTTCTCTCTCTCTCACAGCTTCTCATTCTCTCTCTCTCTCTCACTCACACACAGCTTCTCTTTCTCTCTCTCTCTTGCTCACTCACAGGTTCTATTTCTCTCTCTATCTCCCTCACTCACAGCTTCTCTTTCTCTCTCTCTCTCACTCACAGCTTCTCTTTCTCTCTCTCTCTCACTCACAGATTCTCTTTCTCTCTCTTTCATTCACAGCTACTCTTTCTCTCTCTCTCACACAGCTTCTCTCTCTCTCTCACTCACAGCTTCTATTTCTCTCTCACTCTTGCTCACTCACAGGTTCTATTTCTCTCTCTGTCTCCCTCACTCAAAGCTTCTCTTTCTCTCTCTCTCACTCACAGCTTCTCTTTCGCTTTCTCTCTCTCACTCACAGCTTCTCTTTCTTTCTCTCCCTCACTCACTCACTCACAGCTACTCTTTCTCTCTCTGTCTCTCTCACTCACTGCTTCTCTTTCTCTCTGTCTCACTGACTCACAGCTTCTCTCTCTCTCTCACTCACTCACATCTTCTCTTTCTCTCTTTCTGTCACTAACTCACAACTTCTGTTTCTCTCTCTCTCACTAACTCACAGCTTCTCCTTCTCTCTCTCTCACTCACTCACAGCTTCTCTTTCTCTCTCTCTCACAGCTTCTCATTCTCTCTCTCTCTCTCACTCACACACAGCTTCTCTTTCTCTCTCTCTGTAACTCTCTCACTCACAGCTTCTCTTTCTCTCTCCCTCACAGCTTTTCTTTCTCTCTCTCTCACTCACTCACGCTTCTCTTTCTCACTCTGTCTCTCTCACACAGCTTCTCTTTCTCTCTCTCTCACTAACTCACAGCTTCTCTTTCTCTAACTCTCACTCACTCACAGCTTCTCTTTCTCTCTCTATCTCTCTAACTCACAGCTTCTCTTTCTCTCTCTCACTCACTCACAGCTTCTCTCTCTGTCTCTCTCACTCACGGCTTCTATTTCTCTCTCTCTCTCACTCTCACAGCTACTATTTCTATCTCTCTCTCACAGCTTTTCTCTCTTTCTCTCTCTCACTCACTCACAGCTTCTCTTTATCTCTCTCTCTCACTCACTCACATCTTCTATTTCTCTCTCTCTCTCTCACAGCTTCTCTTTCTCTCTATCTCTCTGACACAGGTTCTATTTCACTCTCTGTCTCCCTCACCCACAGATTCTATCTCTATCTCTCTCACTCACAGCTTCTCTTTCTCATTCTCACTCTCACTCACAGCTTCTCTCTCACTCTCTCTCTCAATCACAGTTTCCCTCTCTCTCACACACACACACTCACTCACAGCTCTTTCTCTCTCTGTCTCTCTCCCTCACAGCTTCTCTTTTTCTCTCTCTCTCTAACAGCTTCTATTGGTCTCTCTCTCTCTCACTCACAGCTTCTCTCTCTCTATCTCACTCACAGCTTCTCTTTCTCTCTCACTCACAGCTTCTCTTTCTCTCTCTCACTCACTCACTGCTTCTCTTTTGCTCTCTCACTCACAGCTTCTATTTCTCTCTCTCTCCACACAGCTTATCTCTCTCTCTCTCTAACAGTTTCTCTTTCTCTCTCTCTCTCACTCACAGCTTCACTTTCCCTCTCTCTCACTCATTCACCGCTTCTCTTTCACTCTCACTCATAGCTTCTCTTTCTCTCTCACAGCTTCTTTCTCTCTCTCCCACTCACAGTATCTCTTTCTCTCACTCTCTCACTCACTCAAACCTTCAATTTCTCTATCTCTCTCACTCATAGCTTCTCTTTCTCTCTCTCACTCACAGCTTCTCTCTCTCTCTCTCACTCACAGCTTCTCTTTCACTCTCTCTCTTGCTCACTCACAGGTTCTATTTCTCTCTCTATCTCCCTCACTCACAGCTTCTCTTTCTCTCTCTCTCTCACTCACAGCTTCTCTTTCTCTCTCTCTCTCACTCACAGATTCTCTTTCTCTCTCTCACATTCACAGCTACTCTTTCTCTCTCACACACACAGGTTCTCTCTCTCTCTCTCACTCACAGCTTCTCTTTCTCTCTCTCTCTTGCTCACTCACAGGTTCTATTTCTCTCTCTGTCTCCCTCACTCAAAGCTTCTCTTTCTCTCTCTCTCTCTCACTCACAGCTTCTCTTTCACTTTCTCTCTCTCACTCACACACAGCTTCTCTTTCTCTCTCTCACTCACAGCTTCTCTTTCTCTCTCTCTCTCACTCACAGCTTCTCTTTCTCTCTCTCTCTCTCTCACTCACAGCTTCTCTTTCTCTCTCTCTCACTCACATCTTCTATTTCTCTCTCTCTCACAGCTTCTCTTTCTCTCTATCTCTCTCACTCACAGCTTCTCTTTTCTCTCTTTCTCACTCACTCACAGCTTCTCTTTCTCTCTCTCTCCCTCACAGCTTCTCTTTCTCTCTCTCTCTCACTCACAGCTTCTCTTTCTTTCTCTCCCTCACTCACTCACTCACAGCTACTCTTTCTCTCTCTGTCTCTCTCACTCACTGCTTCTCTTTCTCTCTGTCTCACTGACTCACAGCTTCTCTCTCTCTCTCACTCACTCACATCTTCTCTTTCTCTCTTTCTGTCACTAACTCACAACTTCTGTTTCTCTCTCTCTCACTAACTCACAGCTTCTCCTTCTCTCTCTCTCACTCATTCACCGCTTCTCTTTCACTCTCACTCATAGCTTCTCTTTCTCTCTCACAGCTTCTTTCTCTCTCTCCCACTCACAGTATCTCTTTCTCTCACTCTCTCACTCACTCAAACCTTCAATTTCTCTATCTCTCTCACTCATAGCTTCTCTTTCTCTCTCCCACTCACAACTTCTCTTTCTCTCTCTCTCTCTCACACACAGCTTCTCTTTCTCTCTCTCTCTTGCTCACTCACAGGTTCTATTTCTCTCTCTATCTCCCTCACTCACAGCTTCTCTTTCTCTCTCTCTCTCACTCACAGCTTCTCTTTCTCTCTCTCTCTCACTCACAGATTCTCTTTCTCTCTCTCTCATTCACAGCTACTCTTTCTCTCTCTCACACACAGCTTCTCTCTCTCTCTCTCACTCACAGCTTCTCTTTCTCTCTCTCTCTTGCTCACTCACAGGTTCTATTTCTCTCTCTGTCTCCCTCACTCAAAGCTTCTCTTTCTCTCTCTCTCTCACACTCACAGCTTCTCTTTCGCTTTCTCTCTCTCACTCACAGCTTCTCTTTCTCTCTCTCACTCACAACTTCTCTTTCTCTCTCTCTCTCTCACTCACAGCTTCTCTTTCTCTCTCTCTCACTCACAGCTTCTCTTTCTCTCTCTCTCTCTCACTCACATCTTCTATTTCTCTCTCTCACACAGCTTCTCTTTCTGTCTATCTCTCTCACTCACAGCTTCTCTTTTCTCTCTTTCTCACTCACTCACAGCTTCTCTTTCTCTCTCTCTCCCTCACAGCTTCTCTTTCTCTCTCTCTCACTCACAGCTTCTCTTTCTCTCACTCTCTCACTCACAGCTTCTCTTTCTTTCTCTCCCTCACTCACTCACTCACAGCTACTCTTTCTCTCTCTGTCTCTCTCACTCACTGCTTCTCTTTCTCTCTGTCTCACTGAGTCACAGCTTCTCTCTCTCTCTCACTCACTCACATCTTCTCTTTCTCTCTTTCTGTCACTAACTCACAACTTCTGTTTCCCTCTCTCTCACTAACTCACAGCTTCTCCTTCTCTCTCTCTCACTCACTCACATCTTCTCTTTCTCTCTTTCTGTCACTAACTCACAACTTCTGTTTCTCTCTCTCTCACTAACTCACAGCTTCTCCTTCTCTCTCTCTCACTCACTCACAGCTTCTCTTTCTCTCTCTCTCACAGCTTCTCATTCTCTCTCTCTCTCTCACTCACACACAGCTTCTCTTTCTCTCTCTCTGTAACTCTCTCACTCACAGCTTCTCTTTCTCTCTCCCTCACAGCTTTTCTTTCTCTCTCTCTCACTCACTCACGCTTCTCTTTCTCACTCTGTCTCTCTCACACAGCTTCTCTTTCTCTCTCTCTCACTAACTCACAGCTTCTCTTTCTCTAACTCTCACTCACTCACAGCTTCTCTTTCTCTCTCTATCTCTCTAACTCACAGCTTCTCTTTCTCTCTCTCACTCACTCACAGCTTCTCTCTCTGTCTCTCTCACTCACGGCTTCTATTTCTCTCTCTCTCACTCTCACAGCTACTGTTTCTCTCTCTCTCTCACAGCTTTTCTCTCTTTCTCTCTCTCACTCACTCACAGCTTCTCTTTATCTCTCTCTCTCACTCACTCACATCTTCTATTTCTCTCTCTCTCTCACACAGCTTCTCTTTCTCTCTATCTCTCTGACACAGGTTCTATTTCACTCTCTGTCTCCCTCACCCTCAGCTTCTATCTCTATCTCTCTCACTCACAGCTTCTCTTTCTCATTCTCTCTCTCACTCACAGCTTCTCTCTCTCTCTCTCTCTCACTCACAGCTTCCCTCTCTCTCTCTTTCACTCACTCACTCACAGCTTCTCTTTCTCTCTCTGTCTCTCTCCCTCACAGCTTCTCTTTCTCTCTCTCTCTCTAACAGCTTCTATTGGTCTCTCTCTCTCTCACTCACAGCTTCTCTCTCTCTCACTCACAGCTTCTCTTTCTCTCTCACTCACAGCTTCTCTTTCTCTCTCTCACTCACTCACCGCTTCTCTTTTGCTCTCTCACTCACAGCTTCTATTTCTCTCTCTCTCCACACAGCTTCTCTCTCTCTCTCTCTCTAACAGTTGCTCTTTCTCTCTCTCTCTCACTCACTCATACCTTCAATTTCTCTATCTCTCTCACTCATAGCTTCTCTTTCTCTCTCTCACTCACAGCTTCTCTCTCTCTCTCACACTCACAGCTTCTCTTTCTCTCTCTCTCTTGCTCACTCACAGGTTCTATTTCTCTCTCTATCTCCCTCACTCACAGCTTCTCTTTCTCTCTCTCTCTCACTCACAGCTTCTCTTTCTCTCTCTCTCTCACTCACAGATTCTCTTTCTCTCTCTCTCATTCACAGCTACTCTTTCTCTCTCTCTCACACAGCTTCTCCCTCTCTCTCTCACTCACAGCTTCTCTTTCTCTCTCTCTCTTGCTCACTCACAGGTTCTATTTCTCTCTCTGTCTCCCTCACTCAAAGCTTCTCTTTCTCTCTCTCTCTCTCACTCACAGCTTCTCTTTCACTTTCTCTCTCTCACTCACACACAGCTTCTCTTTCTCTCTCTCACTCACAGCTTCTCTTTCTCTCTCTCTCTCTCACTCACAACTTCTCTTTCTCTCTCTCTCTCTCTCACTCACAGCTTCTCTTTCTCTCTCTCTCTCTCACTCACATCTTCTATTTCTCTCTCTCTCACAGCTTCTCTTTCTCTCTATCTCTCTCACTCACAGCTTCTCTTTTCTCTCTTTCTCACTCACTCACAGCTTCTCTTTCTCTCTCTCTCCCTCACAGCTTCTCTTTCTCTCTCTCTCTCACTCACAGCTTCTCTTTCTTTCTCTCCCTCACTCACTCACTCACAGCTACTCTTTCTCTCTCTGTCTCTCTCACTCACTGCTTCTCTTTCTCTCTGTCTCACTGACTCACAGCTTCTCTCTCTCTCTCACTCACTCACATCTTCTCTTTCTCTCTTTCTGTCACTAATTCACAACTTCTGTTTCTCTCTCTCTCACTAACTCACAGCTTCTCCTTCTCTCTCTCTCACTCACTCACAGCTTCTCTTTCTCTCTCTCTCACAGCTTCTCATTCTCTCTCTCTCTCTCACTCACACACAGCTTCTCTTTCTCTCTCTCTCTTGCTCACTCACAGGTTCTATTTCTCTCTCTATCTCCCTCACTCACAGCTTCTCTTTCTCTCTCTCTCTCACTCACAGCTTCTCTTTCTCTCTCTCTCTCACTCACAGATTCTCTTTCTCTCTCTTTCATTCACAGCTACTCTTTCTCTCTCTCACACACAGCTTCTCTCTCTCTCTCACTCACAGCTTCTATTTCTCTCTCACTCTTGCTCACTCACAGGTTCTATTTCTCTCTCTGTCTCCCTCACTCAAAGCTTCTCTTTCTCTCTCTCTCACTCACAGCTTCTCTTTCGCTTTCTCTCTCTCACTCACAGCTTCTCTTTCTTTCTCTCCCTCACTCACTCACTCACAGCTACTCTTTCTCTCTCTGTCTCTCTCACTCACTGCTTCTCTTTCTCTCTGTCTCACTGACTCACAGCTTCTCTCTCTCTCTCACTCACTCACATCTTCTCTTTCTCTCTTTCTGTCACTAACTCACAACTTCTGTTTCTCTCTCTCTCACTAACTCACAGCTTCTCCTTCTCTCTCTCTCACTCACTCACAGCTTCTCTTTCTCTCTCTCTCACAGCTTCTCATTCTCTCTCTCTCTCACTCACACACAGCTTCTCTTTCTCTCTCTCTGTAACTCTCTCACTCACAGCTTCTCTTTCTCTCTCCCTCACAGCTTTTCTTTCTCTCTCTCTCACTCACTCACGCTTCTCTTTCTCACTCTGTCTCTCTCACACAGCTTCTCTTTCTCTCTCTCTCACTAACTCACAGCTTCTCTTTCTCTAACTCTCACTCACTCACAGCTTCTCTTTCTCTCTCTGTCTCTCTAACTCACAGCTTCTCTTTCTCTCTCTCACTCACTCACAGCTTCTCTCTCTGTCTCTCTCACTCACGGCTTCTATTTCTCTCTCTCACTCTCACAGCTACGATTTCTCTCTCTCTCTCACAGCTTTTCTCTCTTTCTCTCTCTCACTCACTCACAGCTTCTCTTTATCTCTCTCTCTCACTCACTCACATCTTCTATTTCTCTCTCTCTCTCACAGCTTCTCTTTCTCTCTATCTCTCTGACACAGGTTCTATTTCACTCTCTGTCTCCCTCACCCACAGCTTCTATCTCTATCTCTCTCACTCACAGCTTCTCTTTCTCATTCTCTCTCTCACTCACAGCTTCTCTCTCACTCTCTCTCTCAATCACAGTTTCCCTCTCTCTCTCTCTCACACACTCACTCACAGCTCTTTCTCTCTCTGTCTCTCTCCCTCACAGCTTCTCTTTTTCTCTCTCTCTCTAACAGCTTCTATTGGTCTCTCTCTCTCTCACTCACAGCTTCTCTCTCTCTATCTCACTCACAGCTTCTCTTTCTCTCTCACTCACAGCTTCTCTTTCTCTCTCTCACTCACTCACCGCTTCTCTTTTGCTCTCTCACTCACAGCTTCTATTTCTCTCTCTCTCCACACAGCTTATCTCTCTCTCTCTCTAACAGTTTCTCTTTCTCTCTCTCTCTCACTCACAGCTTCACTTTCCCTCTCTCTCACTCATTCACCGCTTCTCTTTCACTCTCACTCATAGCTTCTCTTTCTCACAGCTTCTTTCTCTCTCTCCCACTCACAGTATCTCTTTCTCTCACTCTCTCACTCACTCAAACCTTCAATTTCTCTATCTCTCTCACTCATAGCTTCTCTTTCTCTCTCTCACTCACAGCTTCTCTCTCTCTCTCTCACTCACAGCTTCTCTTTCTCTCTCTCTCTTGCTCACTCACAGGTTCTATTTCTCTCTCTATCTCCCTCACTCACAGCTTCTCTTTCTCTCTCTCTCTCACTCACAGCTTCTCTTTCTCTCTCTCTCTCACTCACAGATTCTCTTTCTCTCTCTCTCATTCACAGCTACTCTTTCTCTCTCACACACACAGCTTCTCTCTCTCTCTCTCTCACTCACAGCTTCTCTTTCTCTCTCTCTCTTGCTCACTCACATGTTCTATTTCTCTCTCTGTCTCCCTCACTCAAAGCTTCTCTTTCTCTCTCTCTCACTCACAGCTTCTCTTTCGCTTTCTCTCTCTCACTCACAGCTTCTCTTTCTCTCTCTCACTCACAACTTCTCTTTCTCTCTCTCTCTCACTCACAGCTTCTCTTTCTCTCTCTCTCTTGCTCACTCACAGGTTCTATTTCTCTCTCTATCTCCCTCACTCACAGCTTCTCTTTCTCTCTCTCTCTCACTCACAGCTTCTCTTTCTCTCTCTCACTCACTCACAGCTTCTCTTTCTCTCTCTATCTCTCTAACTCACAGCTTCTCTTTCTCTCTCTCTCACTCACTCACAGCTTCTCTTTCTCTCTCTCTCTTGCTCACTCACAGGTTCTATTTCTCTCTCTGTCTCCCTCACTCAAAGCTTCTCTTTCTCTCTCTCTCTCACACTCACAGCTTCTCTTTCACTTTCTCTCTCTCACTCACAGCTTCTCTTTCTCTCTCTCACTCACAACTTCTCTTTCTCTCTCTCTCTCTCACTCACAGCTTCTCTTTCTCTCTCTCTCTCACTCACAGCTTCTCTTTCTCTCTCTCTCTCTCACTCACATCTTCTATTTCTCTCTCTCACACAGCTTCTCTTTCTGTCTATCTCTCTCACTCACAGCTTCTCTTTTCTCTCTTTCTCACTCACTCACAGCTTCTCTTTCTCTCTCTCTCCCTCACAGCTTCTCTTTCTCTCTCTCTCTCACTCACAGCTTCTCTTTCTCTCTCTCTCTCACTCACAGCTTCTCTTTCTTTCTCTCCCTCACTCACTCACTCACAGCTACTCTTTCTCTCTCTCTCTCTCTCACTCACTGCTTCTCTTTCTCTCTGTCTCACTGACTCACAGCTTCTCTCTCTCTCTCACTCACTCACATCTTCTCTTTCTCTCTTTCTGTCACTAACTCACAACTTCTGTTTCCCTCTCTCTCACTAACTCACAGCTTCTCCTTCTCTCTCTCTCACTCACTCACAGCTTCTCTTTCTCTCTCTCTCACAGCTTCTCATTCTCTCTCTCTCTCTCACTCACACACAGCTTCTCTTTCTCTCTCTCTCTCTTGCTCACTCACAGGTTCTATTTCTCTCTCTATCTCCCTCACTCATAGCTTCCCTTTCTCTCTCTCTCTCACTCACAGATTCTCTTTCTCTCTCTCTCTCATTCACAGCTACTCTTTCTCTCTCTCACACACAGCTTCTCTCTCTCTCTCTCACTCACAGCTTCTCTTTCTCTCTCTCTCTTGCTCACTCACAGGTTCTATTTCTCTCTCTGTCTCCCTCACTCAAAGCTTCTCTTTCTCTCTCTCTCTCACTCACAGCTTCTCTTTCGCTTTCTCTCTCTCACTCGCAGCTTCTCTTTCTCTCACTCACAAATTCTCTTTCTCTCTCTCTCTCACTCACAGCTTCTCTTTCTCTCTCTCTCTTGCTCACTCACAGGTTCTATTTCTCTCTCTATCTCCCTCACTCACAGCTTCTCTTTCTCTCTCTCTCTCACTCACAGCTTCTCTTTCTCTCTCTCTCTCACTCACAGATTCTCTTTCTCTCTCTCTCATTCACAGCTACTCTTTCTCTCTCTCTCACACAGCTTCTCTCTCTCTCTCTCACTCACAGCTTCTCTTTCTCTCTCTCTCTTGCTCACTCACAGGTTCTATTTCTCTCTCTGTCTCCCTCACTCAAAGCTTCTCTTTCTCTCTCTCTCACTCACAGCTTCTCTTTCGCTTTCTCTCTCTCACTCACAGCTTCTCTTTCTCTCTCTCACTCACAACTTCTCTTTCTCTCTCTCTCTCTCACTCACAGCTTCTCTTTCTCTCTCTCTCTCACTCACAGCTTCTCTTTCTCTCTCTCTCTCACTCACATCTTCTATTTCTCTCTCTCTCACAGCTTCTCTTTCTGTCTATCTCTCTCACTCACAGCTTCTCTTTTCTCTCTTTCTCACTCACTCACAGCTTCTCTTTCTCTCTCTCTCTCACTCACAGATTCTCTTTCTTTCTCTCCCTCACTCACTCACTCACAGCTACTCTTTCTCTCTCTGTCTCTCTCACTCACTGCTTCTCTTTCTCTCTGTCTCACTGACTCACAGCTTCTCTCTCTCTCTCACTCACTCACATCTTCTCTTTCTCTCTTTCTGTCACTAACTCACAACTTCTGTTTCCCTCTCTCTCACTAACTCACAGCTTCTCCTTCTCTCTCTCTCACTCACTCACAGCTTCTCTTTCTCTCTCTCACACAGCTTCTCATTCTCTCTCTCTCTCTCACTCACACACAGCTTCTCTTTCTCTCTCTCTCTTGCTCACTCACAGGTTCTATTTCTCTCTATCTCCCTCACTCATAGCTTCCCTTTCTCTCTCTCTCTCACTCACAGCTTCTCTTTCTCTCTCCCTCTCACTCACAGATTCTCTTTCTCTCTCTCTCATTCACAGCTACTCTTTCTCTCTCTCTCACAGCTTCTCTCTCTCTCTCACTCACAGCTTCTCTTTCTCTCTCTCTCTTGCTCACTCACAGGTTTTATTTCTCTCTCTGTCTCCCTCACTCAAAGCTTCTCTTTCTCTCTCTCTCACTCACAGCTTCTCTTTCTCTCTCTCTCTCACTCACATCATCTCTCTCTCTCTCTCTCTCTCACTCACAGCTTCTCTTTCTCTCTCTCACTCACAGCTTCTCTTTCTCTCTCTCTCTCACTCACAGCTTCTCTTTCTCTCTCTCTCTCTCACTCACAGCTTCTCTTTCTCTCTCTCTCTCACTCACATCTTCTATTTCTCTCTCTCTCACAGCTTCTCTTTCTCTCTATCTCTCTCACTCACAGCTTCTCTTTTCTCTCTTTCTCACTCACTCACAGCTTCTCTTTCTCTCTCTCTCCCTCACACCTTCTTTTTCTCTCTCTCTCTCACTCACAGCTTCTCTTTCTCTCTCTCTCTCACTCACAGCTTCTCTTTCTTTCTCTCCCTCCCTCACTCACTCACAGCTACTCTTTCTCTCTCTGTCTCTCTCACTCACTGCTTCTCTTTCTCTGTCTCACTGACTCACAGCTTCTCTCTCTCTCTCACTCACTCACATCTTCTCTTTCTCTCTTTCTGTCACTAACTCACAACTTCTGTTTCTCTCTCTCTCACTAACTCACAGCTTCTCCTTCTCTCTCTCTCACTCACTCACAGCTTCTCTTTCTCTCTCTCTCACAGCTTCTCATTCTCTCTCTCTCTCTCTCACTCACACACAGCTTCTCTTTCTCTCTCTCTGTAACTCTCTCACTCACAGCTTCTCTTTCTCTCTCCCTCACAGCTTTTCTTTCTCTCTCTCTCACTCACTCACGCTTCTCTTTCTCACTCTGTCTCTCTCACACAGCTTCTCTTTCTCTCTCTCTCACTAACTCACAGCTTCTCTTTCTCTTACTCTCACTCACTCACAGCTTCTCTTTCTCTCTCTATCTCTCTAACTCACAGCTTCTCTTCCTCTATCTCACTCACTCACAGCTTCTCTCTCTGTCTCTCTCACTCACAGCTTCTATTTCTCTCTCTCTCACTCTCACAGCTACTCTTTCTCTCTCTCTCTCACAGCTTTTCTCTCTTTCTCTCTCTCACTCACTCACAGCTTCTCTTTATCTCTCTCTCTCACTCACTCACATCTTCTATTTCTCTCTCTCTCACACAGCTTCTCTTTCTCTCCTCTCTGACACAGGTTCTATTTCACTCTCTGTCTCCCTCACTCACAGCTTCTCTCTCTATCTCTCTCACTCACAGCTTCTCTTTCTCATTCTCTCTCTCACTCACAGCTTCTCTCTCTCTCTCTCACAGCTTCCCTCTCTCTCTCTCTCACTCTCTCACTCACAGCTTCTCTTTCTCTCTCTGTCTCTCTCCCTCACAGCTTCTCTTTCTCTCTCTCTCTAACAGCTTCTATTGGTCTCTCTCTCTCTCACTCACAGCTTCTCTCTCTCTATCTCACTCACAGCTTCTCTTTCTCTCTCACTCACAGCTTCTCTTTCTCTCTCTCACTCACTCACCGCTTCTCTTTTGCTCTCTCACTCACAGCTTCTCTTTCTCTCTCTCTCCACACAGCTTCTCTCTCTCTCTCTCTAACAGTTTCTCTGTCTCTCTCTCTCTCACTCACAGCTTCGCTTTCCCTCTCTCACTCATTCACCGCTTCTCTTTCACTCTCACTCATAGCTTCTCTTTCTCTCTCACAGCTTCTTTCTCTCTCTCCCACTCACAGTATCTCTTTCTCTCACTCTCTCACTCACTCAAACCTTCAATTTCTCTATCTCTCTCACTCATAGCTTCTCTTTCTCTCTCTCACTCACAGCTTCTCTCTCTCTCTCTCACTCACAACTTCTCTTTCTCTCTCTCTCTTGCTCACTCACAGGTTCTATTTCTCTCTCTATCTCCCTCACTCACAGCTTCTCTTTCTCTCTCTCTCTCACTCACAGCTTCTCTTTCTCTCTCTCACTCACTCACAGCTTCTCTTTCTCTCTCTCTCACAGCTTCTCATTCTCTCTCTCTCTCTCACTCACACACAGCTTCTCTTTCTCTCTCTCTCTAACTCTCTCACTCACAGCTTCTCTTTCTCTCTCCCTCACAGCTTTTCTTTCTCTCTCTCTCACTCACTCACACTTCTCTTTCTCACTCTGTCTCTCTCACACAGCTTCTCTTTCTCTCTCTCTCACTAACTCACAGCTTCTCTTTCTCTAACTCTCACTCACTCACAGCTTCTCTTTCTCTCTCTCACACACACTCACAGATTCTCTTTCTCTCTCTCACTCACTCACTCACAGCTTCTCTCTCTCTGTCTCTCTCACTCACGGCTTCTATTTCTCTCTCTCACTCACAGCTTCTCTTTCGCTTTCTCTCTCACTCACTCACATCTTCTATTTCTCTCTCTTTCTCACAGCTTCTCTTTCTCTCTATCTCTCTCACTCAGAGCTTCTCTTTTCTCTCTCACGCACTCACAGCTTCTCTTTCTCTCTCTCTCCCTCACAGCTTCTCTTTCTCTCTCTCTCTCACTCACAGCTTCTCTTTCTCTCTCTCACTCACAGCTTCTCTCTCTCTCTCTCTCTCTCCCTCACAGCTTCTCTTTTTCTCTCACTCACAGCTTCTCTCTCTCTCTCTCACTCACAGCTTCTCTTTCTCTCTCTCTCTCATTCACAGCTACTCTTTCTCTCTCTCACACAGCTTCTCTCTCTCTCACATGCACACACAGCTTCTCTTTCTCTCTCTCTCTTGCTCACTCACAGGTTCTATTTCTCTCTCTGTCTCCCTCACTCACAGCTTCTCTTTCTCTCTCTCTCTCTCACTCACAGCTTCTCTTTCTCTTTCTCTCTCTCACTCACAGCTTCTCTTTCTCTCTCTCTCTCTCTCACTCACAGCTTCTCTTTCTCTCTCTCTCTCACTCACAGCTTCTCTTTCTCTCTCTCTCACTAACTCACAGATTCTCTTTCTCTCTCTCTCTTACAGCTTCTCTTTCTCTCTCTCTCTCTCTCACTCACTCACAGCTTCTCTTTCTTTCTCTCTCTCTCTCACTCACTCACAGCTACTATTTCTCTCTCACACACACACAGCTTCACTTTTTCTCTATCTCTCTCACTCACAGCTTCTCTTTCTTTCTCTCTCTCTCTCACTCACAGCTTCTCTTTCTCTCTCTCTCTCACTCACAGCTTCTCTTTCTCTCTCACACACACAGCTTCTCTTTCTCTCTCTCACTCACAGCTTCTCTCTCTCTCTCTCACTCACAGCTTCTCTTTCTCTCTATCTGTCACTAACAGCTTCTCTTTCTCTCTCTCACACTCACAGCTTCTATTTCTATCTCTCTCTCATTCACAGCTTCTCTCTCACTCTCTCTCTCACCCACAGCTTCTTTCTCTCTCTGGCTCTCACACTCACAGCTTCTCTTTCTCTCTCTCTCTCACTCACACCTTCTCTTTCTCTCTCTCTCACCCACTCACAGCTTCTCTCTCTGTCTCTCTCACTCACAGCTTATCTCTCTCTCTCACACACACAGCTTCTCTTTCTCTCTCTCTCACACACACAGAGCTTCTCTTTCTCTCTCTCTCACTCACTCACAGCTTCTCTTTCTCTCTGTCTCTCTCACTCACAGCTTCACTCTCTCTCTCTCACTAACTCACAGCTTCTCCTTCTCTCTCTCTCACTCACTCACAGCTTCTCTTTCTCACACAGCTTCTCATTCTCTCTCTCTCTCACTCACACACAGCTTCTCTTTCTCTCTCTCTCTCTCTAACTCTCTCACTCACAGCTTCTCTTTCTCTCTCTCTCACTCACAGCTTCTCTTTCTCTCTCTCTCACTCACAGCTTCTCTTTCTCTCTCTCTCACTCACAGCTTCTCTTTCTCTCTCTCTCTCTCTCACTCACATTTTCTCTTTCTCAATCTCTCTCACTCACAGCTTTTCTTTCTCTCTCTCACTCACTCATACTCTTTCTCTCTCTGTCTCTCTCACACAGCTTCTCATTCTCTCTCTCTCACTCACAGCTTCTATTTCTATCTCTCTCTCATTCACAGCTTCTCTCTCTCTCTCTCCCCCACAGCTTCCTTTTCTCTCTCTCTCACTCACTCACAGCTTCTCTTTCTCTCTCTGGCTCTCACACTCACAGCTTCTCTTTCTCTCTCTCTCACTCACTCACAGCTTCTCTTTCTCTCTCTCTCTCTCTCACTCACTCACAGCTTCTCTTTCTCTCTCTCTCTCACTCACAGCTTCTCTTTCTCTCTCTCTCACCCACTCACAGCTTCTCTCTCTCTGTCTCTCTCACTCACAGCTTATCTCTCTCTCTCACACACACAGCTTCTCTTTCTCTCTGTCTCACACACACAGAGCTTCTCTTTCTCTCTCACTCACTCACTCACAGCTTCTCTTTCTCTCTGTCTCTCTCACTCACAGCTTCACTCTCTCTCTCACTAACTCACAGCTTCTCCTTCTCTCTCTCTCACTCACTCACAGCTTCTCTCTCTCTCACACAGCTTCTCATTCTCTCTCTCTCTCACTCACACACAGCTTCTCTCTCTCTCTCTCTCACTCACTCACAGCTTCTCAATCTCTCTCTGTCTCTCTCATTCACAGCTTCTCTTTCTCTTTCTCTCACTTACTCACAGCTTCTCTTTCTCTCTCTCTCACAGCTTCTCTTTCTCTCTCTCTCTTTCTCTCACTCACTCACAGCTTCTCTTTTTCTCTCTCTCACTCACTCACAGCTACTATTTCTGTCTCTCTCACACACAGCTTCACTTTCTCTCTATCTCTCTCACTCACAGCTTCTCTTTCTCTCTCTCTCAATCATTCACCGCTTCTCTTTCACTCTCTCACTCACAGCTTCTCTCTCTCACACACCTTCTCTTTCTCTCTCTCTCACTCACTGCTTCTCTTTCTCTCGCTCTCTCACTCACTCAAACCTCTTTCTCTATCTCTCTCACTCACACAGCTTCTGTTTCTCTCTCTCACTCACAGCTTCTCTTTCTCTCTCTCTCTCTCACACAGCTTCTTTCTCTCTCACTCACTAACAGCTTCTCCTTCTCTCTCTCACACACACACACAGCTTCTCTCTCTCTCTCACTCACTTACACCTTCTATTTCTCTCTCTCTCTCACTCACAGCTGCTCTCTCTCTTACTCCCTGATACTCCCTCTCCCTCACTCACAACTTCTCTCTCTCTCTCAATCACTCACAGCTTCTCCTTCTCTCTCTCACTCACAGCTTCTCTTTCTCTCTCTCTCTCACTCATAGCTTCTCATTCTCTCTCTCTCACACACACACAGCTTCTCTTTCTCTCTCACTCACTCACAGCTTCTCTTTCTCTCTCTCTCTCACTCACAGCGTCTCTTTCTTTCTCTCTCTCTCTCACTCACAGCTTCTCTCACTCTCTTACTCACTCCCAGTTTCTCTCTCTCTCTCACACAGCTTCTCACTCTCTCTCACTCACTCACAGCTTCTCTTTCTCTCACTCTCACTCACAGCTTCTCTTTCTCTCTCTCTCTATCTCTCACTCACAGCTTCTCTTTCTCTCTCTTACACACACAGCTACTCTCTCTCTCACTTACAACTTCTCTCTCTCTCTCTCTCTCTCACTCACAGCTTCTCTCTCACACACACACAGCTTCTCTCTCTTTCTCTCACTTACAGCTTCTGTTTCTCTCTCTCTCTCACTCACAGCTTCTCTCTCTCTCTTACTCACTCCCTGATTCTCTCTCTCTCACTCACAGCTTCTCTCTCTTTCTCACTAACTCACAGCTTCTCTTTCTCTCTCTCACACACTCACAGCTTCTCTCTCTCTCTCTCACTCACAGCTTCTCTTTCTCTCTCACACACACACAGCTTCTCTTTCTCTTTCTCTCTCACTCACACCTTCTCATTCTCTCTCTCTCACACTCAGCTTGTCTCTCACACACACACAGCTTCTCTTTCTCTCTCACTCACTCACAGCTTCTCTTTCTCTCTCTCACACACACACAGCTCCTCTCTCTCTCTCTCTCACTCACAGCTTCTCTTTCTCTCTCCCTCACTCACAGCTTCTCTTTCTCTCTCACTCACTCACAGCTTCTCTTTCTCTCTCTCTCACACACACAGCTCCTCTCTCTCTCTCTCACTCACAGCTTCTCTTTCTCTCTCCCTCACTCACAGCTTCTCTTTCTCTCTCTCTCTCACTCACAGCTTCTCTTTCTCTTTCTCTCTCTCACTCACAGCTCTTTCTCTCTCTATCTCTCTCTCACTCACAGCTTCCCTTTCTCTCTCTCAATAACTCACAGCTTCTCTCTCTCTCTCACTCACTTACAGCTTCTCTTTTTCTCTCTCTCTCTCACTCACAGCTTCTCTTTCTCTCTCTCTCTCACTCACTCACAGCATCTCAATCTCTCTCTGTCTCTCATTCACAGCTTCTCTTTCTCTCCCTTACTGTCAGCTTCTCTTTCTTTCTCTCTCTCTCACAGCTTCTCTTTCTCTCTCTCACTCACAGCTTCTCTTTCTCTCTCTCTGACTGACTCACACCTACTATTTCTGTCTCTCTCACACACAGCTTCACTTTCTCTCTATCTCTCTCACTCACAGCTTCTCCTTTCTTTCTCTCTCTCTCTCTCACTCACAGCTTCTCTTTCTCTCTCTCACTCACAGCTTCTCTTTCTCTCTCTCTCAATCATTCACCGCTTCTCTTTCACTCTCTCACTTCCAGGTTCTCTCTCACACACACCTTCTCTTTCTCTCTCTCTCACTCACAGCTTCTCTTTCACTCGCTCTCTCACTCACTCAAACCTTCTCTTTCTCTATCTCTCTCACTCACACAGCTTCTGTTTCTCTCTCTCACTCACAGCTTCTCTTTCTCTCTGTCTCTCTCTCACAGGTTCTATTTCACTCTCTGTCTCCCTCACTCACAGCTTCTCTATCTCTCTCACTCTCTCACTCACAGCTTCTCTTTCTCTCTCTCACTCACAGCTTCTCTTTCTCTCTCTATCTCTCTCTCACTCATAGCTTCTCTTTCTCTCTCTCTCAATCATTCACCGCTACTCTTTCACTCTCTCACTCACAGGTTCTCTCTCACACACCTTCTCTTTCTCTCTCTCTCACTCACAGCTTCTCTTTCACTCGCTCTCTCACTCACTCAAACCTTCTCTTTCTCTATCTCTCTCACTCACACAGCTTCTGTTTCTCTCTCTCACTCACAGCTTCTCTTTCTCTCGCTCTCTCTCTCACAGGTTCTATTTCACTCTCTGTCTCCCTCACTCACAGCTTCTCTATCTCTCTCACTCTCTCACTCACAGCTTCTCTTTCTCGCTCTCACTCACAGCTTCTCTTTCTCTCTCTATCTCTCTCTCACTCACAGCTTCTCTTTCTCTCTCTCTCAATAACTCACAGCTTCTCTCTCTCTCTCACTCACTCACAGCTTCTCTTTCTCTCTCTCTCTCTCTCACTAACAGCTTCTCTTTCTCTCTCTCTCACTCACTCACAGCTTCTCAATCTCTCTCTGTGTCTCTCATTCACAGCTTCTCTTTCTCTTTCTCTCACTAACTCACAGATTCTCTTTCTCTCTCTCTCTTACAGCTTCTCTTTCTCTCTCTCTCTCTCTCACTCACTCACAGATTCTCTTTCTCTCTCTCTCTCTCTCACTAACAGCTTCTCTTTCTCTCTCTCTCACTCACTCACAGCTTCTCAATCTCTCTCTGTGTCTCTCATTCACAGCTTCTCTTTCTCTTTCTCTCACTAACTCACAGATTCTCTTTCTCTCTCTCTCTTACAGCTTCTCTTTCTCTCTCTCTCTCACTCACTCACAGCTTCTCTTTCTTTCTCTCTCTCTCTCACTCACTCACAGCTACTATTTCTCTCTCACACACACACAGCTTCACTTTTTCTCTATCTCTCTCACTCACAGCTTCTCCTTTCTTTCTCTCTCTCTCTCACTCACAGCTTCTCTTTCTCTCTCTCTCACTCACAGCTTCTCTTTCTCTCTCTCACACACAGCTTCTCTTTCTCTCTCTCACTCACAGCTTCTCTCTCTCTCTCTCACTCACAGCTTCTCTTTCTCTCTATCTGTCACTAACAGCTTCTCTTTCTCTCTCTCTCACTCACAGCTTCTATTTCTATCTCTCTCTCATTCACAGCTTCTCTCTCACTCACTCTCTCACCCACAGCTTCTTTTTCTCTCTCTCTCACTCACTCACAGCTTCTCTTTCTCTCTCTGGCTCTCACACTCACAGCTTCTCTTTCTCTCTCTCTCTCACTCACACCTTCTCTCTCTCTCTCTCACCCACTCACAGCTTCTCTCTCTGTCTCTCTCACTCACAGCTTATCTCTCTCTCACACACACACAGCTTCTCTTTCTCTCTCTCACACACACACAGAGCTTCTCTTTCTCTCTCTCTCACTCACTCACAGCTTCTCTTTCTCTCTGTCTCTCTCACTCACAGCTTCACTCTCTCTCTCTCACTAACTCACAGCTTCTCCTTCTCTCTCTCTCACTCACTCACAGCTTCTCTTTCTCACACAGCTTCTCATTCTCTCTCTCTCTCACTCACACACAGCTTCTCTTTCTCTCTCTCTCTCTAACTCTCTCACTCACAGCTTCTCTTTCTCTCTCTCTCACTCACAGCTTCTCTTTCTCTCTCTCTCACTCACAGCTTCTCTTTCTCTCTCTCTCTCTCACTCACATTTTTTCTTTCTCAATCTCTCTCACTCACAGCTTTTCTTTCTCTCTCTCACTCACTCATACTCTTTCTCTCTCTGTCTCTCTCACACAGCTTCTCATTCTCTCTCTCTCACTCACAGCTTCTATTTCTATCTCTCTCTCATTCACAGCTTCTCTCTCTCTCTCACCCACAGCTTCTTGTTCTCTCTCTCTCACTCACTCACAGCTTCTCTTTCTCTCTCTGGCTGTCACACTCACAGCTTCTCTTTCTCTCTCTCTCACTCACTCACAGCTTCTCTTTCTCTCTCTCTCTCACTCACTCACAGCTTCTCTTTCTCTCTCTCTCTCACTCACAGCTTCTCTTTCTCTCTCTCTCACCCACTCACAGCTTCTCTCTCTCTGTCTCTCTCACTCACAGCTTATCTCTCTCTCTCACACACACAGCTTCTCTTTCTCTCTGTCTCACACACACAGAGCTTCTCGTTCTCTCTCACTCACTCACTCACAGTTTCTCTTTCTCTCTGTCTCTCTCACTCACAGCTTCACTCTCTCTCTCACTAACTCACAGCTTCTCCTTCTCTCTCTCTCACTCACTCACAGCTTCTCTCTCTCTCTCACAGCTTCTCATTCTCTCTCTCTCTCACTCACACACAGCTTCTCTTTCTCTCTCTCTCTCACTCACTCACAGCTTCTCAATCTCTCTCTGTCTCTCTCATTCACAGCTTCTCTTTCTCTTTCTCTCACTTACTCACAGCTTCTCTTTCTCTCTCTCTCACAGCTTCTCTTTCTCTCTCTCTCTTTCTCTCACTCACTCACAGCTTCTCTTTTTCTCTCTCTCACTCACTCACAGCTACTATTTCTGTCTCTCTCACACACAGCTTCACTTTCTCTCTATCTCTCTCACTCACAGCTTCTCTTTCTCTCTCTCTCAATCATTCACCGCTTCTCTTTCACTCTCTCACTCACAGCTTCTCTCTCTCTCACACCTTCTATTTCTCTCTCTCTCACTCACTGCTTCTCTTTATCTCACTCTCTCACTCACTCAAACCTCTTTCTCTATCTCTCTCACTCACACAGCTTCTGTTTCTCTCTCTCACTCACAGCTTCTCTTTCTCTCTCTCTCTCACACAGCTTCTTTCTCTCTCACTCACTAACAGCTTCTCCTTCTCTCTCTCACACACACACACAGCTTCTCTCTCTCTCTCTCACTCACTCACTTACACCTTCTATTTCTCTCTCTCTCTCTCACTCACAGCTGCTCTCTCTCTTACTCCCTGATACTCTCTCTCTCTCACTCACAGCTTCTCTCTCTCTCTCAATCACTCACAGCTTCTCCTTCTCTCACTCACTCACAGCTTCTCTTTCTCTCTTTCTCTCACTCACTCACAGCTTCTCTTTCTCTCTCTCTCTCACTCACTGCTTCTCTTTCTCTCTCTCACTCACAGCTTCTCTCTCTCTCTCTCTCCCTCACAGCTTCTCTTTCTCTCTCTCTCACTCACAGATTCTCTCTCTCTCTCTCTCACTCACAGCTTCTCTTTCTCTCTCTCTCTCTCATTCACAGCTACTCTTTCTCTCTCTCTCACAGCTTCTCTCTCTCTCACACACACACAGCTTCTCTTTCTCTCTCTCTCTTGCTCACTAACAGGTTCTATTTCTCTCTCTGTCTCCCTCACTCACAGCTTCTCTTTCTCTCTCACTCTCTCACTCACAGCTTCTCTTTCTCTCTCTCTCTCTCACTCACTCACAGGTTCTATTTCTCTCTCACACACACAGCTTCTCTTTCTCTCTATCTCTCTCACTCACAGGTTCTCTTTTCTCTCTCTCTCTCTCATTCACAGCTACTCTTTCTCTCTCTCTCACTCACTCACTGCTTCTCTCTCTCTCTCTCACTCACAGCTTCTCTTTCTCTCTCTCTCACTCACACACAGCTTTTCTCTATCTGTCTCTCTCACTCACAGCTTCTTTCTCTCTCACACACACAGCTTCTCTTTCACTCTCTCTCTCACACACAGATTCTCTTTCTCTCTCTCTCTCTAACTCACTCACTCACAACTTCTGTTTCTTTCTGTCTCTCACTCACAGCTTCAATTTCTCTCCCTCACTAACTCACAGCTTCTCCTTCTCTCTCTCTCTCTCACTCACAGCTTCTCTTTCTCTCTCTCTCTCACAGCTTCTCATTCTCTCTCTCTCTCACTCACACACAGCTTCTCTTTCTCTCTCACTCACAGCTTTTCTTTCTCTCTCTCTCTCTCACTCACTCACGCTTCTCTTTCTGTCTCTCTCACACAGCTTCTTTTTCTCTCTCTCTCACTAACTCTCAGCTTCTCTTTCTCTCTCTCTCACTCACTGACAGCTTCTCTTTCTCTCTCTATCTCTCTAACTCACAGCTTCTCTTTCTCTCTCTCTCACTCATTCACAGCTTCTCTCTCTGTCTCTCTCACTCACGGCTTCTATTTCTCTCTCTCTCTCACTCTCACAGCCACTATTTCTCTCTCTCTCTCACAGCTTTTCTATCTTTCTCTCACTCACTCACAGCTTCTCTTTATATCTCTCTTTCACTCACTCACATCTTCTATTTATCTCTCTCTCACACAGCTTCTCTTTCTCTCTATCTCTCTGACTCACAGGTTCTATTACACTCTCTGTCTCTCTCACTCACAGCTTCTCTCTCTATCTCTCTCACTCACAGCTTCTCTTTCTCATTCTCTCTCTCACTCACAGCTTCTTTCTCTCTCTCTCTCTCTCTCACTCACAGCTTCTCTCTCTCCCTCTCTCACTCACTCCCTCACTCACAGGTTCTCTTTCTCTCTCTGTCTCTCTCCCTCACAGCTTCTCTTTTCTCTCTATCTCTCTCATTCACAGCTACTCTTTCTCTCTCTCTCACTCACTCACAGCTTCTCTCTCTCTCTCACTCACAGCTTCTCTTTCTCTCTCTCTCTCACTCACAGCTTTTCTCTATCTGTCTCTCTCACTCACAGCTTCTCTTTCTCTCTCACACACACAGCTTCTCTTTCACTCTCTCTCTCACACACAGCTTCTCTTTCTCTCTCTCTCTCACTCACAGCTTCTCTTTCTCTCTCTCACTCACAGCTTCTCTCTCTCACTCTCTCTCTCCCTCACAGCTTCTCTTTCTCTCTCTCTCTCACTCACAGATTCTCTCTCTCTCTCACTCCCAGATTCTCTTTCTCTCTCTCTCATTCACAGCTACTCTTTCTCTCTCTCTCAGCTTCTCTCTCTCTCACACACACACACAGCTTCTCTTTCTCTCTCTCTCTTGCTCACTAACAGGTTCTATTTCTCTCTCTGTCTCCCTCACTCACAGCTTCTCTTTCTCTCTCACTCTCTCACTCACAGCTTCTCTTTCGCTTTCTCTCTCTCACTCACAGCTTCTCTTTCTCTCTCGCTCTCACTCACAGCTTCTCTTTCTCACTCTCTCTCACTCACAGCTTCTCTTTCTCTCTCTCACTCACAGCTTCTCTTTCTCTCTCTATCTCACTCACAGCATCTCTCTCTCACACACACACACAGCTTCTCTTTCTCTCTATCTCTCTCACTCACAGCTTCTCTTTTCTCTCTCTCACTCACTCACAGCTTCTCGTTCTCTCTCTCTCCCTCACAGCTTCTCTTTCTCTCTCTCTCACTCACAGCTTCTCTTTCTCTTTCTCTCTCACTCACAGCTTCTCTTTCTTTCTCTCCCTCCCTCACTCACTCACAGCTTCTCTTTCTCTCTCTGACTCTCTCACTCACTGCTTCTCTTTCTCTCTGTCTCACTGACTCACAGCTTCTCTCTCTCACTCACTCACTCACAGCTTCTCTTTCTCTCTTTCTCTCACTCACTCACAGCTTCTCTTTCTCTCTCTCTCACTCACTCACTCACAGGTTCTATTTCTCTCTCACACACACAGCTTCTCTTTCTCTCTATCTCTCTCACTCACAGCTTCTCTTTTTTCTCTCTCTCTCATTCACAGCTACTCTTTCTCTCTCTCTCACTCACTCACAGCTTCTCTCTCTCTCTCACTCACAGCTTCTCTTTCTCTCTCTCTCTCACTCACACACAGCATTTCTCTATCTGTCTCTCTCACTCACAGCTTCTTTCTCTCTCACACACACAGCTTCTCTTTCACTCTCTCTCTCACACACAGCTTCTCTTTCTCTCTCTCTCTCTAACTCACTCACAACTTCTGTTTCTTTCTGTCTCTCACTCACAGCTTCAATTTCTCTCTCTCACTAACTCACAGCTTCTCCTTCTCTCTCTCTCTCACTCACAGCCTCTTTCTCTCTCTCTCTCACAGCTTCTCATTCTCTCTCTCTCTCACTCACACACAGCTTCTCTTTCTCTCTCACTCACAGCTTTTCTTTCTCTCTCTCTCTCACTCACTCACGCTTCTCTTTCTGTCTCTCTCACACAACTTCTTTTTCTCTCTCTCTCACTAACTCACAGCTTCTCTTTCTCTCTCTCTCACTCACTCACAGCTTCTCTTTCTCTCTCTATCTCTCTAACTCACAGCTTCTCTTTCTCTCTCTCTCACTCATTCACAGCTTCTCTCTCTGTCTCTCTCACTCACGGCTTCTATTTCTCTCTCTCTCTCACTCTCACAGCCACTAGTTCTCTCTCTCTCACAGCTTTTCTCTCTTTCTCTCACTCACTCACACCTTCTCTTTATATCTCTCTTTCACTCACTCACATCTTCTCTTTATCTCTCTCTCACACAGCTTCTCTTTCTCTCTATCTCTCTGACTCACAGGTTCTATTACACTCTCTGTCTCCCTCACTCACAGCTTCTCTCTCTATCTCTCTCACTCACAGCTTCTCTTTCTCATTCTCTCTCTCACTCACAGCTTCTTTCTCTCTCTCTCTCTCTCTCACTCACAGCTTCTCTCTCTCCCTCTCTCACTCACTCCCTCACTCACAGGTTCTCTTTCTCTCTCTGTCTCTCTCCCTCACAGCTTCTCTTTCTCTCTCTCTCTCTCTAACAGCTTCTATTGGTCTCTCTCTCTCTCACTCACAGCTTCTCTCTCTCCCTCACAGCTTCTCTTTCTCTCTCACTCACAGCTTCTCCCTCTCTCTCTCACTCACTCACCGCTTCTCTTTTGCTCTCTCACAGTATCTCTTTCTCTCACTCTCTCACTCACTCAAACCTTCACTTTCTCTCTCTCTCTCACTCATAGCTTCTCTTTCTCTCTCACACTCACAGCTTCTCTCTCTCTCTCTCTCACAGCTTCTCTTTCTCTCTCTCTCTTGCTCACTCACAGGTTCTGTTTCTCTCTCTATCTCCCTCACTCACAGCTTCTCTTTCTCTCTCACTCACTCTCTCACAGCTTTTTGCTTTCTCTCTTTCACTCACAGCTCTTTCTCTCTCTCACTCACTCACAGATTCTCTTTCTCTCTCTCTCTCACTCACAGATTCTCTTTCTCTGTCTCTCATTCACCGCTACTCTTTCTCTCTCTCTCACACAGCTTCTCTCTCTCTCTCTCACTCACAGCTTCTCTTTCTCTCTCTCTTGCTCACTCACAGGTTCTATTTCTCTCTCTGTCTCCCTCACTCAAAGCTTCTCTTTCTCTCTCTCTCTCACTCACAGCTTCTCTTTCTCTTTCTCTCTCTCACTCACAGCTTCTCTTTCTCTCTCTCACTCACAGCATCTCGTTCTCTCTCTCTCTCTCACTCACACCTTCTCTTTCTCTCTCTCACTCACAGCTTCTCTTTCTCTCTCTCTCTCTCTCACTCACAGCTTCTCTTTCTCTCTATCTCTCTCACTCACAGCTTCTCTTTCTCTCTCTCTCTCTCACTCACATCTTCTATTTCTCTCTCTCTCACAGCTTCTCTTTCTCTCTATCTCTCTCACTCACAGCTTCTCTTTTCTCTCTCTCTCACAGCTTCTCTTTCTGTCTCTCTCTCCCTCACAGCTTCTCTTTCTCTCTCTCTCACTCACAGCTTCTCTTTCTCTCTCTCTCTCACTCATAGCTTCTCTTTCTTTCTCTCCCTCACTCACTCACTCACAACTACTCTTTCTCTCTCTGTCTCTCTCACTCACTGCTTCTCTTTCTCTCTGTCTCACTGACTCACAGCTTCTCTCTCTCTCTCACTCACTCACATCTTCTCTTTCTCTCTTTCTGTCACTAACTCACAACTTCTGTTTCTCTCTCTCTCACTAACTCACAGCTTCTCCTTCTCTCTCTCTCACTCACTCACAGCTTCTCTTTCTCTCTCACACACAGCTTCTCATTCCCTCTCTCTCTCTCACTCACACACAGCTTCTCTTTCTCTCTCTCTCTCTAACTCTCTCACTCACAGCTTCTCTTTCTCTCTCCCTCACAGCTTTTCTTTCTCTCTCTCTCACTCACTCATGCTTCTCTTTCTCACTCTGTATCTCTCACACAGCTTATCTTTCTCTCTCTCTCACTAACACAGCTTCTCTTTCTCTAACTCTCACTCACTCACAGCTTCTCTTTCTCTCTCTCTCTCTCACTCACAGCTTCTCTTTCTCTCTCTCTCTCTCACTCACTCACATCTTCTCTCTCTCTGTCTCTCTCACTCATGGCTTCTATTTCTCTCTCTCTCTCTCTCACTCACAGCTTCTCTTTCTCTCTCTCTCCCACTCACTCACATCTTCTATTTCTCTCTCTTTCTCACAGCTTCTCTTTCTCTATATATCTCTCACTCACAGCTTCTCTTTTCTCTCTCACGCACTCACAGCTTCTCTTTCTCTCTCTCTCCCTCACAGCTTCTCTCTCTCTCTCTCTCACTCACAGCTCTTTCTGTCTCTCACTCACAGCTTTTCTCTCTCCCTCTCTCTCACAGCTTCTCTTTCTCTCTCTCTCACTCACAGCTTCTCTCTCTCTCACTCACTCACAGCTTCTCTTTCTCTCTCTCTCTCTCATTCACAGCTACTCTTTCTCTCTCACACACAGCTTCTCTCTCTCTCACACACACAGCTTCTCTTTCTCTCTCTCTCTTGCTCACTCACAGGTTCTATTTCTCTCTCTGTCTCCCTCACTCACAGCTTCTCTTTCTCTCTCTCTCACTCACTCACAGCTTCGCTCTCTCTCTCTCACTCACAGCTTCTCTTTCTCTCTCTCTTACTCACAGCTTCTCTCTCTCTCTCTCACTCACAGCTTCTCTTTCTCTCTCTCTCTCTCATTCACAGCTACTCTTTCTCTCTCTCACACAGCTTCTCTCTCTCTCACACACACAGCTTCTCTTTCTCTCTCTCTCTTGCTCACTAACAGGTTCTATTTCTCTCTCTGTCTCCCTCACTCACAGCTTCTCTTTCTCTCTCACTCTCTCACTCACAGCTTCTCTTTCGCTTTCTCTCTCTCACTCACAGCTTCTCTTTCTCTCTCTCTCTCACTCACAGCTTCTCTCTCTCTCTCTCTCACTCACAGCTTCTCTTTCTCTCTCTCACTCACAGCTTCTCTTTCTCTCTCTCTCTCACTCACAGCATCTCTCTCTCACACACACACAGCTTCTCTTTCTCTCTATCTCTCTCACTCACAGCTTCTCTTTTCTCTCTCTCACTCACTCACAGCTTCTCTTTCTCTCTCTCTCCCTCACAGCTTCTCTTTCTCTCTCTCTCACTCACAGCTTCTCTTTCTCTCTCTCTCACTCACAGCTTCTCTTTCTTTCTCTCCCTCCCTCACTCACTCAAGCTTCTCTTTCTCTCTCTCTCTCACTCACTGCTTCTCTTTCTCTCTGTCTCACTGACTCACAGCTTCTCTCTCTCACTCACTCACTCACAGCTTCTCTTTCTCTCTTTCTCTCACTCACTCACAGCTTCTCTTTCTCTCTATCTCTCTCACTCACAGCTTCTCTTTTTTTCTCACTCTCTCATTCACAGCTACTCTTTCTCTCTCTCTCACTCACTCACAGCTTCTCTCTCTCTCTCACTGACAGCTTCTCTTTCTCTCTCTCTCTCACTCACACACAGCTTTTCTCTATCTGTCTCTCTCACTCACAGCTTCTTTCTCTCTCACACACACAGCTTCTCTTTCACTCTCTCTCTCTCACACAGCTTCTCTTTCTCTCTCTCTCTAACTCACTCACAACTTCTGTTTCTTTCTGTCTCTCACTCACAGCTTCAATTTCTCTCTCTCACTAACTCACAGCTTCTCCTTCTCTCTCTCTCTCACTCACAGCTTCTCTTTCTCTCTCTCTCTCACAGCTTCTCATTCTCTCTCTCTCTCACTCACACACAGCTTCTCTTTCTCTCTCACTCACAGCTTTTCTTTCTCTCTCTCTCTCTCACTCACTCACGCTTCTCTTTCTGTCTCTCTCACACAGCTTCTTTTTCTCTCTCTCTCACTAACTCACAGCTTCTCTTTCTTTCTCTCTCTCTCACTCACTCACAGCTTCTCTTTCTCTCTCTATCTCTCTAACTCACAGCTTCTCTTTCTCTCTCTCTCTCACTCACAACTTCTCTCTCTCTCTCTCACTCACAGCTTCTCTTTCTCTCTCTCACTCACAGCTTCTCTTTCTCTCTCTCTCTCACTCACAGCATCTCTCTCTCACACACACACAGCTTCTCTTTCTCTCTATCTCTCTCACTCACAGCTTCTCTTTTCTCTCTCTCACTCACTCACAGCTTCTCTTTCTCTCTCTCTCCCTCACAGCTTCTCTTTCTCTCTCTCTCACTCACAGCTTCTCTTTCTCTCTCTCTCACTCACAGCTTCTCTTTCTTTCTCTCCCTCCCTCACTCACTCAAGCTTCTCTTTCTCTCTCTGACTCTCTCACTCACTGCTTCTCTTTCTCTCTGTCTCACTGACTCACAGCTTCTTTCTCTCTCACACACACAGCTTCTCTTTCACTCTCTCTCTCACACACAGCTTCTCTTTCTCTCTCTCTCTCTCTAACTCACTCACAACTTCTGTTTCTTTCTGTCTCTCACTCACAGCTTCAATTTCTCTCTCTCACTAACTCACAGCTTCTCCTTCTCTCTCTCTCTCACTCACAGCTTCTCTTTCTCTCTCTCTCACACAGCTTCTCATTCTCTCTCTCTCTCACTCACACACAGCTTCTCTTTCTCTCTCACTCACAGCTTTTCTTTCTCTCTCTCTCTCTCACTCACTCACGCTTCTCTTTCTGTCTCTCTCACACAGCTTCTTTTTCTCTCTCTCTCTCACTAACTCACAGCTTCTCTTTCTCTCTCTCTCACTCACTCACAGCTTCTCTTTCTCTCTCTATCTCTCTAACTCACAGCTTCTCTTTCTCTCTCTCTCACTCATTCACAGCTTCTCTCTCTGTCTCTCTCACTCACGGCTTCTATTTCTCTCTCTCTCTCACTCTCACAGCCACTATTTCTCTCTCTCTCACAGCTTTTCTCTCTTTCTCTCACTCACTCACAGCTTCTCTTTATATCTCTCTTTCACTCACTCACATCTTCTATTTATCTCTCTCTCACACAGCTTCTCTTTCTCTCTATCTCTCTGACTCACAGGTTCTATTACACTCTCTGTCTCCCTCACTCACAGCTTCTCTCTCTATCTCTCTCACTCACAGCTTCTCTTTCTCATTCTCTCTCTCACTCACAGCTTCTTTCTCTCTCTCTATCTCTCTCACTCACAGCTTCTCTCTCTCCCTCTCTCACTCACTCCCTCACTCACAGGTTTTCTTTCTCTCTCTGTCTCTCTCCCTCACAGCTTCTCTTTCTCTCTCTCTCTCTAACAGCTTCTATTGGTCTCTCTCTCTCTCACTCACAGCTTCTCTCTCTCTCCCTCACAGCTTCTCTTTCTCTCTCACTCACAGCTTCTCCCTCTCTCTCTCTCACTCACTCACCGCTTCTCTTTTGCTCTCTCACAGTATCTCTTTCTCTCACTCTCTCACTCACTCAAACCTTCACTTTCTCTATCTCTCTCATTCATAGCTTCTCTTTCTCTCTCTCACTCACAGCTTCTCTCTCTCTCTCTCTCTCACTCACAGCTTCTCTTTCTCTCTCTCTCTTGCTCACTCACAGGTTCTATTTCTCTCTCTCCCTCACTCACAGCTTCTCTTTCTCTCTCTCTCTCACTCACAGCTTTTTTGCTTTCTCTCTTTCACTCACAGCTCTTTCTCTCTCTCTCTCACTCACAGATTCTCTTTCTCTCTCTCTCTCACTCACAGAGTCTCTTTCTCTCTCTCTCATTCACAGCTACTCTTTCTCTCTCTCTCTCACAGCTTCTCTCTCTCTCTCACTCACAGCTTCTTTCTCTCTCTCTCTTGCTCACTCACAGGTTCTATTTCTCTCTCTGTCTCCCTCACTCAAAGCTTCTCTTTCTCTCTCTCTCTCACTCACAGCTTCTCTTTCTCTTTCTCTCTCTCACTCACATCTTCTCTTTCTCTCTCTCACTCACAGCATCTCGTTCTCTCTCTCTCTCACTCACACCTTCTCTTTCTCTCTCTCACTCACAGCTTCTCTCTTTCTCTCTCTCTCTCACTCACAGCTTCTCTTTCTCTCTCTCTCTCTCACTCACAGCTTCTCTTTCTCTCTCTCTCTCTCACTCATATCTTCTATTTCTCTCTCTCACACAGCTTCTCTTTCTCTCTATCTCTCTCACTCACAGCTTCTCTTTTCTCTCTCTCTCACAGCTTCTCTTTCTCTCTCACTCTCTCACTCACAGCTTCTCTTTCGCTTTCTCTCTCTCACTCACAGCTTCTCTTTCTCTCTCTCTCTCACTCACAGCTTCTCTCTCTCTCTCTCACTCACAGCTTCTCTTTCTCTCTCTCACTCACAGCTTCTCTTTCTCTCTCTCTCTCACTCACAGCATCTCTCTCTCACACACACACAGCTTCTCTTTCTCTCTATCTCTCTCACTCACAGCTTCTCTTTTCTCTCTCTCACTCACTCACAGCTTCTCTTTCTCTCTCTCACCCTCACAGCTTCTCTTTCTCTCTCTCTCACTCACAGCTTCTCTTTCTCTCTCTCTCACTCACAGCTTCTCTTTCTTTCTCTCCCTCCCTCACTCACTCAAGCTTCTCTTTCTCTCTCTCTCTCACTCACTGCTTCTCTTTCTCTCTGTCTCACTGACTCACAGCTTCTCTCTCTCACTCACTCACTCACAGCTTCTCTTTCTCTCTTTCTCTCACTCACTCACAGCTTCTCTTTGTCTCTCTCTCTCACTCACTCACTCACAGGTTCTATTTCTCTCTCACACACACAGCTTCTCTTTCTCTCTATCTCTCTCACTCACAGCTTCTCTTTTTTTCTCACTCTCTCATTCACAGCTACTCTTTCTCTCTCTCTCACTCACTCACAGCTTCTCTCTCTCTCTCACTGACAGCTTCTCTTTCTCTCCCTCTCTCACTCACACACAGCTTTTCTCTATCTGTCTCTCTCACTCACAGCTTCTTTCTCTCTCACACACACAGCTTCTCTTTCACTCTCTCTCTCTCACACAGCTTCTCTTTCTCTCTCTCTCTAACTCACTCACAACTTCTGTTTCTTTCTGTCTCTCACTCACAGCTTCAATTTCTCTCTCTCACTAACTCGCAGCTTCTCCTTCTCTCTCTCTCTCACTCACAGCTTCTCTTTCTCTCTCTCTCTCACAGCTTCTCATTCTCTCTCTCTCTCACTCACACACAGCTTCTCTTTCTCTCTCACTCACAGCTTTTCTTTCTCTCTCTCTCTCACTCACTCACGCTTCTCTTTCTGTCTCTCTCACACAGCTTCTTTTTCTCTCTCTCTCACTAACTCACAGCTTCTCTTTCTCTCTCTCTCACTCACTCACAGCTTCTCTTTCTCTCTCTATCTCTCTAACTCACAGCTTCTCTTTCTCTCTCTCTCTCACTCACAACTTCTCTCTCTCTCTCTCACTCACAGCTTCTCTTTCTCTCTCTCACTCACAGCTTCTCTTTCTCTCTCTCTCTCTCTCACAGCATCTCTCTCTCACACACACACAGCTTCTCTTTCTCTCTATCTCTCTCACTCACAGCTTCTCTTTTCTCTCTCTCACTCACTCACAGCTTCTCTTTCTCTCTCTCTCCCTCACAGCTTCTCTTTCTCTCTCTCTCTCACTCACAGCTTCTCTTTCTCTCTCTCTCCCTCACAGCTTCTCTTTCTCTCTCTCTCTCACTCACAGCTTCTCTTTTCTCTCTCTCTCACAGCTTCTCTTTCTCTCTCTCTCTCCCTCACAGCTTCTCTTTCTCTCTCTCTCACTCACAGCTTCTCTCTCTCTCTCTCACTCACTCACAGCTTCTCTTTCTTTCTCTCCCTCCCTCACTCACTCACAACTACTCTTTCTCTCTCTGTCTCTCTCACTCACTGCTTCTCTTTCTCTCTGTCTCACTGACTCACAGCTTCTCTCTCTCTCTCTCACTCACTCACATCTTCTCTTTCTCTCTTTCTGTCACTAACTCACAACTTCTGTTTCTCTCTCTCTCACTAACTCACAGCTTCTCCTTCTCTCTCTCTCACTCACTCACAGCTTCTCTTTCTCTCTCTCACACAGCTTCTCATTCCCTCTCTCTCTCTCATTCACACACAGCTTCTCTTTCTTTCTCTCTCTCTCTAACTCTCTCACTCACAGCTTCTCCTTCTCTCTCCCTCACAGCTTTTCTTTCTCTCTCTCTCACTCACTCACGCTTCTCTTTCTCACTCTGTCTCTCTCACACAGCTTCTCTTTCTCTCTCTCTCACTAACACAGCTTCTCTTTCTCTAACTCTCACTCACTCACAGCTTCTCTTTCTCTCTCTCTCTCTCACTCACAGCTTCTCTTTCTCTCTCTCTCTCACTCACTCACATCTTCTCTCTCTCTGTCTCTCTCACTCACAGCTTCTATTTCTCTCTCTCTCTCTCTCACTCACAGCTTCTCTTTCTCTCTCTCTCCCACTCACTCACATCTTCTATTTCTCTCTCTTTCTCACAGCTTCTCTTTCTCTCTATATCTCTCACTCACAACTTCTCTTTTCTCTCTCACGCACTCACAGCTTCTCTTTCTCTCTCTCTCCCTCACAGCTTCTCTCTCTCTCTCTCTCACTCACAGCTCTTTCTGTCTCTCACTCACAGCTTTTCTCTCTCTCTCTCTCTCACAGCTTCTCTTTCTCTCTCTCTCACTCACAGCTTCTCTCTCTCTCTCTCACTCACAGCTTCTCTTTCTCTCTCTCTCTCTCATTCACAGCTACTCTTTCTCTCTCACACAGCTTCTCTCTCTCACACACACACACAGCTTCTCTTTCTCTCTCTCTCTTGCTCACAGGTTCTATTTCTCTCTCTGTCTCCCTCACTCACAGCTTCTCTTTCTCTCTCTCTCACTCACTCACAGCTTCGCTCTCTCTCTCTCACTCACAGCTTCTCTCTCTCTCTCACTCACAGCTTCTCTTTCTCTCTCTCACTCACAGCTTCTCTTTCTCTCTCTCACTCTCACTCACAGATTCTCTCTCTCTCTCACACACACAGCTTCTCTTTCTCTCTATCTCTCTCACTCACAGCTTCTCTTTCCCCTCTCACACTCACTCACAGCTTCTCTTTCTCTCTCTCTCCCTCACAGCTTCTCTTTCTCTCTCTCTCTCACTCACAGCTACTCTTTCTGTTTCTCTCTCACTCACAGCTTCTCTTTCTCTCTCTGTCTCTCTCACTCACAGCTTTTCTCTATCTGTCTCTCTCACTCACAGCTTCTCTTTCTCTCTCTCTCTAACTCTCTCCCTCACAGCTTCTCTTTCTCTCTCACTCACAGCTTTCCTTTCTCTCTCTCTCTCTCACTCACTCACGCTTCTCTTTCTCTCTCTGTCTCTCTCACACAGCTTCTTTTTCTCTCTCTCTCACTAACTCACAGCTTCTCTTTCTCTCTCTGTCACTCACTCACAGCTTCTCTCTCTGTCTCTCTCACTCACGGCTTCTATTTCTCTCTCTCTCTCTCACTCTCACAGCTACTATTTCTCTCTCTCTCACAGCTTTTCTCTCTTTCTCTCACTCACTCACAGCTTCTCTTTATCTCTCTCTTTCACTCACTCACATCTTCTATTTCTCTCTCTCTCACACAGCTTCTCTTTCTCTCTATCTCTCTGACTCACAGGTTCTATTTCACTCTCTGTCTCCCTCACTCACAGCTTCTCTCTCTATCTCTCTCACTCACAGCTTCTCTTTCTCGTTCTCTCTCTCACTCACAGCTTCTCTTTCTCTCTCTCTCTCTCTCACTCACAGCTTCTCTCCCTCTCTCTCTCACTCCCTCCCTCACTCACAGCTTCTCTTTCTCTCTCTGTCTCTCTCCCTCACAGCTTCTCTTTCTCTCTCTCTCTCTAACAGCTTCTATTGGTCTCTCTCTCTCTCACTCACAGCTTCTCTCTCTCTCTCACTCAAAGCTTCTCTTTCTCTCTCACTCACAGCTTCTCTCTCTCTCTCTCACTCACTCACTGCTTCTCTTTTGCTCTCTCACTCACAGCTTCTCTCTCTCTCTCTCTCACAGCTTCTCTTTCTTTCTCACTCACAACTTCTCTTTCTCTCTCTCACTCACTCACTCACTCACTCACAGCTTCTCTTTCTCTCTCTCTCTCCACACAACTTCCCTTTCTCTCTCTCTCTCTAACAGTTTCTCTTTCTCTCTCTCTCACTCACAGCTTCGCTTTCCCTCTCTCTCACTCATTCACCGCTTCTCTTTCACTCTCTCACTCATAGCTTCTCTTTCTCTCTCACAGCTTCTTTCTCTCTCTCTCACTCACAGTATCTCTTTCTTTCTCTCGCTCTCTCACTCACTCAAACCTTCACTTTCTCTATCTCTCTCACTCATAGCTTCTCTTTCTCTCTCTCACTCTCAGCTTCTCTCTCTCTCTCTCACACACAGCTTCATTTCTCTCTCTCTCTTGCTCACTCACAGGTTCTATTTCTCTCTCTGTCTCCCTCACTCACAGCTTCTCTTTCTCTCTCTCTCTCTCTCTCTCACTCACAGCTTCTCTTTTGCTTTCTCTCTCTCACTCACAGCTTCTCTTTCTCCCTCTCTCTCTCACTCACAGCTTCTCTTTCTCTCTCTCTGTCACTCACAGCTTCTCTTTCTCTCTCTCACTCACAGCTTCTCTTTCTCTCTCTCTCTCTCACTCACAGCTTCTCTCTCTCTCTCTCACTCACAGCTTCTCTCTCTCTCTCACTCACTCACATCTTCTATTTCTCTCTCTCCCTCACAGCTTCTCTTTCTCTCTCCCTCACTCACAGCTTCTCTCTCTCTCTCTCTCTCTCACTCACAGCTTCTCTTTTGCTTTCTCTCTCTCACTCACAGCTTCTCTTTCTCTCTCTCTCTCACTCACAGCTTCTCTTTCTCTCTCTCTCTCTCACTCACAGCTTCTCTTTCTCTCTTTCTGTCACTCACTCACAACTTCTGTTTCTCTCTGTCTCTCACTCACAGCTTCAATTTCTCTCTCTCTCACAAACTCACAGCTTCTCTTTCTCTCTCTCACTCCCAGCTTCTCTTTCTCTTTCTCTCTCTCACTCACAGCTTCTCTTTCTTTCTCTCCCTCACTCACTCACTCACTCACTCACAGCTTCTCTTTCTCTCTCTGTCTCTCTCACTCACTGCTTCTCTTTCTCTCTCTCTCATTGACTCACAGCTTCTCTCTCTCTCTCACTCACTCACTGCTTCTCTTTCTCTCTTTCTCTCACTCACTCACAGCTTCTCTTTCTCTCTCTCACTCACTAACTCACTCACAGGTTCTATTTCTCTCTCTCACACACAGCTTCTCTTTCTCTCTATCTTTCTCACTCACAGCTTCTCTTTTCTCTCTCTCTCTCTCATTCACAGCTACTCTTTCACTCTCTCACTCACTCACAGCTTCTCTTTCTCTCTCTGTCTCTCTCACTCACTGCTTCTCTTTCTCTCTCTCTCACTCACTCACAGCTTCTCTCTCTCTCTCTCACTCACAGCATCTCTTTCTCTCTCTCTCTCTCACTCACAGCTTCTCTCTCTCTGTCTCTCTCATTCACAGCTTCTCTTTCTCTCTCTCACACACAGCTTCTCTTTCACTCTCTCTCTCTCACACAGCTTCTCTTTCTCTCTCTCTCTCTAACTCACTCACAACTTCTGTTTCTCTCTGTCTCTCACTCACAGCTTCAATTTCTCTCTCTCTCACTAACTCACAGCTTCTCATTCTCTCTCTCTCACACACAGCTTCTCTTTCTCTCTCTCTCTCTAACTCTCTCACTCACAGCTTCTCTTTCTCTCTCACTCACAGCTTTTCTTTCTCTCTCTCTCTCACTCACTCACGCTTCTCTTTCTCTCTCTGTCTCTCTCACACAGCTTCTTTTTCTCTCTCTCTCACTAACTCACAGCTTCTCTTTCTCTCTCTCACTCACTCACAGCTTCTCTTTCTCTCTCTATCTCTCTAACACACAGCTTCTCTTTCTCTCTCTCTCACTCACTCACAGCTTCTCTCTCTGTCTCTCTCACTCACGGCTTCTATTTCTCTCTCTCTCACTCTCACAGCTACTCTTTCTCTCTCTCTCACACAGCTTTTCTCTCTTTCTCTCTCTCACTCACTCACAGCTTCTCTTTATCTCTCTCTCTCACTCACTCACATCTTCTATTTCTCTCTCTCTCTCTCAGCTTCTCTTTCTCTCTATCTCTCTGACTCACAGGTTCTATTTCGCTCTCTGTCTCCCTCACTCACAGCTTCTCTCTCTATCTCTCTCACTCACAGCTTCTCTTTCTCATTCTCTCTCTCACTCACAGCTTCTCTTTCTCTCTCTGTCTCTCTCCCTCACAGCTTCTCTTTCTCTCTCTCTCTCTAACAGCTTCTATTGGTCTCTCTCTCTCTCACTCACAGCTTCTCTCTCTCTCACTCACAGCTTCTCTTTCTCTCTCATTCACAGCTTCTCTTTCTCTCTCTCTCACTCACTCACCGCTTCTCTTTTGCTCTCTCCCTCACAGCTTCTCTTTCTCTCTCTCTCTCACAGCTTCTCTTTCTTTCTCACTCACAAATTCTCTTTCTCTCTCTCTCTCACTCACTCACTCACTCACAGCTTCTCTTTCTCTCTCTCTCCACACAGCTTCTCTCTCTCTCTCTAACAGTTTCTCTTTCTCTCTCTTTCTCTCTCTCACTCACAGCTTCGCTTTCCCTCTCTCTCACTCATTCACCGCTTCTCTTTCACTCTCTCACTCATAGCTTCTCTTTCTCTCTTACAGCTTCTTTCTCTCTCTCTCACTCACAGTATCTCTTTCTCTCGCTCTCTCACTCACTCAAACCTTCACTTTCTCTATCTCTCTCACTCATAGCTTCTCTTTCTCTCTCTCACTCACAGCTTCTCTCTCTCGCTCTCTCACTCAAGCTTCTCTTTCTCTCTCTCTCTCTCGCTCACTCACAGGTTCTATTTCTCTCTCTGTCTCCCTCACTCACAGCTTCTCTCTCTCTCTCTCTCACTCACAGCTTCTCTTTTGCTTTCTCTCTCTCACTCACAGCTTCTCTTTCTCTCTCTCTCTCTCACTCACAGCGTCTCTTTCTCTCTCTCTCTCACTCACAGCTTCTCTTTCTCTCTCTCTCATTCACAGCTACTCTTTCTCTCTCTCACACAGCTTCTCTCTCTCTCACTCACAGCTTCTCTTTCTCTCTCTCTCTTGCTCACTCACAGGTTCTATTTCTCTCTCTGTCTCCCTCACTCAAAGATTCTCTTTCTCTCTCTCTCTCTCACTCACAGCTTCTCTTTCGCTTTCTCTCTCTCACTCACAGCTTCTCTTTCTCTCTCTCTCTCTCACTCATAGCTTCTCTTTCTCTCTCTCTCTCTCAGTCACAGCTTCTCTTTCTCTCACTCACAGCTGTTTCTCTCTCTTTCTCACTCACTCACAGCTTCTCTTTCTCTCTCTCTCACTCACAGCTTCTCTTTCTCTCTCTCACACACACATCTTCTATTTCTCTCTCTCTCACAGCTTCTCTTTCTCTCTATCTCTCTCACTCACAGCTTCTCTTTTCTCTCTCTCTCACTCACTCACAGCTTCTCTCTCTCTCTCTCTAACTCTCTCACTCACAGCTTCTCTTTCTCTCTCACTCACAGCTTTTCTTTCTCTCTCTCTCTCACTCACACACACTTCTCTTTCTCTCTCAGTCTCTCTCACACAGCTTCTTTTTGTCTCTCTCTCACTAACTCACAGCTTCTCTTTCTCTCTCTCTCACTCACTCACAGCTTCTCTTTCTCTCTCTCTCCCTCACAGCTTCTCTTTCTCTCTCTCTCTCTCACTCACAGCTTCTCTTTCTCTTTCTCTCTCTCACTCACAGCTTCTCTTTCTCTCTCTCTCTCTCACTCACAGCTTCTCTTTCTTTCTCTCTCTCTCTCACTCACAGCTTCTCTTTCTCTCTCTCTCATTCACAGCTACTCTTTCTCTCTCTCACACACAGCTTCTCTCTCTCTCTCACTCACAGCTTCTCTTTCTCTCTCTCTCTTGCTCACTCACAGGTTCTATTTTACTCTCTGTCTCCCGCACTCAAAGCTTCTCTTTCTCTCTCTCTCTCACTCACAGCTTCTCTTTCGCTTTCTCTCTCTCACTCACAGCTTCTCTTTCTCTCTCTCTCTCACTCACAGCTTCTCTTTCTCTCTCTCTCTCTCTCACTCACAGCTTCTCTTTCTCTCTCTCACTCACAGCTTCTCTTTCTCTCTCTCTCTCACTCACAGCTTCTCTTTCTCTCTCTCTCTCTCTCCCTCACAGCTTCGCTTTCTCTCTCTCTCTCTCACTCACATCTTCTATTTCTCTCTCTCTCCCTCACAGCTTCTCTTTCTCTCTCTCTCTCACTCACAGCTTCTCTTTCTCTTTCTCTCTCTCACTCACAGCTTCTCTTTCTTTCTCTCCCTCACTCACTCACTCACAGCTTCTCTTTCTCTCTCTGTCTCTCACACTCACTGCTTCTCTTTCTCTCTGTCTCACTGACTCACAGCTTCTCTCTCTCTCTCACTCACAGCTTCTCTTTCTCTCTTTCTGTCACTCACTCACAACTTCTTTTTCTCTCTGTCTCTCACTCACAGCTTCAATTTCTCTCTCTCACACTAACTCACAGCTTCTCCTTCTCTCTCTCTCACTCACTCACAGCTTCTCTCTCTCTCTCTCACAGCTTCTCATTCTCTCTCTCTCTCTCACTCACACACAGCTTCTCTTTCTCTCTCTCTCTAACTCTCTCACTCACAGCTTCTCTTTCTCTCTCTCTCACTAACTCACAGCTTCTTTTTCTCTAACTCTCACTCACTCACAGCTTCTCTCTCTCTCTCTCTCACTCACAGCTTCTCTTTCTCTCTCTCTCTCACTCACTCACAGCTTCTCTCTCTCTGTCTCTCTCACTCACGGCTTCTATTTCTCTCTCTATCACTAACTCACAGCTTCTTTCTCTCTCTCTCTCTCTCACAGCTTTTCTCTCTCTCTCTCTCACTCACTCACAGCTTCTCTTTCTCTTTCTCTCTCACTCACTCACATCTTCTATTTCTCTCTCTTTCTCACAGCTTCTCTTTCTCTATCTCTCTCACTCACAGCTTCTCTTTCTCTCTCTCTCTCACTCACAGCTTCTCTTTCTCTCTCTCCCTCACAGCTTCTCTCTCTCTCTCTCTCCCTCACAGCTTCGCTTTCTCTCTCTCTCTCACAGCTTCTCTTTCTTTCTCACACAACTTCTCTTTCTCTCTCTCACTCACTCACTCACAGCTTCTCTTTCTCTCTCTCTCCACACAGCTTCTCTTTCTCTCTCTCTCTCTAACAGTTTCTCTTTCTCTCTCTCTCTCACTCACAGCTTCGCTTTCCCTCTCTCTCACTCATTCACCGCTTCTCTTTCACTCTCACTCATAGCTTCTCTTTCTCTCTCTCACAGCTTCTTTCTCTCTCTCTCTTGCTCACTCACAGGTTCTATTTCTCTCTCTGTCTCCCTCACTCACAGCTTCTCTTTCTCTCTCTCTCTCTCACTCACAGCTTCTCTTTTGCTTTCTCTCTCTCACTCACAGCTTCTCTTTCTCTCTCTCTCTCTCTCACACACAGCTTCTCTTTCTCTCTCTCTCTCTCACTCACAGCTTCTCTTTCTCTCTCTCTCATTCACAGCTACACTTTCTCTCTCTCACACACAGCTTCTCTCTCTCTCTCACTCACAGCTTCTCTTTCTCTCTCTCACTCACAGCTTCTCTTTCTCTCTCTCTCTCACTCACAGCTTCTCTCTCTCTCTCTCTCTCTCACTCACAGCTTCTCTCTCTCTCTCTCACTCACTCACATCTTCTATTTCTCTCTCTCCCTCACATCTTCTCTCTCTCTCTCTCTCTCACTCACAGCTTCTCTTTCTCTTTCTCTCTCTCACTCACAGCTTCTCTTTCTTTCTCTCCCTCACTCACTCACTCACAGCTTCTCTTTCTCTCTCTGTCTCTCTCACTCACTGCTTCTCTCTCTCTCTGTCTCACTGACTCACAGCTTCTCTCTCTCTCTCACTCACTCACAGCTTCTCTTTCTCTCTTTCTGTCACTCACTCACAACTTCTGTTTCTCTCTGTCTCTCACTCACAGCTTCAATTTCTCTCTCTATCACTAACTCACAGCTTCTCCTTCTCTCTCTCTCACTCACTCACAGCTTCTCTTTCTCTCTCTCTCTAACTCTCTCACTCACAGCTTCTCTTTCTCTCTCCCTCACAGCTTTTCTTTCTTTCTCTCTCACTCACACACGCTTCTCTTTCTCACTCTGTCTCTCTCACACAGCTTCTCTTTCTCTCTCTCTCACTAACTCACAGCTTCTTTTTCTCTAACTCTCACTCACTCACAGCTTCTCTTTCTCTCTCTCTCTCTCTCACCCACAGCTTCTCTTTCTCTCTCTCTCTCACTCACTCACAGCTTCTCTCTCTTTGTCTCTCTCACTCACGGCTTCTATTTCTCTCTCTCTCACTAACTCACAGCTTCTCTTTCTCTCTCTCTCTCTCTCTCACAGCTTCTCTTTCTCTCTCTCTCTCATACAGCTTCTCTTTCTCTCTCTCACTTACAGCTTCTCTTTCTCTCTCTCTATCTTAGCTTCTCTTTCTCTCTCTCTATCACCCACACAGCTTCTCTTTCTCTCTCTCTATCACTCACAACTTCTCTCTCTCTCTCTCTCACTCAAATCTTCTCTTTCTCTATCTCTCTCTCTCACTCACAGCTTCTCTTTCTCTCTCTCTCTCACTCACAGCTTCTCTCTCTCTCACAGCTTCTCTCTCTCTCTCACACTCACAGCTTCTCTCTCTCTCTCACTCACAGCTTCTCTCTCTCACTCTCTTACTCACTCCCAGCTCCTCTCTCTCACACACACACAGCTTCTCACTCTCTCACTCACTCACTCACAGCTTCTCTTTCTCTCTCTCTCACTCAAATCTTCTCTTTCTCTATCTCTCTCTCTCACTCACAGCTTCTCTTTCTCTCTCTCACACACACAGCTTCTCTCTCTCTCACTTACAGCATCTCTTTCTCTCTCTCTCACTCTCAGCTTCTCTTTCTCTCTCTCTATCACTCACACAGCTCTTTCTCTCTCGCTCTCGCTCACAGCTGCTCTTTCTCTCTCTCACTCACTCACAGCTCCTCTCTCTCTCACTCACTCACAGCTTCTCTTTCTCTCTCTCTCACTCAGCTTCTCTTTCTCTCTCTCTATCACACACACAGCTTCTTTCTCTCTCTCTCTCTCTCACTCACAGCTTCTCTCTCTCTCACACACACACAGCTTCGCTCTCTCACTTACAGCTTCTATTTCTCTCTCTCTCACACTCACAGCTTCTCTCTCTCTCTTACTCACTCCCTGATTCTCTCTCTCTCACTCACTCACAACTTCTCTCTCTCTCACTCACAGCTTCTCTCTCTCTCTCACGCACAGCTTCTCTCTCTCTCTCTCTCTCACTCACAGCTTCTCTTTCTCTCTCTCACACACACAGCTTCTCTTTCTCTCTCTCTCTCACTCACAGCTTCTCTCTCTTTCTCTCTCACTCACAGCTTCTCTTTCTCTCTCTCTCTCTCACTCACAGCGTCTCTTTCTCTCTCTCTCTCACTCACAGCTTCTCTTTCTCTCTCTCTCATTCACAGCTACTCTTTCTCTCTCTCACACAGCTTCTCTCTCTCTCACTCACAGCTTCTCTTTCTCTCTCTCTCTTGCTCACTCACAGGTTCTATTTCTCTCTCTGTCTCCCTCACTCAAAGATTCTCTTTCTCTCTCTCTCTCTCACTCACAGCTTCTCTTTCGCTTTCTCTCTCTCACTCACAGCTTCTCTTTCTCTCTCTCTCTCTCACTCATAGCTTCTCTTTCTCTCTCTCTCTCTCAGTCACAGCTTCTCTTTCTCTCACTCACAGCTCTTTCTCTCTCTTTCTCACTCACTCACAGCTTCTCTTTCTCTCTCTCTCACTCACAGCTTCTCTTTCTCTCTCTCACACACACATCTTCTATTTCTCTCTCTCTCACAGCTTCTCTTTCTCTCTATCTCTCTCACTCACAGCTTCTCTTTTCTCTCTCTCTCACTCACTCACAGCTTCTCTCTCTCTCTCTCTAACTCTCTCACTCACAGCTTCTCTTTCTCTCTCACTCACAGCTTTTCTTTCTCTCTCTCTCTCACTCACACACACTTCTCTTTCTCTCTCAGTCTCTCTCACACAGCTTCTTTTTGTCTCTCTCTCACTAACTCACAGCTTCTCTTTCTCTCTCTCTCACTCACTCACAGCTTCTCTTTCTCTCTCTCTCCCTCACAGCTTCTCTTTCTCTCTCTCTCTCTCACTCACAGCTTCTCTTTCTCTTTCTCTCTCTCACTCACAGCTTCTCTTTCTCTCTCTCTCTCTCACTCACAGCTTCTCTTTCTTTCTCTCTCTCTCTCACTCACAGCTTCTCTTTCTCTCTCTCTCTCATTCACAGCTACTCTTTCTCTCTCTCACACACAGCTTCTCTCTCTCTCTCACTCACAGCTTCTCTTTCTCTCTCTCTCTTGCTCACTCACAGGTTCTATTTTACTCTCTGTCTCCCGCACTCAAAGCTTCTCTTTCTCTCTCTCTCTCACTCACAGCTTCTCTTTCGCTTTCTCTCTCTCACTCACAGCTTCTCTTTCTCTCTCTCTCTCTCACTCACAGCTTCTCTTTCTCTCTCTCTCTCTCTCACTCACAGCTTCTCTTTCTCTCTCTCACTCACAGCTTCTCTTTCTCTCTCTCTCTCACTCACAGCTTCTCTTTCTCTCTCTCTCTCTCTCCCTCACAGCTTCGCTTTCTCTCTCTCTCTCTCACTCACATCTTCTATTTCTCTCTCTCTCCCTCACAGCTTCTCTTTCTCTCTCTCTCTCACTCACAGCTTCTCTTTCTCTTTCTCTCTCTCACTCACAGCTTCTCTTTCTTTCTCTCTCACAGCTTCTCATTCTCTCTCTCTCTCTCACTCACACACAGCTTCTCTTTCTCTCTCTCTCTAACTCTCTCACTCACAGCTTCTCTTTCTCTCTCTCTCACTAACTCACAGCTTCTTTTTCTCTAACTCTCACTCACTCACAGCTTCTCTCTCTCTCTCACTCACAGCTTCTCTTTCTCTCTCTCTCTCACTCACTCACAGCTTCTCTCTCTCTGTCTCTCTCACTCACGGCTTCTATTTCTCTCTCTATCACTAACTCACAGCTTCTTTCTCTCTCTCTCTCTCTCACAGCTTTTCTCTCTCTCTCTCTCACTCACTCACAGCTTCTCTTTCTCTTTCTCTCTCACTCACTCACATCTTCTATTTCTCTCTCTTTCTCACAGCTTCTCTTTCTCTATCTCTCTCACTCACAGCTTCTCTTTCTCTCTCTCTCTCACTCACAGCTTCTCTTTCTCTCTCTCCCTCACAGCTTCTCTCTCTCTCTCTCTCCCTCACAGCTTCTCTTTCTCTCTCTCTCTCACAGCTTCTCTTTCTTTCTCACACAACTTCTCTTTCTCTCTCTCACTCACTCACTCACAGCTTCTCTTTCTCTCTCTCTCCACACAGCTTCTCTTTCTCTCTCTCTCTCTAACAGTTTCTCTTTCTCTCTCTCTCTCACTCACAGCTTCGCTTTCCCTCTCTCTCACTCATTCACCGCTTCTCTTTCACTCTCACTCATAGCTTCTCTTTCTCTCTCTCACAGCTTCTTTCTCTCTCTCTCTCTCTCACTCACAGTTTCATTTCTCTCTCTCTCTTGCTCACTCACAGGTTCTATTTCTCTCTCTGTCTCCCTCACTCACAGCTTCTCTTTCTCTCTCTCTCTGTCACTCACAGCTTCTCTTTTGCTTTCTCTCTCTCACTCACAGCTTCTCTTTCTCTCTCTCTCTCTCTCACACACAGCTTCTCTTTCTCTCTCTCTCTCTCACTCACAGCTTCTCTTTCTCTCTCTCTCATTCACAGCTACACTTTCTCTCTCTCTCACACAGCTTCTCTCTCTCTCTCACTCACAGCTTCTCTTTCTCTCTCTCACTCACAGCTTCTCTTTCTCTCTCTCTCTCACTCACAGCTTCTCTCTCTCTCTCTCTCTCTCACTCACAGCTTCTCTCTCTCTCTCTCACTCACTCACATCTTCTATTTCTCTCTCTCCCTCACATCTTCTCTCTCTCTCTCTCTCTCTCACTCACAGCTTCTCTTTCTCTTTCTCTCTCTCACTCACAGCTTCTCTTTCTTTCTCTCCCTCACTCACTCACTCACAGCTTCTCTTTCTCTCTCTGTCTCTCTCACTCACTGCTTCTCTCTCTCTCTGTCTCACTGACTCACAGCTTCTCTCTCTCTCTCACTCACTCACAGCTTCTCTTTCTCTCTTTCTGTCACTCACTCACAACTTCTGTTTCTCTCTGTCTCTCACTCACAGCTTCAATTTCTCTCTCTATCACTAACTCACAGCTTCTCCTTCTCTCTCTCTCACTCACTCACAGCTTCTCTTTCTCTCTCTCTCTAACTCTCTCACTCACAGCTTCTCTTTCTCTCTCCCTCACAGCTTTTCTTTCTTTCTCTCTCACTCACACACGCTTCTCTTTCTCACTCTGTCTCTCTCACACAGCTTCTCTTTCTCTCTCTCTCACTAACTCACAGCTTCTTTTTCTCTAACTCTCACTCACTCACAGCTTCTCTTTCTCTCTCTCTCTCTCTCACCCACAGCTTCTCTTTCTCTCTCTCTCTCACTCACTCACAGCTTCTCTCTCTTTGTCTCTCTCACTCACGGCTTCTATTTCTCTCTCTCTCACTAACTCACAGCTTCTTTTTCTCTCTCTCTCTCTCACAGCTTTTCTCTCTCTCACTCACTCACTCACAGCTTCTCTTTCTCTTTCTCTCTCACTCACTCACATCTTCTATTTCTCTCTCTTTCTCACAGCTTCTCTTTCTCTATCTCTCTCACTCACAGCTTCTCTTTCTCTCTCTCTCTCTCACTCACAGCTTCTCTTTCTCTCTCTCACTCACAGCTTCTCTCTCTCTCCCTCACAGCTTCTCTTTCTCTCTCTCTCCCTCACAGCTTCTCTTTCTCTCTCTCTCTCTCTCTCTCGCTTCTATTGGTCTCTCTCTCACGCACAGCTTCTCTCTCTCTCACTCACACACAGCTTCTCTTTCTCTCTCACTCACAGCTTCTCTTTCTCTCTCTCTCACTCACTCACCGCTTCTCTTTTGCTCTCTCACTCACAGCTTCTCTTTCTCTCTCTCACACACAGCTTCTCTTTCTTTCTCACTCACAACTTCTCTTTCTCTCTCTCACTCACTCAATCACTCACTCACAGCTTCTCTTTCTCTCTCTCTCCACACAGCTTCTCTTTATCTCTCTCTCTCTCTAACAGTTTCTCTTTCTCTCTCTCTCTCACTCACAGCTTCTCTTTCCCTCTCTCTCACTCATTCACTGCTTCTCTTTCACTCTCTCACTCATAGCTTCTCTTTCTCTCTTACAGCTTCTTTCTCTCTCTCTCACTCACAGTATCTCTTTCTCTCACTCTCTCACTCACTCAAACCTTCACTTTCTCTATCTCTCTCACTCATAGCTTCTCTTTCTCTCTCTCACTCACAGCTTCTCTCTCTCGCTCTCTCACTCAAGCTTCTCTTTCTCTCTCTCTCTCTCGCTCACTCACAGGTTCTATTTCTCTCTCTGTCTCCCTCACTCACAGCTTCTCTCTCTCTCTCTCTCTCACTCACAGCTTCTCTTTTGCTTTCTCTCTCTCACTCACAGCTTCTCTTTCTCTCTCTCTCTCACTCACAGCGTCTCTTTCTCTCTCTCTCTCACTCACAGCTTCTCTTTCTCTCTCTCTCATTCACAGCTACTCTTTCTCTCTCTCACACAGCTTCTCTCTCTCACACTCACAGCTTCTCTTTCTCTCTCTCTCTTGCTCACTCACAGGTTCTATTTCTCTCTCTGTCTCCCTCACTCAAAGCTTCTCTTTCTCTCTCTCTCTCTCACTCACAGCTTCTCTTTCGCTTTCTCTCTCTCACTCACAGCTTCTCTTTCTCTCTCTCTCTCTCACTCATACCTTCTCTTTCTCTCTCTCTCTCAGTCACAGCTTCTCTTTCTCTCACTCACAGCTCTTTCTCTCTCTTTCTCACTCACTCACAGCTTCTCTTTCTCTCTCTCTCACTCACAGCTTCTCTTTCTCTCTCTCTCACACACATCTTCTATTTCTCTCTCTCTCACAGCTTCTCTTTCTCTCTATCTCTCTCACTCACAGCTTCTCTTTTCTCTCTCTCTCACTCACTCACAGCTTCTCTCTCTCTCTCTCTAACTCTCTCACTCACAGCTTCTCTTTCTCTCTCACTCACAGCTTTTCTTTCTCTCTCTCTCTCACTCACACACACTTCTCTTCCTCTCTCAGTCTCTCTCACACAGCTTATTTTTGTCTCTCTCTCACTAACTCACAGCTTCTCTTTCTCTCTCTCTCACTCACTCACAGCTTCTCTTTCTCTCTCTCTCCCTCACAGCTTCTCTTTCTCTCTCTCTCTCTCTCACTCACAGCTTCTCTTTCTCTTTCTCTCTCTCACTCACAGCTTCTCTTTCTCTCTCTCTCTCTCACTCACAGCTTCTCTTTCTTTCTCTCTCTCTCTCACTCACAGCTTCTCTTTCTCTCTCTCTCATTCACAGTTACTCTTTCTCTCTCTCACACACAGCTTCTCTCTCTCTCTCACTCACAGCTTCTCTTTCTCTCTCTCTCTTGCTCACTCACAGGTTCTATTTTACTCTCTATCTCCCGCACTCAAAGCTTCTCTTTCTCTCTCTCTCTCACTCACAGCTTCTCTTTCGCTTTCTCTCTCTCACTCACAGCTTCTCTTTCTCTCTCTCTCTCTCACTCACAGCTTCTCTTTCTCTCTCTCTCTCTCTCACTCACAGCTTCTCTTTCTCTCTCTCACTCACAGCTTCTCTTTCTCTCTCTCTCTCTCACTCACAGCTTCTCTTTCTCTCTCTCTCTCTCCCTCACAGCTTTGCTTTCTCTCTCTCTCGCTCACTCACATCTTCTATTTCTCTCTCTCTCCCTCACAGCTTCTCTTTCTCTCTCTCTCTCACTCACAGCTTCTCTTTCTCTTTCTCTCTCTCACTCACAGCTTCTCTTTCTTTCTCTCCCTCACTCACTCACGCACAGCTTCTCTTTCTCTCTCTGTCTCTCACACTCACTGCTTCTCTTTCTCTCTGTCTCACTGACTCACAGCTTCTCTCTCTCTCTCACTCACAGCTTCTCTTTCTCTCTTTCTGTCACTCACTCACAACTTCTTTTTCTCTCTGTCTCTCACTCACAGCTTCAATTTCTCTCTCTCACACTAACTCACAGCTTCTCCTTCTCTCTCTCTCACTCACTCACAGCTTCTCTCTCTCTCTCTCACAGCTTCTCATTCTCTCTCTCTCTCTCACTCACACACAGCTTCTCTTTCTCTCTCTCTCTAACTCTCTCACTCACAGCTTCTCTTTCTCTCTCTCTCACTAACTCACAGCTTCTTTTTCTCTAACTCTCACTCACTCACAGCTTCTCTCTCTCTCTCTCACTCACAGCTTCTCTTTCTCTCTCTCTCTCACTCACTCACAGCTTCTCTCTCTCTGTCTCTCTCACTCACGGCTTCTATTTCTCTCTCTATCACTAACTCACAGCTTCTTTCTCTCTCTCTCTCTCTCACAGCTTTTCTCTCTCTCTCTCTCACTCACTCACAGCTTCTCTTTCTCTTTCTCTCTCACTCACTCACATCTTCTATTTCTCTCTCTTTCTCACAGCTTCTCTTTCTCTATCTCTCTCACTCACAGCTCTTTCTCTCTCTCTCTCTCACTCACAGCTTCTCTTTCTCTCTCTCCCTCACAGCTTCTCTCTCTCTCTCTCTCTCCCTCACAGCTTCTCTTTCTCTCTCTCTCTCACAGCTTCTCTTTCTTTCTCACACAACTTCTCTTTCTCTCTCTCACTCACTCACTCACAGCTTCTCTTTCTCTCTCTCTCCACACAGCTTCTCTTTCTCTCTCTCTCTCTAACAGTTTCTCTTTCTCTCTCTCTCTCACTCACAGCTTCGCTTTCCCTCTCTCTCACTCATTCACCGCTTCTCTTTCACTCTCACTCATAGCTTCTCTTTCTCTCTCACACAGCTTCTTTCTCTCTCTCTCTCTCTCACTCACAGTTTCATTTCTCTCTCTCTCTTGCTCACTCACAGGTTCTATTTCTCTCTCTGTCTCCCTCACTCACAGCTTCTCTTTCTCTCTCTCTCTCTCACTCACAGCTTCTCTTTTGCTTTCTCTCTCTCACTCACAGCTTCTCTTTCTCTCTCTCTCTCTCTCACACACAGCTTCTCTTTCTCTTTCTCTCTCTCACTCACAGCTTCTCTTTCTCTCTCTCTCATTCACAGCTACTCTTTCTCTCTCTCACACACAGCTTCTCTCTCTCTCTCACTCACAGCTTCTCTTTCTCTCTCTCACTCACAGCTTCTCTTTCTCTCTCTCTCTCACTCACAGCTTCTCTCTCTCTCTCTCTCTCTCTCACTCACAGCTTCTCTCTCTCTCTCTCACTCACTCACATCTTCTATTTCTCTCTCTCCCTCACATCTTCTCTCTCTCTCTCTCTCTCTCACTCACAGCTTCTCTTTCTCTTTCTCTCTCTCACTCACAGCTTCTCTTTCTTTCTCTCCGTCACTCACTCACTCACAGCTTCTCTTTCTCTCTCTGTCTCTCTCACTCACTGCTTCTCTCTCTCTGTCTCACTGACTCACAGCTTCTCTCTCTCTCACTCACTCACAGCTTCTCTTTCTCTCTTTCTGTCACTCACTCACAACTTCTGTTTCTCTCTGTCTCTCACTCACAGCTTCAATTTCTCTCTCTATCACTAACTCACAGCTTCTCCTTCTCTCTCTCTCACTCACTCACAGCTTCTCTTTCTCTCTCTCTCTAACTCTCTCACTCACAGCTTCTCTTTCTCTCTCCCTCACAGCTTTTCTTTCTTTCTCTCTCACTCACACACGCTTCTCTTTCTCACTCTGTCTCTCTCACACAGCTTCTCTTTCTCTCTCTCTCACTAACTCACAGCTTCTTTTTCTCTAACTCTCACTCACTCACAGCTTCTCTTTCTCTCTCTCTCTCTCTCACCCACAGCTTCTCTTTCTCTCTCTCTCTCACTCACTCACAGCTTCTCTCTCTTTGTCTCTCTCACTCACGGCTTCTATTTCTCTCTCTCTCACTCACAGCTTCTTTTTCTCTCTCTCTCTCTCACAGCTTTTCTCTCTCTCTCTCACTCACTCACTCACAGCTTCTCTTTCTCTTTCTCTCTCACTCACTCACATCTTCTATTTCTCTCTCTTTCTCACAGCTTCTCTTTCTCTATCTCTCTCACTCACAGCTTCTCTTTCTCTCTCTCTCTCTCACTCACAGCTTCTCTTTCTCTCTCTCACTCACAGCTTCTCTCTCTCTCCCTCACAGCTTCTCTTTCTCTCTCTCTCCCTCACAGCTTCTCTTTCTCTCTCTCTCTCTCTCTCGCTTCTATTGGTCTCTCTCTCACGCACAGCTTCTCTCTCTCTCTCACACACACAGCTTCTCTTTCTCTCTCACTCACAGCTTCTCTTTCTCTCTCTCTCACTCACTCACCGCTTCTCTTTTGCTCTCTCACTCACAGCTTCTCTTTCTCTCTCACACACACAGCTTCTCTTTCTTTCTCACTCACAACTTCTCTTTCTCTCTCTCACTCACTCAATCACTCACTCACAGCTTCTCTTTCTCTCTCTCTCCACACAGCTTCTCTTTATCTCTCTCTCTCTAACAGTTTCTCTTTCTCTCTCTCTCTCACTCACAGCTTCTCTTTCCCTCTCTCTCACTCATTCACCTCTTCTCTTTCACTCTCTCACTCATAGCTTCTCTTTCTCTCTCACAGCTTCTTTCTCTCTCTCTCACTCACAGTATCTCTTTCTCTCTCTCTGTCACTCACTCACTCCTTCACTTTCTCTATCTCTCTCACTCACAGCTTCTCTTTCTCTCTCTCACTCACAGCTTCTCTCTCTCTCTCTCTCACTCACAGCTTCTCTTTCTCTCTCTCTCTTGCTCACTCACAGGTTCTATTTCTCTCTCTGTCTCCCTCACTCACAGCTTCTCTTTCTCTCTCTCTCTCTCACTCACAGCTTCTCTTTTGCTTTCTCTCTCTCACTCACAGCTTCTCTTTCTCTCTCTCTCTCACTCACAGCTTCTCTTTCTCTCTCTCTCTCTCACTCACAGCTTCTCTTTCTCTCCCTCTCTCATTCACAGCTACTCTTTCTCTCTCTCTCTCACTCACAGCTTCTCTTTCTCTCTCTCTCTCACTCATATCTATTTCTCTCTCACACACACAGCTTCTCTTTCTCTCTATCTCTCTCACTCACAGCTTCGCTTTTCTCTCTCTCTCTCACTCACAGCTTCTCTTTCTCTCTCTCACTCACAGCTTCTCTTTCTTTCTCTCCCTCACTCACTCACTCACTCACAGCTTCTCTTTCTCTCTCTGTCTCTCTCACTCACTGCTTCTCCTTCTCTCTGTCTCATTGACTCACAGCTTCTCTCTCTCTCTCACTCACTCACTGCTTCTCTTTCTCTCTTTCTCTCACTCACTCGCAGCTTCTCTTTCTCTCTCTCACTCACTAACTCACTCACAGGTTCTATTTCTCTCACACACACAGCTTCTCTTTCTCTCTATCTTTCTCACTCACAGCTTCTCTTTTCTCTCTCTCTCTCATTCACGGCTACTCTTTCACTCTCTCACTCACTCACAGCTTCTCTTTCTCTCTCTGTCTCTCTCACTCACTGCTTCTCTTTCTTTCTCTCTCTCTCACTCACTCACAGCTTCTCTCTCTCTCTCACTCACAGCATCTCTTTCTCTCTCTCTCTCTCACTCACAGCTTCTCTCTCTCTGTCTCTCTCATTCACAGCTTCTCTTTCTCTCTCTCACACACAGCTTCTCTTTCACTCTCTCTCTCACACACAGCTTCTCTTTCTCTCTCTCTCTAACTCACTCACAACTTCTGTTTCTCTTGTCTCTCACTCACAGCTTCAATTTCTCTCTCTCTCACTAACTCATAGCTTCTCATTCTCTCTCTCTCACACACAGCTTCTCTTTCTCTCTCTCTCTAACTCTCTCACTCACAGCTTCTCTTTCTCTCTCACTCACAGCTTTTCTTTCTCTCTCTCTCTCACTCACTCACGCTTCTCTTTCATTCTCTCTCTCTCTCACACAGCTTCTTTTTCTCTCTCTCTCACTAACTCACAGCTTCTCTTTCTCTCTCTCACTCACTCACAGCTTATCTTTCTCTCTCTATCTCTCTAACACACAGCTTCTCTTTCTCTCTCTCTCACTCACTCACAGCTTCTCTCTCTGTCTCTCTCACTCACAGCTTCTATTTCTCTCTCTCTCTCACTCTCACAGCTACTCTTTCTCTCTCTCACACACAGCTTTTCTCTCTTTCTCTCTCTCACTCACTCACAGCTTCTCTTTATCTCTCTCTCTCACTCACTCACATCTTCTATTTCTCTCTCTCTCACTCAGCTTCTCTTTCTCTCTATCTCTCTGACTCACAGGTTCTATTTCGCTCTCTGTCTCCCTCACTCACAGCTTCTCTCTCTATCTCTCTCACTCACAGCTTCTCTTTCTCATTCTCTCTCTCACTCACAGCTTCTCTTTCTCTCTCTGTCTCTCTCCCTCACAGCTTCTCTTTCTCTCTCTCTCTCTAACAGCTTCTATTGGTCTCTCTCTCTCACTCACAGCTTCTCTCTCTCTCTCACTCACAGCTTCTCTTTCTCTCTCATTCACAGCTTCTCTTTCTCTCTCTCTCACTCACTCACCGCTTCTCTTTTGCTCTCTCCCTCACAGCTTCTCTTTCTCTCTCTCTCACAGCTTCTCTTTCTTTCTCACTCACAAATTCTCTTTCTCTCTCTCACTCACTCACTCACACACTCACAGCTTCTCTTTCTCTCTCTCTCCACACAGCTTCTCTTTCTCTCTCTCTCTCTAACAGTTTCTCTTTCTCTCTCTCTCTCTCACTCACAGCTTCGCTTTCCCTCTCTCTCACTCATTCACCGCTTCTCTTTCACTCTCTCACTCATAGCTTCTCTTTCTCTCTCACAGCTTCTTTCTCTCTCTCTCACTCACAGTATCTCTTTCTCTTGCTCTCTCACTCACTCAAACCTTCACTTTCTCTATCTCTCTCACTCATAGCTTCTCTTTCTCTCTCTCACACACAGCTTCTCTCTCTCGCTCTCTCACTCAAGCTTCTCTTTCTCTCTCTCTCTTGCTCACTCACAGGTTCTATTTCTCTCTCTGTCTCCCTCACTCACAGCTTCTCTTTCTCTCTCTCTCTCACTCACAGCTTCTCTTTTGCTTTCTCTCTCTCACTCACAGCTTCTCTTTCTCTCTCTCTCTCTCACTCACAGCGTCTCTTTCTCTCTCTCTCTCTCACTCACAGCTTCTCTTTCTCTCTCTCTCATTCACAGCTACTCTCTCTCTCTCTCACAGCTTCTCTCTCTCTCACTCACAGCTTCTCTTTCTCTCTCTCTCTTGCTCACTCACAGGTTCTATTTCTCTCTCTGTCTCCCTCACTCAAAGCTTCTCTTTCTCTCTCTCTCTCACTCACAGCTTCTCTTTCGCTTTCTCTCTCTCACTCACAGCTTCTCTTTCTCTCTCTCTCTCACTCATAGCTTCTCTTTCTCTCTCTCTCTCTCAGTCACAGCTTCTCTTTCTCTCACTCACAGCTCTTTCTCTCTCTCTCTCACTCACTCACAGCTTCTCTTTCTCTCTCTCTCACTCACAGCTTCTCTTTCTCTCTCTCTCACTCACATCTTCTATTTCTCTCTCTCTCACAGCTTCTCTTTCTCTCTATCTCTCTCACTCACAGCTTCTCTTTTCTCTCTCTCTCACTCACTCACAGCTTCTCTCTCTCTCTAACTCTCTCACTCACAGCTTCTCTTTCTCTCTCACTCACAGCTTTTCTTTCTCTCTCTCTCTCACTCACTCACGCTTCTCTTTCTCTCTCTGTCTCTCTCACACAGCTTCTTTTTCTCTCTCTCTCACTAACTCACAGCTTCTCTTTCTCTCTCTCTCACTCACTCACAGCTTCTCTTTCTCTCTCTCTCCCTCACAGCTTCTCTTTCTCTCTCTCTCTCTCTCACTCACAGCTTCTCTTTCTCTTTCTCTCTCTGACTCACAGCTTCTCTTTCTCTCTCTCTCTCACTCACAGCTTCTCTTTCTTTCTCTCTCTCTCTCACTCACAGCTTCTCTTTCTCTCTCTCTCATTCACACCTACTCTTTCTCTCTCTCACACACAGCTTCTCTCTCTCTCTCACTCACAGCTTCGCTTTCTCTCTCTCTCTTGCTCACTCACAGGTTCTATTTTACTCTCTGTCTCCCGCACTCAAAGCTTCTCTTTCTCTCTCTCTCTCACACACAGCTTCTCTTTCGCTTTCTCTCTCTCACTCACAGCTTCTCTTTCTCTCTCTCTCTCTCACTCACAGCTTCTCTTTCTCTCTCTCTCTCTCTCACACACAGCTTCTCTTTCTTTCTCACTCACAACTTCTCTTTCTCTCTCTTACTCACTCAATCACTCACTCACAGCTTCTCTTTCTCTCTCTCTCCACACAGCTTCTCTTTATCTCTCTCTCTCTAACAGTTTCTCTTTCTCTCTCTCTCTCTCTCACAGCTTCTTTCTCTCTCTCTCACTCACAGTATCTCTTTCTCTCTCTCTGTCACTCACTCACTCCTTCACTTTCTCTATCTCTCTCACTCACAGCTTCTCTTTCTCTCTCTCACTCACAGCTTCTCTCTCTCTCTCTCACTCACAGCTTCTCTTTCTCTCTCTCTCTTGCTCACTCACAGGTTCTATTTCTCTCTCTGTCTCCCTCACTCACAGCTTCTCTTTCTCTCTCTCTCTCTCACTCACAGCTACTCTTTTGCTTTCTCTCTCTCACTCACAGCTTCTCTTTCTCTCTCTCTCTCTCACTCACAGCTTCTCTTTCTCTCTCTCTCTCTCACTCACAGCTTCTCTTTCTCTCCCTCTCTCATTCACAGCTACTCTTTCTCTCTCTCTCTCACTCACAGATTCTCTTTCTCTCTCTCTCTCACTCATATCTGTTTCTCTCTCACACACACAGCTTCTCTTTCTCTCTATCTCTCTCACTCACAGCTTCGCTTTTCTCTCTCTCTCTCACTCACAGCTTCTCTTTCTCTCTCTCTCACTCACAGCTTCTCTTTCTCTCTCTCACTCACAGCTTCTCTTTCTCTTTCTCTCTCTCACTCACAGCTTCTCTTTCTTTCTCTCCCTCCCTCACTCACTCACTCACAGCTTCTCTTTCTCTCTCTGTCTCTCTCACTCACTGCTTCTCTTTCTCTCTGTCTCATTGACTCACAGCTTCTCTCTCTCTCTCACTCACTCACTGCTTCTCTTTCTCTCTTTCTCTCACTCACTCACAGCTTCTCTTTTTCTCTCTCACTCATTAACTCACTCACAGGTTCTATTTCTCTCTCACACACACAGCTTCTCTTTCTCTCTATCTTTCTCACTCAAAGCTTCTCTTTCTCTCTCTCTCTCACACACAGCTTCTCTTTCGCTTTCTCTCTCTCACTCACAGCTTCTCTTTCTCTCTCTCTCTCTCACTCACAGCTTCTCTTTCTCTCTCTCTCTCTCTCACACACAGCTTCTCTTTCTTTCTCACTCACAACTTCTCTTTCTCTCTCTTACTCACTCAATCACTCACTCACAGCTTCTCTTTCTCTCTCTCTCCACACAGCTTCTCTTTATCTCTCTCTCTCTCTAACAGTTTCTCTTTCTCTCTCTCTCTCTCTCACAGCTTCTTTCTCTCTCTCTCACTCACAGTATCTCTTTCTCTCTCTCTGTCACTCACTCACTCCTTCACTTTCTCTATCTCTCTCACTCACAGCTTCTCTTTCTCTCTCTCACTCACAGCTTCTCTCTCTCTCTCTCACTCACAGCTTCTCTTTCTCTCTCTCTCTTGCTCACTCACAGGTTCTATTTCTCTCTCTGTCTCCCTCACTCACAGCTTCTCTTTCTCTCTCTCTCTCTCTCACTCACAGCTACTCTTTTGCTTTCTCTCTCTCACTCACAGCTTCTCTTTCTCTCTCTCTCTCTCACTCACAGCTTCTCTTTCTCTCTCTCTCTCTCACTCACAGCTTCTCTTTCTCTCCCTCTCTCATTCACAGCTACTCTTTCTCTCTCTCTCTCACTCACAGATTCTCTTTCTCTCTCTCTCTCACTCATATCTGTTTCTCTCTCACACACACAGCTTCTCTTTCTCTCTATCTCTCTCACTCACAGCTTCGCTTTTCTCTCTCTCTCTCACTCACAGCTTCTCTTTCTCTCTCTCTCACTCACAGCTTCTCTTTCTCTCTCTCACTCACAGCTTCTCTTTCTCTTTCTCTCTCTCACTCACAGCTTCTCTTTCTTTCTCTCCCTCCCTCACTCACTCACTCACAGCTTCTCTTTCTCTCTCTGTCTCTCTCACTCACTGCTTCTCTTTCTCTCTGTCTCATTGACTCACAGCTTCTCTCTCTCTCTCACTCACTCACTGCTTCTCTTTCTCTCTTTCTCTCACTCACTCACAGCTTCTCTTTTTCTCTCTCACTCATTAACTCACTCACAGGTTCTATTTCTCTCTCACACACACAGCTTCTCTTTCTCTCTATCTTTCTCACTCACAGCTTCTCTTTTCTCTCTCTCTCTCTCATTCACAGCTAATCTTTCACTCTCTCACTCACTCACAGCTTCTCTTTCTCTCTCTATCTCTCTCACTCACTGCTTCTCTTTCTCTCTCTCTCACTCACTCACAGCTTCTCTCTCTCTCTCTCACTCACAGCATCTCTTTCTCTCTCTCTCTCACTCACAGCTTCTCTCTCTCTGTCTCTCTCATTCACAGCTTCTCTTTCTCTCTCTCACTCACAGCTTCTCTTTCACTCTCTCTCTCACACACAGCTTCTCTTTCTCTCTCTCTCTAACTCACTCACAACTTCTGTTTCTCTCTGTCTCTCACTCACAGCTTCAATTTCTCTCTCTCTCACTAACTCATAGCTTCTCATTCTCTCTCTCTCACACACAGCTTCTCTTTCTCTCTCTCTCTAACTCTCTCACTCACAGCTTCTCTTTCTCTCTCACTCACACCTTTTCTTTCTCTCTCTCTCTCACTCACTCACGCTTCTCTTTCTCTCTCTGTCTCTCTCACACAGCTTCTTTTTCTCTCTCTCTCACTAACTCACAGCTTCTCTTTCTCTCTCTCACTCACTCACAGCTTATCTTTCTCTCTCTATCTCTCTAACACACAGCTTCTCTTTCTCTCTCTCTCACTCACTCACAGCTTCTCTCTCTGTCTCTCTCACTCACGGCTTCTATTTCTCTCTCTCTCACTCTCACAGCTACTCTTTCTCTCTCTCACACAAAGCTTTTCTCTCTTTCTCTCTCTCAGTCACTCACAGCTTCTCTTTATCTCTCTCTCTCACTCACTCACATCTTCTATTTCTCTCTCTCTCTCTCAGCTTCTCTTTCTCTCTATCTCTCTGACTCACAGGTTCTATTTCGCTCTCTGTCTCCCTCACTCACAGCTTCTCTCTCTATCTCTCTCACTCACAGCTTCTCTTTCTCATTCTCTCTCTCACTCACAGCTTCTCTTTCTCTCTCTGTCTCTCTCCCTCACAGCTTCTCTTTCTCTCTCTCTCTCTAACAGCTTCTATTGGTCTCTCTCTCTCTCACTCACAGCTTCTCTCTCTCTCTCACTCACAGCTTCTCTTTCTCTCTCATTCACAGCTTCTCTTTCTCTCTCTCTCACTCACACACCGCTTCTCTTTTGCTCTCTCCCTCACAGCTTCTCTTTCTCTCTCTCTCACAGCTTCTCTTTCTTTCTCACTCACAAATTCTCTTTCTCTCTCTCACTCACTCACTCACACACTCACAGCTTCTCTTTCTCTCTCTCCACACAGCTTCTCTTTCTCTCTCTCTCTCTAACAGTTTCTCTTTCTCTCTCTCTCTCTCACAGCTTCGCTTTCCCTCTCTCTCACTCATTCACCGCTTCTCTTTCACTCTCTCACTCATAGCTTCTCTTTCTCTCTCACAGCTTCTTTCTCTCTCTCTCTCACTCACAGTATCTCTTTCTCTCGCTCTCTCACTCACTCAAACCTTCAATTTCTCTATCTCTCTCACTCATAGCTTCTCTTTCTCTCTCTCACTCACAGCTTCTCTCTCTCGCTCTCTCACTCAAGCTTCTCTTTCTCTCTCTCTCTTGCTCACTCACAGGTTCTATTTCTCTCTCTGTCTCCCTCACTCACAGCTTCTCTTTCTCTCTCTCTCTCTCACTCACAGCTTCTCTTTTGCTTTCTCTCTCTCACTCACAGCTTCTCTTTCTCTCTCTCTCTCTCACTCACAGCGTCTCTTTCTCTCTCTCACTCACTCACAGCTTCTCTTTCTCTCTCTCTCATTCACAGCTACTCTCTCTCTCTCTCACAGCTTCTCTCTCTCTCACTCACAGCTTCTCTTTCTCTCTCTCTCTTGCTCACTCACAGGTTCTATTTCTCTCTCTGTCTCCCTCACTCAAAGCTTCTCTTTCTCTCTCTCTCTCTCACTCACAGCTTCTCTTTCGCTTTCTCTCTCTCACTCACAGCTTCTCTTTCTCTCTCTCTCTCTCACTCACAGCTCTTTCTCTCTCTCTCTCTCTCACTCACAGCTTCTCTTTCTCTCTCTCTCTCACTCACAGCTTCTCTTTCTCTCTCTCTCACTCACATCTTCTATTTCTCTCTCTCTCTCACAGCTTCTCTTTCTCTCTATCTCTCTCACTCACAGCTTCTCTTTTCTCTCTCTCTCACTCACTCACAGCTTCTCTCTCTCTCTCTAACTCTCTCACTCACAGCTTCTCTTTCTCTCTCACTCACAGCTTTTCTTTCTCTCTCTGTCTCTCTCACAGCTTCTTTTTCTCTCTCTCTCACTAACTCACAGCTTCTCTTTCTCTCTCTCTCACTCACTCACAGCTTCTCTTTCTCTCTCTCTCCCTCACAGCTTCTCTTTCTCTCTCTCTCTCACTCACAGCTTCTCTTTCTCTTTCTCTCTCTGACTCACAGCTTCTCTTTCTCTCTCTCTCTCTCACTCACAGCTTCTCTTTCTTTCTCTCTCTCTCTCACTCACAGCTTCTCTTTCTCTCTCTCTCATTCACAGCTACTCTTTCTCTCTCACACACACAGCTTCTCTCTCTCTCTCACTCACAGCTTCGCTTTCTCTCTCTCTCTTGCTCACTCACAGGTTCTATTTTACTCTCTGTCTCCCGCACTCAAAGCTTCTCTTTCTCTCTCTCTCACACACACAGCTTCTCTTTCGCTTTCTCTCTCTCACTCACAGCTTCTCTTTCTCTCTCTCTCTCTCACTCACAGCTTCTCTTTCTCTCTCTCTCTCTCTCTCTCACTCACAGCTTCTCTCTCTCACAGCTTCTCTTTCTCTCTCTCTCTCACTCACAGCTTCTCTTTCTCTCTCTCTCTCTCCCTCACAGCTTCGCTTTCTCTCTCTCTCTCTCTCACTCACATCTTCTATTTCTCTCTCTCTCCCTCACAGCTTCTCTTTCTCTCTCTCTCTCACTCACAGCTTCTCTTTCTCTTTCTCTCTCTCACTCACAGCTTCTCTTTCTTTCTCTCCCTCACTCACTCACTCACAGCTTCTCTTTCTCTCTCTGTCTCTCACACTCACTGCTTCTCTTTCTCTCTGTCTCACTGACTCACAGCTTCTCTCTCTCTCTCTCACTCACAGCTTCTCTTTCTCTCTTTCTGTCACTCACTCACAACTTCTTTTTCTCTCTGTCTCTCACTCACAGCTTCAATTTCTCTCTCACACTAACTCACAGCTTCTCCTCTCTCTCTCACTCACTCACAGCTTCTCTCTCTCTCTCTCACAGCTTCTCATTCTCTCTCTCTCTCTCACTCACATACAGCTTCTCTTTCTCTCTCTCTCTAACTCTCTCACTCACAGCTTCTCTTTCTCTCTCTCTCACTAACTCACAGCTTCTTTTTCTCTAACTCTCACTCACTCACAGCTTCTCTCTCTCTCTCTCTCTCACTCACAGCTTCTCTTTCTCTCTCTCTCTCACTCACTCACAGCTTCTCTCTCTGTCTCTCTCACTCATGGCTTCTATTTCTCTCTCTATCACTAACACAGCTTCTTTTTCTCTCTCTCTCTCTCACAGCTTTTTTCTCTCTCTCTCTCTCACTCACTCACAGCTTCTCTTTCTCTTTCTCTCTCACTCACATCTTCTATTTCTCTCTCTTTCTCACAGCTTCTCTTTCTCTATCTCTCTCACTCACAGCTTCTCTTTCTCTCTCTCTCACTCACAGCTTCTCTTTCTCTCTCTCCCTCACAGCTTCTCTCTCTCTCTCTCTCCCTCACAGCTTCTCTTTCTCTCTCTCTCCCTCACAGCTTCTCTCTCTCTCTCTCTCACAGCTTCTCTTTCTTTCTCACTCACAACTTCTCTTTCCCTCTCTCACTCACTCACAGCTTCTCTTTCTCTCTCACTCACAGCTTCTCTTTCTCTCTCTCTCACTCACTCACCGCTTCTCTTTTGCTCTCTCACTCACAGCTACTCTTTCTCTCTCTCTCACACAGCTTCTCTTTCTTTCTCACTCACAACTTCTCTTTCCCTCTCTCACTCACTCAATCACTCACTCACAGCTTCTCTTTCTCTATCTCTCTCCACACAGCTTCTCTTTATCTCTCTCTCTAACAGTTTCTCTTTCTCTCTCTCTCTCACTCACAGCTTCGCTTTCCCTCTCTCTCACTCATTCACCGCTTCTCTTTCACTCTCTCACTCATAGCTTCTCTTTCTCTCTCACAGCTTCTTTCTCTCTCTCTCACTCACAGTATCTCTTTCTCTCGCTCTGTCACTCACTCACTCCTTCACTTTCTCTATCTCTCTCACTCACAGCTTCTCTTTCTCTCTCTCACTCACAGCTTCTCTCTCTCTCTCTCACTCACAGCTTCTCTTTCTCTCTCTCTCTTGCTCACTCACAGGTTCTATTTCTCTCTCTGTCTCCCTCACTCACAGCTTCTCTTTTTCTCTCTCTCTCTCTCACTCACAGCTTCTCTTTTGCTTTCTCTCTCACACTCACAGCTTCTCTTTCTCTCTCTCTCTCACTCACAGCTTCTCTTTCTCTCTCTCTCTCTCACTCACAACTTCTCTTTCTCTCTCTCTCTCATTCACAGCTACTCTTTCTCTCTCTCTCTCACAGCTTCTCTCTCTCTCTCACTCACAGCTTCTCTTTCTCTCTCTCTCTTGTTCACTCACAGGTTCTATTTCTCTCTCTGTCACCCTCACTCACAGCTTCTCTTTCTCTCTCTCTCTCTCACTCACAGCTTCTCTTTCACTTTCTCTCACTCACAGCTTCTATTTATCTCTCTCTCTCACTCACAGCTTCTCTTTCTCTCTCTCTCTCACTCACAGCTTCTCTTTCTCTCTCACTCACAGCTTCTCTTTCTCTCTCTCTCTCTCTCACTCACAGCTTCTCTCTCTCTCTCACTCACAGCTTCTCTTTCTCTCTCTCTCACTCACATCTTCTATTTCTCTCTCTCACACACAGCTTCTCTTTCTCTCTATCTCTCTCACTCACAGCTTCGCTTTTCTCTCTCTCTCACTCACTCACAGCTTCTCTTTCTCTCTCTCTCCCTCACAGTTTCTCTTTCTCTCTCTCACTCACAGCTTCTCTTTCTCTTTCTCTCTCTCACTCACAGCTTCTCTTTCTTTCTCTCCCTCACTCACTCACTCACTCACAGCTTCTCTTTCTGTCTCTCTCACTCACTGCTTCTCTTTCTCTCTGTCTCACTGACTCACAGCTTCTCTCTCTCTCACTCACTCACAGCTTCTCTTTCTCTCTTTCTTTCTCTCACTCACTCACAGCTTCTCTTTCTCTCTCTCACACACTCACTCACTCACAGGTTCTATTTCTCTCTCACACACACAGCTTCTCTTTCTCTCTATCTCTCTCACTCACAGCTTCTCTTTTCTCTCTCTTTCTCTCATTCACAGCTACTCTTTCTCTCTCTCACTCACTCACAGCTTCTCTTTCTCTCTCTGTCTCTCTCACTCACTGCTCTTTCTCTCTCTCTCACTCACTCACAGCTTCTCTCTCTCTCTCACTCACTCACAGCTTCTCTTTCTCTCTCTCTCTCACTCACTCACAGCTTCTCTCTCTGTCTCTCTCACTCACAGCTTCTCTTTCTCTCTCACACACACAGCTTCTCTTTCACTCACTCTCTCACACACAGCTTCTCTCTCTCTCTCTCTCTCTCTCTAACTCACTCACAACCTGTTTCTCTCTGTCTCTCAATCACAGCTTCAATTTCTCTCTCTCTCACTAACTCACAGCTTCTCCTTCTCTCTCTCTCACTCACTCACAGCTTCTCTTTCTCTCTCTCTCTCACAGCTTCTCATTCTCTCTCTCTCACTCACACACAGCTTCTCTTTCTCTCTCTCTCTAACTCTCTCACTCACAGCTTCTCTTTCTCTCTCTCTCTCACTCTCTCACGCTTCTCTTTCTCTCTCTGCCTCTCTCAGACAGCTTCTTTTTCTCTTTCTCTCACTAACTCACAGCTTCTCTTTCTCTCTCTCTCTCACTCACTCACAGCTTCTCTTTCTCTATCTCTCTAACTCACAGCTTCTCTTTCTCTCTCTCTCACTCACTCACAGCTTCTCTCTCTGTCTCTCTCACTCACAGCTTCTATTTCTCTCTCTCACACTCTCACAGCTACTCTTTCTCTCTCACACACACAGCTTTTCTCTCTTTCTCTCTCTCACTCACTCACAGCTTCTCTTTATCTCTCTCTCTCACTCACTCACATCTTCTATTTCTCTCTCTCTCTCACAGCTTCTCTTTCTCTCTATCTCTCTGCCTCACAGGTTCTATTTCACTCTCTGTCTCCCTCACTCACAGCTTCTCTCTCTATCTCTCTCACTCACAGCTTCTCTTTCTCATTCTCTCTCTCACTCACAGCTTCTCTTTCTCTCTCTCTCTCACTCACAGCTTCTCTCTATCTCTCTCACTCACTCACTCACTCACAGCTTCTCTTTCTCTCTGTCTCTCTCCCTCACAGCTTCTCTTTCTCTTTCTCTCTCTAACAGCTTCTATTGGTCTCTCTCTCTCTCACTCACAGCTTCTCTCTCTCTCTCACTCACAGCTTCTCTTTCATTCACAGCTTCTCTTTCTCTCTCTCTCACTCACTCACCGCTTCTCTTTTGCTCTCTCACTCACAGCTTCTCTTTCTCTCTCTCTCTCACAGCTTCTCTTTCTCACTCTCTCTCTAACAGTTTCTCTTTCTCTCTCTCTCTCACTCACAGCTTCGCTTTCCCTCTCTCTCACTCATTCACCACTTCTCTTTCACTCTCTCACTCATAGCTTCTCTTTCTCTCTCACAGCTTCTTTCCCTCTCTCTCACTCACAGTATCTCTTTCTCTCGCTCTCTCACTCACTCAAACCTTCACTTTCTCTATCTCTCTCACTCATAGCTTCTCTTTCTCTCTCTCACTCACAGCTTCTCTCTCTCGCTCTCTCACTCAAGCTTCTCTTTCTCTCTCTCTCTTGCTCACTCACAGGTTCTATTTCTCTCTCTGTCTCCCTCACTCACAGCTTCTCTTTCTCTCTCTCTCTCTCACTCACAGCTTCTCTTTTGCTTTCTCTCTCTCACTCACAGCTTCTCTTTCTCTCTCTCTCTCTCACTCACAGCTTCTCTTTCTCTCTCTCTCTCACTCACAGCTTCTCTTTCTCTCTCTCTCATTCACAGCTACTCTTTCTCTCTCTCTCACACAGCTTCTCTCTCTCTCTCTCTCTCACTCACAGCTTCTCTTTCTCTCTCTCTCTTGCTCACTCACAGGTTCTATTTCTCTCTCTGTGTCCCTCACTCAAAGCTTCTCTTTCTTTCTCTCTCTCTCTCTCACTCACAGCTCTTTTGCTTTCTCTCTCTCACTCACAGCTTCTCTTTCTCTCTCTCTCTCACTCATAGCTTCTCTTTCTCTCTCTCTCTCTCTCTCAGTCACAGCTTCTCTTTCTCTCTCTCACACAGCTCTTTCTCTCTCTCTCTCACTCACTCACAGCTTCTCTTTCTCTCTCTCTCTCACTCACAGCTTCTCTTTCTCTCTCTCTCACTCACTCACCGCTTCTCTTTTGCTCTCTCACTCACAGCTTCTCTTTCTCTCTCTCACACACAGCTTCTATTTCTTTCTCACTCACAACTTCTCTTTCTCTCTCTCACTCACTCAATCACTCACTCACAGCTTCTCTTTCTCTCTCTCTCCACACAGCTTCTCTTTATCTCTCTCTCTAACAGTTTCTCTCTCTCTCTCTCTCACTCACAGCTTCGCTTTCCCTCTCTCTCACTCATTCACCGCTTCTCTTTCACTCTCTCACTCATAGCTTCTCTTTCTCTCTCACAGCTTCTTTCTCTCTCTCTGACTCACAGTATCTCTTTCTCTCGCTCTGTCACTCACTCACTCCTTCACTTTCTCTATCTCTCTCACTCACAGCTTCTCATTCTCTCTCACTCACAGCTTCTCTCTCTCTCTCACTCACAGCTTCTCTTTCTCTCTCTCTCTCACTCACAGCTTCTCTTTTGCTTTCTCTCTCTCACTCACAGCTTCTCTCTCTCTCTCTCTCACTCACACCTTCTCTTTCTCTCTCTCTCTCTCACTCACAGCTTCTCTTTCTCTCTCTCTCTCACTCACAGCTTCTCTTTCTCTCTCTCTCTTGCTCACTCACAGGTTCTATTTCTCTCTCTGTCACCCTCACTCACAGCTTCTCTTTCTCTCTCTCTCTCACTCACAGCTTCTCTTTCATTTTTTCTCACTCACAGCTTCTATTTATCTCTCTCTCTCACTCACAGCTTCTCTTTCTCTCACTCACTCACAGCTTCTCTTTCTCTCTCTCTCTCTCTCACTCACAGCTTCTCTCTCTCTCTCACTCACAGCTTCTCTTTCTCTCTCTCTCTCACTCACATCTTCTATTTCTCTCTCACACACACAGCTTCTCTTTCTCTCTCTCTCTCACTCACAGCTTCGCTTTTCTCTCTCTCTCCCTCACTCACAGCTTCTCTTTCTCTCTCTCTCCCTCACAGTTTCTCTTTCTCTCTCTCACTCACAGCTTCTCTTTCTCTTTCTCTCTCTCACTCACAGCTTCTCTTTCTTTCTCTCCCTCCCTCACTCACTCACTCACAGCTTCTCTTTCTCTCTCTGTCTCTCTCACTCACTGCTTCTCTTTCTCTCTGTCTCACTGACTCACAGCTTCTCTCTCTCTCTCACTCACTCACATCTTCTCTTTCTCTCTTTCTCTCACTCACTCACAGCTTCTCTTTCTTTCTCTCTCACACACACTCACTCACTCACAGGTTCTATTTCTCTCTCACACACACAGCTTCTCTTTCTCTCTATCTCTCTCACTCACAGTTTCTCTTTTCTCTCTCTTTCTCTCATTCACAGCTACTCTTTCTCTCTCTCACTCACTCACAGCTTCTCTTTCTCTCTCTGTCTCTCTCACTCACTGCTTCTCTTTCTCTCTCTCTCTCACTCACAGCTTCTCTTTCTCTCACTCACAGCTTCTCTTTCTCTCTCTCACACTCACTCACAGCTTCTCTCTCTCTGTCTCTCTCACTCACAGCTTCTCTTTCTCTCTCACACACACAGCTTCTCTTTCACTCACTCTCTCACACACAGCTTCTCTTTCTCTCTCTCTCTCTAACTCACTCACAACTTCTGTTTCTCTCTGTCTCTCACTCACAGCTTCAATTTCTCTCTCTCTCACTAACTCACAGCTTCTCCTTCTCTCTCTCCCACTCACACACAGCTTCTCTTTCTCTCTCTCTCTAACTCTCTCACTCACAGCTTCTCTTTCTCTCTCACTCACAGCTTTTCTTTCTCTCTCTTGCTCACTCACTCACGCTTCTCTTTCTCTCTCTGCCCCTCTCACACAGCTTCTTTTTTTCTCTCTCTCACTAACTCACAGCTTCTCTTTCTCTCTCTCTCACTCACTCACAGCTTCTCTTTCTCTATCTCTCTAACTCACAGCTTCTCTTTCTCTTTCTCTCACTCACACAGCTTCTCTCTCTGTCTCTCTCACTCACGGCTTCTATTTCTCTCTCTCTCACTCTCACAGCTACTCTTTCTCTCTCACACACACAGCTTTTCTCTCTTTCTCTCTCTCACTCACTCACAGCTTCTCTTTATCTCTCTCTCTCACTCACTCACATCTTTTATTTCTCTCTCTCTCACACAGCTTCTCTTTCTCTCTATCTCTCTGACTCACAGGTTCTATTTCACTCTCTGTCTCCCTCACTCACAGCTTCTCTCTCTCTCACTAACTCACAGCTTCTCTTTCTCTCTCTCTCACACAGCTTCTCTTTCTTTCTCACTCACAACTTCTCTCTCTCTCTCACTCACTCACTCACTCACAGCTTCTCTTTCTCTCTCTCTCCACACAGCTTCTCTCTCTCTCTCTAACAGTTTCTCTCTCTCTCTCACTCACAGCTTCGCTTTCCCTCTCTCTCACTCATTCACCGCTTCTCTTTCACTCTCTCACTCATAGCTTCTCTTTCTCTCTCACAGCTTCTTTCTCTCTCTCTCACTCACAGTATCTCTTTCTCTCGCTCTCTCACTCACTCAAACCTTCACTTTCTCTATCTCTCTCACTCATAGCTTCTCTTTCTCTCTCTCACTCACAGCTTCTCTCTCGCTCTCTCACTCAAGCTTCTCTTTCTCTCTCGCTCTCTCACTCAAGCTTCTCTTTCTCTCTCTCTCTTGCTCACTCACAGCTTCTCTTTCTCTCTCTCTCTCACTCACAGCTTCTCTTTTGCTTTCTCTCTCTCACTCACAGCTTCTCTTTCTCTCTCTCTCTCTCTCACTCACAGCTTCTCTTTCTCTCTCTCTCTCACTCACAGCTTCTCTTTCTCTCTCTCTCATTCACAGCTACTCTTTCTCTCTCTCACACACAGCTTCTCTCTCTCTCTCTCACTCACAGCTTCTCTTTCTCTCTCTCTCTTGCTCACTCACAGGTTCTATTTCTCTCTCTGTCTCCCTCACTCAAAGCTTCTCTTTCTCTCTCTCTCTCTCTCACTCACAGCTTCTCTTTTGCTTTCTCTCTCTCACTCACAGCTTCTCTTTCTCTCTCTCTCTCTCACTCATAGCTTCTCTTTCTCTCTCTCTCTCTCTCAGTCACAGCTTCTCTTTCTCTCTCTCACTCAAAGCTCTTTCTCTCTCTCTCTCACTCACTCACAGCTTCTCTTTCTCTCTCTCTCTCACTCAGAGCTTCTCTTTCTCTCTCTCTCACTCACTCACCGCTTCTCTTTTGCTCTCTCACTCACAGCTTCTCTTTCTTTCTCACTCACAACTTCTCTTTCTCTCTCTCACTCACTCAATCACTCACTCACAGCTTCTCTTTCTCTCTCTCTCCACACAGCTTCTCTTTATCTCTCTCTCTAACAGTTTCTCTTTCTCTCTCTTTCTCACTCACAGCTTCGCTTTCCCTCTCTCTCACTCATTCACCGCTTCTCTTTCACTCTCTCACTCATAGCTTCTCTTTCTCTCTCACAGCTTCTTTCTCTCTCTCACTCACAGTATCTCTTTCTCTCGCTCTGTCACTCACTCACTCCTTCACTTTCTCTATCTCTCTCACTCACAGCTTCTCTCTCTCTCTCTCTCACTCACAGCTTCTCTTTCTCTTTCTCTCTCTCACTCACAGCTTCTCTTTCTTTCTCTCCCTCCCTCACTCACTCACTCACAGCTTCTCTTTCTCTCTCTGTCTCTCACTCACAGCTTCTCTTTTGCTTTCTCTCTCTCACTCACAGCTTCTCTTTCTCTCTCTCTCTCACTCACAGCTTCTCTTTTTCTCTCTCTCTCACTCACAGCTTCTCTTTCTCTCTCTCTCTCTCATTCACAGCTACTCTTTCTCTCTCTCACACACACAGCTTCTCTCTCTCTCTCACACTCACTGCTTCTCTTTCTCTCTCTCTCTTGCTCACTCACAGGTTCTATTTCTCTCTCTGTCACCCTCACTCACAGCTTCTCTTTCTCTCTCTCTCTCTCACTCAGCTTCTCTTTCGCTTTCTCTCACTCACAGCTTCTCTTTCTCTCTCTCTCTCACTCACAGCTTCTCTTTCTCTCTCTCTCTCACTCACAGCTTCTCTTTCTCTCTCTCTCTCTCATTCACAGCTACTCTTTCTCTCTCTCACACACACAGCTTCTCTCTCTCACTCACTCACTGCTTCTCTTTCTCTCTCTCTCTTGCTCACTCACAGGTTCTATTTCTCTCTCTGTCACCCTCACTCACAGCTTCTCTTTCTCTCTCTCTCTCTCACTCAGCTTCTCTTTCGCTTTCTCTCACTCACCGCTTCTATTTATCTCTCCCTCTCACTCACAGCTTCTCTTTCTCTCTCTCTCACTCACAGCTTCTCTTTCTCTCTCTCACTCACAGCTTCTCTTTCTCTCTCTCTCTCTCACTCACAGCTTCTCTCTCTCTCTCACTCACAGCTTCTCTCTCTCTCTCCCTCTCAGTTTCTCTTTCTCTCTCTCACTCACAGCTTCTCTTTCTCTTTCTCTCTCTCACTCACAGCTTCTCTTTCTTTCTCTCCCTCCCTCACTCACTCACTCACAGCTTCTCTTTCTCTCTCTGTCTCTCTCACTCACTGCTTCTCTTTCTCTCTGTCTCACTGACTCATAGCTTCTCTCTCTCTCTCTCACTCACTCACTCACAGCTTCTCTTTCTCTCTTTCTCTCACTCACTCACAGCTTCTCTTTCTTTCTCTCTCACACACACTCACTCACTCACAGGTTCTATTTCTCTCTCTCACACACAGCTTCTCTTTCTCTCTATCTCTCTCACTCACAGCTTCTCTTTTCTCTCTCTTTCTCTCATTCACAGCTACTCTTTCTCTCTCTCTCTCACTCACAGCTTCTCTTTCTCTCTCTGTCTCTCTCACTCACTGCTTCTCTTTCTCTCTCTCACTCACTCACAGCTTCTCTCTCTCTCACTCACAGCTTCTCTTTCTCTCTCTCACTCACTCACAGCTTCTCTCTCTCTGTCTCTCTCACTCACAGCTTCTCTTTCTCTCTCACACACACAGCTTCTCTTTCACTCACTCTCTCACACACAGCTTCTCTTTCTCTCTCTCTCTCTAACTCACTCACAACTTCTGTTTCTCTCTGTCTCTCACTCACAGCTTCAATTTCTCTCTCTCACTAACTCACAGCTTCTCCTTCTCTCTCACACCCTCACTCACAGCTTCTCTTTCTCTCTCACTCACAGCTTTTCTTTCTCTCTCTCTCTCACTAACTCACAGCTTCTCTTTCTCTCTCTCTCACTCACTCACAGCTTCTCTTTCTCTATCTCTCTAACTCACAGCTTCTCTTTCTCTCTCTCTCACTCACTCACAGCTTCTCTCTCTGTCTCTCTCACTCACGGCTTCTATTTCTCTCTCTCTCTCACTCTCACAGCTACTCTTTCTCTCTCACACACACAGCTTTTCTCTCTTTCTCTCTCTCACTCACTCACAGCTTCTCTTTATCTCTCTCTCTCACTCACTCACATCTTCTATTTCTCTCTCTCTCACACAGCTTCTCTTTCTCTCTATCTCTCTGACTCACAGGTTCTATTTCACTCTCTGTCTCCCTCACTCACAGCTTCTCTCTCTCTCTCACTAACTCACAGCTTCTCCTTCTCTCTCTCTCACTCACTCACAGCTTCTCTTTCTCTCTCTCTCTCTAACAGCTTCTATTGGTCTCTCTCTCTCACTCACAGCTTCTCTCTCTCTCTCACTCACAGCTTCTCTTTCTCTCTCATTCACAGCTTCTCTTTCTCTCTCTCTCACTCACTCACCGCTTCTCTTTTGCTCTCTCACTCACAGCTTCTCTTTCTCTCTCTCTCTCACAGCTTCTCTTTCTTTCTCACTCACAACTTCTCTGTTTCTCTCTCACTCACTCACTCACTCACTCACTCACTCACAGCTTCTCTTTCTCTCTCTCTCCACACAGCTTCTCTTTCTCTCTCTCTCTCTCTAACAGTTTCTCTCTCTCTCTCTCACTCACAGCTTCGCTTTCCCTCTCTCTCACTCATTCACCGCTTCTCTTTCACTCTCTCACTCATAGCCTCTCTTTCTCTCTCACAGCTTCTTTCTCTCTCTCTCTCTCACTCACAGTATCTCTTTCTCTCACTCTCTCACTCACTCAAACCTTCACTTTCTCTATCTCTCTCACTCATAGCTTCTCTTTCTCTCTCTCACTCACAGCTTCTCTCTCTCGCTCTCTCACTCAAGCTTCTCTTTCTCTCTTTCTCTCTCGCTCTCTCACTCAAGCTTCTCTTTCTCTCTCTCTCTTGCTCACTCACAGCTTCTCTTTCTCTCTCTCTCTCTCACTCATAGCTTCTCTTTTGCTTTCTCTCTCTCACAGTTTCTCTTTCTCTCTCTCTCTCTCACTCACAGCTTCTCTTCCTCTCCTTCTCTCACTCACAGCTTCTCTTTCTCTCTCTCTCATTCACAGCTACTCTTTCTCTCTCTCTCACACAGCTTCTCTCTCTCTCTCTCTCACTCACAGCTTCTCTTTCTCTCTCTCTCTTGCTCACTCACAGGTTCTATTTCTCTCTCTCTCTCCCTCACTCAAAGCTTCTCTTTCTCTCTCTCTCTCTCTCACTCACAGCTTCTCTTTTGCTTTCTCTCTCTCACTCACAGCTTCTCTTTCTCTCTCTCTCTCTCACTCATAGCTTCTCTTTCTCTCTCTCTCTCAGTCACAGCTTCTCTTTCTCTCTCTCACTCACAGCTCTTTCTCTCTCTCACTCACTCACTCACAGCTTCTCTTTCTCTCTCTCTCACTCACAGCTTCTCTTTCTCTCTCTCTCACTCACTCACCGCTTCTCTTTTGCTCTCTCACTCACAGCTTCTCTTTCTTTCTCACTCACAACTTCTCTTTCTCTCTCTCACTCACTCAATCACTCACTCACAGCTTCTCTTTCTCTCTCTCTCCACACAGCTTCTCTTTATCTCTCTCTCTAACAGTTTCTCTTTCTCTCTCTCTCTCACTCACAGCTTCGCTTTCCCTCTCTCTCACTCATTCACCGCTTCTCTTTCACTCTCTCACTCATAGCTTCTCTTTCTCTCTCACAGCTTCTTTCTGTCTCTCTCACTCACAGTATCTCTTTCTCTCGGTCTGTCACTCACTCACTCCTTCACTTTCTCTATCTCTCTCACTCACAGCTTCTCTCTCTCTCACTCACTCACTCACAGCTTCTCTTTCTCTCTCTCTTGCTCACTCACAGGTTCTATTTCTCTCTCTGTCTCCCTCACTCACAGCTTCTCTTTCTCTCTCTCTCTCTCACTCACAGCTTCTCTTTTGCTTTCTCTCTCTCACTCACAGCTTCTCTTTCTCTCTCTCTCTCACTCACAGCTTCTCTTTCTCTCTCTCTCTCACTCACAGCTTCTCTTTCTCTCTCTCTCTCATTCACAGCTACTCTTTCTCTCTCTCACACACACAGCTTCTCTCTCTCTCTCTCACTCACTGCTTCTCTCTCTCTCTCTCTTGCTCACTCACAGGTTCTATTTCTCTCTCTGTCACCCTCACTCACAGCTTCTCTTTCTCTCTCTCTCTCACTCAGCTTCTCTTTCGCTTTCTCTCACTCACAGCTTCTATTTATCTCTCTCTCTCACTCACAGCTTCTCTTTCTCTCTCTCTCTCACTCACAGCTTCTCTTTCTCTCTCTCACTCACAGCTTCTCTTTCTCTCTCTCTCTCTCACTCACAGCTTCTCTCTCTCTCTCACTCACAGCTTCTCTTTCTCTCTCTCTCTCACTCACATCTTCTATTTCTCTCTCTCACACACAGCTTCTCTTTCTCTCTATCTCTCTCACTCACAGCTTCGCTTTTGTCTCTCTCTCACTCACTCACAGCTTCTCTTTCTCTCTCTCTCCCTCACAGTTTCTCTTTCTCTCTCTCACTCACAGCTTCTCTTTCTCTTTCTCTCTCTCACTCACAGCTTCTCTTTCTTTCTCTCTCACTCACTCACAGCTTCTCTCTCTGTCTCTCTAACTCACGGCTTCTATTTCTCTCTTTCTCACTCTCACAGCTACTCTTTCTCTCTCACACACACAGCTTTTCTCTCTTTCTCTCTCTCACTCACTCACAGCTTCTCTTTATCTCTCTCTCTCACTCACATCTTCTATTTCTCTCTCTCTCTCACAGCTTCTCCTTCTCTCTCTCTCACTCACTCACAGCTTCTCTTTCTCTCTCTCTCTCTAACAGCTTCTATTGGTCTCTCTCTCTCTCACTCACAGCTTCTCTCTCTCACTCACAGCTTCTCTTTCTCTCTCATTCACAGCTTCTCTTTCTCTCTCTCACTCACTCACCACTTCTCTTTTGCTCTCTTGTAGGAATGCATCTGGATTCTGTCTTGCCTGTCTTCTGACACATATTGTAAACAAGGCCTCTTTGCCTGAGAGACAACGCTGTACTTTAGGCATGCGTAGAAAAGTGAGAGAAATTCTTTCTCCTTATTTGGGTTCTGACATTCTGATTTATTATGTAGGTTAAGTTTCGTTTCTGGTATACAATGCTTGCTAGGTTCGTTTCTCTCTCTCTCTCTCTGCCTAAAATAAAGAAAAGGCGTCAGTAGCTTTTGACCAGCCAAAGAGAGCAGGCGTGTTTTTGTGTGTCTCTGTTTCTCCCTAAAAAAAAGCCTAATGAAGCAGGACTTCATGGGACTGATTGCTATCTTAAAGATCTGAGGATAAAACTGCTGCTAATGAGGCTGACTGAATAAAGAAGATATCTTTACATGAAGCAGAATTCCAACAAGTGGCGCTCCGTGTGACGCTTTGAACTACAATGAGAGAGCCTGCTGTGAAAGCTGCTTCAGCAATTAACACCTCATAATCGACCGGGGAAGGTCTCACTCACCTACGACCAGGCAAAAGGTCAGACCGGAGGAAAGGTCATAAATCAAGCTCGAGATTCATCCAATTCTACATTGGATCCCACACAGGGTGAGTGAAAAAAGGAATGAGAAAAATATAATTTTTTTTATTTTTAATTATGGGATGTTTGCTTTCTTCAGAAATGCAGGAACTTTGTAAAGATATCTCAGATCTTTTGCATGAGAATGGGCAGAAGGCTAATGAACAGGAGATACAGAAACTGGTTAAAGTTATAGCAAAAATCTGTCCTTGGTTTAAATATGAAGGTCTGGACTTAAAACAGTGGAAACAGATTGGGAGAGAAATGCAGAAGCATAATGGAATTTCTGTGTCAATATTATTTACATGGGAGGCAGTTAGGGACTGCCTTCAGAGACTTACTCCAAAAAATATTTTATTGTCTCAAAGATTGTCTCAAAGACTTGATGGCCATCCCCTCCCACAGCCTTTGCCTTCAGAAAAAGGGGAGGCCAGGGCAACTGCTCCTCCATCATATGAGAAACAACAGCCCCCTGATGGGGATGGAGGTAGAAAAGGAGATGGGCAATTATGTCCTGACTTGCAACAATCAAGTGCTTTTAGCCCTACAAAAGACCTGTTCTCTGCTGCGTTAACTACAGCTGTGCTGGATATGGAACCTGTTGATGTATATCCAGTGAACAGAGAGCCGCTTGCAAATGAGACTGTTGCAATACTAGTGCCAGCTGATGGGGAACAAATGATGGGAAACTCATCACAGATTGAAGTTTTTGATGCATGCAGAGTGGCAGAAAGCAAGGACTGTGTTTCAAAGAGCAGCATAGGGGATCTCAGCCCCCCCGTGAAGCAACCCTCATCACAAAAGCAGGAGAAGCTGAGTAGTAAATTTGATATCTCACGTTTGGGCAGGAAGATCCTGCAGAAATGGAAGGATGGCCCAAAGGAGGAACGCACAAAAACAAAGACAAAAAAGGGGTGCAAGTACAAACTAACAGATGCAGGTTGTCATAAAGTTGAGAATCAGCTACTGCAGATGACAGAAGTCCAGAGGAGGAGGGGGATGAATCCCGCCTCGAACGACAACAGACTGTGGCAAAAATACAAGGAGTTTTTGGCTGATTTTGAACTGCCCAACCCACAAACAAAGAGATACAGAGTGAGCTGCCCCACGTTTCAAGCATCAGGATTGCAGGGAAAGCAACTTGGACTTCCCTGTGATTTTCTTCTGTGTGAAAATTACTTGCAACTTCTGGAGAAGTCTTTGTGCCTTCACACCTCCTCGGCCTGCCTTACTGCAGATGGGTGTGGCTGGAGCATGAAGGAATGTGTGTCTGCCTGAAAAGCTGAAAAGGGGGGGTTGTGTGGGATTGTCTTGTGAAGTCAGTGAGACTTAATTTATGGCTTAATTTCAACTAGCCATGCCAAGAAATGTGCTGGAGAAATAGTGTTTTGTGTTTAAATTGTCTTCAATCAACGTTTGGTCTTTAATTTGGACATTTTAATTGGACTAAAAAGTTTGTGTGGACTTTAAAGAAGAATTATAAAACCTGACAGCCTTTTTAAGAAATTGTCTACCTGCTCATGCTAATGAGATTTGTACTGTATTTGAGTTACCATGCTATGTTGATTATAAGTTATTGAATGCCTCTTTCACTTTACATCCAGTGGGAGAAGAAGAAATTTAATGCCTTACTCATGTAATTGGGTAGTAAGAATTGCTTTCTAGAATGCTATAGAGGCCTCCTTCATGTAAGGAAGAAAAAAAAATGTTCATGTCTTGTTTATGCTTAAATGTTTTGCTTATTCTTTTGCAGGAGAAAGATCTGTCTTTGCTTATGTTATGTATTGTCTTATGAAACTGCATACCTTCAGAAGCACATGGCAGAGTTTCCAGTACTCTACACATGTAAATGGGTTTGTGATATTGCATTTGTGTTATATGTCACTCATGTTTCATGTTTAGTTACATGGTACTAGTAATAACAGGGCATGCTCCTGTTTCTTAGGGGAGTGTCTTCTTAAGCCATTGGTCATCTATTGGCAACAAGGGGATCCTGAGTGGAAGGATTCCTGCCCGAGCGATCCGCCCATGGAGAGAGAAGAAGGTTACTCAGCTCCAGGATGGTGGTTCACCAGTAGACTAAATTTGCTGACATTTGTTTTCTTTCTTACTGTGCTTCCAGCTGTAAGAACAATGCCTCATGGGGGCAACCCCAACTTTTGGATTCGTCATGCTAACTATATGTTTGAGGTTCATGGTAAGAATGCAACGTTATACTATGAGCATCCACTGGCAGTGTCGCAAATGGCTTTTCTTCCGGCATTGTTCAACACACCAGAGCTGGTTATTGGACATTTGCAACATCTTGATAGGTCTACACTCTTCTCTAATCCTCCAGAACAATTTAACAACACCCGTTGGCGAAGCATGACATTCAAGAAATACACTAAAGGACTTTGTTTCTGCTGTCATAGTTCTGGAGTCTGGAATAGTAAATGGAAATACTGGACTCAAGCACAAAGGGTTTTGTGGAATGTAGGCAATTATACGGGTTGTGATGATTATTTTTGGTTATGGGGTAGTTATAACAGTTCTTATAAGCTTAATTATACCTTGTTTAACACTACTATTGAAGATATATATGATGTGTTTCCTATGTTTACTCCTGATTATTCTGCTATAGATAGTGGTTCAATTTGCAATGGATGGCAAATCAAGGATCCCAACATGTGGTTCTTTTTTAATGGAGTTGCCACGAATTTCCATCCAGGACAATATCAATGTGCAGCATTGGGTTATTTTACCTTACCCGTACAAGTGCAAATGCCGCCTCAGGCACATGCACGGCGCCGGAGAGCTGCTGCCGGCCCGATGGGTTCTGGTTGCAACGATGAAGTGATAATCGATGTTCAGCTGTCTGATGGTAGCTCCTGGGGGAGAGCTATAGGGAGTGCTATCACTGGAGCACTCACATTGGGATCATACCCAGGTGTCATTTCCCAGGAGAATAGAAGGTCCATTTTGGGACTCACCTGTAGGCTGGAGAAATCAATCAATGCCACAGGGAGGGTCATACGGGATCTTCAAATGGAAATCACTGAGCTTCATCAAGACCAAATGCAGGACAGACTGGCCATAGATTACCTGTTAGCAAAATCCGGAGGATTTTGTAAACTGGTCGGGAACCAGGGATGTCGGATAAAATTCCAGGATTTGAATAATACTATTGAGAAAGAACTTCAGAATTTACAGGAGAGTATTACTAACAATGTACGCACTGATGTTAATCTCTTTGATTGGGTGACTTCTTGGTTGCCTGATTTATCTGTCCTTAGACAAGTTTTCTTTTATGGGTTCATTATTATTATCTGCCTTATATCTTTGTGTTTTTGCATTAATTGTATTCCTAACCTTATTTCTATGTGTAATACATGTCCACTGCGTAGAAGGGAGACATCGAGTTTTGCACGACGGCAATTGTACTCAATGAGGTATCTTCCTCCAGAACAAAGTACCATGAGTCAGGAGGGGTACGATGTCCAGGTGGACAGTGATGATGTATATGATGACATGCAGGGGTATGATTAGCCGTCCCTCTCTCAAATTTAAATGAAAAAGGAGGACATGTAGGAATGCATCTGGATTCTGTCTTGCCTGTCTTCTGACACATATTGTAAACAAGGCCTCTTTGCCTGAGAGACAACGCTGTACTTTAGGCATGCGTAGAAAAGTGAGAGAAATTCTTTCTCCTTATTTGGGTTCTGACATTCTGATTTATTATGTAGGTTAAGTTTCGTTTCTGGTATACAATGCTTGCTAGGTTCGTTTCTCTCTCTCTCTCTGCCTAAAATAAAGAAAAGGCGTCAGTAGCTTTTGACCAGCCAAAGAGAGCAGGCGTGTTTTTGTGTGTCTCTGTTTCTCCCTAAAAAAAAGCCTAATGAAGCAGGACTTCATGGGACTGATTGCTATCTTAAAGATCTGAGGATAAAACTGCTGCTAATGAGGCTGACTGAATAAAGAAGATATCTTTACATGAAGCAGAATTCCAACACTCTCTCACTCACAGCTTCTCTTTCTCTCTCTCTCTCACAGCTTCTCTTTCTTTCTCACTCACAACTTCTCTTTCTCTCTCTCACTCACTCACTCACTCACTCACAGCTTCTCTTTCTCTCTCTCTCCACACAGCTTCTCTTTCTCTCTCTCTCTCTAACAGTTTCTCTTTCTCTCTCTCACTCGCAGCTTCGCTTTCCCTCTCTCTCACTCATTCACTGCTTCTCTTTCACTCTCTCACTCATAGCTTCTCTTTCTCTCTCACAGCTTCTTTCTCTCTCTCTCACTCACAGTATCTCTTTCTCTCGCTCTCTCACTCACTCAAACCTTCACTTTCTCTATCTCTCTCACTCATAGCTTCTCTTTCTCTCTCTCACTCACAGCTTCTCTCTCTCTCTCTCGCTCTCTCACTCAAGCTTCTCTCTCTCTCTCTTGCTTACTCACAGGTTCTATTTCTCTCTCTGTCTCCCTCACTCACAGCTTCTCTCTCTCTCTCTCTCTCACTCACAGCTTCTCTTTTGCTTTCTCTCTCTCACTCACAGCTTCTCTTTCTCTCTCTCTCTCACTCACAGCTTCTCTTTCTCTCTCTCTCATTCACACCTACTCTTTCTCTCTCTCACACACAGCTTCTCTCTCTCTCTCACTCACAGCTTCTCTTTCTCTCTCTCTCTTGCTCACTCACAGGTTCTATTTCTCTCTCTGTCTCCCTCACTCAAAGCTTCTCTTTCTCTCTCTCTCTCTCACAGCTTCTCTTTCGCTTTCTCTCTCTCACTCACAGCTTCTCTCTCTCTCTCTCTCACTCATAGCTTCTCTTTCTCTCTCTCTCTCAGTCACAGCTTCTCTTTCTCTCTCTCACTCACAGCTCTTTCTCTCTCTCTCTTTCACTCACAGCTTCTCTTTCTCTCTCTCTCTTACTCACAGCTTCTCTTTCTCTCTCTCTCTCTCACTCACATCTTCTATTTCTCTCTCACACACAGCTTCTCTTTCTCTCTATCTCTCTCACTCACAGCTTCTCTTTTCTCTCTCTCACTCACTCACAGCTTCTCTTTCTCTCTCTCTCCCTCACAGCTTCTCTTTCTCTCTCTCTCACTCACAGCTTCTCTTTCTCTTTCTCTCTCTCACTCACAGCTTCTCTTTCTCTCTCTCTCTCTCACTCACAGCTTCTCTTTCTTTCTCTCTCTCTCTCACTCACAGCTTCTCTTTCTCTCTCTCTCATTCACAGCTACTCTTTCTCTCTCTCACACACAGCTTCTCTCTCTCTCTCTCTCACTCACAGCTTCTCTTTCTCTCTCTCTCTTGCTCACTCACAGGTTCTATTTCTCTCTCTGTCTCCCGCACTCAAAGCTTCTCTTTCTCTCTCTCTCTCACTCACAGCTTCTCTTTCGCTTTCTCTCTCTCACTCACAGCTTCTCTTTCTCTCTCTCTCTCACTCACAGCTTCTCTTTCTCTCTCTCTCTCTCTCACTCACAGCTTCTCTTTCTCTCTCTCACTCACAGCTTCTCTTTCTCTCTCTCTCTCACTCACAGCTTCTCTTTCTCTCTCTCTCTCTCTCCCTCACAGCTTCGCTTTCTCTCTCTCTCTCACTCACATCTTCTATTTCTCTCTCTCTCCCTCACAGCTTCTCTTTCTTTCTCTCTCTCTTACTCACAGTTTCTCTTTCTCTTTCTCTCTCTCACTCACAGCTTCTCTTTCTTTCTCTCCCTCACTCACTCACTCACAGCTTCTCTTTCTCTCTCTCTCTCAAACTCACTGCTTCTCTTTCTCTCTGTCTCACTGACTCACAGCTTCTCTCTCTCTCTCACTCACTCACAGCTTCTCTTTCTCTCTTTCTGTCACTCACTCACAGCTTCTCTTTCTCTCTCACACACACTCACTCACTCACAGGTTCTATTTCTCTCTCACACACACAGCTTCTCTTTCTCTCTATCTCTCTCACTCATAGCTTCTCTTTTCTCTCTCTTTCTTTCATTCACAGCTACTCTTTCTCTCTCTCACTCACTCACAGCTTCTCTTTCTCTCTCTGTCTCTCTCTCTCTCTGCTTCTCTTTCTCTCTCTCTCTCACTCACTCACAGCTTCTCTCTCTCTCACTCACAGCTTCTCTTTCTCTCTCTCTCTCACTCACTCACAGCTTCTCTCTCTCTGTCTCTCTCACTCACAGCTTCTCTTTCTCTCTCACACACACAGCTTCTCTTTCACTCACTCTCTCACACACAGCTTCTCTTTCTCTCTCTCTCTAACTCACTCACAACTTCTGTTTCTCTCTGTCTCTCACTGACAGCTTCAATTTCTCTCTCTCTCACTAACTCACAGCTTCTCCTTCTCTCTCTCTCTCTCTCACTCACAGCTTCTCTTTCTCTCTCTCTCTCACAGCTTCTCATTCTCTCTCTCTCACTCACACACAGCTTCTCTTTCTCTCTCTCTCTAACTCTCTCACTCACAGCTTCTCTTTCTCTCTCACTCACAGCTTTTCTTTCTCTCTCTCTCTCACTCACTCACGCTTCTCTTTCTCTCTCTGCCTCTCTCACACAGCTTCTTTTTCTCTCTCTCACTAACTCACAGCTTCTCTTTCTCTCTCTCTCACTCACTCACAGCTTCTCTTTCTCTATCTCTCTAACTCACAGCTTCTGTTTCTCTCTCTCTCACTCACTCACAGCTTCTCTCTCTGTCTCTCTCACTCACGGCTTCTATTTCTCTCTCTCACACTCTCACAGCTACTCTTTCTCTCTCACACACACAGCTTTTCTCTCTTTCTCTCTCTCACTCACTCACAGCTTCTCTTTATCTCTCTCTCTCACTCACTCACATCTTCTATTTCTCTCTCTCTCTCACAGCTTCTCTTTCTCTCTATTTCTCTGACTCACAGGTTCTATTTCACACTCTGTCTCCCTCACTCACAGCTTCTCTCTCTATCTCTCTCACTCACAGCTTCTCTTTCTCATTCTCTCTCTCACTCACAGCTTGTCTCTCTCTCTCTCTCTCTCACTCACAGCTTCTCTCACTCTCTCTCTCTCACTCACTCACTCACAGCTTCTCTTTCTCTCTCTGTCTCTCTCCCTCACAGCTTCTCTTTCTCTCTGTCTCTAACAGCTTCTATTGGTCTCTCTCTCTCTCACTCACAGCTTCTCTCTCTCTCTCACTCACAGCTTCTCTTTCTCTCTCATTCACAGCTTCTCTTTCTCTCTCTCTCACTCACTCACCGCTTCTCTTCTGCTCTCTCACTCACAGCTTCTCTTTCTCTCTCTCTCTCACAGCTTCTCTTTCTTTCTCACTCACAACTTCTCTTCCTCTCTCTCTCTCACTCACTCACTCACAGCTTCTCTTTCTCTCTCTCTCCACACAGCTTCTCTTTCTCTCTCTCTCTCTAACAGTTTCTCTTTCTCTCTCTCACTCACAGCTTCGCTTTCCCTCTCTCTCTCTCATTCACCGCTTCTCTTTCACTCTCTCACTCATAGCTTCTCTTTCTCTCTCACAGCTTCTTTCTCTCTCTCTCACTCACAGTATCTCTTTCTCTCGCTCTCTCACTCACTCAAACCTTCACTTTCTCTATCTCTCTCACTCATAGCTTCTCTTTCTCTCTCTCACTCACAGCTTCTCTCTCTCGCTCTCTCACTCAAGCTTCTCTCTCTCTCTTGCTCACTCACAGGTTCTATTTCTCTCTCTGTCTCACTCACTCACAGCTTCTCTTTCTCTCTCTCTCTCTCACTCACAGCTTCTCTTTTGCTTTCTCTCTCTCACTCACAGCTTCTCTTTCTCTCTCTCACACACACACAGCTTCTCTTTCTCTCTCTCTCACTCACAGCTTCTCTTTCTCTCTCTCTCATTGACAGCTACTCTTTCTCTCTCTCTCTCACAGCTTCTCTCTCTCTCTCACTCACAGCTTCTCTTTCTCTCTCTCTCTTCCTCACTCACAGGTTCTATTTCTCTCTCTGTCTCCCTCACTCAAAGCTTCTCTTTCTCTTTCTCTCCCTCACAGCTTCTCTTTCTCTCTCTCTCTCACTCACAGCTTCTCTTTCTCTTTCTCTCTCTCACTCACAGCTTCTCTTTCTCTCTCTCTCTCTCTCACTCACAGCTTCTCTTTCTTTCTTTCTCTCTCTCTCTCCTCACAGCTTCTCTTTCTCTCTCTCTCATTCACAGCTACTCTTTCTCTCTCACACACACAGCTTCTCTCTCTCTCTCACTCACAGCTTCTCTTTCTCTCTCTCTCTCTTGCTCACTCACAGGTTCTATTTCTCTCTCTGTCTCCCGCACTCAAAGCTTCTCTTTCTCTCTCTCTCTCACTCACAGCTTCTCTTTCGCTTTCTCTCTCTCACTCACAGCTTCTCTTTCTCTCTCTCTCTCACTCACAGCTTCTCTTTCTCTCTCTCTCTCTCTCTCACTCTCACTCACAGCTTCTCTTTCTCTCTCTCACTCATAAGAACATAAGAACATAAGAACAGCCTTGCTGGAACAGGCCACAGCCCATCCAGTCCAGCATTCTGTCTCACACAGTGGCTCACCATTTCCTTCAGGGTATTCCCAAGGAGGTGCCTTCACCTTCTTAGGATTCCCTGGAATGGCATTGAGAGATATTCTGCCTATCTCTCCAACCCAGAGGTCGTCCTTAAGTATCCATAATTATAGCCATTGATACCCTTGTCCTCCATGAACTTGTCTAATCCTTTCTTAAAGCTGTCAAGACTGACAGCTGTCACCACTTCTTCTGGCAGGGAGTTCCATAGACCAGTAATCCTCTGGGTGAAAAAGTACTTTCTCTTATTTGTTTGAGAACTAGTACCCAAAAGTTTCATTGAGTGTCCCCTAGTTCTAGTGTTGTGCGATAGGGAAAACAGTTTTTCCTTATCTACTTTGTCCAAACCGTGCATGATTTTATAAACTTCAATCAGGTCACCTCTTAGACGCCGTCGTTCAAGAGTGAAAAGGCCCAACCGTTGCAGCCTCAGATGGTAAGGAAGGTGTTCCAGTCCCCTAATCATTCTGGTTGCCCTCCTCTGTACTTTCTCCAACTCCATAATATCCTTCTGGAGGTATGGCGACCAGAACTGTACACAGTATTCCAGATGGGGCCTCGCCATAGATTTATAAAGAGGCAAAATAACACTTGCTGACTTATTTTCTATACCCTTCCTAATGATCCCTAACATTGAGTTTGCTTTTTTCACTGCTGAGGCACACTGGGTTGACACCTTCATTGAGCTGTCCACCAGGACACCAAGGTCCCTTTCCTGGTTTGTCGCAGAGAGTTCAGACCCCATCAGTTTATAAATGTAATTGGGGTTCTTTGCCCCAACATGCATCACTCTGCACTTACTAATGTTGAAGCTCATTTGCCACTGTTTTGCCCACTCCCCCAGTGTCAAGAGATCCCTCTGGAGCTCCTCACAATCTCTCACAGTTTTCACTACCCTGTATAATTTAGTGTCGTCAGCAAATTTGGCTACCTTGCTTTTTACTCCTACCTCTAGATCATTTATGAAGAGGTTGAAAAGCAGGGGTCCCAGTACTGAACCTTGGGGGACCCCACTCTTTACTTCCCTCCACTTGGAGAAGTGTCCATTTAGTGCTACCCTCTGTTTCCTGTCCCTTAGCCAGTTGCTGATCCAGGACAAGACCTGTCCCTTTATTCCATGACTGGTAAGTTTATTCAAGAGCCTTTGGTGTGGGACCTTGTCAAAAGCCTTCTGAAAGTCCAGATAAACAATGTCAACTGGATCCCCCTTATCCACATGCTTGTTGACACTCTCAAAAAATTCCAACAGATTAGTGAGGCATGATTTGCCCTTGCAAAAGCCATGTTGGCTCTCCTTTAGCAGCGCCTTCTCTTCTATGTGCCTATTAATTCTATCTTTTAGGATGGTTTCCATCACTTTACCTGGGACACATGTCAAACTGACAGGTCGGTAATTTCCTGGATCACCCCTGGATCCTTTTTTGAAAATTGGTGTTACATTCGCTACCTTCCAGTCATCAGGCACAAAGCCTGATTTGAGGGAAAGATTATATATTTTGGCTAGGATATCAGCAATTTCATCTTTAAGTTCCCTGAGAACTCGTGGATGGATGCCATCTGGTCCTGGGGATTTGTTAGTGTTTAGCTTAACAAGACATGCAAGGACCTCCTCCCTGGTTATTTCTATCTTGCTTAATTCTTCGGTTTCCCTCCCTACGAAGATAGGTTCTGTTTTGGGCATGTGGTCTCTATCTTCTTCAGTGAATACTGAAGCAAAGAATTCATTGAGTCTCTCTGCAATCTCTGTTTCCTCTTTAATAACCCCTTGCCTTCCATTGTCATCTAATGGTCCAATGGCCTTCCTAGTTGGGTTCTTACTTCTAATGTACTTAAAGAAGTCTTTGTTATTCCTCTGAGTATTTTTAGCTATACGCTCCTCAAAGTCTTGCTTTGCTTTCCTGATTGTTGCCTTGCATTTGTTCTGCCAGAATTTATGTTTCTGCCTGCTGTCCTCATTTGGACAAGCCTTCCATCTTCTAAATGAGCTTTTCTTGCTCTTGATCACCTCCCGAACAGCTCCTGTAAGCCACATTGGAGTCCTCTTGGACCTGGCAGTGCCCTTTTTCCTTTTGGGTATGCATTCCAATTGGGCTTCTGTTATTGTTTTTATAAACAACCTCCATGCCTCTTGGAGTGTTTGGACTCTCTCAATTTTCCCTTTCAGTTTCTTTTTTACTAGTTTCCTCATCTTTGGGAAATTTCCTTTTTGAAAATTTAAGGTCTCTGTGTTAGATTTTATCAGTGACTTGCGGTCTATGATCAAGTTAAACATAATTGAGTTGTGGTCACTGTTCCCTATTGGATCAGTCACATTAACATCTTGCACCAGATCCTGAGTATTACTCAGGATCAAGTCAAGGATTCTTGTACCTCTAGTTGGGTCTTCAACCATCTGTCCCAGGGAACAATCATTTAGCATATCTAGGAACTTTATCTCTTTATCATGTGCTGAACAACAGTTCACCCAGTCTATGTGAGGGTAATTGAAGTCCCCCATTATAACCAGGCTTCCCTTCTTGGATGCCTCCTTTACAACATTCTCCAACTGCCAGTCTCCCTCAAGAGTTTGGGTCGGAGGCCGATAGTATATGCCTACTGTTAGACCATCCTTGTGTCCTGGTACTCTTACCCACAGAGCTTCTAATGGTGACTCTAAATCACCTATATATTCCAATTCATAAGATTTTATCACTTCTTTGACATACAAGGCTACACCACCTCCTCTTTGCCCCTTCCTATCCTTCCTGTACAGTTTGTAGCCTGGGATAACTGTATCCCATTGGTTATCATCCGTCCACCAGGTTTCAGTGATACCAATAATATCAATATTTTTATCTATTGCTAAGTATTCCAGCTCCCCTATTTTGTTCCGGAGGCTTCTGGCATTTGTATACAAGCATTTATATATGCTTTTCTGACACAGTCTTTTGTGTCCAGTTGCATTGTTAGACTGCCTCTTGCATCCTTCTGCTAGAATGCTAGTGACTAGCTCCTCGCTCTGCTCAGTAATTTTTGCATCCTCCTCACTACCCAAGTACACACTTTCCCGAACCGGATGCTGCCCAGCTCCTGTCGGCTTTCCCCCAGTTATCAGTTTAAAAGCTGCTCTGCAGCCTTTTTGATGTTGAGTGCCAGCAATCTGGTCCCATCATGGTTTAAATGCAACCCATCCCTCCTGAACAGATTTGGCTTGTCCCAAAATGTTCTCCAGTTCCTGACAAATCTGAAGCCCTCCTCTCGACACCACCGCCTCATCCACGCATTGAGGCTTCTGAGCTCTGCCTGCCTGGTAGGTCCTGCGCGAGGGACAGGCAGCACTTCTGAAAATGCTACCTTGGAAGTCCGGGACTTCAATCTTCTTCCTAACAACCTAAATTTGGCTTCCAGGACAGACCGCTTGGCCTTCCCAACATCATTAGTACCAACGTGTACCATGACAACTGGCTCGTTCCCAGTTCTCTCTAACAATCTATCTAGATTTCTTGTGATGTCTGCAACTTTTGCACCTGGCAGGCAAGTCACCATACGGTTATCATGTGCATCACAAATCCATTTCTCTGTATTTCTAATTATTGAATCCCCTAGTACAAGGAGCCTCTCTCCTGCAATCTGTTCATCTACATGCACCTCATCAACCATATTAAGGGAGAGAAACTCAGTTTGTTCCTGTTGTTTATCTTCCTGGATCTCATCAAGTGTGATGAAGGAGAGATCATCAGGTGGAACCAGTTGTTCCTCTGTGTGCTCCTCGTCAGGTGTGATAAGGGAAAGAGCCTCAAATTTATTCTGTAATTTCAGACTCTCAGAGTGATCCCCTACTCTTCTCCTCCTTTGAGTCACATTCCTCCAACCATCTCCCTCCTGAGTTAGTGAAGGGCCTTCTCCCTCAGAACTGTGCCCTGTCTCTTCTTTGTCCAGCATAGTCTGCTCCGCTCTGTCCAAGAACAGCTCAAGCTCCTTAATTTGTTGGTGGTTAGATATGCGGGCCTCTAGCTGCTGGACCTTCTCTTCTAGTAGTGCAACCAGCTTGCACTTGCTGCAAGTGTAGTTCTCCATGTGCTTTGGCAAGAACACAAACATGGCACAAGAATTGCAGGTAACTACAGCTCTGTCTCTCTCACTCTCTTTCTCTCTCTCTCTCACTCACAGCTTCTCTTTCTCTCTCTCTCCCTCACAGCTTCGCTTTCTCTCTCTCTCTCTCACTCACATCTTCTATTTCTCTCTCTCCCTCACAGCTTCTCTTTCTCTCTCTCTCACTCACAGCTTCTCTTTCTCTTTCTCTCTCTCACTCACAGCTTCTCTTTCTTTCTCTCACTCACTCACTCACTCACAGCTTCTCTTTCTCTCTCTCTCTCAAACTCACTGCTTCTCTTTCTCTCTGTCTCACTGACTCACAGCTTCTCTCTCTCTCTCACTCACTCACAGCTTCTCTTTCTCTCTTTCTGTCACTCACTCACAACTTCTGTTTCTCTCTGTCTCTCACTCACAGCTTCAATTTCTCTCTCTCTCACTAACTCACAGCTACTCCTTCTCTCTCTCTCACTCACTCACAGCTTCTCTCTCTCTCTCTCACAGCTTCTCATTCTCTCTCTCTCTCTCACTCACACACAGCTTCTCTTTCTCTCTCTCTCTATCTCTCTCACTCACAGCTTCTCTTTCTCTCTCTCTCACTAACTCACAGCTTCTTTTTCTCTAACTCTCACTCACTCACAGCTTCTCTTTCTCTCTCTCTCCCACTCACAGCTTCTCTTTCTCTCTCTCTCTCACTCACTCACAGCTTCTCTCTCTCTGTCTCTCTCACTCACGGCTTCTATTTCTCGCTCTCTCACTAACTCACAGCTTCTTTTACTCTCTCTCTCTCTCACAGCTTTTCTCTCTCTCTCACTCACTCACTCACAGCTTCTCTTTCTCTTTCTCTCTCACTCACTCACATCTTCCATTTCTCTCTCTTTCTCACAGCTTCTCTTTCTCTATCTCTCTCACTCACTGCTTCTCTTTCTCTCTCTCTCTCACTCACAGCTTCTCTTTCTCTCTCTCCCTCACAGCTTCTCTCTCTCTCTCCCTCACAGCTTCTCTTTCTCTCTCTCTCCCTCACAGCTTCTCTTTCTCTCTCTCTCTAACAGCTTCTATTGGTCTCTCTCTCTCACTCACAGCTTCTCTTTCTCTCACTCACTCACAGCTTCTCTTTCTCTCTCACTCACAGCTTCTCTTTCTCTCTCTCACTCACTCACCGCTTCTCTTTTGCTCTCTCACTCACAGCTTCTCTTTCTCTCTCACACACACAGCTTCTCTTTCTTTCTCACTCACAACTTCTCTTTCTCTCTCTCACTCACTCAATCACTCACTCACAGCTTCTCTTTCTCTCTCTCTCCACACAGCTTCTCTTTATCTCTCTCTCTAACCGTTTCTCTTTCTCTCTCTCTCACTCACAGCTTCGCTTTCCCTCTCTCTCACTCATTCACCGCTTCTCTTTCTCTCTCACAGCTTCTTTCTCTCTCTCTCACTCACAGTATCTCTTTCTCTCGCTCTGTCACTCACTCACTCATTCACTTTCTCTATCTCTCTCACTCACAGCTTCTCTTTCTCTCTCTCTCACTCACTCACAGCTTCTCTTTCTCTATCTCTCTAACTCACAGCTTCTCTTTCTCTCTCTCTCACTCACTCACAGCTTCTCTCTCTGTCTCTCTCACTCACGGCTTCTATTTCTCTCTCTCTCACTCTCACAGCTACTCTTTCTCTCTCACACACACAGCTTTTCTCTCTTTCTCTCTCTCACTCACTCACAGCTTCTCTTTATCTCTCTCTCTCACTCACTCACATCTTCTATTTCTCTCTCTCTCTTGCTCACTCACAGGTTCTATTTCTCTCTCTGTCTCACTCACTCACAGCTTCTCTTTCTCTCTCTCTCTCACTCACAGCTTCTCTTTTGCTTTCTCTCTCTCACTCACAGCTTCTCTTTCTCTCTCTCTCTCTCACTCACAGCTTCTCTTTCTCTCTCTCTCTCACTCACAGCTTCTCTTTCTCTCTCTCTCATTGACAGCTACTCTTTCTCTCTCTCTCACACAGCTTCTCTCTCTCTCTCACTCACAGCTTCTCTTTCTCTCTCTCTCTTGCTCACTCACAGGTTCTATTTATCTCTCTGTCTCCCTCACTCAAAGCTTCTCTTTCTCTCTCTCTCACTCACAGCTTCTCTTTTGCTTTCTCTCTCACACTCACAGCTTCTCTCTCTCTCTCTCTCTCTCTCACTCACAGCTTCTCTTTCTCTCTCTCTCTCACTCACAGCTTCTCTTTCTCCTTCTCTCTCTCACTCACATCTTCTATTTCTCTCTCACACACAGCTTCTCTTTCTCTCTATCTCTCTCACTCACAGCTTCACTTTTCTCTCTCTCTCACTCACTCACAGCTTCTCTTTCTCTCTCTCTCCCTCACAGCTTCTCTTTCTCTCTCTCTCTCACTCACAGCTTCTCTTTCTCTTTCTCTCTCTCACTCACAGCTTCTCTTTCTTTCTCTTTCTCTCTCCTCACAGCTTCTCTTTCTCTCTCTCTCATTCACAGCTACTCTTTCTCTCTCTCACACACAGCTTCTCTCTCTCTCTCACTCACAGCTTCTCTTTCTCTCTCTCTCTTGCTCACTCACAGGTTCTATTTCTCTCTCTGTCTCCCGCACTCAAAGCTTCTCTTTCTCTCTCTCTCACTCACAGCTTCTCTTTCGCTTTCTCTCTCTCACTCACAGCTTCTCTTTCTCTCTCTCTCTCACTCACAGCTTCTCTTTCTCTCTCTCTCTCTCTCTCTCTCACTCACAGCTTCTCTTTCTCTCTCTCACTCACAGCTTCTCTTTCTCTCTCTCTCTCTCACTCACAGCTTCTCTTTCTCTCTCTCTCTCCCTCACAGCTTCGCTTTCTCTCTCTCTCTCTCACTCACATCTTCTATTTCTCTCTCTCTCCCTCACAGCTTCTCTTTCTCTCTCTCTCTCACTCACAGCTTCTCTTTCTCGTTCTCTCTCTCACTCACAGCTTCTCTTTCTTTCTCTCACTCACTCACTCACAGCTTCTCTTTCTCTCTCTCTCTCAAACTCACTGCTTCTCTTTCTCTCTGTCTCACTGACTCACAGCTTCTCTCTCTCTCTCACTCACTCACAGCTTCTCTTTCTCTCTTTCTGTCACTCACTCACAACTTCTGTTTCTCTCTGTCTCTCACTCACAGCTTCAATTTCTCTCTCTCTCACTAACTCACAGCTTCTCCTTCTCTCTCTCTCACTCACTCACAGCTTCTCTCTCTCTCTCACAGCTTCTCATTCTCTCTCTCTCACTCACACACAACTTCTCTTTCTCTCTCTCTATCTCTCTCACTCACAGCTTCTCTTTCTCTCTCTCTCACTAACTCACAGCTTCTTTTTCTCTAACTCTCACTCACTCACAGCTTCTCTTTCTCTCTCTCTCTCTCACTCACAGCTTCTCTTTCTCTCTCTCTCTCACTCACTCACAGCTTCTCTCTCTCTGTCTCTCTCACTCACGGCTTCTATTTCTCGCTCTCTCACTAACTCACAGCTTCTTTTACTCTCTCTCTCTCTCACAGCTTTTCTCTCTCTCTCTCTCACTCACTCACTCACAGCTTCTCTTTCTCTTTCTCTCTCACTCACTCACATCTTCCATTTCTCTCTCTTTCTCACAGCTTCTCTTTCTCTATCTCTCTCATTCACTGCTTCTCTTTCTCTCTCTCTCTCTCACTCACAGCTTCTCTCTCTCTCTCTCCCTCACAGCTTCTCTTTCTCTCTCTCTCCCTCACAGCTTCTCTTTCTCTCTCTCTCTCTCTAACAGCTTCTATTGTTCTCTCTCTCTCTCACTCACAGCTTCTCTCTCTCTCACTCTCTCACAGCTTCTCTTTCTCTCTCACTCACAGCTTCTCTTTCTCTCTCTCACTCACTCACTGCTTCTCTTTTGCTCTCCCACTCACAGCTTCTCTTTCTCTCTCTCTCACACAGCTTCTCTTTCTTTCTCACTCACAACTTCTCTTTCTCTCTCTCACTCACTCAATCACTCACTCACAGCTTCTCTTTCTCTCTCTCTCCACACAGCTTCTCTTTATCTCTCTCTCTAACAGTTTCTCTTTCTCTCTCTCTCACTCACAGCTTTGCTTTCCCTCTCTCTCACTCATTCACCACTTCTCTTTCACTCTCTCACTCATAGCTTCTCTTTCTCTCTCAAAGCTTCTTTCTCTCTCTCTCACTCACAGTATCTCTTTCTCTCGCTCTGTCACTCACTCACTCATTCACTTTCTCTATCTCTCTCACTCACAGCTTCTCTTTCTCTCTCACTCACAGCTTCTCTCTCTCTCTATCTCACTCACAGCTTCTCTTTCTCTCTCTCTCTCACTCACAGCTTCTCTTTCTCTCTCTCTCTCATTCACAGCTACTCTTTCTCTCTCTCACACAGCTTCTCTCTCTCTCTCTCACTCACATCTTCTCTTTCTCTCTCTCTCTTGCTCACTCACAGGTTCTATTTCTCTCTCTGTCACCCTCACTCACAGCTTCTCTTTCTCTCTCTCTCTCACTCACAGCTTCTCTTTCGCTTTCTCTCACTCACAGCTTCTATTTATCTCTCTCTCACTCACAGCTTCTCTTTCTCTCTCTCTCTCACTCACAGCTTCTCTTTCTCTCTCTCACTCACAGCTTCTCTTTCTCTCTCTCTCTCTCTCACTCAGAGCTTCTCTCTCTCTCTCTCTCACTCACAGCTTCTCTTTCTCTCTCTCTCTCACTCACATCTTCTATTTCTCTCTCACACACACAGCTTCTCTTTCTCTCTATCTCTCTCACTCACAGCTTCGCTTTTCTCTCTCTCTCTCTCACTCACAGCTTCTCTTTCTCTCTCTCTCCCTCACAGTTTCTCTTTCTCTCTCTCACTCACAGCTTCTCTTTCTCTCTCTGTCTCTCTCACTCACTGCTTCTCTTTCTCTCTGTCTCACTGACTCACAGCTTCTCTCTCTCTCACTCACTCACAGCTTCTCTTTCTCTCTTTCTCTCACTCACTCACAGCTTCTCTTTCTCTCTCTCACACACTCACTCACTCACAGGTTCTATTTCTCTCTCACACACACAGCTTCTCTTTCTCTATCTCTCTCACTCACAGCTTCTCTTTTCTCTCTGTCTCTCTAACTCACTGCTTCTCTTTCTCTCTCTCTCACTCACTCACAGCTTCTCTCTCTCTCTCTCTCACTCACAGCTTCTCTTTCTCTCTCTCTCTCACTCACTCACAGCTTCTCTCTCTCTGTCTCTCTCACTCACAGCTTCTCTTTCTCTCTCACCACAGAGCTTCTCTTTCACTCACTCTCTCACACACAGCTTCCCTTTCTCTCTATCTCTCTAACTCACTCACAACTTCTGTTTCTCTCTGTCTCACTCACAGCTTCAATTTCTCTCTCTCTCACTAACTCACAGCTTCTCCTTCTCTCTCTCTCACTCACACACAGCTTCTCTCTCTCTCTCTCTCTCTCTAACTCTCTCACTCACAGCTTCTCTTTCTCTCTCACTCACAGCTTTTCTTTCTCTCTCTCTCTCACTCACTCACGCTTCTCTTTCTCTCTCTACCTCTCTCACACAGCTTCTTTCTCTCTCTCTCTCACTAACTCACAGCTTCTCTTTCTCTCTCTCTCACTCACTCACAGCTTCTCTTTCTCTATCTCTCTAACTCACAGCTTCTCTTTCTCTCTCTCTCACTCACTCACAGCTTCTCTCTCTGTCTCTCTCACTCACAGCTTCTATTTCTCTCTCTCTCACAGCTTCTCTTTCTCTCTCTCACTCACTCACAGCTTCTCTTTATCTCTCTCTCTTGCTCACTCACAGGTTCTATTTCTCTCTCTGTCTCCCTCACTCACAGCTTCTTTCTTTCTCTCTCTGTCTCTCACTCACAGCTTCTCTTTTCTTTCTCTCTCTCACTCACAGCTTCTCTTTCTCTCTCTCTCTCTCTCACTCACAGCTTCTCTTTCTCTCTCTCTCTCACTCACAGCTTCTCTTTCTCTCTCTCTCATTCACAGCTACTCTTTCTCTCTCTCTCTCACAGCTTCTCTCTCTCTCTCTCACTCACAGTTTCTCTTTCTCTCTCTCTCTCACTCACTCACAGCTTCTCTCTCTCTGTCTCTCTCACTCACACCTTCTCTTTCTCTCTCACACACACAGCTTCTCTTTCACTCTCTCTCTCACACACAGCTTCTCTTTCTCTCTCTGTCTCTAACTCACTCACAACTTCTGTTTCTCTCTGCCTCTCACTCACAGCTTCAATTTCTTTCTCTCTCACTAACTCACAGCTTCTCCTTCTCTCTCTCACTCACTCACAGCGTCTCTTTCTCTCTCCCTCTCACAGCTTCTCATTCTCTCTCTCACTCACACACAGCTTCTCTTTCTCTCTCTCTAACTCTCTCACTCACAGCTTCTCTTTCTCTCTCACTCACAGCTTTTCTTTCTCTCTCTCTCTCACTCACTCACGCTTCTCTTTCTCTCTCTGTCTCTCTCACACAGCTTCTTTTTCTCTCTCTCTCACTAACTCACAGCTTCTCTTTCTCTCTCTCTCACTCACTCACAGCTTCTCTCTGTCTCTCTCACTCACGGCTTCTTTTTCTCTCTCTCTCACTCTCACAGCTACTCTTTCCCTCTCTCACACACAGCTTTTCTCTCTTTCTCTCTCTCACTCACTCACAGCTTCTCTTTATCTCTCTCACTCACTCACATCTTCTATTTCTCTCTCTCTCACAGCTTCTCTTTCTCTCTCTCTCTTACTCACAGCTTCTCTTTCTCTCTCTCTCATTCACAGCTACTTTTTCTCTTTCTCTCTCACAGCTTCTCTCTCTCTCTCTCACTCACAGCTTCTCTTTCTCTCTCTCTTGCTCACACAGGTTCTATTTCTCTCTCTGTCTCCCTCACTCAAAGCTTCTCTTTCTCTCTCTCTCTCTCACTCACAGCTTCTCTTTCGCTTTCTCTCTCTCACTCACAGCTTCTCTTTCTCTCTCTCTCTCACTCACAGCTTCTCTTTTTCTTCCTCTCTCTCACTCACAGCTTCTCTTTCTCTCTCTCTCTTACAGCTCTTTCTCTCTCTCTCTCTCTCTCACTCACAGCTTCTCTTTCTCTCTCTCTCTCTCTCTAACTCACAGCTTCTCTTTCTCTCTCTCTCTCTCTCACTCACATCTTCTATTTCTCTCTCACTCACAGCTTCTCATTCTCTCTATCTCTCTCACTCACAGCTTCTCTTTTCTCTCTCTCTCACTCACTCACAGCTTCTCTTTCTCTCTCTCTCCCTCACAGCTTCTCTTTCTCTCTCTCTCACTCACAGCTTCTCTTTATCTTTCTCTCTCTCACTCACAGCTTCTTTCTTTCTCTCCCTCACTCACTCACTCACAGCTTCTCTTTCTCTCTCTGTCTCTCTCACTCACTGCTTCTCTTTCTCTGTCTCACTGACTCACAGCTTCTCTCTCTCCCTCACTCACTCACAGCTTCTCTTTCTCTCTTTCTGTCACTCACTCACAACTTCTGTTTCTCTCTGTGTCTCACTCACAGCTTCAATTTCTCTCGCTTTCTCTCTCTCTCTCTCACTCACACACAGCTTCTCTTTCTCTCTCTCTAACTCTCTCACTCACAGCTTCTCTTTCTTTCTGTCACTCACTCACAGCTTCTCTTTCTCTCTCTCACACACAGCTTCTCATTCTCTCTCTCTCTCACTCACACACAGCTTCTCTTTCTCGCTCTCTCTAACTCTCTCACTCACAGCTTCTCTTTCTCTCTCCCTCACAGCTTTTCTTTCTCTCTCTCTCTCTCACTCACGCTTCTCTTTCTCACTGTCTCTCTCAGACAGCTTCTCTTTCTCTCTCTCTCACTAACTCACAGCTTCTCTTTCTCTAACTCTCACTCACTCACAGCTTCTCTTTCTCTCTCTCTCACTAACTCACAGCTTCTCTTTCTCTAACTCTCACTCACTCACAGCTTCTCTTTCTCTCTCTCTCTCACTCACAGCTTCTCTTTCTCTCTCTCACTCACTCACAGCTTCTCTCTCTCTGTCTCTCACTCACGGCTTCTATTTCTCTCTCTCTCACTAACTCACAGCTTCTATTTCTCTCTCTCACACACAGCTTTTCTCTCTCTCACTCACTCACTCACAGCTTCTCTTTCTCTCTCTCTCACTCACTCACATCTTCTATTTCTCTCTCTTTCTCACAGCTTCTCTTTCTCTCTATCTCTCTCACTCACAGCTTCTCTTTCTCTCTCTCTCCCTCACAGCTTCTCTTTCTCTCTCTCTCTCTCACTCACAGCTTCTCTTTCTCTCTCTCACTCACAGCTTCTCTCTCTCTCACTCACAGCTTCTCTTTCTCTCTCAATCCCTCACAGCTTCTCTTTCTCTCTCTCTCTCTAACAGCTTCTATTGGTCTCTCTCTCTCTCACTCACAGCTTCTCTCTCTCTCTCACTCACAGCTTCTCTTTCTCTCTCACTCACAGCTTCTCTTTCTCTCTCTCACTCACTCACCGCTTCTCTTTTGCTCTCTCACTCACAGCTTCTCTTTCTCTCTCTTACTCACTCAATCACTCACTCACAGCTTCTCTTTCTCTCTCTCTCCACACAGCTTCTCTTTCTCTCTCACTCACAGCTTCTCTTTCTCTCTCTCTCTAACAGTTTCTCTTTCTCTCTCTCTCTCACTCACAGCTTCGCTTTCCCTCTCTCTCACAGCTTCTCTTTCTCTCTTACTCACGGCTTCTCTTTCTCCCTCTCTCACTCACTCACCGCTTCTCTTTTGCTCTCTCACTCACAGCATCTCTTTCTCTCTCTCTCACACAGCTTCTCTTTCTTTCTCACTCACAACTTCTCTTTCTCTCTCTTACTCACTCAATCACTCACTCACAGCTACTCTTTCTCTCTCTCCACACAGCTTCTCTTTCTCTCTCTCTCTCTCTAACAGTTTCTCTTTCTCTCTCTCTCTCACTCACAGCTTCGCTTTCCCTCTCTCTCACAGCTTCTCTTTCTCTCTCACTCACAGCTTCTCTTTCTCTCTCTCTCTAACAGTTTCTCTTTCTCTCTCTCTCACTCACAGCTTCGCTTTCCCTCTCTCTCACAGCTTCTCTTTCTCTCTCAATCACAGCTTCGCTTTCCCAACTCTCTCACTCATTCACCACTTCTCTTTCACTCTCACTCATAGCTTCCCTTTCTCTCTCACAGCTTCTTTCTCTCTCTCTCACTCACAGTATCTCTTTCTCTCACTCTGTCACTCACTCACTCCTTCACTTTCTCTATCTCTCTCACTCACAGCTTCTCTTTCTCTCTCTCACTCACAGCTTCTCTCTCTCTCACTCACAGCTTCTCATTCTCTCTCTCTCACTCACTCACAGCTTCTCTTTCTCTCTCTATCTCTCTAACTCACAGCTTCTCTTTCTCTCTCTCTTACTCACTCACAGCTTCTCTGTCTCTCTCACTCACGGCTTCTATTTCTCTCTCTCTCTCTCACAGCTACTATTTCTCTCTCTCTCACAGCTTTCCTCTCTTTCTCTCTCTCACTCACAGCTTCTCTTTATCTCTCTCTTTCACTTACTCACATCTTCTATTTCTCTCTCACACACACAGCTTCTCCTTCTCTCTATCTCTCTGACTCACAGGTTCTATTTCACTCTCTGTCTCCCTCACTCACAGCTTCTCTCTCTCTCTCTCACTCACAGCTTCTCTTTCACATTCTCTCTCTCACTCACAGCTTCTCTTTCTCTCTCTCTCTCTCTCACTCACAGCTTCTCTCCCTCTCTCTCTCACTCACTCACTCACTCACTCACAGCTTCTCTTTATCTCTCTCACTCACTCACATCTTCTATTTCTCTCTCATAGGTTCTCTTTCTCTCTCTCTCTTACTCACAGCTTCTCTTTCTCTCTCTCTCATTCACAGCTACTCTTTCTCTCTCTCACACAGCTTCTCTCTCTCTCTCTCACTCACAGCTTCTCTTTCTCTCCCTCTCTTGCTCACAAAGGTTCTATTTCTCTCTCTGTCTCCCTCACTCAAAGCTTCTCTTTCTCTCTCTCTCTCTCACTCACAGCTTCTCTTTCGCTTTCTCTCTCTCACTCACAGCTTCTCTTTCTCTCTCTCTCTCACAGATCTTTCTCTCTCTCTCTCACTCACCGCTTCTCTTTCTCTCTCTCTCTCTCACTCACAGCTTCTCTTTCTCTCTCTCTCTCTCTCACTCACATCTTCTATTTCTCTCTCACTCACAGCTTCTCTTTCTCTCTATCTCTCTCACTCACAGCTTCTCTTTTCTCTCTCTCTCACTTACTCACAGCTTCTCTTTCTCTCTCTCTCCCTCACAGCTTCTCTTTCTCTCTCTCTCCCTCACAGCTTCTCTTTCTCTCTCTCTCACTCACAGCTTCTCTTTATCTTTCTCTCTCTCACTCACAGCTTCTTTCTTTCTCTCCCTCACTCACTCACTCACAGCTTCTCTTTCTCTCTCTGTCTCTCTCACTCACTGCTTCTCTTTCTCTGTCTCACTGACTCACAGCTTCTCTCTCTCCCTCACTCACTCACAGCTTCTCTTTCTCTCTTTCTGTCACTCACTCACAACTTCTGTTTCTCTCTGTGTCTCACTCACAGCTTCAATTTCTCTCTCTCTCACTAACTCACAGCTTCTCCTTCTCTCTCTCACTCACTCACAGCTTCTCTTTCTCTCTCACACACACAGCTTCTCATTCTCTCTCTCACTCACACACAGCTTCTCTTTCTCGCTCTCTCTAACTCACTCACAGCTTCTCTTTCTCTCTCCCTCACAGCTTTTCTTTCTCTCTCACTCACAGCTTCTCTTTCTCTCTCTCACTCACTCACCGCTTCTCTTTTGCTCTCTCACTCACAGCTTCTCTTTCTCTCTCTTACTCACTCAATCACTCACTCACAGCTTCTCTTTCTCTCTCTCCACACAGCTTCTCTTTCTCTCTCACTCACAGCTTCTCTTTCTCTCTCTCTCTAACAGTTTCTCTTTCTCTCTCTCTCTCACTCACAGCTTCGCTTTCCCTCTCTCTCACAGCTTCTCTTTCTCTCTTACTCACGGCTTCTCTTTCTCCCTCTCTCACTCACTCACCGCTTCTCTTTTGCTCTCTCACTCACAGCATCTCTTTCTCTCTCTCTCACACAGCTTCTCTTTCTTTCTCACTCACAACTTCTCTTTCTCTCTCTTACTCACTCAATCACTCACTCACAGCTACTCTTTCTCTCTCTCTCCACACAGCTTCTCTTTCTCTCTCTCTCTCTAACAGTTTCTCTTTCTCTCTCTCTCTCACTCACAGCTTCGCTTTCCCTCTCTCTCACAGCTTCTCTTTCTCTCTCACTCACAGCTTCTCTTTCTCTCTCTCTCTAACAGTTTCTCTTTCTCTCTCTCTCACTCACAGCTTCGCTTTCCCTCTCTCTCACAGCTTCTCTTTCTCTCTCAATCACAGCTTCGCTTTCCCAACTCTCTCACTCATTCACCACTTCTCTTTCACTCTCACTCATAGCTTCCCTTTCTCTCTCACAGCTTCTTTCTCTCTCTCTCACTCACAGTATCTCTTTCTCTCACTCTGTCACTCACTCACTCCTTCACTTTCTCTATCTCTCTCACTCACAGCTTCTCTTTCTCTCTCTCTCTCACAGCTTCTCTCTCTCTCTCACTCACAGCTTCTCATTCTCTCTCTCTCACTCACTCACAGCTTCTCTTTCTCTCTCTATCTCTCTAACTCACAGCTTCTCTTTCTCTCTCTCTTACTCACTCACAGCTTCTCTGTCTCTCTCACTCACGGCTTCTATTTCTCTCTCTCTCTCTCACAGCTACTATTTCTCTCTCTCTCACAGCTTTCCTCTCTTTCTCTCTCTCACTCACAGCTTCTCTTTATCTCTCTCTTTCACTTACTCACATCTTCTATTTCTCTCTCTCACACACAGCTTCTCTTTCTCTCTATCTCTCTGACTCACAGGTTCTATTTCACTCTCTGTCTCCCTCACTCACAGCTTCTCTCTCTCTCTCTCACTCACAGCTTCTCTTTCACATTCTCTCTCTCACTCACAGCTTCTCTTTCTCTCTCTCTCTCTCTCACTCACAGCTTCTCTCCCTCTCTCTCTCACTCACTCACTCACTCACTCACAGCTTCTCTTTATCTCTCTCACTCACTCACATCTTCTATTTCTCTCTCACAGCTTCTCTTTCTCTCTCTCTCTTACTCACAGCTTCTCTTTCTCTCTCTCTCATTCACAGCTACTCTTTCTCTCTCTCTCACAGCTTCTCTCTCTCTCTCTCACTCACAGCTTCTCTTTCTCTCCCTCTCTTGCTCACAAAGGTTCTATTTCTCTCTCTGTCTCCCTCACTCAAAGCTTCTCTTTCTCTCTCTCTCTCTCACTCACAGCTTCTCTTTCGCTTTCTCTCTCTCACTCACAGCTTCTCTTTCTCTCTCTCTCTCTCACTCACAGCTTCTCTTTCTCTTCCTCTCTCTCACTCACAGCTTCTCTTTCTCTCTCTCTCTCACAGATCTTTCTCTCTCTCTCTCTCACTCACCGCTTCTCTTTCTCTCTCTCTCTCTCACTCACAGCTTCTCTTTCTCTCTCTCTCTCTCACTCACATCTTCTATTTCTCTCTCACTCACAGCTTCTCTTTCTCTCTATCTCTCTCACTCACAGCTTCTCTTTTCTCTCTCTCTCACTCACTCACAGCTTCTCTTTCTCTCTCTCTCCCTCACAGCTTCTCTTTCTCTCTCTCTCCCTCACAGCTTCTCTTTCTCTCTCTCTCACTCACAGCTTCTCTTTATCTTTCTCTCTCTCACTCACAGCTTCTTTCTTTCTCTCCCTCACTCACTCACTCACAGCTTCTCTTTCTCTCTCTGTCTCTCTCACTCACTGCTTCTCTTTCTCTGTCTCACTGACTCACAGCTTCTCTCTCTCCCTCACTCACTCACAGCTTCTCTTTCTCTCTTTCTGTCACTCACTCACAACTTCTGTTTCTCTCTGTGTCTCACTCACAGCTTCAATTTCTCTCTCTCTCACTAACTCACAGCTTCTCCTTCTCTCTCTCACTCACTCACAGCTTCTCTTTCTCTCTCACACACACAGCTTCTCATTCTCTCTCTCTCTCACTCACACACAGCTTCTCTTTCTCGCTCTCTCTAACTCTCTCACTCACAGCTTCTCTTTCTCTCTCCCTCACAGCTTTTCTTTCTTTCTCTCTCACTCACTCACGCTTCTCTTTCTCACTCTGTCTCTCTCAGACAGCTTCTCTTTCTCTCTCTCTCACTAACTTACAGCTTCTCTTTCTCTAACTCTCACTCACTCACAGCTTCTCTTTCTCTCTCTCTCTCACTCACAGCTTCTCTTTCTCTCTCTCTCTCACTCACTCACAGCTTCTCTCTCTCTGTCTCTCACTCACGGCTTCTATTTCTCTCTCTCTCACTAACTCACAGCTTCTATTTCTCTCTCTCACACACAGATTTTCTCTCTCTCACTCACTCACTCACAGCTTCTCTTTCTCTCTCTCTCACTCACTCACATCTTCTATTTCTCTCTCTTTCTCACAGCTTCTCTTTCACTCTATCTCTCTCACTCACAGCTTCTCTTTTCTCTCTCTCACTCACTCACAGCTTCTCTTTCTCTCTCTCTCCCTCACAGCTTCTTTTTTTCTCTCTCTCTCACTCACAGCTTCTCTTTCTCTCTCTCACTCACAGCTTCTCTCTCTCTCTCACTCACAGCTTCTCTTTCTCTCTCTCTCCCTCACAGCTTCTCTTTCTCTCTCTCTCTCTAACAGCTTCTATTGGTCTCTCTCTCTCTCACTCACAACTTCTCTCTCTCTCTCACTCACAGCTTCTCTTTCTCTCTCACTCACAGCTTCTCTTTCTCTCTCTCTCACTCACTCACCGCTTCTCTTTTGCTCTCTCACTCACAGCTTCTCTTTCTCTCTCTTACTCACTCAATCACTCACTCACAGCTTCTCTTTCTCTCTCTCTCCACACAGCTTCTCTTTCTCTCTCTCTCTAACAGTTTCTCTTTCTCTCTCTCTCTCACTCACAGCTTCGCTTTCCCTCTCTCTCACAGCTTCTCTTTCTCTCTCACTCACAGCTTCTCTTTCTCTCTCTCTCTCTAACAGTTTCTCTTTCTCTCTCTCTCTCACTCACAGCTTCGCTTTCCCTCTCTCTCACAGCTTCTCTTTCTCTCTCACTCACGGCTTCTCTTTCTCTCTCTCTCACTCACTCACCGCTTCTCTTTTGCTCTCTCACTCACAGCATCTCTTTCTCTCTCTCACACACAGCTTCTCTTTCTTTCTCACTCACAACTTCTCTTTCTCTCTCTTACTCAATCACTCACTCACAGCTACTCTTTCTCTCTCTCTCCACACAGCTTCTCTTTCTCTCTCTCTCTCTAACAGTTTCTCTTTCTCTCTCTCTCTCACTCACAGCTTCGCTTTCCCTCTCTCTCACAGCTTCTCTTTCTCTCTCACTCACAGCTTCTCTTTCTCTCTCTCTCTAACAGTTTCTCTTTCTCTCTCTCTCACTCACAGCTTCGCTTTCCCTCTCTCTCACAGCTTCTCTTTCTCTCTCACTCACAGCTTCGCTTTCCCAACTCTCTCACTCATTCACCACTTCTCTTTCACTCTCACTCATAGCTTCCCTTTCTCTCTCACAGCTTCTTTCTCTCTCTCTCACTCACAGTATCTCTTTCGCTCGCTCTGTCACTCACTCACTCCATCACTTTCTCTATCTCTCTCACTCACAGCTTCTCTTTCTCTCTCTCACTCACAGCTTCTCTCTCTCTCTCACTCACAGCTTCTCTTTCTCTCTCTCTCTTGCTCACTCACAGGTTCTATTTCTCTCTCTGTCTCCCTCACTCACGCTTGTCTTTCTCTCTCTGTCTCTGTCACACAGCTTCTTTTTCTCTCTCTCTCACTAACTCACAGCTTCTCTTTCTCTCTCTCTCACTCACTCACAGCTTATCTTTCTCTCTCTATCTCTCTAACTCACAGCTTCTCTTTCTCTCTCTCTTACTCACTCACAGCTTCTCTGTCTCTCTCACTCACGGCTTCTATTTCTCTCTCTCTCTCTCTCACAGCTACTATTTCTCTCTCTCACACAGCTTTTCTCTCTTTCTCTCTCTCACTCACAGCTTCTCTTTATCTCTCTCTTTCACTCACTCACATCTTCTATTTCTCTCTCTCTCACACAGCTTCTCTTTCTCTCTATCTCTCTGACTCACAGGTTCTATTTCACACTCTGTCTCTCTCACTCACAGCTTCTCTTTCTCTCTCTCACTCACAGCTTCTCTCTCTCTCACTCACAGCTTCTCTTTCTCTCTCAATCCCTCACAGCTTCTCTTTCTCTCTCTCTCTCTAACAGCTTCTATTGGTCTCTCTCTCTCTCACTCACAGCTTCTCTCTCTCTCTCACTCACAGCTTCTCTTTCTCTCTCACTCACAGCTTCTCTTTCTCTCTCTCACTCACTCACCGCTTCTCTTTTGCTCTCTCACTCACAGCTTCTCTTTCTCTCTCTTACTCACTCAATCACTCACTCACAGCTTCTCTTTCTCTCTCTCTCCACACAGCTTCTCTTTCTCTCTCACTCACAGCTTCTCTTTCTCTCTCTCTCTAACAGTTTCTCTTTCTCTCTCTCTCTCACTCACAGCTTCGCTTTCCCTCTCTCTCACAGCTTCTCTTTCTCTCTTACTCACGGCTTCTCTTTCTCCCTCTCTCACTCACTCACCGCTTCTCTTTTGCTCTCTCACTCACAGCATCTCTTTCTCTCTCTCACACACAGCTTCTCTTTCTTTCTCACTCACAACTTCTCTTTCTCTCTCTTACTCACTCAATCACTCACTCACAGCTACTCTTTCTCTCTCCATCTCCACACAGCTTCTCTTTCTCTCTCTCTCTCTCTAACAGTTTCTCTTTCTCTCTCTCTCTCACTCACAGCTTCGCTTTCCCTCTCTCTCACAGCTTCTCTTTCTCTCTCACTCACAGCTTCTCTTTCTCTCTCTCTCTAACAGTTTCTCTTTCTCTCTCTCTCACTCACAGCTTCGCTTTCCCTCTCTCTCACAGCTTCTCTTTCTCTCTCAATCACAGCTTCGCTTTCCCAACTCTCTCACTCATTCACCACTTCTCTTTCACTCTCACTCATAGCTTCCCTTTCTCTCTCACAGCTTCTTTCTCTCTCTCTCACTCACAGTATCTCTTTCTCTCACTCTGTCACTCACTCACTCCTTCACTTTCTCTATCTCTCTCACTCACAGCTTCTCTTTCTCTCTCTCACTCACAGCTTCTCTCTCTCTCTCACTCACAGCTTCTCATTCTCTCTCTCTCACTCACTCACAGCTTCTCTTTCTCTCTCTATCTCTCTAACTCACAGCTTCTCTTTCTCTCTCTCTTACTCACTCACAGCTTCTCTGTCTCTCTCACTCACGGCTTCTATTTCTCTCTCTCTCTCTCACAGCTACTATTTCTCTCTCTCTCACAGCTTTCCTCTCTTTATCTCTCTCACTCACAGCTTCTCTTTATCTCTCTCTTTCACTTACTCACATCTTCTATTTCTCTCTCTCACACACAGCTTCTCTTTCTCTCTATCTCTCTGACTCACAGGTTCTATTTCACTCTCTGTCTCCCTCACTCACAGCTTCTCTCTCTCTCTCTCACTCACAGCTTCTCTTTCACATTCTCTCTCTCACTCACAGCTTCTCTCTCTCTCTCTCTCTCTCTCACTCACAGCTTCTCTCCCTCTCTCTCTCACTCACTCACTCACTCACTCACTCACAGCTTCTCTTTATCTCTCTCACTCACTCACATCTTCTATTTCTCTCTCACAGCTTCTCTTTCTCTCTCTCTCTTACTCACAGCTTCTCTTTCTCTCTCTCTCATTCACAGCTACTCTTTCTCTCTCTCACACAGCTTCTCTCTCTCTCTCTCACTCACAGCTTCTCTTTCTCTCCCTCTCTTGCTCACAAAGGTTCTATTTCTCTCTCTGTCTCCCTCACTCAAAGCTTCTCTTTCTCTCTCTCTCTCTCAAAACAGCTTCTCTTTCGCTTTCTCTCTCTCACTCACAGCTTCTCTTTCTCTCTCTCTCTCACTCACAGCTTCTCTTTCTCTTCCTCTCTCTCACTCACAGCTTCTCTTTCTCTCTCTCTCTCACAGATCTTTCTCTCTCTCTCTCTCACTCACCGCTTCTCTTTCTCTCTCTCTCTCACTCACAGCTTCTCTTTCTCTCTCTCTGTCTCACTCACATCTTCTATTTCTCTCTCACTCACAGCTTCTCTTTCTCTCTATCTCTCTCACTCACAGCTTCTCTTTTCTCTCTCTCTCACTCACTCACAGCTTCTCTTTCTCTCTCTCTCCCTCACAGCTTCTCTTTCTCTCTCTCTCCCTCACAGCTTCTCTTTCTCTCTCTCTCACTCACAGCTTCTCTTTATCTTTCTCTCTCTCACTCACAGCTTCTTTCTTTCTCTCCCTCACTCACTCACTCACAGCTTCTCTTTCTCTCTCTGTCTCTCTCACTCACTGCTTCTCTTTCTCTGTCTCACTGACTCACAGCTTCTCTCTCTCCCTCACTCACTCACAGCTTCTCTTTCTCTCTTTCTGTCACTCACTCACAACTTCTGTTTCTCTCTGTGTCTCACTCACAGCTTCAATTTCTCTCTCTCTCACTAACTCACAGCTTCTCCTTCTCTCTCTCACTCACTCACAGCTTCTCTTTCTCTCTCACACACACAGCTTCTCATTCTCTCTCTCTCTCACTCACACACAGCTTCTCTTTCTCGCTCTCTCTAACTCTCTCACTCACAGCTTCTCTTTCTCTCTCCCTCACAGCTTTTCTTTCTCTCTCACTCACAGCTTCTCTTTCTCTCTCTCACTCACTCACCGCTTCTCTTTTGCTCTCTCACTCACAGCTTCTCTTTCTCTCTCTTACTCACTCAATCACTCACTCACAGCTTCTCTTTCTCTCTCTCTCACTCACAGCTTCTCTTTCTCTCTCACTCACAGCTTCTCTTTCTCTCTCTCTCTAACAGTTTCTCTTTCTCTCTCTCTCTCACTCACAGCTTCGCTTTCCCTCTCTCTCACAGCTTCTCTTTCTCTCTTACTCACGGCTTCTCTTTCTCCCTCTCTCACTCACTCACCGCTTCTCTTTTGCTCTCTCACTCACAGCATCTCTTTCTCTCTCTCTCACACAGCTTCTCTTTCTTTCTCACTCACAACTTCTCTTTCTCTCTCTTACTCACTCAATCACTCACTCACAGCTACTCTTTCTCTCTCTCTCCACACAGCTTCTCTTTCTCTCTCTCTCTCTAACAGTTTCTCTTTCTCTCTCTCTCTCACTCACAGCTTCGCTTTCCCTCTCTCTCACAGCTTCTCTTTCTCTCTCACTCACAGCTTCTCTTTCTCTCTCTCTCTAACAGTTTCTCTTTCTCTCTCTCTCACTCACAGCTTCGCTTTCCCTCTCTCTCACAGCTTCTCTTTCTCTCTCAATCACAGCTTCGCTTTCCCAACTCTCTCACTCATTCACCACTTCTCTTTCACTCTCACTCATAGCTTCCCTTTCTCTCTCACAGCTTCTTTCTCTCTCTCTCACTCACAGTATCTCTTTCTCTCACTCTGTCACTCACTCACTCCTTCACTTTCTCTATCTCTCTCACTCACAGCTTCTCTTTCTCTCTCTCACTCACAGCTTCTCTCTCTCTCTCACTCACAGCTTCTCATTCTCTCTCTCTCACTCACTCACAGCTTCTCTTTCTCTCTCTATCTCTCTAACTCACAGCTTCTCTTTCTCTCTCTCTTACTCACTCACAGCTTCTCTGTCTCTCTCACTCACGGCTTCTATTTCTCTCTCTCTCTCTCACAGCTACTATTTCTCTCTCTCTCACAGCTTTCCTCTCTTTCTCTCTCTCACTCACAGCTTCTCTTTATCTCTCTCTTTCACTTACTCACATCTTCTATTTCTCTCTCTCACACACAGCTTCTCTTTCTCTCTATCTCTCTGACTCACAGGTTCTATTTCACTCTCTGTCTCCCTCACTCACAGCTTCTCTCTCTCTCTCACTCACAGCTTCTCTTTCACATTCTCTCTCTCACTCACAGCTTCTCTTTCTCTCTCTCTCTCTCTCACTCACAGCTTCTCTCCCTCTCTCTCTCACTCACTCACTCACTCACTCACAGCTTCTCTTTATCTCTCTCACTCACTCACATCTTCTATTTCTCTCTCACAGCTTCTCTTTCTCTCTCTCTCTTACTCACAGCTTCTCTTTCTCTCTCTCTCATTCACAGCTACTCTTTCTCTCTCTCTCACAGCTTCTCTCTCTCTCTCTCACTCACAGCTTCTCTTTCTCTCCCTCTCTTGCTCACAAAGGTTCTATTTCTCTCTCTGTCTCCCTCACTCAAAGCTTCTCTTTCTCTCTCTCTCTCTCACTCACAGCTTCTCTTTCGCTTTCTCTCTCTCACTCACAGCTTCTCTTTCTCTCTCTCTCTCACTCACAGCTTCTCTTTCTCTTCCTCTCTCTCACTCACAGCTTCTCTTTCTCTCTCTCTCTCACAGATCTTTCTCTCTCTCTCTCTCACTCACCGATTCTCTTTCTCTCTCTCTCTCTCACTCACAGCTTCTCTTTCTCTCTCTCTCTCTCACTCACATCTTCTATTTCTCTCTCACTCACAGCTTCTCTTTCTCTCTATCTCTCTCACTCACAGCTTCTCTTTTCTCTCTCTCTCACTCACTCACAGCTTCTCTTTCTCTCTCTCTCCCTCACAGCTTCTTTCTCTCTCTCTCCCTCACAGCTTCTCTTTCTCTCTCTCTCACTCACAGCTTCTCTTTATCTTTCTCTCTCTCACTCACAGCTTCTTTCTTTCTCTCCCTCACTCACTCACTCACAGCTTCTCTTTCTCTCTCTGTCTCTCTCACTCACTGCTTCTCTTTCTCTGTCTCACTGACTCACAGCTTCTCTCTCTCCCTCACTCACTCACAGCTTCTCTTTCTCTCTTTCTGTCACTCACTCACAACTTCTGTTTCTCTCTGTGTCTCACTCACAGCTTCAATTTCTCTCTCTCTCACTAACTCACAGCTTCTCCTTCTCTCTCTCACTCACTCACAGCTTCTCTTTCTCTCTCACACACACAGCTTCTCATTCTCTCTCTCTCTCACTCACACACAGCTTCTCTTTCTCGCTCTCTCTAACTCTCTCACTCACAGCTTCTCTTTCTCTCTCCCTCACAGCTTTTCTTTCTTTCTCTCTCACTCACTCACGCTTCTCTTTCTCACTCTGTCTCTCTCAGACAGCTTCTCTTTCTCTCTCTCTCACTAACTCACAGCTTCTCTTTCTCTAACTCTCACTCACTCACAGCTTCTCTTTCTCTCTCTCTCTCACTCACAGCTTCTCTTTCTCTCTCTCTCTCACTCACTCACAGCTTCTCTCTCTCTGTCTCTCACTCACGGCTTCTATTTCTCTCTCTCTCACTAACTCACAGCTTCTATTTCTCTCTCTCACACACAGATTTTCTCTCTCTCACTCACTCACTCACAGCTTCTCTTTCTCTCTCTCACTCACTCACATCTTCTATTTCTCTCTCTTTCTCACAGCTTCTCTTTCTCTCTATCTCTCTCACTCACAGCTTCTCTTTTCTCTCTCTCACTCACTCACAGCTTCTCTTTCTCTCTCTCTCCCTCACAGCTTCTTTTTCTCTCTCTCTCTCTCACTCACAGCTTCTCTTTCTCTCTCTCACTCACAGCTTCTCTCTCTCTCTCACTCACAGCTTCTCTTTCTCTCTCTCTCCCTCACAGCTTCTCTTTCTCTCTCTCTCTAACAGCTTCTATTGGTCTCTCTCTCTCTCACTCACAACTTCTCTCTCTCTCTCACTCACAGCTTCTCTTTCTCTCTCACTCACAGCTTCTCTTTCTCTCTCTCTCACTCACTCACCGCTTCTCTTTTGCTCTCTCACTCACAGCTTCTCTTTCTCTCTCTTACTCACTCAATCACTCACTCACAGCTTCTCTTTCTCTCTCTCTCCACACAGCTTCTCTTTCTCTCTCTCTCTAACAGTTTCTCTTTCTTTCTCTCTCTCTCTCACTCACAGCTTCGCTTTCCCTCTCTCTCACAGCTTCTCTTTCTCTCTCACTCACAGCTTCTCTTTCTCTCTCTCTAACAGTTTCTCTTTCTCTCTCTCTCTCACTCACAGCTTCGCTTTCCCTCTCTCTCACAGCTTCTCTTTCTCTCTCACTCACGGCTTCTCTTTCTCTCTCTCTCACTCGCTCACCGCTTCTCTTTTGCTCTCTCACTCACAGCATCTCTTTCTCTCTCTCTCACACAGCTTCTCTTTCTTTCTCACTCACAACATCTCTTTCTCTCTCTTACTCAATCACTCACTCACAGCTACTCTTTCTCTCCCTCTCCACACAGCTTCTCTTTCTCTCTCTCTCTCTAACAGTTTCTCTTTCTCTCTCTCTCTCACTCACAGCTTCGCTTTCCCTCTCTCTCACAGCTTCTCTTTCTCTCTCACTCACAGCTTCTCTTTCTCTCTCTCTCTAACAGTTTCTCTTTCTCTCTCTCTCACTCACAGCTTCGCTTTCCCTCTCTCTCACAGCTTCTCTTTCTCTCTCACTCACAGCTTCGCTTTCCCAACTCTCTCACTCATTCACCACTTCTCTTTCACTCTCACTCATAGCTTCCCTTTCTCTCTCACAGCTTCTTTCTCTCTCTCTCACTCACAGTATCTCTTTCTCTCGCTCTGTCACTCACTCACTCCATCACTTTCTCTATCTCTCTCACTCACAGCTTCTCTTTCTCTCTCTCACTCACAGCTTCTCTCTCTCTCACTCACAGCTTCTCTTTCTCTCTCTCTCTTGCTCACTCACAGGTTCTATTTCTCTCTCTGTCTCCCTCACTCACGCTTGTCTTTCTCTCTCTGTCTCTGTCACACAGCTTCTTTTTCTCTCTCTCACTAACTCACAGCTTCTCTTTCTCTCTCTCTCACTCACTCACAGCTTCTCTTTCTCTCTCTATCTCCCTAACTCACAGCTTCTCTTTCTCTCTCTCTTACTCACTCACAGCTTCTCTGTCTCTCTCACTCACGGCTTCTATTTCTCTCTCTCTCTCTCTCACAGCTACTATTTCTCTCTCTCACACAGCTTTTCTCTCTTTCTCTCTCTCTCTCTCACTCACAGCTTCTCTCCCTCTCTCTCTCACTCACTCACTCACTCACAGCTTCTCTTTCTCTCTCTGTCTCTCTCCCTCACAGCTTCTCTTTCTCTCTCTCTCTCTAACAGCTTCTATTGGTCTCTCTCTCTCACTCACAGCTTCTCTCTCTCTCACTCACAGCTTCTCTTTCTCTCTCACTTACAGGTTCTCTCTCTCTCTCTCACTCACTCACCGCTTCTCTTTTGCTCTCTCACTCACAGCTTCTCTTTCTCTCCCTCTCTCACAGCTTCTCTTTCTTTCTCACTCACAACTTCTCTTTCTCTCTCTCACTCACTCACTCACTCACTCACAGCTTCTCTTTCTCTCTCTCTCCACACAGCTTCTCTTTCTCTCTCTCTCTCTCTAACAGTTTCTCTTTCTATCTCTCTCACTCACAGCTTCACTTTCCCTCTTTCTCACTCATTCACCGCTTCTCTTTCACTCTCTCACTCATAGCTTCTCTTTCTCTCACACAGCTTCTTTCTCTCTCTCTCACTCACAGTATCTCTTTCTCTCGCTCTCTCACTCACTCAAACCTTCACTTTCTCTATCTCTCTCACTCATAGCTTCTCTTTCTCTCTCTCACTCTCAGCTTCTCTCTCTCTCTCTCTCTCACTCACAGCTTCATTTGTCTCTCTCTCTTCCTCACTCACAGGTTCTATTTCTCTCTCTGTCTCCCTCACTCACTGCTTCTCTTTCTCTCTCTCTCTCTCACTCACAGCTTCTCTTTTGCTTTCTCTCTCTCACTCACAGCTTCTCTTTCTCTCTCTCTCTCACTCACAGCTACTCTTTCTCTCTCTCACTCACTCACAGCTTCTCTTTCTCTCTCTCTCATTCACAGCTACTCTTTCTTTCTCTCACACACAGCTTCTCTCTCTCTCATGCTAACTCACAGGTTCTATTTCTCTCTCTGTCTCCCGCACTCAAAGCTTCTCTTTCTCTCTCTCTCTCACTCACAGCTTCTCTTTCGCTTTCTCTCTCTCACTCACAGCTTCTCTTTCTCTCTCTCTCTCACTCATAGCTTCTCTTTCTCTCTCTCACTCACAGCTCTTTCTCTCTCTCTCACTCACAGCTTCTCTTTCTCTCTCTCTCTCACTCACAGCTTCTCTTTCTCTCTCTCTCTCTCACTCACATCTTCTATTTCTCTCTCACTCACAGCTTCTCTTTCTCTCTATCTCTCTCACTCACAGCTTCTCTTTTCGCTCTCTCTCACTCACTCACAGTCTCTCTTTCTCTCTCTCTCCCTCACAGCTTCTCTTTCTTTCTCTCTCTCACTCACAGCTTCTCTTTCTCTTTCTCTCTCTCCCTCACAGCTTCTTTCTTTCTCTCCCTCACTCACTCACTCACTCACAGCTTCTCTTTCTCTCTCTGTCTCTCTCACTCACTGCTTCTCTTTCTCTCTGTCTCACTGACTCACAGCTTCTCTCTCTCTCCCTCACTCACTCACAGCTTCTCTTTCTCACTTTCTGTCACTCACTCCCAACTTCTGTTTCTCTCTGTGTCTCACTCACAGCTTCAATTTCTCTCTCTCTCACTTACTCACAGCTTCTCCTTCTCTCTCTCACTCACTCACACACAGCTTCTCTTTCTCGCTCTCTCTAACTCTCTCACTCACAGCTTCTCTTTCTCTCTCCCTCACAGCTTTTCTTTCTCTCTCTCTCACTCACTCACGCTTCTCTTTCTCACTCTGTCTCTCTCACACAGCTTCTCTTTCTCTCTCTCTCACTAACTCACAGCTTCTCTTTCTCTAACTCTCACTCACTCACAGCTTCTCTTTCTCTCTCTCTCTCACTCACAGCGTCTCTTTCTCTCTCTCTCTCACTCACTCACAGCTTCTCTCTCTCTGTCTCTCTCACTCACAGCTTCTATTTCTCTCTCTCTCACTAACTCACAGCTTCTCTTTCTCTCTCACACACACAGCTTTTCTCTCTCTCTCTCACTCACTCACAGCTTCTCTTTCTCTCTCTCTCTCACTCACTCACATCTTCTATTTCTCTCTCTTTCTCACAGCTTCTCTTTCTCTCTCTCTCCACACAGCTTCTCTTATTCTCTCTCTCTCTCTAACAGTTTCTCCTTCTCTCTCTCTCACTCACAGCTTCGCTTTCCCTCTCTCTCACTCATTCACCGCTTCTCTTTCACTCTCTCACTCATAGCTTCTCTTTCTCTCTCACAGCTTCTTTCTCTCTCTCTCACTCACAGTATCTCTTTCTCTCGCTCTCTCACTCACTCAAACCTTCACTTTCTCTATCTCTCTCACTCATAGCTTCTCTTTCTCTCTCTCACTCTCAGCTTCTCTCTCTCTCTCTCACTCACAGCTTCATTTGTCTCTCTCTCTTGCTCACTCACAGGTTCTATTTCTCTCTCTGTCTCCCTCACTCACTGCTTCTCTTTCTCTCTCTCTCTCTCTCACTCACAGCTTCTCTTTTGCTTTCTCTCTCTCACTCACAGCTTCTCTTTCTCTCTCTCTTTCTCACTCACAGCTACTCTTTCTCTCTCTCTCACTCACAGCTTCTCTTTCTCTCTCTCTCATTCACAGCTACTCTTTCTCTCTCTCACACACAGCTTCTCTCTCTCTCTTGCTCACTCACATGTTCTATTTCTCTCTCTGTCTCCTGCACTCAAAGCTTCTCTTTCTCTCTCTCTCTCACTCACAGCTTCTCTTTCGCTTTCTCTCTCTCACTCACAGCTTCTCTTTCTCTCTCTCTCTCTCACTCACAGCTTCTCTCTCTCTCTCTCTCTCTCACTCACAGCTTCTCTTTCTCTCTCTCACTCACAGCTCCTCTTTCTCTCTCTCACTCACTCACAGCTTCTCTCTCTCTCACTCACTCACAGCTTCTCTTTCTCTCTTTCTGTCACTCACTCACAACTTCTGTTTCTCTCTGTCTCTCACTCACAGCATCAATTTCTCTCTCTCTCACTAACTCACAGCTTCTCCTTCTCTCTCTCTCACTCACTCACAGCTTCTCTTTCTCTCTCTCTCTCACAACTTCTCATTCTCTCTCTCTCTCTCACTCACACACAGCTTCTCTTTCTCTCTCTCTCTAACTCTCTCACTCACAGCTTCTCTTTCTCTCTCCCTCACAGCTTTTCTTTCTTTCTCTCTCACTCACTCACGCTTCTCTTTCTCACTCTGTCTCTCTCACACAGCTTCTCTTTCTCTCTCTCTCACTAACTCACAGCTTCTCTTTCTCTAACTCTCACTCACTCACAGCTTCTCTCTCTCTCTCTCACTCACAGCTTCTCTTTATCTCTCTCTCTCACTCACTCACAGCTTCTCTCTCTCTGTCTCTCTCACTCACGGCTTCTATTTCTCTCTCTCACTAACTCACAGCTTCTTTTTCTCTCTCTCTCTCTCACAGCTTTTCTCTCTCTCTCTCTCTCACTCACTCACAGCTTAACTTTCTCTTTCTCTCTCACTCACTCACATCTTCTATTTCTCTCTCTTTCTCACAGCTTCTCTTTCTCTATCTCTCTCACTCACAGCTTCTCTTTCTCTCTCTCTCTCTCACTCACAGCTTCTCTTTCTCTCTCTCACTCACAGCTTCTCCCTCTCTCTCTCTCTCCCTCACAGCTTCTCTTTCTCTCTCTCTCCCTCACAACTTCTCTTTCTCTCTCTCTCTCTAACAGCTTCTATTGGTCTCTCTCTCTCTCACTCACAGCTTCTCTCTCTCTCACTCACTCAGATTCTCTTTCTCTCTCACTCACAGCTTCTCTTTCTCTCTCTCACTCACTCACCGCTTCTCTTTTGCTCTCTCACTCACAGCTTCTCTTTCTCTCTCACACACACAGCTTCTCTTTCTTTCTCAATCACAACTTCTCTTTCTCTCTCTCACTCACTCAATCACTCACTCACAGCTTCTCTTTCTCTCTCTCTCCACACAGCTTCTCTTTCTCTCTCTCTCTCTCTAACAGTTTCTCTTTCTCTCTATCTCTCACTCACAGCTTTGCTTTCCCTCTCTCTGACTCATTCACCGCTTCTCTTTCACTCTCTCACTCATAGCTTCTCTTTCTCTCTCACAGCTTCTTTCTCTCTCTCACACTCACAGTATCTCTTTCTCTCGCTCTGTCACTCACTCACTCCTTCACTTTCTCTATCTCTCTCACTCACAGCTTCTCTTTCTCTCTCTCACTCACAGCTTCTCTCTCTCTCTCTCACTCACAGCTTCTCTTTCTCTCTCTCTTGCTCACTCACAGGTTCTATTTCTCTCTCTGTCTCCCTCACTCACAGCTTCTCTTTCTCTCTCTCTCTCTCACTCACAGCTTCTCTTTTGCTTACTCTCTCTCACTCACAGCTTCTCTTTCTCTCTCTCTCACTCACAGCTTCTCTTTCTCTCTCTCTCACTCACAGCTTCTCTTTCTCTCTCTCTCTCATTCACAGCTACTCTTTCTCTCTCTCTGTCACAGCTTCTCTCTCTCTCTCACTCACAGCTTCTCTTTCTCTCTCTCTCTTGCTCACTCACAGGTTCTATTTCTCTCTCTGTCTCCCTCACTCACAGCTTCTCTTTCTCTCTCTCTCTCTCACTCACAGCTTCTCTTTCGCTTTCTCTCTCTCACTCACAGCTTCTATTTCTCTCTCTCTCTCACTCACAGCTTCTCTTTCTCTCTCTCTCTCACTCACAGCTTCTCTTTCTCTCTCTCACTCACAGCTTCTCTTTCTCTCTCTCTCTCTCTCACTCACAGCTTCTCTCTCTCTCACACACACACTCACAGCTTCTCTTTCTCTCTCTCTCTCTCACTCACATCTTCTATTTCTTTCTCTCTCACACAGCTTCTCTTTCTTTCTCACTCACAACTTCTCTTTCTCTCTCTCACTCACTCAATCACTCACTCACAGCTTCTCTTTCTCTCTCTCTCCACACAGCTTCTCTTTCTCTCTCTCTCTCACTCACAGCTTCTCTTTCTCTTTCTCTCTCTCACTCACAGCTTCTCTTTCTTTCTCTCCCTCCCTCCCTCACTCACTCACAGCTTCTCTTTCTCTCTCTGTCTCTCTCACTCACTGCTTCTCTTTCTCTCTGTCTCACTGACTCACAGCTTCTCTCTCTCTCTCTCACTCACTCACAGCTTCTCTTTCTCTCTTTCTCTCACTCACTCACAGCTTCTCTTTCTCTCTCTTACTCACTCACTCACAGGTTCTATTTCTCTCTCACACACACAGCTTCTCTTTCTCTCTATCTCTCTCACTCACAGCTTCTCTTTTCTCTCTCTCTCTCTCATTCACAGCTACTCTTTCTCTCTCTCACTCACTCACAGCTTCTCTTTCTCTCTCTGTCTCTCTCACTCACTGCTTCTCTTTCTCTCTCTCTCTCTCACTCACTCACAGCTTCTCTCTCTCTCTCACTCACTCACAGCTTCTCTTTCTCTCTCTCTCTCACTCACTCACAGCTTCTCTCTCTCTGTCTCTCTCACTCACAGCTTCTCTTTCTCTCTGTCACACACAGCTTCTTTCACTCTCTCTCACACACAGCTTCTCTTTCTCTCTCACTCACAGCTTTTCTTTCTCTCTCTCTCTCACTCACTCACGCTTCTCGTTCTCTCTCTGTCTCTCTCACACAGCTTCTCTTTCTCTCTATCTCACTAACTCACATCTTCTTTCTCTCTCTCTCACTCACAGCTTCTCTCTCTCTCTCTCTCACTCACAGCTTCTCTTTCTCTCTCTCACTCACAGCTTCTCTTTCTCTCTCTCTCTCACTCACTCACATCTTCTATTTCTCTCTCTTTCTCACAGCTTCTCTTTCTCTCTATCTCTCTCACTCACAGCTTCTCTTTTCTCTCTCTCACTCACTCACAGCTTCTCTTTCTCTCTCTCTCTCTCTCTCACTCGCAGCTTCTCTTTCTCTCTCTCACTCACAGCTTCTCTCTCTCTCTCCCTCACAGCTTCTCTTTCTCTCTCTCTCCCTCACAGCTTCTCTCTCTCTCTCTAACAGCTTCTATTGGTCTCTCTCTCTCACTCACAGCTTCTCTCTCTCTCACACAGCTTCTCTTTCTCTCTCACTCACAGCTTCTCTCTCTCTCTCTCTCACTCACTCACCGCTTCTCTTTTGCTCTCTCACTCACAGCTTCTCTTTCTCTCTCTCTCACACAGCTTCTCTTTCTTTCTCACTCACAACTTCTCTTTCTCTCTCTCACTCACTCAATCACTCACTCACAGCTTCTCTTTCTCTCTCTCTCTACATAGCTTCTCTTTCTCTCTCTCTCTCTCTAACATTTTCTCTTTCTCTCTCTCTCTCTCACTCACAGCTTCGCTTTCCCTCTCTCTCACTCATTCACCGCTTCTCTTTCACTCTCTCACTCATAGCTTCTCTTTCTCTCTCACAGCTTCTTTCTCTCTCTCTCACTCACAGTATCTCTTTCTCTCGCTCTGTCACTCACTCACTCCTTCACTTTCTCTATCTCTCACTCACAGCTTCCCTTTCTCTCTCTCTCTTGCTCACTGACAGGTTCTATTTCTCTCTCTGTCTCCCTCACTCACAGCTTCTCTTTCTCTCTTTCTCTCTCACTCACAGCTTCTCTTTTGCTTTCTCTCTCTCACTCACAGCTTCTCTTTCTCTCTCTCTCACTCACAGCTTCTCTTTCTTTCTCTCTCTCTCTTACTCACAGCTTCTCTTTCTCTCTCTCTCTCATTCACAGCTACTCTTTCTCTCTCTCTCACAGCTTCTCTCTCTCTCTCACACACAGCTTCTCTTTCTCTCTCTCTCTCTTGCTCACTCACAGGTTCTATTTCTCTCTCTGTCTCTCTCACTCACAGCTTCTCTTTCTCTCTCTCTCTCTCACTCACAGCTTCTCTTTCGCTTTCTCTCTCTCACTCACAGCTTCTCTTTCTTTCTCTCTCTCTCACTCACAGCTTCTCTCTCTCTCACACACACAGCTTCTCTTTCTCTCTCTCACAACACAGCTTCTCTTTTTCTCTCTCTCTCTCACTCACAGCTTCTCTTTCTCTCTCTCTCACTAACTCACAGCTTCTCTTTCTCTCTCTCTCACTCACTCACAGCTACTATTTCTCTCACACACACACACAGCTTCACTTTCTCTCTATCTCTCTCACTCACTCACAGCTTCTCTTTCTCTCTCTCTCACTCACAGCTTCTCTTTCTCTCTCTCTCTCACAGCTTCTCTTTCTCTTTCTCTCTCTCACTCATAGCTTCTCTTTCTCTCTCTCTCTCACTCACAGCTTCTCTTGCTCTCTCTCACTCACAGCTTCTCTTTCTCTCTCTCTCACTCACAGCTTCTATTTCTATCTCTCTCTCATTCACAGCTTCTCTATCTCTATCTCTCTCTCACACTCACAGCTTCTACTTCTCTCTCTCTCACTCACTCACAGCTTCTCTTTCTCCCTCTGGCTCTCGCACTCACAGCTTCTCTTTCTCTCTCTCTCACTCTCTCACAGCTTCTCTTTCTCTCTCTCACTCACTCACAGCTTCTCTTTCTCTCTCTCTCTCACTCACAGCTTCTCTTTCTCTCTCTCACACACAGCTTCTCTTTCTCTCTCTCACACACACACAGATTCTCTTTCTCTCTCCCTCTCTCACTCACTCACAACTTCTGTTTCTCTCTGTCTCCCTCACTCACAGCTTCAATTTCTCTATCTCTCACTAACTCACAGCTTCTCATTCTCTCTCTCTCACTCACACACAGCTTCTCTCTCTCTCTCTCTCTAACTCTCGCACTCACAGCTTCTCTTTCTCCCGCACTCACAGCTTTTCTTTCTCTCTCTCTCTCTCACTCACGCTTCTCTTTCTCTCTCTGTCTCTCTCACACAGCTTCTCTTTCTCTCTCTCTCACAAACTCACAGCTTCTCTTTCTCTCTCTCACTCACTCACAGCTTCTCTTTTTCTCTCTCTCTCTCTCTCACTCACAGCTTCTCTTTCTCTCTCTCGCTCACTCACTCACAGCTTCTCTATCTCTGTCTCTCTCACTGACGGCTTCTATTTCTCTCTCTCTCACTAACTAACAGCTTCTCTTTCTCTCTCTCTCACACAGCTTTTCTCTCTCTCTCTGACTCACTCACAGGTTCTCTTTCTCTCTCTCACTCACAGCTTCTCTTTCTCTCTCTCTCTCTCTCACTCACAGCTTCTCTTTCTCTCTCTCTCTCTCTCCCTCACAGCTTCACTTTCTCTCTCTCTCTCTCACTCACATCTTCTATTTCTCTCTCTCTCCCTCACAGCTTCTCTTTCTCTCTCTCTCTCACTCACAGCTTCTCTTTCTCGTTCTCTCTCTCACTCACAGCTTTTCTTTCTTTCTCTCACTCACTCACAGCTTCTCTTTCTCTCTCTCTCTCAAACTCACTGCTTCTCTTTCTCTCTGTCTCACTGACTCACAGCTTCTCTCTCTCTCACACTCACTCACAGCTTCTCTTTCTCTCTTTCTGTCACTCACTCACAACTTCTGTTTCTCTCTGTCTCTCACTCACAGCTTCAATTTCTCTCTCTCTCACTAACTCACAGCTTCTCCTTCTCTCTCTCTCACTCACTCACAGCTTCTCTCTCCCTCTCTCACAGCTTCTCATTCTCTCTCTCTCTCTCACTCACACACAGCTTCTCTTTCTCTCTCTCTATCTCTCTCTCACTCACAGCTTCTCTCTCTCTCTCTCTCACTAACTCACAGCTTCTTTTTCTCTAACTCTCACTCACTCACAGCTTCTCTTTCTCTCACTCTCTCTCACTCACAGCTTCTCTTTCTCTCTCTCTCTCACTCACTCACAGCTTCTCTCTGTCTCTCTCACTCACGGCTTCTATTTCTCGCTCTCTCACTAACTCACAGCTTCTTTTACTCTCTCTCTCTCTCACAGCTTTTCTCTCTCTCTCTCTCACTCACTCACTCACAGCTTCTCTTTCTCTTTCTCTCTCACTCACTCACATCTTCCATTTCTCTCTCTTTCTCACAGCTTCTCTTTCTCTATCTCTCTCATTCACTGCTTCTCTTTCTCTCTCTCACTCACAGCTTCTCTTTCTCTCTCTCCCTCACAGCTTCTCTCTCTCTCTCTCCCTCACAGCTTCTCTTTCTCTCTCTCTCCCTCACAGCTTCTCTTTCTCTCTCTCTCTATCTAACAGCTTCTATTGTTCTCTCTCTCTCTCACTCACAGCTTCTCTCTCTCTCACTCACTCACAGCTTCTCTTTCTCTCTCACTCACAGCTTCTCTTTCTCTCTCTCACTCACTCACCGCTTCTCTTTTGCTCTCTCACTCACAGCTTCTCTTTCTCTCTCTCACACACAGCTTCTCTTTCTTTCTCACTCACAACTTCTCTTTCTCTCTCTCACTCACTCAATCACTCACTCACAGCTTCTCTTTCTCTCTCTCTCCACACAGCTTCTCTTTATCTCTCTCTCTAACAGTTTCTCTTTCTCTCTCTCTCACTCACAGCTTCGCTTTCCCTCTCTCTCACTCATTCACCGCTTCTCTTTCACTCTCTCACTCATAGCTTCTCTTTCTCTCTCACAGCTTCTTTCTTTCTCTCTCACTCACAGTATCTCTTTCTCTCGCTCTGTCACTCACTCACTCATTCACTTTCTCTATCTCTCTCACTCACAGCTTCTCTTTCTCTCTCTCACTCACAGCTTCTCTCTCTCTCTATCTCACTCACAGCTTCTCTTTCTCTCTCTCTCTCACTCACAGCTTCTCTTTCTCTCTCTCTCTCTCTCACTCACATCTTCTATTTCTCTCTCACTCACAGCTTCTCATTCTCTCTATCTCTCTCACTCACAGCTTCTCTTTTCTCTCTCTCTCACTCACTCACAGCTTCTCTTTCTCTCTCTCTCCCTCACAGCTTCTCTTTCTCTCTCTCTCACTCACAGCTTCTCTTTATCTTTCTCTCTCTCACTCACAGCTTCTTTCTTTCTCTCCCTCACTCACTCACTCACAGCTTCTCTTTCTCTCTCTGTCTCTCTCACTCACTGCTTCTCTTTCTCTGTCTCACTGACTCACAGCTTCTCTCTCTCCCTCACTCTCTCACAGCTTCTCTTTCTCTCTTTCTGTCACTCACTCACAACTTCTGTTTCTCTCTGTGTCTCACTCACAGCTTCAATTTCTCTCTCTCTCACTAACTCACAGCTTCTCCTTCTCTCTCTCACTCACTCACAGCTTCTCTTTCTCTCTCTCACACACAGCTTCTCATTCTCTCTCTCTCTCACTCACACACAGCTTCTCTTTCTCGCTCTCTCTAACTCTCTCACTCACAGCTTCTCTTTCTCTCTCCCTCACAGCTTTTCTTTCTCTCTCTCTCTCTCACTCACGCTTCTCTTTCTCACTCTGTCTCTCTCAGACAGCTTCTCTTTCTCTCTCTCTCACTAACTCACAGCTTCTCTTTCTCTAACTCTCACTCACTCACAGCTTCTCTTTCTCTCTCTCTCACTAACTCACAGCTTCTCTTTCTCTAACTCTCACTCACTCACAGCTTCTCTTTCTCTCTCTCTCTCACTCACATCTTCTCTTTCTCTCTCTCTCTCACTCTCTCACAGCTTCTCTCTCTCTGTCTCTCACTCACGGCTTCTATTTCTCTCTCTCTCACTAACTCACAGCTTCTATTTCTCTCTCACACACACAGCTTTTCTCTCTCTCACTCACTCACAGCTTCTCTTTCTCTCTCTCTCACTCACTCACATCTTCTATTTCTCTCTCTTTCTCACAGCTTCTCTTTCTCTCTATCTCTCTCACTCACAGCTTCTCTTTCTCTCTCTCTCCCTCACAGCTTCTCTTTCTCTCTCTCTCTCTCTCACTCACAGCTTCTCTTTCTCTCTCTCACTCACAGCTTCTCTCTCTCTCTCACTCACAGCTTCTCTTTCTCTCTCTCTCCCTCACAGCTTCTCTTTCTCTCTCTCTCTCTAACAGCTTCTATTGGTCTCTCTCTCTCTCACTCACAGCTTCTCTCTCTCTCTCACTCACAGCTTCTCTTTCACTCTCTCACTCATAGCTTCTCTTTCTCTCTCACAGCTTCTTTCTCTCTCTCTCACTCACAGTATCTCTTTCTCTCGCTCTGTCACTCACTCATTCACTTTCTCTATCTCTCTCACTCACAGCTTCTCTTTCTCTCTCTCACTCACAGCTTCTCTCTCTCTCTCTCTCTCTATCTCACTCACAGCTTCTCTTTCTCTCTCTCTCTCACTCACAGCTTCTCTTTCTCTCTCTCTCTCTCACTCACATCTTCTATTTCTCTCTCACTCACAGCTTCTCATTCTCTCTATCTCTCTCACTCACAGCTTCTCTTTTCTCTCTCTCTCACTCACTCACAGCTTCTCTTTCTCTCTCTCTCCCTCACAGCTTCTCTTTCTCTCTCTCTCACTCACAGCTTCTCTTTATCTTTCTCTCTCTCACTCACAGCTTCTTTCTTTCTCTCCCTCACTCACTCACTCACAGCTTCTCTTTCTCTCTCTGTCTCTCTCACTCACTGCTTCTCTTTCTCTGTCTCACTGACTCACAGCTTCTCTCTCTCCCTCACTCTCTCACAGCTTCTCTTTCTCTCTTTCTGTCACTCACTCACAACTTCTGTTTCTCTCTGTGTCTCACTCACAGCTTCAATTTCTCTCTCTCTCACTAACTCACAGCTTCTCCTTCTCTCTCTCACTCACTCACAGCTTCTCTTTCTCGCTCTCTCTAACTCTCTCACTCACAGCTTCTCTTTCTCTCTCCATCACAGCTTTTCTTTCTCTCTCTCTCTCTCACTCACGCTTCTCTTTCTCACTCTGTCTCTCTCAGACAGCTTCTCTTTCTCTCTCTCTCACTAACTCACAGCTTCTCTTTCTCTAACTCTCACTCACTCACAGCTTCTCTTTCTCTCTCTCTCACTAACTCACAGCTTCTCTTTCTCTAACTCTCACTCACTCACAGCTTCTCTTTCTCTCTCTCTCACTCACATCTTCTCTTTCTCTCTCTCTCTCACTCACTCACAGCTTCTCTCTCTCTGTCTCTCACTCACGGCTTCTATTTCTCTCTCTCTCACTAACTCACAGCTTCTATTTCTCTCTCACACACACAGCTTTTCTCTCTCTCACTCACTCACAGCTTCTCTTTCTCTCTCTCTCACTCACTCACATCTTCTCTTTCTCTCTCTTTCTCACAGCTTCTCTTTCTCTCTATCTCTCTCACTCACAGCTTCTCTTTCTCTCTATCTCCCTCACAGCTTCTCTTTCTCTCTCTCTCTCTCTCACTCACAGCTTCTCTTTCTCTCTCTCACTCACAGCTTCTCTCTCTCTCTCACTCACAGCTTCTCTTTCTCTCTCTCTCCCTCACAGCTTCTCTTTCTCTCTCTCTCTCTAACAGCTTCTATTGGTCTCTCTCTCTCTCACTCACAGCTTCTCTCTCTCTCTCACTCACAGCTTCTCTTTCTCTCTCACTCACAGCTTCTCTTTCTCTCTCTCTCACTCACTCACCGCTTCTCTTTTGCTCTCTCACTCACAGCTTCTCTTTCTCTCTCTTACTCACTCAATCACTCACTCACAGCTTCTCTTTCTCTCTCTCTCCACACAGCTTCTCTTTCTCTCTCACTCACAGCTTCTCTTTCTCTCTCTCTCTAACAGTTTCTCTTTCTCTCTCTCTCTCACTCACAGCTTCGCTTTCCCTCTCTCTCACAGCTTCTCTTTCTCTCTTACTCACGGCTTCTCTTTCTCCCTCTCTCACTCACTCACCGCTTCTCTTTTGCTCTCTCACTCACAGCATCTCTTTCTCTCTCTCTCACACAGCTTCTCTTTCTTTCTCACTCACAACTTCTCTTTCTCTCTCTTACTCACTCAATCACTCACTCACAGCTACTCTTTCTCTCTCTCTCTACACAGCTTCACTTTCTCTCTCTCTCTCTCTCTAACAGTTTCTCTTTCTCTCTCTCTCTCACTCACAGCTTCGCTTTCCCTCTCTCTCACAGCTTCTCTTTCTCTCTCACTCACAGCTTCTCTTTCTCTCTCTCTCTAACAGTTTCTCTTTCTCTCTCTCTCACTCACAGCTTCGCTTTCCCTCTCTCTCACAGCTCTTTCTCTCTCAATCACAGCTTCGCTTTCCCAACTCTCTCACTCATTCACCACCTCTTTCACTCTCACTCATTGCTTCCCTTTCTCTCTCAGAGCTTCTTTCTCTCTCTCTCACTCACAGTATCTCTTTCTCTCACTCTGTCACTCACTCACTCCTTCACTTTCTCTATCTCTCTCACTCACAGCTTCTCTTTCTCTCTCTCACTCACAGCTTCTCTCTCTCTCTCACTCACAGCTTCTCATTCTCTCTCTCTCACTCACTCACAGCTTCTCTTTCTCTCTCTATCTCTCTAACTCACAGCTTCTCTTTCTCTCTCTCTTACTCACTCACAGCTTCTCTGTCTCTCTCACTCACAGCTTCTATTTCTCTCTCTCTCTCTCACAGCTACTATTTCTCTCTCTCTCACAGCTTTCCTCTCTTTCTCTCTCTCTCACTCACAGCTTCTCTTTCTCTCTATCTCTCTGACTCACAGGTTCTATTTCACTCTATGTCTCCCTCACTCACAGCTTCTCTCTCTCTCTCTCACTCACAGCTTCTCTTTCACATTCTCTCTCTCACTCACAGCTTCTCTTTCTCTCTCTCTCTCTCACTCACAGCTTCTCTCCCTCTCTCTCTCACTCACTCACTCACTCACAGCTTCTCTTTATCTCTCTCACTCACTCATATCTTCTATTTCTCTCTCTCTCACAGCTTCTCTTTCTCTCTCTCTCTTACTCACAGCTTCTCTTTCTCTCTCTCTCATTCACAGCTACTCTTTCTCTCTCTCTCACAGCTTCTCTCTCTCTCTCTCACTCACAGCTTCTCTTTCTCTCTCTCTCTTGCTCACAGCTTCTCTTTCGCTTTCTCTCTCTCACTCACAGCTTCTCTTTCTCTCTCTCTCTCACTCACAGCTTCTCTTTCTCTTCCTCTCTCTCACTCACAGCTTCTCTTTCTCTCTCTCTCTCACAGATCTTTCTCTCTCTCTCTCTCACTCACCGCTTCTCTTTCTCTCTCTCTCTCACTCACAGCTTCTCTTTCTCTCTCTCTCTCTCACTCACATCTTCTATTTCTCTCTCACTCACAGCTTCTCTTTCTCTCTATCTCTCTCACTCACAGCTTCTCTTTTCTCTCTCTTTCTCACTCACTCACAGCTTCTCTTTCTCTCTCTCTCCCTCACAGCTTCTCTTTCTCTCTCTCACTCACAGCTTCTCTTTATCTTTCTCTCTCTCACTCACAGCTTCTTTCTTTCTCTCCCTCACTCACTCACTCACAGCTTCTCTTTCTCTCTCTGTCTCTCTCACTCACTGCTTCTCTTTCTCTCTGTCTCACTGACTCACAGCTTCTCTCTCTCTCTCTCACTCACTCACAGCTTCTCTTTCTCTCTTTCTCTCACTCACTCACAGCTTCTCTTTCTCTCTCTCACTCACTCACTCACAGGTTCTATTTCTCTCTCACACACACAGCTTCTCTTTCTCTCTATCTCTCTCACTCACAGCTTCTCTTTTCTCTCTCTCTCTCTCATTCACAGCTACTCTTTCTCTCTCTCACTCACTCACAGCTTCTCTTTCTCTCTCTGTCTCTCTCACTCACTGCTTCTCTTTCTCTCTCTCTCTCTCACTCACTCACAGCTTCTCTCTCTCTCTCACTCACTCACAGCTTCTCTTTCTCTCTCTCTCTCACTCACTCACAGCTTCTCTCTCTCTGTCTCTCTCACTCACAGCTTCTCTTTCTCTCTCTCACACACAGCTTCTTTCACTCTCTCTCACACACAGCTTCTCTTTCTCTCTCAGTCACAGCTTTTCTTTCTCTCTCTCTCTCACTCACTCACGCTTCTCGTTCTCTCTCTGTCTCTCTCACACAGCTTCTCTTTCTCTCTATCTCACTAACTCACATCTTCTTTCTCTCTCTCTCACTCACAGCTTCTCTCTCTCTCTCTCTCACTCACAGCTTCTCTTTCTCTCTCTCACTCACAGCTTCTCTTTCTCTCTCTCTCTCACTCACTCACATCTTCTATTTCTCTCTCTTTCTCACAGCTTCTCTTTCTCTCTATCTCTCTCACTCACAGCTTCTCTTTTCTCTCTCTCACTCACTCACAGCTTCTCTTTTTCTCTCTCTCTCTCTCTCACTCGCAGCTTCTCTTTCTCTCTCTCACTCACAGCTTCTCTCTCTCTCTCCCTCACAGCTTCTCTTTCTCTCTCTCTCCCTCACAGCTTCTCTCTCTCTCTCTCTAACAGCTTCTATTGGTCTCTCTCTCTCACTCACAGCTTCTCTCTCTCTCTCACTCACAGCTTCTCTTTCTCTCTCACTCACAGCTTCTCTCTCTCTCTCTCTCTCTCTCTCTCTCTCTCTCACTCACTCACCGCTTCTCTTTTGCTCTCTCACTCACAGCTTCTCTTTCTCTCTCACACACACAGCTTCTCTTTCTTTCTCACTCACAACTTCTCTTTCTCTCTCTCACTCACTCAATCACTCACTCACAGCTTCTCTTTCTCTCTCTCTCTACACAGCTTCTCTTTCTCTCTCTCTCTCTCTAACATTTTCTCTTTCTCTCTCTCTCTCTCACTCACAGCTTCGCTTTCCCTCTCTCTCACTCATTCACCGCTTCTCTTTCACTCTCTCACTCATAGCTTCTCTTTCTCTCTCACAGCTTCTTTCTCTCTCTCTCACTCACAGTATCTCTTTCTCTCGCTCTGTCACTCACTCACTCCTTCACTTTCTCTATCTCTCACTCACAGCTTCTCTTTCTCTCTCTCACTCACAGCTTCTCTCTCTCTCTCACTCACAGCTTCCCTTTCTCTCTCTCTCTTGCTCACTCACAGGTTCTATTTCTCTCTCTGTCACCCTCACTCACAGCTTCTCTTTCTCTCTTTCTCTCTCACTCACAGCTTCTCTTTTGCTTTCTCTCTCTCACTCACAGCTTCTCTTTCTCTCTCTCTCACTCACAGCTTCTCTTCCTTTCTCTCTCTCTCTTACTCACAGCTTCTCTTTCTCTCTCTCTCTCATTCACAGCTACTCTTTCTCTCTCTCACACAGCTTCTCTCTCTCTCTCACACAGCTTCTCTTTCTCTCTCTCTCTCTTGCTCACTCACAGGTTCTATTTCTCTCTCTGTCTCTCTCACTCACAGCTTCTCTTTCTCTCTCTCTCTCTCACTCACAGCTTCTCTTTCGCTTTCTCTCTCTCACTCACAGCTTCTCTTTCTTTCTCTCTCTCTCACTCACAGCTTCTCTCTCTCTCACACACAGCTTCTCTTTCTCTCTCTCACAACACAGCTTCTCTTTTTCTCTCTCTCTCTCACTCACAGCTTCTCTTTCTCTCTCTCTCACTAACTCACAGCTTCTCTTTCTCTCTCTCTCACTCACTCACAGCTACTATTTCTCTCTCACACACACACAGCTTCACTTTCTCTCTATCTCTCTCACTCACTCACAGCTTCTCTTTCTCTCTCTCTCACTCACAGCTTCTCTTACTCTCTCTCTCTCACAGCTTCTCTTTCTCTTTCTCTCTCTCACTCATAGCTTCTCTTTCTCTCTCTCTCTCACTCACAGCTTCTCTTGCTCTCTCTCACTCACAGCTTCTCTTTCTCTCTCTCTCACTCACAGCTTCTATTTCTATCTCTCTCTCATTCACAGCTTCTCTATCTCTATCTCTCTCTCACACTCACAGCTTCTACTTCTCTCTCTCTCACTCACTCACAGCTTCTCTTTCTCCCTCTGGCTCTCACACTCACAGCTTCTCTTTCTCTCTCTCTCACTCACTCACAGCTTCTCTTTCTCTCTCTCACTCACTCACAGCTTCTCTTTCTCTCTCTCTCTCACTCACAGCTTCTCTTTCTCTCTCTCTCACACAGCTTCTCTTTCTCTCTCTCTCACACACACAGATTCTCTTTCTCTCTCCCTCTCTCACTCACTCACAACTTCTGTTTCTCTCTGTCTCCCTCACTCACAGCTTCAATTTCTCTATCTCTCACTAACTCACAGCTTCTCATTCTCTCTGTCTCACTCACACACAGCTTCTCTCTCTCTCTCTCTCTCTAACTCTCGCACTCACAGCTTCTCTTTCTCTCGCACTCACAGCTTTTCTTTCTCTCTCTCTCTCTCACTCACGCTTCTCTTTCTCTCTCTGTCTCTCTCACACAGCTTCTCTTTCTCTCTCTCTCACAAACTCACAGCTTCTCTTTCTCTCTCTCACTCACTCACAGCTTCTCTTTCTCTCTCTCTCTCTCTCACTCACAGCTTCTCTTTCTCTCTCTCGCTCACTCACTCACAGCTTCTCTATCTCTGTCTCTCTCACTTACGGCTTCTATTTCTCTCTCTCTCACTAACTAACAGCTTCTCTTTCTCTCTCTCTCACACAGCTTTTCTCTCTCTCTCTGACTCACTCACAGGTTCTCTTTCTCTCTCTCACTCACAGCTTCTCTTTCTCTCTCTCTCTCTCACTCAGAGCTTCTCTTTCTCTCTCTCTCTCTCTCCCTCACAGCTTCGCTTTCTCTCTCTCTCTCACTCACATCTTCTATTTCTCTCTCTCTCCCTCACAGCTTCTCTTTCTCTCTCTCTCTCACTCACAGCTTCTCTTTCTCGTTCTCTCTCTCACTCACAGCTTCTCTTTCTTTCTCTCACTCACTCACTCACAGCTTCTCTTTCTCTCTCTCTCTCAAACTCACTGCTTCTCTTTCTCTCTGTCTCACTGACTCACAGCTTCTCTCTCTCTCTCACTCACTCACAGCTTCTCTTAATCTCTTTCTGTCACTCACTCACAACTTCTGTTTCTCTCTGTCTCTCACTCACAGCTTCAATTTCTCTCTCTCTCACTAACTCACAGCTTCTCCTTCTCTCTCTCTCACTCACTCACAGCTTCTCTCTCCCTCTCTCACAGCTTCTCATTCTCTCTCTCTCTCTCACTCACACACAGCTTCTCTTTCTCTCTCTCTATCTCTCTCTCACTCACAGCTTCTCTTTCTCTCTCTCTCACTAACTCACAGCTTCTTTTTCTCTAACTCTCACTCACTCACAGCGTCTCTTTCTCTCACTCTCTCTCACTCACAGCTTCTCTTTCTCTCTCTCTCTCACTCACTCACAGCTTCTCTCTCTCTGTCTCTCTCACTCACGGCTTCTATTTCTCGCTCTCTCACTAACTCACAGCTTCTTTTACTCTCTCTCTCTCTCACAGCTTTTCTCTCTCTCTCTCTCACTCACTCACTCACAGCTTCTCTTTCTCTTTCTCTCTCACTCACTAACATCTTCCATTTCTCTCTCTTTCTCACAGCTTCTCTTTCTCTATCTCTCTCATTCACTGCTTCTCTTTTTCTCTCTCACTCACAGCTACTCTTTCTCTCTCTCTCACAGCTTCTCTCTCTCTCTCTCACTCACAGCTTCTCTTTCTCTCTCTCTCTTGCTCACAGCTTCTCTTTCGCTTTCTCTCTCTCACTCACAGCTTCTCTTTCTCTCTCTCTCTCACTCACAGCTTCTCTTTCTCTTCCTCTCTCTCACTCACAGCTTCTCTTTCTCTCTCTCTCACACAGATCTTTCTCTCTCTCTCACTCACTCACCGCTTCTCTTTCTCTCTCTCTCTCACTCACAGCTTCTCTTTCTCTCTCTCTCTCTCACTCACATCTTCTATTTCTCTCTCACTCACAGCTTCTCTTTCTCTCTATCTCTCTCACTCACAGCTTCTCTTTTCTCTCTCTTTCTCACTCACTCACAGCTTCTCTTTCTCTCTCTCTCCCTCACAGCTTCTCTTTCTCTCTCTCTCACTCACAGCTTCTCTTTATCTTTCTCTCTCTCACTCACAGCTTCTTTCTTTCTCTCCCTCACTCACTCACTCACAGCTTCTCTTTCTCTCTCTGTCTCTCTCACTCACTGCTTCTCTTTCTCTCTGTCTCACTGACTCACAGCTTCTCTCTCTCTCTCACTCACTCACAGCTTCTCTTTCTCTCTTTCTCTCACTCACTCACAGCTTCTCTTTCTCTCTCTCACTCACTCACTCACAGGTTCTATTTCTCTCTCACACACACAGCTTCTCTTTCTCTCTATCTCTCTCACTCACAGCTTCTCTTTTCTCTCTCTCTCTCTCATTCACAGCTACTCTTTCTCTCTCTCATTCACTCACAGCTTCTCTTTCTCTCTCTGTCTCTCTCACTCACTGCTTCTCTTTCTCTCTCTCTCTCTCACTCACTCACAGCTTCTCTCTCTCTCTCACTCACTCACAGCTTCTCTTTCTCTCTCTCTCTCTCACTCACAGCTTCTCTTTCGCTTTCTCTCTCTCACTCACAGCTTCTCTTTCTTTCTCTCTCTCTCACTCACAGCTTCTCTCTCTCTCACACACACAGCTTCTCTTTCTCTCTCTCACAACACAGCTTCTCTTTTTCTCTCTCTCTCTCACTCACAGCTTCTCTTTCTCTCTCTCTCTCACTAACTCACAGCTTCTCTTTCTCTCTCTCTCACTCACTCACAGCTACTATTTCTCTCTCACACACACACAGCTTCACTTTCTCTCTATCTCTCTCACTCACTCACAGCTTCTCTTTCTCTCTCTCTCACTCACAGCTTCTCTTTCTCTCTCTCTCTCACAGCTTCTCTTTCTCTTTCTCTCTCTCACTCATAGCTTCTCTTTCTCTCTCTCTCTCACTCACAGCTTCTCTTGCTCTCTCTCACTCACAGCTTCTCTTTCTCTCTCTCTCACTCACAGCTTCTATTTCTATCTCTCTCTCATTCACAGCTTCTCTATCTCTATCTCTCTCTCACACTCACAGCTTCTACTTCTCTCTCTCTCACTCACTCACAGCTTCTCTTTCTCCCTCTGGCTCTCGCACTCACAGCTTCTCTTTCTCTCTCTCTCACTCACTCACAGCTTCTCTTTCTCTCTCTCACTCACTCACAGCTTCTCTTTCTCTCTCTCTCTCACTCACAGCTTCTCTTTCTCTCTCTCTCACACAGCTTCTCTTTCTCTCTCTCTCACACACACAGATTCTCTTTCTCTCTCCCTCTCTCACTCACTCACAACTTCTGTTTCTCTCTGTCTCCCTCACTCACAGCTTCAATTTCTCTATCTCTCACTAACTCACAGCTTCTCATTCTCTCTCTCTCACTCACACACAGCTTCTCTCTCTCTCTCTCTCTCTAACTCTCGCACTCACAGCTTCTCTTTCTCTCGCACTCACAGCTTTTCTTTCTCTCTCTCTCTCTCACTCACGCTTCTCTTTCTCTCTCTGTCTCTCTCACACAGCTTCTCTTTCTCTCTCTCTCACAAACTCACAGCTTCTCTTTCTCTCTCTCACTCACTCACAGCTTCTCTTTCTCTCTCTCTCTCTCTCACTCACAGCTTCTCTTTCTCTCTCTCGCTCACTCACTCACAGCTTCTCTATCTCTGTCTCTCTCACTTACGGCTTCAATTTCTCTCTCTCTCTCACTAACTAACAGCTTCTCTTTCTCTCTCTCTCACACAGCTTTTCTCTCTCTCTCTGACTCACTCACAGGTTCTCTTTCTCTCTCTCACTCACAGCTTCTCTTTCTCTCTCCCTCTCTCACTCACAGCTTCTCTTTCTCTCTCTCTCTCTCTCCCTCACAGCTTCGCTTTCTCTCTCTCTCTCACTCACATCTTCTATTTCTCTCTCTCTCCCTCACAGCTTCTCTTTCTCTCTCTCTCTCTCACTCACAGCTTCTCTTTCTCGTTCTCTCTCTCACTCACAGCTTCTCTTTCTTTCTCTCACTCACTCACTCACAGCTTCTCTTTCTCTCTGTCTCTCAAACTCACTGCTTCTCTTTCTCTCTGTCTCACTGACTCACAGCTTCTCTCTCTCTCTCACTCACTCACAGCTTCTCTTTCTCTCTTTCTGTCACTCACTCACAACTTCTGTTTCTCTCTGTCTCTCACTCACAGCTTCAATTTCTCTCTCTCTCACTAACTCACAGCTTCTCCTTCTCTCTCTCTCACTCACTCACAGCTTCTCTCTCCCTCTCTCACAGCTTCTCATTCTCTCTCTCTCTCTCACTCACACACAGCTTCTCTTTCTCTCTCTCTATCTCTCTCTCACTCACAGCTTCTCTTTCTCTCTCTCTCACTAACTCACAGCTTCTTTTTCTCTAACTCTCACTCACTCACAGCTTCTCTTTCTCTCACTCTCTCTCACTCACAGCTTCTCTTTCTCTCTCTCTCTCACTCACTCACAGCTTCTCTCTCTCTGTCTCTCTCACTCACGGCTTCTATTTCTCGCTCTCTCACTAACTCACAGCTTCTTTTACTCTCTCTCTCTCTCACAGCTTTTCTCTCTCTCTCACTCACACACTCACTCACAGCTTCTCTTTCTCTTTCTCTCTCACTCACTCACATCTTCCATTTCTCTCTCTTTCTCACAGCTTCTCTTTCTCTATCTCTCTCATTCACTGCTTCTCTTTCTCTCTCTCACTCACAGCTACTCTTTCTCTCTCTCCCTCACAGCTTCTCTCTCTCTCTCTCACTCACAGCTTCTCTTTCTCTCTCTCTCCCTCACAGCTTCTCTTTCTCTCTCTCTCTCTCTAACAGGTTCTATTGTTCTCTCTCTCTCTCACTCACAGCTTCTCTCTCTCTCACTCACTCACAGCTTCTCTTTCTCTCTCACTCACAGCTTCTCTTTCTCTCTCTCACTCACTCACCGCTTCTCTTTTGCTCTCTCACTCACAGCTTCTCTTTCTCTCTCTCTCACACAGCTTCTCTTTCTTTCTCACTCACAACTTCTCTTTCTCTCTCTCACTCACTCAATCACTCACTCACAGCTTCTCTTTCTCTCTCTCTCCACACAGCTTCTCTTTATCTCTCTCTCTAACAGTTTCTCTTTCTCTCTCTCACTCACAGCTTCGCTTTCCCTCTCTCTCACTCATTCACCGCTTCTCTTTCACTCTCTCACTCATAGCTTCTCTTTCTCTCTCACAGCTTCTTTCTCTCTCTCTCACTCACAGTATCTCTTTCTCTCGCTCTGTCACTCACTCACTCATTCACTTTCTCTATCTCTCTCACTCACAGCTTCTCTTTCTCTCTCTCACTCACAGCTTCTCTCTCTCTCTCTATCTCACTCACAGCTTCTCTTTCTCTCTCTCTCTCACTCACAGCTTCTCTTTCTCTCTCTCTCTCATTCACAGCTACTCTTTCTCTCTCTCTCTCACAGCTTCTCTCTCTCTCTCTCACTCACAGCTTCTCTTTCTCTCTCTCTCTTGCTCACTCACAGGTTCTATTTCTCTCTCTGTCACCCTCACTCACAGCTTCTCTTTCTCTCTCTCTCTCTCACTCACAGCTTCTCTTTCGCTTTCTCTCACTCACAGCTTCTATTTCTCTCTCTGTCTCCCTCACTCAAAGCTTCTCTTTCTCTCTCTCTCACTCACAGCTTCTCTTTCGCTTTCTCTCTCTCACTCACAGCTTCTCTCTCTCTCTCTCACTCATAGCATCTCTTTCTCTCTCTCTCTCTCAGTCACAGCTTCTCTTTCTCTCTCTCACTCACAGCTCTTTCTCTCTCTCTCACTCACTCACAGCTTCTCTTTCTCTCTCTCTCTCACTCACAGCTTCTCTTTCTCCTTCTCTCTCTCACTCACATCTTCTATTTCTCTCACACACACAGCTTCTCTTTCTCTCTATCTCTCTCACTCACAGCTTCACTTTTCTCTCTCTCTCACTCACTCACAGCTTCTCTTTCTCTCTCTCTCCCTCACAGCTTCTCTTTATCTCTCTCTCTCACTCACAGCTTCTCTTTCTCTTTCTCTCTCTCACTCACAGCTTCTCTTTCTCTCTCTCTCTCTCACTCTCAGCTTCTCTTTCTTTCTCTCTCTCTCTCCTCACAGCTTCTCTTTCTCTCTCTCTCATTCACAGCTACTCTTTCTCTCTCTCACACACAGCTTCTCTCTCTCTCTCACTCACAGCTTCTCTTTCTCTCTCTCTCTTGCTCACTCACAGGTTCTATTTCTCTCTCTGTCTCCCGCACTCAAAGCTTCTCTTTCTCTCTCTCTCTCACTCACAGCTTCTCTTTCGCTTTCTCTCTCTCACTCACAGCTTCTCTTTCTCTCTCTTTCTCACTCACAGCTTCTCTTTCTCTCTCTCTCTCTCTCTCTCACTCACAGCTTCTCTTTCTCTCTCTCACTCACAGCTTCTCTTTCTCTCTCTCTCTCTCACTCACAGCTTCTCTTTCTCTCTCTCTCTCTCTCCCTCACAGCTTCGCTTTCTCTCTCTCTCTCACTCACATCTTCTATTTCTCTCTCTCTCCCTCACAGCTTCTCTTTCTCTCTCTCTCACTCACAGCTTCTCTTTCTCGTTCTCTCTCTCACTCACAGCTTCTCTTTCTTTCTCTCACTCACTCACTCACAGCTTCTCTTTCTCTCTCTCTCTCAAACTCACTGCTTCTCTTTCTCTCTGTCTCACTGACTCACATCTTCTCTCTCTCTCACTCACTCACAGCTTCTCTTTCTCTCTTTCTGTCACTCACTCACAACTTCTGTTTCTCTCTGTCTCTCACTCACAGCTTCAATTTCTCTCTCTCTCACTAACTCACAGCTTCTCCTTCTCTCTCTCTCACTCACTCACAGCTTCTCTCTCTCTCTCTCACAGCTTCTCATTCTCTCTCTCTCTCTCTCTCACTCACACACAGCTTCTCTTTCTCTCTCTCTCTATCTCTCTCACTCACAGCTTCTCTTTCTCTCTCTCTCACTAACTCACAGCTTCTTTTTCTCTAACTCTCACTCACTCACAGCTTCTCTTTCTCTCTCTCTCTCTCACTCACAGCTTCTCTTTCTCTCTCTCTCTCACTCACTCACAGCTTCTCTCTCTCTGTCTCTCTCACTCACGGCTTCTATTTCTCGCTCTCTCACTAACTCACAGCTTCTTTTACTCTCTCTCTCTCTCACAGCTTTTCTCTCTCTCTCTCTCACTCACTCACTCACAGCTTTTCTTTCTCTTTCTCTCTCACTCACTCACATCTTCCATTTCTCTCTCTTTCTCACAGCTTCTCTTTCTCTATCTCTCTCATTCACTGCTTCTCTTTCTCTCTCTCTCTCTCACTCACAGCTTCTCTTTCTCTCTCTCCCTCACAGCTTCTCTCTCTCTCTCTCCCTCACAGCTTCTCTTTCTCTCTCTCTCCCTCACAGCTTCTCTTTCTCTCTCTCTCTCTCTAACAGCTTCTATTGTTCTCTCTCTCTCTCACTCACAGCTTCTCTCTCTCTCACTCACTCACAGCTTCTCTTTCTCTCTCACTCACAGCTTCTCTTTCTCTCTCTCACTCACTCACCGCTTCTCTTTTGCTCTCTCACTCACAGCTTCTCTTTCTCTCTCTCTCACACAGCTTCTCTTTCTTTCTCACTCACAACTTCTCTTTCTCTCTCTCTCTCACTCACTCAATCACTCACTCACAGCTTCTCTTTCTCTCTCTCTCCACACAGCTTCTCTTTATCTCTCTCTCTAACAGTTTCTCTTTCTCTCTCTCTCACTCACAGCTTCGCTTTCCCTCTCTCTCACTCATTCACCGCTTCTCTTTCACTCTCTCACTCATAGCTTCTCTTTCTCTCTCACAGCTTCTTTCTCTCTCTCTCACTCACAGTATCTCTTTCTCTCGCTCTGTCACTCACTCACTCATTCACTTTCTCTATCTCTCTCACTCACAGCTTCTCTTTCTCTCTCTCACTCACAGCTTCTCTCTCTCTCTCTATCTCACTCACAGCTTCTCTTTCTCTCTCTCTCTCACTCACAGCTTCTCTTTCTCTCTCTCTCTCATTCACAGCTACACTTTCTCTCTCTCTCACAGCTTCTCTCTCTCTCTCTCACTCACAGCTTCTCTTTCTCTCTCTCTCTTGCTCACTCACAGGTTCTATTTCTCTCTCTGTCACCCTCACTCACAGCTTCTCTTTCTCTCTCTCTCTCTCACTCACAGCTTCTCTTTCGCTTTCTCTCACTCACAGCTTCTATTTATCTCTCTCTCCCACTCACAGCTTCTCTTTCTCTCTCTCTCACTCACAGCTTCTCTTTCTCTCTCTCACTCACAGCTTCTCTTTCTCTCTCTCTCTCTCACTCACAGCTTCTCTCTCTCTCTCTCTCACTCACAGCTTCTCTTTCTCTCTCTCTCTCACTCACATCTTCTATTTCTCTCACACACACAGCTTCTCTTTCTCTCTATCTCTCTCACTCACAGCTTCGCTTTTCTCTCTCTCTCTCTCACTCACAGCTTCTCTTTCTCTCTCTCTCCCTCACAGTTTCTCTTTCTCTCTCTCACTCACAGCTTCTCTTTCTCTTTCTCTCTCTCACTCACAGCTTCTCTTTCTTTCTGTCCCTCCCTCACTCACTCACTCACAGCTTCTCTTTCTCTCTCTGTCTCTCTCACTCACTGCTTCTCTTTCTCTCTGTCTCACTGACTCACAGCTTCTCTCTCTCTCTCTCACTCACTCACAGCTTCTCTTTCTCTCTTTCTCTCACTCACTCACAGCTTCTCTTTCTCTGTCTCACACACTCACTCACTCACAGGTTCTATTTCTCTCTCACACACACAGCTTCTCTTTCTCTATCTCTCTCACTCACAGCTTCTCTTTTCTCTCTGTCTCTCTAACTCACTGCTTCTCTTTCTCTCTCTCTCTCACTCACTCACAGCTTCTCTTTCTCTCTCTCTCACTCACAGCTTCTCTTTCTCTCTCTCTCTCACTCACTCACAGCTTCTCTCTCTCTGTCTCTCTCACTCACAGCTTCTCTTTCTCTCTCACCACAGAGCTTCTCTTTCACTCACTCTCTCACACACAGCTTCCCTTTCTCTCTATCTCTCTATCTCACTCACAACTTCTGTTTCTCTCTGTCTCACTCACAGCTTCAATTTCTCTCTCTCTCACTAACTCACAGCTTCTCCTTCTCTCTCTCTCACTCACACACAGCTTCTCTTTCTCTCTCTCTCTAACTCTCTCACTCACAGCTTCTCTTTCTCTCTCACTCACAGCTTTTCTTTCTCTCTCTCTCTCACTCACTCACGCTTCTCTTTCTCTCTCTACCACTCTCACACAGCTTCTTTTTCTCTCTCTCTCACTAACTCACAGCTTCTCTTTCTCTCTCTCTCACTCACTCACAGCTTCTCTTTCTCTATCTCTCTAACTCACAGCTTCTCTTTCTCTCTCTCTCACTCACTCACAGCTTCTCTCTCTGTCTCTCTCACTCACAGCTTCTATTTCTCTCTCTCTCACTCTCACAGCTTCTCTTTCTCTCTCACACACACAGCTTTTCTCTCTTTCTCTCTCTCACTCACTCACAGCTTCTCTTTATCTCTCTCTCTTGCTCACTCACAGGTTCTATTTCTCTCTCTGTCTCCCTCACTCACAGCTTCTTTCTTTCTCTCTCTGTCTCTCACTCACAGCTTCTTTTTCTCTCTCTCTCTCTCACTCACAGCTTCTCTTTCTCTCTCTCTCTCACTCACAGCTTCTCTTTCTCTCTCTCTCTCATTCACAGCTACTCTTTCTCTCTCTCTCTCACAGCTTCTCTCTCTCTCTCTCACTCACAGTTTCTCTTTCTCTCTCTCTCTCACTCACTCACAGCTTCTCTCTCTCTGTCTCTCTCACTCACACCTTCTCTTTCTCTCACACACACACAGCTTCTTTTTCACTCTCTCTCTCACACACAGCTTCTCTTTCTCTCTCTGTCTCTAACTCACTCACAACTTCTGTTTCTCTCTGCCTCTCACTCACAGCTTCAATTTCTCTCTCTCTCACTAACTCACAGCTTCTCCTTCTCTCTCTCACTCACTCACAGCTTCTCTTTCTCTCTCTCTCTCACAGCTTCTCATTCTCTCTCTCTCACTCACACACAGCTTCTCTTTCTCTCTCTCTAACTCTCTCACTCACAGCTTCTCTTTCTCTCTCACTCACAGCTTTTCTTTCTCTCTCTCTCTCACTCACTCACGCTTCTCTTTCTCTCTCTGTCTCTCTCACACAGCTTCTTTTTCTCTCTCTCTCACTAACTCACAGCTTCTCTTTCTCTCTCTCTCACTCACTCACAGCTTCTCTTTCTCTCTCTATCTCTCTAACTCACAGCTTCTCTTTCTCTCTCTCACTCACTCACAGCTTCTCTCTGTCTCTCTCACTCACGGCTTCTTTTTCTCTCTCTCTCACTCTCACAGCTACTCTTTCCCTCTCTCACACACAGCTTTTCTCTCTTTCTCTCTCTCACTCACTCACAGCTTCTCTTTATCTCTCTCACTCACTCACATCTTCTATTTCTCTCTCTCTCACAGCATCTCTTTCTCTCTCTCTCTCACTCACAGCTTCTCTCTCTCTCTCTATCTCACTCACAGCTTCTCTTTCTCTCTCTCTCTCACTCACAGCTTCTCTTTCTCTCTCTCTCTCATTCACAGCTACACTTTCTCTCTCTCTCACAGCTTCTCTCTCTCTCTCTCACTCACAGCTTCTCTTTCTCTCTCTCTCTTGCTCACTCACAGGTTCTATTTCTCTCTCTGTCACCCTCACTCACAGCTTCTCTTTCTCTCTCTCTCTCTCACTCACAGCTTCTCTTTCGCTTTCTCTCACTCACAGCTTCTATTTATCTCTCTCTCACACTCACAGCTTCTCTTTCTCTCTCTCTCACTCACAGCTTCTCTTTCTCTCTCTCACTCACAGCTTCTCTTTCTCTCTCTCTCTCACTCACAGCTTCTCTCTCTCTCTCTCTCACTCACAGCTTCTCTTTCTCTCTCTCTCTCACTCACATCTTCTATTTCTCTCACACACACAGCTTCTCTTTCTCTCTATCTCTCTCACTCACAGCTTCGCTTTTCTCTCTCTCTCTCTCACTCACAGCTTCTCTTTCTCTCTCTCTCCCTCACAGTTTCTCTTTCTCTCTCTCACTCACAGCTTCTCTTTCTCTTTCTCTCTCTCACTCACAGCTTCTCTTTCTTTCTGTCCCTCCCTCACTCACTCACTCACAGCTTCTCTTTCTCTCTCTGTCTCTCTCACTCACTGCTTCTCTTTCTCTCTGTCTCACTGACTCACAGCTTCTCTCTCTCTCTCTCACTCACTCACAGCTTCTCTTTCTCTCTTTCTCTCACTCACTCACAGCTTCTCTTTCTCTGTCTCACACACTCACTCACTCACAGGTTCTATTTCTCTCTCACACACACAGCTTCTCTTTCTCTATCTCTCTCACTCACAGCTTCTCTTTTCTCTCTGTCTCTCTAACTCACTGCTTCTCTTTCTCTCTCTCTCTCACTCACTCACAGCTTCTCTTTCTCTCTCTCTCACTCACAGCTTCTCTTTCTCTCTCTCTCTCACTCACTCACAGCTTCTCTCTCTCTGTCTCTCTCACTCACAGCTTCTCTTTCTCTCTCACCACAGAGCTTCTCTTTCACTCACTCTCTCACACACAGCTTCCCTTTCTCTCTATCTCTCTATCTCACTCACAACTTCTGTTTCTCTCTGTCTCACTCACAGCTTCAATTTCTCTCTCTCTCACTAACTCACAGCTTCTCCTTCTCTCTCTCTCACTCACACACAGCTTCTCTTTCTCTCTCTCTCTAACTCTCTCACTCACAGCTTCTCTTTCTCTCTCACTCACAGCTTTTCTTTCTCTCTCTCTCTCACTCACTCACGCTTCTCTTTCTCTCTCTACCACTCTCACACAGCTTCTTTTTCTCTCTCTCTCACTAACTCACAGCTTCTCTTTCTCTCTCTCTCACTCACTCACAGCTTCTCTTTCTCTATCTCTCTAACTCACAGCTTCTCTTTCTCTCTCTCTCACTCACTCACAGCTTCTCTCTCTGTCTCTCTCACTCACAGCTTCTATTTCTCTCTCTCTCACTCTCACAGCTTCTCTTTCTCTCTCACACACACAGCTTTTCTCTCTTTCTCTCTCTCACTCACTCACAGCTTCTCTTTATCTCTCTCTCTTGCTCACTCACAGGTTCTATTTCTCTCTCTGTCTCCCTCACTCACAGCTTCTTTCTTTCTCTCTCTGTCTCTCACTCACAGCTTCTTTTTCTCTCTCTCTCTCTCACTCACAGCTTCTCTTTCTCTCTCTCTCTCACTCACAGCTTCTCTTTCTCTCTCTCTCTCATTCACAGCTACTCTTTCTCTCTCTCTCTCACAGCTTCTCTCTCTCTCTCTCACTCACAGTTTCTCTTTCTCTCTCTCTCTCACTCACTCACAGCTTCTCTCTCTCTGTCTCTCTCACTCACACCTTCTCTTTCTCTTACACACACACAGCTTCTTTTTCACTCTCTCTCTCACACACAGCTTCTCTTTCTCTCTCTGTCTCTAACTCACTCACAACTTCTGTTTCTCTCTGCCTCTCACTCACAGCTTCAATTTCTCTCTCTCTCACTAACTCACAGCTTCTCCTTCTCTCTCTCACTCACTCACAGCTTCTCTTTCTCTCTCTCTCTCACAGCTTCTCATTCTCTCTCTCTCACTCACACACAGCTTCTCTTTCTCTCTCTCTAACTCTCTCACTCACAGCTTCTCTTTCTCTCTCACTCACAGCTTTTCTTTCTCTCTCTCTCTCACTCACTCACGCTTCTCTTTCTCTCTCTGTCTCTCTCACACAGCTTCTTTTTCTCTCTCTCTCACTAACTCACAGCTTCTCTTTCTCTCTCTCTCACTCACTCACAGCTTCTCTTTCTCTCTCTATCTCTCTAACTCACAGCTTCTCTTTCTCTCTCTCACTCACTCACAGCTTCTCTCTGTCTCTCTCACTCACGGCTTCTTTTTCTCTCTCTCTCACTCTCACAGCTACTCTTTCCCTCTCTCACACACAGCTTTTCTCTCTTTCTCTCTCTCACTCACTCACAGCTTCTCTTTATCTCTCTCACTCACTCACATCTTCTATTTCTCTCTCTCTCACAGCATCTCTTTCTCTCTCTCTCTTACTCACAGCTTCTCTTTCTCTCTCTCTCATTCACAGCTACTTTTTCTCTTTCTCTCTCACAGCTTCTCTCTCTCTCTCTCTCACTCACAGCTTCTATTTCTCTCTCTCTTGCTCACACAGGTTCTATTTCTCTCTCTGTCTCCCTCACTCAAAGCTTCTCTTTCTCTCTCTCTCTCTCACTCACAGCTTCTCTTTCGCTTTCTCTCTCTCACTCACAGCTTCTCTTTCTCTCTCTCTCTCACTCACAGCTTCTCTTTTTCTTCCTCTCTCTCACTCACAGCTTCTCTTTCTCTCTCTCTCTTACAGCTCTTTCTCTCTCTCTCTCACTCACAGCTTCTCTTTCTCTCTCTCTCTCTCTCTCACTCACTCACAGCTTCTCTTTCTCTCTCTCTCTCTCTCTCTCACTCACATCTTCTATTTCTCTCTCACTCACAGCTTCTCATTCTCTCTATCTCTCTCACTCACAGCTTCTCTTTTCTCTCTCTCTCACTCACTCACAGCTTCTCTTTCTCTCTCTCTCCCTCACAGCTTCTCTTTCTCTCTCTCTCACTCACAGCTTCTCTTTATCTTTCTCTCTCTCACTCACAGCTTCTTTCTTTCTCTCCCTCACTCACTCACTCACAGCTTCTCTTTCTCTCTCTGTCTCTCTCACTCACTGCTTCTCTTTCTCTGTCTCACTGACTCACAGCTTCTCTCTCTCCCTCACTCTCTCACAGCTTCTCTTTCTCTCTTTCTGTCACTCACTCACAACTTCTGTTTCTCTCTGTGTCTCACTCACAGCTTCAATTTCTCTCTCTCTCACTAACTCACAGCTTCTCCTTCTCTCTCTCACTCACTCACAGCTTCTCTTTCTCTCTCTCACACACAGCTTCTCATTCTCTCTCTCTCTCACTCACACACAGCTTCTCTTTCTCGCTCTCTCTAACTCTCTCACTCACAGCTTCTCTTTCTCTCTCCCTCACAGCTTTTCTTTCTCTCTCTCTCTCTCACTCACGCTTCTCTTTCTCACTCTGTCTCTCTCAGACAGCTTCTCTTTCTCTCTCTCTCACTAACTCACAGCTTCTCTTTCTCTAACTCTCACTCACTCACAGCTTCTCTTTCTCTCTCTCGCACTAACTCACAGCTTCTCTTTCTCTAACTCTCACTCACTCACAGCTTCTCTTTCTCTCTCTCTCTCACTCACAGCTTCTCTTTCTCTCTCTCTCTCACTCACTCACAGCTTCTCTCTCTCTGTCTCTCACTCACGGCTTCTATTTCTCTCTCTCTCACTAACTCACATCTTCTATTTCTCTCTCTTTCTCACAGCTTCTCTTTCTCTCTATCTCTCTCACTCACAGCTTTTCTTTCTCTCTCTCTCCCTCACAGCTTCTCTTTCTCTCTCTCTCTCTCTCACTCACAGCTTCTCTTTCTCTCTCTCACTCACAGCTTCTCTCTCTCTCTCACTAACAGCTTCTCTTTCTCTCTCTCTCCCTCACAGCTTCTCTTTCTCTCTCTCTCTCTCTCTAACAGCTTCTATTGGTCTCTCTCTCTCTCACTCACAGCTTCTCTCTCTCTCTCACTCACAGCTTCTCTTTCTCTCTCACTCACAGCTTCTCTTTCTCTCTCACTCACTCACTCACCGCTTCTCTTTTGCTCACTCACTCACAGCTTCTCTTTCTCTCTCTTACTCACTCAATCACTCACTCACAGCTTCTCTTTCTCTCTCTCTCCACACAGCTTCTCTTTCTCTCTCACTCACAGCTTCTCTTTCTCTCTCTCTCTAACAGTTTCTCTTTCTCTCTCTCTCTCACTCACAGCTTCGCTTTCCCTCTCTCTCACAGCTTCTCTTTCTCTCTTACTCACGGCTTCTCTTTCTCCCTCTCTCACTCACTCACCGCTTCTCTTTTGCTCTCTCACTCACAGCATCTCTTTCTCTCTCTCACACACAGCTTCTCTTTCTTTCTCACTCACAACTTCTCTTTCTCTCTCTTACTCACTCAATCACTCACTCACAGCTACTCTTTCTCTCTCTCTCCACACAGCTTCTCTTTCTCTCTCTCTCTCTCTCTAACAGTTTCTCTTTCTCTCTCTCTCTCACTCACAGCTTCGCTTTCCCTCTCTCTCACAGCTTCTCTTTCTCTCTCACTCACAGCTTCTCTTTCTCTCTCTCTCTAACAGTTTCTCTTTCTCTCTCTCTCACTCACAGCTTCGCTTTCCCTCTCTCTCACAGCTTCTCTTTCTCTCTCAATCACAGCTTCGCTTTCCCAACTCTCTCACTCATTCACCACTTCTCTTTCACTCTCACTCATAGCTTCCCTTTCTCTCTCACAGCTTCTTTCTCTCTCTCTCACTCACAGTATCTCTTTCTCTCACTCTGTCACTCACTCACTCCTTCACTTTCTCTATCTCTCTCACTCACAGCTTCTCTTTCTCTCTCTCACTCACAGCTTCTCTCTCTCTCTCACTCACAGCTTCTCATTCTCTCTCTCTCACTCACTCACAGCTTCTCTTTCTCTCTCTATCTCTCTAACTCACAGCTTCTCTTTCTCTCTCTCTTACTCACTCACAGCTTCTCTGTCTCTCTCACTCACGGCTTCTATTTCTCTCTCTCTCTCACACAGCTACTATTTCTCTCTCTCTCACAGCTTTCCTCTCTTTCTCTCTCTCTCACTCACAGCTTCTCTTTCTCTCTATCTCTCTGACTCACAGGTTCTATTTCACTCTCTGTCTCCCTCACACACAGCTTCTCTCTCTCTCTCTCACTCACAGCTTCTCTTTCACATTCTCTCTCTCACTCACAGCTTCTCTTTCTCTCTCTCTCTCTCTCACTCACAGCTTCTCTCCCTCTCTCTCTCACTCACTCACTCACTCACAGCTTCTCTTTATCTCTCTCACTCACTCATATCTTCTATTTCTCTCTCTCTCACAGCTTCTCTTTCTCTCTCTCTCTTACTCACAGCTTCTCTTTCTCTCTCTCTCATTCACAGCTACTCTTTCTCTCTCTCTCACAGCTTCTCTCTCTCTCTCTCTCACTCACAGCTTCTCTTTCTCTCTCTCTCTTGCTCACAGCTTCTCTTTCGCTTTCTCTCTCTCACTCACAGCTTCTCTTTCTCTCTCTCTCTCACTCACAGCTTCTCTTTCTCTTCCTCTCTCTCACTCACAGCTTCTCTTTCTCTCTCTCTCTCACAGATCTTTCTCTCTCTCTCTCTCACTCACCGCTTCTCTTTCTCTCTCTCTCTCTCACTCACAGCTTCTCTTTCTCTCTCTCTCTCTCACTCACATCTTCTATTTCTCTCTCACTCACAGCTTCTCTTTCTCTCTATCTCTCTCACTCACAGCTTCTCTTTTCTCTCTCTCTCACTCACTCACAGCTTCTCTTTCTCTCTCTCTCCCTCACAGCTTCTCTTTCTCTCTCTCTCACTCACAGCTTCTCTATATCTTTCTCTCTCTCACTCACAGCTTCTTTCTTTCTCTCCCTCACTCACTCACTCACAGCTTCTCTTTCTCTCTCTGTCTCTCTCACTCACTGCTTCTCTTTCTCTCTCTCACTCACTCACAGCTTCTCTTTCTCTCTCACACACACAGCTTCTCATTCTCTCTCTCTCTCACTCACACACAGCTTCGCTTTCTCGCTCTCTCTAACTCTCTCACTCACAGCTTCTCTTTCTCTCTCCCTCACAGCTTTTCTTTCTTTCTCTCTCACTCACTCACGCTTCTCTTTCTCACTCTGTCTCTCTCAGACAGCTTCTCTTTCTCTCTCTCTCACTAACTCACAGCTTCTCTTTCTCTAACTCTCACTCACTCACAGCTTCTCTTTCTCTCTCTCTCTCACTCACAGCTTCTCTTTCTCTCTCTCTCTTGCTCACTCACAGGTTCTATTTCTCTCTCTGTCTCCCACACTCACGCTTGTCTTTCTGTCTCTGTCACACAGCTTCTTTTTCTCTCTCTCTCACTAACTCACAGCTTCTCTTTCCCTCTCTCTCACTCACTCACAGCTTCTCTTTCTCTCTCTATCTCTCTAACTCACAGCTTCTCTTTCTCTCTCTCTTACTCACTCACAGCTTCTCTGTCTCTCTCACTCACGGCTTCTATTTCTCTCTCTCTCTCTCTCTCACAGCTACTATTTCTCTCTCACACACAGCTTTTCTCTCTTTCTCTCTCTCACTCACAGCTTCTCTCTCTCTCTCACTCACAGCTTCTCTTTCTCTCTCTCTCCCTCACAGCTTCTCTTTCTCTCTCTCTCTCTAACAGCTTCTATTGGTCTCTCTCTCTCTCACTCACAACTTCTCTCTCTCTCTCACTCACAGCTTCTCTTTCTCTCTCACTCACAGCTTCTCTTTCTCTCTCTCTCACTCACTCACCGCTTCTCTTTTGCTCTCTCACTCACCGCTTCTCTTTCTCTCTCTTACTCACTCAATCACTCACTCACAGCTTCTCTTTCTCTCTCTCTCCACACAGCTTCTCTTTCTCTCTCTCTCTAACAGTTTCTCTTTCTCTCTCTCTCTCACTCACAGCTTCGCTTTCCCTCTCTCTCACAGCTTCTCTTTCTCTCTCACTCACAGCTTCTCTTTCTCTCTCTCTCTCTAACAGTTTCTCTTTCTCTCTCTCTCTCACTCACAGCTTCGCTTTCCCTCTCTCTCACAGCTTCTCTTTCTCTCTCACTCACGGCTTCTCTTTCTCTCTCTCTCACTCACTCACCGCTTCTCTTTTGCTCTCTCACTCACAGCATCTCTTTCTCTCTCTCTCACACAGCTTCTCTTTCTTTCTCACTCACAACTTCTCTTTCTCTCTCTTACTCAATCACTCACTCACAGCTACTCTTTCTCTCTCTCTCCACACAGCTTCTCTTTCTCTCTCTCTCTAACAGTTTCTCTTTCTCTCTCTCTCTCACTCACAGCTTCGCTTTCCCTCTCTCTCACAGCTTCTCTTTCTCTCTCACTCACAGCTTCTCTTTCTCTCTCTCTCTAACAGTTTCTCTTTCTCTCTCTCTCACTCACAGCTTTGCTTTCCCTCTCTCTCACAGCTTCTCTTTCTCTCTCACTCACAGCTTCGCTTTCCCAACTCTCTCACTCATTCACCACTTCTCTTTCACTCTCACTCATAGCTTCCCTTTCTCTCTCACAGCTTCTTTCTCTCTCTCTCACTCACAGTATCTCTTTCTCTCGCTCTGTCACTCACTCACTCCATCACTTTCTCTATCTCTCTCACTCACAGCTTCTCTTTCTCTCTCTCACTCACAGCTTCTCTCTCTCTCTCACTCACAGCTTCTCTTTCTCTCTCTCTCTTGCTCACTCACAGGTTCTATTTCTCTCTCTGTCTCCCTCACTCACGCTTGTCTTTCTGTCTCTGTCACACAGCTTCTTTTTCTCTCTCTCTCACTAACTCACAGCTTCTCTTTCTCTCTCTCTCACTCACTCACAGCTTCTCTTTCTCTCTCTATCTCTCTAACTCACAGCTTCTCTTTCTCTCTCTCTTACTCACTCACAGCTTCTCTGTCTCTCTCACTCACGGCTTCTATTTCTCTCTCTCTCTCTCTCACAGCTACTATTTCTCTCTCTCACACAGCTTTTCTCTCTTTCTCTCTCTCACTCTCAGCTTCTCTTTATCTCTCTCTTTCACTCACTCACATCTTCTATTTCTCTCTCTCTCACACAGCTTCTCTTTCTCTCTATCTCTCTGACTCACAGGTTCTATTTCACTCTCTGTCTCCCTCACTCACAGCTTCTCTCTCTCTCTCTCACTCACACCTTCTCTTTCACATTCTCTCTCTCACTCACAGCTTCTCTTTCTCTCTCTCTCTCTCACTCACAGCTTCTCTCCCTCTCTCTCTCACTCACTCACTCACTCACAGCTTCTCTTTCTCTCTCTGTCTCTCTCCCTCACAGCTTCTCTTTCTCTCTCTCTCTCTAACAGCTTCTATTGGTCTCTCTCTCTCACTCACAGCTTCTATCTCTCTCACTCACAGCTTCTCTTTCTCTCTCACTTACAGGTTCTCTCTCTCTCTCTCTCACTCACTCACCGCTTCTCTTTTGCTCTCTCACTCACAGCTTCTCTTTCTCTCCCTCTCTCACAGCTTCTCTTTCTTTCTCACTCACAACTTCTCTTTCTCTCTCTCACTCACTCACTCACTCACTCACTCACTCACTCACTCACAGCTTCTCTTTCTCTCTCTCTCCACACAGCTTCTCTCTCTCTCTCTCTCTAACAGTTTCTCTTTCTATCTCTCTCTCTCACAGCTTCACTTTCCCTCTTTCTCACTCATTCACCGCTTCTCTTTCACTCTCTCACTCATAGCTTCTCTTTCTCTCACACAGCTTCTTTCTCTCTCTCTCACTCACAGTATCTCTTTCTCTCGCTCTCTCACTCACTCAAACCTTCACTTTCTCTATCTCTCTCACTCATAGCTTCTCTTTCTCTCTCTCACTCTCAGCTTCTCTCTCTCTCTCTCTCTCACTCACAGCTTCATTTGTCTCTCTCTCTTCCTCACTCACAGGTTCTATTTCTCTCTCTGTCTCCCTCACTCACTGCTTCTCTTTCTCTCTCTCTCTCTCACTCACAGCTTCTCTTTTGCTTTCTCTCTCTCACTCACAGCTTCTCTTTCTCTCTCTCTCTCTCCCTCACAGCTACTCTTTCTCTCTCTCTCACTCACAGCTTCTCTTTCTCTCTCTCTCATTCACAGCTACTCTTTCTCTCTCTCACACACAGCTTCTCTCTCTCTCTTGCTAACTCACAGGTTCTATTTCTCTCTCTGTCTCCCGCACTCAAAGCTTCTCTTTCTCTCTCTCTCTCACTCACAGCTTCTCTTTCGCTTTCTCTCTCTCACTCACAGCTTCTCTTTCTCTCTCTCTCACTCATAGCTTCTCTTTCTCTCTCTCACTCACAGCTCTTTCTCTCTCTCTCTCACTCACAGCTTCTCTTTCTCTCTCTCTCTCACTCACAGCTTCTCTTTCTCTCTCTCTCTCTCTCACTCACATCTTCTATTTCTCTCTCACTCACAGCTTCTCTTTCTCTCTATCTCTCTCACTCACAGCTTCTCTTTTCTCTCTCTCTCACTCACTCACAGTCTCTCTTTCTCTCTCTCTCCCTCACAGCTTCTCTTTCTCTCTCTCTCTCACTCACAGCTTCTCTTTCTCTTTCTCTCTCTCACTCACAGCTTCTTTCTTTCTCTCCCTCACTCACTCACTCACAGCTTCTCTTTCTCTCTCTGTCTCTCTCACTCACTGCTTCTCTTTCTCTCTGTCTCACTGACTCACAGCTTCTCTCTCTCTCCCTCACTCACTCACAGCTTCTCTTTCTCACTTTCTGTCACTCACTCCCAACTTCTGTTTCTCTCTGTGTCTCACTCACAGCTTCAATTTCTCTCTCTCTCACTTACTCACAGCTTCTCCTTATCTCTCTCACTCACTCACACACAGCTTCTCTTTCTCGCTCTCTCTAACTCTCTCACTCACAGCTTCTCTTTCTCTCTCCCTCACAGCTTTTCTTTCTCTCTCTCTCACTCACTCACGCTTCTCTTTCTCACTCTGTCTCTCTCACACAGCTTCTCTTTCTCTCTCTCTCACTAACTCACAGCTTCTCTTTCTCTAACTCTCACTCACTCACAGCTTCTCTTTCTCTCTCTCTCTCACTCACAGCGTCTCTTTCTCTCTCTCTCTCACTCACTCACAGCTTCTCTCTCTCTGTCTCTCTCACTCACAGCTTCTATTTCTCTCTCTCTCACTAACTCACAGCTTCTCTTTCTCTCTCACACACACAGCTTTTCTCTCTCTCTCTCACTCACTCACAGCTTCTCTTTCTCTCTCTCTCTCACTCACTCACATCTTTATTTCTCTATCTTTCTCACAGCTTCTCTTTCTCTCTATCTCTCTCACTCACAGCTTCTCTTTTCTCTCTCTCACTCACTCACAGCTTCTCTTTCTCTCTCTCACTCACAGCTTCTCTCTCTCTCTCTCACTCACAGCTTCTCTTTCTCTCTCTCTCCCTCACAGCTTCTCTTTCTCTCTATCTCTCTGACTCACAGGTTCTATTTCACTCTCTGTCTCCCTCACTCACAGCTTCTCTCTCTCTCTCTCACTCACACCTTCTCTTTCACATTCTCTCTCTCACTCACAGCTTCTCTTTCTCTCTCTCTCTCACTCACAGCTTCTCTCCCTCTCTCTCTCACTCACTCACTCACTCACAGCTTCTCTTTCTCTCTCTGTCTCTCTCCCTCACAGCTTCTCTTTCTCTCTCTCTCTCTAACAGCTTCTATTGGTCTCTCTCTCTCACTCACAGCTTCTATCTCTCTCACTCACAGCTTCTCTTTCTCTCTCACTTACAGGTTCTCTCTCTCTCTCTCTCACTCACTCACCGCTTCTCTTTTGCTCTCTCACTCACAGCTTCTCTTTCTCTCCCTCTCTCACAGCTTCTCTTTCTTTCTCACTCACAACTTCTCTTTCTCTCTCTCACTCACTCACTCACTCACTCACTCACAGCTTCTCTTTCTCTCTCTCTCCACACAGCTTCTCTCTCTCTCTCTCTCTCTAACAGTTTCTCTTTCTATCTCTCTCTCTCACAGCTTCACTTTCCCTCTTTCTCACTCATTCACCGCTTCTCTTTCACTCTCTCACTCATAGCTTCTCTTTCTCTCACACAGCTTCTTTCTCTCTCTCTCACTCACAGTATCTCTTTCTCTCGCTCTCTCACTCACTCAAACCTTCACTTTCTCTATCTCTCTCACTCATAGCTTCTCTTTCTCTCTCTCACTCTCAGCTTCTCTCTCTCTCTCTCTCTCACTCACAGCTTCATTTGTCTCTCTCTCTTCCTCACTCACAGGTTCTATTTCTCTCTCTGTCTCCCTCACTCACTGCTTCTCTTTCTCTCTCTCTCTCTCACTCACAGCTTCTCTTTTGCTTTCTCTCTCTCACTCACAGCTTCTCTTTCTCTCTCTCTCTCTCACTCACAGCTACTCTTTCTCTCTCTCTCACTCACAGCTTCTCTTTCTCTCTCTCTCATTCACAGCTACTCTTTCTCTCTCTCACACACAGCTTCTCTCTCTCTCTTGCTAACTCACAGGTTCTATTTCTCTCTCTGTCTCCCGCACTCAAAGCTTCTCTTTCTCTCTCTCTCTCACTCACAGCTTCTCTTTCGCTTTCTCTCTCTCACTCACAGCTTCTCTTTCTCTCTCTCTCACTCATAGCTTCTCTTTCTCTCTCTCACTCACAGCTCTTTCTCTCTCTCTCTCACTCACAGCTTCTCTTTCTCTCTCTCTCTCACTCACAGCTTCTCTTTCTCTCTCTCTCTCTCACTCACATCTTCTATTTCTCTCTCACTCACAGCTTCTCTTTCTCTCTATCTCTCTCACTCACAGCTTCTCTTTTCTCTCTCTCTCACTCACTCACAGTCTCTCTTTCTCTCTCTCTCCCTCACAGCTTCTCTTTCTCTCTCTCTCTCACTCACAGCTTCTCTTTCTCTTTCTCTCTCTCACTCACAGCTTCTTTCTTTCTCTCCCTCACTCACTCACTCACAGCTTCTCTTTCTCTCTCTGTCTCTCTCACTCACTGCTTCTCTTTCTCTCTGTCTCACTGACTCACAGCTTCTCTCTCTCTCCCTCACTCACTCACAGCTTCTCTTTCTCACTTTCTGTCACTCACTCCCAACTTCTGTTTCTCTCTGTGTCTCACTCACAGCTTCAATTTCTCTCTCTCTCACTTACTCACAGCTTCTCCTTATCTCTCTCACTCACTCACACACAGCTTCTCTTTCTCGCTCTCTCTAACTCTCTCACTCACAGCTTCTCTTTCTCTCTCCCTCACAGCTTTTCTTTCTCTCTCTCTCACTCACTCACGCTTCTCTTTCTCACTCTGTCTCTCTCACACAGCTTCTCTTTCTCTCTCTCTCACTAACTCACAGCTTCTCTTTCTCTAACTCTCACTCACTCACAGCTTCTCTTTCTCTCTCTCTCTCACTCACAGCGTCTCTTTCTCTCTCTCTCTCACTCACTCACAGCTTCTCTCTCTCTGTCTCTCTCACTCACAGCTTCTATTTCTCTCTCTCTCACTAACTCACAGCTTCTCTTTCTCTCTCACACACACAGCTTTTCTCTCTCTCTCTCACTCACTCACAGCTTCTCTTTCTCTCTCTCTCTCACTCACTCACATCTTCTATTTCTCTATCTTTCTCACAGCTTCTCTTTCTCTCTATCTCTCTCACTCACAGCTTCTCTTTTCTCTCTCTCACTCACTCACAGCTTCTCTTTCTCTCTCTCACTCACAGCTTCTCTCTCTCTCTCTCACTCACAGCTTCTCTTTCTCTCTCTCTCCCTCACAGCTTCTCTTTCTCTCTCTCCCTCTAACAGCTTCTATTGGTCTCTCTCTCTCTCACTCACAGCTTCACTCTCTCTCTCACACACACAGCTTCTCTTTCTCTCTCACTCACAGCTTCTCTTTCTCTCTCTCTCACTCACTCACCGCTTCTCTTTTGCTCTCTCACTCACTCAATCACTCACTCACAGCTTCTCTTTCTCTCTCTCTCCACACAGCTTCTCTTTCTCTCTCTCACAGTTTCTCTTTCTCTCTCTCTCTCACTCACAGCTTCGCTTTCCCTCTCTCTCACAGCTTCTCTTTCTCTCTCACTCACAGCTTCTTTTTCTCTCTCTCTCTCTAACAGTTTCTCTTTCTCTCTCACTCTCACTCACAGCTTCGCTTTCCCTCTCTCTCACAGCTTCTCTTTCTCTCTCACTCACAGCTTCTCTTTCTCTCTCTCTCACTCACTCACCGCTTCTCTTTTGCTCTCTCACTCACAGCTTCTCTTTCTCTCTCTCACACACAGCTTCTCTTTCTTTCTCACTCACAACTTCTCTTTCTCTCTCTTACTCACTCAATCACTCACTCACAGCTTCTCTCTCTCTCTCTCTCTCTAACAGTTTCTCTTTCTCTCTCTCTCTCACTCACAGTTTCTCTTTCTCTCTCTCACACACAGCTTTTCTCTCTCTCTCTCTCTCTCACTCACAGCTTCTCTTTCTGTCTCTCTCACTCATTCACCACTTCTCTTTCACTCTCACTCATAGCTTCTCTTTCTCTCTCGCAGCTTCTTTCTCTCTCTCTCACTCACAGTATCTCTTTCTCTCGCTCTGTCACTCACTCACTCCTTCACTTTCTCTATCTCTCTCACTCACAGCTTCTCTTTCTCTCTCTCACTCACAGCTTCTCTCTCTCTCTCTCTCACTCACAGCTTCTCTTTCTCTCTCTCTCTTGCTCACTCACAGGTTCTATTTCTCTCTCTGTCTCCCTCACTCACGCTTCTCTTTCTCTCTCTGTCTCTGTCACACAGCTTCTTTTTCTCTCTCTCTCACTAACTCACAGCTTCTCTTTCTCTCTCTCTCACTCACTCACAGCTTCTCTTTCTCTCTCTATCTCTCTAACTCACAGCTTCTCTTTCTCTCTCTCTCACTCACTCACAGCTTCTCTGTCTCTCTCACTCACGACTTCTATTTCTCTCTCTCTCTCTCTCACAGCTACTATTTCTCTCTCTCTCACAGCTTTTCTCTCTTTCTCTCTCTCACTCACAGCTTCTCTTTATCTCTCTCTTTCACTCACTCACATCTTCTATTTCTCTCTCTCTCTCACAGCTTCTCTTTCTCTCTATCTCTCTGACTCACAGGTTGTATTTCACTCTCTGTCTCCCTCACTCACAGCTTCTCTCTCTATCTCTCTCACTCACAGCTTCTCTTTCACATTCTCTCTCTCACTCACAGCTTCTCTTTCTCTCTCTCTCTCTCTCTCACTCACAGCTTCTCTCCCTCTCTCTCTCACTCACTCACTCACAGCTTCTCTTTCTCTCTCTGTCTCTCTCCCTCACAGCTTCTCTTTCTCTCTCTCTCTCTAACAGCTTCTATTGGTCTCTCTCTCTCACTCACAGCTTCTCTCTCTCTCACTCACAGCTTCTCTTTCTCTCTCACTCACAGCTTCTCTTTCTCTCTCACTTACAGCTTCTCTCTCTCTCTCACTCACTCACCGCTTCTCTTTTGCTCTCTCACTCACAGCTTCTCTTTCTCTCCCTCTCTCACAGCTTCTCTTTCATTCTCACTCACAACCTCTCTTTCTCTCTCTCACTCACTCACTCACTCACTCACTCACAGCTTCTCTTTCTCTCTCTCTCCACACAGCTTCTCTTTCTCTCTCTCTCTCTCTCTAACAGTTTCTCCTTCTCTCTCTCTCACTCACAGCTTCGCTTTCCCTCTCTCTCACTCATTCACCGCTTCTCTTTCACTCTCTCACTCATAGCTTCTCTTTCTCTCTCACAGCTTCTTTCTCTCTCTCTCACTCACAGTATCTCTTTCTCTCGCTCTCTCACTCACTCAAACCTTCACTTTCTCTATCTCTCTCACTCATAGCTTCTCTTTCTCTCTCTCACTCTCAGCTTCTCTCTCTCTCTCTCACTCACAGCTTCTCTTTCTCTCTCTCTCTTGCTCACAGCTTCTCTTTCGCTTTCTCTCTCTCACTCACAGCTTCTCTTTCTCTCTCTCTCACTCACTCACAGCTTCTCTTTCTCTTCCTCTCTCTCACTCACAGCTTCTCTTTCTCTCTCTCTCACACAGATCTTTCTCTCTCTCTCTCACTCACCGCTTCTCTTTCTCTCTCTCTCTCTCACTCACAGCTTCTCTTTCTCTCTCTCTCTCTCACTCACATCTTCTATTTCTCTCTCACTCACAGCTTCTCTTTCTCTCTATCTCTCTCACTCACAGCTTCTCTTTTCTCTCTCTCTCACTCACTCACAGCTTCTCTTTCTCTCTCTCTCCCTCACAGCTTCTCTTTCTCTCTCTCTCACTCACAGCTTCTCTTTATCTTTCTCTCTCTCACTCACAGCTTCTTTCTTTCTCTCCCTCACTCACTCACTCACAGCTTCTCTTTCTCTCTCTGTCTCTCTCACTCACTGCTTCTCTTTCTCTGTCTCACTGTCTCACAGCTTCTCTCTCTCCCTCACTCACTCACAGCTTCTCTTTCTCTCTTTCTGTCACTCACTCACAACTTCTGTTTCTCTCTGTCTCACTCACAGCTTCAATTTCTCTCTCTCTCACTAACTCACAGCTTCTCCTTCTCTCTCTCACTCACTCACAGCTTCTCCTTCTCTCTCTCTCTCACTCACAGCTTCTCTTTCTCTCTCCCTCACAGCTTTTCTTTCTCTCTCTCTCACTCACTCACGCTTCTCTTTCTCACTCTGTCTCTCTCACACAGCTTCTCTTTCTCTCTCTCTCACTAACTCACAGCTTCTCTTTCTCTAACTCTCACTCACTCACAGCTTCTCTTTCTCTCTCTCTCTCACTCACAGCGTCTCTTTCTCTCTCTCTCTCACTCACTCACAGCTTCTCTCTCTCTGTCTCTCTCACTCACAGCTTCTATTTCTCTCTCTCTCACTAACTCACAGCTTCTCTTTCTCTCTCACACACACAGCTTTTCTCTCTCTCTCTCACTCACTCACAGCTTCTCTTTCTCTCTCTCTCTCACTCACTCACATCTTCTATTTCTCTATCTTTCTCACAGCTTCTCTTTCTCTCTATCTCTCTCACTCACAGCTTCTCTTTTCTCTCTCTCACTCACTCACAGCTTCTCTTTCTCTCTCTCACTCACAGCTTCTCTCTCTCTCTCTCACTCACAGCTTCTCTTTCTCTCTCTCTCCCTCACAGCTTCTCTTTCTCTCTCTCCCTCTAACAGCTTCTATTGGTCTCTCTCTCTCTCACTCACAGCTTCACTCTCTCTCTCACACACACAGCTTCTCTTTCTCTCTCACTCACAGCTTCTCTTTCTCTCTCTCTCACTCACTCACCGCTTCTCTTTTGCTCTCTCACTCACTCAATCACTCACTCACAGCTTCTCTTTCTCTCTCTCTCCACACAGCTTCTCTTTCTCTCTCTCACAGTTTCTCTTTCTCTCTCTCTCTCACTCACAGCTTCGCTTTCCCTCTCTCTCACAGCTTCTCTTTCTCTCTCACTCACAGCTTCTTTTTCTCTCTCTCTCTCTAACAGTTTCTCTTTCTCTCTCACTCTCACTCACAGCTTCGCTTTCCCTCTCTCTCACAGCTTCTCTTTCTCTCTCACTCACAGCTTCTCTTTCTCTCTCTCTCACTCACTCACCGCTTCTCTTTTGCTCTCTCACTCACAGCTTCTCTTTCTCTCTCTCACACACAGCTTCTCTTTCTTTCTCACTCACAACTTCTCTTTCTCTCTCTTACTCACTCAATCACTCACTCACAGCTTCTCTCTCTCTCTCTCTCTCTAACAGTTTCTCTTTCTCTCTCTCTCTCACTCACAGTTTCTCTTTCTCTCTCTCACACACAGCTTTTCTCTCTCTCTCTCTCTCTCACTCACAGCTTCTCTTTCTGTCTCTCTCACTCATTCACCACTTCTCTTTCACTCTCACTCATAGCTTCTCTTTCTCTCTCGCAGCTTCTTTCTCTCTCTCTCACTCACAGTATCTCTTTCTCTCGCTCTGTCACTCACTCACTCCTTCACTTTCTCTATCTCTCTCACTCACAGCTTCTCTTTCTCTCTCTCACTCACAGCTTCTCTCTCTCTCTCTCTCACTCACAGCTTCTCTTTCTCTCTCTCTCTTGCTCACTCACAGGTTCTATTTCTCTCTCTGTCTCCCTCACTCACGCTTCTCTTTCTCTCTCTGTCTCTGTCACACAGCTTCTTTTTCTCTCTCTCTCACTAACTCACAGCTTCTCTTTCTCTCTCTCTCACTCACTCACAGCTTCTCTTTCTCTCTCTATCTCTCTAACTCACAGCTTCTCTTTCTCTCTCTCTCACTCACTCACAGCTTCTCTGTCTCTCTCACTCACGACTTCTATTTCTCTCTCTCTCTCTCTCACAGCTACTATTTCTCTCTCTCTCACAGCTTTTCTCTCTTTCTCTCTCTCACTCACAGCTTCTCTTTATCTCTCTCTTTCACTCACTCACATCTTCTATTTCTCTCTCTCTCTCACAGCTTCTCTTTCTCTCTATCTCTCTGACTCACAGGTTGTATTTCACTCTCTGTCTCCCTCACTCACAGCTTCTCTCTCTATCTCTCTCACTCACAGCTTCTCTTTCACATTCTCTCTCTCACTCACAGCTTCTCTTTCTCTCTCTCTCTCTCTCTCACTCACAGCTTCTCTCCCTCTCTCTCTCACTCACTCACTCACAGCTTCTCTTTCTCTCTCTGTCTCTCTCCCTCACAGCTTCTCTTTCTCTCTCTCTCTCTAACAGCTTCTATTGGTCTCTCTCTCTCACTCACAGCTTCTCTCTCTCTCACTCACAGCTTCTCTTTCTCTCTCACTCACAGCTTCTCTTTCTCTCTCACTTACAGCTTCTCTCTCTCTCTCACTCACTCACCGCTTCTCTTTTGCTCTCTCACTCACAGCTTCTCTTTCTCTCCCTCTCTCACAGCTTCTCTTTCATTCTCACTCACAACCTCTCTTTCTCTCTCTCACTCACTCACTCACTCACTCACTCACAGCTTCTCTTTCTCTCTCTCTCCACACAGCTTCTCTTTCTCTCTCTCTCTCTCTCTAACAGTTTCTCCTTCTCTCTCTCTCACTCACAGCTTCGCTTTCCCTCTCTCTCACTCATTCACCGCTTCTCTTTCACTCTCTCACTCATAGCTTCTCTTTCTCTCTCACAGCTTCTTTCTCTCTCTCTCACTCACAGTATCTCTTTCTCTCGCTCTCTCACTCACTCAAACCTTCACTTTCTCTATCTCTCTCACTCATAGCTTCTCTTTCTCTCTCTCACTCTCAGCTTCTCTCTCTCTCTCTCACTCACAGCTTCTCTTTCTCTCTCTCTCTTGCTCACAGCTTCTCTTTCGCTTTCTCTCTCTCACTCACAGCTTCTCTTTCTCTCTCTCTCTCTCACTCACAGCTTCTCTTTCTCTTCCTCTCTCTCACTCACAGCTTCTCTTTCTCTCTCTCTCACACAGATCTTTCTCTCTCTCTCACTCACCGCTTCTCTTTCTCTCTCTCTCACTCACTCACAGCTTCTCTTTCTCTCTCTCTCTCTCACTCACATCTTCTATTTCTCTCTCACTCACAGCTTCTCTTTCTCTCTATCTCTCTCACTCACAGCTTCTCTTTTCTCTCTCTCTCACTCACTCACAGCTTCTCTTTCTCTCTCTCTCCCTCACAGCTTCTCTTTCTCTCTCTCTCACTCACAGCTTCTCTTTATCTTTCTCTCTCTCACTCACAGCTTCTTTCTTTCTCTCCCTCACTCACTCACTCACAGCTTCTCTTTCTCTCTCTGTCTCTCTCACTCACTGCTTCTCTTTCTCTGTCTCACTGTCTCACAGCTTCTCTCTCTCCCTCACTCACTCACAGCTTCTCTTTCTCTCTTTCTGTCACTCACTCACAACTTCTGTTTCTCTCTGTCTCACTCACAGCTTCAATTTCTCTCTCTCTCACTAACTCACAGCTTCTCCTTCTCTCTCTCACTCACTCACAGCTTCTCTTTCTCTCTCTGTCTCTGTCACACAGCTTCTTTTTCTCTCTCTCTCACTAACTCACAGCTTCTCTTTCTCTCTCTCTCACTCACTCACAGCTTCTCTTTCTCTCTCTATCTCTCTAACTCACAGCTTCTCTTTCTCTCTCTCTCACTCACTCACAGCTTCTCTGTCTCTCTCACTCACGACTTCTATTTCTCTCTCTCTCTCTCTCACAGCTACTATTTCTCTCTCTCTCACAGCTTTTCTCTCTTTCTCTCTCTCACTCACAGCTTCTCTTTATCTCTCTCTTTCACTCACTCACATCTTCTATTTCTCTCTCTCTCTCACAGCTTCTCTTTCTCTCTATCTCTCTGACTCACAGGTTGTATTTCACTCTCTGTCTCCCTCACTCACAGCTTCTCTCTCTATCTCTCTCACTCACAGCTTCTCTTTCACATTCTCTCTGTCACTCACAGCTTCTCTTTCTCTCTCTCTCTCTCTCTCACTCACAGCTTTTCTCCCTCTCTCTCTCACTCACTCACTCACAGCTTCTCTTTCTCTCTCTGTCTCTCTCCCTCACAGCTTCTCTTTCTCTCTCTCTCTCTAACAGCTTCTATTGGTCTCTCTCTCTCACTCACAGCTTCTCTCTCTCTCACTCACAGCTTCTCTTTCTCTCTCACTCACAGCTTCTCTTTCTCTCTCACTTACAGCTTCTCTCTCTCTCTCACTCACTCACCGCTTCTCTTTTGCTCTCTCACTCACAGCTTCTCTTTCTCTCCCTCTCTCACAGCTTCTCTTTCTTTCTCACTCACAACCTCTCTTTCTCTCTCTCACTCACTCACTCACTCACTCACTCACAGCTTCTCTTTCTCTCTCTCTCCACACAGCTTCTCTTTCTCTCTCTCTCTCTCTCTAACAGTTTCTCCTTCTCTCTCTCTCACTCACAGCTTCGCTTTCCCTCTCTCTCACTCATTCACCGCTTCTCTTTCACTCTCTCACTCATAGCTTCTCTTTCTCTCTCACAGCTTCTTTCTCTCTCTCTCTCTCACTCACAGTATCTCTTTCTCTCGCTCTCTCACTCACTCAAACCTTCACTTTCTCTATCTCTCTCACTCATAGCTTCTCTTTCTCTCTCTCACTCTCAGCTTCTCTCTCTCTCTCTCACTCACAGCTTCTCTTTCTCTCTCTCTTGCTCACAGCTTCTCTTTCGCTTTCTCTCTCTCACTCACAGCTTCTCTTTCTCTCTCTCTCTCACTCACAGCTTCTCTTTCTCTTCCTCTCTCTCACTCACAGCTTCTCTTTCTCTCTCTCTCTCACAGATCTTTCTCTCTCTCTCTCACTCACTGCTTCTCTTTCTCTCTCTCTCTCTCTCACTCACAGCTTCTCTTTCTCTCTCTCTCTCTCACTCACATCTTCTATTTCTCTCTCACTCACAGCTTCTCTTTCTCTCTATCTCTCTCACTCACAGCTTCTCTTTTCTCTCTCTCTCACTCACTCACAGCTTCTCTTTCTCTCTCTCTCCCTCACAGCTTCTCTTTCTCTCTCTCTCACTCACAGCTTCTCTTTATCTTTCTCTCTCTCACTCACAGCTTCTTTCTTTCTCTCCCTCACTCACTCACTCACAGCTTCTCTTTCTCTCTCTGTCTCTCTCACTCACTGCTTCTCTTTCTCTGTCTCACTGTCTCACAGCTTCTCTCTCTCCCTCCCTCACTCACAGCTTCTCTTTCTCTCTTTCTGTCACTCACTCACAACTTCTGTTTCTCTCTGTCTCACTCACAGCTTCAATTTCTCTCTCTCTCACTAACTCACAGCTTCTCCTTCTCTCTCTCACTCACTCACAGCTTCTCTTTCTCTCTCACACACACAGCTTCTCATTCTCTCTCTCTCTCACTCACTCACGCTTCTCTTTCTCACTCTGTCTCTCTCAGACAGCTTCTCTTTCTCTCTCTCTCACTAACTCACAGCTTCTCTTTCTCTAACTCTCACTCACTCACAGCTTCTCTCTCTCTCTCTCTCTCACTCACAGCTTCTCTTTCTCTCTCTCTCTCTCACTCACTCACAGCTTCTCTCTCTCTGTCTCTCACTCACGGCTTCTATTTCTCTCTCTCTCACTAACTCACAGCTTCTATTTCTCTCTCTCACACACAGATTTTCTCTCTCTCACTCACTCACTCACAGCTTCTCTTTCTCTCTCTCTCACTCACTCATATCTTCTATTTCTCTCTCTTTCTCACAGCTTCTCTTTCTCTCTATCTCTCTCACTCACAGCTTCTCTTTTCTCTCTCTCACTCACTCACAGCTTCTCTTTCTCTCTCTCTCCCTCACCGCTTCTCTTTCTCTCTCTCTCTCTCACTCACAGCTTCTCTTTCTCTCTCTCACTCACAGCTTCTCTCTCTCTCTCACTCACAGCTTCTCTTTCTCTCTCTCTCCCTAACAGCTTCTCTTTCTCTCTCTCTCTCTAACAGCTTCTATTGGTCTCTCTCTCTCTCACTCACAACTTCTCTCTCTCTCTCTCACTCACAGCTTCTCTTTCTCTCTCACTCACAGCTTCTCTTTCTCTCTCTCTCACTCACTCACCGCTTCTCTTTTGCTCTCTCACTCACAGCTTCTCTTTCTCTCTCTTACTCACTCAATCACTCACTCACAGCTTCTCTTTCTCTCTCTCTCCACACAGCTTCTCTTTCTCTCTCTCTCTAACAGTTTCTCTTTCTCTCTCTCTCTCACTCACAGCTTCGCTTTCCCTCTCTCTCACAGCTTCTCTTTCTCTCTCACTCACAGCTTCTCTTTCTCTCTCTCTCTCTAACAGTTTCTCTTTCTCTCTCTCTCTCTCTCACAGCTTCGCTTTCCCTCTCTCTCACAGCTTCTCTTTCTCTCTCACTCACGGCTTCTCTTTCTCTCTCTCTCACTCACTCACCGCTTCTCTTTTGCTCTCTCACTCACAGCATCTCTTTCTCTCTCTCACACACAGCTTCTCTTTCTTTCTCACTCACAACTTCTCTTTCTCTCTCTTACTCAATCACTCACTCACAGCTACTCTTTCTCTCTCTCTCCACACAGCTTCTCTTTCTCTCTCTCTCTCTAACAGTTTCTCTTTCTCTCTCTCTCTCACTCACAGCTTCGCTTTCCCTCTCTCTCACAGCTTCTCTTTCTCTCTCACTCACAGCTTCTCTTTCTCTCTCTCTCTAACAGTTTCTCTTTCTCTCTCTCTCACTCACAGCTTTGCTTTCCCTCTCTCTCACAGCTTCTCTTTCTCTCTCACTCACAGCTTCGCTTTCCCAACTCTCTCACTCATTCACCACTTCTCTTTCACTCTCACTCATAGCTTCACTTTCTCTCTCACAGCTTCTTTCTCTCTCTCTCACTCACAGTATCTCTTTCTCTCGCTCTGTCACTCACTCACTCCATCACTTTCTCTATCTCTCTCACTCACAGCTTCTCTTTCTCTCTCTCACTCACAGCTTCTCTCTCTCTCTCACTCACAGCTTCTCTTTCTCTCTCTCTCTTGCTCACTCACAGGTTCTATTTCTCTCTCTGTCTCCCTCACTCACGCTTGTCTTTCTCTCTCTGTCTCTGTCACACAGCTTCTTTTTCTCTCTCTCTCACTAACTCACAGCTTCTCTTTCTCTCTCTCTCACTCACTCACAGATTCTCTTTCTCTCTCTATCTCTCTAACTCACAGCTTCTCTTTCTCTCTCTCTTACTCACTCACAGCTTCTCTGTCTCTCTCACTCACGGCTTCTATTTCTCTCTCTCTCTCTCACAGCTACTATTTCTCTCTCACACACAGCTTTTCTCTCTTTCTCTCTCTCACTCACAGCTTCTCTTTATCTCTCTCTTTCACTCACTCACATCTTCTATTTCTCTCTCTCTCACACAGCTTCTCTTTCTCTCTATCTCTCTGACTCACAGGTTCTATTTCACTCTCTGTCTCCCTCACTCACAGCTTCTCTCTCTCTCTCTCTCACTCACACCTTCTCTTTCACATTCTCTCTCTCACTCACAGCTTCTCTTTCTCTCTCTCTCTCTCACTCACAGCTTCTCTCCCTCTCTCTCTCACTCACTCACTCACTCACAGCTTCTCTTTCTCTCTCTGTCTCTCTCCCTCACAGCTTCTCTTTCTCTCTCTCTCTCTAACAGCTTCTATTGGTCTCTCTCTCTCACTCACAGCTTCTATCTCTCTCACTCACAGCTTCTCTTTCTCTCTCACTTACAGGTTCTCTCTCTCTCTCTCTCACTCACTCACCGCTTCTCTTTTGCTCTCTCACTCACAGCTTCTCTTTCTCTCCCTCTCTCACAGCTTCTCTTTCTTTCTCACTCACAACTTCTCTTTCTCTCTCTCACTCACTCACTCACTCACTCACAGCTTCTCTTTCTCTCTCTCTCCACACAGCTTCTCTTTCTCTCTCTCTCTCTAACAGTTTCTCTTTCTATCTCTCTCACTCACAGCTTCACTTTCCCTCTTTCTCACTCATTCACCACTTCTCTTTCACTCTCTCACTCATAGCTTCTCTTTCTCTCACACAGCTTCTTTCTCTCTCTCTCACTCACAGTATCTCTTTCTCTCGCTCTCTCACTCACTCAAACCTTCACTTTCTCTATCTCTCTCACTCATAGCTTCTCTTTCTCTCTCTCACTCTCAGCTTCTCTCTCTCTCTCTCTCTCTCACTCACAGCTTCATTTGTCTCTCTCTCTTCCTCACTCACAGGTTCTATTTCTCTCTCTGTCTCCCTCACTCACTGCTTCTCTTTCTCTCTCTCTCTCTCACTCACAGCTTCTCTTTTGCTTTCTCTCTCTCACTCACAGCTTCTCTTTCTCTCTCTCTCTCTCACTCACAGCTACTCTTTCTCTCTCTCTCTCACTCACAGCTTCTCTTTCTCTCTCTCTCATTCACAGCTACTCTTTCTCTCTCTCACACACAGCTTCTCTCTCTCTCTTGCTAACTCACAGGTTCTATTTCTCTCTCTGTCTCCCGCACTCAAAGCTTCTCTTTCTCTCTCTCTCTCACTCACAGCTTCTCTTTTGCTTTCTCTCTCTCACTCACAGCTTCTCTTTCTCTCTCTCTCTCACTCATAGCTTCTCTTTCTCTCTCTCACTCACAGCTCTTTCTCTCTCTCTCTCACTCACAGCTTCTCTTTCTCTCTCTCTCTCACTCACAGCTTCTCTTTCTCTCTCTCTCTCTCACACACATCTTCTATTTCTCTCTCACTCACAGCTTCTCTTTCTCTCTATCTCTCTCACTCACAGCTTCTCTTTTCTCTCTCTCTCACTCACTCACAGTCTCTCTTTCTCTCTCTCTCCCTCACAGCTTCTCTTTCTCTCTCTCTCTCTCACTCACAGCTTCTCTTTCTCTTTCTCTTTCTCACTCACAGCTTCTTTCTTTCTCTCCCTCACTCACTCACTCACAGCTTCTCTTTCTCTCTCTGTCTCTCTCACTCACTGCTTCTCTTTCTCTCTGTCTCACTGACTCACAGTTTCTCTCTCTCTCTCTCCCTCACTCACTCACAGCTTCTCTTTCTCACTTTCTGTCACTCACTCCCAACTTCTGTTTCTCTCTGTGTCTCACTCACAGCTTCAATTTCTCTCTCTCTCACTTACTCACAGCTTCTCCTTATCTCTCTCACTCACTCACACACAGCTTCTCTTTCTCGCTCTCTCTAACTCTCTCACTCACAGCTTCTCTTTCTCTCTCCCTCACAGCTTTTCTTTCTCTCTCTCTCTCTCACTCACGCTTCTCTTTCTCACTCTGTCTCTCTCACACAGCTTCTCTTTCTCTCTCTCTCACTAACTCACAGCTTCTCTTTCTCTAACTCTCACTCACTCACAGCTTCTCTTTCTCTCTCTCTCTCACTCACAGCGTCTCTTTCTCTCTCTCTCTCACTCACTCACAGCTTCTCTCTCTGTCTCTCTCACTCACAGCTTCTATTTCTCTCTCTCTCACTAACTCACAGCTTCTCTTTCTCTCTCACACACACAGCTTTTCTCTCTCTCTCTCACTCACTCACAGCTTCTCTTTCTCTCTCTCTCTCACTCACTCACATCTTCTATTTCTCTCTCTTTCTCACAGCTTCTCTTTCTCTCTATCTCTCTCACTCACAGCTTCTCTTTTCTCTCTCTCACTCACTCACAGCTTCTCTTTCTCTCTCTCACTCACAGCTTCTCTCTCTCTCTCTCTCACTCACAGCTTCTCTTTCTCTCTCTCTCCCTCACAGCTTCTCTTTCTCTCTCTCTCTCTAACAGCTTCTATTGGTCTCTCTCTCTCTCACTCACAGCTTCACTCTCTCTCTCACACACACAGCTTCTCTTTCTCTCTCACTCACAGCTTCTCTTTCTCTCTCTCTCACTCACTCACCGCTTCTCTTTTGCTCTCTCACTCACTCAATCACTCACTCACAGCTTCTCTTTCTCTCTCTCTCCACACAGCTTCTCTCTCTCTCTCTCTCTAACAGTTTCTCTTTCTCTCTCTCTCTCACTCACAGCTTCGCTTTCCCTTTCTCTCACAGCTTCTCTTTCTCTCTCACTCACAGCTTCTTTTTCTCTCTCTCTCTCTAACAGTTTCTCTTTCTCTCTCACTCTCACTCACAGCTTCGCTTTCCCTCTCTCTCACAGCTTCTCTTTCTCTCTCACTCACAGCTTCTCTTTCTCTCTCTCTCACTCACTCACCGCTTCTCTTTTGCTCTCTCACTCACAGCTTCTCTTTCTCTCTCTCTCACACAGCTTCTCTTTCTTTCTCACTCACAACTTCTCTTTCTCTCTCTTACTCACTCAATCACTCACTCACAGCTTCTCTTTCTCTCTCTCTCTCTAACAGTTTCTCTTTCTCTCTCTCTCTCACTCACAGTTTCTCTTTCTCTCTCTCACACACAGCTTTTCTCTCTCTCTCTCTCTCACTCACAGCTTCTCTTTCTCTCTCTCACTCACTCATTCACCACTTCTCTTTCACTCTCACTCATAGCTTCTCTTTCTTTCTCGCAGCTTCTTTCTCTCTCTCTCACTCACAGTATCTCTTTCTCTCGCTCTGTCACTCACTCACTCCTTCACTTTCTCTATCTCTCTCACTCACAGCTTCTCTTTCTCTCTCTCACTCACAGCTTCTCTCTCTCTCTCTCTCACTCACAGCTTCTCTTTCTCTCTCTCTCTTGCTCACTCACAGGTTCTATTTCTCTCTCTGTCTCCCTCACTCACGCTTCTCTTTCTCTCTCTGTCTCTGTCACACAGCTTCTTTTTCTCTCTCTCACTAACTCACAGCTTCTCTTTCTTTCTCTCTCACTCACTCACAGCTTCTCTTTCTCTCTCTATCTCTCTAACTCACAGCTTCTCTTTCTCTCTCTCTCACTCACTCACAGCTTCTCTGTCTCTCTCACTCACGACTTCTATTTCTCTCTCTCTCTCACAGCTACTATTTCTCTCTCTCTCACAGCTTTTCTCTCTTTCTCTCTCTCACTCACAGCTTCTCTTTATCTCTCTCTTTCACTCACTCACATCTTCTATTTCTCTCTCTCTCTCACAGCTTCTCTTTCTCTCTATCTCTCTGACTCACAGGTTGTATTTCACTCTCTGTCTCCCTCACTCACAGCTTCTCTCTCTATCTCTCTCACTCACAGCTTCTCTTTCACATTCTCTCTCTCACTCACAGCTTCTCTCTCTCTCTCTCTCTCACTCACAGCTTCTCTCCCTCTCTCTCTCACTCACTCACTCACTCACATCTTCTCTTTCTCTCTCTGTCTCTCTCCCTCACAGCTTCTCTTTCTCTCTCTCTCTCTAACAGCTTCTATTGGTCTCTCTCTCTCACTCACAGCTTCTCTCTCTCTCACTCACAGCTTCTCTTTCTCTCTCACTCACAGCTTCTCTTTCTCTCTCACTTACAGCTTCTCTCTCTCTCACTCACTCACCGCTTCTCTTTTGCTCTCTCACTCACAGCTTCTCTTTCTCTCCCTCTCTCACAGCTTCTCTTTCTTTCTCACTCACAACCTCTCTTTCTCTCTCTCACTCACTCACTCACTCACTCACTCACAGCTTCTCTTTCTCTCTCTCTCCACACAGCTTCTCTTTCTCTCTCTCTCTAACAGTTTCTCCTTCTCTCTCTCTCACTCACAGCTTCGCTTTCCCTCTCTCTCACTCATTCACCGCTTCTCTTTCACTCTCTCACTCATAGCTTCTCTTTCTCTCTCACAGCTTCTTTCTCTCTCTCTCACTCACAGTATCTCTTTCTCTCGCTCTCTCACTCACTCAAACCTTCACTTTCTCTATCTCTCTCACTCATAGCTTCTCTTTCTCTCTCTCACTCTCAGCTTCTCTCTCTCTCTCTCACTCACAGCTTCATTTGTCTCTCTCTCTTGCTCACTCACAGGTTCTATTTCTCTCTCTGTCTCCCTCACTCACTGCTTCTCTTTCTCTCTCTCTCTCTCACTCACAGCTTCTCTTTTGCTTTCTCTCTCTCACTCACAGCTTCTCTTTCTCTCTCTCTTTCTCACTCACAGCTACTCTTTCTCTCTCTCTCACTCACAGCTTCTCTTTCTCTCTCTCTCATTCACAGCTACTCTTTCCCTCTCTCACACACAGCTTCTCTCTCTCTCTTGCTCACTCACAGGTTCTATTTCTCTCTCTGTCTCCTGCACTCAAAGCTTCTCTTTCTCTCTCTCTCTCACTCACAGCTTCTCTTTCGCTTTCTCTCTCTCACTCACAGCTCCTCTTTCTCTCTCTCTCTCTCACTCACAGCTTCTCTTTCTCTCTCTCTCTCTCACTCACAGCTTCTCTTTCTCTCTCTCACTCACAGCTCCTCTTTCTCTCTCTCACTCACTCACAGCTTCTCTTTCTCTCTCTCTCTCTCACACACAGCTTCTCTTTCTCTCTCTCTCTCTCACTCACATCTTCTATTTCTCTCTCTCTCCCTCACAGCTTCTCTTTCTCTCTCTCTCTCACTCACAGCTTCTCTTTCTCTTTCTCTCTCTCACTCACAGCTTCTCTTTCTTTCTCTCCCTCACTCACTCACTCACAGCTTCTCTTTCTCTCTCTGTCTCTCTCACTCACTGCTTCTCTTTCTCTCTGTCTCACTGACTCACAGCTTCTCTCTCTCTCACTCACTCACAGCTTCTCTTTCTCTCTTTCTGTCACTCACTCACAACTTCTGTTTCTCTCTGTCTCTCACTCACAGCATCAATTTCTCTCTCTCTCACTAACTCACAGCTTCTCCTTCTCTCTCTCTCACTCACTCACAGCTTCTCTTTCTCTCTCTCTCTCACAACTTCTCATTCTCTCTCTCTCTCTCACTCACTCACAGCTTCTCTTTCTCTCTCTCTCTCACAACTTCTCATTCTCTCTCTCTCTCTCACTCACACACAGCTTCTCTTTCTCTCTCTCTCTAACTCTCTCACTCACAGCTTCTCTTTCTCTCTCCCTCACAGCTTTTCTTTCTTTCTCTCTCACTCACTCACGCTTCTCTTTCTCACTCTGTCTCTCTCACACAGCTTCTCTTTCTCTCTCTCTCACTAACTCACAGCTTCTCTTTCTCTAACTCTCACTCACTCACAGCTTCTCTCTCTCTCTCTCTCTCACTCACAGCTTCTCTTTCTCTCTCTCTCACTCACTCACAGCTTCTCTCACTCTGTCTCTCTCACTCACTGCTTCTATTTCTCTCTCTCTCTCACTAACTCACAGCTTCTTTTTCTCTCTCTCTCTCTCACAGCTTTTCTCTCTCTCTCTCTCACTCACTCACAGCTTAACTTTCTCTTTCTCTCTCATTCACTCACATCTTCTATTTCTCTCTCTTTCTCACAGCTTCTCTTTCTCTATCTCTCTCACTCACAGCTTCTCTTTCTCTCTCTCTCTCTCACTCACAGCTTCTCTTTCTCTCTCTCACTCACAGCTTCTCTCTCTCTCTCTCTCTCCCTCACAGCTTCTCTTTCTCTCTCTCTCCCTCACAACTTCTCTTTCTCTCTCTCTCTCTAACAGCTTCTATTGGTCTCTCTCTCTCTCACTCACAGCTTCTCTCTCTCTCACTCACTCAGATTCTCTTTCTCTCTCACTCACAGCTTCTCTTTCTCTCTCTCTCACTCACTCACTGCTTCTCTTTTGCTCTCTCACTCACAGCTTCTCTTTCTCTCTCTCACACACAGTTCTCTTTCTTTCTCAATCACAACTTCTCTTTCTCTCTCTCACTCACTCAATCACTCACTCACAGCTTCTCTTTATCTCTCTCTCCACACAGCTTCTCTTTCTCTCTCTCTCTCTCTAACAGTTTCTCTTTCTCTCTATCTCTCACTCACAGCTTTGCTTTCCCTCTCTCTGACTCATTCACCGCTTCTCTTTCACTCTCTCACTCATAGCTTCTCTTTCTCTCTCACAGCTTCTTTCTCTCTCTCACACTCACAGTATCTCTTTCTCTCGCTCTGTCACTCACTCACTCCTTCACTTTCTCTATCTCTCTCACTCACAGCTTCTCTTTCTCTCTCTCACTCACAGCTTCTCTCTCTCTCTCTCACTCACAGCTTCTCTTTCTCTCTCTCTCTTGCTCACTCACAGGTTCTATTTCTCTCTCTGTCTCCCTCACTCACAGCTTCTCTTTCTCTCTCTCTCTCTCACTCACAGCTTCTCTTTTGCTTTCTCTCTCTCACTCACAGCTTCTCTTTCTCTCTCTCTCTCACTCACAGCTTCTCTTTCTCTCTCTCTCTCACTCACAGCTTCTCTTTCTCTCTCTCTCTCATTCACAGCTTCTCTTTCTCTCTTTCTCTCACTCACTCACAGCTTCTCTTTCTCTCTCTCACTCACTCACTCACAGGTTCTATTTCTCTCTCTCACACACAGCTTCTCTTTCTCTCTATCTCTCTCACTCACAGCTTCTCTTTTCTCTCTCTCTCTCTCATTCACAGCTACTCTTTCTCTCTCTCACTCACTCACAGCTTCTCTTTCTCTCTCTGTCTCTCTCACTCACTGCTTCTCTTTCTCTCTCTCTCACTCACTCACAGCTTCTCTCTCTCTCACTCACTCACAGCTTCTCTTTCTCTCTCTCTCTCACTCACTCACAGCTTCTCTCTCTCTGTCTCTCTCACTCACAGCTTCTCTTTCTCTCTCTCACACACAGCTTCTTTCACTCTCTCTCACACACAGCTTCTCTTTCTCTCTCACTCACAGCTTTTCTTTCTCTCTCTCTCTCACTCACTCACGCTTCTCGTTCTCTCTCTGTCTCTCTCACACAGCTTCTCTTTCTCTCTATCTCACTAACTCACAGCTTCTTTCTCTCTCTCTCACTCACAGCTTCTCTCTCTCTCACACACACTCACAGCTTCTCTTTCTCTCTCTCACTCACAGCTTCTCTTTCTCTCTCTTTCTCACTCACTCACATCTTCTATGTCTCTCTCTTTCTCACAGCTTCTCTTTCTCTCTATCTCTCTCACTCACAGCTTCTCTTTTCTCTCTCTCACTCACTCACAGCTTCTCTTTTTTTCTCTCTCTCTCTCTCACTCGCAGCTTCTCTTTCTCTCTCTCACTCACAGCTTCTCTCTCTCTCTCCCTCACAGCTTCTCTTTCTCTCTCTCTCCCTCACAGCTTCTCTCTCTCTCTCTAACAGCGTCTATTGGTCTCTCTCTCACACTCACAGCTTCTCTCTCTCTCACTCACTCACAGCTTCTCTTTCTCTCTCACTCACAGCTTCTCTCTCTCTCTCTCTCACTCACTCACCGCTTCTCTTTTGCTCTCTCACTCACAGCTTCTCTTTCTCTCTCTCTCACACAGCTTCTCTTTCTTTCTCACTCACAACTTCTCTTTCTCTCTCTCACTCACTCAATCACTCACTCACATCTTCTCTTTCTCTCTCTCTCTACACAGCTTCTCTCTCTCTCTCTCTCTCTCTAACATTTTCTCTTTCTCTCTCTCTCTCTCACTCACAGCTTCGCTTTCCCTCTCTCTCACTCATTCACCGCTTCTCTTTCACTCTCTCACTCATAGCTTCTCTTTCTCCTTCACAGCTTCTTTCTCTCTCTCTCACTCACAGTATCTCTTTCTCTCGCTCTGTCACTCACTCACTCCTTCACTTTCTCTATCTCTCACTCACAGCTTCTCTTTCTCTCTCTCACTCACAGCTTCTCTCTCTCTCTCACTCACAGCTTCCCTTTCTCTCTCTCTCTTGCTCACTCACAGGTTCTATTTCTCTCTCTGTCTCCCTCACTCACAGCTTCTCGTTCTCTCTTTCTCTCTCACTCACAGCTTCTCTTTTGCTTTCTCTCTCTCACTCACAGCTTCTCTTTCGCTTTCTCTCTCTCACTCACAGCTTCTATTTCTCTCTCTCTCTCACTCACTGCTTCTCTTTCTCTCTGTCTCACTGACTCACAGCTTCTCTCTCTCTCTCTCACTCACTCACAGCTTCTCTTTCTCTCTTTCTCTCACTCACTCACAGCTTCTCTTTCTCTCTCTCACTCACTCACTCACAGGTTCTATTTCTCTCTCTCACACACAGCTTCTCTTTCTCTCTATCTCTCTCACTCACAGCTTCTCTTTTCTCTCTCTCTCTCTCATTCACAGCTACTCTTTCTCTCTCTCACTCACTCACAGCTTCTCTTTCTCTCTCTGTCTCTCTCACTCACTGCTTCTCTTTCTCTCTCTCTCACTCACTCACAGCTTCTCTCTCTCTCTCACTCACTCACAGCTTCTCTTTCTCTCTCTCTCTCACTCACTCACAGCTTCTCTCTCTCTGTCTCTCTCACTCACAGCTTCTCTTTCTCTCTCACACACACAGCTTCTTTCACTCTCTCTCACACACAGCTTCTCTTTCTCTCTCACTCACAGCTTTTCTTTCTCTCTCTCTCTCACTCACTCACGCTTCTCGTTCTCTCTCTGTCTCTCTCACACAGCTTCTCTTTCTCTCTATCTCACTAACTCACAGCTTCTTTCTCTCTCTCTCACTCACAGCTTCTCTCTCTCTCTCACACACTCACAGCTTCTCTTTCTCTCTCTCACTCACAGCTTCTCTTTCTCTCTCTTTCTCACTCACTCACATCTTCTATTTCTCTCTCTTTCTCACAGCTTCTCTTTCTCTCTATCTCTCTCACTCACAGCTTCTCTTTTCTCTCTCTCACTCACTCACAGCTTCTCTTTTTTTCTCTCTCTCTCTCTCACTCGCAGCTTCTCTTTCTCTCTCTCACTCACAGCTTCTCTCTCTCTCTCCCTCACAGCTTCTCTTTCTCTCTCTCCCTCACAGCTTCTCTCTCTCTCTCTCTAACAGCGTCTATTGGTCTCTCTCTCACTCACAGCTTCTCTCTCTCTCACTCACTCACAGCTTCTCTTTCCCTCTCACTCACAGCTTCTCTCTCTCTCTCTCTCACTCACTCACCGCTTCTCTTTTGCTCTCTCACTCACAGCTTCTCTTTCTCTCTCTCTCACACAGCTTCTCTTTCTTTCTCACTCACAACTTCTCTTTCTCTCTCTCACTCACTCAATCACTCACTCACAGCTTCTCTTTCTCTCTCTCTCTACACAGCTTCTCTTTCTCTCTCTCTCTCTCTAACATTTTCTCTTTCTCTCTCTCTCTCTCACTCACAGCTTCGCTTTCCCTCTCTCTCACTCATTCACCGCTTCTCTTTCACTCTCTCACTCATAGCTTCTCTTTCTCCTTCACAGCTTCTTTCTCTCTCTCTCACTCACAGTATCTCTTTCTCTCGCTCTGTCACTCACTCACTCCTTCACTTTCTCTATCTCTCACTCACAGCTTCTCTTTCTCTCTCTCACTCACAGCTTCTCTCTCTCTCTCACTCACAGCTTCCCTTTCTCTCTCTCTCTTGCTCACTCACAGGTTCTATTTCTCTCTCTGTCTCCCTCACTCACAGCTTCTCTTTCTCTCTTTCTCTCTCACTCACAGCTTCTCTTTTGCTTTCTCTCTCTCACTCACAGCTTCTCTTTCTCTCTCTCTCACTCACAGCTTCTCTTTCTTTCTCTCTCTCTCTCACTCACAGCTTCTCTTTCTCTCTCTCTCTCATTCACAGCTACTCTTTCTCTCTCTCACACAGCTTCTCTCTCTCTCACACACACAGCTTCTCTTTCTCTCTCTCTCTCTTGCTCACTCACAGGTTCTATTTCTCTCTCTGTCTCCCTCACTCACAGCTTCTCTTTCGCTTTCTCTCTCTCACTCACAGCTTCTCTTTCTTTCTCTCTCTCTCACTCACAGCTTCTCTCTCTCTCACACACAGCTTCTCTTTCTCTCTCTCACTCACAGCTTCTCTTTTTCTCTCTCTCTCTCACTCACAGCTTCTCTTTCTCTCTCTCTCACTAACTCACAGCTTCTCTTTCTCTCTCTCTCACTCACTCACAGCTACTATTACTCTCTCACACACACACAGCTTCACTTTCTCTCTATCTCTCTCACTCACTCACAGCTTCTCTTTCTCTCTCTCTCTCACTCACAGCTTCTCTTTCTCTCTCTCTCACACAGCTTCTCTTTCTCTTTCTCTCTCTCACTCATAGCTTCTCTTTCTCTCTCTCTCTCACTCACAGCTTCTCTTTCTCTCTCGCACTCACAGCTTCTCTTTCTCTCTCTCTCACTCACAGCTTCTATTTCTATCTCTCTCTCATTCATAGCTTCTCTATCTCTATCTCTCTCTCACACTCACAGCTTCTACTTCTCTCTCTCTCACTCACTCACAGCTTCTCTTTCTCCCTCTGGCTCTCGCACTCACAGCTTCTCTTTCTCTCTCTCTCACTCACTCACAGCTTCTCTTTCTCTCTCTCACTCACTCACAGCTTCTCTTTCTCTCTCTCTCTCACTCACAGCTTCTCTTTCTCTCTCACACACACAGCTTCTCTTTCTCTCTCTCACACACACACAGATTCTCTTTCTCTCTCCCTCTCTCACTCACTCACAACTTCTGTTTCTCTCTGTCTCCCTCACTCACAGCTTCAATTTCTCTATCTCTCACTAACTCACAGCTTCTCATTCTCTCTCTCTCACTCACACACATCTTCTCTCTCTCTCTCTCTAACTCTCGCACTCACAGCTTCTCTTTCTCTCGCACTCACAGCTTTTCTTTCTCTCTCTCTCTCTCTCACTCACGCTTCTCTTTCTCTCTCTGTCTCTCTCACACAGCTTCTCTTTCTCTCTCTCTCACAAACTCAAAGCTTCTCTTTCTCTCTCTCACTCACTCACAGCTTCTCTTTCTCTCTCTCTCTCTCACCCACAGCTTCTCTTTCTCTCTCTCGCTCACTCACTCACAGCTTCTCTATCTCTGTCTCTCTCACTTACGGCTTCTATTTCTCTCTCTCTCACTAACTAACAGCTTCTCTTTCTCTCTCTCACACACAGCTTTTCTCTCTCTCTCTCACTCACAGCTTCTCTTTCTCTCTCTCTCACTCACTCACCGCTTCTCTTTTGCTCTATCACTCACAGATTCTCTTTCTCTCTCTCTCACACACCTTCTCTTTCTTTCTCACTCACAACTTCTCTTTCTCTCTCTCACTCACTCACTCACTCACAGCTTCTCTTTCTCTGTCTCCACAAGCTTCTCTTTCTCTCTCTCTCTCTAACAGTTTCTCTTTCTCTCTCTCTCACTCATTCACCGCTTCTCTTTCACTCTCTCACTCATAACTTCTCTTTCTCTCTCACAGCTTCTTTCTCTCTCTCTCACTCACAGTACCTCTTTCTCTTTCTCTCTTACTCACAGCTTCTCTTTCTCTCTCTCTCTTGCTCACTCACAGGTTCTATTTCTCTCTCTGTCTCCCTCACTCACAGCTTCTCTTTCTCTCTCTCTCACTCACAGCTTCTCTTTTGCTTTCTCTCTCTCACTCACAGCTTCTCTCTCTCTCTCTCTCTCTCTCTCTCACAGCTTCTCTTTCTCTCTCTCTCACTCACAGCTTCTCTTTCTCTCTCTCTCTCATTCATAGCTACTCTTTCTCTCTCTCTCTCGCTCACTCACAGGTTCTATTTCTCTCTCTGTCTCCCTCACTCACAGCTTCTCTTTCTCTCTCTCACTCACAGCTTCTCTTTTGCTTTCTCTCTCTCACTCACAGCTTCTCTTTCTCTCTCTCTCTCTCTCACAGCTTCTCTTTCTCTCTCTCTCACTCACAGCTTATCTTTCTCTCTCTCTCTCATTCACAGCTACTCTTTCTCTCTCTCTCTCACAGCTTCTCTCTCTCTCACTCACAGCTTCTCTTTCTCTCTCTTGCTCACTCACAGGTTCTATTTCTCTCTCTGTCTCCCTCACTCAAAGCTTCTCTTTCTCTCTCTCTCTCTCACTCACAGCTTCTCTTTCGCTTTCTCTCTCTCACTCACAGCTTCTCTTTCTCTCTCTCTCTCTCTCACTCACAGCTTCTCTTTCTCTCTCTCTCACTCACAGCTTCTCTTTCTCTCTCTCACTCACAGCTTCTCTTTCTCTCTCTCTCTCTCACTCACAGCTTCTCTTTCTCTCTCTCTCTCACTCACAGCTTCTCGTTCTCTCTCTCTCTCACTCACAGCTTCTCTTTCTCACTCTCTCCCTCACAGCTTCTCTTTCTCTCTATCTCTCACTCACAGCTTCTCTTTCTCTCTCTCACTCACAGCTTCTCTTTCTTTCTCTCCCTCACTCACTCACAGCTTCTCTTTCTCTCTCTGTCTCTCTAACTCACTGCTTCTCCTTCTCTCTGTCTCACTGACTCACAGCTTCTCTCTCTCTCTCTCTCACTCACTCACAGCTTCTCTTTCTCTCTTTCTCTCACTCACACAACTTCTGTTTCTCTCTCTCTCACTCACAGCTTCAATTTCTCTCTCTCTCACTAACTCACAGCTTCTCCTTCTCTCTCTCTCACTCACTCACAGCTTCTCTTTCTCTCTCTCTCTCACAGCTTCTCATTCTCTCTCTCTCTCACTCACACACAGCTTCTCTCTCTCTCTCTCTCTCACTCACTCACAGCTTCTCTCACTCTGTCTCTCTCACTCATGGCTTCTATTTCTCTAACTCTCACTCACTCACACCTTCTCTTTCTCTCTCTCTCTCTCTCACAGCTTCTCTTTCTCTCTCTCTCTCACTCACTCACAGCTTCTCTCTCTCTGTCTCTCTCACACATGGCTTCTATTTCTCTCTCTCTCACTAACTCACAGTTTCTCTTTCTCTTTCTCTCTCTCTCTCACACAGCTTTTCTCTCTCTCTCACTCACTCACATCTTCTCTTTCTCTCTCTCTCTCACTCAATCACATCTTCTATTTCTCTCTCTTTCTCACAGCTTCTCTTTCTCTCTATCTCTCTCACTCACAGCTTCTCTTTTCTCTCTCTCACTCACTCACAGCTTCTCTTTCTCTCTCTCTCTCTCTCAATCGCAGCTTCTCTTTCTCTCTCTCACTCACAGCTTCTCTCTCTCTCTCCCTCACAGCTTCTCTTTCTCTCTCTCCCTCACAACTTCTCTTTCTCTCTCTCTCTCTAACAGCTTCTATTGGTCTCTCTCTCTCTCACTCACAGCTTCTCTCTCTCTCACTCACTCAGATTCTCTTTCTCTCTCACTCACAGCTTCTCTTTCTCTCTCTCTCACTCACTCACCGCTTCTCTTTTGCTCTCTCACTCACAGCTTCTCTTTCTCTCTCACACACACAGCTTCTCTTTCTTTCTCAATCACAACTTCTCTTTCTCTCTCTCACTCACTCAATCACTCACTCACAGCTTCTCTTTATCTCTCTCTCCACACAGCTTCTCTTTCTCTCTCTCTCTCTCTAACAGTTTCTCTTTCTCTCTATCTCTCACTCACAGCTTTGCTTTCCCTCTCTCTGACTCATTCACCGCTTCTCTTTCACTCTCTCACTCATAGCTTCTCTTTCTCTCTCACAGCTTCTTTCTCTCTCTCACTCTCACAGTATCTCTTTCTCTCGCTCTGTCACTCACTCACTCCTTCACTTTCTCTATCTCTCTCACTCACAGCTTCTCTTTCTCTCTCTCACTCACAGCTTCTCTCTCTCTCTCACTCACAGCTTCTCTTTCTCTCTCTCTCTTGCTCACTCACAGGTTCTATTTCTCTCTCTGTCTCCCTCACTCACAGCTTCTCTTTCTCTCTCTCTCTCTCACTCACAGCTTCTCTTTTGCTTTCTCTCTCTCACTCACAGCTTCTCTTTCTCTCTCTCTCTCACTCACAGCTTCTCTTTCTCTCTCTCTCTCACTCACAGCTTCTCTTTCTCTCTCTCTCTCATTCACAGCTACTCTCTCTCTCTCTCTCTCACAGCTTCTCTCTCTCTCTCACTCACAGCTTCTCTTTCTCTCTCTCTCTTGCTCACTCACAGGTTCTATTTCTCTCTCTGTCTCCCTCACTCACAGCTTCTCTTTCTCTCTCTCTCTCTCACTCACAGCTTCTCTTTCGCTTTGTCTCTCTCACTCACAGCTTCTATTTCTCTCTCTCTCTCACTCACAGCTTCTCTTTCTCTCTCTCTCTCACTCACAGCTTCTCTTTCTCTCTCTCTCTCTCACTCACAGCTTCTCTCTCTCTCACACACACACTCACAGCTTCTCTTTCTCTCTCTCTCTCTCACTCACATCTTCTATTTCTCTCTCTCTCACACAGCTTCTCTTTCTTTCTCACTCACAACTTCTCTTTCTCTCTCTCACTCACTCAATCACTCACTCACAGCTTCTCTTTCTCTCTCTCTCCACACAGCTTCTCTTTCTCTCTCTCTCTCACTCACAGCTTCTCTTTCTCTTTCTCTCTCTCACTCACAGCTTCTCTTTCTTTCTCTCCCTCCCTCCCTCACTCACTCACAGCTTCTCTTTCTCTCTCTGTCTCTCTCACTCACTGCTTCTCTTTCTCTCTGTCTCACTGACTCACAGCTTCTCTCTCTCTCTCTCTCTCACTCACAGCTTCTCTTTCTCTCTTTCTCTCACTCACTCACAGCTTCTCTTTCTCTCTCTCACTCACTCACTCACAGGTTCTATTTCTCTCTCTCACACACAGCTTCTCTTTCTCTCTATCTCTCTCACTCACAGCTTCTCTTTTCTCTCTCTCTCTCTCATTCACAGCTACTCTTTCTCTCTCTCACTCACTCACAGCTTCTCTTTCTCTCTCTGTCTCTCTCACTCACTGCTTCTCTTTCTCTCTCTCTCTCTCACTCACTCACAGCTTCTCTCTCTCTCTCACTCACTCACAGCTTCTCTTTCTCTCTCTCTCTCACTCACTCACAGCTTCTCTCTCTCTGTCTCTCTCACTCACAGCTTCTCTTTCTCTCTCTCACACACAGCTTCTTTCACTCTCTCTCACACACAGCTTCTCTTTCTCTCTCACTCACAGCTTTTCTTTCTCTCTCTCTCTCACTCACTCACGCTTCTCGTTCTCTCTCTGTCTCTCTCACACAGCTTCTCTTTCTCTCTATCTCACTAACTCACAGCTTCTTTCTCTCTCTCTCTCACTCACAGCTTCTCTCTCTCTCTCACACACTCACAGCTTCTCTTTCTCTCTCTCACTCACAGCTTCTCTTTCTCTCTCTTTCTCACTCACTCACATCTTCTATTTCTCTCTCTTTCTCACAGCTTCTCTTTCTCTCTATCTCTCTCACTCACAGCTTCTCTTTTCTCTCTCTCACTCACTCACAGCTTCTCTTTTTCTCTCTCTCTCTCTCTCTCACTCGCAGCTTCTCTTTCTCTCTCTCACTCACAGCTTCTCTCTCTCTCTCCCTCACAGCTTCTCTTTCTCTCTCTCTCCCTCACAGCTTCTCTCTCTCTCTCTCTCTCTCTAACAGCGTCTATTGGTCTCTCTCTCTCACTCACAGCTTCTCTCTCTCTCACTCACTCACAGCTTCTCTTTCTCTCTCACTCACAGCTTCTCTCTCTCTCTCTCTCACTCACTCACCGCTTCTCTTTTGCTCTCTCACTCACAGCTTCTCTTTCTTTCTCACTCACAACTTCTCTTTCTCTCTCTCACTCACTCACTCAATCACTCACTCACAGCTTCTCTTTCTCTCTCTCTCTACACAGCTTCTCTTTCTCTCTCTCTCTAACATTTTCTCTTTCTCTCTCTCTCTCTCACTCACAGCTTCGCTTTCCCTCTCTCTCACTCATTCACCGCTTCTCTTTCACTCTCTCACTCATAGCTTCTCTTTCTCCTTCACAGCTTCTTTCTCTCTCTCTCACTCACAGTATCTCTTTCTCTCGCTCTGTCACTCACTCACTCCTTCACTTTCTCTATCTCTCACTCACAGCTTCTCTTTCTCTCTCTCACGCACAGCTTCTCTCTCTCTCTCACTCACAGCTTCCCTTTCTCTCTCTCTCTTGCTCACTCACAGGTTCTATTTCTCTCTCTGTCTCCCTCACTCACAGCTTCTCTTTCTCTCTTTCTCTCTCACTCACAGCTTCTCTTTTGCTTTCTCTCTCTCACTCACAGCTTCTCTTTCTCTCTCTCTCACTCACAGCTTCTCTTTCTTTCTCTCTCTCTCTCACTCACAGCTTCTCTTTCTCTCTCTCTCTCACTCACAGTATCTCTTTCTCTCGCTCTGTCACTCACTCACTCCTTCACTTTCTCTATCTCTCACTCACAGCTTCTCTCTCTCTCACTCACTCACAGCTTCTCTTTCTCTCTCTCTCTAACTCTCTCACTCACAGCTTCTCTTTCTCTCTCCCTCACAGCTTTTATTTCTTTCTCTCTCACTCACACACGCTTCTCTTTCTCACTCTGTCTCTCTCACACAGCTTCTCTTTCTCTCTCTCTCACTAACTCACAGCTTCTTTTTCTCTAACTCTCACTCACTCACAGCTTCTCTTTCTCTCTCTCTCTCTCACCCACAGCTTCTCTTTCTCTCTCTCTCTCACTCACTCACAACTTCTCTCTCTCTGTCTCTCTCACTCACGGCTTCTATTTCTCTCTCTCTCACTAACTCACAGCTTCTTTTTCTCTCTCTCTCTCTCACAGCTTTTCTCTCTCTCACTCACTCACTCACAGCTTCTCTTTCTCTTTCTCTCTCACTCACTCACATCTTCTATTTCTCTCTCTTTCTCACAGCTTCTCTTTCTCTATCTCTCTCACTCACAGCTTCTCTTTCTCTCTCTCTCTCACTCACATCTTCTATTTCTCTCTCTCACACACATCTTCTCTTTCTCTCTCTCTCTCACTCACAGCTTCTCTTTCTCTTTCTCTCTCTCACTCACAGCTTCTCTTTCTTTCTCTCCCTCACTCACTCACAGTTTCTCTTTCTCTCTCTATCTCTCTCACTCACTGCTTCTCTCTCTCTCTGTCTCACTGACTCACAGCTTCTCTCTCTCTCTCACTCACTCACAGCTTCTCTTTCTCTCTCTCTCTCACTCACTCACAGCTTCTGTTTCTCTCTGTCTCTCATTCACAGCTTCAATTTCTCTCTCTCTCACTAACTCACAGCTTCTCCTTCTCTCACTCTCACTCACTCACAGCTTCTCTTTCTCTCTCTCTCTCTCTCTCACTCACAGCTTCTCTTTCTCTCTCCCTCACAGCTTTTATTTCTTTCTCTCTCACTCACACACGCTTCTCTTTCTCACTCTGTCTCTCTCACACAGCTTCTCTTTCTCTCTCTCTCACTAACTCACAGCTTCTTTTTCTCTAACTCTCACTCACTCACAGCTTCTCTTTCTCTCTCTCTCTCACCCACAGCTTCTCTTTCTCTCTCTCTCTCACTCACTCACAACTTCTCTCTCTCTGTCTCTCTCACTCACGGCTTCTATTTCTCTCTCTCTCACTAACTCACAGCTTCTTTTTCTCTCTCTCTCTCACACAGCTTTTCTCTCTCTCTCTCACTCACTCACTCACTCACAGCTTCTCTTTCTCTTTCTCTCTCACTCACTCACATCTTCTATTTCTCTCTCTTTCTCACAGCTTCTCTTTCTCTATCTCTCTCACTCACAGCTTCTCTTTCTCTCTCTCTCTCTCACTCACAGCTTCTCTTTCTCTCTCTCACTCACAGCTTCTCTCTCTCCCTCACAGCTTCTCTTTCTCTCTCTCTCCCTCACAGCTTCTCTTTCTCTGTCTCTCTCTCTCTCGCTTCTATTGGTCTCTCTCTCACTCACAGCTTCTCTCTCTCTCACTCACACACAGCTTCTCTTTCTCTCTCACTCACAGCTTCTCTTTCTCTCTCTCTCACTCACTCACCGCTTCTCTTTTGCTCTCTCACTCACAGCTTCTCTTTCTCTCTCACACACACAGCTTCTCTTTCTTTCTCACTCATACTTCTCTTTCTCTCTCTCACTCACTCAATCACTCACTCACAGCTTCTCTTTCTCTCTCTCTCCACACAGCTTCTCTTTATCTCTCTCTCTCTAACAGTTTCTCTTTCTCTCTCTCTCTCACTCACAACTTCTCTTTCCCTCTCTCTCACTCATTCACCGCTTCTCTTTCACTCTCTCACTCATAGCTTCTCTTTCTCTCTCACAGCTTCTTTCTCTCTCTCTCACTCACAGTATCTCTTTCTCTCTCTCTGTCACTCACTCACTCCTTCACTTTCTCTATCTCTCTCACTCACAGCTTCTCTTTCTCTCTCTCACTCACAGCTTCTCTCTCTCTCTCTCACTCACAGCTTCTCTTTCTCTCTCTCTCTTGCTCACTCACAGGTTCTATTTCTCTCTCTGTCTCCCTCACTCACAGCTTCTCTTTCTCTCTCTCTCTCACTCACAGCTTCTCTTTTGCTTTCTCTCTCTCACTCACAGCTTCTCTTTCTCTCTCTCACTCACTCACAGCTTCTCTTTCTCTCTCTCTCTCACTCACAGCTTCTCTTTCTCTCCCTCTCTCATTCACAGCTACTCTTTCTCTCTCTCACTCACAGCTTCTCTTTCTCTCTCTCTCTCACTCACATCTTCTATTTCTCTCTCACACACACAGCTTCTTTCTCTCTATCTCTCTCACTCACAGCTTCGCTTTTCTCTCTCACTCACTCACAGCTTCTCTTTCTCTCTCTCTCCCTCACAGCTTCTCTTTCTCTCTCTCACTCACAGCTTCTCTTTCTCTTTCTCTCTCTCACTCACAGCTTCTCTTTCTTTCTCTCCCTCACTCACTCACTCACTCACAGCTTCTCTTTCTCTCTCTGTCTCTCTCACTCACTGCTTCTCTTTCTCTCTGTCTCATTGACTCACAGTTTCTCTCTCTCTCTCACTCACTCACAGCTTCTCTTTCTCTCTTTCTCTCACTCACTCACAGCTTCTCTTTCTCTCTCTCACTCACTCACTCACTCACAGGTTATATTTCTCTCTCACACACAGCTTCTCTTTCTCTCTATCTTTCTCACTCACAGCTTCTCTTTTCTCTCTCTCTCTCTCATTCACAGCTACTCTTTCTCTCTCTCACTCACTCACAGCTTCTCTTTCTCTCTCTGTCTCTCTCACTCACTGCTTCTCTTTCTCTCTCTCTCACTCACTCACAGCTTCTCTCTCTCTCTCACTCACAGCTTCTCTTTCTCTCTCTCTCTCTCACTCACAGCTTCTCTCTCTCTGTCTCTCTCATTCACAGCTTCTCTTTCTCTCTCACACACACAGCTTCTCTTTCACTCTCTCTCTCATACACAGCTTCTCTTTCTCTCTCTCTCTCTAACTCACTCACAACTTCTGTTTCTCTCTGTCTCTCACTCACAGCTTCAATTTCTCTCTCTCTCACTAACTCACAGCTTCTCATTCTCTCTCTCTCACACACAGCTTCTCTTTCTCTCTCTCTAACTCTCTCACTCACAGCTTCTCTTTCTCTCTCACTCACAGCTTTTCTTTCTCTCTCTCTCTCACTCACTCACGCTTCTCTTTCTCTCTCTGTCTCTCTCACACAGCTTCTTTTTCTCTCTCTCTCACTAACTCACAGCTTCTCTTTCTCTCACTCACTCACTCACAGCTTCTCTTTCTCTCTCTATCTCTCTAACTCACAGCTTCTCTTTCTCTCTCTCTCACTCACTCACAGCTTCTCTCTCTGTCTCTCTCACACAGCTTCTTTTTCTCTCTCTCTCACTAACTCACAGCTTCTCTTTCTCTCACTCACTCACTCACAGCTTCTCTTTCTCTCTCTATCTCTCTAACTCACAGCTACTCTTTCTCTCTCTCACACACAGCTTTTCTCTCTTTCTCTCTCTCACTCACTCACAGCTTCTCTTTATCTCTCTCTCTGACTCACTCACATCTTCTATTTCTCTCTCTCTCACACAGCTTCTCTTTCTCTCTATCTCTCTGACTCACAGGTTCTATTTCGCTCTCTGTCTCCCTCACTCACAGCTTCTCTCTCTATCTCTCTCACTCACAGCTTCTCTTTCTCATTCTCTCTCTCACTCACAGCTTCTCTTTCTCTCTCTGTCTCTCTCCCTCACAGCTTCTCTTTCTCTCCCTCTCTCTAACAGCTTCTATTGGTCTCTCTCTCTCTCACTCACAGCTTCTCTCTCTCTCACTCACAGCTTCTCTTTCTCTCTCATTCACAGCTTCTCTTTCTCTCTCTCTCTCACTCACTCACCGCTTCTCTTTTGCTCTCTCCCTCACAGCTTCTCTTTCTCTCTCTCTCTCACAGCTTCTCTTTCTTTCTCACTCACAACTTCTCTTTCTCTCTCTCACTCACTCACTCACTCACTCACAGCTTCTCTTTCTCTCTCTCTCCACACAGCTTCTCTTTCTCTCTCTCTCTCTAACAGTTTCTCTTTCTCTCTCTCTCTCACTCACAGCTTCGCTTTCCCTCTCTCTCACTCATTCACCGCTTCTCTTTCACTCTCTCACTCATAGCTTCTCTTTCTCTCTCACAGCTTCTTTCTCTCTCTCTTCCTCACAGTATCTCTTTCTCTCGCTCTCTCACTCACTCAAACCTTCACTTTCTCTATCTCTCTCACTCATAGCTTCTCTTTCTCTCACTCACAGCTTCTCTCTCTCGCTCTCTCTCTCTTGCTCTCTCTCTCTTGCTCACTCACAGGTTCTATTTCTCTCTCTGTCTCCCTCACTCACAGCTTCTCTTTCTCTCTCTCTCTCTCACTCACAGCTTCTCTTTTGCTTTCTCTCTCTCACTCACAGCTTCTCTTTCTCTCTCTCTCTCTCTCACTCACAGCGTCTCTTTCTCTCTCTCACTCACTCACTCACATCTTCTCTTTCTCTCTCTCTCATTCACAGCTACTCTTTCTCTCTCTCTCACAGCTTCTCTCTCTCTCACTCACAGATCCTCTTTCTCTCTCTCTCTTGCTCACTCACAGGTTCTATTTCTCTCTCTGTCTCCCTCACTCAAAGCTTCTCCTTCTCTCTCTCTCTCTCTCTCACTCACAGCTTCTCTTTCGCTTTCTCTCTCTCACTCACAGCTTCTCTTTCTCTCTCTCTCTCACTCATAGCTTCTCTTTCTCTCTCTCTCTCTCAGTCACAGCTTCTCTTTCTCTCTCTCACTCACAGCTCTTTCTCTCTCTCACTCACTCACTCACAGCTTCTCTTTCTCTCTCTCTCACTCACAGCTTCTCTTTCTCTCTCTCCCTCACTCACATCTTCTATTTCTCTCTCTCACACAGCTTCTCTTTCTCTCTATCTCTCTCACTCACAGCTTCTCTTTTCTCTCTCTCTCACTCACTCACAGCTTCTCTCTCTCTCTCTAACTCTCTCACTCACAGCTTCTCTTTCTCTCTCACTCACAGCTTTTCTTTCTCTCTCTCTCTCACTCACTCACGCTTCTCTTTCTCTCTCTGTCTCTCTCACACAGCTTCTTTTTCTCTCTCTCTCACTAACTCACAGCTTCTCTTTCTCTCTCTCTCTCACATACTCACAGCTTCTCTTTCTCTCTCTCTCCCTCACAACTTCTCTTTCTCTCTCTCTCTCTCTCACTCACAGCTTCTCTTTCTCTCTCTCACTCACAGCTTCTCTTTCTCTCTCTCTCTCTCACTCACAGCTTCTCTTTCTTTCTCTCTCTCTCTCACTCACAGCTTCCCTTTCTCTCTCTCTCATTCACAGCTACTCTTTCTCTCACACACACACAGCTTCTCTTTCTCTCTCTCTCTCTCACTCACAGCTTCTCTCTCTCTCTCTCTCTCCCCCTCACCGCTTCGCTTTCTCTCTCTCTCTCTCTCACTCACAGCTTCTCTTTCTCTCTCTCTCACTCACAGCTTCTCTTTCTCTCTCTCTCTCTCACTCACAGCTTCTCTCTCTCTCTCTCTCTCCCCCTCACCGCTTCGCTTTCTCTCTCTCTCTCTCTCACTCACATCTTCTATTTCTCTCTCTCTCCCTCACAGCTTCTCTTTCTCTCTCTCTCTCACTCACAGCTTCTCTTTCTCTTTCTTTCTCTCTCTCACTCACAGCTTCTCTTTCTTTCTCTCCCTCACTCACTCACTCAAAGCTTCTCTTTCTCTCTCTGTCTCTCACACTCACTGCTTCTCTTTCTCTCTGTCTCACTGACTCACAGCTTCTCTCTCTCTCTCACTCACAGCTTCTCTTTCTCTCTTTCTGTCACTCACTCACAACTTCTTTTTCTCTCTGTCTCTCACTCACAGCTTCAATTTCTCTCTCTCACACTAACTCACAGCTTCTCCTTCTCTCTCTCTCACTCACTCACAGCTTCTCTCTCTCACACACAGCTTCTCATTCTCTCTCTCTCTCTCACTCACACACAGCTTCTCTTTCTCTCTCTCTCTAACTCTCTCACTCACAGCTTCTCTTTCTCTCTCTCTCTCTCACTCACAGCTTCTCTTTTGCTTTCTCTCTCCCACTCACAGCTTCTCTTTCTCTCTCTCTCTCTCACTCACAGCGTCTCTTTCTCTCTCTCACTCACTCACATCTTCTCTTTCTCTCTCTCTCATTCACAGCTACTCTTTCTCTCTCTCACACAGCTTCTCTCTCTCTCACTCACAGATCCTCTTTCTTTCTCTCTCTTGCTCACTCACAGGTTCTATTTCTCTCTCTGTCTCCCTCACTCAAAGCTTCTCCTTCTCTCTCTCTCTCTCTCACTCACAGCTTCTCTTTCGCTTTCTCTCTCTCACTCACAGCTTCTCTTTCTCTCTCTCTCTCACTCATAGCTTCTCTTTCTCTCTCTCTCTCTCAGTCACAGCTTCTCTTTCTCTCTCTCACTCACAGCTCTTTCTCTCTCTCACTCACTCACTCACAGCTTCTCTTTCTCTCTCTCTCACTCACAGCTTCTCTTTCTCTCTCTCCCTCACTCACATCTTCTATTTCTCTCTCTCTCACTAACTCACAGCTTCTCCTTCTCACTCTCTCACTCACTCACAGCTTCTCTTTCTCTCTCTCTCACACAGCTTCTCATTCTCTCTCTCTCACTCACACACAGCTTCTCTTTCTCTCTCTCTCTCTCACACTCACAGCTTCTCTTTCTCTCTCTCTCTCAGTCACTCACGCTTCTCTTTCTCTCTCTGCCTCTCTCAGACAGCTTCTTTTTCTCTTTCTCTCACTAACTCACAGCTTCTCTTTCTCTCTCTCTCTCTCACTCACTCACAGCTTCTCTTTCTCTATCTCTCTAACTCACAGCTTCTCTTTCTCTCTCTCTCACTCACTCACAGCTTCTCTCTGTCTCTCTCACTCACAGCTTCTATTTCTCTCTCACACACTCTCACAGCTACTCTTTCTCTCTCACACACACAGCTTTTCTCTCTTTCTCTCTCTCACTCACTCACAGCTTCTCTTTATCTCTCTCTCTCACTCACTCACATCTTCTATTTCTCTCTCTCTCACACAGCTTCTCTTTCTCTATATCTCTCTGCCTCACAGGTTCTATTTCACTCTCTGTCTCTCTCACTCACAGCTTCTCTCTCTATCTCTCTCACTCACAGCTTCTCTTTCTCATTCTCTCTCTCACTCACAGCTTCTCTTTCTCTCTCTCTCTCTTTCACTCACAGCTTCTCACTCTCTCTCTCACTCACTCACTCAAAGCTTCTCTTTCTCTCTGTCTCTCTCCCTCACAGCTTCTCTTTCTCTTTCTCTCTCTAACAGCTTCTATTGGTCTCTCTCTCTCTCGCTCACAGCTTCTCTCTCTCTCTCACTCACAGCTTCTCTTTCATTCACAGCTTCTCTTTCTCTCTCTCTCACTCACTCACCACTTCTCTTTTGCTCTCTCACTCACAGCTTCTCTTTCTCTCTCTCTCTCACAGCTTCTCTTTCTTTCTCACTCACAACTTCTCTTTCTCTCTCTCACTCACTCACTCACTCACAGCTTCTCTTTCTCTCTCTCTCCACACAGCTTCTCTTTCTCACTCTCTCTCTCTAACAGTTTCTCTTTCTCTCTCTCTCTCACTCACAGCTTCGCTTTCCCTCTCTCTCACTCATTCACCGCTTCTCTTTCACTCTCTCACTCATAGCTTCTCTTTCTCTCTCACAGCTTCTTTCCCTCTCTCTCACTCACAGTATCTCTTTCTCTCGCTCTCTCACTCACTCAAACCTTCACTTTCTCTATCTCTCTCACTCATAGATTCTCTTTCTCTCTCTCACTCACAGCTTCTCTCTCTTGCACTCTCACTCAAGCTTCTCTTTCTCTCTCTCTCTTGCTCACTCACAGGTTCTATTTCTCTCTCTGTCTCCCTCACTCACAGCTTCTCTTTCTCTCTCTCTCTCACTCACAGCTTCTCCTTCTCTCTCTCTCACTCACTCACAGCTTCTCTCTCTCTCTCACAGCTTCTCATTCTCTCTCTCTCTCTCACTCACACACAGCTTCTCTTTCTCTCTCTCTCTAACTCTCTCACTCACAGTTTCTCTTTCTCTCTCTCTCACTAACTCACAGCTTCTTTTTCTCTAACTCTCACTCACTCACAGCTTCTCTCTCTCTCTCACTCACAGCTTCTCTTTCTCTCTCTCTCTCTCACTCACAGCTTCTCTCTCTCTCTCTCTCTCACAGCTTTTCTCTCTCTCTCTCTCTCACTCACTCACAGCTTCTCTTTCTCTTTCTCTCTCACTCACTCACATCTTCTATTTCTCTCTCTTTCTCACAGCTTCTCTTTCTCTATCTCTCTCACTCACAGCTTCTCTTTCTCTCTCTCTCACTCACAGCTTCTCTTTCTCTCTCTCCCTCACAGATTCTCTCTCTCTCTCTCTCTCCCTCACAGCTTCTCTTTCTCTCTCTCTCCCTCACAGCTTCTCTTTCTCTCTCTCTCTCTCTCTCTCTCTCTAACAGCTTCTATTGGTCTCTCTCTCTCTCACTCACAGCTTCTCTCTCTCTCACTCACTCACAGCTTCTCTTTCTCTCTCACTCACAGCTTCTCTTTCTTTCTCTCTCTCTCACTCACTCACCGCTTCTCTTTTGCTCTCTCACTCACAGCTACTCTTTCTCTCTCTCACACACAGCTTCTCTTTCTTTCTCACTCACAACTTCTCTTTCTCTCTCTCACTCACTCAATCACTCACTCACAGCTTCTCTTTCTCTCTCTCTCTCACCCACAGCTTCTCTTTCTCTCTCTCTCTCACTCACTCACAACTTCTCTCTCTCTGTCTCTCTCACTCACGGCTTCTATTTCTCTCTCTCTCACTAACTCACAGCTTCTTTTTCTCTCTCTCTCTCACAGCTTTTCTCTCTCTCTCTCACTCACTCACTCACAGCTTCTCTTTCTCTTTCTCTCTCACTCACTCACATCTTCTATTTCTCTCTCTTTCTCACAGCTTCTCTTTCTCTACCTCTCTCACTCACAGCTTCTCTTTCTCTCTCTCTCTCTCACTCACAGCTTCTCTTTCTCTCTCTCACTCACAGCTTCTCTCTCTCCCTCACAGCTTCTCTTTCTCTCTCTCTCCCTCACAGCTTCTCTTTCTCTGTCTCTCTCTCTCTCACTTCTATTGGTCTCTCTCTCACTCACAGCTTCTCTCTCTCTCACTCACACACAGCTTCTCTTTCTCTCTCTCTCACAGCTTCTCTTTCTCTCTCTCTCACTCACTCACCGCTTCTCTTTTGCTCTCTCACTCACAGCTTCTCTATCTCTCTCACACACACAGCTTCTCTTTCTTTCTCACTCACAACTTCTCTTTCTCTCTCTCACTCACTCAATCACTCACTCACAGCTTCTCTTTCTCTCTCTCTCCACACAGCTTCTCTTTATCTCTCTCTCTAACAGTTTCTCTTTCTCTCTCTCTCTCACTCACAACTTCTCTTTCCCTCTCTCTCACTCATTCACCGCTTCTCTTTCACTCTCTCACTCATAGCTTCTCTTTCTCTCTCACAGCTTCTTTCTCTCTCTCTCACTCACAGTATCTCTTTCTCTCTCTCTGTCACTCACTCACTCCTTCACTTTCTCTCTCTCTCTCACTCACAGCTTCTCTTTCTCTCTCTCACTCACAGCTTCTCTCTCTCTCTCTCACTCACAGCTTCTCTTTCTCTCTCTCTCTTGCTCACTCACAGGTTCTATTTCTCTCTCTGTCTCCCTCACTCACAGCTTCTCTTTCTCTCTCTCTCTCACTCACAGCTTCTCTTTTGCTTTCTCTCTCTCACTCACAGCTTCTCTTTCTCTCTCTCACTCACTCACAGCTTCTCTTTCTCTCTCTCTCTCACTCACAGCTTCTCTTTCTCTCCCTCTCTCATTCACAGCTACTCTTTCTCTCTCTCTCACTCACAGCTTCTCTTTCTCTCTCTCTCACTCACATCTTCTATTTCTCTCTCACACACACAGCTTCTCTTTCTCTCTATCTCTCTCACTCACAGCTTCGCTTTTCTCTCTCACTCACTCACAGCTTCTCTTTCTCTCTCTCTCCCTCACAGCTTCTCTTTCTCTCTCTCACTCACAGCTTCTCTTTCTCTTTCTCTCTCTCACTCACAGCTTCTCTTTCTTTCTCTCCCTCACTCACTCACTCACTCACAGCTTCTCTTTCTCTCTCTGTCTCTCTCACTCACTGCTTCTCTTTCTCTCTGTCTCATTGACTCACAGCTTCTCTCTCTCTCTCACTCACTCACAGCTTCTCTTTCTCTCTTTCTCTCTTTCTCTCACTCACTCACAGCTTCTCTTTCTCTCTCTCACTCACTCACTCACTCACAGTTTATATTTCTCTCTCACACACACAGCTTCTCTTTCTCTCTATCTTTCTCACTCACAGCTTCTCTTTTCTCTCTCTCTCTCTCATTCACAGCTACTCTTTCTCTCTCTCACTCACTCACAGCTTCTCTTTCTCTCTCTGTCTCTCTCACTCACTGCTTCTCTTTCTCTCTCACTCACTCACAGCTTCTCTCTCTCTCTCACTCACAGCTTCTCTTTCTCTCTCTCTCTCTCTCTCACTCACAGCTTCTCTCTCTCTGTCTCTCTCATTCACAGCTTCTCTTTCTCTCTCACACACACAGCTTCTCTTTCACTCTCTCTCTCCCTCACTCACAGCTTCTCTTTTGCTTTCTCTCTCTCACTCACAGCTTCAATTTCTCTCTCTCTCACTAACTCACAGCTTCTCATTCTCTCTCTCTCACACACAGCTTCTCTTTCTCTCTCTCTAACTCTCTCACTCACAGCTTCTCTTTCTCTCTCACTCACAGCTTTTCTTTCTCTCTCTCTCACTCACTCACGTTTCTCTTTCTCTCTCAGTCTCTCTCACACAGCTTCTTTTTTTCTCTCTCTCACTAACTCACAGCTTCTCTTTCTCTCACTCACTCACTCACAGCTTCTCTTTCTCTCTCTATCTCTCTAACTCACAGCTTCTCTTTCTCTCTCTCTCACTCACTCACAGCTTCTCTCTCTGTCTCTCTCACTCACAGCTTCTATTTCTCTCTCTCTCTCACTCTCTCAGCTACTCTTTCTCTCTCTCACACACAGCTTTTCTCTCTTTCTCTCTCTCACTCACTCACAGCTTCTCTTTATCTCTCTCTCTGACTCACTCACATCTTCTATTTCTCTCTCTCTCACACAGCTTCTCTTTCTCTCTATCTCTCTGACTCACAGGTTCTATTTCGCTCTCTGTCTCCCTCACTCACAGCTTCTCTCTCTATCTCTCTCACTCACAGCTTCTCTTTCTCATTCTCTCTCTCACTCACAGCTTCTCTTTCTCTCTCTGTCTCTCTCCCTCACAGCTTCTCTTTCTCTCCCTCTCTCTAACAGCTTCTATTGGTCTCTCTCTCTCTCACTCACAGCTTCTCTCTCTCTCACTCACAGCTTCTCTTTCTCTCTCATTCACAGCTTCTCTTTCTCTCTCTCTCTCACTCACTCACCGCTTCTCTTTTGCTCTCTCCCTCACAGCTTCTCTTTCTCTCTCTCTCTCACAGCTTCTCTTTCTTTCTCACTCACAACTTCTCTTTCTCTCTCTCACTCACTCACTCACTCACTCACAGCTTCTCTTTCTCTCTCTCTCCACACAGCTTCTCTTTCTCTCTCTCTCTCTAACAGTTTCTCTTTCTCTCTCTCTCTCACTCACAGCTTCGCTTTCCCTCTCTCTCACTCATTCACCGCTTCTCGTTCACTCTCTCACTCATAGCTTCTCTTTCTCTCTCACAGCTTCTTTCTCTCTCTCTCACTCACAGTATCTCTTTCTCTCGCTCTCTCACTCACTCAAACCTTCACTTTCTCTATCTCTCTCACTCATAGCTTCTCTTTCTCTCACTCACAGCTTCTCTCTCTCGCTCTCTCACTCAAGCTTCTCTTTCTCTCTCTCTCTTGCTCACTCACAGGTTCTATTTCTCTCTCTGTCTCCCTCACTCACAGCTTCTCTTTCTCTCTCTCTCTCTCTCACTCACAGCTTCTCTTTTGCTTTCTCTCTCTCACTCACAGCTTCTCTTTCTCTCTCTCTCTCTCTCACTCACAGCGTCTCTTTCTCTCTCTCACTCACTCACATCTTCTCTTTCTCTCTCTCTCATTCACAGCTACTCTTTCTCTCTCTCTCACAGCTTCTCTCTCTCTCACTCACAGATCCTCTTTCTCTCTCTCTCTTGCTCACTCACAGGTTCTATTTCTCTCTCTGTCTCCCTCACTCAAAGCTTCTCCTTCTCTCTCTCTCTCTCTCACTCACAGCTTCTCTTTCGCTTTCTCTCTCTCACTCACAGCTTCTCTTTCTCTCTCTCTCTCACTCATAGCTTCTCTTTCTCTCTCTCTCTCTCAGTCACAGCTTCTCTATCTCTCTCTCACTCACAGCTCTTTCTCTCTCTCTCACTCACTCACAGCTTCTCTTTCTCTCTCTCTCACTCACAGCTTCTCTTTCTCTCTCTCCCTCACTCACATCTTCTATTTCTCTCTCTCTCACAGCTTCTCTTTCTCTCTATCTCTCTCACTCACAGCTTCTCTTTTCTCTCTCTCTCACTCACTCACAGCTTCTCTCTCTCTCTCTAACTCTCTCACTCACAGCTTCTCTTTCTCTCTCACTCACAGCTTTTCTTTCTCTCTCTCTCTCACTCACTCACGCTTCTCTTTCTCTCTCTGTCTCTCTCACACAGCTTCTTTTTCTCTCTCTCTCACTAACTCACAGCTTCTCTTTCTCTCTCTCTCTCACATACTCACAGCTTCTCTTTCTCTCTCTCTCCCTCACAACTTCTCTTTCTCTCTCTCTCTCTCTGTCACTCACAGCTTCTCTTTCTCTCTCTCACTCACAGCTTCTCTTTCTCTCTCTCTCTCACTCACAGCTTCTCTTTCTTTCTCTCTCTCTCTCATTCACAGCTACTCTTTCTCTCTCACACACACAGCTTCTCTCTCTCTCTCACTCACAGCTTCTCTTTCTCTCTCTCTCTTGCTCACTCACAGGTTCTATTTTACTCTCTGTCTCCCGCACTCAAAGCTTCTCTTTCTCTCTCTCTCTCACTCACAGCTTCTCTTTCGCTTTCTCTCTCTCACTCACAGCTTCTCTTTCTCTCTCTCTCACTCACAGCTTCTCTTTCTCTCTCTCTCTCTCTCACTCACAGCTTCTCTTTCTCTCTCTCTCACTCACAGCTTCTCTTTCTCTCTCTCTCTCTCACTCACAGCTTCTCTCTCTCTCTCTCCCCCTCACCGCTTCGCTTTCTCTCTCTCTCTCTCTCACTCACATCTTCTATTTCTCTCTCTCTCCCTCACAGTTTCTCTTTCTCTCTCTCTCTCACTCACAGCTTCTCTATCTCTTTCTTTCTCTCTCTCACTCACAGCTTCTCTTTCTTTCTCTCCCTCACTCACTCACTCACAGCTTCTCTTTCTCTCTCTTTCTCTCACACTCACTGCTTCTCTTTCTCTCTGTCTCACTGACTCACAGCTTCTCTCTCTCTCTCACTCACAGCTTCTCTTTCTCTCTTTCTGTCACTCACTCACAACTTCTTTTTCTCTCTGTCTCTCACTCACAGCTTCAATTTCTCTCTCTCACACTAACTCACAGCTTCTCCGTCTCTCTCTCTCACTCACTCACAGCTTCTCTCTCTCTCTCACAGCTTCTCATTCTCTCTCTCTCTCTCACTCACACACAGCTTCTCTTTCTCTCTCTCTCTAACTCTCTCACTCACAGCTTCTCTTTCTCTCTCTCTCACTAACTCACAGCTTCTTTTTCTCTAACTCTCACTCACTCACAGCTTCTCTCTCTCTCTCTCACTCACAGCTTCTCTTTCTCTCTCTCTCTCTCACTCACAGCTTCTCTCTCTCTCTCTCTCACACACAGCTTTTCTCTCTCTCTCTCTCTCACTCACTCACAGCTTCTCTTTCTCTCTCACTCACTCACATCTTCTATTTCTCTCTCTTTCTCACAGCTTCTCTTTCTCTATCTCTCTCACTCACAGCTTCTCTTTCTCTCTCTCTCTCTCACTCACAGCTTCTCTTTCTCTCTCTCCCTCACAGCTTCTCTCTCTCTCTCTCTCCCTCACAGCTTCTCTTTCTCTCTCTCTCCCTCACAGCTTCTCTCTCTCTCTCTCTCTCTCTAACAGCTTCTATTGGTCTCTCTCTCTCTCACTCACAGCTTCTCTCTCTCTCACTCACTCACAGCTTCTCTTTCTCTCTCACTCACAGCTTCTCTTTCTCTCTCTCTCACTCACTCACCGCTTCTCTTTTGCTCTCTCACTCACAGCTACTCTTTCTCTCTCTCACACACAGCTTCTCTTTCTTTCTCACTCACAACTTCTCTTTCTCTCTCTCACTCACTCAATCACTCACTCACAGCTTCTCTTTCTCTCTCTCTCCACACAGCTTCTCTTTATCTCTCTCTCTAACAGTTTCTCTTTCTCTCTCTCTCTCACTCACAGCTTCGCTTTCCCTCTCTCTCACTCATTCACCGCTTCTCTTTCACTCTCTCACTCATAGCTTCTCTTTCTCTCTCACAGCTTCTTTCTCTCTCTCTCACTCACAGTATCTCTTTCTCTCGCTCTGTCACTCACTCACTCCTTCACTTTCTCTATCTCTCTCACTCACAGCTTCTCTTTCTCTCTCTCACTCACAGCTTCTCTCTCTCTCTCTCACTCACAGCTTCTCTTTCTCTCTCTCTCTTGCTCACTCACAGGTTCTATTTCTCTCTCTGTCTCCCTCACTCACAGCTTCTCTTTCTCTCTCTCTCTCACTCACAGCTTCTCTTTTGCTTTCTCTCTCTCACTCACAGCTTCTCTTTCTCTCTCTCTCTCACTCACAGCTTCTCTTTCTCTCTCTCTCTCACTCACAACTTCTCTTTCTCTCTCTCTCATTCACAGCTACTCTTTCTCTCTCTCTCACAGCTTCTCTCTCTCTCTCACTCACAGCTTCTCTTTCTCTCTCTCTCTTGCTCACTCACTGGTTCTATTTCTCTCTCTGTCACCCTCACTCACAGCTTCTCTCTCTCTCTCTCACTCACAGCTTCTCTTTTGCTTTCTCTCACTCACAGCTTCTATTTATCTCTCTCTCTCACTCACAGCTTCTCTTTCTCTCTCTCTCTCACTCACAGCTTCTCTTTCTCTCTCTCACTCACAGCTTCTCTTTCTCTCTCTCTCTCTCTCACTCACAGCTTCTCTCTCTCTCACTCACAGCTTCTCTTTCTCTCTCTCTCTCTTTCACATCTTCTATTTCTCTCTCTCACACACAGCTTCTCTTTCTCTCTATCTCTCTCACTCACAGCTTCGCTTTTCTCTCTCACTCACTCACAGCTTCTCTTTCTCTCTCTCTCCCTCACAGTTTCTCTTTCTCTCTCTCACTCACAGCTTCTCTTTCTCTTTCTCTCTCTCACTCACAGCTTCTCTTTCTTTCTCTCCCTCACTCACTCACTCACTCACAGCTTCTCTTTCTCTCTCTCTCTCTTTCACTCACAGCTTCTCTCTCTCTCTGTCTCTCTCTCTCACTCACTGCTTCTTTTTCTCTCTGTCTCACTGACTCACAGCTTCTCTCTCTCTCACTCACTCACAGCTTCTCTTTCTCTCTTTCTCTCACTCACTCACAGCTTCTCTTTCTCTCTCTCACACACTCACTCACTCACAGGTTCTATTTCTCTCTCACACACACAGCTTCTCTTTCTCTCTATCTCTCTTACTCACAGCTTCTCTTTTCTCTCTCTTTCTCTCATTCACAGCTACTCTTTCTCTCTCTCACTCACTCACAGCTTCTCTTTCTCTCTCTGTCTCTCTCACTCACTGCTTCTCTTTCTCCCTCTCTCACTCACTCACAGCTTCTCTCTCTCACTCACTCACTCACAGCTTCTCTTTCTCTCTCTCTCTCACTCACTCACAGCTTCTCTCTCTCTGTCTCTCTCACTCACAGCTTCTCTTTCTCTCTCTCACACACAGCTTCTCTTTCACTCACTCTCTCACACACAGCTTCTCTTTCTCTCTCTCTCTCTCTAACTCACTCACAACTTCTGTTTCTCTCTGTCTCTCAATCACAGCTTCAATTTCTCTCTCTCTCACTCACTCACAGCTTCTCCTTCTCACTCTCTCACTCACTCACAGCTTCTCTTTCTCTCTGTCTCACACAGCTTCTCATTCTCTCTCTCTCTCACTCACACACAGCTTCTCTTTCTCTCTCTCTCTCTCACTCACAGCTTCTCTTTCTCTCTCTCTCTCAGTCACTCACGCTTCTCTTTCTCTCTCTGCCTCTCTCAGACAGCTTCTTTTTCTCTTTCTCTCACTAACTCACAGCTTCTCTTTCTCTCTCTCTCACACAGCTTCTCTTTCTCTCTATCTCTCTGCCTCACAGGTTCTATTTCACTCTCTGTCTCTCTCACTCACAGCTTCTCTCTCTATCTCTCTCACTCACAGCTTCTCTTTCTCATTCTCTCTCTCACTCACAGCTTCTCTTTCTCTCTCTCTCTCTTTCACTCACAGCTTCTCACTCTCTCTCTCACTCACTCACTCACAGCTTCTCTTTCTCTCTGTCTCTCTCCCTCACAGCTTCTCTTTCTCTTTCTCTCTCTAACAGCTTCTATTGGTCTCTCTCTCTCTCACTCACAGCTTCTCTCTCTCTCTCACTCACAGCTTCTCTTTCATTCACAGCTTCTCTTTCTCTCTCTCTCACTCACTCACCACTTCTCTTTTGCTCTCTCACTCACAGCTTCTCTTTCTCTCTCTCTCTCACAGCTTCTCTTTCTTTCTCACTCACAACTTCTCTTTCTCTCTCTCACTCACTCACTCACTCACTCACAGCTTCTCTTTCTCTCTCTCTCCACACAGCTTCTCTTTCTCACTCTCTCTCTCTAACAGTTTCTCTTTCTCTCTCTCTCTCACTCACAGCTTCGCTTTCCCTCTCTCTCACTCATTCACCGCTTCTCTTTCACTCTCTCACTCATAGCTTCTCTTTCTCTCTCACAGCTTCTTTCCCTCTCTCTCACTCACAGTATCTCTTTCTCTCGCTCTCTCACTCACTCAAACCTTCACTTTCTCTATCTCTCTCACTCATAGATTCTCTTTCTCTCTCTCACTCACAGCTTCTCTCTCTCGCTCTCTCGCTCAAGCTTCTCTTTCTCTCTCTCTCTTGCTCACTCACAGGTTCTATTTCTCTCTCTGTCTCCCTCACTCACAGCTTCTCTTTCTCTCTCTCTCTCTCACTCACAGCTTCTCCTTCTCTCTCTCTCACTCACTCACAGCTTCTCTCTCTCTCTCACAGCTTCTCATTCTCTCTCTCTCTCTCACTCACACACAGCTTCTCTTTCTCTCTCTCTCTAACTCTCTCACTCACAGCTTCTCTTTCTCTCTCTCTCACTAACTCACAGCTTCTTTTTCTCTAACTCTCACTCACTCACAGCTTCTCTCTCTCTCTCTCACTCACAGCTTCTCTTTCTCTCTCTCTCTCTCACTCACAGCTTCTCTCTCTCTCTCTCTCAGCTTTTCTCTCTCTCTCTCTCACTCACTCACAGCTTCTCTTTCTCTTTCTCTCTCACTCACTCACATCTTCTATTTCTCTCTCTTTCTCACAGCTTCTCTTTCTCTATCTCTCTCACTCACAGCTTCTCTTTCTCTCTCTCTCTCTCACTCACAGCTTCTCTTTCTCTCTCTCCCTCACAGCTTCTCTCTCTCTCTCTCTCTCTCCCTCACAGCTTCTCTTTCTCTCTCTCTCCCTCACAGCTTCTCTTTCTCTCTCTCTCTCTCTCTCTCTAACAGCTTCTATTGGTCTCTCTCTCTCTCTCACTCACAGCTTCTCTCTCTCTCACTCACAGCTTCTCTTTCTCTCTCACTCACAGCTTCTCTTTCTCTCTCTCTCACTCACTCACCGCTTCTCTTTTGCTCTCTCACTCACAGCTACTCTTTCTCTCTCTCACACACAGCTTCTCTTTCTTTCTCACTCACAACTTCTCTTTCTCTCTCTCACTCACTCAATCACTCACTCACAGCTTCTCTTTCTCTCTCTCTCTCCACACAGCTTCTCTTTATCTCTCTCTCTAACAGTTTCTCTTTCTCTCTCTCTCTCACTCACAGCTTCGCTTTCCCTCTCTCTCACTCATTCACTGCTTCTCTTTCACTCTCTCACTCATAGCTTCTCTTTCTCTCTCACAGCTTCTTTCTCTCTCTCTCACTCACAGTATCTCTTTCTCTCGCTCTGTCACTCACTCACTCCTTCACTTTCTCTATCTCTCTCACTCACAGCTTCTCTTTCTCTCTCTCACTCACAGCTTCTCTCTCTCTCTCTCACTCACAGCTTCTCTTTCTCTCTCTCTCTTGCTCACTCACAGGTTCTATTTCTCTCTCTGTCTCCCTCACTCACAGCTTCTCTTTCTCTCTCTCTCTCACTCACAGCTTCTCTTTTGCTTTCTCTCTCTCACTCACAGCTTCTCTTTCTCTCTCTCTCTCACTCACAGCTTCTCTTTCTCTCTCTCTCACTCACAACTTCTCTTTCTCTCTCTCTCATTCACAGCTACTCTTTCTCTCTCTCTCTCACAGCTTCTCTCTCTCTCTCAGTCACAGCTTCTCTTTCTCTCTCTCTCTTGCTCACTCACAGGTTCTATTTCTCTCTCTGTCACCCTCACTCACAGCTTCTCTTTCTCTCTCTCTCTCTCACTCACAGCTTCTCTTTCGCTTTCTCTCACTCACAGCTTCTATTTATCTCTCTCTCTCACTCACAGCTTCTCTTTCTCTCTCTCTCTCACTCACAGCTTCTCTTTCTCTCTCTCACTCACAGCTTCTCTTTCTCTCTCTCTCTCTCTCACTCACAGCTTCTCTCTCTCTCTCACTCACAGCTTCTCTTTCTCTCTCTCTCTCTTTCACATCTTCTATTTCTCTCTCACACACACAGCTTCTCTTTCTCTCTATCTCTCTCACTCACAGCTTCGCTTTTCTCTCTCTCTCACTCACTCACAGCTTCTCTTTCTCTCTCTCTCCCTCACAGTTTCTGTTTCTCTCTCTCACTCACAGCTTCTCTTTCTCTTTCTCTCTCTCACTCACAGCTTCTCTTTCTTTCTCTCCCTCACTCACTCACTCACTCACAGCTTCTCTCTCTCTCTTTCACTCACAGCTTCTCTCTCTCTCTCTCTCTTTCTCTCTCACTCACTGCTTCTCTTTCTCTCTGTCTCACTGACTCACAGCTTCTCTCTCTCTCTCACTCACTCACAGCTTCTCTTTCTCTCTTTCTCTCACTCACTCACAGCTTCTCTTTCTCTCTCTCACACACTCACTCACTCACAGGTTCTATTTCTCTCACACACACACAGCTTCTCTTTCTCTCTATCTCTCTTACTCACAGCTTCTCTTTTCTCTCTCTTTCTCTCATTCACAGCTACTGTTTCTCTCTCTCACTCACTCACAGCTTCTCTTTCTCTCTCTGTCTCTCTCACTCACTGCTTCTCTTTCTCTCTCTCTCACTCACTCACAGCTTCTCTCTCTCTCTCACTCACTCACAGCTTCTCTTTCTCTCTCTCTCTCACTCACTCACAGCTTCTCTCTCTCTGTCTCTCTCACTCACAGCTTCTCTTTCTCTCTCACACACACAGCTTCTCTTTCACTCACTCTCTCACACACAGCTTCTCTTTCTCTCTCTCTCTCTCTAACTCACTCACAACTTCTGTTTCTCTCTGTCTCTCAATCACAGCTTCAATTTCTCTCTCTCTCACTAACTCACAGCTTCTCCTTCTCACTCTCTCACTCACTCACAGCTTCTCTTTCTCTCTCTCTCACACAGCTTCTCATTCTCTCTCTCTCACTCACACACAGCTTCTCTTTCTCTCTCTCTCTCTCACTCACAGCTTCTCTTTCTCTCTCTCTCTCAGTCACTCACGCTTCTCTTTCTCTCTCTGCCTCTCTCAGACAGCTTCTTTTTCTCTTTCTCTCACTAACTCACAGCTACTCTTTCTCTCTCTCTCTCTCACTCACTCACAGCTTCTCTTTCTCTATCTCTCTAACTCACAGCTTCTCTTTCTCTCTCTCTCACTGACTCACAGCTTCTCTCTCTCTCTCTCACTGACTCACAGCTTCTCTCTCTGTCTCTCTCACTCACGGCTTCTATTTCTCTCTCTCACCCTCTCACAGCTACTCTTTCTCTCTCTCACACACAGCTTTTCTCTCTTTCTCTCTCTCACTCACTCACAGCTTCTCTTTATCTCTCTCTCTCACTCACTCACATCTTCTATTTCTCTCTCTCTCACACAGCTTCTCTTTCTCTCTATCTCTCTGCCTCACAGGTTCTATTTCACTCTCTGTCTCTCTCACTCACAGCTTCTCTCTCTATCTCTCTCACTCACAGCTTCTCTTTCTCTCTCTCTCTCTTTCACTCACAGCTTCTCTCTCTCTCTCACTCACTCACTCACAGCTTCTCTTTCTCTCTGTCTCTCTCCCTCACAGCTTCTCTTTCTCTTTCTGTCTCTAACAGCTTCTATTGGTCTCTCTCTCTCTCACTCACAGCTTCTCTCTCTCGCTCACTCACAGCTTCTCTTTCATTCACAGCTTCTCTTTCTCTCTCTCTCACTCACTCACCACTTCTCTTTTGCTCTCTCACTCACAGCTTCTCTTTCTCTCTCTCTCTCACAGCTTCTCTTTCTTTCTCACTCACAACTTCTCTTTCTCTCTCTCACTCACTCACTCACTCACTCACAGCTTCTCTTTCTCTCTCTCTCCACACAGCTTCTCTTTCTCACTCTCTCTCTCTAACAGTTTCTCTTTCTCTCTCTCTCTCACTCACAGCTTCGCTTTCCCTCTCTCTCACTCATTCACCGCTTCTCTTTCACTCTCTCACTCATCGCTTCTCTTTCTCTCTCACAGCTTCTTTCCCTCTCTCTCACTCACAGTATCTCTTTCTCTCGCTCTCTCACTCACTCAAACCTTCACTTTCTCTATCTCTCTCACTCATAGATTCTCTTTCTCTCTCTCACTCACAGCTTCTCTCTCTCGCTCTCTCACTCAAGCTTCTCTTTCTCTCTCTCTCTCTTGCTCACTTACAGGTTCTATTTCTCTCTCTGTCTCCCTCACTCACAGCTTCTCTTTCTCTCTCTCTCTCTCACTCACAGCTTCTCTTTTGCTTTCTCTCTCTCACTCACAGCTTCTCTTTCTCTCTCTCTCTCTCACTCACAGCTTCTCTTTCTCTCTCTCTCTCACTCACAGCTTCTCTTTCTCTCTCTCTCATTCACAGCTACTCTTTCTCTCTCTCACACACAGCTTCTCTCTCTCTCTCTCTCACTCACAGCTTCTCTTTCTCTCTCTCTCTTGCTCACTCACAGGTTCTATTTCTCTCTCTGTCTCCCTCACTCAAAGCTTCTCTCTCTCTCTCTCTCTCACTCACAGCTTCTCTTTTGCTTTCTCTCTCTCACTCACAGCTTCTCTTTCTCTCTCTCTCTCTCACTCATAGCTTCTCTTTCTCTCTCTCTCTCTCTCTCTCTCAGTCACAGCTTCTCTTTCTCTCTCTCACTCACAGATCTTTCTCTCTCTCTCTCTCACTCACTCACAGCTTCTATTTCTCTCTCTCTCTCACTCACAGCTTCTCTTTCTCTCTCTCTCACTCACTCACCGCTTCTCTTTTGCTCTCTCACTCACAGCTTCTCTTTCTCTCTTTCTCACACAGCTTCTCTTTCTTTCTCACTCACAACTTCTCTTTCTCTCTCTCACTCACTCAATCACTCACTCACAGCTTCTCTTTCTCTCTCTCTCCACACAGCTTCTCTTTATCTCTCTCTCTAACAGTTTCTCTTTCTCTCTCTCACTCACAGCTTCGCTTTCCCTCTCTCTCACTCATTCACCGCTTCTCTTTCACTCTCTCACTCATAGCTTCTCTTTCTCTCTCACAGCTTCTTTCTCTCTCTCTCACTCACAGTATCTCTTTCTCTCGCTCTGTCACTCACTCACTCCTTCACTTTCTCTATCTCTCTCACTCACAGCTTCTCTTTCTCTCTCTCACTCACAGCTTCTCTCTCTCTCTCTCACTCACAGCTTCTCTTTCTCTCTCTCTCTTGCTTACTCACAGGTTCTATTTCTCTCTCTGTCGCCCTCACTCACAGCTTCTCTTTCTCTCTCTCTCACTCACAGCTTCTCTTTTGATTTCTCTCTCTCACTCACAGCTTCTCTTTCTCTCTCTCTCTCACTCACAACTTCTCTTTCTCTCTCTCTCTCTCACTCACAGCTTCTCTTTCTCTCTCTCTCTCATTCACAGCTACTCTTTCTCTCTCTCACACACACAGCTTCTCTCTCTCTCACTCACAGCTTCTCTTTCTCTCTCTCTCTTGCTCACTCACAGGTTCTATTTCTCTCTCTGTCACCCTCACTCACAGCTTCTCTTTCTCTCTCTCTCTCTCTCACTCACAGCTTCTCTTTCGCTTTCTCTCACTCACAGCTTATATTTATCTCTCTCTCTCACTCACAGCTTCTCTTTCTCTCTCTCTCACTCACAGCTTCTCTTTCTCTCACTCACTCACAGCTTCTCTTTCTCTCTCTCTCTCTCTCACTCACTCACAGCTTCTCTCTCTCTCTCTCACAGCTTCTCTTTCTCTCTCTCTCTCACTCACATCTTCTATTTCTCTCTCACACACACAGGTTCTCTTTCTCTCTATCTCTCTCACTCACAGCTTCGCATTTCTCTCTCTCTCACTCACTCACAGCTTCTCTTTCTCTCTCTCTCCCTCACAGTTTCTCTTTCTCTCTCTCACTCACAGCTTCTCTTTCTCTCTCTCACTCACAGCTTCTCTTTCTTTCTCTCTCTCACTCACTCACTCACTCAGAGCTTCTCTTTCTCTATCTCTCTCACTCACTGCTTCTCTTTCTCTCTGTCTCACTGACTCACAGCTTCTCTCTCTCTCTGACTCACTCACAGCTTCTCTTTCTCTCTTTCTCTCACTCACTCACAGCTTCTCTTTCTTTCTCTCTCACACACACTCACTCACTCACAGGTTCTATTTCTCTCTCACACACACAGCTTCTCTTTCTCTCTATCTCTCTCACTCACAGCTTCTCTTTTCTCTCTCTTTCTCTCATTCACAGCTACTCTTTCTCTCTCTCACTCACTCACAGCTTCTCTTTCTCTCTCTGTCTCTCTCACTCACTGCTTCTCTTTCTCTCTATCTCTCTCACTCACAGCTTCTCTTTTCTCTCTCTTTCTCTCATTCACAGCTACTCTTTCTCTCTCTCACTCACTCACAGCTTCTCTTTCTCTCTCTGTCTCTCTCACTCACTGCTTCTCTTTCTCTCTCTCTCACTCACTCACAGCTTCTCTCTCACTCACTCACAGCTTCTCTCTCTCTGTCTCTCTCACTCACAGCTTCTCTTTCTCTCTCTCACACACAGCTTCTCTTTCACTCACTCTCACACACAGCTTCTCTTTCTCTCTCTCTCTCTAACTCACTCACAACTTCTGTTTCTCTCTGTCTCTCACTCACAGCTTCAATTTCTCTCTCTCACTAACTCACAGCTTCTCCTTCTCTCTCTCTCACTCACTCACAGCTTCTCTTTCTCTCTCTCTCACAGCTTCTCATTCTCTCTCTCTCACTCACACACAGCTTCTCTTTCTCTCTCTCTCTAACTCTCTCACTCACAGCTTCTCTTTCTCGCTCACTCACAGCTTTTCTTTCTCTCTCTCGCTCACTCACTCACGCTTCTCTTTCTCTCTCTGCCCCTCTCACACAGCTTCTTTTTCTCTCTCTCACTAACTCACAGCTTCTCTTTCTCTCTCTCTCACTCACTCACAGCTTCTCTTTCTCTATCTCTCTAACTCACAGCTTCTCTTTCTCTCTCTCTCACTCACTCACAGCTTCTCTCTCTGTCTCTCTCACTCACGGCTTCTATTTCTCTCTCTCTCACTCTCACAGCTACTCTTTCTCTCTCACACACACAGCTTTTCTCTCTTTCTCTCTCTCACTCACTCACAGCTTCTCTTTATCTCTCTCTCTCACTCACTCACATCTTCTATTTCTCTCTCTCTCTCACAGCTTCTCTTTCTCTCTATCTCTCTGACTCACAGGTTCTATTTCACTCTCTGTCTCCCTCACTCACAGCTTCTCTCTCTCTCACTAACTCACAGCTTCTCCTTCTCTCTCTCTCACTCACTCACAGCTTCTCTTTCTCTCTCTCTCTCTAACAGCTTCTATTGGTCTCTCTCTCTCTCACTCACAGCTTCTCTCTCTCTCTCACTCACAGCTTCTCTTTCTCTCTCATTCACAGCTTCTCTTTCTCTATCTCTCACTCACTCACCGCTTCTCTTTTGCTCTCTCACTCACAGCTTCTCTTTCTCTCTCTCTCACACAGCTTCTCTTTCTTTCTCACTCACAACTTCTCTTTCTCTCTCTCACTCACTCACTCACTCACTCACAGCTTCTCTTTCTCTCTCTCTCCACACAGTTTCTCTTTCTCTCTCTCACTCACAGCTTCGCTTTCCCTCTCTCTCACTCATTCACCGCTTCTCTTTCACTCTCTCACTCATAGCTTCTCTTTCTCTCTCACAGCTTCTTTCTCTCTCTCTCACTCACAGTATCTCTTTCTCTCGCTCTCTCACTCACTCCAACCTTCACTTTCTCTATCTCTCTCACTCATAGCTTCTCTTTCTCTCTCTCACTCACAGCTTCTCTCTCTCGCTCTCTCACTCAAGCTTCTCTTTCTCTCTCTCTCTTGCTCACTCACATGTTCTATTTCTCTCTCTGTCTCCCTCACTCACAGCTTCTCTTTCTCTCTCTCTCTCTCACTCACAGCTTCTCTTTTGCTTTCTCTCTCTCACTCACAGCTTCTCTTTCTCTCTCTCTCTCTCACTCACAGCTTCTCTTTCTCTCTCTCTCTCACTCATAGCTTCTCTTTCTCTCTCTCTCATTCACAGCTACTCTTTCTCTCTCACACACACAGCTTCTCTCTCTCTCTCACTCACAGCTTCTCTTTCTCTCTCTCTCTTGCTCACTCACAGGTTCTATTTCTCTCTCTGTCTCCCTCACTCAAAGCTTCTCTTTCTCTCTCTCTCTCTCCCTCAAAGCTTCTCTTTTGCTTTCTCTCTCTCACTCACAGCTTCTCTTTCTCTCTCTCTCTCTCACTCATAGCTTCTCTTTCTCTCTCTCTCTCAGTCACAGCTTCTCTTTCTCTCTCTCACTCACAGCTCTTTCTCTCTCTCTCTCTCTCACTCACAGCTTCTCTTTCTCTCTCTCTCACTCACAGCTTCTCTTTCTCTCTCTCTCACTCACTCACCGCTTCTCTTTTGCTCTCTCACTCACAGCTTCTCTTTCTCTCTCTCTCACACAGCTTCTCTTTCTTTCTCACTCACAACTTCTCTTTCTCTCTCTCACTCACTCAATCACTCACTCACAGCTTCTCTTTCTCTCTCTCTCATTGACAGCTACTCTTTCTCTCTCTCACACACACAGCTTCTCTTTCTCTCTCTCTCTTGCTCACTCACAGGTTCTATTTCTCTCTCTGTCACCCTCACTCACAGCTTCTCTTTCTCTCTCTCTCTCTCACTCAGCTTCTCTTTCGCTTTCTCTCACTCACAGCTTCTATTTATCTCTCTCTCTCACTCACAGCTTCTCTTTCTCTCTCTCTCTCACTCACAGCTTCTCTTTCTCTCTCTCACTCACAGCTTCTCTTTCTCTCTCTCTCTCTCACTCACAGCTTCTCTCTCTCTCTCTCACACACAGCTTCTCTTTCTCTCTATCTCTCTCACTCACAGCTTTGCTTTTCTCTCTCTCTCACTCACTCACAGCTTCTCTTTCTCTCTCTCTCCCTCACAGTTTCTCTTTCTCTCTCTCACTCACAGCTTCTCTTTCTCTTTCGCTCTCTCACTCACAGCTTCTCTTTCTTTCTCTCCCTCACTCACTCACTCACTCACTCACAGCTTCTCTTTCTCTCTCTGTCTCTCTCACTCACTGCTTCTCTTTCTCTCTGTCTCACTGACTCACAGCTTCTCTCTCTCTCACTCACTCACTCACAGCTTCTCTTTCTCTCTTTCTCTCACTCACTCACAGCTTCTCTTTCTTTCTCTCTCACACACACTCACTCACTCACAGGTTCTATCTCTCTCACACACACAGCTTCTCTTTCTCTCTCTCACTCACTCACAGCTTCTCTTTCTCTCTCTGTCTCTCTCACTCACTGCTTCTCTCTCTCTCTCTCACTCACTCACAGCTTCTCTCCTTCTCACTCACAGCTTCTCTTTCTCTCTCTCTCTCACTCACTCACAGCTTCTCTTTCTCTCTCACACACACAGCTTCTCTTTCACTCACTCTCTCACACACAACTTCTCTTTCTCTCTCTCTCTCTAACTCACTCACAACTTCTGTTTCTCTCTGTCTCTCACTCACAGCTTCAATTTCTCTCTCTCTCACTAACTCACAGCTTCTCCTTCTCTCTCTCTCACTCACTCACAGCTTCTCTTTCTCTCTCTCTTTCACAGCTTCTCATTCTCTCTCTCTCACTCACACACAGCTTCTCTTTCTCTCTCTCTCTCTAACTCTCCCACTCACAGCTTCTCTTTCTCTCTCACTCACAGCTTTTCTTTCTCTCTCTCGCTCACTCACTCACGCTTCTCTTTCTCTCTCTGCCCCTCTCACACAGCTTCTTTTTCTCTCTCTCTCACTAACTCACAGCTTCTCTTTCTCTCTCTCACTCACTCACAGCTTCTCTCTCTGTCTCTCTCACTCACGGCTTCTATTTCTCTCTCTCTCACACAGCTACTCTTTCTCTCTCACACACACAGCTTTTCTCTCTTTCTCTCTATCTCTCTCACTCACAGCTTCGCTTTTCTCTCTCTCTCACTCACTCACAGGTTCTCTTTCTCTCTCTCTCCCTCACAGTTTCTCTTTCTCTCTCTCACTCACAGCTTCTCTTTCTCTCTCTCACTCACAGCTTCTCTTTCTTTCTCTCCCTCACTCACTCACTCACTCAGAGCTTCTCTTTCTCTCTCTGTCTCTCTCACTCACTGCTTCTCTTTCTCTCTGTCTCACTGACTCACAGCTTCTCTCTCTCTCTGACTCACTCACAGCTTCTCTTTCTCTCTTTCTCTCACTCACTCACAGCTTCTCTTTCTTTCTCTCTCACACACACTCACTCACTCACAGGTTCTATTTCTCTCTCACACACACAGCTTCTCTTTCTCTCTATCTCTCTCACTCACAGCTTCTCTTTTCTCTCTCTTTCTCTCATTCACAGCTACTCTTTCTCTCTCTCACTCACTCACAGCTTCTCTTTCTCTCTCTGTCTCTCTCACTCACTGCTTCTCTTTCTCTCTCTCTCACTCACTCACAGCTTCTCTCTCTCTCACTCACAGCTTCTCTTTCTCTCTCTCTCTCACTCACTCACAGCTTCTCTGTCTCTGTCTCTCTCACTCACAGCTTCTCTTTCTCTCTCTCACACACAGCTTCTCTTTCACTCACTCTCTCACACACAGCTTCTCTTTCTCTCTCTCTCTCTAACTCACTCACAACTTCTGTTTCTCTCTGTCTCTCACTCACAGCTTCAATTTCTCTCTCTCTCACTAACTCACAGCATCTCCTTCTCTCTCTCTCACTGACTCACAGCTTCTCTTTCTCTCTCTCTCTCACAGCTTCTCATTCTCTCTCTCTCACTCACACACAGCTTCTCTTTCTCTCTCTCTCTAACTCTCTCACTCACAGCTTCTCTTTCTCTCTCACTCACAGCTTTTCTTTCTCTCTCTCGCTCACTCACTCACGCTTCTCTTTCTCTCTCTGCCCCTCTCACACAGCTTCTTTTTCTCTCTCTCTATCACTAACTCACAGCTTCCCTTTCTCTCTCTCTCACTCACTCACAGCCTCTCTTTCTCTATCTCTCTAACTCACAGCTTCTCTTTTTCTCTCACTCACTCACTCACAGCTTCTCTCTCTGTCTCTCTCACTCACGGCTTCTATTTCTCTCTCTCTCACTCTCACAGCTACTCTTTCTCTCTCACACACACAGCTTTTCTCTCTTTCTCTCTCTCACTCACTCACAGCTTCTCTTTATCTCTCTCTCTCACTCACTCACATCTTCTATTTCTCTCTCACACACACAGCTTCTCTTTCTCTCTATCTCTCTGACTCACAGGTTCTATTTCACTCTCTGTCTCCCTCACTCACAGCTTCTCTCTCTCTCACTAACTCACAGCTTCTCCTTCTCTCTCTCTCACTCACTCACAGCTTCTCTTTCTCTCTTTCTCTCACTCACTCACAGCTTCTCTTTCTTTCTCTCTCACACACACTCACTCACTCACAGGTTCTATTTCTCTCTCACGCACACAGCTTCTCTTTCTCTCTCTCACTCACTCACAGCTTCTCTTTCTCTCTCTGTCTCTCTCACTCACTGCTTCTCTCTCTCTCTCTCACTCACTCACAGCTTCTCTCCTTCTCACTCACAGCTTCTCTTTCTCTCTCTCTCACTCACTCACAGCTTCTCTCTCTCTGTCTCTCTCACTCACAGCTTCTCTTTCTCTCTCTCACACACAGCTTCTCTTTCACTCACTCTCTCACACACAGCTTCTCTCTCTCTCTCTCTCTCTAACTCACTCCACAACTTCTGTTTCTCTCTGTCTCTCACTCACAGCTTCAATTTCTCTCTCTCTCACTAACTCACAGCTTCTCCTTCTCTCTCTCTCACTCACTCACAGCTTCTCTTTCTCTCTCTCTTTCACAGCTTCTCATTCTCTCTCTCTCACTCACACACAGCTTCTCTTTCTCTCTCTCTCTCTAACTCTCCCACTCACAGCTTCTCTTTCTCTCTCACTCACAGCTTTTCTTTCTCTCTCTCGCTCACTCACTCACGCTTCTCTTTCTCTCTCTGCCCCTCTCACACAGCTTCTTTTTCTCTCTCTCTCACTAACTCACAGCTTCTCTTTCTCTCTCTCTCACTCACTCACAGCTTCTCTTTCTCTATCTCTCTAACTCACAGCTTCTCTTTCTCTCTCTCACTCACTCACAGCTTCTCTCTCTGTCTCTCTCACTCACGGCTTCTATTTCTCTCTCTCTCACTCTCACAGCTACTCTTTCTCTCACACACACACAGCTTTTCTCTCTTTCTCTCTATCTCTCTCACTCACAGCTTCGCTTTTCTCTCTCTCTCACTCACTCACAGCTTCTCTTTCTCTCTCTCTCCCTCACAGTTTCTCTTTCTCTCTCTCACTCACAGCTTCTCTTTCTCTCTCTCACTCACAGCTTCTCTTTCTTTCTCTCCCTCACTCACTCACTCACTCAGAGCTTCTCTTTCTCTCTCTGTCTCTCTCACTCACTGCTTCTCTTTCTCTCTGTCTCACTGACTCACAGCTTCTCTCTCTCTCTCTGACTCACTCACAGCTTCTCTTTCTCTCTTTCTCTCACTCACTCACAGCTTCTCTTACTTTCTCTCTCACACACACTCACTCACTCACAGGTTCTATTTCTCTCTCACACACACAGCTTCTCTTTCTCTCTATCTCTCTCACTCACAGCTTCTCTTTTCTCTCTCTTTCTCTCATTCACAGCTACTCTTTCTCTCTCTCACTCACTCACAGCTTCTCTTTCTCTCTCTGTCTCTCTCACTCACTGCTTCTCTTTCTATCTCTCTCACTCACTCACAGCTTCTCTCTCTCTCACTCACAGCTTCTCTTTCTCTCTCTCTCTCACTCACTCACAGCTTCTCTGTCTCTGTCTCTCCAACTCACAGCTTTTCTTTCTCTCTCTCACACACAGCTTCTCTTTCACTCACTCTCTCACACACAGCTTCTCTTTCTCTCTCTCTCTAACTCACTCACAACTTCTGTTTCTCTCTGTCTCTCACTCACAGCTTCAATTTCTCTCTCTCTCACTAACTCACAGCTTCTCCTTCTCTCTCTCTCACTGACTCACAGCTTCTCTTTCTCTCTCTCTCACACAGCTTCTCATTCTCTCTCTCTCACTCACACACAGCTTCTCTTTCTCTCTCTCTCTAACTCTCTCACTCACAGCTTCTCTTTCTCTCTCACTCACAGCTTTTCTTTCTCTCTCTCGCTCACTCACTCACGCTTCTCTTTCTCTCTCTGCCCCTCTCACACAGCTTCTTTTTCTCTCTCTCTCTCACTAACTCACAGCTTCTCTTTCTCTCTCTCTCACTCACTCACAGCCTCTCTTTCTCTATCTCTCTAACTCACAGCTTCTCTTTCTCTCTCTCTCACTCACTCACAGCTTCTCTCTCTGTCTCTCTCACTCACGGCTTCTATTTCTCTCTCTCTCACTCTCACAGCTACTCTTTCTCTCTCACACACACAGCTTTTCTCTCTTTCTCTCTCTCACTCACTCACAGCTTCTCTTTATCTCTCTCTCTCACTCACTCACATCTTCTATTTCTCTCTCTCTCACACAGCTTCTCTTTCTCTCTATCTCTCTGACTCACAGGTTCTATTTCACTCTCTGTCTCCCTCACTCACAGCTTCTCTCTCTCTCACTAACTCACAGCTTCTCCTTCTCTCTCTCTCACTCACTCACAGCTTCTCTTTCTCTCTCTCTCTCTAACAGCTTCTATTGGTCTCTCTCTCTCACTCACAGCTTCTCTCTCTCTCTCACTCACAGCTTCTCTTTCTCTCTCATTCACAGCTTCTCTTTCTCTATCTCTCACTCACTCACCGCTTCTCTTTTGCTCTCTCACTCACAGCTTCTCTTTCTCTCTCTCTCTCACAGCTTCTCTTTCTTTCTCACTCACAACTTCTCTTTCTCTCTCTCACTCACTCACTCACTCACTCACAGCTTCTCTTTCTCCCTCTCTCCACACAGCTTCTCTTTCTCTCTCTCTCTAACAGTTTCTCTTTCTCTCTCTCACTCACAGCTTCGCTTTCCCTCTCTCTCACTCATTCACCGCTTCTCTTTCACTCTCTCACTCATAGCTTCTCTTTCTCTCTCACAGCTTCTTTCTCTCTCTCTCACTCACAGTATCTCTTTCTCTCGCTCTCTCACTCACTCAAACCTTCACTTTCTCTATCTCTCTCACTCATAGCTTCTCTTTCTCTCTCTCACTCACAGCTTCTCTCTCTCGCTCTCTCACTCAAGCTTCTCTTTCTCTCTCTCTTGCTCACTCACATGTTCTATTTCTCTCTCTGTCTCCCTCACTCACAGCTTCTCTTTCTCTCTCTCTCTCTCTCTCTCACTCACAGCTTCTCTTTTGCTTTCTCTCTCTCACTCACAGCTTCTCTTTCTCTCTCTCTCTCTCACTCACAGCTTCTCTTTCTCTCTCTCTCTCACTCACAGCTTCTCTTTCTCTCTCTCTCATTCACAGCTACTCTTTCTCTCTCTCACACACAGCTTCTCTCTCTCTCTCTCACTCACAGCTTCTCTTTCTCTCTCTCTCTTGCTCACTCACATGTTCTATTTCTCTCTCTGTCTCCCTCACTCACAGCTTCTCTTTCTCTCTCTGTCTCCCTCACTCAAAGCTTCTCTTTCTCTCTCTCTCTCACTCACAGCTTCTCTTTTGCTTTCTTTCTCTCTCTCACTCACAGCTTCTCTTTCTCTCTCTCTCTCTCACTCATAGCTTCTCTTTCTCTCTCTCTCTCTCTCAGTCACAGCTTCTCTTTCTCTCTCTCACTCACAGCTCTTTCTCTCTCTCTCTCACTCACTCACAGCTTCTCTCTCTCTCTCTCTCTCTCACTCACAGCTTCTCTTTCTCTCTCTCTCACTCACTCACCGCTTCTCTTTTGCTCTCTCACTCACAGCTTCTCTTTCTCTCTCTCTCACACAGCTTCTCTTTCTTTCTCACTCACAACTTCTCTTTCTCTCTCTCACTCACTCAATCACTCACTCACAGCTTCTCTTTCTATCTCTCTCATTCACAGCTACTCTTTCTCTCTCTCACACACACAGCTTCTCTTTCTCTCTCTCTCTTGCTCACTCACAGGTTCTATTTCTCTCTCTGTCACCCTCACTCACAGCTTCTCTTTCTCTCTCTCTCTCTCTCACTCAGCTTCTCTTTCGCTTTCTCTCACTCACAGCTTCTATTTATCTCTCTCTCTCACTCACAGCTTCTCTTTCTCTCTCTCTCTCACTCACAGCTTCTCTTTCTCTCTCTCACTCACAGCTTCACTTTCTCTCTCTCTCACTCTCACTCACAGCTTCTCTCTCTCTCTCTCACTCACAGCTTCTCTTTCTCTCTCTCTCTCACTCACATCTTCTATTTCTCTCTCACACACACAGCTTCTCTTTCTCTCTATCTCTCTCACTCACAGCTTTGCTTTTCTCTCTCTCTCACTCACTCACAGCTTCTCTTTCTCTCTCTCTCCCTCACAGTTTCTCTTTCTCTCTCTCACTCACAGCTTCTCTTTCTCTTTCTCTCTCTCACTCACAGCTTCTCTTTCTTTCTCTCCCTCACTCACTCACTCACTCACAGCTTCTCTTTCTCTCTCTGTCTCTCTCACTCACTGCTTCTCTTTCTCTCTGTCTCACTGTCTCACAGCTTCTCTCTCTCTCTCTCTCACTCACTCACAGCTTCTCTTTCTCTCTTTCTCTCACTCACTCACAGCTTCTCTTTCTTTCTCTCTCACACACACTCACTCACTCACAGGTTCTATTTCTCTCTCACACACACAGCTTCTCTTTCTCTCTGTCACTCACTCACAGCTTCTCTTTCTCTATCTGTCTCTCTCACTCACTGCTTCTCTCTCTCTCTCACTCACTCACAGCTTCTCTCCTTCTCACTCACAGCTTCTCTTTCTCTCTCTCTCTCACTCACTCACAGCTTCTCTCTCTCTGTCTCTCTCACTCACAGCTTCTCTTTCTCTCTCACACACACAGCTTCTCTTTCACTCACTCTCTCACACACAGCTTCTCTTTCTCTCTCTCTCTCTCTCTAACTCACTCACAACTTCTGTTTCTCTCTGTCTCTCACTCACAGCTTCAATTTCTCTCTCTCTCACTAACTCACAGCTTCTCCTTCTCTCTCTCTCACTCACTCACAGCTTCTCTTTCTCTCTCTCTCTCACAGCTTCTCATTCTCTCTCTCTCACTCTCACACAGCTTCTCTTTCTCTCTCTCTCTCTAACTCTCCCACTCACAGCTTCTCTTTCTCTCTCACTCACAGCTTTTCTTTCTCTCTCTCGCTCACTCACTCACGCTTCTCTTTCCCTCTCTGCCCCTCTCACACAGCTTCTTTTTCTCTCTCTCTCACTAACTCACAGCTTCTCTTTCTCTCTCTCTCACTCACTCACAGCTTCTCTTTCTCTATCTCTCTAACTCACAGCTTCTCTTTCTCTCTCTCTCACTCACTCACAGCTTCTCTCTCTGTCTCTCTCACTCACGGCTTCTATTTCTCTCTCTCTCACTCTCACAGCTACTCTTTCTCTCACACACACACAGCTTTTCTCTCTTTCTCTCTCTCATTCACTCACAGTTTCTCTTTATCTCTCTCTCTCACTCACATCTTCTATTTCTCTCTCTCTCTCACAGCTTCTCCTTCTCTCTCTCTCACTCACTCACAGCTTCTCTTTCTCTCTCTCTCTCTAACAGCTTCTATTGGTCTCTCTCTCTCTCACTCACAGCTTCTCTCTCTCTCTCACTCACAGCTTCTCTTTCTCTCTCATTCACAGCTTCTCTTTCTCTCTCTCTCACTCACTCACCGCTTCTCTTTTGCTCTCTCACTCACAGCTTCTCTTTCTCTCTCTCTCACAGCTTCTCTTTCTTTCTCACTCACAACTTCTCTTTCTCTCTCTCACTCACTCACTCACTCACTCACAGCTTCTCTTTCTCTCTCTCTCCACACAGCTTCTCTTTCTCTCTCTCTCTCTAACAGTTTCTCTTTCTCTCTCTCACTCACAGCTTCGCTTTCCCTCTCTCTCACTCATTCACCACTTCTCTTTCACTCTCTCACTCATAGCTTCTCTTTCTCTCTCACAGCTTCTTTCTCTCTCACTCACTCACAGTATCTCTTTCCCTCGCTCTCTCACTCACTCAAACCTTCACTTTCTCTATCTCTCTCACTCATAGCTTCTCTTTCTCTCTCTCACTCACAGCTTCTCTCTCTCGCTCTCTCACTCAAGCTTCTCTTTCTCTCTCTCTCTTGCTTACTCACAGGTTCTATTTCTCTCTCTGTCTCCCTCACTCACAGCTTCTCTTTCTCTCTCTCTCTCTCACTCACAGCTTCTCTTTTGCTTTCTCTCTCTCACTCACAGCTTCTCTTTCTCTCTCTCACTCACAGCTTCTCTTTCTCTCTCTCTCTCTCACTCACAGCTTCTCTTTCTCTCTCTCTCATTCACAGCTACTCTTTCTCTCTCTCTCACACACAGCTTCTCTCTCTCTCTCACTCACAGCTTCTCTTTCTCTCTCTCTCTTGCTCACTCACAGGTTCTATTTCTCTCTCTGTCTCCCTCACTCACAGCTTCTCTTTCTCTCTCTCTCTCTCACTCACAGCTTCTCTTTCGCTTTCTCTCTCTCACTCACAGCTTCTCTCTCTCTCTCTCACTCACAGCTTCTCTTTCTCTCTCTCACTCACAGCTCTTTCTCTCTCTCTCTCACTCACTCACAGCTTCTCTTTCTCTCTCTCCCTCACTCACAGCTTCTCTTTCTCTCTCTCTCTCTCACTCACATCTTCTATTTCTCTCTCACACACAGCTTCTCTTTCTCTCTATCTCTCTCACTCACAGCTTCTCTTTTCTCTCTCTCTCACTCACAGCTTCTCTTTCTCTCTCACTCTCACTCACAGCTTCTCTTTCTCTCTCTCTCTCTCTCACTCACAGCTTCTCTTTCTCTCTCTCACTCACAGCTTCTCTTTCTCTCTCTCTCTCCCACTCACAGCTTCTCTTTCTCTCTCACTCACAGCTTTTCTTTCTCTCTCTCGCTCACTCACTCACGCTTCTCTTTCTCTCTCTGCCCCTCTCACACAGCTTCTTTTTCTCTCTCTCTCACTAACTCACAGCTTCTCTTTCTCTCTCTCACTCACTCACAGCTTCTCTCTCTGTCTCTCTCACTCACGGCTTCTATTTCTCTCTCTCTCACTCTCACAGCTACTCTTTCTCTCTCACACACACAGCTTTTCTCTCTTTCTCTCTATCTCTCTCACTCACAGCTTCGCTTTTCTCTCTCTCTCACTCACTCACAGGTTCTCTTTCTCTCTCTCTCCCTCACAGTTTCTCTTTCTCTCTCTCACTCACAGCTTCTCTTTCTCTCTCTCACTCACAGCTTCTCTTTCTTTCTCTCCCTCACTCACTCACTCACTCAGAGCTTCTCTTTCTCTCTCTGTCTCTCTCACTCACTGCTTCTCTTTCTCTCTGTCTCACTGACTCACAGCTTCTCTCTCTCTCTCTGACTCACTCACAGCTTCTCTTTCTCTCTTTCTCTCACTCACTCACAGCTTCTCTTTCTTTCTCTCTCACACACACTCACTCACTCACAGGTTCTATTTCTCTCTCACACACACAGCTTCTCTTTCTCTCTATCTCTCTCACTCACAGCTTCTCTTTTCTCTCTCTTTCTCTCATTCACAGCTACTCTTTCTCTCTCTCACTCACTCACAGCTTCTCTTTCTCTCTCTGTCTCTCTCACTCACTGCTTCTCTTTCTCTCTCTCTCACTCACTCACAGCTTCTCTCTCTCTCACTCACAGCTTCTCTTTCTCTCTCTCTCTCACTCACTCACAGCTTCTCTGTCTCTGTCTCTCTCACTCACAGCTTCTCTTTCTCTCTCTCACACACAGCTTCTCTTTCACTCACTCTCTCACACACAGCTTCTCTTTCTCTCTCTCTCTCTAACTCACTCACAACTTCTGTTTCTCTCTGTCTCTCACTCACAGCTTCAATTTCTCTCTCTCTCACTAACTCACAGCATCTCCTTCTCTCTCTCTCACTGACTCACAGCTTCTCTTTCTCTCTCGCTCTCACAGCTTCTCATTCTCTCTCTCTCACTCACACACAGCTTCTCTTTCTCTCTCTCTCTAACTCTCTCACTCACAGCTTCTCTTTCTCTCTCACTCACAGCTTTTCTTTCTCTCTCTCGCTCACTCACTCACGCTTCTCTTTCTCTCTCTGCCCCTCTCACACAGCTTCTTTTTCTCTCTCTCTATCACTAACTCACAGCTTCCCTTTCTCTCTCTCTCACTCACTCACAGCCTCTCTTTCTCTATCTCTCTAACTCACAGCTTCTCTTTTTCTCTCACTCACTCACTCACAGCTTCTCTCTCTGTCTCTCTCACTCACGGCTTCTATTTCTCTCTCTCTCACTCTCACAGCTACTCTTTCTCTCTCACACACACAGCTTTTCTCTCTTTCTCTCTCTCACTCACTCACAGCTTCTCTTTATCTCTCTCTCTCACTCACTCACATCTTCTATTTCTCTCTCACACACACAGCTTCTCTTTCTCTCTATCTCTCTGACTCACAGGTTCTATTTCACTCTCTGTCTCCCTCACTCACAGCTTCTCTCTCTCTCACTAACTCACAGCTTCTCCTTCTCTCTCTCTCACTCACTCACAGCTTCTCTTTCTCTCTTTCTCTCACTCACTCACAGCTTCTCTTTCTTTCTCTCTCACACACACTCACTCACTCACAGGTTCTATTTCTCTCTCACACACACAGCTTCTCTTTCTCTCTCTCACTCACTCACAGCTTCTCTTTCTCTCTCTGTCTCTCTCACTCACTGCTTCTCTCTCTCTCTCTCACTCACTCACAGCTTCTCTCCTTCTCACTCACAGCTTCTCTTTCTCTCTCTCTCACTCACTCACAGCTTCTTTCTCTCTGTCTCTCTCACTCACAGCTTCTCTTTCTCTCTCTCACTCACAGCTTCTCTCTCTCTCTCTCTCACCCACAGCTTATCTTTCTCTCTCTCTCTTGCTCACTCACATGTTCTATTTCTCTCTCTGTCTTCCTCACTCACAGCTTCTCTTTCTCTCTCTCTCTCACTCACAGCTTCTCTTTTGCTTTCTCTCTCTCACTCACAGCTTCTCTTTCTCTCTCTATCTCACTCACAGCTTCTCTTTCTCTCTCTCTCTCACTCACAGCTTCTCTTTCTCTCTCTCTCTTGCTCACTCACAGGTTCTATTTCTCTCTCTGTCACCCTCACTCACAGCTTCTCTTTCTCTCTCTCTCTCTCACTCACAGCTTCTCTTTCGCTTTCTCTCACTCACAGCTTCTATTTATCTCTCTCTCTCACTCACAGCTTCTCTTTCTCTCTCTCTCTCACTCACAGCTTCTCTTTCTCTCTCTCACTCACAGCTTCTCTTTCTCTCTCTCTCACTCACAGCTTCTCTCTCTCTTTCTCTCACTCACAGCTTCTCTTTCTCTCTCTCTCTCACTCACATCTTCTATTTCTCTCTCTCACACACAGCTTCTCTTTCTCTCTATCTCTCTCACTCACAGCTTCGCTTTTCTCTCTCTCTCCCTCACTCACAGCTTCTCTTTCTCTCTCTCTCCCTCACAGTTTCTCTTTCTCTCTCTCACTCACAGCTTCTCTTTCTCTTTCTCTCTCTCACTCACAGCTTCTCTTTCTTTCTCTCCCTCACTCACTCACTCACTCACTCACTCACTCACAGCTTCTCTTTCTCTCTCTGTTTCTCTCACTCACTGCTTCTCTTTCTCTCTGTCTCACTGACTCACAGCTTCTCTCTCTCTCTCACTCACTCACAGCTTCTCTTTCTCTCTTTCTCTCACTCACTCACAGCTTTTCTTTCTCTCTCTCACACACTCACTCACTCACAGGTTCTATTTCTCTCTCACACACAAAGCTTCTCTTTCTCTCTATCTCTCTCACTCACAGCTTCTCTTTTCTCTCTGCCTCTCTCACTCACTGCTTCTCTTTCTCTCTCTCACTCACCCACAGCTTCTCTCTCTCTCTCTCACTCACAGCTTCTCTTTCTCTCTCTCTCTCACTCACTCACAGCTTCTCTCTCTCTGTCTCTCTCACTCACAGCTTCTCTTTCTCTCTCACACACACAGCTTCTCTTTCACACTCTCTCACACACAGCTTCTCTTTCTCTCTATCTCTCTAACTCACTCACAACTTCTGTTTCTCTCTGTCTCTCACTCACAGCTTCAATTTCTCTCTCTCTCACTAACTCACAGCTTCTCCTTCTCTCTCTCTCTCACTCACTCACAGCTTCTCTTTCTCTCTCTCTCTCACAGCTTCTCATTCTCTCTCTCTCACTCACACACAGCTTCTCTTTCTCTCTCTCTCTAACTCTCTCACTCACAGCTTCTCTTTCTCTCTCACTCACAGCTTTTCTTTCTCTCTCTCACTCACTCACTCACGCTTCTCTTTCTCTCTCTGCCTCTCTCACACAGCTTCTTTTTCTCTCTCTCTCACTAACTCACAGCTTCTCTTTCTCTCTCTCTCACTCACTCACAGCTTCTCTTTCTCTATCTCTCTAACTCACAGCTTCTCTTTCTCTCTCTCTCTCACTCACTCACAGCTTCTCTCTCTGTCTCTCTCACTCACAGCTTCTATTTCTCTCTCTCTCACTCTCACAGCTTCTCTTTCTCTTTCTCACACACAGCTTTTCTCTCTTTCTCTCTCTCACTCACTCACAGCTTCTCTTTATCTCTCTCTCTTGCTCACTCACAGGTTCTATTTCTCTCTCTGTCTCCCTCACTCACAGCTTCTTTCTTTCTCTCTCTGTCTCTCACTCACAGCTTCTCTTTTGCTTTCTCTCTCTCACTCACAGATTCTCTTTCTCTCTCTCTCTCTCTCACTCACAGCTACTCTTTCTCTCTCTCTCTCACTCACAGCTTCTCTTTCTCTCTCTCATTCACAGCTACTCTTTCTCTCTCTCTCTCACAGCTTCTCTCTCTCTCTCACTCACAGCTTCTCTTTCTAACTCTCTCACTCACTCACAGCTTCTCTCTCTCTGTCTCTCTCACTCACAGCTTCTCTTTCTCTCTCACACATACAGCTTCTCTTTCACTCTCTCTCTCACACACAGCTTCTCTTTCTCTCTCTGTCTCTAACTCACTCACAACTTCTGTTTCAATCTGCCTCTCACTCACAGCTTCAATTTCTCTCTCTCTCACTAACTCACAGCTTCTCCTTCTCTCTCTCACTCACTCACAGCTTCTCTTTCTCTCTCTCTCTCACACACAGCTTCTCATTCTCTCTCTCTCACTCACACACAGCTTCTCTTTCTCTCTCTCTCTTACTCTCTCACTCACAGCTTCTCTTTCTCTCTCACTCACAGCTATTCTTTCTCTCTCTCTCTCACTCACTCACACTTCTCTTTCTCTCTCTGTCTCTCTCACACAGCTTCTTTTTCTCTCTCTCACTAACTCACAGCTTCTCTTTCTCTCTCTCTCACTCACTCACAGCTTCTCTTTCTCTCTCTATCTCTCTAACTCACAGCTTCTCTTTCTCTCTCTCTCACTCACTCACAGCTTCTCTCTGTCTCTCTCACTCACGGCTTCTTTTTCTCTCCCTCTCACTCTCACAGCTACTCTTTCTCTCTCTCACACACAGCTTTTCTCTCTCTCTTTCTCTCTCTCACTCACTCACAGCTTCTCTTTATCTCTCTCACTCACTCACATCTTCTATTTCTCTCTCTCTCACAGCTTCTCTTTCTCTCTCTCTCTTACTCACAGCTTCTCTTTCTCTCTCTCTCATTCGCAGCTACCCTTTCTCTCTCTCTCACACAGCTTCTCTCTCTCTCTCTCACTCACAGCTTCTCTTTCTCTCTCTCTCTTGCTCACACAGGTTCTATTTCTCTCTCTGTCTCCCTCACTGAAAGCTTCTCTTTCTCTCTCTCTCTCACTCACAGCTTCTCTTTCGCTTTCTCTCTCTCACTCACAGCTTCTCTTTCTCTCTCTCTCTCACTCACAGCTTCTCTTTCTCTCTCTCTCTCACAGCTCTTTCTCTCTCTCTCTCTCTCACTCACAGCTTCTCTCTCTCTCTCTCTCTCACTCACAGCTTCTCTTTTCTCTCTCTCTCACTCACTCACAGCTTCTCTTTCTCTCTCTCTCCCTCACAGCTTCTCTTTCTCTCTCTCTCACTCACAGCTTCTCTTTATCTTTCTCTCTCTCACTCACAGCTTCTTTCTTTCTCTCCCTCACTCACTCACTCACAGCTTCTCTTTCTCTCTCTGTCTCTCTCACTCACTGCTTCTCTTTCTCTGTCTCACTGACTCACAGCTTCTCTCTCTCTCCCTCACTCACTCACAGCTTCTCTTTCTCTCTTTCTGTCACTCACTCACAACTTCTGTTTCTCTCTGTGTCTCACTCACAGCTTCAATTTCTCTCTCTGTCAGTAACTCACAGCTTCTCCTTCTCTCTCTCACTCACTCACAGCTTCTCTTTCTCTCTCACACACACAGCTTCTCATTCTCTCTCTCTCTCTCACTCACACACAGCTTCTCTTTCTCGCTCTCTCTAACTCTCTCACTCACAGCTTCTCTTTCTCTCTCCCTCACAGCTTTTCTTTCTCTCTCTCTCACTCACTCACGCTTCTCTTTCTCACTCTGTCTCTCTCAGACAGCTTCTCTTTCTCTCTCTCTCACTAACTCACAGCTTCTGTTTAACTCTCACTCACTCACAGCTTCTCTTTCTCTCTCTCTCTCACTCACAGCTTCTCTTTCTCTCTCTCTCTCACTCACTCACAGCTTCTCTCTCTCTGTCTCTCACTCATGGCTTCTATTTCTCTCTCTCTCACTAACTCACAGCTTCTATTTCTCTCTCTCACACACAGCTTTTCTCTCTCTCACTCACTCACTCACAGCTTCTCTTTCTCTCTCTCTCACTCACTCACATCTTCTATTTCTCTCTCTTTCTCACAGCTTCTCTTTCTCTCTATCTCTCTCACTCACAGCTTCTCTTTTCTCTCTCTCACTCACTCACAGCTTCTCTTTCTCTCTCTCTCCCTCACAGCTTCTCTTTCTCTCTCTCTCTCTCTCACTCACAGCTTCTCTTTCTCTCTCTCACTCACAGCTTCTCTCTCACTCACAGCTTCTCTTTCTCTCTCTCTCCCTCACAGCTTCTCTTTCTCTCTCTCTCTCTAACAGCTTCTATTGGTCTCTCTCTCTCACTCACAGCTTCTCTCTCTCTCTCTCACTCACAGCTTCTCTTTCTCTCTCACTCACAGCTTCTCTTTCTCTCTCTCTCCCTCACTCACCGCTTCTCTTTTGCTCTCTCACTCACAGCTTCTCTTTCTCTCTCTTACTCACTCAATCACTCACTCACAGCTTCTCTTTCTCTCTCTCTCCACACAGCTTCTCTTTCTCTCTCTCTCTAACAGTTTCTCTTTCTCTCTCTCTCTCACTCACAGCTTCGCTTTCCCTCTCTCTCACAGCTTCTCTTTCTCTCTCACTCACAGCTTCTCTTTTTCTCTCTCTCTCTAACAGTTTCTCTTTCTCTCTCTCTCTCACTCACAGCTTCGCTTTCCCTCTCTCTCACAGCTTCTCTTTCTCTCTCACTCACGGCTTCTCTTTCTCTCTCTTACTCACTCAGTCACTCACTCACAGCTACTCTTTCTCTCTCTCTCCACACAGCTTCTCTCTCTCTCTCTCTCTAACAGTTTCCCTTTCTCTCTCTCTCTCACTCACAGCTTCGCTTTCCCTATCTCTCACAGCTTCTCTTTCTCTCTCACTCACAGCTTCTCTTTCTCTCTCTCTCTAACAGTTTCTCTTTCTCTCTCTCTCACTCACAGCTTCGCTTTCCCTCTCTCTCACAGCTTCTCTCTCTCACTCACTCACACAGCTTCTCTTTCTTTCTCCCTCACAACTTCTCTTTCTCTCTCTTACTCACTCAATCACTCACTCACAGCTACTCTTTCTCTCTCTCTCCACACAGATTCTCTTTCTCTCTCTCTCTCTCTAACAGTTTCTCTTTCTCTCTCTCTCTCACTCACAGCTTCGCTTTCCCTATCTCTCACAGCTTCTCTTTCTCTCTCACTCACAGCTTCTCTTTCTCTCTCTCTCTCTAACAGTTTCTCTTTCTCTCTCTCTCACTCACAGCTTCGCTTTCCCTCTCTCTCACAGCTTCTCTTTCTCTCTCACTCACAGCTTCGCTTTCCCAACTCTCTCACTCATTCACCACTTCTCTTTCACTCTCACTCATAGCTTCCCTTTCTCTCTCACAGCTTCTTTCTCTCTCTCTCACTCACAGTATCTCTTTCTCTCGCTCTGACACTCACTCACTCCTTCACTTTCTCTATCTCTCTCACTCACAGCTTCTCTTTCTCTCTCTCACTCACAGCTTCTCTCTCTCTCTCACTCACAGCTTCTCTTTCTCTCTCTCTCTTGCTAACTCACAGGTTCTATTTCTCTCTCTGTCTCCCTCACTCACGCTTCTCTTTCTCTCTCTGTCTCTGTCACACAGCTTCTTTTTCTCTCTCTCTCACTAACTCACAGCTTCTCTTTCTCTCTCTCTCACTCACTCACAGCTTCTCTTTCTCTCTCTATCTCTCTAACTCACAGCTTCTCTTTCTCTCTCTCTTACTCACTCACAGCTTCTCTGTCTCTCTCACTCACGGCTTCTCTTTCTCTCTCTCTCCCTCACTCACCGCTTCTCTTTTGCTCTCTCACTCCCAGCTTCTCTTTCTCTCTCTTACTCACTCAATCACTCACTCACAGCTTCTCTTTCTCTCTCTCTCCACACAGCTTCTCTTTCTCTCTCTCTCTAACAGTTTCTCTTCCTCTCTCTCTCTCACTCACAGCTTCGCTTTCCCTCTCTCTCACAGCTTCTCTTTCTCTCTCACTCACAGCTTCTCTTTCTCTCTCTCTCTAACAGTTTCTCTTTCTCTCTCTCTCTCACTCACAGCTTCGCTTTCCCTCTCTCTCACAGCTTCTCTTTCTCTCTCTCTTACTCACTCACAGCTTCTCTGTCTCTCTCACTCACGGCTTCTCTTTCTCTCTCTCTCCCTCACTCACCGCTTCTCTTTTGCTCTCTCACTCACAGCTTCTCTTTCTCTCTCTCTCCACACAGCTTCTCTTTCTCTCTCTCTCTAACAGTTTCTCTTTCTCTCTCTCTCTCACTCACAGCTTCGCTTTCCCTCTCTCTCACAGCTTCTCTTTCTCTCTCACTCACGGCTTCTCTTTCTCTCTCTTACTCACTCAATCACTCACTCACAGCTACTCTTTCTCTCTCTCTCCACACAGCTTCTCTCTCTCTCTCTCTCTCTAACAGTTTCCCTTTCTCTCTCTCTCTCACTCACAGCTTCGCTTTCCCTATCTCTCACAGCTTCTCTTTCTCTCTCACTCACAGCTTCTCTTTCTCTCTCTCTCTAACAGTTTCTCTTTCTCTCTCTCTCACTCACAGCTTCGCTTTCCCTCTCTCTCACAGCTTCTCTCTCTCACTCACTCACACAGCTTCTCTTTCTTTCTCCCTCACAACTTCTCTTTCTCTCTCTTACTCACTCAATCACTCACTCACAGCTACTCTTTCTCTCTCTCTCCACACAGATTCTCTTTCTCTCTCTCTCTCTCTAACAGTTTCTCTTTCTCTCTCTCTCTCACTCACAGCTTCGCTTTCCCTATCTCTCACAGCTTCTCTTTCTCTCTCACTCACAGCTTCTCTTTCTCTCTCTCTCTCTAACAGTTTCTCTTTCTCTCTCTCTCACTCACAGCTTTGCTTTCCCTCTCTCTCACAGCTTCTCTTTCTCTCTCACTCACAGCTTCGCTTTCCCAACTCTCTCACTCATTCACCACTTCTCTTTCACTCTCACTCATAGCTTCCCTTTCTCTCTCACAGCTTCTTTCTCTCTCTCTCACTCACAGTATCTCTTTCTCTCGCTCTGACACTCACTCACTCCTTCACTTTCTCTATCTCTCTCACTCACAGCTTCTCTTTCTCTCTCTCACTCACAGCTTCTCTCTCTCTCTCACTCACAGCTTCTCTTTCTCTCTCTCTCTTGCTAACTCACAGGTTCTATTTCTCTCTCTGTCTCCCTCACTCACGCTTCTCTTTCTCTCTCTGTCTCTGTCACACAGCTTCTTTTTCTCTCTCTCTCACTAACTCACAGCTTCTCTTTCTCTCTCTCTCTCTCACTCACAGCTTCTCTTTCTCTCTCTATCTCTCTAACTCACAGCTTCTCTTTCTCTCTCTCTTACTCACTCACAGCTTCTCTGTCTCTCTCACTCACGGCTTCTCTTTCTCTCTCTCTCCCTCACTCACCGCTTCTCTTTTGCTCTCTCACTCACAGCTTCTCTTTCTCTCTCTTACTCACTCAATCACTCACTCACAGCTTCTCTTTCTCTCTCTCTCCACACAGCTTCTCTTTCTCTCTCTCTCTAACAGTTTCTCTTCCTCTCTCTCTCTCACTCACAGCTTCGCTTTCCCTCTCTCTCACAGCTTCTCTTTCTCTCTCACTCACAGCTTCTCTTTCTCTCTCTCTCTCTAACAGTTTCTCTTTCTCTCTCTCTCTCACTCACAGCTTCGCTTTCCCTCTCTCTCACAGCTTCTCTTTCTCTCTCACTCACGGCTTCTCTTTCTCTCTCTTACTCACTCAATCACTCACTCACAGCTACTCTTTCTCTCTCTCTCCACACAGCTTCTCTCTCTCTCTCTCTCTCTAACAGTTTCCCTTTCTCTCTCTCTCTCACTCACAGCTTCACTTTCCCTATCTCTCACAGCTTCTCTTTCTCTCTCACTCACAGCTTCTCTTTCTCTCTCTCTCTAACAGTTTCTCTTTCTCTCTCTCTCACTCACAGCTTCGCTTTCCCTCTCTCTCACAGCTTCTCTCTCTCACTCACTCACACAGCTTCTCTTTCTTTCTCCCTCACAACTTCTCTTTCTCTCTCTTACTCACTCAATCACTCACTCACAGCTACTCTTTCTCTCTCTCTCCACACAGCTTCTCTTTCTCTCTCTCTCTCTAACAGTTTCTCTTTCTCTCTCTCTCACACTCACAGCTTCGCTTTCCCTATCTCTCACAGCTTCTCTTTCTCTCTCACTCACAGCTACTCTTTCTCTCTCTGTCTCTAACAGTTTCTCTTTCTCTCTCTCTCACTCACAGCTTCGCTTTCCCTCTCTCTCACAGCTTCTCTTTCTCTCTCACTCACAGCTTCGCTTTCCCAACTCTCTCACTCATTCACCACTTCTCTTTCACTCTCACTCATAGCTTCCCTTTCTCTCTCACAGCTTCTTTCTCTCTCTCACTCACAGTATCTCTTTCTCTCGCTCTGTCACTCACTCACTCCTTCACTTTCTCTATCTCTCTCACTCACAGCTTCTCTTTCTCTCTCTCACTCACAGCTTCTCTCTCTCTCTCACTCACAGCTTCTCTTTCTCTCTCTCTCTTGCTCACTCACAGGTTCTATTTCTCTCTCTGTCTCCCTCACTCACGCTTCTCTTTCTCTCTCTGTCTCTGTCACACAGCTTCTTTTTCTCTCTCTCTCACTAACTCACAGCTTTTTCTCTCTCTCTCACTCACTCACAGCTTCTCTTTCTCTCTCTATCTCTCTAACTCACAGCTTCTCTTTCTCTCTCTCTTACTCACTCACAGCTTCTCTGTCTCTCTCACTCACGGCTTCTATTTCTCTCTCTCTCTCTCACAGCTACTATTTCTCTCTCTCTCACAGCTTTTCTCTCTTTCTCTCTCTCACTCACAGCTTCTCTTTATCTCTCTCTTTCACTCACTCACATCTTCTATTTCTCTCTCTCACACACAGCTTCTCTTTCTCTCTATCTCTCTGACTCACAGGTTCTATTTCACTCTCTGTCTCCCTCACTCACAGCTTCTCTCTCTCTCTCTCTCACTCACAGCTTCTCTTTCACATTCTCTCTCTCACTCACAGCTTCTCTTTCTCTCTCTCTCTCTCACTCACAGCTTCTCTCCCTCTCTCTCTCACTCACTCACTCACTCACAGCTTCTCTTTCTCTCTCTCTCTCTAACAGCTTCTATTGGTCTCTCTCTCTCACTCACAGCTTCTCTCTCTCTCACTCACAGCTTCTCTTTCTCTCTCACTTACAGGTTCTCTCTCTCTCTCACTCACTCACAGCTTCTCTTTTGCTCTCTCACTCACAGCTTCTCTTTCTCTCCCACTCTCACAGCTTCTCTTTCTTTCTCTCTCTCTCTAACAGTTTCTCTTTCTCTCTCTCTCACTCACAGCTTCTCTTTCTCTTTCTCTCTCTCACTCACAGCTTCTCTTTCTTTCTCTCCTTAACTCACTCACTCACTCACTCACAGCTTCTCTTTCTCTCTCTCTCCACACAGCTTCTCTCTCTCTCTCTAACAGTTTCTCTTTCTCTCTCTCTCACTCACAGCTTCGCTTTCCCTCTCTCTCACTCATTCACCGCTTCTCTTTCACTCTCTCACTCATAGCTTCTCTTTCTCTCTCACAGCTTCTTTCTCTCTCTCTCACTCACAGTATCTCTTTCTCTTGATCTCTCACTCACTCAAACCTTCACTTTCTCTATCTCTCTCACTCATAGCTTCTCTTTCTCTCTCTCACTCACAGCTTCTCTCTCTCTCTCTCTCTCTCACTCACAGCTTCTCTTTCTCTCTCTCTCACTCACTCACCGCTTCTCTTTTGCTCTCTCACTCACAGCTTCTCTTTCTCTCTCTCTCACACAGCTTCTCTTTCTTTCTCACTCACAACTTCTCTTTCTCTCTCTCACTCACTCAATCACTCACTCACAGCTTCTCTTTCTATCTCTCTCATTCACAGCTACTCTTTCTCTCTCTCACACACACAGCTTCTCTTTCTCTCTCTCTCTTGCTCACTCACAGGTTCTATTTCTCTCTCTGTCACCCTCACTCACAGCTTCTCTTTCTCTCTCTCTCTCTCTCACTCAGCTTCTCTTTCGCTTTCTCTCACTCACAGCTTCTATTTATCTCTCTCTCTCACTCACAGCTTCTCTTTCTCTCTCTCTCACTCACAGCTTCTCTTTCTCTCTCTCACTCACAGCTTCACTTTCTCTTTCTCTCACTCTCACTCACAGCTTCTCTCTCTCTCTCTCACTCACAGCTTCTCTTTCTCTCTCTCTCTCACTCACATCTTCTATTTCTCTCTCTCACACACAGCTTCTCTTTCTCTCTATCTCTCTCACTCACAGCTTTGCTTTTCTCTCTCTCTCACTCACTCACAGCTTCTCTTTCTCTCTCTCTCCCTCACAGTTTCTCTTTCTCTCTCTCACTCACAGCTTCTCTTTCTCTTTCTCTCTCTCACTCACAGCTTCTCTTTCTTTCTCTCCCTCACTCACTCACTCACTCACAGCTTCTCTTTCTCTCTCTGTCTCTCTCACTCACTGCTTCTCTTTCTCTCTGTCTCACTGTCTCACAGCTTCTCTCTCTCTCTCTCTCACTCACTCACAGCTTCTCTTTCTCTCTTTCTCTCACTCACTCACAGCTTCTCTTTATTTCTCTCTCACACACACTCACTCACTCACAGGTTCTATTTCTCTCTCACACACACAGCTTCTCTTTCTCTCTGTCACTCACTCACAGCTTCTCTTTCTCTCTCTGTCTCTCTCACTCACTGCTTCTCTCTCTCTCTCTCACTCACTCACAGCTTCTCTCCTTCTCACTCACAGCTTCTCTTTCTCTCTCTCTCTCACTCACTCACAGCTTCTCTCTCTCTGTCTCTCTCACTCACAGCTTCTCTTTCTCTCTCACACACACAGCTTCTCTTTCACTCACTCTCTCACACACAGCTTCTCTTTCTCTCTCTCTCTCTCTAACTCACTCACAACTTCTGTTTCTCTCTGTCTCTCACTCACAGCTTCAATTTCTCTCTCTCTCACTAACTCACAGCTTCTCCTTCTCTCTCTCTCACTCACTCACAGCTTCTCTTTCTCTCTCTCTCTCACAGCTTCTCATTCTCTCTCTCTCACTCTCACACAGCTTCTCTTTCTCTCTCTCTCTCTAACTCTCCCACTCACAGCTTCTCTTTCTCTCTCACTCACAGCTTTTCTTTCTCTCTCTCGCTCACTCACTCACGCTTCTCTTTCCCTCTCTGCCCCTCTCACACAGCTTCTTTTTCTCTCTCTCTCACTAACTCACAGCTTCTCTTTCTCTCTCTCTCACTCACTCACAGCTTCTCTTTCTCTATCTCTCTAACTCACAGCTTCTCTTTCTCTCTCTCTCACTCACTCACAGCTTCTCTCTCTGTCTCTCTCACTCACGGCTTCTATTTCTCTCTCTCTCACTCTCACAGCTACTCTTTCTCTCTCTCACACACAGCTTTTCTCTCTTTCTCTCTCTCATTCACTCACAGTTTCTCTTTATCTCTCTCTCTCACTCACATCTTCTATTTCTCTCTCTCTCTCACAGCTTCTCCTTCTCTCTCTCTCACTCACTCACAGCTTCTCTTTCTCTCTCTCTCTCTAACAGCTTCTATTGGTCTCTCTCTCTCTCACTCACAGCTTCTCTCTCTCTCTCACTCACAGCTTCTCTTTCTCTCTCATTCACAGCTTCTCTTTCTCTCTCTCTCACTCACTCACCGCTTCTCTTTTGCTCTCTCACTCACAGCTTCTCTTTCTCTCTCTCTCACAGCTTCTCTTTCTTTCTCACTCACAACTTCTCTTTCTCTCTCTCACTCACTCACTCACTCACTCACAGCTTCTCTTTCTCTCTCTCTCCACACAGCTTCTCTTTCTCTCTCTCTCTCTCTAACAGTTTCTCTTTCTCTCTCTCACTCACAGCTTCGCTTTCCCTCTCTCTCACTCATTCACCACTTCTCTTTCACTCTCTCACTCATAGCTTCTCTTTCTCTCTCACAGCTTCTTTCTCTCTCACTCACTCACAGTATCTCTTTCCCTCGCTCTCTCACTCACTCAAACCTTCACTTTCTCTATCTCTCTCACTCATAGCTTCTCTTTCTCTCTCTCACTCACAGCTTCTCTCTCTCGCTCTCTCACTCAAGCTTCTCTTTCTCTCTCTCTCTTGCTTACTCACAGGTTCTATTTCTCTCTCTGTCTCCCTCACTCACAGCTTCTCTTTCTCTCTCTCTCTCTCACTCACAGCTTCTCTTTTGCTTTCTCTCTCTCACTCACAGCTTCTCTTTCTCTCTCTCTCACTCACAGCTTCTCTTTCTCTCTCTCTCTCTCACTCACAGCTTCTCTTTCTCTCTCTCTCATTCACAGCTACTCTTTCTCTCTCTCTCACACACAGCTTCTCTCTCTCTCTCACTCACAGCTTCTCTTTCTCTCTCTCTCTTGCTCACTCACAGGTTCTATTTCTCTCTCTGTCTCCCTCACTCACAGCTTCTCTTTCTCTCTCTCTCTCTCACTCACAGCTTCTCTTTCGCTTTCTCTCTCTCACTCACAGCTTCTCTCTCTCTCTCTCTCACTCACAGCTTCTCTTTCTCTCTCTCACTCACAGCTCTTTCTCTCTCTCTCTCACTCACTCACAGCTTCTCTTTCTCTCTCTCTCTCACTCACAGCTTCTCTTTCTCTCTCTCTCTCTCACTCACATCTTCTATTTCTCTCTCACACACAGCTTCTCTTTCTCTCTATCTCTCTCACTCACAGCTTCTCTTTTCTCTCTCTCTCACTCACAGCTTCTCTTTCTCTCTCTCTCCCTCACAGCTTCTCCTTCTCTCTCTCTCTCTCACTCACAGCTTCTCTTTCTTTCTCTCTCTCTCACTCACAGCTTCTCTTTCTCTCTCTCTCATTCACAGCTACTCTTTCTCTCACACACACACAGCTTCTCTCTCTCTCTCTCACTCACAGCTTCTCTTTCTCTCTCTCTTGCTCACTCACAGGTTCTATTTCTCTCTCTGTCTCCCGCACTCAAAGCTTCTCTTTCTCTCTCTCTCTTACTCACAGCTTCTCTTTCTCTCTCTCTCTCTCACTCACAGCTTCTCTTTCTCTCTCTCTCTCACTCACAGCTTCTCTTTCTCTCTCTCACTCACAGCTTCTCTTTCTCTCTCTCTCTCACTCATAGCTTCTCTTTCTCTCTCTCTCTCTCCCTCACAGCTTCGCTTTCTCTCTCTCTCACTCACTCACATCTTCTATTTCTCTCTCTCTCCCTCACAGCTTCTCTTTCTTTCTCTCTCTCTCACTCACAGCTTCTCTTTCTCTTTCTCTCTCTCACTCACAGCTTCTCTTTCTTTCTCTCCCTCACTCACTCACTCCCAGCTTCTCTTTCTCTCTCTCTCTCAAACTCACTGCTTCTCTTTCTCTCTGTCTCACTGACTCACAGCTTCTCTCTCTCTCACTCACTCACAGCTTCTCTTTCTCTCTTTCTGTCACTCACTCACAGCTTCTCTTTCTCTCTCTCACACACTCACTCACTCACAGGTTCTATTTCTCTCTCTCACACACAGCTTCTCTTTCTCTCTATCTCTCTCACTCACAGCTTCTCTTTTCTCTCTCTTTCTCTCATTCACAGCTACTCTTTCTCTCTCTCACTCACTCACAGCTTCTCTTTCTCTCTCTGTCTCTCTCACTCTCTGCTTCTCTTTCTCTCTCTCTCACTCACTCACAGCTTCTCTCTCTCTCACTCACAGCTTCTCTTTCTCTCTCTCTCTCTCACTCACTCACAGCTTCTCTCTCTCTGTCTCTCTCACTCACAGCTTCTCTTTCTCTCTCACACACACAGCTTCTCTTTCACTCACTCTCTCACACACAGCTTCTCTTTCTCTCTCTCTAACTCACTCACAACTTCTGTTTCTCTCTGTCTCTCACTCACAGCTTCAATTTCTCTCTCTCTCACTAACTCACAGCTTCTCCTTCTCTCTCTCTCTCTCTCACTCACAGCTTCTCTTTCTCTCTCTCTCTCACAGCTTCTCATTCTCTCTCTCTCACTCACACACAGTTTCTCTTTCTCTCTCTCTCTAACTCTCTCACTCACAGCTTCTCTTTCTCTCTCACTCACAGCTTTTCTTTCTCTCTCTCTCTCACTCACTCACGCTTCTCTTTCTCTCTCTGCCTCTCTCACACAGGTTCTTTTTCTCTCTCTCTCACTAACTCACAGCTTCTCTTTCTCTATCTCTCTAACTCACAGCTTCTCTTTCTCTCTCTCTCACTCACTCACAGCTTCTCTCTCTGTCTCTCTCACTCACGGCTTCTATTACTCTCTCTCACTCTCACAGCTATTCTTTCTCTCTCACACACACAGCTTTTCTCTCTTTCTCTCTCTCACTCACTCACAGCTTCTCTTTATCTCTCTCTCTCACTCACTCACATCTTCTATTTCTCTCTCTCTCACACAGCTTCTCTTTCTCTCTATCTCTCTGACTCACAGGTTCTATTTCACACTCTGTCTCCCTCACTCACAGCTTCTCTCTCTATCTCTCTCACTCACAGCTTCTCTTTCTCATTCTCTCTCTCACTCACAGCTTGTCTCTCTCTCTCTCTCTCACTCACAGCTTCTCTCTCTCTCTCTCACTCATTCACTCACAGCTTCTCTTTCTCTCTCTGTCTCTCTCCCTCACAGCTTCTCTTTCTCTCTCTCTCTAACAGCTTCTATTGGTCTCTCTCTCTCTCACTCACAGCTTCTCTCTCTCTCTCACTCACAGCTTCTCTTTCTCTCTCATTCACAGCTTCTCTTTCTCTCTCTCTCACTCACTCACCGCTTCTCTTCTGCTCTCTCACTCACAGCTTCTCTCTCTCTCTCTCTCTCACAGCTTCTCTTTCTTTCTCACTCACAACTTCTCTTTCTCTCACTCACTCACTCACTCACTCACTCACTCACAGCTTCTCTTTCTCTCTCTCTCCACACAGCTTCTCTCTATCTCTCTCTCTCTAACAGTTTCTCTTTCTCTCTCTCACTCACAGCTTCGCTTTCCCTCTCTCTCTCTCATTCACCGCTTCTCTTTCACTCTCTCACTCAAAGCTTCTCTTTCTCTCTCACAGCTTCTTTCTCTCTCTATCACTCACAGTATCTCTTTCTCTCGCTCTCTCACTCACTCACAGGTTCTATTTCTCTCTCTGTCTCCCTCACTCACAGCTTCTCTTTCTCTCTCTCTCTCTCACTCACAGCTTCTCTTTTGCTTTCTCTCTCTCACTCACAGCTTCTCTTTCTCTCTCTCACTCACAGCTTCTCTCTCTCGCTCTCTCACTCAAGCTTCTCTTTCTCTCTCTCTCTTGCTCACTCACAGGTTCTATTTCTCTCTCTGTCTCCCTCACTCACAGCTTCTCTTTCTCTCTCTCTCTCTCACTCACAGCTTCTCTTTTGCTTTCTCGCTCTCACTCACAGCTTCTCTTTCTCTCTCTCTCTCTCACTCACAGCTTCTCTTTCTCTCTCTCTCTCACTCACAGCTTCTCTTTCTCTCTCTCTCATTGACAGCTACTCTTTCTCTCTCTCTCACAGCTTCTCTCTCTCTCTCACTCACAGCTTCTCTTTCTTCTCTCTCTTGCTCACTCACAGGTTCTATTTCTCTCTCTGTCTCCCTCACTCAAAGCTTCTCTTTCTCTCTCTCTCACTCACAGCTTCTCTTTCGCTTTCTCTCTCTCACTCACAGCTTCTCTCTCTCTCTCTCACTCATAGCTTCTCTTTCTCTCTCTCTCTCTCAGTCACAGCTTCTCTTTCTCTCTCTCACTCACAGCTCTTTCTCTCTCTCTCTCACTCACAGCTTCTCTTTCTCTCTCTCTCTCACTCACAGCTTCTCTTTCTCTCTCTCTCTTGCTCACTCACAGGTTCTATTTCTCTCTCTGTCTCCCGCACTCAAAGCTTCTCTTTCTCTCTCTCTCTCACTCACAGCTTCTCTTTCGCTTTCTCTCTCTCACTCACAGCTTCTCTTTCTCTCTCACTCTCACTCACAGCTTCTCTTTCTCTCTCTCTCTCTCTCACTCACAGCTTCTCTTTCTCTCTCTCACTCACAGCTTCTCTTTCTCTCTCTCTCTCTCACTCACAGCTTCTCTTTCTCTCTCTCTCTCTCTCCCTCACAGCTTCGCTTTCTCTCTCTCTCTCTCACTCACATCTTCTATTTCTCTCTCTCTCCCTCACAGCTTCTCTTTCTCTCTCTCTCACACTCACAGCTTCTCTTTCTCTTTCTCTCTCTCACTCACAGCTTCTCTTTCTTTCTCTCCCTCACTCACTCACAGCTTCTCTTTCTCTCTCTCTCTCAAACTCACTGCTTCTCTTTCTCTCTGTCTCACTGACTCACAGCTTCTCTCTCTCTCACTCACTCACAGCTTCTCTTTCTCTCTTTCTGTCACTCACTCACAACTTCTGTTTCTCTTTGTCTCTCACTCACAGCTTCAATTTCTCTCTCTCTCACTAACTCACAGCTTCTCCTTCTCTCTCTCTCACTCACTCACAGATTCTCTCTCTCTCTCTCACAGCTTCTCATTCTCTCTCTCTCTCTCACTCACACACAGCTTCTCTTTCTCTCTCTCTCTAACTCACTCACAGCTTCTCTTTCTCTCTCTCTCACTAACTCACAGCTTCTTTTTCTCTAACTCTCACTCACTCACTCACAGCTTCTCTTTATCTCTCTCTCTCTCACTCACAGCTTCTCTTTCTCTCTCTCTCTCTCTCACTCACTCACAGCTTCTCTCTCTGTCTCTCTCACTCACGGCTTCTATTTCTCGCTCTCTCACTAAGTCACAGCTTCTTTTTCTCTCTCTCTCTCTCACAGCTTTTCTCTCTCTCTCTCTCACTCACTCACTCACAGCTTCTCTTTCTCTTTCTCTCTCACTCACTCACATCTTCCATTTCTCTCTCTTTCTCACAGCTTCTCTTTCTCTATCTCTCTCACTCACAGCTTCTCTTTCTCTCTCACTCACAGCTTCTCTTTCTCTCTCTCCCTCACAGCTTCTCTCTCTCTCTCTCTCTCCCTCACAGCTTCTCTTTCTCTCTCTCTCCCTCACAGCTTCTCTTTCTCTCTCTCTCTCTAACAGCTTCTATTGGTCTCTCTCTCTCTCACTCACAGCTTCTCTCTCTCTCACTCACTCACAGCTTCTCTTTCTCTCTCACTCACAGCTTCTCTTTCTCTCTCTCTCACTCACTCACCGCTTCTCTTTTGCTCTCTCACTCACAGCTTCTCTTTCTCTCTCTCTCACACAGCTTCTCTTTCTTTCTCACTCACAACTTCTCTTTCTCTCTCTCACTCACTCAATCACTCACTCACAGCTTCTCTTTCTCTCTCTCTCCACACAGCTTCTCTTTATCTCTCTCTCTAACAGTTTCTCTTTCTCTCTCTCTCACTCACAGCTTCACTTTCCCTCTCTCTCACTCATTCACCGCTTCTCTTTCACTCTCTCACTCATAGCTTCTCTTTCTCTCTCACAGCTTCTTTCTCTCTCTCTCACTCACAGTATCTCTTTCTCTCACTCTGTCACTCACTCACTCATTCACTTTCTCTATCTCTCTCACTCACAGCTTCTCTTTCTCTCTCTCACTCACAGCTTCTCTCTCTCTCTCTCTCACCCACAGCTTATCTTTCTCTCTCTCTCTTGCTCACTCACATGTTCTATTTCTCTCTCTGTCTTCCTCACTCACAGCTTCTCTTTCTCTCTCTCTCTCACTCACAGCTTCTCTTTTGCTTTCTCTCTCTCACTCACAGCTTCTCTTTCTCTCTCTATCTCACTCACAGCTTCTCTTTCTCTCTCTCTCTCACTCACAGCTTCTCTTTCTCTCTCTCTCTTGCTCACTCACAGGTTCTATTTCTCTCTCTGTCACCCTCACTCACAGCTTCTCTTTCTCTCTCTCTCTCTCACTCACAGCTTCTCTTTCGCTTTCTCTCACTCACAGCTTCTATTTATCTCTCTCTCTCACTCACAGCTTCTCTTTCTCTCTCTCTCTCACTCACAGCTTCTCTTTCTCTCTCTCACTCACAGCTTCTCTTTCTCTCTCTCTCACTCACAGCTTCTCTCTCTCTTTCTCTCACTCACAGCTTCTCTTTCTCTCTCTCTCTCACTCACATCTTCTATTTCTCTCTCTCACACACAGCTTCTCTTTCTCTCTATCTCTCTCACTCACAGCTTCGCTTTTCTCTCTCTCTCCCTCACTCACAGCTTCTCTTTCTCTCTCTCTCCCTCACAGTTTCTCTTTCTCTCTCTCACTCACAGCTTCTCTTTCTCTTTCTCTCTCTCACTCACAGCTTCTCTTTCTTTCTCTCCCTCACTCACTCACTCACTCACTCACTCACTCACAGCTTCTCTTTCTCTCTCTGTTTCTCTCACTCACTGCTTCTCTTTCTCTCTGTCTCACTGACTCACAGCTTCTCTCTCTCTCTCACTCACTCACAGCTTCTCTTTCTCTCTTTCTCTCACTCACTCACAGCTTTTCTTTCTCTCTCTCACACACTCACTCACTCACAGGTTCTATTTCTCTCTCACACACAAAGCTTCTCTTTCTCTCTATCTCTCTCACTCACAGCTTCTCTTTTCTCTCTGCCTCTCTCACTCACTGCTTCTCTTTCTCTCTCTCACTCACCCACAGCTTCTCTCTCTCTCTCTCACTCACAGCTTCTCTTTCTCTCTCTCTCTCACTCACTCACAGCTTCTCTCTCTCTGTCTCTCTCACTCACAGCTTCTCTTTCTCTCTCACACACACAGCTTCTCTTTCACACTCTCTCACACACAGCTTCTCTTTCTCTCTATCTCTCTAACTCACTCACAACTTCTGTTTCTCTCTGTCTCTCACTCACAGCTTCAATTTCTCTCTCTCTCACTAACTCACAGCTTCTCCTTCTCTCTCTCTCTCACTCACTCACAGCTTCTCTTTCTCTCTCTCTCTCACAGCTTCTCATTCTCTCTCTCTCACTCACACACAGCTTCTCTTTCTCTCTCTCTCTAACTCTCTCACTCACAGCTTCTCTTTCTCTCTCACTCACAGCTTTTCTTTCTCTCTCTCACTCACTCACTCACGCTTCTCTTTCTCTCTCTGCCTCTCTCACACAGCTTCTTTTTCTCTCTCTCTCACTAACTCACAGCTTCTCTTTCTCTCTCTCTCACTCACTCACAGCTTCTCTTTCTCTATCTCTCTAACTCACAGCTTCTCTTTCTCTCTCTCTCTCACTCACTCACAGCTTCTCTCTCTGTCTCTCTCACTCACAGCTTCTATTTCTCTCTCTCTCACTCTCACAGCTTCTCTTTCTCTTTCTCACACACAGCTTTTCTCTCTTTCTCTCTCTCACTCACTCACAGCTTCTCTTTATCTCTCTCTCTTGCTCACTCACAGGTTCTATTTCTCTCTCTGTCTCCCTCACTCACAGCTTCTTTCTTTCTCTCTCTGTCTCTCACTCACAGCTTCTCTTTTGCTTTCTCTCTCTCACTCGCAGCTTCTCTTTCTCTCTCTCTCTCTCTCACTCACAGCTTCTCTTTCTCTCTCTCTCTCTCTCACTCACAGCTTCTCTTTCTCTCTCTCTCACTCACAGCTTCTCTTTCTCTCTCTCATTCACAGCTACTCTTTCTCTCTCTCTCTCACAGCTTCTCTCTCTCACTCACTCACAGCTTTTCTTTCTAACTCTCTCACTCACTCACAGCTTCTCTCTCTCTGTCTCTCTCACTCACAGCTTCTCTTTCTCTCTCACACATACAGCTTCTCTTTCACTCTCTCTCTCACACACAGCTTCTCTTTCTCTCTCTGTCTCTAACTCACTCACAACTTCTGTTTCTCTCTCCCTCTCACTCACAGCTTCAATTTCTCTCTCTCTCACTAACTCACAGCTTCTCCTTCTCTCTCTCACTCACTCACAGCTTCTCTTTCTCTCTCTCTCTCACACACAGCTTCTCATTCTCTCTCTCTCACTCACACACAGCTTCTCTTTCTCTCTCTCTCTTACTCTCTCACTCACAGCTTCTCTTTCTCTCTCACTCACAGCTTTTCTTTCTCTCTCTCTCTCACTCACTCACACTTCTCTTTCTCTCTCTGTCTCTCTCACACAGCTTCTTTTTCTCTCTCTCACTAACTCACAGCTTCTCTTTCTCTCTCTCTCACTCACTCACAGCTTCTCTTTCTCTCTCTATCTCTCTAACTCACAGCTTCTCTTTCTCTCTCTCTCACTCACTCACAGCTTCTCTCTGTCTCTCTCACTCACGGCTTCTTTTTCTCTCCCTCTCACTCTCACAGCTACTCTTTCTCTCTCTCACACACAGCTTTTCTCTCTCTCTTTCTCTCTCTCACTCACTCACAGCTTCTCTTTATCTCTCTCACTCACTCACATCTTCTATTTCTCTCTCTCTCACAGCTTCTCTTTCTCTCTCTCTCTTACTCACAGCTTCTCTTTCTCTCTCTCTCATTCGCAGCTACTCTTTCTCTCTCTCTCACACAGCTTCTCTCTCTCTCTCTCACTCACAGCTTCTCTTTCTCTCTCTCTCTTGCTCACACAGGTTCTATTTCTCTCTCTGTCTCCCTCACTGAAAGCTTCTCTTTCTCTCTCTCTCTCACTCACAGCTTCTCTTTCGCTTTCTCTCTCTCACTCACAGCTTCTCTTTCTCTCTCTCTCTCACTCACAGCTTCTCTTTCTCTCTCTCTCTCACAGCTCTTTCTCTCTCTCTCTCTCTCACTCACAGCTTCTCTTTCTCTTTCTCTCTCTCACTCACAGCTTCTCTTTCTTTCTCTCCCTCACTCACTCACTCACTCACTCACTCACTCACAGCTTCTCTTTCTCTCTCTGTTTCTCTCACTCACTGCTTCTCTTTCTCTCTGTCTCACTGACTCACAGCTTCTCTCTCTCTCTCACTCACTCACAGCTTCTCTTTCTCTCTTTCTCTCACTCACTCACAGCTTTTCTTTCTCTCTCTCACACACTCACTCACTCACAGGTTCTATTTCTCTCTCACACACAAAGCTTCTCTTTCTCTCTATCTCTCTCACTCACAGCTTCTCTTTTCTCTCTGCCTCTCTCACTCACTGCTTCTCTTTCTCTCTCTCACTCACCCACAGCTTCTCTCTCTCTCTCTCACTCACAGCTTCTCTTTCTCTCTCTCTCTCACTCACTCACAGCTTCTCTCTCTCTGTCTCTCTCACTCACAGCTTCTCTTTCACACACACAGCTTCTCTTTCACACTCTCTCACACACAGCTTCTCTTTCTCTCTATCTCTCTAACTCACTCACAACTTCTGTTTCTCTCTGTCTCTCACTCACAGCTTCAATTTCTCTCTCTCTCACTAACTCACAGCTTCTCCTTCTCTCTCTCTCTCACTCACTCACAGCTTCTCTTTCTCTCTCTCTCTCACAGCTTCTCATTCTCTCTCTCTCACTCACACACAGCTTCTCTTTCTCTCTCTCTCTAACTCTCTCACTCACAGCTTCTCTTTCTCTCTCACTCACAGCTTTTCTTTCTCTCTCTCACTCACTCACTCACGCTTCTCTTTCTCTCTCTGCCTCTCTCACACAGCTTCTTTTTCTCTCTCTCTCACTAACTCACAGCTTCTCTTTCTCTCTCTCTCACTCACTCACAGCTTCTCTTTCTCTATCTCTCTAACTCACAGCTTCTCTTTCTCTCTCTCTCACTCACTCACAGCTTCTCTCTCTGTCTCTCTCACTCACAGCTTCTATTTCTCTCTCTCTCACTCTCACAGCTTCTCTTTCTCTTTCTCACACACAGCTTTTCTCTCTTTCTCTCTCTCACTCACTCACAGCTTCTCTTTATCTCTCTCTCTTGCTCACTCACAGGTTCTATTTCTCTCTCTGTCTCCCTCACTCACAGCTTCTTTCTTTCTCTCTCTGTCTCTCACTCACAGCTTCTCTTTTGCTTTCTCTCTCTCACTCACAGATTCTCTTTCTCTCTCTCTCTCTCTCACTCACAGCTACTCTTTCTCTCTCTCTCTCACTCACAGCTTCTCTTTCTCTCTCTCATTCACAGCTACTCTTTCTCTCTCTCTCTCACAGCTTCTCTCTCTCTCTCACTCACAGCTTCTCTTTCTAACTCTCTCACTCACTCACAGCTTCTCTCTCTCTGTCTCTCTCACTCACAGCTTCTCTTTCTCTCTCACACATACAGCTTCTCTTTCACTCTCTCTCTCACACACAGCTTCTCTTTCTCTCTCTGTCTCTAACTCACTCACAACTTCTGTTTCAATCTGCCTCTCACTCACAGCTTCAATTTCTCTCTCTCTCACTAACTCACAGCTTCTCCTTCTCTCTCTCACTCACTCACAGCTTCTCTTTCTCTCTCTCTCTCACACACAGCTTCTCATTCTCTCTCTCTCACTCACACACAGCTTCTCTTTCTCTCTCTCTCTTACTCTCTCACTCACAGCTTCTCTTTCTCTCTCACTCACAGCTATTCTTTCTCTCTCTCTCTCACTCACTCACACTTCTCTTTCTCTCTCTGTCTCTCTCACACAGCTTCTTTCTCTCTCTCTCACTAACTCACAGCTTCTCTTTCTCTCTCTCTCACTCACTCACAGCTTCTCTTTCTCTCTCTATCTCTCTAACTCACAGCTTCTCTTTCTCTCTCTCTCACTCACTCACAGCTTCTCTCTGTCTCTCTCACTCACGGCTTCTTTTTCTCTCCCTCTCCCTCTCACAGCTACTCTTTCTCTCTCTCACACACAGCTTTTCTCTCTCTCTTTCTCTCTGTCACTCACTCACAGCTTCTCTTTATCTCTCTCACTCACTCACATCTTCTATTTCTCTCTCTCTCACAGCTTCTCTTTCTCTCTCTCTCTTACTCACAGCTTCTCTTTCTCTCTCTCTCATTCGCAGCTACCCTTTCTCTCTCTCTCACACAGCTTCTCTCTCTCTCTCTCTCACTCACAGCTTCTCTTTCTCTCTCTCTCTTGCTCACACAGGTTCTATTTCTCTCTCTGTCTCCCTCACTGAAAGCTTCTCTTTCTCTCTCTCTCTCACTCACAGCTTCTCTTTCGCTTTCTCTCTCTCACTCACAGCTTCTCTTTCTCTCTCTCTCTCACTCACAGCTTCTCTTTCTCTCTCTCTCTCACAGCTCTTTCTCTCTCTCTCTCTCTCACTCACAGCTTCTCTCTCTCTCTCTCTCTCACTCACAGCTTCTCTTTTCTCTCTCTCTCACTCACTCACAGCTTCTCTTTCTCTCTCTCTCCCTCACAGCTTCTCTTTCTCTCTCTCTCACTCACAGCTTCTCTTTATCTTTCTCTCTCTCACTCACAGCTTCTTTCTTTCTCTCCCTCACTCACTCACTCACAGCTTCTCTTTCTCTCTCTGTCTCTCTCACTCACTGCTTCTCTTTCTCTGTCTCACTGACTCACAGCTTCTCTCTCTCTCCCTCACTCACTCACAGCTTCTCTTTCTCTCTTTCTGTCACTCACTCACAACTTCTGTTTCTCTCTGTGTCTCACTCACAGCTTCAATTTCTCTCTCTGTCAGTAACTCACAGCTTCTCCTTCTCTCTCTCACTCACTCACAGCTTCTCTTTCTCTCTCACACACACAGCTTCTCATTCTCTCTCTCTCTCTCACTCACACACAGCTTCTCTTTCTCGCTCTCTCTAACTCTCTCACTCACAGCTTCTCTTTCTCTCTCCCTCACAGCTTTTCTTTCTCTCTCTCTCACTCACTCACGCTTCTCTTTCTCACTCTGTCTCTCTCAGACAGCTTCTCTTTCTCTCTCTCTCACTAACTCACAGCTTCTGTTTAACTCTCACTCACTCACAGCTTCTCTTTCTCTCTCTCTCTCACTCACAGCTTCTCTTTCTCTCTCTCTCTCACTCACTCACAGCTTCTCTCTCTCTGTCTCTCACTCATGGCTTCTATTTCTCTCTCTCTCACTAACTCACAGCTTCTATTTCTCTCTCTCACACACAGCTTTTCTCTCTCTCACTCACTCACTCACAGCTTCTCTTTCTCTCTCTCTCACTCACTCACATCTTCTATTTCTCTCTCTTTCTCACAGCTTCTCTTTCTCTCTATCTCTCTCACTCACAGCTTCTCTTTTCTCTCTCTCACTCACTCACAGCTTCTCTTTCTCTCTCTCTCCCTCACAGCTTCTCTTTCTCTCTCTCTCTCTCTCACTCACAGCTTCTCTTTCTCTCTCTCACTCACAGCTTCTCTCTCACTCACAGCTTCTCTTTCTCTCTCTCTCCCTCACAGCTTCTCTTTCTCTCTCTCTCTCTAACAGCTTCTATTGGTCTCTCTCTCTCACTCACAGCTTCTCTCTCTCTCTCTCACTCACAGCTTCTCTTTCTCTCTCACTCACAGCTTCTCTTTCTCTCTCTCTCCCTCACTCACCGCTTCTCTTTTGCTCTCTCACTCACAGCTTCTCTTTCTCTCTCTTACTCACTCAATCACTCACTCACAGCTTCTCTTTCTCTCTCTCTCCACACAGCTTCTCTTTCTCTCTCTCTCTAACAGTTTCTCTTTCTCTCTCTCTCTCACTCACAGCTTCGCTTTCCCTATCTCTCACAGCTTCTCTTTCTCTCTCACTCACAGCTTCTCTTTCTCTCTCTCTCTCTAACAGTTTCTCTTTCTCTCTCTCTCTCACTCACAGCTTCGCTTTCCCTCTCTCTCACAGCTTCTCTTTCTCTCTCACTCACAGCTTCGCTTTCCCAACTCTCTCACTCATTCACCACTTCTCTTTCACTCTCACTCATAGCTTCCCTTTCTCTCTCACAGCTTCTTTCTCTCTCTCTCACTCACAGTATCTCTTTCTCTCGCTCTGACACTCACTCACTCCTTCACTTTCTCTATCTCTCTCACTCACAGCTTCTCTTTCTCTCTCTCACTCACAGCTTCTCTCTCTCTCTCACTCACAGCTTCTCTTTCTCTCTCTCTCTTGCTAACTCACAGGTTCTATTTCTCTCTCTGTCTCCCTCACTCACGCTTCTCTTTCTCTCTCTGTCTCTGTCACACAGCTTCTTTTTCTCTCTCTCTCACTAACTCACAGCTTCTCTTTCTCTCTCTCTCACTCACTCACAGCTTCTCTTTCTCTCTCTATCTCTCTAACTCACAGCTTCTCTTTCTCTCTCTCTTACTCACTCACAGCTTCTCTGTCTCTCTCACTCACGGCTTCTCTTTCTCTCTCTCTCCCTCACTCACCGCTTCTCTTTTGCTCTCTCACTCACAGCTTCTCTTTCTCTCTCTTACTCACTCAATCACTCACTCACAGCTTCTCTTTCTCTCTCTCTCCACACAGCTTCTCTTTCTCTCTCTCTCTAACAGTTTCTCTTCCTCTCTCTCTCTCACTCACAGCTTCGCTTTCCCTCTCTCTCACAGCTTCTCTTTCTCTCTCACTCACAGCTTCTCTTTCTCTCTCTCTCTCTAACAGTTTCTCTTTCTCTCTCTCTCACTCACAGCTTCGCTTTCCCTCTCTCTCACAGCTTCTCTTTCTCTCTCTCTTACTCACTCACAGCTTCTCTGTCTCTCTCACTCACGGCTTCTCTTTCTCTCTCTCTCCCTCACTCACCGCTTCTCTTTTGCTCTCTCACTCACAGCTTCTCTTTCTCTCTCTCTCCACACAGCTTCTCTTTCTCTCTCTCTCTAACAGTTTCTCTTTCTCTCTCTCTCTCACTCACAGCTTCGCTTTCCCTCTCTCTCACAGCTTCTCTTTCTCTCTCACTCACGGCTTCTCTTTCTCTCTCTTACTCACTCAATCACTCACTCACAGCTACTCTTTCTCTCTCTCTCCACACAGCTTCTCTCTCTCTCTCTCTCTCTCTCTAACAGTTTCCCTTTCTCTCTCTCTCTCACTCACAGCTTCGCTTTCCCTATCTCTCACAGCTTCTCTTTCTCTCTCACTCACAGCTTCTCTTTCTCTCTCTCTCTAACAGCTTCTCTTTCTCTCTCTCACTCACAGCTTCTCTCTCTCACTCACTCACACAGCTTCTCTTTCTTTCTCCCTCACAACTTCTCTTTCTCTCTCTTACTCACTCAATCACTCACTCACAGCTACTCTTTCTCTCTCTCTCCACACAGATTCTCTTTCTCTCTCTCTCTAACAGTTTCTCTTTCTCTCTCTCTCTCACTCACAGCTTCGCTTTCCCTATCTCTCACAGCTTCTCTTTCTCTCTCACTCACAGCTTCTCTTTCTCTCTCTCTCTCTAACAGTTTCTCTTTCTCTCTCTCTCACTCACAGCTTCGCTTTCCCTCTCTCTCACAGCTTCTCTTTCTCTCTCACTCACAGCTTCGCTTTCCCAACTCTCTCACTCATTCACCACTTCTCTTTCACTCTCACTCATAGCTTCCCTTTCTCTCTCACAGCTTCTTTCTCTCTCTCACACACACAGTATCTCTTTCTCTCGCTCTGACACTCACTCACTCCTTCACTTTCTCTCTCTCTCTCACTCACAGCTTCTCTCTCTCTCACTCACTCACAGCTTCTCTTTCTCTCTCACTCACAGCTTCTCTTTCTCTCTCTCTCACTCACTCACCGCTTCTCTTTTGCTCTCTCACTCACAGCTACTCTTTCTCTCTCTCACACACAGCTTCTCTTTCTTTCTCACTCACAACTTCTCTTTCTCTCTCTCACTCACTCAATCACTCACTCACAGCTTCTCTTTCTCTCTCTCTCCACACAGCTTCTCTTTATCTCTCTCTCTAACAGTTTCTCTTTCTCTCTCTCTCTCACTCACAGCTTCGCTTTCCCTCTCTCTCACTCATTCACCGCTTCTCTTTCACTCTCTCACTCATAGCTTCTCTTTCTCTCTCACAGCTTCTTTCTCTCTCTCTCACTCACAGTATCTCTTTCTCTCGCTCTGTCACTCACTCACTCCTTCACTTTCTCTATCTCTCTCACTCACAGCTTCTCTTTCTTTCTCTCTCTCACTCACAGCTTCTCTCTCTCTCTCTCACTCACAGCTTCTCTTTCTCTCTCTCTCTTGCTCACTCACAGGTTCTATTTCTCTCTCTGTCTCCCTCACTCACAGCTTCTCTTTCTCTCTCTCTCTCACTCACAGCTTCTCTTTTGCTTTCTCTCTCTCACTCACAGCTTCTCTTTCTCTCTCTCTCTCACTCACAGCTTCTCTTTCTCTCTCTCTCTCACTCACAACTTCTCTTTCTCTCTCTCTCATTCACAGCTACTCTTTCTCTCTCTCTCACAGCTTCTCTCTCTCTCTCACTCACAGCTTCTCTTTCTCTCTCTCTCTTGCTCACTCACTGGTTCTATTTCTCTCTCTGTCACCCTCACTCACAGCTTCTCTCTCTCTCTCTCACTCACAGCTTCTCTTTTGCTTTCTCTCACTCACAGCTTCTATTTATCTCTCTCTCTCACTCACAGCTTCTCTTTCTCTCTCTCTCTCACTCACAGCTTCTCTTTCTCTCTCTCACTCACAGCTTCTCTTTCTCTCTCTCTCTCTCTCACTCACAGCTTCTCTCTCTCTCACTCACAGCTTCTCTTTCTCTCTCTCTCTCTTTCACATCTTCTATTTCTCTCTCACACACACAGCTTCTCTTTCTCTCTATCTCTCTCACTCACAGCTTCGCTTTTCTCTCTCACTCACTCACAGCTTCTCTTTCTCTCTCTCTCCCTCACAGTTTCTCTTTCTCTCTCTCACTCACAGCTTCTCTTTCTCTTTCTCTCTCTCACTCACAGCTTCTCTTTCTTTCTCTCCCTCACTCACTCACTCACTCACAGCTTCTCTTTCTCTCTCTCTCTCTTTCACTCACAGCTTCTCTCTCTCTCTGTCTCTCTCTCTCACTCACTGCTTCTTTTTCTCTCTGTCTCACTGACTCACAGCTTCTCTCTCTCTCACTCACTCACAGCTTCTCTTTCTCTCTTTCTCTCACTCACTCACAGCTTCTCTTTCTCTCTCTCACACACTCACTCACTCACAGGTTCTATTTCTCTCTCACACACACAGCTTCTCTTTCTCTCTATCTCTCTTACTCACAGCTTCTCTTTTCTCTCTCTTTCTCTCATTCACAGCTACTCTTTCTCTCTCTCACTCACTCACAGCTTCTCTTTCTCTCTCTGTCTCTCTCACTCACTGCTTCTCTTTCTCCCTCTCTCACTCACTCACAGCTTCTCTCTCTCACTCACTCACTCACAGCTTCTCTTTCTCTCTCTCTCTCACTCACTCACAGCTTCTCTCTCTCTGTCTCTCTCACTCACAGCTTCTCTTTCTCTCTCTCACACACAGCTTCTCTTTCACTCACTCTCTCACACACAGCTTCTCTTTCTCTCTCTCTCTCTCTAACTCACTCACAACTTCTGTTTCTCTCTGTCTCTCAATCACAGCTTCAATTTCTCTCTCTCTCACTCACTCACAGCTTCTCCTTCTCACTCTCTCACTCACTCACAGCTTCTCTTTCTCTCTGTCTCACACAGCTTCTCATTCTCTCTCTCTCTCACTCACACACAGCTTCTCTTTCTCTCTCTCTCTCTCACTCACAGCTTCTCTTTCTCTCTCTCTCTCAGTCACTCACGCTTCTCTTTCTCTCTCTGCCTCTCTCAGACAGCTTCTTTTTCTCTTTCTCTCACTAACTCACAGCTTCTCTTTCTCTCTCTCTCACACAGCTTCTCTTTCTCTCTATCTCTCTGCCTCACAGGTTCTATTTCACTCTCTGTCTCTCTCACTCACAGCTTCTCTCTCTATCTCTCTCACTCACAGCTTCTCTTTCTCATTCTCTCTCTCACTCACAGCTTCTCTTTCTCTCTCTCTCTCTTTCACTCACAGCTTCTCACTCTCTCTCTCACTCACTCACTCACAGCTTCTCTTTCTCTCTGTCTCTCTCCCTCACAGCTTCTCTTTCTCTTTCTCTCTCTAACAGCTTCTATTGGTCTCTCTCTCTCTCACTCACAGCTTCTCTCTCTCTCTCACTCACAGCTTCTCTTTCATTCACAGCTTCTCTTTCTCTCTCTCTCACTCACTCACCACTTCTCTTTTGCTCTCTCACTCACAGCTTCTCTTTCTCTCTCTCTCTCACAGCTTCTCTTTCTTTCTCACTCACAACTTCTCTTTCTCTCTCTCACTCACTCACTCACTCACTCACAGCTTCTCTTTCTCTCTCTCTCCACACAGCTTCTCTTTCTCACTCTCTCTCTCTAACAGTTTCTCTTTCTCTCTCTCTCTCACTCACAGCTTCGCTTTCCCTCTCTCTCACTCATTCACCGCTTCTCTTTCACTCTCTCACTCATAGCTTCTCTTTCTCTCTCACAGCTTCTTTCCCTCTCTCTCACTCACAGTATCTCTTTCTCTCGCTCTCTCACTCACTCAAACCTTCACTTTCTCTATCTCTCTCACTCATAGATTCTCTTTCTCTCTCTCACTCACAGCTTCTCTCTCTCGCTCTCTCGCTCAAGCTTCTCTTTCTCTCTCTCTCTTGCTCACTCACAGGTTCTATTTCTCTCTCTGTCTCCCTCACTCACAGCTTCTCTTTCTCTCTCTCTCTCTCACTCACAGCTTCTCCTTCTCTCTCTCTCACTCACTCACAGCTTCTCTCTCTCTCTCACAGCTTCTCATTCTCTCTCTCTCTCTCACTCACACACAGCTTCTCTTTCTCTCTCTCTCTAACTCTCTCACTCACAGCTTCTCTTTCTCTCTCTCTCACTAACTCACAGCTTCTTTTTCTCTAACTCTCACTCACTCACAGCTTCTCTCTCTCTCTCTCACTCACAGCTTCTCTTTCTCTCTCTCTCTCTCACTCACAGCTTCTCTCTCTCTCTCTCTCAGCTTTTCTCTCTCTCTCTCTCACTCACTCACAGCTTCTCTTTCTCTTTCTCTCTCACTCACTCACATCTTCTATTTCTCTCTCTTTCTCACAGCTTCTCTTTCTCTATCTCTCTCACTCACAGCTTCTCTTTCTCTCTCTCTCTCTCACTCACAGCTTCTCTTTCTCTCTCTCCCTCACAGCTTCTCTCTCTCTCTCTCTCTCTCTCCCTCACAGCTTCTCTTTCTCTCTCTCTCCCTCACAGCTTCTCTTTCTCTCTCTCTCTCTCTCTCTCTAACAGCTTCTATTGGTCTCTCTCTCTCTCTCACTCACAGCTTCTCTCTCTCTCACTCACAGCTTCTCTTTCTCTCTCACTCACAGCTTCTCTTTCTCTCTCTCTCACTCACTCACCGCTTCTCTTTTGCTCTCTCACTCACAGCTACTCTTTCTCTCTCTCACACACAGCTTCTCTTTCTTTCTCACTCACAACTTCTCTTTCTCTCTCTCACTCACTCAATCACTCACTCACAGCTTCTCTTTCTCTCTCTCTCTCCACACAGCTTCTCTTTATCTCTCTCTCTAACAGTTTCTCTTTCTCTCTCTCTCTCACTCACAGCTTCGCTTTCCCTCTCTCTCACTCATTCACTGCTTCTCTTTCACTCTCTCACTCATAGCTTCTCTTTCTCTCTCACAGCTTCTTTCTCTCTCTCTCACTCACAGTATCTCTTTCTCTCGCTCTGTCACTCACTCACTCCTTCACTTTCTCTATCTCTCTCACTCACAGCTTCTCTTTCTCTCTCTCACTCACAGCTTCTCTCTCTCTCTCTCACTCACAGCTTCTCTTTCTCTCTCTCTCTTGCTCACTCACAGGTTCTATTTCTCTCTCTGTCTCCCTCACTCACAGCTTCTCTTTCTCTCTCTCTCTCACTCACAGCTTCTCTTTTGCTTTCTCTCTCTCACTCACAGCTTCTCTTTCTCTCTCTCTCTCACTCACAGCTTCTCTTTCTCTCTCTCTCACTCACAACTTCTCTTTCTCTCTCTCTCATTCACAGCTACTCTTTCTCTCTCTCTCTCACAGCTTCTCTCTCTCTCTCAGTCACAGCTTCTCTTTCTCTCTCTCTCTTGCTCACTCACAGGTTCTATTTCTCTCTCTGTCACCCTCACTCACAGCTTCTCTTTCTCTCTCTCTCTCTCACTCACAGCTTCTCTTTCGCTTTCTCTCACTCACAGCTTCTATTTATCTCTCTCTCTCACTCACAGCTTCTCTTTCTCTCTCTCTCTCACTCACAGCTTCTCTTTCTCTCTCTCACTCACAGCTTCTCTTTCTCTCTCTCTCTCTCTCACTCACAGCTTCTCTCTCTCTCTCACTCACAGCTTCTCTTTCTCTCTCTCTCTCTTTCACATCTTCTATTTCTCTCTCACACACACAGCTTCTCTTTCTCTCTATCTCTCTCACTCACAGCTTCGCTTTTCTCTCTCTCTCACTCACTCACAGCTTCTCTTTCTCTCTCTCTCCCTCACAGTTTCTGTTTCTCTCTCTCACTCACAGCTTCTCTTTCTCTTTCTCTCTCTCACTCACAGCTTCTCTTTCTTTCTCTCCCTCACTCACTCACTCACTCACAGCTTCTCTCTCTCTCTTTCACTCACAGCTTCTCTCTCTCTCTCTCTCTTTCTCTCTCACTCACTGCTTCTCTTTCTCTCTGTCTCACTGACTCACAGCTTCTCTCTCTCTCTCACTCACTCACAGCTTCTCTTTCTCTCTTTCTCTCACTCACTCACAGCTTCTCTTTCTCTCTCTCACACACTCACTCACTCACAGGTTCTATTTCTCTCACACACACACAGCTTCTCTTTCTCTCTATCTCTCTTACTCACAGCTTCTCTTTTCTCTCTCTTTCTCTCATTCACAGCTACTGTTTCTCTCTCTCACTCACTCACAGCTTCTCTTTCTCTCTCTGTCTCTCTCACTCACTGCTTCTCTTTCTCTCTCTCTCACTCACTCACAGCTTCTCTCTCTCTCTCACTCACTCACAGCTTCTCTTTCTCTCTCTCTCTCACTCACTCACAGCTTCTCTCTCTCTGTCTCTCTCACTCACAGCTTCTCTTTCTCTCTCACACACACAGCTTCTCTTTCACTCACTCTCTCACACACAGCTTCTCTTTCTCTCTCTCTCTCTCTAACTCACTCACAACTTCTGTTTCTCTCTGTCTCTCAATCACAGCTTCAATTTCTCTCTCTCTCACTAACTCACAGCTTCTCCTTCTCACTCTCTCACTCACTCACAGCTTCTCTTTCTCTCTCTCTCACACAGCTTCTCATTCTCTCTCTCTCACTCACACACAGCTTCTCTTTCTCTCTCTCTCTCTCACTCACAGCTTCTCTTTCTCTCTCTCTCTCAGTCACTCACGCTTCTCTTTCTCTCTCTGCCTCTCTCAGACAGCTTCTTTTTCTCTTTCTCTCACTAACTCACAGCTACTCTTTCTCTCTCTCTCTCTCACTCACTCACAGCTTCTCTTTCTCTATCTCTCTAACTCACAGCTTCTCTTTCTCTCTCTCTCACTGACTCACAGCTTCTCTCTCTCTCTCTCACTGACTCACAGCTTCTCTCTCTGTCTCTCTCACTCACGGCTTCTATTTCTCTCTCTCACCCTCTCACAGCTACTCTTTCTCTCTCTCACACACAGCTTTTCTCTCTTTCTCTCTCTCACTCACTCACAGCTTCTCTTTATCTCTCTCTCTCACTCACTCACATCTTCTATTTCTCTCTCTCTCACACAGCTTCTCTTTCTCTCTATCTCTCTGCCTCACAGGTTCTATTTCACTCTCTGTCTCTCTCACTCACAGCTTCTCTCTCTATCTCTCTCACTCACAGCTTCTCTTTCTCTCTCTCTCTCTTTCACTCACAGCTTCTCTCTCTCTCTCTCTCACTCACTCACAGCTTCTCTTTCTCTCTGTCTCTCTCCCTCACAGCTTCTCTTTCTCTTTCTGTCTCTAACAGCTTCTATTGGTCTCTCTCTCTCTCACTCACAGCTTCTCTCTCTCGCTCACTCACAGCTTCTCTTTCATTCACAGCTTCTCTTTCTCTCTTTCTCACTCACTCACCACTTCTCTTTTGCTCTCTCACTCACAGCTTCTCTTTCTCTCTCTCTCTCACAGCTTCTCTTTCTTTCTCACTCACAACTTCTCTTTCTCTCTCTCACTCACTCACTCACTCACTCACAGCTTCTCTTTCTCTCTCTCTCCACACAGCTTCTCTTTCTCACTCTCTCTCTCTAACAGTTTCTCTTTCTCTCTCTCTCTCACTCACAGCTTCGCTTTCCCTCTCTCTCACTCATTCACCGCTTCTCTTTCACTCTCTCACTCATCGCTTCTCTTTCTCTCTCACAGCTTCTTTCCCTCTCTCTCACTCACAGTATCTCTTTCTCTCGCTCTCTCACTCACTCAAACCTTCACTTTCTCTATCTCTCTCACTCATAGATTCTCTTTCTCTCTCTCACTCACAGCTTCTCTCTCTCGCTCTCTCACTCAAGCTTCTCTTTCTCTCTCTCTCTCTTGCTCACTTACAGGTTCTATTTCTCTCTCTGTCTCCCTCACTCACAGCTTCTCTTTCTCTCTCTCTCTCTCACTCACAGCTTCTCTTTTGCTTTCTCTCTCTCACTCACAGCTTCTCTTTCTCTCTCTCTCTCTCACTCACAGCTTCTCTTTCTCTCTCTCTCTCACTCACAGCTTCTCTTTCTCTCTCTCTCATTCACAGCTACTCTTTCTCTCTCTCACACACAGCTTCTCTCTCTCTCTCTCTCTCACTCACAGCTTCTCTTTCTCTCTCTCTCTTGCTCACTCACAGGTTCTATTTCTCTCTCTGTCTCCCTCACTCAAAGCTTCTCTCTCTCTCTCTCTCTCACTCACAGCTTCTCTTTTGCTTTCTCTCTCTCACTCACAGCTTCTCTTTCTCTCTCTCTCTCTCACTCATAGCTTCTCTTTCTCTCTCTCTCTCTCTCTCTCTCAGTCACAGCTTCTCTTTCTCTCTCTCACTCACAGCTCTTTCTCTCTCTCTCTCTCACTCACTCACAGCTTCTATTTCTCTCTCTCTCTCACTCACAGCTTCTCTTTCTCTCTCTCTCACTCACTCACCGCTTCTCTTTTGCTCTCTCACTCACAGCTTCTCTTTCTCTCTTTCTCACACAGCTTCTCTTTCTTTCTCACTCACAACTTCTCTTTCTCTCTCTCACTCACTCAATCACTCACTCACAGCTTCTCTTTCTCTCTCTCTCCACACAGCTTCTCTTTATCTCTCTCTCTAACAGTTTCTCTTTCTCTCTCTCACTCACAGCTTCGCTTTCCCTCTCTCTCACTCATTCACCGCTTCTCTTTCACTCTCTCACTCATAGCTTCTCTTTCTCTCTCACAGCTTCTTTCTCTCTCTCTCACTCACAGTATCTCTTTCTCTCGCTCTGTCACTCACTCACTCCTTCACTTTCTCTATCTCTCTCACTCACAGCTTCTCTTTCTCTCTCTCACTCACAGCTTCTCTCTCTCTCTCTCTCACTCACAGCTTCTCTTTCTCTCTCTCTCTTGCTTACTCACAGGTTCTATTTCTCTCTCTGTCGCCCTCACTCACAGCTTCTCTCTCTCTCTCTCTCACTCACAGCTTCTCTTTTGATTTCTCTCTCTCACTCACAGCTTCTCTTTCTCTCTCTCTCTCACTCACAACTTCTCTTTCTCTCTCTCTCTCTCACTCACAGCTTCTCTTTCTCTCTCTCTCTCATTCACAGCTACTCTTTCTCTCTCTCACACACACAGCTTCTCTCTCTCTCACTCACAGCTTCTCTTTCTCTCTCTCTCTTGCTCACTCACAGGTTCTATTTCTCTCTCTGTCACCCTCACTCACAGCTTCTCTTTCTCTCTCTCTCTCTCTCACTCACAGCTTCTCTTTCGCTTTCTCTCACTCACAGCTTATATTTATCTCTCTCTCTCACTCACAGCTTCTCTTTCTCTCTCTCTCACTCACAGCTTCTCTTTCTCTCACTCACTCACAGCTTCTCTTTCTCTCTCTCTCTCTCTCACTCACTCACAGCTTCTCTCTCTCTCTCTCACAGCTTCTCTTTCTCTCTCTCTCTCACTCACATCTTCTATTTCTCTCTCACACACACAGGTTCTCTTTCTCTCTATCTCTCTCACTCACAGCTTCGCATTTCTCTCTCTCTCTCTCACTCACAGCTTCTCTTTCTCTCTCTCTCCCTCACAGTTTCTCTTTCTCTCTCTCACTCACAGCTTCTCTTTCTCTCTCTCACTCACAGCTTCTCTTTCTTTCTCTCTCTCACTCACTCACTCACTCAGAGCTTCTCTTTCTCTATCTCTCTCACTCACTGCTTCTCTTTCTCTCTGTCTCACTGACTCACAGCTTCTCTCTCTCTCTGACTCACTCACAGCTTCTCTTTCTCTCTTTCTCTCACTCACTCACAGCTTCTCTTTCTTTCTCTCTCACACACACTCACTCACTCACAGGTTCTATTTCTCTCTCACACACACAGCTTCTCTTTCTCTCTATCTCTCTCACTCACAGCTTCTCTTTTCTCTCTCTTTCTCTCATTCACAGCTACTCTTTCTCTCTCTCACTCACTCACAGCTTCTCTTTCTCTCTCTGTCTCTCTCACTCACTGCTTCTCTTTCTCTCTATCTCTCTCACTCACAGCTTCTCTTTTCTCTCTCTTTCTCTCATTCACAGCTACTCTTTCTCTCTCTCATTCACTCACAGCTTCTCTTTCTCTCTCTGTCTCTCTCACTCACTGCTTCTCTTTCTCTCTCTCTCACTCACTCACAGCTTCTCTCTCACTCACTCACAGCTTCTCTCTCTCTGTCTCTCTCACTCACAGCTTCTCTTTCTCTCTCTCACACACAGCTTCTCTTTCACTCACTCTCACACACAGCTTCTCTTTCTCTCTCTCTCTCTAACTCACTCACAACTTCTGTTTCTCTCTGTCTCTCACTCACAGCTTCAATTTCTCTCTCTCACTAACTCACAGCTTCTCCTTCTCTCTCTCTCACTCACTCACAGCTTCTCTTTCTCTCTCTCTCACAGCTTCTCATTCTCTCTCTCTCACTCACACACAGCTTCTCTTTCTCTCTCTCTCTAACTCTCTCACTCACAGCTTCTCTTTCTCGCTCACTCACAGCTTTTCTTTCTCTCTCTCGCTCACTCACTCACGCTTCTCTTTCTCTCTCTGCCCCTCTCACACAGCTTCTTTTTCTCTCTCTCACTAACTCACAGCTTCTCTTTCTCTCTCTCTCACTCACTCACAGCTTCTCTTTCTCTATCTCTCTAACTCACAGCTTCTCTTTCTCTCTCTCTCACTCACTCACAGCTTCTCTCTCTGTCTCTCTCACTCACGGCTTCTATTTCTCTCTCTCTCACTCTCACAGCTACTCTTTCTCTCTCACACACACAGCTTTTCTCTCTTTCTCTCTCTCACTCACTCACAGCTTCTCTTTATCTCTCTCTCTCACTCACTCACATCTTCTATTTCTCTCTCTCTCTCACAGCTTCTCTTTCTCTCTATCTCTCTGACTCACAGGTTCTATTTCACTCTCTGTCTCCCTCACTCACAGCTTCTCTCTCTCTCACTAACTCACAGCTTCTCCTTCTCTCTCTCTCACTCACTCACAGCTTCTCTTTCTCTCTCTCTCTCTAACAGCTTCTATTGGTCTCTCTCTCTCTCACTCACAGCTTCTCTCTCTCTCTCACTCACAGCTTCTCTTTCTCTCTCATTCACAGCTTCTCTTTCTCTATCTCTCACTCACTCACCGCTTCTCTTTTGCTCTCTCACTCACAGCTTCTCTTTCTCTCTCTCTCACACAGCTTCTCTTTCTTTCTCACTCACAACTTCTCTTTCTCTCTCTCACTCACTCACTCACTCACTCACAGCTTCTCTTTCTCTCTCTCTCCACACAGTTTCTCTTTCTCTCTCTCACTCACAGCTTCGCTTTCCCTCTCTCTCACTCATTCACCGCTTCTCTTTCACTCTCTCACTCATAGCTTCTCTTTCTCTCTCACAGCTTCTTTCTCTCTCTCTCACTCACAGTATCTCTTTCTCTCGCTCTCTCACTCACTCCAACCTTCACTTTCTCTATCTCTCTCACTCATAGCTTCTCTTTCTCTCTCTCACTCACAGCTTCTCTCTCTCGCTCTCTCACTCAAGCTTCTCTTTCTCTCTCTCTCTTGCTCACTCACATGTTCTATTTCTCTCTCTGTCTCCCTCACTCACAGCTTCTCTTTCTCTCTCTCTCTCTCACTCACAGCTTCTCTTTTGCTTTCTCTCTCTCACTCACAGCTTCTCTTTCTCTCTCTCTCTCTCACTCACAGCTTCTCTTTCTCTCTCTCTCTCACTCATAGCTTCTCTTTCTCTCTCTCTCATTCACAGCTACTCTTTCTCTCTCACACACACAGCTTCTCTCTCTCTCTCACTCACAGCTTCTCTTTCTCTCTCTCTCTTGCTCACTCACAGGTTCTATTTCTCTCTCTGTCTCCCTCACTCAAAGCTTCTCTTTCTCTCTCTCTCTCTCCCTCAAAGCTTCTCTTTTGCTTTCTCTCTCTCACTCACAGCTTCTCTTTCTCTCTCTCTCTCTCACTCATAGCTTCTCTTTCTCTCTCTCTCTCAGTCACAGCTTCTCTTTCTCTCTCTCACTCACAGCTCTTTCTCTCTCTCTCTCTCTCACTCACAGCTTCTCTTTCTCTCTCTCTCACTCACAGCTTCTCTTTCTCTCTCTCTCACTCACTCACCGCTTCTCTTTTGCTCTCTCACTCACAGCTTCTCTTTCTCTCTCTCTCACACAGCTTCTCTTTCTTTCTCACTCACAACTTCTCTTTCTCTCTCTCACTCACTCAATCACTCACTCACAGCTTCTCTTTCTCTCTCTCTCATTGACAGCTACTCTTTCTCTCTCTCACACACACAGCTTCTCTTTCTCTCTCTCTCTTGCTCACTCACAGGTTCTATTTCTCTCTCTGTCACCCTCACTCACAGCTTCTCTTTCTCTCTCTCTCTCTCACTCAGCTTCTCTTTCGCTTTCTCTCACTCACAGCTTCTATTTATCTCTCTCTCTCACTCACAGCTTCTCTTTCTCTCTCTCTCTCACTCACAGCTTCTCTTTCTCTCTCTCACTCACAGCTTCTCTTTCTCTCTCTCTCTCTCACTCACAGCTTCTCTCTCTCTCTCTCACACACAGCTTCTCTTTCTCTCTATCTCTCTCACTCACAGCTTTGCTTTTCTCTCTCTCTCACTCACTCACAGCTTCTCTTTCTCTCTCTCTCCCTCACAGTTTCTCTTTCTCTCTCTCACTCACAGCTTCTCTTTCTCTTTCGCTCTCTCACTCACAGCTTCTCTTTCTTTCTCTCCCTCACTCACTCACTCACTCACTCACAGCTTCTCTTTCTCTCTCTGTCTCTCTCACTCACTGCTTCTCTTTCTCTCTGTCTCACTGACTCACAGCTTCTCTCTCTCTCTCTCACTCACTCACAGCTTCTCTTTCTCTCTTTCTCTCACTCACTCACAGCTTCTCTTTCTTTCTCTCTCACACACACTCACTCACTCACAGGTTCTATCTCTCTCACACACACAGCTTCTCTTTCTCTCTCTCACTCACTCACAGCTTCTCTTTCTCTCTCTGTCTCTCTCACTCACTGCTTCTCTCTCTCTCTCTCACTCACTCACAGCTTCTCTCCTTCTCACTCACAGCTTCTCTTTCTCTCTCTCTCTCACTCACTCACAGCTTCTCTTTCTCTCTCACACACACAGCTTCTCTTTCACTCACTCTCTCACACACAACTTCTCTTTCTCTCTCTCTCTCTAACTCACTCACAACTTCTGTTTCTCTCTGTCTCTCACTCACAGCTTCAATTTCTCTCTCTCTCACTAACTCACAGCTTCTCCTTCTCTCTCTCTCACTCACTCACAGCTTCTCTTTCTCTCTCTCTTTCACAGCTTCTCATTCTCTCTCTCTCACTCACACACAGCTTCTCTTTCTCTCTCTCTCTCTAACTCTCCCACTCACAGCTTCTCTTTCTCTCTCACTCACAGCTTTTCTTTCTCTCTCTCGCTCACTCACTCACGCTTCTCTTTCTCTCTCTGCCCCTCTCACACAGCTTCTTTTTCTCTCTCTCTCACTAACTCACAGCTTCTCTTTCTCTCTCTCACTCACTCACAGCTTCTCTCTCTGTCTCTCTCACTCACGGCTTCTATTTCTCTCTCTCTCTCACACAGCTACTCTTTCTCTCTCACACACACAGCTTTTCTCTCTTTCTCTCTATCTCTCTCACTCACAGCTTCGCTTTTCTCTCTCTCTCACTCACTCACAGGTTCTCTTTCTCTCTCTCTCCCTCACAGTTTCTCTTTCTCTCTCTCACTCACAGCTTCTCTTTCTCTCTCTCACTCACAGCTTCTCTTTCTTTCTCTCCCTCACTCACTCACTCACTCAGAGCTTCTCTTTCTCTCTCTGTCTCTCTCACTCACTGCTTCTCTTTCTCTCTGTCTCACTGACTCACAGCTTCTCTCTCTCTCTGACTCACTCACAGCTTCTCTTTCTCTCTTTCTCTCACTCACTCACAGCTTCTCTTTCTTTCTCTCTCACACACACTCACTCACTCACAGGTTCTATTTCTCTCTCACACACACAGCTTCTCTTTCTCTCTATCTCTCTCACTCACAGCTTCTCTTTTCTCTCTCTTTCTCTCATTCACAGCTACTCTTTCTCTCTCTCACTCACTCACAGCTTCTCTTTCTCTCTCTGTCTCTCTCACTCACTGCTTCTCTTTCTCTCTCTCTCACTCACTCACAGCTTCTCTCTCTCTCACTCACAGCTTCTCTTTCTCTCTCTCTCTCACTCACTCACAGCTTCTCTGTCTCTGTCTCTCTCACTCACAGCTTCTCTTTCTCTCTCTCACACACAGCTTCTCTTTCACTCACTCTCTCACACACAGCTTCTCTTTCTCTCTCTCTCTCTAACTCACTCACAACTTCTGTTTCTCTCTGTCTCTCACTCACAGCTTCAATTTCTCTCTCTCTCACTAACTCACAGCATCTCCTTCTCTCTCTCTCACTGACTCACAGCTTCTCTTTCTCTCTCTCTCTCACAGCTTCTCATTCTCTCTCTCTCACTCACACACAGCTTCTCTTTCTCTCTCTCTCTAACTCTCTCACTCACAGCTTCTCTTTCTCTCTCACTCACAGCTTTTCTTTCTCTCTCTCGCTCACTCACTCACGCTTCTCTTTCTCTCTCTGCCCCTCTCACACAGCTTCTTTTTCTCTCTCTCTATCACTAACTCACAGCTTCCCTTTCTCTCTCTCTCACTCACTCACAGCCTCTCTTTCTCTATCTCTCTAACTCACAGCTTCTCTTTTTCTCTCACTCACTCACTCACAGCTTCTCTCTCTGTCTCTCTCACTCACGGCTTCTATTTCTCTCTCTCTCACTCTCACAGCTACTCTTTCTCTCTCACACACACAGCTTTTCTCTCTTTCTCTCTCTCACTCACTCACAGCTTCTCTTTATCTCTCTCTCTCACTCACTCACATCTTCTATTTCTCTCTCACACACACAGCTTCTCTTTCTCTCTATCTCTCTGACTCACAGGTTCTATTTCACTCTCTGTCTCCCTCACTCACAGCTTCTCTCTCTCTCACTAACTCACAGCTTCTCCTTCTCTCTCTCTCACTCACTCACAGCTTCTCTTTCTCTCTTTCTCTCACTCACTCACAGCTTCTCTTTCTTTCTCTCTCACACACACTCACTCACTCACAGGTTCTATTTCTCTCTCACGCACACAGCTTCTCTTTCTCTCTCTCACTCACTCACAGCTTCTCTTTCTCTCTCTGTCTCTCTCACTCACTGCTTCTCTCTCTCTCTCTCACTCACTCACAGCTTCTCTCCTTCTCACTCACAGCTTCTCTTTCTCTCTCTCTCACTCACTCACAGCTTCTCTCTCTCTGTCTCTCTCACTCACAGCTTCTCTTTCTCTCTCTCACACACAGCTTCTCTTTCACTCACTCTCTCACACACAGCTTCTCTCTCTCTCTCTCTCTCTAACTCACTCCACAACTTCTGTTTCTCTCTGTCTCTCACTCACAGCTTCAATTTCTCTCTCTCTCACTAACTCACAGCTTCTCCTTCTCTCTCTCTCACTCACTCACAGCTTCTCTTTCTCTCTCTCTTTCACAGCTTCTCATTCTCTCTCTCTCACTCACACACAGCTTCTCTTTCTCTCTCTCTCTCTAACTCTCCCACTCACAGCTTCTCTTTCTCTCTCACTCACAGCTTTTCTTTCTCTCTCTCGCTCACTCACTCACGCTTCTCTTTCTCTCTCTGCCCCTCTCACACAGCTTCTTTTTCTCTCTCTCTCACTAACTCACAGCTTCTCTTTCTCTCTCTCTCACTCACTCACAGCTTCTCTTTCTCTATCTCTCTAACTCACAGCTTCTCTTTCTCTCTCTCACTCACTCACAGCTTCTCTCTCTGTCTCTCTCACTCACGGCTTCTATTTCTCTCTCTCTCACTCTCACAGCTACTCTTTCTCTCACACACACACAGCTTTTCTCTCTTTCTCTCTATCTCTCTCACTCACAGCTTCGCTTTTCTCTCTCTCTCACTCACTCACAGCTTCTCTTTCTCTCTCTCTCCCTCACAGTTTCTCTTTCTCTCTCTCACTCACAGCTTCTCTTTCTCTCTCTCACTCACAGCTTCTCTTTCTTTCTCTCCCTCACTCACTCACTCACTCAGAGCTTCTCTTTCTCTCTCTGTCTCTCTCACTCACTGCTTCTCTTTCTCTCTGTCTCACTGACTCACAGCTTCTCTCTCTCTCTCTGACTCACTCACAGCTTCTCTTTCTCTCTTTCTCTCACTCACTCACAGCTTCTCTTACTTTCTCTCTCACACACACTCACTCACTCACAGGTTCTATTTCTCTCTCACACACACAGCTTCTCTTTCTCTCTATCTCTCTCACTCACAGCTTCTCTTTTCTCTCTCTTTCTCTCATTCACAGCTACTCTTTCTCTCTCTCACTCACTCACAGCTTCTCTTTCTCTCTCTGTCTCTCTCACTCACTGCTTCTCTTTCTATCTCTCTCACTCACTCACAGCTTCTCTCTCTCTCACTCACAGCTTCTCTTTCTCTCTCTCTCTCACTCACTCACAGCTTCTCTGTCTCTGTCTCTCTCACTCACAGCTTTTCTTTCTCTCTCTCACACACAGCTTCTCTTTCACTCACTCTCTCACACACAGCTTCTCTTTCTCTCTCTCTCTAACTCACTCACAACTTCTGTTTCTCTCTGTCTCTCACTCACAGCTTCAATTTCTCTCTCTCTCACTAACTCACAGCTTCTCCTTCTCTCTCTCTCACTGACTCACAGCTTCTCTTTCTCTCTCTCTCACACAGCTTCTCATTCTCTCTCTCTCACTCACACACAGCTTCTCTTTCTCTCTCTCTCTAACTCTCTCACTCACAGCTTCTCTTTCTCTCTCACTCACAGCTTTTCTTTCTCTCTCTCGCTCACTCACTCACGCTTCTCTTTCTCTCTCTGCCCCTCTCACACAGCTTCTTTTTCTCTCTCTCTCTCACTAACTCACAGCTTCTCTTTCTCTCTCTCTCACTCACTCACAGCCTCTCTTTCTCTATCTCTCTAACTCACAGCTTCTCTTTCTCTCTCTCTCACTCACTCACAGCTTCTCTCTCTGTCTCTCTCACTCACGGCTTCTATTTCTCTCTCTCTCACTCTCACAGCTACTCTTTCTCTCTCACACACACAGCTTTTCTCTCTTTCTCTCTCTCACTCACTCACAGCTTCTCTTTATCTCTCTCTCTCACTCACTCACATCTTCTATTTCTCTCTCTCTCACACAGCTTCTCTTTCTCTCTATCTCTCTGACTCACAGGTTCTATTTCACTCTCTGTCTCCCTCACTCACAGCTTCTCTCTCTCTCACTAACTCACAGCTTCTCCTTCTCTCTCTCTCACTCACTCACAGCTTCTCTTTCTCTCTCTCTCTCTAACAGCTTCTATTGGTCTCTCTCTCTCACTCACAGCTTCTCTCTCTCTCTCACTCACAGCTTCTCTTTCTCTCTCATTCACAGCTTCTCTTTCTCTATCTCTCACTCACTCACCGCTTCTCTTTTGCTCTCTCACTCACAGCTTCTCTTTCTCTCTCTCTCTCACAGCTTCTCTTTCTTTCTCACTCACAACTTCTCTTTCTCTCTCTCACTCACTCACTCACTCACTCACAGCTTCTCTTTCTCCCTCTCTCCACACAGCTTCTCTTTCTCTCTCTCTCTAACAGTTTCTCTTTCTCTCTCTCACTCACAGCTTCGCTTTCCCTCTCTCTCACTCATTCACCGCTTCTCTTTCACTCTCTCACTCATAGCTTCTCTTTCTCTCTCACAGCTTCTTTCTCTCTCTCTCACTCACAGTATCTCTTTCTCTCGCTCTCTCACTCACTCAAACCTTCACTTTCTCTATCTCTCTCACTCATAGCTTCTCTTTCTCTCTCTCACTCACAGCTTCTCTCTCTCGCTCTCTCACTCAAGCTTCTCTTTCTCTCTCTCTTGCTCACTCACATGTTCTATTTCTCTCTCTGTCTCCCTCACTCACAGCTTCTCTTTCTCTCTCTCTCTCTCTCTCTCACTCACAGCTTCTCTTTTGCTTTCTCTCTCTCACTCACAGCTTCTCTTTCTCTCTCTCTCTCTCACTCACAGCTTCTCTTTCTCTCTCTCTCTCACTCACAGCTTCTCTTTCTCTCTCTCTCATTCACAGCTACTCTTTCTCTCTCTCACACACAGCTTCTCTCTCTCTCTCTCACTCACAGCTTCTCTTTCTCTCTCTCTCTTGCTCACTCACATGTTCTATTTCTCTCTCTGTCTCCCTCACTCACAGCTTCTCTTTCTCTCTCTGTCTCCCTCACTCAAAGCTTCTCTTTCTCTCTCTCTCTCACTCACAGCTTCTCTTTTGCTTTCTTTCTCTCTCTCACTCACAGCTTCTCTTTCTCTCTCTCTCTCTCACTCATAGCTTCTCTTTCTCTCTCTCTCTCTCTCAGTCACAGCTTCTCTTTCTCTCTCTCACTCACAGCTCTTTCTCTCTCTCTCTCACTCACTCACAGCTTCTCTCTCTCTCTCTCTCTCTCACTCACAGCTTCTCTTTCTCTCTCTCTCACTCACTCACCGCTTCTCTTTTGCTCTCTCACTCACAGCTTCTCTTTCTCTCTCTCTCACACAGCTTCTCTTTCTTTCTCACTCACAACTTCTCTTTCTCTCTCTCACTCACTCAATCACTCACTCACAGCTTCTCTTTCTATCTCTCTCATTCACAGCTACTCTTTCTCTCTCTCACACACACAGCTTCTCTTTCTCTCTCTCTCTTGCTCACTCACAGGTTCTATTTCTCTCTCTGTCACCCTCACTCACAGCTTCTCTTTCTCTCTCTCTCTCTCTCACTCAGCTTCTCTTTCGCTTTCTCTCACTCACAGCTTCTATTTATCTCTCTCTCTCACTCACAGCTTCTCTTTCTCTCTCTCTCTCACTCACAGCTTCTCTTTCTCTCTCTCACTCACAGCTTCACTTTCTCTCTCTCTCACTCTCACTCACAGCTTCTCTCTCTCTCTCTCACTCACAGCTTCTCTTTCTCTCTCTCTCTCACTCACATCTTCTATTTCTCTCTCACACACACAGCTTCTCTTTCTCTCTATCTCTCTCACTCACAGCTTTGCTTTTCTCTCTCTCTCACTCACTCACAGCTTCTCTTTCTCTCTCTCTCCCTCACAGTTTCTCTTTCTCTCTCTCACTCACAGCTTCTCTTTCTCTTTCTCTCTCTCACTCACAGCTTCTCTTTCTTTCTCTCCCTCACTCACTCACTCACTCACAGCTTCTCTTTCTCTCTCTGTCTCTCTCACTCACTGCTTCTCTTTCTCTCTGTCTCACTGTCTCACAGCTTCTCTCTCTCTCTCTCTCACTCACTCACAGCTTCTCTTTCTCTCTTTCTCTCACTCACTCACAGCTTCTCTTTCTTTCTCTCTCACACACACTCACTCACTCACAGGTTCTATTTCTCTCTCACACACACAGCTTCTCTTTCTCTCTGTCACTCACTCACAGCTTCTCTTTCTCTATCTGTCTCTCTCACTCACTGCTTCTCTCTCTCTCTCACTCACTCACAGCTTCTCTCCTTCTCACTCACAGCTTCTCTTTCTCTCTCTCTCTCACTCACTCACAGCTTCTCTCTCTCTGTCTCTCTCACTCACAGCTTCTCTTTCTCTCTCACACACACAGCTTCTCTTTCACTCACTCTCTCACACACAGCTTCTCTTTCTCTCTCTCTCTCTCTCTAACTCACTCACAACTTCTGTTTCTCTCTGTCTCTCACTCACAGCTTCAATTTCTCTCTCTCTCACTAACTCACAGCTTCTCCTTCTCTCTCTCTCACTCACTCACAGCTTCTCTTTCTCTCTCTCTCTCACAGCTTCTCATTCTCTCTCTCTCACTCTCACACAGCTTCTCTTTCTCTCTCTCTCTCTAACTCTCCCACTCACAGCTTCTCTTTCTCTCTCACTCACAGCTTTTCTTTCTCTCTCTCGCTCACTCACTCACGCTTCTCTTTCCCTCTCTGCCCCTCTCACACAGCTTCTTTTTCTCTCTCTCTCACTAACTCACAGCTTCTCTTTCTCTCTCTCTCACTCACTCACAGCTTCTCTTTCTCTATCTCTCTAACTCACAGCTTCTCTTTCTCTCTCTCTCACTCACTCACAGCTTCTCTCTCTGTCTCTCTCACTCACGGCTTCTATTTCTCTCTCTCTCACTCTCACAGCTACTCTTTCTCTCTCACACACACAGCTTTTCTCTCTTTCTCTCTCTCATTCACTCACAGTTTCTCTTTATCTCTCTCTCTCACTCACATCTTCTATTTCTCTCTCTCTCTCACAGCTTCTCCTTCTCTCTCTCTCACTCACTCACAGCTTCTCTTTCTCTCTCTCTCTCTAACAGCTTCTATTGGTCTCTCTCTCTCTCACTCACAGCTTCTCTCTCTCTCTCACTCACAGCTTCTCTTTCTCTCTCATTCACAGCTTCTCTTTCTCTCTCTCTCACTCACTCACCGCTTCTCTTTTGCTCTCTCACTCACAGCTTCTCTTTCTCTCTCTCTCACAGCTTCTCTTTCTTTCTCACTCACAACTTCTCTTTCTCTCTCTCACTCACTCACTCACTCACTCACAGCTTCTCTTTCTCTCTCTCTCCACACAGCTTCTCTTTCTCTCTCTCTCTCTAACAGTTTCTCTTTCTCTCTCTCACTCACAGCTTCGCTTTCCCTCTCTCTCACTCATTCACCACTTCTCTTTCACTCTCTCACTCATAGCTTCTCTTTCTCTCTCACAGCTTCTTTCTCTCTCACTCACTCACAGTATCTCTTTCCCTCGCTCTCTCACTCACTCAAACCTTCACTTTCTCTATCTCTCTCACTCATAGCTTCTCTTTCTCTCTCTCACTCACAGCTTCTCTCTCTCGCTCTCTCACTCAAGCTTCTCTTTCTCTCTCTCTCTTGCTTACTCACAGGTTCTATTTCTCTCTCTGTCTCCCTCACTCACAGCTTCTCTTTCTCTCTCTCTCTCTCACTCACAGCTTCTCTTTTGCTTTCTCTCTCTCACTCACAGCTTCTCTTTCTCTCTCTCTCACTCACAGCTTCTCTTTCTCTCTCTCTCTCTCACTCACAGCTTCTCTTTCTCTCTCTCTCATTCACAGCTACTCTTTCTCTCTCTCTCACACACAGCTTCTCTCTCTCTCTCACTCACAGCTTCTCTTTCTCTCTCTCTCTTGCTCACTCACAGGTTCTATTTCTCTCTCTGTCTCCCTCACTCACAGCTTCTCTTTCTCTCTCTCTCTCTCACTCACAGCTTCTCTTTCGCTTTCTCTCTCTCACTCACAGCTTCTCTCTCTCTCTCTCACTCACAGCTTCTCTTTCTCTCTCTCACTCACAGCTCTTTCTCTCTCTCTCTCACTCACTCACAGCTTCTCTTTCTCTCTCTCCCTCACTCACAGCTTCTCTTTCTCTCTCTCTCTCTCACTCACATCTTCTATTTCTCTCTCACACACAGCTTCTCTTTCTCTCTATCTCTCTCACTCACAGCTTCTCTTTTCTCTCTCTCTCACTCACAGCTTCTCTTTCTCTCTCACTCTCACTCACAGCTTCTCTTTCTCTCTCTCTCTCTCTCACTCACAGCTTCTCTTTCTCTCTCTCACTCACAGCTTCTCTTTCTCTCTCTCTCTCCCACTCACAGCTTCTCTTTCTCTCTCACTCACAGCTTTTCTTTCTCTCTCTCGCTCACTCACTCACGCTTCTCTTTCTCTCTCTGCCCCTCTCACACAGCTTCTTTTTCTCTCTCTCTCACTAACTCACAGCTTCTCTTTCTCTCTCTCACTCACTCACAGCTTCTCTCTCTGTCTCTCTCACTCACGGCTTCTATTTCTCTCTCTCTCACTCTCACAGCTACTCTTTCTCTCTCACACACACAGCTTTTCTCTCTTTCTCTCTATCTCTCTCACTCACAGCTTCGCTTTTCTCTCTCTCTCACTCACTCACAGGTTCTCTTTCTCTCTCTCTCCCTCACAGTTTCTCTTTCTCTCTCTCACTCACAGCTTCTCTTTCTCTCTCTCACTCACAGCTTCTCTTTCTTTCTCTCCCTCACTCACTCACTCACTCAGAGCTTCTCTTTCTCTCTCTGTCTCTCTCACTCACTGCTTCTCTTTCTCTCTGTCTCACTGACTCACAGCTTCTCTCTCTCTCTCTGACTCACTCACAGCTTCTCTTTCTCTCTTTCTCTCACTCACTCACAGCTTCTCTTTCTTTCTCTCTCACACACACTCACTCACTCACAGGTTCTATTTCTCTCTCACACACACAGCTTCTCTTTCTCTCTATCTCTCTCACTCACAGCTTCTCTTTTCTCTCTCTTTCTCTCATTCACAGCTACTCTTTCTCTCTCTCACTCACTCACAGCTTCTCTTTCTCTCTCTGTCTCTCTCACTCACTGCTTCTCTTTCTCTCTCTCTCACTCACTCACAGCTTCTCTCTCTCTCACTCACAGCTTCTCTTTCTCTCTCTCTCTCACTCACTCACAGCTTCTCTGTCTCTGTCTCTCTCACTCACAGCTTCTCTTTCTCTCTCTCACACACAGCTTCTCTTTCACTCACTCTCTCACACACAGCTTCTCTTTCTCTCTCTCTCTCTAACTCACTCACAACTTCTGTTTCTCTCTGTCTCTCACTCACAGCTTCAATTTCTCTCTCTCTCACTAACTCACAGCATCTCCTTCTCTCTCTCTCACTGACTCACAGCTTCTCTTTCTCTCTCGCTCTCACAGCTTCTCATTCTCTCTCTCTCACTCACACACAGCTTCTCTTTCTCTCTCTCTCTAACTCTCTCACTCACAGCTTCTCTTTCTCTCTCACTCACAGCTTTTCTTTCTCTCTCTCGCTCACTCACTCACGCTTCTCTTTCTCTCTCTGCCCCTCTCACACAGCTTCTTTTTCTCTCTCTCTATCACTAACTCACAGCTTCCCTTTCTCTCTCTCTCACTCACTCACAGCCTCTCTTTCTCTATCTCTCTAACTCACAGCTTCTCTTTTTCTCTCACTCACTCACTCACAGCTTCTCTCTCTGTCTCTCTCACTCACGGCTTCTATTTCTCTCTCTCTCACTCTCACAGCTACTCTTTCTCTCTCACACACACAGCTTTTCTCTCTTTCTCTCTCTCACTCACTCACAGCTTCTCTTTATCTCTCTCTCTCACTCACTCACATCTTCTATTTCTCTCTCTCACACACAGCTTCTCTTTCTCTCTATCTCTCTGACTCACAGGTTCTATTTCACTCTCTGTCTCCCTCACTCACAGCTTCTCTCTCTCTCACTAACTCACAGCTTCTCCTTCTCTCTCTCTCACTCACTCACAGCTTCTCTTTCTCTCTTTCTCTCACTCACTCACAGCTTCTCTTTCTTTCTCTCTCACACACACTCACTCACTCACAGGTTCTATTTCTCTCTCACACACACAGCTTCTCTTTCTCTCTCTCACTCACTCACAGCTTCTCTTTCTCTCTCTGTCTCTCTCACTCACTGCTTCTCGCTCTCTCTCTCACTCACTCACAGCTTCTCTCCTTCTCACTCACAGCTTCTCTTTCTCTCTCTCTCACTCACTCACAGCTTCTTTCTCTCTGTCTCTCTCACTCACAGCTTCTCTTTCTCTCTCTCACTCACAGCTTCTCTCTCTCTCTCTCTCACCCACAGCTTATCTTTCTCTCTCTCTCTTGCTCACTCACATGTTCTATTTCTCTCTCTGTCTTCCTCACTCACAGCTTCTCTTTCTCTCTCTCTCTCACTCACAGCTTCTCTTTTGCTTTCTCTCTCTCACTCACAGCTTCTCTTTCTCTCTCTATCTCACTCACAGCTTCTCTTTCTCTCTCTCTCTCACTCACAGCTTCTCTTTCTCTCTCTCTCTTGCTCACTCACAGGTTCTATTTCTCTCTCTGTCACCCTCACTCACAGCTTCTCTTTCTCTCTCTCTCTCTCACTCACAGCTTCTCTTTCGCTTTCTCTCACTCACAGCTTCTATTTATCTCTCTCTCTCACTCACAGCTTCTCTTTCTCTCTCTCTCTCACTCACAGCTTCTCTTTCTCTCTCTCACTCACAGCTTCTCTTTCTCTCTCTCTCACTCACAGCTTCTCTCTCTCTTTCTCTCACTCACAGCTTCTCTTTCTCTCTCTCTCTCACTCACATCTTCTATTTCTCTCTCTCACACACAGCTTCTCTTTCTCTCTATCTCTCTCACTCACAGCTTCGCTTTTCTCTCTCTCTCCCTCACTCACAGCTTCTCTTTCTCTCTCTCTCCCTCACAGTTTCTCTTTCTCTCTCTCACTCACAGCTTCTCTTTCTCTTTCTCTCTCTCACTCACAGCTTCTCTTTCTTTCTCTCCCTCACTCACTCACTCACTCACTCACTCACTCACAGCTTCTCTTTCTCTCTCTGTTTCTCTCACTCACTGCTTCTCTTTCTCTCTGTCTCACTGACTCACAGCTTCTCTCTCTCTCTCACTCACTCACAGCTTCTCTTTCTCTCTTTCTCTCACTCACTCACAGCTTTTCTTTCTCTCTCTCACACACTCACTCACTCACAGGTTCTATTTCTCTCTCACACACAAAGCTTCTCTTTCTCTCTATCTCTCTCACTCACAGCTTCTCTTTTCTCTCTGCCTCTCTCACTCACTGCTTCTCTTTCTCTCTCTCACTCACCCACAGCTTCTCTCTCTCTCTCTCACTCACAGCTTCTCTTTCTCTCTCTCTCTCACTCACTCACAGCTTCTCTCTCTCTGTCTCTCTCACTCACAGCTTCTCTTTCTCTCTCACACACACAGCTTCTCTTTCACACTCTCTCACACACAGCTTCTCTTTCTCTCTATCTCTCTAACTCACTCACAACTTCTGTTTCTCTCTGTCTCTCACTCACAGCTTCAATTTCTCTCTCTCTCACTAACTCACAGCTTCTCCTTCTCTCTCTCTCTCACTCACTCACAGCTTCTCTTTCTCTCTCTCTCTCACAGCTTCTCATTCTCTCTCTCTCACTCACACACAGCTTCTCTTTCTCTCTCTCTCTAACTCTCTCACTCACAGCTTCTCTTTCTCTCTCACTCACAGCTTTTCTTTCTCTCTCTCACTCACTCACTCACGCTTCTCTTTCTCTCTCTGCCTCTCTCACACAGCTTCTTTTTCTCTCTCTCTCACTAACTCACAGCTTCTCTTTCTCTCTCTCTCACTCACTCACAGCTTCTCTTTCTCTATCTCTCTAACTCACAGCTTCTCTTTCTCTCTCTCTCTCACTCACTCACAGCTTCTCTCTCTGTCTCTCTCACTCACAGCTTCTATTTCTCTCTCTCTCACTCTCACAGCTTCTCTTTCTCTTTCTCACACACAGCTTTTCTCTCTTTCTCTCTCTCACTCACTCACAGCTTCTCTTTATCTCTCTCTCTTGCTCACTCACAGGTTCTATTTCTCTCTCTGTCTCCCTCACTCACAGCTTCTTTCTTTCTCTCTCTGTCTCTCACTCACAGCTTCTCTTTTGCTTTCTCTCTCTCACTCACAGCTTCTCTTTCTCTCTCTCTCTCTCTCACTCACAGCTTCTCTTTCTCTCTCTCTCTCTCTCACTCACAGCTTCTCTTTCTCTCTCTCTCACTCACAGCTTCTCTTTCTCTCTCTCATTCACAGCTACTCTTTCTCTCTCTCTCTCACAGCTTCTCTCTCTCTCTCACTCACAGCTTTTCTTTCTAACTCTCTCACTCACTCACAGCTTCTCTCTCTCTGTCTCTCTCACTCACAGCTTCTCTTTCTCTCTCACACATACAGCTTCTCTTTCACTCTCTCTCTCACACACAGCTTCTCTTTCTCTCTCTGTCTCTAACTCACTCACAACTTCTGTTTCTCTCTCCCTCTCACTCACAGCTTCAATTTCTCTCTCTCTCACTAACTCACAGCTTCTCCTTCTCTCTCTCACTCACTCACAGCTTCTCTTTCTCTCTCTCTCTCACACACAGCTTCTCATTCACTCTCTCTCACTCACACACAGCTTCTCTTTCTCTCTCTCTCTTACTCTCTCACTCACAGCTTCTCTTTCTCTCTCACTCACAGCTTTTCTTTCTCTCTCTCTCTCACTCACTCACACTTCTCTTTCTCTCTCTGTCTCTCTCACACAGCTTCTTTTTCTCTCTCTCACTAACTCACAGCTTCTCTTTCTCTCTCTCTCACTCACTCACAGCTTCTCTTTCTCTCTCTATCTCTCTAACTCACAGCTTCTCTTTCTCTCTCTCTCACTCACTCACAGCTTCTCTCTGTCTCTCTCACTCACGGCTTCTTTTTCTCTCCCTCTCACTCTCACAGCTACTCTTTCTCTCTCTCACACACAGCTTTTCTCTCTCTCTTTCTCTCTCTCACTCACTCACAGCTTCTCTTTATCTCTCTCACTCACTCACATCTTCTATTTCTCTCTCTCTCACAGCTTCTCTTTCTCTCTCTCTCTTACTCACAGCTTCTCTTTCTCTCTCTCTCATTCGCAGCTACTCTTTCTCTCTCTCTCACACAGCTTCTCTCTCTCTCTCTCACTCACAGCTTCTCTTTCTCTCTCTCTCTTGCTCACACAGGTTCTATTTCTCTCTCTGTCTCCCTCACTGAAAGCTTCTCTTTCTCTCTCTCTCTCACTCACAGCTTCTCTTTCGCTTTCTCTCTCTCACTCACAGCTTCTCTTTCTCTCTCTCTCTCACTCACAGCTTCTCTTTCTCTCTCTCTCTCACAGCTCTCTCTCTCTCTCTCTCTCTCACTCACAGCTTCTCTTTCTCTTTCTCTCTCTCACTCACAGCTTCTCTTTCTTTCTCTCCCTCACTCACTCACTCACTCACTCACTCACTCACAGCTTCTCTTTCTCTCTCTGTTTCTCTCACTCACTGCTTCTCTTTCTCTCTGTCTCACTGACTCACAGCTTCTCTCTCTCTCTCACTCACTCACAGCTTCTCTTTCTCTCTTTCTCTCACTCACTCACAGCTTTTCTTTCTCTCTCTCACACACTCACTCACTCACAGGTTCTATTTCTCTCTCACACACAAAGCTTCTCTTTCTCTCTATCTCTCTCACTCACAGCTTCTCTTTTCTCTCTGCCTCTCTCACTCACTGCTTCTCTTTCTCTCTCTCACTCACCCACAGCTTCTCTCTCTCTCTCTCACTCACAGCTTCTCTTTCTCTCTCTCTCTCACTCACTCACAGCTTCTCTCTCTCTGTCTCTCTCACTCACAGCTTCTCTTTCACACACACAGCTTCTCTTTCACACTCTCTCACACACAGCTTCTCTTTCTCTCTATCTCTCTAACTCACTCACAACTTCTGTTTCTCTCTGTCTCTCACTCACAGCTTCAATTTCTCTCTCTCTCACTAACTCACAGCTTCTCCTTCTCTCTCTCTCTCACTCACTCACAGCTTCTCTTTCTCTCTCTCTCTCACAGCTTCTCATTCTCTCTCTCTCACTCACACACAGCTTCTCTTTCTCTCTCTCTCTAACTCTCTCACTCACAGCTTCTCTTTCTCTCTCACTCACAGCTTTTCTTTCTCTCTCTCACTCACTCACTCACGCTTCTCTTTCTCTCTCTGCCTCTCTCACACAGCTTCTTTTTCTCTCTCTCTCACTAACTCACAGCTTCTCTTTCTCTCTCTCTCACTCACTCACAGCTTCTCTTTCTCTATCTCTCTAACTCACAGCTTCTCTTTCTCTCTCTCTCACTCACTCACAGCTTCTCTCTCTGTCTCTCTCACTCACAGCTTCTATTTCTCTCTCTCTCACTCTCACAGCTTCTCTTTCTCTTTCTCACACACAGCTTTTCTCTCTTTCTCTCTCTCACTCACTCACAGCTTCTCTTTATCTCTCTCTCTTGCTCACTCACAGGTTCTATTTCTCTCTCTGTCTCCCTCACTCACAGCTTCTTTCTTTCTCTCTCTGTCTCTCACTCACAGCTTCTCTTTTGCTTTCTCTCTCTCACTCACAGATTCTCTTTCTCTCTCTCTCTCTCTCACTCACAGCTACTCTTTCTCTCTCTCTCTCACTCACAGCTTCTCTTTCTCTCTCTCATTCACAGCTACTCTTTCTCTCTCTCTCTCACAGCTTCTCTCTCTCTCTCACTCACAGCTTCTCTTTCTAACTCTCTCACTCACTCACAGCTTCTCTCTCTCTGTCTCTCTCACTCACAGCTTCTCTTTCTCTCTCACACATACAGCTTCTCTTTCACTCTCTCTCTCACACACAGCTTCTCTTTCTCTCTCTGTCTCTAACTCACTCACAACTTCTGTTTCAATCTGCCTCTCACTCACAGCTTCAATTTCTCTCTCTCTCACTAACTCACAGCTTCTCCTTCTCTCTCTCACTCACTCACAGCTTCTCTTTCTCTCTCTCTCTCACACACAGCTTCTCATTCTCTCTCTCTCACTCACACACAGCTTCTCTTTCTCTCTCTCTCTTACTCTCTCACTCACAGCTTCTCTTTCTCTCTCACTCACAGCTATTCTTTCTCTCTCTCTCTCACTCACTCACACTTCTCTTTCTCTCTCTGTCTCTCTCACACAGCTTCTTTTTCTCTCTCTCACTAACTCACAGCTTCTCTTTCTCTCTCTCTCACTCACTCACAGCTTCTCTTTCTCTCTCTATCTCTCTAACTCACAGCTTCTCTTTCTCTCTCTCTCACTCACTCACAGCTTCTCTCTGTCTCTCTCACTCACGGCTTCTTTTTCTCTCCCTCTCACTCTCACAGCTACTCTTTCTCTCTCTCACACACAGCTTTTCTCTCTCTCTTTCTCTCTCTCACTCACTCACAGCTTCTCTTTATCTCTCTCACTCACTCACATCTTCTATTTCTCTCTCTCTCACAGCTTCTCTTTCTCTCTCTCTCTTACTCACAGCTTCTCTTTCTCTCTCTCTCATTCGCAGCTACCCTTTCTCTCTCTCTCACACAGCTTCTCTCTCTCTCTCTCACTCACAGCTTCTCTTTCTCTCTCTCTCTTGCTCACACAGGTTCTATTTCTCTCTCTGTCTCCCTCACTGAAAGCTTCTCTTTCTCTCTCTCTCTCACTCACAGCTTCTCTTTCGCTTTCTCTCTCTCACTCACAGCTTCTCTTTCTCTCTCTCTCTCACTCACAGCTTCTCTTTCTCTCTCTCTCTCACAGCTCTTTCTCTCTCTCTCTCTCTCACTCACAGCTTCTCTCTCTCTCTCTCTCTCACTCACAGCTTCTCTTTTCTCTCTCTCTCACTCACTCACAGCTTCTCTTTCTCTCTCTCTCCCTCACAGCTTCTCTTTCTCTCTCTCTCACTCACAGCTTCTCTTTATCTTTCTCTCTCTCACTCACAGCTTCTTTCTTTCTCTCCCTCACTCACTCACTCACAGCTTCTCTTTCTCTCTCTGTCTCTCTCACTCACTGCTTCTCTTTCTCTGTCTCACTGACTCACAGCTTCTCTCTCTCTCCCTCACTCACTCACAGCTTCTCTTTCTCTCTTTCTGTCACTCACTCACAACTTCTGTTTCTCTCTGTGTCTCACTCACAGCTTCAATTTCTCTCTCTGTCAGTAACTCACAGCTTCTCCTTCTCTCTCTCACTCACTCACAGCTTCTCTTTCTCTCTCACACACACAGCTTCTCATTCTCTCTCTCTCTCTCACTCACACACAGCTTGTCTTTCTCGCTCTCTCTAACTCTCTCACTCACAGCTTCTCTTTCTCTCTCCCTCACAGCTTTTCTTTCTCTCTCTCTCACTCACTCACGCTTCTCTTTCTCACTCTGTCTCTCTCAGACAGCTTCTCTTTCTCTCTCTCTCACTAACTCACAGCTTCTGTTTAACTCTCACTCACTCACAGCTTCTCTTTCTCTCTCTCTCTCACTCACAGCTTCTCTTTCTCTCTCTCTCTCACTCACTCACAGCTTCTCTCTCTCTGTCTCTCACTCATGGCTTCTATTTCTCTCTCTCTCACTAACTCACAGCTTCTATTTCTCTCTCTCACACACAGCTTTTCTCTCTCTCACTCACTCACTCACAGCTTCTCTTTCTCTCTCTCTCACTCACTCACATCTTCTATTTCTCTCTCTTTCTCACAGCTTCTCTTTCTCTCTATCTCTCTCACTCACAGCTTCTCTTTTCTCTCTCTCACTCACTCACAGCTTCTCTTTCTCTCTCTCTCCCTCACAGCTTCTCTTTCTCTCTCTCTCTCTCTCACTCACAGCTTCTCTTTCTCTCTCTCACTCACAGCTTCTCTCTCACTCACAGCTTCTCTTTCTCTCTCTCTCCCTCACAGCTTCTCTTTCTCTCTCTCTCTCTAACAGCTTCTATTGGTCTCTCTCTCTCACTCACAGCTTCTCTCTCTCTCTCTCACTCACAGCTTCTCTTTCTCTCTCACTCACAGCTTCTCTTTCTCTCTCTCTCCCTCACTCACCGCTTCTCTTTTGCTCTCTCACTCACAGCTTCTCTTTCTCTCTCTTACTCACTCAATCACTCACTCACAGCTTCTCTTTCTCTCTCTCTCCACACAGCTTCTCTTTCTCTCTCTCTCTAACAGTTTCTCTTTCTCTCTCTCTCTCACTCACAGCTTCGCTTTCCCTCTCTCTCACAGCTTCTCTTTCTCTCTCACTCACAGCTTCTCTTTTTCTCTCTCTCTCTAACAGTTTCTCTTTCTCTCTCTCTCTCACTCACAGCTTCGCTTTCCCTCTCTCTCACAGCTTCTCTTTCTCTCTCACTCACGGCTTCTCTTTCTCTCTCTTACTCACTCAGTCACTCACTCACAGCTACTCTTTCTCTCTCTCTCCACACAGCTTCTCTCTCTCTCTCTCTCTAACAGTTTCCCTTTCTCTCTCTCTCTCACTCACAGCTTCGCTTTCCCTATCTCTCACAGCTTCTCTTTCTCTCTCACTCACAGCTTCTCTTTCTCTCTCTCTCTAACAGTTTCTCTTTCTCTCTCTCTCACTCACAGCTTCGCTTTCCCTCTCTCTCACAGCTTCTCTCTCTCACTCACTCACACAGCTTCTCTTTCTTTCTCCCTCACAACTTCTCTTTCTCTCTCTTACTCACTCAATCACTCACTCACAGCTACTCTTTCTCTCTCTCTCCACACAGATTCTCTTTCTCTCTCTCTCTCTCTAACAGTTTCTCTTTCTCTCTCTCTCTCACTCACAGCTTCGCTTTCCCTATCTCTCACAGCTTCTCTTTCTCTCTCACTCACAGCTTCTCTTTCTCTCTCTCTCTCTAACAGTTTCTCTTTCTCTCTCTCTCACTCACAGCTTAGCTTTCCCTCTCTCTCACAGCTTCTCTTTCTCTCTCACTCACAGCTTCGCTTTCCCAACTCTCTCACTCATTCACCACTTCTCTTTCACTCTCACTCATAGCTTCCCTTTCTCTCTCACAGCTTCTTTCTCTCTCTCTCACTCACAGTATCTCTTTCTCTCGCTCTGACACTCACTCACTCCTTCACTTTCTCTATCTCTCTCACTCACAGCTTCTCTTTCTCTCTCTCACTCACAGCTTCTCTCTCTCTCTCACTCACAGCTTCTCTTTCTCTCTCTCTCTTGCTAACTCACAGGTTCTATTTCTCTCTCTGTCTCCCTCACTCACGCTTCTCTTTCTCTCTCTGTCTCTGTCACACAGCTTCTTTTTCTCTCTCTCTCACTAACTCACAGCTTCTCTTTCTCTCTCTCTCACTCACTCACAGCTTCTCTTTCTCTCTCTATCTCTCTAACTCACAGCTTCTCTTTCTCTCTCTCTTACTCACTCACAGCTTCTCTGTCTCTCTCACTCACGGCTTCTCTTTCTCTCTCTCTCCCTCACTCACCGCTTCTCTTTTGCTCTCTCACTCCCAGCTTCTCTTTCTCTCTCTTACTCACTCAATCACTCACTCACAGCTTCTCTTTCTCTCTCTCTCCACACAGCTTCTCTTTCTCTCTCTCTCTAACAGTTTCTCTTCCTCTCTCTCCCTCACTCACAGCTTCGCTTTCCCTCTCTCTCACAGCTTCTCTTTCTCTCTCACTCACAGCTTCTCTTTCTCTCTCTCTCTAACAGTTTCTCTTTCTCTCTCTCTCTCACTCACAGCTTCGCTTTCCCTCTCTCTCACAGCTTCTCTTTCTCTCTCTCTTACTCACTCACAGCTTCTCTGTCTCTCTCACTCACGGCTTCTCTTTCTCTCTCTCTCCCTCACTCACCGCTTCTCTTTTGCTCTCTCACTCACAGCTTCTCTTTCTCTCTCTCTCCACACAGCTTCTCTTTCTCTCTCTCTCTAACAGTTTCTCTTTCTCTCTCTCTCTCACTCACAGCTTCGCTTTCCCTCTCTCTCACAGCTTCTCTTTCTCTCTCACTCACGGCTTCTCTTTCTCTCTCTTACTCACTCAATCACTCACTCACAGCTACTCTTTCTCTCTCTCTCCACACAGCTTCTCTCTCTCTCTCTCTCTCTAACAGTTTCCCTTTCTCTCTCTCTCTCACTCACAGCTTCGCTTTCCCTATCTCTCACAGCTTCTCTTTCTCTCTCACTCACAGCTTCTCTTTCTCTCTCTCTCTAACAGTTTCTCTTTCTCTCTCTCTCACTCACAGCTTCGCTTTCCCTCTCTCTCACAGCTTCTCTCTCTCACTCACTCACACAGCTTCTCTTTCTTTCTCCCTCACAACTTCTCTTTCTCTCTCTTACTCACTCAATCACTCACTCACAGCTACTCTTTCTCTCTCTCTCCACACAGATTCTCTTTCTCTCTCTCTCTCTCTAACAGTTTCTCTTTCTCTCTCTCTCTCACTCACAGCTTCGCTTTCCCTATCTCTCACAGCTTCTCTTTCTCTCTCACTCACAGCTTCTCTTTCTCTCTCTCTCTCTAACAGTTTCTCTTTCTCTCTCTCTCACTCACAGCTTCGCTTTCCCTCTCTCTCACAGCTTCTCTTTCTCTCTCACTCACAGCTTCGCTTTCCCAACTCTCTCACTCATTCACCACTTCTCTTTCACTCTCACTCATAGCTTCCCTTTCTCTCTCACAGCTTCTTTCTCTCTCTCTCACTCACAGTATCTCTTTCTCTCGCTCTGACACTCACTCACTCCTTCACTTTCTCTATCTCTCTCACTCACAGCTTCTCTTTCTCTCTCTCACTCACAGCTTCTCTCTCTCTCTCACTCACAGCTTCTCTTTCTCTCTCTCTCTTGCTAACTCACAGGTTCTATTTCTCTCTCTGTCTCCCTCACTCACGCTTCTCTTTCTCTCTCTGTCTCTGTCACACAGCTTCTTTTTCTCTCTCTCTCACTAACTCACAGCTTCTCTTTCTCTCTCTCTCTCTCACTCACAGCTTCTCTTTCTCTCTCTATCTCTCTAACTCACAGCTTCTCTTTCTCTCTCTCTTACTCACTCACAGCTTCTCTGTCTCTCTCACTCACGGCTTCTCTTTCTCTCTCTCTCCCTCACTCACCGCTTCTCTTTTGCTCTCTCACTCACAGCTTCTCTTTCTCTCTCTTACTCACTCAATCACTCACTCACAGCTTCTCTTTCTCTCTCTCTCCACACAGCTTCTCTTTCTCTCTCTCTCTAACAGTTTCTCTTCCTCTCTCTCTCTCACTCACAGCTTCGCTTTCCCTCTCTCTCACAGCTTCTCTTTCTCTCTCACTCACAGCTTCTCTTTCTCTCTCTCTCTCTAACAGTTTCTCTTTCTCTCTCTCTCTCACTCACAGCTTCGCTTTCCCTCTCTCTCACAGCTTCTCTTTCTCTCTCACTCACGGCTTCTCTTTCTCTCTCTTACTCACTCAATCACTCACTCACAGCTACTCTTTCTCTCTCTCTCCACACAGCTTCTCTCTCTCTCTCTCTCTCTAACAGTTTCCCTTTCTCTCTCTCTCTCACTCACAGCTTCACTTTCCCTATCTCTCACAGCTTCTCTTTCTCTCTCACTCACAGCTTCTCTTTCTCTCTCTCTCTAACAGTTTCTCTTTCTCTCTCTCTCACTCACAGCTTCGCTTTCCCTCTCTCTCACAGCTTCTCTCTCTCACTCACTCACACAGCTTCTCTTTCTTTCTCCCTCACAACTTCTCTTTCTCTCTCTTACTCACTCAATCACTCACTCACAGCTACTCTTTCTCTCTCTCTCCACACAGCTTCTCTTTCTCTCTCTCTCTCTAACAGTTTCTCTTTCTCTCTCTCTCACACTCACAGCTTCGCTTTCCCTATCTCTCACAGCTTCTCTTTCTCTCTCACTCACAGCTACTCTTTCTCTCTCTGTCTCTAACAGTTTCTCTTTCTCTCTCTCTCACTCACAGCTTCGCTTTCCCTCTCTCTCACAGCTTCTCTTTCTCTCTCACTCACAGCTTCGCTTTCCCAACTCTCTCACTCATTCACCACTTCTCTTTCACTCTCACTCATAGCTTCCCTTTCTCTCTCACAGCTTCTTTCTCTCTCTCACTCACAGTATCTCTTTCTCTCGCTCTGTCACTCACTCACTCCTTCACTTTCTCTATCTCTCTCACTCACAGCTTCTCTTTCTCTCTCTCACTCACAGCTTCTCTCTCTCTCTCACTCACAGCTTCTCTTTCTCTCTCTCTCTTGCTCACTCACAGGTTCTATTTCTCTCTCTGTCTCCCTCACTCACGCTTCTCTTTCTCTCTCTGTCTCTGTCACACAGCTTCTTTTTCTCTCTCTCTCACTAACTCACAGCTTTTTCTCTCTCTCTCACTCACTCACAGCTTCTCTTTCTCTCTCTATCTCTCTAACTCACAGCTTCTCTTTCTCTCTCTCTTACTCACTCACAGCTTCTCTGTCTCTCTCACTCACGGCTTCTATTTCTCTCTCTCTCTCTCACAGCTACTATTTCTCTCTCTCTCACAGCTTTTCTCTCTTTCTCTCTCTCACTCACAGCTTCTCTTTATCTCTCTCTTTCACTCACTCACATCTTCTATTTCTCTCTCTCACACACAGCTTCTCTTTCTCTCTATCTCTCTGACTCACAGGTTCTATTTCACTCTCTGTCTCCCTCACTCACAGCTTCTCTCTCTCTCTCTCTCACTCACAGCTTCTCTTTCACATTCTCTCTCTCACTCACAGCTTCTCTTTCTCTCTCTCTCTCTCACTCACAGCTTCTCTCCCTCTCTCTCTCACTCACTCACTCACTCACAGCTTCTCTTTCTCTCTCTCTCTCTAACAGCTTCTATTGGTCTCTCTCTCTCACTCACAGCTTCTCTCTCTCTCACTCACAGCTTCTCTTTCTCTCTCACTTACAGGTTCTCTCTCTCTCTCACTCACTCACAGCTTCTCTTTTGCTCTCTCACTCACAGCTTCTCTTTCTCTCCCACTCTCACAGCTTCTCTTTCTTTCTCTCTCTCTCTAACAGTTTCTCTTTCTCTCTCTCTCACTCACAGCTTCTCTTTCTCTTTCTCTCTCTCACTCACAGCTTCTCTTTCTTTCTCTCCTTAACTCACTCACTCACTCACTCACAGCTTCTCTTTCTCTCTCTCTCCACACAGCTTCTCTCTCTCTCTCTAACAGTTTCTCTTTCTCTCTCTCTCACTCACAGCTTCGCTTTCCCTCTCTCTCACTCATTCACCGCTTCTCTTTCACTCTCTCACTCATAGCTTCTCTTTCTCTCTCACAGCTTCTTTCTCTCTCTCTCACTCACAGTATCTCTTTCTCTTGATCTCTCACTCACTCAAACCTTCACTTTCTCTATCTCTCTCACTCATAGCTTCTCTTTCTCTCTCTCACTCACAGCTTCTCTCTCTCTCTCTCTCTCTCACTCACAGCTTCTCTTTCTCTCTCTCTCACTCACTCACCGCTTCTCTTTTGCTCTCTCACTCACAGCTTCTCTTTCTCTCTCTCTCACACAGCTTCTCTTTCTTTCTCACTCACAACTTCTCTTTCTCTCTCTCACTCACTCAATCACTCACTCACAGCTTCTCTTTCTATCTCTCTCATTCACAGCTACTCTTTCTCTCTCTCACACACACAGCTTCTCTTTCTCTCTCTCTCTTGCTCACTCACAGGTTCTATTTCTCTCTCTGTCACCCTCACTCACAGCTTCTCTTTCTCTCTCTCTCTCTCTCACTCAGCTTCTCTTTCGCTTTCTCTCACTCACAGCTTCTATTTATCTCTCTCTCTCACTCACAGCTTCTCTTTCTCTCTCTCTCACTCACAGCTTCTCTTTCTCTCTCTCACTCACAGCTTCACTTTCTCTCTCTCTCACTCTCACTCACAGCTTCTCTCTCTCTCTCTCACTCACAGCTTCTCTTTCTCTCTCTCTCTCACTCACATCTTCTATTTCTCTCTCACACACACAGCTTCTCTTTCTCTCTATCTCTCTCACTCACAGCTTTGCTTTTCTCTCTCTCTCACTCACTCACAGCTTCTCTTTCTCTCTCTCTCCCTCACAGTTTCTCTTTCTCTCTCTCACTCACAGCTTCTCTTTCTCTTTCTCTCTCTCACTCACAGCTTCTCTTTCTTTCTCTCCCTCACTCACTCACTCACTCACAGCTTCTCTTTCTCTCTCTGTCTCTCTCACTCACTGCTTCTCTTTCTCTCTGTCTCACTGTCTCACAGCTTCTCTCTCTCTCTCTCTCACTCACTCACAGCTTCTCTTTCTCTCTTTCTCTCACTCACTCACAGCTTCTCTTTATTTCTCTCTCACACACACTCACTCACTCACAGGTTCTATTTCTCTCTCACACACACAGCTTCTCTTTCTCTCTGTCACTCACTCACAGCTTCTCTTTCTCTCTCTGTCTCTCTCACTCACTGCTTCTCTCTCTCTCTCTCACTCACTCACAGCTTCTCTCCTTCTCACTCACAGCTTCTCTTTCTCTCTCTCTCTCACTCACTCACAGCTTCTCTCTCTCTGTCTCTCTCACTCACAGCTTCTCTTTCTCTCTCACACACACAGCTTCTCTTTCACTCACTCTCTCACACACAGCTTCTCTTTCTCTCTCTCTCTCTCTAACTCACTCACAACTTCTGTTTCTCTCTGTCTCTCACTCACAGCTTCAATTTCTCTCTCTCTCACTAACTCACAGCTTCTCCTTCTCTCTCTCTCACTCACTCACAGCTTCTCTTTCTCTCTCTCTCTCACAGCTTCTCATTCTCTCTCTCTCACTCTCACACAGCTTCTCTTTCTCTCTCTCTCTCTAACTCTCCCACTCACAGCTTCTCTTTCTCTCTCACTCACAGCTTTTCTTTCTCTCTCTCGCTCACTCACTCACGCTTCTCTTTCCCTCTCTGCCCCTCTCACACAGCTTCTTTTTCTCTCTCTCTCACTAACTCACAGCTTCTCTTTCTCTCTCTCTCACTCACTCACAGCTTCTCTTTCTCTATCTCTCTAACTCACAGCTTCTCTTTCTCTCTCTCTCACTCACTCACAGCTTCTCTCTCTGTCTCTCTCACTCACGGCTTCTATTTCTCTCTCTCTCACTCTCACAGCTACTCTTTCTCTCTCTCACACACAGCTTTTCTCTCTTTCTCTCTCTCATTCACTCACAGTTTCTCTTTATCTCTCTCTCTCACTCACATCTTCTATTTCTCTCTCTCTCTCACAGCTTCTCCTTCTCTCTCTCTCACTCACTCACAGCTTCTCTTTCTCTCTCTCTCTCTAACAGCTTCTATTGGTCTCTCTCTCTCTCACTCACAGCTTCTCTCTCTCTCTCACTCACAGCTTCTCTTTCTCTCTCATTCACAGCTTCTCTTTCTCTCTCTCTCACTCACTCACCGCTTCTCTTTTGCTCTCTCACTCACAGCTTCTCTTTCTCTCTCTCTCACAGCTTCTCTTTCTTTCTCACTCACAACTTCTCTTTCTCTCTCTCACTCACTCACTCACTCACTCACAGCTTCTCTTTCTCTCTCTCTCCACACAGCTTCTCTTTCTCTCTCTCTCTCTCTAACAGTTTCTCTTTCTCTCTCTCACTCACAGCTTCGCTTTCCCTCTCTCTCACTCATTCACCACTTCTCTTTCACTCTCTCACTCATAGCTTCTCTTTCTCTCTCACAGCTTCTTTCTCTCTCACTCACTCACAGTATCTCTTTCCCTCGCTCTCTCACTCACTCAAACCTTCACTTTCTCTATCTCTCTCACTCATAGCTTCTCTTTCTCTCTCTCACTCACAGCTTCTCTCTCTCGCTCTCTCACTCAAGCTTCTCTTTCTCTCTCTCTCTTGCTTACTCACAGGTTCTATTTCTCTCTCTGTCTCCCTCACTCACAGCTTCTCTTTCTCTCTCTCTCTCTCACTCACAGCTTCTCTTTTGCTTTCTCTCTCTCACTCACAGCTTCTCTTTCTCTCTCTCTCACTCACAGCTTCTCTTTCTCTCTCTCTCTCTCACTCACAGCTTCTCTTTCTCTCTCTCTCATTCACAGCTACTCTTTCTCTCTCTCTCACACACAGCTTCTCTCTCTCTCTCACTCACAGCTTCTCTTTCTCTCTCTCTCTTGCTCACTCACAGGTTCTATTTCTCTCTCTGTCTCCCTCACTCACAGCTTCTCTTTCTCTCTCTCTCTCTCACTCACAGCTTCTCTTTCGCTTTCTCTCTCTCACTCACAGCTTCTCTCTCTCTCTCTCTCACTCACAGCTTCTCTTTCTCTCTCTCACTCACAGCTCTTTCTCTCTCTCTCTCACTCACTCACAGCTTCTCTTTCTCTCTCTCTCTCACTCACAGCTTCTCTTTCTCTCTCTCTCTCTCACTCACATCTTCTATTTCTCTCTCACACACAGCTTCTCTTTCTCTCTATCTCTCTCACTCACAGCTTCTCTTTTCTCTCTCTCTCACTCACAGCTTCTCTTTCTCTCTCTCTCCCTCACAGCTTCTCCTTCTCTCTCTCTCTCTCACTCACAGCTTCTCTTTCTTTCTCTCTCTCTCACTCACAGCTTCTCTTTCTCTCTCTCTCATTCACAGCTACTCTTTCTCTCACACACACACAGCTTCTCTCTCTCTCTCTCACTCACAGCTTCTCTTTCTCTCTCTCTTGCTCACTCACAGGTTCTATTTCTCTCTCTGTCTCCCGCACTCAAAGCTTCTCTTTCTCTCTCTCTCTTACTCACAGCTTCTCTTTCTCTCTCTCTCTCTCACTCACAGCTTCTCTTTCTCTCTCTCTCTCACTCACAGCTTCTCTTTCTCTCTCTCACTCACAGCTTCTCTTTCTCTCTCTCTCTCACTCATAGCTTCTCTTTCTCTCTCTCTCTCTCCCTCACAGCTTCGCTTTCTCTCTCTCTCACTCACTCACATCTTCTATTTCTCTCTCTCTCCCTCACAGCTTCTCTTTCTTTCTCTCTCTCTCACTCACAGCTTCTCTTTCTCTTTCTCTCTCTCACTCACAGCTTCTCTTTCTTTCTCTCCCTCACTCACTCACTCCCAGCTTCTCTTTCTCTCTCTCTCTCAAACTCACTGCTTCTCTTTCTCTCTGTCTCACTGACTCACAGCTTCTCTCTCTCTCACTCACTCACAGCTTCTCTTTCTCTCTTTCTGTCACTCACTCACAGCTTCTCTTTCTCTCTCTCACACACTCACTCACTCACAGGTTCTATTTCTCTCTCTCACACACAGCTTCTCTTTCTCTCTATCTCTCTCACTCACAGCTTCTCTTTTCTCTCTCTTTCTCTCATTCACAGCTACTCTTTCTCTCTCTCACTCACTCACAGCTTCTCTTTCTCTCTCTGTCTCTCTCACTCTCTGCTTCTCTTTCTCTCTCTCTCACTCACTCACAGCTTCTCTCTCTCTCACTCACAGCTTCTCTTTCTCTCTCTCTCTCTCACTCACTCACAGCTTCTCTCTCTCTGTCTCTCTCACTCACAGCTTCTCTTTCTCTCTCACACACACAGCTTCTCTTTCACTCACTCTCTCACACACAGCTTCTCTTTCTCTCTCTCTAACTCACTCACAACTTCTGTTTCTCTCTGTCTCTCACTCACAGCTTCAATTTCTCTCTCTCTCACTAACTCACAGCTTCTCCTTCTCTCTCTCTCTCTCTCACTCACAGCTTCTCTTTCTCTCTCTCTCTCACAGCTTCTCATTCTCTCTCTCTCACTCACACACAGTTTCTCTTTCTCTCTCTCTCTAACTCTCTCACTCACAGCTTCTCTTTCTCTCTCACTCACAGCTTTTCTTTCTCTCTCTCTCTCACTCACTCACGCTTCTCTTTCTCTCTCTGCCTCTCTCACACAGGTTCTTTTTCTCTCTCTCTCACTAACTCACAGCTTCTCTTTCTCTATCTCTCTAACTCACAGCTTCTCTTTCTCTCTCTCTCACTCACTCACAGCTTCTCTCTCTGTCTCTCTCACTCACGGCTTCTATTACTCTCTCTCACTCTCACAGCTATTCTTTCTCTCTCACACACACAGCTTTTCTCTCTTTCTCTCTCTCACTCACTCACAGCTTCTCTTTATCTCTCTCTCTCACTCACTCACATCTTCTATTTCTCTCTCTCTCACACAGCTTCTCTTTCTCTCTATCTCTCTGACTCACAGGTTCTATTTCACACTCTGTCTCCCTCACTCACAGCTTCTCTCTCTATCTCTCTCACTCACAGCTTCTCTTTCTCATTCTCTCTCTCACTCACAGCTTGTCTCTCTCTCTCTCTCTCACTCACAGCTTCTCTCTCTCTCTCTCACTCATTCACTCACAGCTTCTCTTTCTCTCTCTGTCTCTCTCCCTCACAGCTTCTCTTTCTCTCTCTCTCTAACAGCTTCTATTGGTCTCTCTCTCTCTCACTCACAGCTTCTCTCTCTCTCTCACTCACAGCTTCTCTTTCTCTCTCATTCACAGCTTCTCTTTCTCTCTCTCTCACTCACTCACCGCTTCTCTTCTGCTCTCTCACTCACAGCTTCTCTCTCTCTCTCTCTCTCACAGCTTCTCTTTCTTTCTCACTCACAACTTCTCTTTCTCTCACTCACTCACTCACTCACTCACTCACAGCTTCTCTTTCTCTCTCTCTCCACACAGCTTCTCTCTATCTCTCTCTCTCTAACAGTTTCTCTTTCTCTCTCTCACTCACAGCTTCGCTTTCCCTCTCTCTCTCTCATTCACCGCTTCTCTTTCACTCTCTCACTCAAAGCTTCTCTTTCTCTCTCACAGCTTCTTTCTCTCTCTATCACTCACAGTATCTCTTTCTCTCGCTCTCTCACTCACTCACAGGTTCTATTTCTCTCTCTGTCTCCCTCACTCACAGCTTCTCTTTCTCTCTCTCTCTCTCACTCACAGCTTCTCTTTTGCTTTCTCTCTCTCACTCACAGCTTCTCTTTCTCTCTCTCACTCACAGCTTCTCTCTCTCGCTCTCTCACTCAAGCTTCTCTTTCTCTCTCTCTCTTGCTCACTCACAGGTTCTATTTCTCTCTCTGTCTCCCTCACTCACAGCTTCTCTTTCTCTCTCTCTCTCTCACTCACAGCTTCTCTTTTGCTTTCTCGCTCTCACTCACAGCTTCTCTTTCTCTCTCTCTCTCTCACTCACAGCTTCTCTTTCTCTCTCTCTCTCACTCACAGCTTCTCTTTCTCTCTCTCTCATTGACAGCTACTCTTTCTCTCTCTCACACACAGCTTCTCTCTCTCTCTCACTCACAGCTTCTCTTTCTTCTCTCTCTTGCTCACTCACAGGTTCTATTTCTCTCTCTGTCTCCCTCACTCAAAGCTTCTCTTTCTCTCTCTCTCACTCACAGCTTCTCTTTCGCTTTCTCTCTCTCACTCACAGCTTCTCTCTCTCTCTCTCACTCATAGCTTCTCTTTCTCTCTCTCTCTCTCAGTCACAGCTTCTCTTTCTCTCTCTCACTCACAGCTCTTTCTCTCTCTCTCTCACTCACAGCTTCTCTTTCTCTCTCTCTCTCACTCACAGCTTCTCTTTCTCTCTCTCTCTTGCTCACTCACAGGTTCTATTTCTCTCTCTGTCTCCCGCACTCAAAGCTTCTCTTTCTCTCTCTCTCTCACTCACAGCTTCTCTTTCGCTTTCTCTCTCTCACTCACAGCTTCTCTTTCTCTCTCACTCTCACTCACAGCTTCTCTTTCTCTCTCTCTCTCTCTCACTCACAGCTTCTCTTTCTCTCTCTCACTCACAGCTTCTCTTTCTCTCTCTCTCTCTCACTCACAGCTTCTCTTTCTCTCTCTCTCTCTCTCCCTCACAGCTTCGCTTTCTCTCTCTCTCTCTCACTCACATCTTCTATTTCTCTCTCTCTCCCTCACAGCTTCTCTTTCTCTCTCTCTCACACTCACAGCTTCTCTTTCTCTTTCTCTCTCTCACTCACAGCTTCTCTTTCTTTCTCTCCCTCACTCACTCACAGCTTCTCTTTCTCTCTCTCTCTCAAACTCACTGCTTCTCTTTCTCTCTGTCTCACTGACTCACAGCTTCTCTCTCTCTCACTCACTCACAGCTTCTCTTTCTCTCTTTCTGTCACTCACTCACAACTTCTGTTTCTCTTTGTCTCTCACTCACAGCTTCAATTTCTCTCTCTCTCACTAACTCACAGCTTCTCCTTCTCTCTCTCTCACTCACTCACAGATTCTCTCTCTCTCTCTCACAGCTTCTCATTCTCTCTCTCTCTCTCACTCACACACAGCTTCTCTTTCTCTCTCTCTCTAACTCACTCACAGCTTCTCTTTCTCTCTCTCTCACTAACTCACAGCTTCTTTTTCTCTAACTCTCACTCACTCACTCACAGCTTCTCTTTATCTCTCTCTCTCTCACTCACAGCTTCTCTTTCTCTCTCTCTCTCTCTCACTCACTCACAGCTTCTCTCTCTGTCTCTCTCACTCACGGCTTCTATTTCTCGCTCTCTCACTAAGTCACAGCTTCTTTTTCTCTCTCTCTCTCTCACAGCTTTTCTCTCTCTCTCTCTCACTCACTCACTCACAGCTTCTCTTTCTCTTTCTCTCTCACTCACTCACATCTTCCATTTCTCTCTCTTTCTCACAGCTTCTCTTTCTCTATCTCTCTCACTCACAGCTTCTCTTTCTCTCTCACTCACAGCTTCTCTTTCTCTCTCTCCCTCACAGCTTCTCTCTCTCTCTCTCTCTCCCTCACAGCTTCTCTTTCTCTCTCTCTCCCTCACAGCTTCTCTTTCTCTCTCTCTCTCTAACAGCTTCTATTGGTCTCTCTCTCTCTCACTCACAGCTTCTCTCTCTCTCACTCACTCACAGCTTCTCTTTCTCTCTCACTCACAGCTTCTCTTTCTCTCTCTCTCACTCACTCACCGCTTCTCTTTTGCTCTCTCACTCACAGCTTCTCTTTCTCTCTCTCTCACACAGCTTCTCTTTCTTTCTCACTCACAACTTCTCTTTCTCTCTCTCACTCACTCAATCACTCACTCACAGCTTCTCTTTCTCTCTCTCTCCACACAGCTTCTCTTTATCTCTCTCTCTAACAGTTTCTCTTTCTCTCTCTCTCACTCACAGCTTCACTTTCCCTCTCTCTCACTCATTCACCGCTTCTCTTTCACTCTCTCACTCATAGCTTCTCTTTCTCTCTCACAGCTTCTTTCTCTCTCTCTCACTCACAGTATCTCTTTCTCTCACTCTGTCACTCACTCACTCATTCACTTTCTCTATCTCTCTCACTCACAGCTTCTCTTTCTCTCTCTCACTCACAGCTTCTCTCTCTCTCTCTCTCACCCACAGCTTATCTTTCTCTCTCTCTCTTGCTCACTCACATGTTCTATTTCTCTCTCTGTCTTCCTCACTCACAGCTTCTCTTTCTCTCTCTCTCTCACTCACAGCTTCTCTTTTGCTTTCTCTCTCTCACTCACAGCTTCTCTTTCTCTCTCTATCTCACTCACAGCTTCTCTTTCTCTCTCTCTCTCACTCACAGCTTCTCTTTCTCTCTCTCTCTTGCTCACTCACAGGTTCTATTTCTCTCTCTGTCACCCTCACTCACAGCTTCTCTTTCTCTCTCTCTCTCTCACTCACAGCTTCTCTTTCGCTTTCTCTCACTCACAGCTTCTATTTATCTCTCTCTCTCACTCACAGCTTCTCTTTCTCTCTCTCTCTCACTCACAGCTTCTCTTTCTCTCTCTCACTCACAGCTTCTCTTTCTCTCTCTCTCACTCACAGCTTCTCTCTCTCTTTCTCTCACTCACAGCATCTCTTTCTCTCTCTCTCTCACTCACATCTTCTATTTCTCTCTCTCACACACAGCTTCTCTTTCTCTCTATCTCTCTCACTCACAGCTTCGCTTTTCTCTCTCTCTCCCTCACTCACAGCTTCTCTTTCTCTCTCTCTCCCTCACAGTTTCTCTTTCTCTCTCTCACTCACAGCTTCTCTTTCTCTTTCTCTCTCTCACTCACAGCTTCTCTTTCTTTCTCTCCCTCACTCACTCACTCACTCACTCACTCACTCACAGCTTCTCTTTCTCTCTCTGTTTCTCTCACTCACTGCTTCTCTTTCTCTCTGTCTCACTGACTCACAGCTTCTCTCTCTCTCTCACTCACTCACAGCTTCTCTTTCTCTCTTTCTCTCACTCACTCACAGCTTTTCTTTCTCTCTCTCACACACTCACTCACTCACAGGTTCTATTTCTCTCTCACACACAAAGCTTCTCTTTCTCTCTATCTCTCTCACTCACAGCTTCTCTTTTCTCTCTGCCTCTCTCACTCACTGCTTCTCTTTCTCTCTCTCACTCACCCACAGCTTCTCTCTCTCTCTCTCACTCACAGCTTCTCTTTCTCTCTCTCTCTCACTCACTCACAGCTTCTCTCTCTCTGTCTCTCTCACTCACAGCTTCTCTTTCTCTCTCACACACACAGCTTCTCTTTCACACTCTCTCACACACAGCTTCTCTTTCTCTCTATCTCTCTAACTCACTCACAACTTCTGTTTCTCTCTGTCTCTCACTCACAGCTTCAATTTCTCTCTCTCTCACTAACTCACAGCTTCTCCTTCTCTCTCTCTCTCACTCACTCACAGCTTCTCTTTCTCTCTCTCTCTCACAGCTTCTCATTCTCTCTCTCTCACTCACACACAGCTTCTCTTTCTCTCTCTCTCTAACTCTCTCACTCACAGCTTCTCTTTCTCTCTCACTCACAGCTTTTCTTTCTCTCTCTCACTCACTCACTCACGCTTCTCTTTCTCTCTCTGCCTCTCTCACACAGCTTCTTTTTCTCTCTCTCTCACTAACTCACAGCTTCTCTTTCTCTCTCTCTCACTCACTCACAGCTTCTCTTTCTCTATCTCTCTAACTCACAGCTTCTCTTTCTCTCTCTCTCTCACTCACTCACAGCTTCTCTCTCTGTCTCTCTCACTCACAGCTTCTATTTCTCTCTCTCTCACTCTCACAGCTTCTCTTTCTCTTTCTCACACACAGCTTTTCTCTCTTTCTCTCTCTCACTCACTCACAGCTTCTCTTTATCTCTCTCTCTTGCTCACTCACAGGTTCTATTTCTCTCTCTGTCTCCCTCACTCACAGCTTCTTTCTTTCTCTCTCTGTCTCTCACTCACAGCTTCTCTTTTGCTTTCTCTCTCTCACTCGCAGCTTCTCTTTCTCTCTCTCTCTCTCTCACTCACAGCTTCTCTTTCTCTCTCTCTCTCTCTCACTCACAGCTTCTCTTTCTCTCTCTCTCACTCACAGCTTCTCTTTCTCTCTCTCATTCACAGCTACTCTTTCTCTCTCTCTCTCACAGCTTCTCTCTCTCACTCACTCACAGCTTTTCTTTCTAACTCTCTCACTCACTCACAGCTTCTCTCTCTCTGTCTCTCTCACTCACAGCTTCTCTTTCTCTCTCACACATACAGCTTCTCTTTCACTCTCTCTCTCACACACAGCTTCTCTTTCTCTCTCTGTCTCTAACTCACTCACAACTTCTGTTTCTCTCTCCCTCTCACTCACAGCTTCAATTTCTCTCTCTCTCACTAACTCACAGCTTCTCCTTCTCTCTCTCACTCACTCACAGCTTCTCTTTCTCTCTCTCTCTCACACACAGCTTCTCATTCTCTCTCTCTCACTCACACACAGCTTCTCTTTCTCTCTCTCTCTTACTCTCTCACTCACAGCTTCTCTTTCTCTCTCACTCACAGCTTTTCTTTCTCTCTCTCTCTCACTCACTCACACTTCTCTTTCTCTCTCTGTCTCTCTCACACAGCTTCTTTTTCTCTCTCTCACTAACTCACAGCTTCTCTTTCTCTCTCTCTCACTCACTCACAGCTTCTCTTTCTCTCTCTATCTCTCTAACTCACAGCTTCTCTTTCTCTCTCTCTCACTCACTCACAGCTTCTCTCTGTCTCTCTCACTCACGGCTTCTTTTTCTCTCCCTCTCACTCTCACAGCTACTCTTTCTCTCTCTCACACACAGCTTTTCTCTCTCTCTTTCTCTCTCTCACTCACTCACAGCTTCTCTTTATCTCTCTCACTCACTCACATCTTCTATTTCTCTCTCTCTCACAGCTTCTCTTTCTCTCTCTCTCTTACTCACAGCTTCTCTTTCTCTCTCTCTCATTCGCAGCTACTCTTTCTCTCTCTCTCACACAGCTTCTCTCTCTCTCTCTCACTCACAGCTTCTCTTTCTCTCTCTCTCTTGCTCACACAGGTTCTATTTCTCTCTCTGTCTCCCTCACTGAAAGCTTCTCTTTCTCTCTCTCTCTCACTCACAGCTTCTCTTTCGCTTTCTCTCTCTCACTCACAGCTTCTCTTTCTCTCTCTCTCTCACTCACAGCTTCTCTTTCTCTCTCTCTCACACAGCTCTTTCTCTCTCTCTCTCTCTCTCTCACTCACAGCTTCTCTTTCTCTTTCTCTCTCTCACTCACAGCTTCTCTTTCTTTCTCTCCCTCACTCACTCACTCACTCACTCACTCACTCACAGCTTCTCTTTCTCTCTCTGTTTCTCTCACTCACTGCTTCTCTTTCTCTCTGTCTCACTGACTCACAGCTTCTCTCTCTCTCTCACTCACTCACAGCTTCTCTTTCTCTCTTTCTCTCACTCACTCACAGCTTTTCTTTCTCTCTCTCACACACTCACTCACTCACAGGTTCTATTTCTCTCTCACACACAAAGCTTCTCTTTCTCTCTATCTCTCTCACTCACAGCTTCTCTTTTCTCTCTGCCTCTCTCACTCACTGCTTCTCTTTCTCTCTCTCACTCACCCACAGCTTCTCTCTCTCTCTCTCACTCACAGCTTCTCTTTCTCTCTCTCACTCACTCACTCACAGCTTCTCTCTCTCTGTCTCTCTCACTCACAGCTTCTCTTTCACACACACAGCTTCTCTTTCACACTCTCTCACACACAGCTTCTCTTTCTCTCTATCTCTCTAACTCACTCACAACTTCTGTTTCTCTCTGTCTCTCACTCACAGCTTCAATTTCTCTCTCTCTCACTAACTCACAGCTTCTCCTTCTCTCTCTCTCTCACTCACTCACAGCTTCTCTTTCTCTCTCTCTCTCACAGCTTCTCATTCTCTCTCTCTCACTCACACACAGCTTCTCTTTCTCTCTCTCTCTAACTCTCTCACTCACAGCTTCTCTTTCTCTCTCACTCACAGCTTTTCTTTCTCTCTCTCACTCACTCACTCACGCTTCTCTTTCTCTCTCTGCCTCTCTCACACAGCTTCTTTTTCTCTCTCTCTCACTAACTCACAGCTTCTCTTTCTCTCTCTCTCACTCACTCACAGCTTCTCTTTCTCTATCTCTCTAACTCACAGCTTCTCTTTCTCTCTCTCTCACTCACTCACAGCTTCTCTCTCTGTCTCTCTCACTCACAGCTTCTATTTCTCTCTCTCTCACTCTCACAGCTTCTCTTTCTCTTTCTCACACACAGCTTTTCTCTCTTTCTCTCTCTCACTCACTCACAGCTTCTCTTTATCTCTCTCTCTTGCTCACTCACAGGTTCTATTTCTCTCTCTGTCTCCCTCACTCACAGCTTCTTTCTTTCTCTCTCTGTCTCTCACTCACAGCTTCTCTTTTGCTTTCTCTCTCTCACTCACAGATTCTCTTTCTCTCTCTCTCTCTCTCACTCACAGCTACTCTTTCTCTCTCTCTCTCACTCACAGCTTCTCTTTCTCTCTCTCATTCACAGCTACTCTTTCTCTCTCTCTCTCACAGCTTCTCTCTCTCTCTCACTCACAGCTTCTCTTTCTAACTCTCTCACTCACTCACAGCTTCTCTCTCTCTGTCTCTCTCACTCACAGCTTCTCTTTCTCTCTCACACATACAGCTTCTCTTTCACTCTCTCTCTCACACACAGCTTCTCTTTCTCTCTCTGTCTCTAACTCACTCACAACTTCTGTTTCAATCTGCCTCTCACTCACAGCTTCAATTTCTCTCTCTCTCACTAACTCACAGCTTCTCCTTCTCTCTCTCACTCACTCACAGCTTCTCTTTCTCTCTCTCTCTCACACACAGCTTCTCATTCTCTCTCTCTCACTCACACACAGCTTCTCTTTCTCTCTCTCTCTTACTCTCTCACTCACAGCTTCTCTTTCTCTCTCACTCACAGCTATTCTTTCTCTCTCTCTCTCACTCACTCACACTTCTCTTTCTCTCTCTGTCTCTCTCACACAGCTTCTTTCTCTCTCTCTCACTAACTCACAGCTTCTCTTTCTCTCTCTCTCACTCACTCACAGCTTCTCTTTCTCTCTCTATCTCTCTAACTCACAGCTTCTCTTTCTCTCTCTCTCACTCACTCACAGCTTCTCTCTGTCTCTCTCACTCACGGCTTCTTTTTCTCTCCCTCTCACTCTCACAGCTACTCTTTCTCTCTCTCACACACAGCTTTTCTCTCTCTCTTTCTCTCTGTCACTCACTCACAGCTTCTCTTTATCTCTCTCACTCACTCACATCTTCTATTTCTCTCTCTCTCACAGCTTCTCTTTCTCTCTCTCTCTTACTCACAGCTTCTCTTTCTCTCTCTCTCATTCGCAGCTACCCTTTCTCTCTCTCTCACACAGCTTCTCTCTCTCTCTCTCACTCACAGCTTCTCTTTCTCTCTCTCTCTTGCTCACACAGGTTCTATTTCTCTCTCTGTCTCCCTCACTGAAAGCTTCTCTTTCTCTCTCTCTCTCACTCACAGCTTCTCTTTCGCTTTCTCTCTCTCACTCACAGCTTCTCTTTCTCTCTCTCTCTCACTCACAGCTTCTCTTTCTCTCTCTCTCTCACAGCTCTTTCTCTCTCTCTCTCTCTCACTCACAGCTTCTCTCTCTCTCTCTCTCTCACTCACAGCTTCTCTTTTCTCTCTCTCTCACTCACTCACAGCTTCTCTTTCTCTCTCTCTCCCTCACAGCTTCTCTTTCTCTCTCTCTCACTCACAGCTTCTCTTTATCTTTCTCTCTCTCACTCACAGCTTCTTTCTTTCTCTCCCTCACTCACTCACTCACAGCTTCTCTTTCTCTCTCTGTCTCTCTCACTCACTGCTTCTCTTTCTCTGTCTCACTGACTCACAGCTTCTCTCTCTCTCCCTCACTCACTCACAGCTTCTCTTTCTCTCTTTCTGTCACTCACTCACAACTTCTGTTTCTCTCTGTGTCTCACTCACAGCTTCAATTTCTCTCTCTGTCAGTAACTCACAGCTTCTCCTTCTCTCTCTCACTCACTCACAGCTTCTCTTTCTCTCTCACACACACAGCTTCTCATTCTCTCTCTCTCTCTCACTCACACACAGCTTCTCTTCCTCGCTCTCTCTAACTCTCTCACTCACAGCTTCTCTTTCTCTCTCCCTCACAGCTTTTCTTTCTCTCTCTCTCACTCACTCACGCTTCTCTTTCTCACTCTGTCTCTCTCAGACAGCTTCTCTTTCTCTCTCTCTCACTAACTCACAGCTTCTGTTTAACTCTCACTCACTCACAGCTTCTCTTTCTCTCTCTCTCTCACTCACAGCTTCTCTTTCTCTCTCTCTCTCACTCACTCACAGCTTCTCTCTCTCTGTCTCTCACTCATGGCTTCTATTTCTCTCTCTCTCACTAACTCACAGCTTCTATTTCTCTCTCTCACACACAGCTTTTCTCTCTCTCACTCACTCACTCACAGCTTCTCTTTCTCTCTCTCTCACTCACTCACATCTTCTATTTCTCTCTCTTTCTCACAGCTTCTCTTTCTCTCTATCTCTCTCACTCACAGCTTCTCTTTTCTCTCTCTCACTCACTCACAGCTTCTCTTTCTCTCTCTCTCCCTCACAGCTTCTCTTTCTCTCTCTCTCTCTCTCACTCACAGCTTCTCTTTCTCTCTCTCACTCACAGCTTCTCTCTCACTCACAGCTTCTCTTTCTCTCTCTCTCCCTCACAGCTTCTCTTTCTCTCTCTCTCTCTAACAGCTTCTATTGGTCTCTCTCTCTCACTCACAGCTTCTCTCTCTCTCTCTCACTCACAGCTTCTCTTTCTCTCTCACTCACAGCTTCTCTTTCTCTCTCTCTCCCTCACTCACCGCTTCTCTTTTGCTCTCTCACTCACAGCTTCTCTTTCTCTCTCTTACTCACTCAATCACTCACTCACAGCTTCTCTTTCTCTCTCTCTCCACACAGCTTCTCTTTCTCTCTCTCTCTAACAGTTTCTCTTTCTCTCTCTCTCTCACTCACAGCTTCGCTTTCCCTATCTCTCACAGCTTCTCTTTCTCTCTCACTCACAGCTTCTCTTTCTCTCTCTCTCTCTAACAGTTTCTCTTTCTCTCTCTCTCTCACTCACAGCTTCGCTTTCCCTCTCTCTCACAGCTTCTCTTTCTCTCTCACTCACAGCTTCGCTTTCCCAACTCTCTCACTCATTCACCACTTCTCTTTCACTCTCACTCATAGCTTCCCTTTCTCTCTCACAGCTTCTTTCTCTCTCTCTCACTCACAGTATCTCTTTCTCTCGCTCTGACACTCACTCACTCCTTCACTTTCTCTATCTCTCTCACTCACAGCTTCTCTTTCTCTCTCTCACTCACAGCTTCTCTCTCTCTCTCACTCACAGCTTCTCTTTCTCTCTCTCTCTTGCTAACTCACAGGTTCTATTTCTCTCTCTGTCTCCCTCACTCACGCTTCTCTTTCTCTCTCTGTCTCTGTCACACAGCTTCTTTTTCTCTCTCTCTCACTAACTCACAGCTTCTCTTTCTCTCTCTCTCACTCACTCACAGCTTCTCTTTCTCTCTCTATCTCTCTAACTCACAGCTTCTCTTTCTCTCTCTCTTACTCACTCACAGCTTCTCTGTCTCTCTCACTCACGGCTTCTCTTTCTCTCTCTCTCCCTCACTCACCGCTTCTCTTTTGCTCTCTCACTCACAGCTTCTCTTTCTCTCTCTTACTCACTCAATCACTCACTCACAGCTTCTCTTTCTCTCTCTCTCCACACAGCTTCTCTTTCTCTCTCTCTCTAACAGTTTCTCTTCCTCTCTCTCTCTCACTCACAGCTTCGCTTTCCCTCTCTCTCACAGCTTCTCTTTCTCTCTCACTCACAGCTTCTCTTTCTCTCTCTCTCTCTAACAGTTTCTCTTTCTCTCTCTCTCACTCACAGCTTCGCTTTCCCTCTCTCTCACAGCTTCTCTTTCTCTCTCTCTTACTCACTCACAGCTTCTCTGTCTCTCTCACTCACGGCTTCTCTTTCTCTCTCTCTCCCTCACTCACCGCTTCTCTTTTGCTCTCTCACTCACAGCTTCTCTTTCTCTCTCTCTCCACACAGCTTCTCTTTCTCTCTCTCTCTAACAGTTTCTCTTTCTCTCTCTCTCTCACTCACAGCTTCGCTTTCCCTCTCTCTCACAGCTTCTCTTTCTCTCTCACTCACGGCTTCTCTTTCTCTCTCTTACTCACTCAATCACTCACTCACAGCTACTCTTTCTCTCTCTCTCCACACAGCTTCTCTCTCTCTCTCTCTCTCTCTCTAACAGTTTCCCTTTCTCTCTCTCTCTCACTCACAGCTTCGCTTTCCCTATCTCTCACAGCTTCTCTTTCTCTCTCACTCACAGCTTCTCTTTCTCTCTCTCTCTAACAGTTTCTCTTTCTCTCTCTCTCACTCACAGCTTCGCTTTCCCTCTCTCTCACAGCTTCTCTCTCTCACTCACTCACACAGCTTCTCTTTCTTTCTCCCTCACAACTTCTCTTTCTCTCTCTTACTCACTCAATCACTCACTCACAGCTACTCTTTCTCTCTCTCTCCACACAGATTCTCTTTCTCTCTCTCTCTCTAACAGTTTCTCTTTCTCTCTCTCTCTCACTCACAGCTTCGCTTTCCCTATCTCTCACAGCTTCTCTTTCTCTCTCACTCACAGCTTCTCTTTCTCTCTCTCTCTAACAGTTTCTCTTTCTCTCTCTCTCACTCACAGCTTCGCTTTCCCTCTCTCTCACAGCTTCTCTTTCTCTCTCACTCACAGCTTCGCTTTCCCAACTCTCTCACTCATTCACCACTTCTCTTTCACTCTCACTCATAGCTTCCCTTTCTCTCTCACAGCTTCTTTCTCTCTCTCACACACACAGTATCTCTTTCTCTCGCTCTGACACTCACTCACTCCTTCACTTTCTCTATCTCTCTCACTCACAGCTTCTCTTTCTCTCTCTCACTCACAGCTTCTCTCTCTCTCTCACTCACAGCTTCTCTTTCTCTCTCTCTCTTGCTAACTCACAGGTTCTATTTCTCTCTCTGTCTCCCTCACTCACGCTTCTCTTTCTCTCTCTGTCTCTGTCACACAGCTTCTTTTTCTCTCTCTCTCACTAACTCACAGCTTCTCTTTCTCTCTCTCTCACTCACTCACAGCTTCTCTTTCTCTCTCTATCTCTCTAACTCACAGCTTCTCTTTCTCTCTCTCTTACTCACTCACAGCTTCTCTGTCTCTCTCACTCACGGCTTCTCTTTCTCTCTCTCTCCCTCACTCACCGCTTCTCTTTTGCTCTCTCACTCACAGCTTCTCTTTCTCTCTCTTACTCACTCAATCACTCACTCACAGCTTCTCTTTCTCTCTCTCTCCACACAGCTTCTCTTTCTCTCTCTCTCTAACAGTTTCTCTTCCTCTCTCTCTCTCACTCACAGCTTCGCTTTCCCTCTCTCTCACAGCTTCTCTTTCTCTCTCACTCACAGCTTCTCTTTCTCTCTCTCTCTCTAACAGTTTCTCTTTCTCTCTCTCTCTCACTCACAGCTTCGCTTTCCCTCTCTCTCACAGCTTCTCTTTCTCTCTCACTCACGGCTTCTCTTTCTCTCTCTTACTCACTCAATCACTCACTCACAGCTACTCTTTCTCTCTCTCTCCACACAGCTTCTCTCTCTCTCTCTCTCTCTAACAGTTTCCCTTTCTCTCTCTCTCTCACTCACAGCTTCACTTTCCCTATCTCTCACAGCTTCTCTTTCTCTCTCACTCACAGCTTCTCTTTCTCTCTCTCTCTAACAGTTTCTCTTTCTCTCTCTCTCACTCACAGCTTCGCTTTCCCTCTCTCTCACAGCTTCTCTCTCTCACTCACTCACACAGCTTCTCTTTCTTTCTCCCTCACAACTTCTCTTTCTCTCTCTTACTCACTCAATCACTCACTCACAGCTACTCTTTCTCTCTCTCTCCACACAGCTTCTCTTTCTCTCTCTCTCTCTAACAGTTTCTCTTTCTCTCTCTCTCACACTCACAGCTTCGCTTTCCCTATCTCTCACAGCTTCTCTTTCTCTCTCACTCACAGCTTCTCTTTCTCTCTCTGTCTCTAACAGTTTCTCTTTCTCTCTCTCTCACTCACAGCTTCGCTTTCCCTCTCTCTCACAGCTTCTCTTTCTCTCTCACTCACAGCTTCGCTTTCCCAACTCTCTCACTCATTCACCACTTCTCTTTCACTCTCACTCATAGCTTCCCTTTCTCTCTCACAGCTTCTTTCTCTCTCTCACTCACAGTATCTCTTTCTCTCGCTCTGTCACTCACTCACTCCTTCACTTTCTCTATCTCTCTCACTCACAGCTTCTCTTTCTCTCTCTCACTCACAGCTTCTCTCTCTCTCTCACTCACAGCTTCTCTTTCTCTCTCTCTCTCTTGCTCACTCACAGGTTCTATTTCTCTCTCTGTCTCCCTCACTCACGCTTCTCTTTCTCTCTCTGTCTCTGTCACACAGCTTCTTTTTCTCTCTCTCTCACTAACTCACAGCTTCTCTTTCTCTCTCTCTCACTCACTCACAGCTTCTCTTTCTCTCTCTATCTCTCTAACTCACAGCTTCTCTTTCTCTCTCTCTTACTCACTCACAGCTTCTCTGTCTCTCTCACTCACGGCTTCTATTTCTCTCTCTCTCTCTCTCACAGCTACTATTTCTCTCTCTCTCACAGCTTTTCTCTCTTTCTCTCTCTCACTCACAGCTTCTCTTTATCTCTCTCTTTCACTCACTCACATCTTCTATTTCTCTCTCTCACACACAGCTTCTCTTTCTCTCTATCTCTCTGACTCACAGGTTCTATTTCACTCTCTGTCTCCCTCACTCACAGCTTCTCTCTCTCTCTCTCTCACTCACAGCTTCTCTTTCACATTCTCTCTCTCACTCACAGCTTCTCTTTCTCTCTCTCTCTCTCTCACTCACAGCTTCTCTCCCTCTCTCTCTCACTCACTCACTCACTCACAGCTTCTCTTTCTCTCTCTCTCTCTAACAGCTTCTATTGGTCTCTCTCTCTCACTCACAGCTTCTCTCTCTCTCACTCACAGCTTCTCTTTCTCTCTCACTTACAGGTTCTCTCTCTCTCTCACTCACTCACAGCTTCTCTTTTGCTCTCTCACTCACAGCTTCTCTTTCTCTCCCACTCTCACAGCTTCTCTTTCTTTCTCTCTCTCTCTAACAGTTTCTCTTTCTCTCTCTCTCACTCACAGCTTCTCTTTCTCTTTCTCTCTCTCACTCACAGCTTCTCTTTCTTTCTCTCCTTAACTCACTCACTCACTCACTCACAGCTTCTCTTTCTCTCTCTCTCCACACAGCTTCTCTCTCTCTCTCTCTCTAACAGTTTCTCTTTCTCTCTCTCTCACTCACAGCTTCGCTTTCCCTCTCTCTCACTCATTCACCGCTTCTCTTTCACTCTCTCACTCATAGCTTCTCTTTCTCTCTCACAGCTTCTTTCTCTCTCTCTCACTCACAGTATCTCTTTCTCTTGCTCTCTCACTCACTCAAACCTTCACTTTCTCTATCTCTCTCACTCATAGCTTCTCTTTCTCTCTCTCACTCTCAGCTTTTCTCTCTCTCTCTCTCTCACTCACAGCTTCATTTGTCTCTCTCTCTTGCTCACTCACAGGTTCTATTTCTCTCTGTCTCCCTCACTCACTGCTTCTCTTTCTCTCTCTCTCTCTCACTCACAGCTTCTCTTTTGTTTTCTCTCTCTCACTCACAGCTTCTCTCTCTCTCTCTCTCTCACTCACAGCTACTCTTTCTCTCTCTCTCTCACACAGCTTCTCTTTCTCTCTCTCTCATTCACAGCTACTCTTTCTCTCTCACACACACAGCTTCTCTCTCTCTCTTGCTCACTCACAGGTTCTATTTCTCTCTCTGTCTCCCACACTCAAAGCTTCTCTTTCTCTCTCTCTCTCACTCACAGCTTCTCTTTCGCTTTCTCTCTCTCACTCACAGCTTCTCTTTCTCTCTCTCTCTCTCACTCACAGCTTCTCTTTCTCTCTCTCTTACTCACTCACAGCTTCTCTGTCTCTCTCACTCACGGCTTCTATTTCTCTCTCTCTCTCTCTCTCACAGCTACTATTTCTCTCTCTCTCACAGCTTTTCTCTCTTTCTCTCTCTCACTCACAGCTTCTCTTTATCTCTCTCTTTCACTCACTCACATCTTCTATTTCTCTCTCTCACACACAGCTTCTCTTTCTCTCTATCTCTCTATCTCTCTGACTCACAGGTTCTATTTCACTCTCTGTCTCCCTCACTCACAGCTTCTCTCTCTCTCTCTCACTCACAGCTTCTCTTTCACATTCTCTCTCTCACTCACAGCTTCTCTTTCTCTCTCTCTCTCTCTCACTCACAGCTTCTCTCCCTCTCTCTCTCACTCACTCACTCACTCACAGCTTCTCTTTATCTCTCTCTCTTGCTCACTCACAGGTTCTATTTCTCTCTCTGTCTCCCTCACTCACAGCTTCTTTCTTTCTCTCTCTGTCTCTCACTCACAGCTTCTCTTTTGCTTTCTCTCTCTCACTCACAGCTTCTCTTTCTCTCTCTCTCTCTCTCACTCACAGCTTCTCTTTCTCTCTCTCTCTCACTCACAGCTTCTCTTTCTCTCTCTCATTCACAGCTACTCTTTCTCTCTCTCTCTCACAGCTTCTCTCTCTCTCTCACTCACAGCTTCTCTTTCTAACTCTCTCACTCACTCACAGCTTCTCTCTCTCTGTCTCTCTCACTCACAGCTTCTCTTTCTCTCTCACACATACAGCTTCTCTTTCACTCTCTCTCTCACACACAGCTTCTCTTTCTCTCTCTGTCTCTAACTCACTCACAACTTCTGTTTCTCTCTGCCTCTCACTCACAGCTTCAATTTCTCTCTCTCTCACTAACTCACAGCTTCTCCTTCTCTCTCTCACTCACTCACAGCTTCTCTTTCTCTCTCTCTCACACACACAGCTTCTCATTCTCTCTCTCTCACTCACACACAGCTTCTCTTTCTCTCTCTCTCTTACTCTCTCACTCACAGCTTCTCTTTCTCTCTCACTCACAGCTTTTCTTTCTCTCTCTCTCTCACTCACTCACACTTCTCTTTCTCTCTCTGTCTCTCTCACACAGCTTCTTTTTCTCTCTCTCACTAACTCACAGCTTCTCTTTCTCTCTCTCTCACTCACTCACAGCTTCTCTTTCTCTCTCTATCTCTCTAACTCACAGCTTCTCTTTCTCTCTCTCTCACTCACTCACAGCTTCTCTCTGTCTCTCTCACTGAAAGCTTCTCTTTCTCTCTCTCTCTCACTCACAGCTTCTCTTTCGCTTTCTCTCTCTCACTCACAGCTTCTCTTTCTCTCTCTCTCTCACTCACAGCTTCTCTTTCTCTCTCTCTCTCACAGCTCTTTCTCTCTCTCTCTCTCTCACTCACAGCTTCTCTCTCTCTCTCTCTCTCACTCACAGCTTCTCTTTTCTCTCTCTCTCACTCACTCACAGCTTCTCTTTCTCTCTCTCTCCCTCACAGCTTCTCTTTCTCTCTCTCTCACTCACAGCTTCTCTTTATCTTTCTCTCTCTCACTCACAGCTTCTTTCTTTCTCTCCCTCACTCACTTACTCACAGCTTCTCTTTCTCTCTCTGTCTCTCTCACTCACTGCTTCTCTTTCTCTGTCTCACTGACTCACAGCTTCTCTCTCTCTCCCTCACTCACTCACAGCTTCTCTTTCTCTCTTTCTGTCACTCACTCACAACTTCTGTTTCTCTCTGTGTCTCACTCACAGCTTCAATTTCTCTCTCTGTCAGTAACTCACAGCTTCTCCTTCTCTCTCTCACTCACTCACAGCTTCTCTTTCTCTCTCACACACACAGCTTCTCATTCTCTCTCTCTCTCTCACTCACACACAGCTTCTCTTTCTCGCTCTCTCTAACTCTCTCACTCACAGCTTCTCTTTCTCTCTCCCTCACAGCTTTTCTTTCTCTCTCTCTCACTCACTCACGCTTCTCTTTCTCACTCTGTCTCTCTCAGACAGCTTCTCTTTCTCTCTCTCTCACTAACTCACAGCTTCTGTTTAACTCTCACTCACTCACAGCTTCTCTTTCTCTCTATCTCTCACTCACAGCTTCTCTTTCTCTCTCTCTCTCACTCACTCACAGCTTCTCTCTCTCTGTCTCTCACTCATGGCTTCTATTTCTCTCTCTCTCACTAACTCACAGCTTCTATTTCTCTCTCACACACACAGCTTTTCTCTCTCTCACTCACTCACTCACAGCTTCTCTTTCTCTCTCTCTCACTCACTCACATCTTCTATTTCTCTCTCTTTCTCACAGCTTCTCTTTCTCTCTATCTCTCTCACTCACAGCTTCTCTTTTCTCTCTCTCACTCACTCACAGCTTCTCTTTCTCTCTCTCCCCCTCACAGCTTCTCTTTCTCTCTCTCTCTCTCTCACTCACAGCTTCTCTTTCTCTCTCTCACTCACAGCTTCTCTCTCACTCACAGCTTCTCTTTCTCTCTCTCTCCCTCACAGCTTCTCTTTCTCTCTCTCTCTCTAACAGCTTCTATTGGTCTCTCTCTCTCACTCACAGCTTCTCTCTCTCTCTCTCACTCACAGCTTCTCTTTCTCTCTCACTCACAGCTTCTCTTTCTCTCTCTCTCCCTCACTCACCGCTTCTCTTTTGCTCTCTCACTCACAGCTTCTCTTTCTCTCTCTTACTCACTCAATCACTCACTCACAGCTTCTCTTTCTCTCTCTCTCCACACAGCTTCTCTTTCTCTCTCTCTCTAACAGTTTCTCTTTCTCTCTCTCTCTCACTCACAGCTTCGCTTTCCCTCTCTCTCACAGCTTCTCTTTCTCTCTCACTCACAGCTTCTCTTTTTCTCTCTCTCTCTCTAACAGTTTCTCTTTCTCTCTCTCTCTCACTCACAGCTTCGCTTTCCCTCTCTCTCACAGCTTCTCTTTCTCTCTCACTCACGGCTTCTCTTTCTCTCTCTTACTCACTCAATCACTCACTCACAGCTACTCTTTCTCTCTCTCTCCACACAGCTTCTCTCTCTCTCTCTCTAACAGTTTCCCTTTCTCTCTCTCTCTCACTCACAGCTTCGCTTTCCCTATCTCTCACAGCTTCTCTTTCTCTCTCACTCACAGCTTCTCTTTCTCTCTCTCTCTAACAGTTTCTCTTTCTCTCTCTCTCACTCACAGCTTCGCTTTCCCTCTCTCTCACAGCTTCTCTCTCTCACTCACTCACACAGCTTCTCTTTCTTTCTCCCTCACAACTTCTCTTTCTCTCTCTTACTCACTCAATCACTCACTCACAGCTACTCTTTCTCTCTCTCTCCACACAGATTCTCTTTCTCTCTCTCTCTCTAACAGTTTCTCTTTCTCTCTCTCTCTCACTCACAGCTTCGCTTTCCCTATCTCTCACAGCTTCTCTTTCTCTCTCACTCACAGCTTCTCTTTCTCTCTCTCTCTCTAACAGTTTCTCTTTCTCTCTCTCTCACTCACAGCTTCGCTTTCCCTCTCTCTCACAGCTTCTCTTTCTCTCTCACTCACAGCTTCGCTTTCCCAACTCTCTCACTCATTCACCACTTCTCTTTCACTCTCACTCATAGCTTCCCTTTCTCTCTCACAGCTTCTTTCTCTCTCTCTCACTCACAGTATCTCTTTCTCTCGCTCTGACACTCACTCACTCCTTCACTTTCTCTATCTCTCTCACTCACAGCTTCTCTTTCTCTCTCTCACTCACAGCTTCTCTCTCTCTCTCACTCACAGCTTCTCTTTCTCTCTCTCTCTTGCTAACTCACAGGTTCTATTTCTCTCTCTGTCTCCCTCACTCACGCTTCTCTTTCTCTCTCTGTCTCTGTCACACAGCTTCTTTTTCTCTCTCTCTCACTAACTCACAGCTTCTCTTTCTCTCTCTCTCACTCACTCACAGCTTCTCTTTCTCTCTCTATCTCTCTAACTCACAGCTTCTCTTTCTCTCTCTCTTACTCACTCACAGCTTCTCTGTCTCTCTCACTCACGGCTTCTCTTTCTCTCTCTCTCCCTCACTCACCGCTTCTCTTTTGCTCTCTCACTCACAGCTTCTCTTTCTCTCTCTTACTCACTCAATCACTCACTCACAGCTTCTCTTTCTCTCTCTCTCCACACAGCTTCTCTTTCTCTCTCTCTCTAACAGTTTCTCTTCCTCTCTCTCTCTCACTCACAGCTTCGCTTTCCCTCTCTCTCACAGCTTCTCTTTCTCTCTCACTCACAGCTTCTCTTTCTCTCTCTCTCTCTAACAGTTTCTCTTTCTCTCTCTCTCTCACTCACAGCTTCGCTTTCCCTCTCTCTCACAGCTTCTCTTTCTCTCTCTCTTACTCACTCACAGCTTCTCTGTCTCTCTCACTCACGGCTTCTCTTTCTCTCTCTCTCCCTCACTCACCGCTTCTCTTTTGCTCTCTCACTCACAGCTTCTCTTTCTCTCTCTCTCCACACAGCTTCTCTTTCTCTCTCTCTCTAACAGTTTCTCTTTCTCTCTCTCTCTCACTCACAGCTTCGCTTTCCCTCTCTCTCACAGCTTCTCTTTCTCTCTCACTCACGGCTTCTCTTTCTCTCTCTTACTCACTCAATCACTCACTCACAGCTACTCTTTCTCTCTCTCTCCACACAGCTTCTCTCTCTCTCTCTCTCTCTAACAGTTTCCCTTTCTCTCTCTCTCTCACTCACAGCTTCGCTTTCCCTATCTCTCACAGCTTCTCTTTCTCTCTCACTCACAGCTTCTCTTTCTCTCTCTCTCTAACAGTTTCTCTTTCTCTCTCTCTCACTCACAGCTTCGCTTTCCCTCTCTCTCACAGCTTCTCTCTCTCACTCACTCACACAGCTTCTCTTTCTTTCTCCCTCACAACTTCTCTTTCTCTCTCTTACTCACTCAATCACTCACTCACAGCTACTCTTTCTCTCTCTCTCCACACAGATTCTCTTTCTCTCTCTCTCTCTCTAACAGTTTCTCTTTCTCTCTCTCTCTCACTCACAGCTTCGCTTTCCCTATCTCTCACAGCTTCTCTTTCTCTCTCACTCACAGCTTCTCTTTCTCTCTCTCTCTAACAGTTTCTCTTTCTCTCTCTCTCACTCACAGATTCGCTTTCCCTCTCTCTCACAGCTTCTCTTTCTCTCTCACTCACAGCTTCGCTTTCCCAACTCTCTCACTCATTCACCACTTCTCTTTCACTCTCACTCATAGCTTCCCTTTCTCTCTCACAGCTTCTTTCTCTCTCTCTCACTCACAGTATCTCTTTCTCTCGCTCTGACACTCACTCACTCCTTCACTTTCTCTATCTCTCTCACTCACAGCTTCTCTTTCTCTCTCTCACTCACAGCTTCTCTCTCTCTCTCACTCACAGCTTCTCTTTCTCTCTCTCTCTTGCTAACTCACAGGTTCTATTTCTCTCTCTGTCTCCCTCACTCACGCTTCTCTTTCTCTCTCTGTCTCTGTCACACAGCTTCTTTTTCTCTCTCTCTCACTAACTCACAGCTTCTCTTTCTCTCTCTCTCACTCACTCACAGCTTCTCTTTCTCTCTCTATCTCTCTAACTCACAGCTTCTCTTTCTCTCTCTCTTACTCACTCACAGCTTCTCTGTCTCTCTCACTCACGGCTTCTCTTTCTCTCTCTCTCCCTCACTCACCGCTTCTCTTTTGCTCTCTCACTCACAGCTTCTCTTTCTCTCTCTTACTCACTCAATCACTCACTCACAGCTTCTCTTTCTCTCTCTCTCCACACAGCTTCTCTTTCTCTCTCTCTCTAACAGTTTCTCTTCCTCTCTCTCTCTCACTCACAGCTTCGCTTTCCCTCTCTCTCACAGCTTCTCTTTCTCTCTCACTCACAGCTTCTCTTTCTCTCTCTCTCTCTAACAGTTTCTCTTTCTCTCTCTCTCTCACTCACAGCTTCGCTTTCCCTCTCTCTCACAGCTTCTCTTTCTCTCTCACTCACGGCTTCTCTTTCTCTCTCTTACTCACTCAATCACTCACTCACAGCTACTCTTTCTCTCTCTCTCCACACAGCTTCTCTCTCTCTCTCTCTCTCTAACAGTTTCCCTTTCTCTCTCTCTCTCACTCACAGCTTCACTTTCCCTATCTCTCACAGCTTCTCTTTCTCTCTCACTCACAGCTTCTCTTTCTCTCTCTCTCTAACAGTTTCTCTTTCTCTCTCTCTCACTCACAGCTTCGCTTTCCCTCTCTCTCACAGCTTCTCTCTCTCACTCACTCACACAGCTTCTCTTTCTTTCTCCCTCACAACTTCTCTTTCTCTCTCTTACTCACTCAATCACTCACTCACAGCTACTCTTTCTCTCTCTCTCCACACAGCTTCTCTTTCTCTCTCTCTCTCTAACAGTTTCTCTTTCTCTCTCTCTCTCACTCACAGCTTCGCTTTCCCTATCTCTCACAGCTTCTCTTTCTCTCTCACTCACAGCTTCTCTTTCTCTCTCTGTCTCTAACAGTTTCTCTTTCTCTCTCTCTCACTCACAGCTTCGCTTTCCCTCTCTCTCACAGCTTCTCTTTCTCTCTCACTCACAGCTTCGCTTTCCCAACTCTCTCACTCATTCACCACTTCTCTTTCACTCTCACTCATAGCTTCCCTTTCTCTCTCACAGCTTCTTTCTCTCTCTCACTCACAGTATCTCTTTCTCTCGCTCTGTCACTCACTCACTCCTTCACTTTCTCTATCTCTCTCACTCACAGCTTCTCTTTCTCTCTCTCACTCACAGCTTCTCTCTCTCTCTCACTCACAGCTTCTCTTTCTCTCTCTCTCTTGCTCACTCACAGGTTCTATTTCTCTCTCTGTCTCCCTCACTCACGCTTCTCTTTCTCTCTCTGTCTCTGTCACACAGCTTCTTTTTCTCTCTCTCTCACTAACTCACAGCTTCTCTTTCTCTCTCTCTCACTCACTCACAGCTTCTCTTTCTCTCTCTATCTCTCTAACTCACAGCTTCTCTTTCTCTCTCTCTTACTCACTCACAGCTTCTCTGTCTCTCTCACTCACGGCTTCTATTTCTCTCTCTCTCTCTCTCTCACAGCTACTATTTCTCTCTCTCTCACAGCTTTTCTCTCTTTCTCTCTCTCACTCACAGCTTCTCTTTATCTCTCTCTTTCACTCACTCACATCTTCTATTTCTCTCTCACACACACAGCTTCTCTTTCTCTCTATCTCTCTGACTCACAGGTTCTATTTCACTCTCTGTCTCCCTCACTCACAGCTTCTCTCTCTCTCTCTCTCACTCACAGCTTCTCTTTCACATTCTCTCTCTCACTCACAGCTTCTCTTTCTCTCTCTCTCTCTCTCACTCACAGCTTCTCTCCCTCTCTCTCTCACTCACTCACTCACTCACAGCTTCTCTTTCTCTCTCTCTCTCTAACAGCTTCTATTGGTCTCTCTCTCTCACTCACAGCTTCTCTCTCTCTCACTCACAGCTTCTCTTTCTCTCTCACTTACAGGTTCTCTCTCTCTCTCACTCACTCACAGCTTCTCTTTTGCTCTCTCACTCACAGCTTCTCTTTCTCTCCCACTCTCACAGCTTCTCTTTCTTTCTCTCTCTCTCTAACAGTTTCTCTTTCTCTCTCTCTCACTCACAGCTTCTCTTTCTCTTTCTCTCTCTCACTCACAGCTTCTCTTTCTTTCTCTCCTTAACTCACTCACTCACTCACTCACAGCTTCTCTTTCTCTCTCTCTCCACACAGCTTCTCTCTCTCTCTCTCTCTCTAACAGTTTCTCTTTCTCTCTCTCTCACTCACAGCTTCGCTTTCCCTCTCTCTCACTCATTCACCGCTTCTCTTTCACTCTCTCACTCATAGCTTCTCTTTCTCTCTCACAGCTTCTTTCTCTCTCTCTCACTCACAGTATCTCTTTCTCTTGCTCTCTCACTCACTCAAACCTTCACTTTCTCTATCTCTCTCACTCATAGCTTCTCTTTCTCTCTCTCACTCTCAGCTTCTCTCTCTCTCTCTCTCTCACTCACAGCTTCATTTGTCTCTCTCTCTTGCTCACTCACAGGTTCTATTTCTCTCTGTCTCCCTCACTCACTGCTTCTCTTTCTCTCTCTCTCTCTCACTCACAGCTTCTCTTTTGCTTTCTCTCTCTCACTCACAGCTTCTCTCTCTCTCTCTCTCTCACTCACAGCTACTCTTTCTCTCTCTCTCTCACACAGCTTCTCTTTCTCTCTCTCTCATTCACAGCTACTCTTTCTCTCTCACACACACAGCTTCTCTCTCTCTCTTGCTCACTCACAGGTTCTATTTCTCTCTCTGTCTCCCACACTCAAAGCTTCTCTTTCTCTCTCTCTCTCACTCACAGCTTCTCTTTCGCTTTCTCTCTCTCACTCACAGCTTCTCTTTCTCTCTCTCTCTCTCACTCACAGCTTCTCTTTCTCTCTCTCTCTCACTCACAGCTTCTCTTTCTCTCTCTCACTCACAGCTCCTCTTTCTCTCTCTCTCTCACTCACAGCTTCTCTTTCTCTCTCTCTCTCACTCACAGCTTCTCTTTCTCTCTCTCTCACTCACATCTTCTATTTCTCTCTCTCCCTCACAGCTTCTCTTTCTCTCTCTCTCTCACTCACAGCTTCTCTTTCTCTTTCTCTCTCTCACTCACAGCTTCTCTTTCTTTCTCTCCCTCCCTCACTCACTCACAGCTTCTCTTTCTCTCTCTGCCTCTCTCACTCACTGCTTCACTTTCTCTCTGTCTCACTGACTCACAGCTTCTCTCTCTCTCTCACTCACTCACAGCTTCTCTTTCTCTCTTTCTGTCACTCACTCACAACTTCTGTTTCTCTCTGTCTCTCACTCACAGCATCAATTTCTCTCTCTCTCACTAACTCACAGCATCTCCTTCTCTCTCTCTCACTCACTCACAGCTTCTCTTTCTCTCTCTCTCTCACAACTTCTCATTCTCTCTCTCTCACTCACACACAGCTTCTCTTTCTCTCTCTCTCTAACTATCTCACTCACAGGTTCTCTTTCTCTCTCCCTCACATCTTTTCTTTCTTTCTCTCTCACTCACTCACGCTTCTCTTTCTCACTCTGTCTCTCTCACACAGCTTCTCTTTCTCTCTCTCTCACTAACTCACAGCTTCTCTTTCTCTAACTCTCACTCACTCACAGCTTCTCTTTCTCTCTCTCTCTCTCACTCACAGCTTCTCTTTCTCTCTCTCTCTCACTCACTCACAGCTTCTCTCTCTCTGTCTCTCTCACTCACGGCTTCTATTTCTCTCTCTCTCACTAACTCACAGCTTCTTTTTCTCTCTCTCTCTCTCACAGCTTTTCTCTCTCTCGCTCTCTCACTCACAGCTTAACTTTCTCTTTCTCTCTCATTCACTCACATCTTCTATTTCTCTCTCTTTCTCACAGCTTCTCTTTCTCTATCTCTCTCACTCACAGCTTCTCTTTCTCTCTCTCTCTCTCACTCACAGCTTCTCTTTCTCTCTCTCACTCACAGCTTCTCTCTCTCTCTCTCCCCCTCACAGCTTCTCTTTCTCTCTCTCTCCCTCACAGCTTCTCTTTCTCTCTCTCTCTCTAACAGCTTCTATTGGTCTCTTTCTCTCTCACTCACAGCTTCTCTCTCTCTCACTCACTCACAGATTCTCTTTCTCTCTCACTCACAGCTTCTCTTTCTCTCTCTCTCACTCACTCACCGCTTCTCTTTTGCTCTCTCACTCACAGCTTCTCTTTCTCTCTCACAGACACAGCTTCTCTTTCTTTCTCACTCACAACTTCTCTTTCTCTCTCTCACTCACTCAATCACTCACTCACAGCTTCTCTTTCTCTCTCTCTCCACACAGCTTCTCTTTCTCTCTCTCTCTCTAACAGTTTCTCTCTCTCTCTCTCACACTCACAGCTTTGCTTTCCCTCTCTCTCACTCATTCACCACTTCTCTTTCACTCTCTCACTCATAGCTTCTCTTTCTCTCTCACAGCTTCTTTCTCTCTCACACACTCACAGTATCTCTTTCTCTCGCTCTGTCACTCACTCACTCCTTCACTTTCTCTATCTCTCTCACTCACAGCTTCTCTTTCTCTCTCTCACTCACAGCTTCTCTCTCTCTCTCACTCACAGCTTCTCTTTTGCTTTCTCTCTCTCACTCACAGCTTCTCTTTCTCTCTCTCTCTCACTCACAGCTTCTCTTTCTCTCTCTCTCACACTCACAGCTTCTCTTTCTCTCTCTCTCTCATTCACAGCTACTCTTTCTCTCTCTCTCTCTCACAGCTTCTCTCTCTCTCTCACTCACAGCTTCTCTTTCTCTCACTCTCTTGCTCACTCACAGGTTCTATTTCTCTCTCTGTCTCCCTCACTCACAGCTTCTCTTTCTCTCTCTCTCTCTCTCACTCACAGCTTCTCTTTCGCGTTCTCTCTCTCACTCACAGCTTCTATTTCTCTCTCTCTCACTCACAGCTTCTCTTTCTCACTCTGTCTCTCTCACACAGCTTCTCTTTCTCTCTCTCTCTCACTAACTCACAGCTTCTCTTTCTCTAACTCTCACTCACTCACAGCTTCTCTTTCTCTCTCTTTCTCTCACTCACAGCTTCTCTTTATCTCTCTCACTCACAGCTTCTCTCTCTCTCTCCCTCACAACTTCTCTTTCTCTCTCTCTCCCTCACAGCTTCTCTTTCTCTCTCTCTCTCTAACAGCTTCTATTGGTCTCTCTCTCTCTCACTCACAGCTTCTCTCTCTCTCACTCACTCACAGATTCTCTTTCTCTCTCACTCACAGCTTCTCTTTCTCTCTCTCTCTCTCACTCACTCACCGCTTCTTTTGCTCTCTCACTCACAGCTTCTCTTTCTCTCTCACAGACACAGCTTCTCTTTCTTTCTCACTCACAACTTCTCTTTCTCTCTCTCACTCACTCAATCACTCACTCACAGCTTCTCTTTCTCTCTCTCTCCACACAGCTTCTCTTTCTCTCTATCTCTCTAACAGTTTCTCTTTCTCTCTCTCACACTCACAGCTTTGCTTTCCCTCTCTCTCACTCATTCACCACTTCTCTTTCACTCTCTCACTCATAGCTTCTCTGTCTCTCTCACAGCTTCTTTCTCTCTCTCACAATCACAGTATCTCTTTCTCTCGCTCTGTCACTCACTCACTCCTTCACTTTCTCTATCTCTCTCACTCACAGCTTCTCTTTCTCTCTCTCACTCACAGCTTCTCTCTCTCTCACTCACAGCTTCTCTTTTGCTTTCTCTCTCTCACTCACAGCTTCTCTTTCTCTCTCTCTCTCACTCACAGCTTCTCTCTCTCTCACACACACACAGCTTCTCTTTCTCTCTCTCTCTCATTCACAGCTACTCTTTCTCTCTCTCTCTCACAGCTTCTCTCTCTCTCTCACTCACAGCTTCTCTTTCTCTCTCTCTCTTGCTCACTCACAGGTTCTATTTCTCTCTCTGTCTCCCTCACTCACAGCTTCTCTTTCTCTCTCTCTCTCACTCACAGCTTCTCTTTCGCTTTCTCTCTCTCACTCACAGCTTCTATTTCTCTCTCTCTCTCACTCACAGCTTCTCTTTCTCTCTCTCTCACTCACAGCTTCTCTTTCTCTCTCTCACTCACAGCTTCTCTTTCTCTCTCTCTCTCACTCACAGCTTCTCTCTCTCACACACACACACTCACAGCTTCTCTTTCTCTCTCTCTCACTCACATCTTCTATTTCTCTCTCTCTCACACAGCTTCTCTTTTTTTCTCACTCACAACTTCTCTTTCTCTCTCTCACTCACTCAATCACTCACTCACAGCTTCTCTTTCTCTCTCTCTCCACACAGCTTCTCTTTCTCTCTCTCTCTCACTCACAGCTTCTCTTTCTCTTTCTCTCTCTCACTCACAGCTTCTCTTTCTTTCTCTCCCTCCCTTACTCACTCACTCACAGCTTCTCTTTCTCTCTCTGTCTCTCTCACTCACTGCTTCTCTTTCTCTCTGTCTCACTGACTCACAGCTTCTCTCTCTCTCTCTCTCACTCACTCACAGCTTCTCTTTCTCTCTTTCTCTCACTCACTCACAGCTTCTCTTTCTCTCTCTCACTCACTCACTCACAGGTTCTATTTCTCTCTCTCACACACAGCTTCTCTTTCTCTCTATCTCTATCACTCACAGCTTCTCTTTTCTCTCTCTCTCTCTCATTCACAGCTACTCTTTCTCTCTCTCACTCACTCACAGCTTCTCTTTCTCTCTCTGTCTCTCTCACTCACTGCTTCTCTTTCTCTCTCTCTCACTCACTCACAGCTTCTCTCTCTCTCTCACTCACTCACAGCTTCTCTTTCTCTCTCTTTCTCACTCACTCACAGCTTCTCTCTCTCTGTCTCTCTCACTCACAGCTTCTCTTTCTCTCTCACACACACAGCTTCTTTCACTCTCTCTCACACACAGCTTCTCTTTCTCTCTCACTCACAGCTTTTCTTTCTCTCTCTCACTCACTCACGCTTCTCATTCTCTCTCTGTCTCTCTCACACAGCTTCTCTTTTGCTCTCTCACTCACAGCTTCTCTTTCTCTCCCTCTCTCACAGCTTCTCTTTCTTTCTCTCTCTCTCTAACAGTTTCTCTTTCTCTCTCTCTCACTCACAGCTTCTCTTTCTTTCTCTCCTTAACTCACTCACTCACTCACTCACAGCTTCTCTTTCTCTCTCTCTCCACACAGCTTCTCTCTCTCTCTCTAACAGTTTCTCTTTCTCTCTCTCTCACTCACAGCTTCGCTTTCCCTCTCTCTCACTCATTCACCGCTTCTCTTTCACTCTCTCACTCATAGCTTCTCTATCTCTCTCACAGCTTCTTTCTCTCTCTCTCACTCACAGTATCTCTTTCTCTTGCTCTCTCACTCACTCAAACCTTCACTTTCTCTATCTCTCTCACTCATAGCTTCTCTTTCTCTCTCTCACTCTCAGCTTCTCTCTCTCTCTCTCTCTCTCTCACTCACAGCTTCATTTGTCTCTCTCTCTTGCTCACTCACAGGTTCTATTTCTCTCTGTCTCCCTCACTCACTGCTTCTCTTTCTCTCTCTCTCTCTCACTCACAGCTTCTCTTTTGCTTTCTCTCTCTCACTCACATCTTCTATTTCTCTCTCTCTCACACAGCTTCTCTTTCTTTCTCACTCACAACTTCTCTTTCTCTCTCTCACTCACTCAATCACTCACTCACAGCTTCTCTTTCTCTCTCTCTCCACACAGCTTCTCTTTCTCTCTCTCTCTCACTCACAGCTTCTCTTTCTCTTTCTCTCTCTCACTCACAGCTTCTCTTTCTTTCTCTCCCTCCCTCACTCACTCACTCACAGCTTCTCTTTCTCTCTCTGTCTCTCTCACTCACTGCTTCTCTTTCTCTCTGTCTCACTGACTCACAGCTTCTCTCTCTCTCTCTCTCTCACTCACTCACAGCTTCTCTTTCTCTCTTTCTCTCACTCACTCACAGCTTCTCTTTCCCTCTCTCACTCACTCACTCACAGGTTCTATTTCTCTCTCACACACACAGCTTCTCTTTCTCTCTATCTCTATCACTCTCAGCTTCTCTTTTCTCTCTCTCTCTCTCATTCACAGCTACTCTTTCTCTCTCTCACTCACTCACAGCTTCTCTTTCTCTCTCTGTCTCTCTCACTCACTGCTTCTCTTTCTCTCTCTCTCACTCACTCACAGCTTCTCTCTCTCACTCACTCACTCACAGCTTCTCTTTCTCTCTCTCTCTCACTCACTCACAGCTTCTCTCTCTCTGTCTCTCTCACTCACAGCTTCTCTTTCTCTCTCACACACACAGCTTCTTTCACTCTCTCTCACACACAGCTTCTCTTTCTCTCTCACTCACAGCTTTTCTTTCTCTCTCTCTCTCTCACTCACTCACGCTTCTCGTTCTCTCTCTGTCTCTCTCACACAGCTTCTCTTTTGCTCTCTCACTCACAGCTTCTCTTTCTCTCCCTCTCTCACAGCTTCTCTTTCTTTCTCTCTCTCTCTAACAGTTTCTCTTTCTCTCTCTCTCACTCACAGCTTCTCTTTCTTTCTCTCCTTAACTCACTCACTCACTCACTCACAGATTCTCTTTCTCTCTCTCTCCACACAGCTTCTCTCTCTCTCTCTCTAACAGTTTCTCTTTCTCTCTCTCTCACTCACAGCTTCGCTTTCCCTCTCTCTCACTCATTCACCGCTTCTCTTTCACTCTCTCACTCATAGCTTCTCTATCTCTCTCACAGCTTCTTTCTCTCTCTCTCACTCACAGTATCTCTTTCTCTTGCTCTCTCACTCACTCAAACCTTCACTTTCTCTATCTCTCTCACTCATAGCTTCTCTTTCTCTCTCTCACTCTCAGCTTCTCTCTCTCTCTCTCTCTCACTCACAGCTTCATTTGTCTCTCTCTCTTGCTCACTCACAGGTTCTATTTCTCTCTGTCTCCCTCACTCACTGCTTCTCTTTCTCTCTCTCTCTCTCACTCACAGCTTCTCTTTTGCTTTCTCTCCCTCACTCACTCACTCACAGCTTCTCTTTCTCTCTCTGCCTCTCTCACTCACTGCTTCACTTTCTCTCTGTCTCACTGACTCACAGCTTCTCTCTCTCTCTCACTCACTCACAGCTTCTCTTTCTCTCTTTCTGTCACTCACTCACAACTTCTGTTTCTCTCTGTCTCTCACTCACAGCATCAATTTCTCTCTCTCTCACTAACTCACAGCATCTCCTTCTCTCTCTCTCACTCACTCACAGCTTCTCTTTCTCTCTCTCTCTCACAACTTCTCATTCTCTCTCTCTCACTCACACACAGCTTCTCTTTCTCTCTCTCTCTAACTATCTCACTCACAGGTTCTCTTTCTCTCTCCCTCACAGCTTTTCTTTCTTTCTCTCTCACTCACTCACGCTTCTCTTTCTCACTCTGTCTCTCTCACACAGCTTCTCTTTCTCTCTCTCTCACTAACTCACAGCTTCTCTTTCTCTAACTCTCACTCACTCACAGCTTCTCTTTCTCTCTCACTCTCTCACTCACAGCTTCTCTTTCTCTCTCTCTCTCACTCACTCACAGCTTCTCTCTCTCTGTCTCTCTCACTCACGGCTTCTATTTCTCTCTCTCTCACTAACTCACAGCTTCTTTTTCTCTCTCTCTCTCTCACAGCTTTTCTCTCTCTCGCTCTCTCACTCACAGCTTAACTTTCTCTTTCTCCCTCACTCACTCACATCTTCTATTTCTCTCTCTTTCTCACAGCTTCTCTTTCTCTATCTCTCTCACTCACAGCTTCTCTTTCTCTCTCTCTCTCTCACTCACAGCTTCTCTTTCTCTCTCTCACTCACAGCTTCTCTCTCTCTCTCTCCCCCTCACAGCTTCTCTTTCTCTCTCTCTCCCTCACAGCTTCTCTTTCTCTCTCTCTCTCTAACAGCTTCTATTGGTCTCTTTCTCTCTCACTCACAGCTTCTCTCTCTCTCACTCACTCACAGATTCTCTTTCTCTCTCACTCACAGCTTCTCTTTCTCTCTCTCTCACTCACTCACCGCTTCTCTTTTGCTCTCTCACTCACAGCTTCTCTTTCTCTCTCACAGACACAGCTTCTCTTTCTTTCTCACTCACAACTTCTCTTTCTCTCTCTCACTCACTCAATCACTCACTCACAGCTTCTCTTTCTCTCTCTCTCCACACAGCTTCTCTTTCTCTCTCTCTCTCTAACAGTTTCTCTTTCTCTCTCTCACACTCACAGCTTTGCTTTCCCTCTCTCTCACTCATTCACCACTTCTCTTTCACTCTCTCACTCATAGCTTCTCTTTCTCTCTCACAGCTTCTTTCTCTCTCACACACTCACAGTATCTCTTTCTCTCGCTCTGTCACTCACACTCCTTCACTTTCTCTATCTCTCTCACTCACAGCTTCTCTTTCTCTCTCTCACTCACAGCTTCTCTCTCTCTCTCTCACTCACAGCTTCTCTTTTGCTTTCTCTCTCTCACTCACAGCTTCTCTTTCTCTCTCTCTCTCACTCACAGCTTCTCTTTCTCTCTCTCTCTCATTCACAGCTTCTCTTTCTCTCTCTCTCTCATTCACAGCTACTCTTTCTCTCTCTCTCTCTCACAGCTTCTCTCTCTCTCTCACTCACAGCTTCTCTTTCTCTCACTCTCTTGCTCACTCACAGGTTCTATTTCTCTCTCTGTCTCCCTCACTCACAGCTTCTCTTTCTCTCTCTCTCTCTCTCACTCACAGCTTCTCTTTCGCGTTCTCTCTCTCACTCACAGCTTCTATTTCTCTCTCTCTCACTCACAGCTTCTCTTTCTCACTCTGTCTCTCTCACACAGCTTCTCTTTCTCTCTCTCTCTCACTAACTCACAGCTTCTCTTTCTCTAACTCTCACTCACTCACAGCTTCTCTTTCTCTCTCTTTCTCTCACTCACAGCTTCTCTTTATCTCTCTCACTCACAGCTTCTCTCTCTCTCTCCCTCACAACTTCTCTTTCTCTCTCTCTCCCTCACAGCTTCTCTTTCTCTCTCTCTCTCTAACAGCTTCTATTGGTCTCTCTCTCTCTCACTCACAGCTTCTCTCTCTCTCACTCACTCACAGATTCTCTTTCTCTCTCACTCACAGCTTCTCTTTCTCTCTCTCTCTCTCACTCACTCACCGCTTCTCTTTTGCTCTCTCACTCACAGCTTCTCTTTCTCTCTCACAGACACAGCTTCTCTTTCTTTCTCACTCACAACTTCTCTTTCTCTCTCTCACTCACTCAATCACTCACTCACAGCTTCTCTTTCTCTCTCTCTCCACACAGCTTCTCTTTCTCTCTATCTCTCTAACAGTTTCTCTTTCTCTCTCTCACACTCACAGCTTTGCTTTCCCTCTCTCTCACTCATTCACCACTTCTCTTTCACTCTCTCACTCATAGCTTCTCTGTCTCTCTCACAGCTTCTTTCTCTCTCTCACAATCACAGTATCTCTTTCTCTCGCTCTGTCACTCACTCACTCCTTCACTTTCTCTATCTCTCTCACTCACAGCTTCTCTTTCTCTCTCTCACTCACAGCTTCTCTCTCTCTCACTCACAGCTTCTCTTTTGCTTTCTCTCTCTCACTCACAGCTTCTCTTTCTCTCTCTCTCTCACTCACAGCTTCTCTCTCTCTCTCACACACACAGCTTCTCTTTCTCTCTCTCTCTCATTCACAGCTACTCTTTCTCTCTCTCTCTCACAGCTTCTCTCTCTCTCACTCACAGCTTCTCTTTCTCTCTCTCTCTTGCTCACTCACAGGTTCTATTTCTCTCTCTGTCTCCCTCACTCACAGCTTCTCTTTCTCTCTCTCTCTCACTCACAGCTTCTCTTTCGCTTTCTCTCTCTCACTCACAGCTTCTATTTCTCTCTCTCTCTCACTCACAGCTTCTCTTTCTCTCTCTCTCACTCACAGCTTCTCTTTCTCTCTCTCACTCACAGCTTCTCTTTCTCTCTCTCTCTCACTCACAGCTTCTCTCTCTCACACACACACACTCACAGCTTCTCTTTCTCTCTCTCTCACTCACATCTTCTATTTCTCTCTCTCTCACACAGCTTCTCTTTTTTTCTCACTCACAACTTCTCTTTCTCTCTCTCACTCACTCAATCACTCACTCACAGCTTCTCTTTCTCTCTCTCTCCACACAGCTTCTCTTTCTCTCTCTCTCTCACTCACAGCTTCTCTTTCTCTTTCTCTCTCTCACTCACAGCTTCTCTTTCTTTCTCTCCCTCCCTTACTCACTCACACAGCTTCTCTTTCTCTCTCTGTCTCTCTCACTCACTGCTTCTCTTTCTCTCTGTCTCACTGACTCACAGCTTCTCTCTCTCTCTCTCTCTCACTCACTCACAGCTTCTCTTTCTCTCTTTCTCTCACTCACTCACAGCTTCTCTTTCTCTCTCTCACTCACTCACTCACAGGTTCTATTTCTCTCTCTCACACACAGCTTCTCTTTCTGTCTATCTCTATCACTCACAGCTTCTCTTTTCTCTCTCTCTCTCTCATTCACAGCTACTCTTTCTCTCTCTCACTCACTCACAGCTTCTCTTTCTCTCTCTGTCTCTCTCACTCACTGCTTCTCTTTCTCTCTCTCTCACTCACTCACAGCTTCTCTCTCTCTCTCACTCACTCACAGCTTCTCTTTCTCTCTCTTTCTCACTCACTCACAGCTTCTCTCTCTCTGTCTCTCTCACTCACAGCTTCTCTTTCTCTCTCTCACACACAGCTTCTTTCACTCTCTCTCACACACAGCTTCTCTTTCTCTCTCACTCACAGCTTTTCTTTCTCTCTCTCTCTCACTCACTCACGCTTCTCATTCTCTCTCTGTCTCTCTCACACAGCTTCTCTTTTGCTCTCTCACTCACAGCTTCTCTTTCTCTCCCTCTCTCACAGCTTCTCTTTCTTTCTCTCTCTCTCTAACAGTTTCTCTTTCTCTCTCTCTCACTCACAGCTTCTCTTTCTTTCTCTCCTTAACTCACTCACTCACTCACTCACAGCTTCTCTTTCTCTCTCTCTCCACACAGCTTCTCTCTCTCTCTCTAACAGTTTCTCTTTCTCTCTCTCTCACTCACAGCTTCGCTTTCCCTCTCTCTCACTCATTCACCGCTTCTCTTTCACTCTCTCACTCATAGCTTCTCTATCTCTCTCACAGCTTCTTTCTCTCTCTCTCACTCACAGTATCTCTTTCTCTTGCTCTCTCACTCACTCAAACCTTCACTTTCTCTATCTCTCTCACTCATAGCTTCTCTTTCTCTCTCTCACTCTCAGCTTCTCTCTCTCTCTCTCTCTCACTCACTCACAGCTTCATTTGTCTCTCTCTCTTGCTCACTCACAGGTTCAATTTCTCTCTGTCTCCCTCACTCACTGCTTCTCTTTCTCTCTCTCTCTCTCACTCACAGCTTCTCTTTTGCTTTCTCTCTCTCACTCACATCTTCTATTTCTCTCTCTCTCACACAGCTTCTCTTTCTTTCTCACTCACAACTTCTCTCTCTCTCTCTCACTCACTCAATCACTCACTCACAGCTTCTCTTTCTCTCTCTCTCCACACAGCTTCTCTTTCTCTCTCTCTCTCACTCACAGCTTCTCTTTCTCTTTCTCTCTCTCACTCACAGCTTCTCTTTCTTTCTCTCCCTCCCTCCCTCACTCACTCACAGCTTCTCTTTCTCTCTCTGTCTCTCTCACTCACTGCTTCTCTTTCTCTCTGTCTCACTGACTCACAGCTTCTCTCTCTCTCTCTCTCTCACTCACTCACAGCTTCTCTTTCTCTCTTTCTCTCACTCACTCACAGCTTCTCTTTCCCTCTCTCACTCACTCACTCACAGGTTCTATTTCTCTCTCACACACACAGCTTCTCTTTCTCTCTATCTCTATCACTCTCAGCTTCTCTTTTCTCTCTCTCTCTCTCATTCACAGCTACTCTTTCTCTCTCTCACTCACTCACAGCTTCTCTTTCTCTCTCTGTCTCTCTCACACACTGCTTCTCTTTCTCTCTCTCTCACTCACTCACAGCTTCTCTCTCTCTCTCACTCACTCACAGCTTCTCTTTCTCTCTCTCTCTCACTCACTCACAGCTTCTCTCTCTCTGTCTCTCTCACTCACAGCTTCTCTTTCTCTCTCACACACACAGCTTCTTTCACTCTCTCTCACACACAGCTTCTCTTTCTCTCTCACTCACAGCTTTTCTTTCTCTCTCTCTCTCACTCACTCACGCTTCTCGTTCTCTCTCTGTCTCTCTCACACAGCTTCTCTTTTGCTCTCTCACTCACAGCTTCTCTTTCTCTCCCTCTCTCACAGCTTCTCTTTCTTTCTCTCTCTCTCTAACAGTTTCTCTTTCTCTCTCTCTCACTCACAGCTTCTCTTTCTTTCTCTCCTTAACTCACTCACTCACTCACTCACAGATTCTCTTTCTCTCTCTCTCCACACAGCTTCTCTCTCTCTCTCTCTAACAGTTTCTCTTTCTCTCTCTCTCACTCACAGCTTCGCTTTCCCTCTCTCTCACTCATTCACCGCTTCTCTTTCACTCTCTCACTCATAGCTTCTCTATCTCTCACACAGCTTCTTTCTCTCTCTCTCACTCACAGTATCTCTTTCTCTTGCTCTCTCACTCACTCAAACCTTCACTTTCTCTATCTCTCTCACTCATAGCTTCTCTTTCTCTCTCTCACTCTCAGCTTCTCTCTCTCTCTCTCTCTCTCACTCACAGCTTCATTTGTCTCTCTCTCTTGCTCACTCACAGGTTCTATTTCTCTCTGTCTCCCTCACTCACTGCTTCTCTTTCTCTCTCTCTCTCTCACTCACAGCTTCTCTTTTGCTTTCTCTCTCTCACTCACATCTTCTATTTCTCTCTCTCTCACACAGCTTCTCTTTCTTTCTCACTCACAACTTCTCTTTCTCTCACTCACTCAATCACTCACTCACAGCTTCTCTTTCTCTCTCTCTCCACACAGCTTCTCTTTCTCTCTCTCTCTCACTCACAGCTTCTCTTTCTCTTTCTCTCTCTCACTCACAGCTTCTCTTTCTTTCTCTCCCTCCCTCACTCACTCACTCACAGCTTCTCTTTCTCTCTCTGTCTCTCTCACTCACTGCTTCTCTTTCTCTCTGTCTCACTGACTCACAGCTTCTCTCTCTCTCTCTCTCACTCACTCACAGCTTCTCTTTCTCTCTTTCTCTCACTCACTCACAGCTTCTCTTTCTCTCTCTCTCTCACTCACTCACTCACAGGTTCTATTTCTCTCTCACACACACAGCTTCTCTTTCTCTCTATCTCTATCACTCTCAGCTTCTCTTTTCTCTCTCTCTCTCTCATTCACAGCTACTCTTTCTCTCTCTCACTCACTCACAGCTTCTCTTTCTCTCTCTGTCTCTCTCACTCACTGCTTCTCTTTCTCTCTCTCTCACTCACTCACAGCTTCTCTCTCTCTCTCACTCACTCACAGCTTCTCTTTCTCTCTCTCTCTCACTCACTCACAGCGTCTCTCTCTCTGTCTCTCTCACTCACAGCTTCTCTTTCTCTCTCACACACACAGCTTCTTTCACTATCTCTCACACACAGCTTCTCTTTCTCTCTCACTCACAGCTTTTCTTTCTCTCTCTCTCTCACTCACTCACGCTTCTCGTTCTCTCTCTGTCTCTCTCACACAGCTTCTCTTTTGCTCTCTCACTCACAGCTTCTCTTTCTCTCCCTCTCTCACAGCTTCTCTTTCTTTCTCTCTCTCTCTAACAGTTTCTCTTTCTCTCTCTCTCACTCACAGCTTCTCTTTCTTTCTCTCCTTAACTCACTCACTCACTCACTCACAGCTTCTCTTTCTCTCTCTCTCCACACAGCTTCTCTCTCTCTCTCTCTAACAGTTTCTCTTTCTCTCTCTCTCACTCACAGCTTCGCTTTCCCTCTCTCTCACTCATTCACCGCTTCTCTTTCACTCTCTCACTCATAGCTTCTCTATCTCTCTCACAGCTTCTTTCTCTCTCTCTCACTCACAGTATCTCTTTCTCTTGCTCTCTCACTCACTCAAACCTTCACTTTCTCTATCTCTCTCACTCATAGCTTCTCTTTCTCTCTCTCACTCTCAGCTTCTCTCTCTCTCTCTCTCTCTCTCACTCACAGCTTCATTTGTCTCTCTCTTGCTCACTCACAGGTTCTATTTCTCCCTGTCTCCCTCACTCACTGCTTCTCTTTCTCTCTCTCTCTCTCACTCACAGCTTCTCTTTTGCTTTCTCTCTCTCACTCACAGCTTCTCTCTCTCTCTCTCTCTCTCTCTCACTCACAGCTACTCTTTCTCTCTCTCTCTCACTCACAGCTTCTCTTTCTCTCTCTCTCATTCACAGCTACTCTTTCTCTCTCTCACACACAGCTTCTCTCTCTCTCTTGCTCACTCACAGGTTCTATTTCTCTCTCTGTCTCCCGCACTCAAAGCTTCTCTTTCTCTCTCTCTCTCACTCACAGCTTCTCTTTCGCTTTCTCTCTCTCACTCACAGCTTCTCTTTCTCTCTCTCTCTCTCACTCACAGCTTCTCTTTCTCTCTCTCTCTCTCACTCACATCTTCTCTTTCTCTCTCTCACTCACAGCTCCTCTTTCTCTCTCTCTCTCACTCACAGCTTCTCTTTCTCTCTCTCTCTCTCACTCACAGCTTCTCTTTTTCTCTCTCTCTCTCACTCACATCTTCTATTTCTCTCTCTCTCTCCCTCACAGCTTCTCTTTCTCTCTCTCTCTCACTCACAGCTTCTCTTTCTCTTTCTCTCTCTCACTCACAGCTTCTCTTTCTTTCTCTCCCTCACTCACTCACTCACAGCTTCTCTTTCTCTCTCTGCCTCTCTCACTCACAGCTTCTCTTTCTCTCTTTCTCACTGACACAGCTTCTCTCTCTCTCTCACTCACTCACAGCTTCTCTTTCTCTCTTTCTGTCACTCACTCACAACTTCTGTTTCTCTCTGTCTCTCACTCACAGCATCAATTTCTCTCTCTCTCACTAACTCACAGCTTCTCCTTCTCTCTCTCTCACTCACTCACAGCTTCTCTTTCTCTCTCTCTCACAACTTCTCATTCTCTCTCTCTCTCACTCACACACAGCTTCTCTTTCTCTCTCTCTCTCTAACTATCTCACTCACAGCTTCTCTTTCTCTCTCCCTCACAGCTTTTCTTTCTTTCTCTCTCACTCACTCACGCTTCTCTTTCTCACTCTGTCTCTCTCACACAGCTTCTCTTTCTCTCTCTCTCACTAACTCACAGCTTCTCTTTCTCTAACTCTCACTCACTCACAGCTTCTATTTCTCTCTCTCTCTCACTCACAGCTTCTCTTTCTCTCTCTCTCACTCACATCTTCTATTTCTCTCTCTTTCTCACAACTTCTCTTTCTCTATCTCTCTCACTCACAGCTTCTCTTTCTCTCTCTCTCTCTCACTAACAGCTTCTCTTTCTCTCTCTCACTAACAGCTTCTCTCTCTCTCTCCCTCACAGCTTCTCTTTCTCTCTCTCTCTCTCACTAACAGCTTCTCTTTCTCTCTCTCACTAACAGCTTCTCTCTCTCTCTCACTCACAGCTTCTCTCTCTCTCACTCACTCACAGATTCTCTTTCTCTCACACACACAGCTTCTTTCACTCTCTCTCACACACAGCTTCTCTTTCTCTCTCACTCACAGCTTTTCTTTCTCTCTCTCTCTCACTCACTCACGCTTCTCGTTCTTTCTCTGTCTCTCTCACACAGCTTCTCTTTTGCTCTCTCACTCACAGCTTCTCTTTCTCTCCCTCTCACAGCTTCTCTTTCTTTCTCTCTCTCTCTAACTGTTTCTCTTTCTCTCTCTCTCACTCACACCTTCTCTTTCTCTTTCTCTCTCTCACTCATAGCTTCTCTTTCTTTCTCTCCTTAACTCACTCACTCACTCACAGCTTCTCTTTCTCTCTCTCTCCACACAGATTTTCTCTCTCTCTCTCTCTCTAACCGTTTCTCTTTCTCTCTCTCTCACTCACAGCTTCGCTTTCCCTCTCTCTCACTCATTCACCGCTTCTCTTTCACTCTCTCACTCATAGCTTCTCTTTCTCTCTCACAGCTTCTTTCTCTCTCTCTCACTCACAGTATCTCTTTCTCTTGCTCTCTCACTCACTCAAACCTTCACTTTCTCTTTCTCTCTCACTCATAGCTTCTCTTTCTCTCTCTCACTCACAGCTTCTCTCTCTCTCTCTCACTCACAGCTTCTCTTTTGCTTTCTCTCTCTCACTCACAGCTTCTCTTTCTCTCTCTCTCTCACTCACAGCTTCTCTTTCTCTCTCTCTCTCACTCACAGCTTCTCTTTCTCTCTCTCTCTCATTCACAGCTACTCTTTCTCTCTCTCTCTCACAGCTTCTCTCTCTCTCTCGCTCACAGCTTCTCTTTCTCTCACTCTCTTGCTCACTCACAGGTTCTATTTCTCTCTCTGTCTCCCTCACTCACAGCTTCTCTTTCTCTCTCTCTCTCTCACTCACAGCTTCTCTTTCGCTTTCTCTCTCTCACTCACAGCTTCTATTTCTCTCTCTCTCTCACTCACAGCTTCTATTTCTCTCTCTCACTCACATCTTCTATTTCTCTCTCTTTCTCACAGCTTCTCTTTCTCTATCTCTCTCACTCACAGCTTCTCTTTCTCTCTCTCTCTCTCACTCACAGCTTCTCTTTCTCTCTCTCACTCACAGCTTCTCTCTCTCTCTCTCTCCCTCACAGCTTCTCTTTCTCTCTCTCTCCCTCACAGCTTCTCTTTCTCTCTCTCTCTAACAGCTTCTATTGGTCTCTCTCTCTCTCACTCACAGCTTCTCTCTCTCTCACTCACTCACAGATTCTCTTTCTCTCTCACTCACAGCTTCTCTTTCTCTCTCTCTCACTCACCGCTTCTCTTTTGCTCTCTCACTCACAGCTTCTCTTTCTCTCTCACAGACACAGCTTCTCTTTCTTTCTCACTCACAACTTCTCTTTCTCTCTCTCACTCACTCAATCACTCACTCACAGCTTCTCTTTCTCTCTCTCTCCACACAGCTTCTCTTTCTCTCTCTCTCTCTAACAGTTTCTCTTTCTCTCTCTCACACTCACAGCTTTGCTTTCCCTCTCTCTCACTCATTCACCACTTCTCTTTCACTCTCTCACTCATAGCTTCTCTGTCTCTCTCACAGCTTCTTTCTCTCTCACACACTCACAGTATCTCTTTCTCTCGCTCTGTCACTCACTCACTCCACTTTCTCTATCTCTCTCACTCACAGCTTCTCTTTCTCTCTCTCACTCACAGCTTCTCTCTCTCTCTCTCACTCACAGCTTCTCTCTCTCTCTCTCTCTCACTCACAGCTTCTCTTTCTCTCTCTCTCTCATTCACAGCTACTCTTTCTCTCTCTCTCTCACAGCTTCTCTCTCTCTCTCACTCACAGCTTCTCTTTCTCTCTCTCTCTTGCTCACTCACAGGTTCTATTTCTCTCTCTGTCTCCCTCACTCACAGCTTCTCTTTCTCTCTCTCTCTCACTCACAGCTTCTCTTTCGCTTTCTCTCTCTCACTCACAGGTTCTATTTCTCTCTCTCTCTCACTCACAGCTTCTCTTTCTCTCTCTCTCACTCACAGCTTCTCTTTCTCTCTCTCACTCACAGCTTCTCTTTCTCTCTCTCTCTCTCACTCACAGCTTCTCTCTCTCACACACACACACTCACAGCTTCTCTTTCTCTCTCTCTCTCACTCACATCTTCTATTTCTCTCTCTCTCACACAGCTTCTCTTTCTTTCTCACTCACAACTTCTCTTTCTCTCTCTCACTCACTCAATCACTCACTCACAGCTTCTCTTTCTCTCTCTCTCCACACAGCTTCTCTTTCTCTCTCTCTCTCACTCACAGCTTCTCTTTCTCTTTCTCTCTCTCACTCACAGCTTCTCTTTCTTTCTCTCCCTCCCTCACTCACTCACTCACAACTTCTCTTTCTCTCTCTGTCTCTCTCACTCACTGCTTCTCTTTCTCTCTGTCTCACTGACTCACAGCTTCTCTCTCTCTCTCTCACTCACTCACAGCTTCTCTTTCTCTCTTTCTCTCTCTCACTCACAGCTTCTCTTTCTCTCTCTCACTCACTCACTCACAGGTTCTATTTCTCTCTCACACACACAGCTTCTCTTTCTCTCTATCTCTATCACTCACAGCTTCTCTTTTCTCTCTCTCTCTCTCATTCACAGCTACTCTTTCTCTCTCTCACTCACTCACAGCTTCTCTTTCTCTCTCTGTCTCTCTCACTCACTGCTTCTCTTTCTCTCTCTCTCACTCACTCACAGCTTCTCTCTCTCTCTCACTCACTCACAGCTTCTCTTTCTCTCTCTCTCTCACTCACTCACAGCTTCTCTCTCTCTGTCTCTCTCACTCACAGCTTCTCTTTCTCTCTCACACACACAGCTTCTTTCACTCTCTCTCACACACAGCTTCTCTTTCTCTCTCACTCACAGCTTTTCTTTCTCTCTCTCTCTCACTCACTCACGCTTCTCTCTCTGTCTCTCTCACACAGCTTCTCTTTTGCTCTCTCACTCACAGCTTCTCTTTCTCTCCCTCTCTCACAGCTTCTCTTTCTTTCTCTCTCTCTCTAACAGTTTCTCTTTCTCTCTCTCTCACTCACAGCTTCTCTTTCTTTCTCTCCTTAACTCACTCACTCACTCACTCACAGCTTCTCTTTCTCTCTCTCTGTGGGTAAGAGTACCAGGCCACAAGGATGGTCTAACAGTAGGCATATACTATCGGCCTCCAACCCAAACTCTTGAGGGAGACTGGCAGTTGGAGAATGTTGTAAAGGAGGCATCCAGGAAGGGAAGCCTGGTTATAATGGGGGACTTCAATTACCCTCACATAGACTGGGTGAACTGTTGTTCAGCACATGATAAAGAGATAAAGTTCCTAGATATGCTCAATGATTGTTCCCTGGGACAGATGGTTGAAGACCCAACTAGAGGTACAAGAATCCTTGACTTGATCCTGAGTAATACTCAGGATCTGGTGCAAGATGTTAATGTGACTGATCCAATAGGGAACAGTGACCACAACTCAATTATGTTTAACTTGATCATAGACCGCAAGTCACTGATAAAATCTAACACAGAGACCTTAAATTTTCAAAAAGGAAATTTCCCAAAGATGAGGAAACTAGTAAAAAAGAAACTGAAAGGGAAAATTGAGAGAGTCCAAACACTCCAAGTGGCATTGAGGCTGTTTACAAAAACAATAACAGAGGCCCAATTGGAATGCATACCCAAAAGGAAAAAGGGCACTGCCAGGTCCAAGAGGACTCCAATGTGGCTTACAGGAGCTGTTCGGGAAGTGATCAAGAGCAAGAAAAGCTCATTTAGAAGATGGAAGGCTTGTCCAAATGAGGACAGCAGGCAGAAACATAAATTCTGGCAGAACAAATGCAAGGCAACAATCAGGAAAGCAAAGCAAGACTTTGAGGAGCGTATAGCTAAAAATACTCAGAGGAATAACAAAGACTTCTTTAAGTACATTAGAAGTAAGAACCCAACTAGGAAGGCCATTGGACCATTAGATGACAATGGAAGGCAAGGGGTTATTAAAGAGGAAACAGAGATTGCAGAGAGACTCAATGAATTCTTTGCTTCAGTATTCACTGAAGAAGATAGAGACCACATGCCCAAAACAGAACCTATCTTCGTAGGGAGGGAAACCGAAGAATTAAGCAAGATAGAAATAACCAGGGAGGAGGTCCTTGCATGTCTTGTTAAGCTAAACACTAACAAATCCCCAGGACCAGATGGCATCCATCCACGAGTTCTCAGGGAACTTAAAGATGAAATTGCTGATATCCTAGCCAAAATATATAATCTTTCCCTCAAATCAGGCTTTGTGCCTGATGACTGGAAGGTAGCGAATGTAACACCAATTTTCAAAAAAGGATCCAGGGGTGATCCAGGAAATTACCGGCCTGTCAGTTTGACATGTGTCCCAGGTAAAGTGATGGAAACCATCCTAAAAGATAGAATTAATAGGTACATAGAAGAGGAGGCGCTGCTAAAGGAGAGCCAACATGGCTTTTGCAAGGGCAAATCATGCCTCACTAATCTGTTGGAATTTTTTGAGAGTGTCAACAAGCATGTGGATAAGGGGGATCCAGTTGACATTGTTTATCTGGACTTTCAGAAGGCTTTTGACAAGGTCCCACACCAAAGGCTCTTGAATAAACTTACCAGTCATGGAATAAAGGGACAGGTCTTGTCCTGGATCAGCAACTGGCTAAGGGACAGGAAACAGAGGGTAGCACTAAATGGACACTTCTCCAAGTGGAGGGAAGTAAAGAGTGGGGTCCCCCAAGGTTCAGTACTGGGACCCCTGCTTTTCAACCTCTTCATAAATGATCTAGAGGTAGGAGTAAAAAGCAAGGTAGCCAAATTTGCTGACGACACTAAATTATACAGGGTAGTGAAAACTGTGAGAGATTGTGAAGAGCTCCAGAGGGATCTCTTGACACTGGGGGAGTGGGCAAAACAGTGGCAAATGAGCTTCAACATCAGTAAGTGCAGAGTGATGCATGTTGGGGCAAAAAACCCCAATTACATTTATAAACTGATGGGGTCTGAACTCTCTGCGACAAACCAGGAAAGGGACCTTGGTGTCCTGGTGGACAGCTCAATGAAGGTGTCAACCCAGTGTGCCTCAGCAGTGAAAAAAGCAAACTCAATGTTAGGGATCATTAGGAAGGGTATAGAAAATAAGTCAGCAAGTGTCATTTTGCCTCTTTATAAATCTATGGTGAGGCCCCATCTGGAATACTGTGTACAGTTCTGGTCGCCATACCTCCAGAAGGATATTATGGAGTTGGAGAAAGTACAGAGGAGGGCAACCAGAATGATTAGGGGACTGGAACACCTTCCTTACCATCTGAGGCTGCAACGGTTGGGCCTTTTCACTCTTGAACGACGGCGTCTAAGAGGTGACCTGATTGAAGTTTATAAAATCATGCACGGTGTGGACAAAGCGGATAAGGAAAAACTGTTTTCCCTATCGCACAACACTAGAACTAGGGGACACTCCATGAAACTTTTGGGTACTAGTTCTCAAACAAATAAGAGAAAGTACTTTTTCACCCAGAGGATTACTGGTCTATGGAACTCCCTGCCAGAAGAAGTGGTGACAGCTGTCAGTCTTGACAGCTTTAAGAAAGGATTAGACAAGTTCATGGAGGACAAGGCTATCAATGGCTATAATTATGGCTACCTAAGGACAACCTCCGGGTTGGAGAGATAGGCAGGATATCTCTCAATGCCATTTCCAGGGAATCCTAAGCAGGTGAAGGCATCTCCTTGGGAATACCCTGAAGGAAATGGTGAGCCACTGTGTGAGACAGAATGCTGGACTGGATGGGCTGTGGCCTGTTCCAGCAAGGCTGTTCTTATGTTCTTATGTTCTTATGTATGTTCTCTCTCCACACAGCTTCTCTCTCTCTCTCTCTAACAGTTTCTCTTTCTCTCTCTCTCACTCACAGCTTCGTTTTCCCTCTCTCTCACTCATTCACCGCTTCTCTTTCACTCTCTCACTCATAGCTTCTCTATCTCTCTCACAGCTTCTTTCTCTCTCTCTCACTCACAGTATCTCTTTCTCTTGCTCTCTCACTCACTCAAACCTTCACTTTCTCTATCTCTCTCACTCATAGCTTCTCTTTCTCTCTCTCACTCTCAGCTTCTCTCTCTCTCTCTCTCTCACTCACAGCTTCATTTGTCTCTCTCTCTTGCTCACTCACAGGTTCTATTTCTCTCTGTCTCCCTCACTCACTGCTTCTCTTTCTCTATCTCTCTCTCACTCACAGCTTCTCTTTTGCTTTCTCTCTCTCACTCACAGCTTCTCTCTCTCTCTCTCTCTCTCTCACTCACAGCTACTCTTTCTCTCTCTCTCTCACTCACAGCTTCTCTTTCTCTCTCTCTCATTCACAGCTACTCTTTCTCTCTCTCACACACAGCTTCTCTCTCTCTCTTGCTCACTCACAGGTTCTATTTCTCTCTCTGTCTCCCGCACTCAAAGCTTCTCTTTCTCTCTCTCTCTCACTCACAGCTTCTCTTTCGCTTTCTCTCTCTCACTCACAGCTTCTCTTTCTCTCTCTCTCTCTCACTCACAGCTTCTCTTTCTCTCTCTCTCTCTCACTCACAGCTTCTCTTTCTCTCTCTCACTCACAGCTCCTCTTTCTCTCTCTCTCTCACTCACAGCTTCTCTTTCTCTCTCTCTCTCTCTCACTCACAGCTTCTCTTTTTCTCTCTCTCTCTCACTCACATCTTCTATTTCTCTCTCCCTCACAGCTTCTCTTTCTCTCTCTCTCTCACTCACAGCTTCTCTTTCTCTTTCTCTCTCTCACTCACAGCTTCTCTTTCTTTCTCTCCCTCACTCACTCACTCACAGCTTCTCTTTCTCTCTCTGCCTCTCTCACTCACTGCTTCACTTTCTCTCTGTCTCACTGACTCACAGCTACTCTTTCTCTCTCTCTCATTCACAGCTACTCTTTCTCTCTCTCACACACAGCTTCTCTCTCTCTCTTGCTCACTCACAGGTTCTATTTCTCTCTCTCTCTCACTCACAGCTTCTCTTTCTCTCTCTCTCATTCACAGCTACTCTTTCTCTCTCTCACACACAGCTTCTCTCTCTCTTGCTCACTCACAGGTTCTATTTCTCTCTCTGTCTCCCGCACTCAAAGCTTCTCTTTCTCTCTCTCTCTCACTCACAGCTTCTCTTTCGCTTTCTCTCTCTCACTCACAGCTTCTCTTTCTCTCTCTCTCTCTCACTCACAGCTTCTCTTTCTCTCTCTCTCTCTCACTCACAGCTTCTCTTTCTCTCTCTCACTCACAGCTCCTCTTTCTCTCTCTCTCTCACTCACAGCTTCTCTTTCTCTCTCTCTCTCTCTCACTCACAGCTTCTCTTTTTCTCTCTCTCTCTCACTCACATCTTTTATTTCTCTCTCCCTCACAGCTTCTCTTTCTCTCTCTCTCTCACTCACAGCTTCTCTTTCTCTTTCTCTCTCTCACTCACAGCTTCTCTTTCTTTCTCTCCCTCCCTCACTCACTCACAGCTTCTCTTTCTCTCTCTGCCTCTCTCACTCACTGCTTCACTTTCTCTCTGTCTCACTGACTCACAGCTTCTCTCTCTCTCTCACTCACTCACAGCTTCTCTTTCTCTCTTTCTGTCACTCACTCACAACTTCTGTTTCTCTCTGTCTCTCACTCACAGCATCAATTTCTCTCTCTCTCACTAACTCACAGCTTCTCCTTCTCTCTCTCTCACTCACTCACAGCTTCTCTTTCTCTCTCTCTCACACAACTTCTCATTCTCTCTCTCTCTCACTCACACACAGCTTCTCTTTCTCTCTCTCTCTAACTATCTCACTCACAGCTTCTCTTTCTCTCTCCCTCACAGCTTTTCTTTCTTTCTTTCTCTCTCACTCACTCACGCTTCTCTTTCTCACTCTGTCTCTCTCACACAGCTTCTCTTTCTCTCTCTCTCACTAACTCACAGCTTCTCTTTCTCTAACTCTCACTCACTCACAGCTTCTATTTCTCTCTCTCTCACTCACAGCTTCTCTTTCTCTCTCTCTCACTCACATCTTCTATTTCTCTCTCTTTCTCACAACTTCTCTTTCTCTATCTCTCTCACTCACAGCTTCTCTTTCTCTCTCTCTCTCTCACTCACAGCTTCTCTTTCTCTCTCTCACTAACAGCTTCTCTCTCTCTCTCCCTCACAGCTTCTCTTTCTCTCTCTCTCCCTCACAGCTTCTCTTTCTCTCTCTCTCTCTAACAGCTTCTATTGGTCTCTCTCTCTCTCACTCACAGCTTCTCTCTCTCTCACTCACTCACAGATTCTCTTTCTCTCACACACACAGCTTCTTTCACTCTCTCTCACACACAGCTTCTCTTTCTCTCTCACTCACAGCTTTTCTTTCTCTCTCTCTCTCACTCACTCACGCTTCTCGTTCTTTCTCTGTCTCTCTCACACAGCTTCTCTTTTGCTCTCTCACTCACAGCTTCTCTTTCTCTCCCTCTCACAGCTTCTCTTTCTTTCTCTCTCTCTCTAACTGTTTCTCTTTCTCTCTCTCTCACTCACAGCTTCTCTTTCTCTTTCTCTCTCTCACTCACAGCTTCTCTTTCTTTCTCTCCTTAACTCACTCACTCACTCACTCACAGCTTCTCTTTCTCTCTCTCTCCACACAGCTTCTCTCTCTCTCTCTCTCTCTAACCGTTTCTCTTTCTCTCTCTCTCACTCACAGCTTCGCTTTCCCTCTCTCTCACTCATTCACCGCTTCTCTTTCACTCTCTCACTCATAGCTTCTCTTTCTCTCTCACAGCTTCTTTCTCTCTCTCTCACTCACAGTATCTCTTTCTCTTGCTCTCTCACTCACTCAAACCTTCACTTTCTCTATCTCTCTCACTCATAGCTTCTCTTTCTCTCTCTCACTCACAGCTTCTCTCTCTCTCTCTCACTCACAGCTTCTCTTTTGCTTTCTCTCTCTCACTCACAGCTTCTCTTTCTCTCTCTCTCACTCACAGCTTCTCTTTCTCTCTCTCTCTCTCACTCACAGCTTCTCTTTCTCTCTCTCTCACACAGCTTCTCTTTCTTTCTCACTCACAACTTCTCTTTCTCTCTCTCACTCACTCAATCACTCACTCACAGCTTCTCTTTCTCTCTCTCTCCACACAGCTTCTCTTTCTCTTTCTCTCTCACTCACAGCTTCTCTTTCTCTTTCTCTCTCTCACTCACAGCTTCTCTTTTGCTTTCTCTCTCTCACTCACATCTTCTATTTCTCTCTCTCTCACACAGCTTCTCTTTCTTTCTCACTCACAACTTCTCTTTCTCTCTCTCACTCACTCAATCACTCACTCACAGCTTCTCTTTCTCTCTCTCTCCACACAGCTTCTCTTTCTCTCTCTCTCTCACTCACAGCTTCTCTTTCTCTTTCTCTCTCTCACTCACAGCTTCTCTTTCTTTCTCTCCCTCCCTCACTCACTCACTCACAGCTTCTCTTTCTCTCTCTGTCTCTCTCACTCACTGCTTCTCTTTCTCTCTGTCTCACTGACTCACAGCTTCTCTCTCTCTCTCTCTCACTCACTCACAGCTTCTCTTTCTCTCTTTCTCTCACTCACTCACAGCTTCTCTTTCTCTCTCTCACTCACTCACTCACAGGTTCTATTTCTCTCTCACACACACAGGTTCTCTTTCTCTCTATCTCTATCACTCTCAGCTTCTCTTTTCTCTCTCTCTCTCTCATTCACAGCTACTCTTTCTCTCTCTCACTCACTCACAGCTTCTCTTTCTCTCTCTGTCTCTCTCACTCACTGCTTCTCTTTCTCTCTCTCTCACTCACTCACAGCTTCTCTCTCTCTCTCACTCACTCACAGCTTCTCTTTCTCTCTCTCTCTCACTCACTCACAGCGTCTCTCTCTCTGTCTCTCTCACTCACAGCTTCTCTTTCTCTCTCACACACACAGCTTCTTTCACTATCTCTCACACACAGCTTCTCTTTCTCTCTCACTCACAGCTTTTCTTTCTCTCTCTCTCTCACTCACTCACGCTTCTCGTTCTCTCTCTGTCTCTCTCACACAGCTTCTCTTTTGCTCTCTCACTCACAGCTTCTCTTTCTCTCCCTCTCTCACAGCTTCTCTTTCTTTCTCTCTCTCTCTAACAGTTTCTCTTTCTCGCTCTCTCACTCACAGCTTCTCTTTCTTTCTCTCCTTAACTCACTCACTCACTCACTCACAGCTTCTCTTTCTCTCTCTCTCCACACAGCTTCTCTCTCTCTCTCTCTAACAGTTTCTCTTTCTCTCTCTCTCACTCACAGCTTCGCTTTCCCTCTCTCTCACTCATTCACCGCTTCTCTTTCACTCTCTCACTCATAGCTTCTCTATCTCTCTCACAGCTTCTTTCTCTCTCTCTCACTCACAGTATCTCTTTCTCTTGCTCTCTCACTCACTCAAACCTTCACTTTCTCTATCTCTCTCACTCATAGCTTCTCTTTCTCTCTCTCACTCTCAGCTTCTCTCTCTCTCTCTCTCTCTCTCACTCACAGCTTCATTTGTCTCTCTCTTGCTCACTCACAGGTTCTATTTCTCCCTGTCTCCCTCACTCACTGCTTCTCTTTCTCTCTCTCTCACTCACTCACAGCTTCTCTTTTGCTTTCTCTCTCTCACTCACAGCTTCTCTCTCTCTCTCTCTCTCTCACTCACTCACAGCTACTCTTTCTCTCTCTCTCTCACTCACAGCTTCTCTTTCTCTCTCTCTCATTCACAGCTACTCTTTCTCTCTCTCACACACAGCTTCTCTCTCTCTCTTGCTCACTCACAGGTTCTATTTCTCTCTCTGTCTCCCGCACTCAAAGCTTCTCTTTCTCTCTCTCTCTCACTCACAGCTTCTCTTTCGCTTTCTCTCTCTCACTCACAGCTTCTCTTTCTCTCTCTCTCTCTCACTCACAGCTTCTCTTTCTCTCTCTCTCTCTCACTCACATCTTCTCTTTCTCTCTCTCACTCACAGCTCCTCTTTCTCTCTCTCTCTCACTCACAGCTTCTCTTTCTCTCTCTCTCTCTCACTCACAGCTTCTCTTTTTCTCTCTCTCTCTCACTCACATCTTCTATTTCTCTCTCTCTCTCCCTCACAGCTTCTCTTTCTCTCTCTCTCTCACTCACAGCTTCTCTTTCTCTTTCTCTCTCTCACTCACAGCTTCTCTTTCTTTCTCTCCCTCACTCACTCACTCACAGCTTCTCTTTCTCTCTCTGCCTCTCTCACTCACAGCTTCTCTTTCTCTCTGTCTCACTGACTCACAGCTTCTCTCTCTCTCTCACTCACTCACAGCTTCTCTTTCTCTCTTTCTGTCACTCACTCACAACTTCTGTTTCTCTCTGTCTCTCACTCACAGCATCAATTTCTCTCTCTCTCACTAACTCACAGCTTCTCCTTCTCTCTCTCTCACTCACTCACAGCTTCTCTTTCTCTCTCTCTCTCACAACTTCTCATTCTCTCTCTCTCTCACTCACACACAGCTTCTCTTTCTCTCTCTCTCTAACTATCTCACTCACAGCTTCTCTTTCTCTCTCCCTCACAGCTTTTCTTTCTTTCTCTCTCACTCACTCACGCTTCTCTTTCTCACTCTGTCTCTCTCACACAGCTTCTCTTTCTCTCTCTCTCACTAACTCACAGCTTCTCTTTCTCTAACTCTCACTCACTCACAGCTTCTATTTCTCTCTCTCTCTCACTCACAGCTTCTCTTTCTCTCTCTCTCACTCACATCTTCTATTTCTCTCTCTTTCTCACAACTTCTCTTTCTCTATCTCTCTCACTCACAGCTTCTCTTTCTCTCTCTCTCTCTCACTAACAGCTTCTCTTTCTCTCTCTCACTAACAGCTTCTCTCTCTCTCTCCCTCACAGCTTCTCTTTCTCTCTCTCTCTCTCACTAACAGCTTCTCTTTCTCTCTCTCACTAACAGCTTCTCTCTCTCTCTCACTCACAGCTTCTCTCTCTCTCACTCACTCACAGATTCTCTTTCTCTCACACACACAGCTTCTTTCACTCTCTCTCACACACAGCTTCTCTTTCTCTCTCACTCACAGCTTTTCTTTCTCTCTCTCTCTCACTCACTCACGCTTCTCGTTCTTTCTCTGTCTCTCTCACACAGCTTCTCTTTTGCTCTCTCACTCACAGCTTCTCTTTCTCTCCCTCTCACAGCTTCTCTTTCTTTCTCTCTCTCTCTAACTGTTTCTCTTTCTCTCTCTCTCACTCACACCTTCTCTTTCTCTTTCTCTCTCTCACTCACAGCTTCTCTTTCTTTCTCTCCTTAACTCACTCACTCACTCACAGCTTCTCTTTCTCTCTCTCTCCACACAGCTTCTCTCTCTCTCTCTCTCTCTAACCGTTTCTCTTTCTCTCTCTCTCACTCACAGCTTCGCTTTCCCTCTCTCTCACTCATTCACCGCTTCTCTTTCACTCTCTCACTCATAGCTTCTCTTTCTCTCTCACAGCTTCTTTCTCTCTCTCTCACTCACAGTATCTCTTTCTCTTGCTCTCTCACTCACTCAAACCTTCACTTTCTCTTTCTCTCTCACTCATAGCTTCTCTTTCTCTCTCTCACTCACAGCTTCTCTCTCTCTCTCTCACTCACAGCTTCTCTTTTGCTTTCTCTCTCTCACTCACAGCTTCTCTTTCTCTCTCTCTCTCACTCACAGCTTCTCTTTCTCTCTCTCTCTCACTCACAGCTTCTCTTTCTCTCTCTCTCTCATTCACAGCTACTCTTTCTCTCTCTCTCTCACAGCTTCTCTCTCTCTCTCGCTCACAGCTTCTCTTTCTCTCACTCTCTTGCTCACTCACAGGTTCTATTTCTCTCTCTGTCTCCCTCACTCACAGCTTCTCTTTCTCTCTCGCTCTCTCTCTCACAGCTTCTCTTTCGCTTTCTCTCTCTCACTCACAGCTTCTATTTCTCTCTCTCTCTCACTCACAGCTTCTATTTCTCTCTCTCACTCACATCTTCTATTTCTCTCTCTTTCTCACAGCTTCTCTTTCTCTATCTCTCTCACTCACAGCTTCTCTTTCTCTCTCTCTCTCTCTCACTCACAGCTTCTCTTTCTCTCTCTCACTCACAGCTTCTCTCTCTCTCTCTCTCTCCCTCACAGCTTCTCTTTCTCTCTCTCCCTCACAGCTTCTCTTTCTCTCTCTCTCTCTAACAGCTTCTATTGGTCTCTCTCTCTCACTCACAGCTTCTCTCTCTCTCACTCACTCACAGATTCTCTTTCTCTCTCACTCACAGCTTCTCTTTCTCTCTCTCTCACTCACCGCTTCTCTTTTGCTCTCTCACTCACAGCTTCTCTTTCTCTCTCACAGACACAGCTTCTCTTTCTTTCTCACTCACAACTTCTCTTTCTCTCACTCACTCACTCAATCACTCACTCACAGCTTCTCTTTCTCTCTCTCTCCACACAGCTTCTCTTTCTCTCTCTCTCTCTAACAGTTTCTCTTTCTCTCTCTCACACTCACAGCTTTGCTTTCCCTCTCTCTCACTCATTCACCACTTCTCTTTCACTCTCTCACTCATAGCTTCTCTGTCTCTCTCACAGCTTCTTTCTCTCTCACACACTCACAGTATCTCTTTCTCTCGCTCTGTCACTCACTCACTCCACTTTCTCTATCTCTCTCACTCACAGCTTCTCTTTCTCTCTCTCACTCACAGCTTCTCTCTCTCTCTCTCACTCACAGCTTCTCTCTCTCTCTCTCACTCACAGCTTCTCTTTCTCTCTCTCTCTCATTCACAGCTACTCTTTCTCTCTCTCTCTCACAGCTTCTCTCTCTCTCTCACTCACAGCTTCTCTTTCTCTCTCTCTCTTGCTCACTCACAGGTTCTATTTCTCTCTCTGTCTCCCTCACTCACAGCTTCTCTTTCTCTCTCTCTCTCACTCACAGCTTCTCTTTCGCTTTCTCTCTCTCACTCACAGCTTCTATTTCTCTCTCTCTCTCACTCACAGCTTCTCTTTCTCTCTCTCACTCACAGCTTCTCTTTCTCTCTCTCACTCACAGCTTCTCTTTCTCTCTCTCTCTCTCACTCACAGCTTCTCTCTCTCTCACACACACACTCACAGCTTCTCTTTCTCTCTCTCTCTCACTCACATCTTCTATTTCTCTCTCTCTCACACAGCTTCTCTTTCTTTCTCACTCACAACTTCTCTTTCTCTCTCTCACTCACTCAATCACTCACTCACAGCTTCTCTTTCTCTCTCTCTCCACACAGCTTCTCTTTCTCTCTCTCTCTCACTCACAGCTTCTCTTTCTCTTTCTCTCTCTCACTCACAGCTTCTCTTTCTTTCTCTCCCTCCCTCACTCACTCACTCACAGCTTCTCTTTCTCTCTCTGTCTCTCTCACTCACTGCTTCTCTTTCTCTCTGTCTCACTGACTCACAGCTTCTCTCTCTCTCTCTCACTCACTCACAGCTTCTCTTTCTCTCTTTCTCTCTCTCACTCACAGCTTCTCTTTCTCTCTCTCACTCACTCACTCACAGGTTCTATTTCTCTCTCACACACACAGCTTCTCTTTCTCTCTATCTCTATCACTCACAGCTTCTCTTTTCTCTCTCTCTCTCTCATTCACAGCTACTCTTTCTCTCTCTCACTCACTCACAGCTTCTCTTTCTCTCTCTGTCTCTCTCACTCACTGCTTCTCTTTCTCTCTCTCTCACTCACTCACAGCTTCTCTCTCTCTCTCACTCACTCACAGCTTCTCTTTCTCTCTCTCTCTCACTCACTCACAGCTTCTCTCTCTCTGTCTCTCTCACTCACAGCTTCTCTTTCTCTCTCACACACACAGCTTCTTTCACTCTCTCTCACACACAGCTTCTCTTTCTCTCTCACTCACAGCTTTTCTTTCTCTCTCTCTCTCACTCACTCACGCTTCTCTCTCTGTCTCTCTCACACAGCTTCTCTTTTGCTCTCTCACTCACAGCTTCTCTTTCTCTCCCTCTCTCACAGCTTCTCTTTCTTTCTCTCTCTCTCTAACAGTTTCTCTTTCTCTCTCTCTCACTCACAGCTTCTCTTTCTTTCTCTCCTTAACTCACTCACTCACTCACTCACAGCTTCTCTTTCTCTCTCTCTGTGGGTAAGAGTACCAGGCCACAAGGATGGTCTAACAGTAGGCATATACTATCGGCCTCCAACCCAAACTCTTGAGGGAGACTGGCAGTTGGAGAATGTTGTAAAGGAGGCATCCAGGAAGGGAAGCCTGGTTATAATGGGGGACTTCAATTACCCTCACATAGACTGGGTGAACTGTTGTTCAGCACATGATAAAGAGATAAAGTTCCTAGATATGCTCAATGATTGTTCCCTGGGACAGATGGTTGAAGACCCAACTAGAGGTACAAGAATCCTTGACTTGATCCTGAGTAATACTCAGGATCTGGTGCAAGATGTTAATGTGACTGATCCAATAGGGAACAGTGACCACAACTCAATTATGTTTAACTTGATCATAGACCGCAAGTCACTGATAAAATCTAACACAGAGACCTTAAATTTTCAAAAAGGAAATTTCCCAAAGATGAGGAAACTAGTAAAAAAGAAACTGAAAGGGAAAATTGAGAGAGTCCAAACACTCCAAGTGGCATTGAGGCTGTTTACAAAAACAATAACAGAGGCCCAATTGGAATGCATACCCAAAAGGAAAAAGGGCACTGCCAGGTCCAAGAGGACTCCAATGTGGCTTACAGGAGCTGTTCGGGAAGTGATCAAGAGCAAGAAAAGCTCATTTAGAAGATGGAAGGCTTGTCCAAATGAGGACAGCAGGCAGAAACATAAATTCTGGCAGAACAAATGCAAGGCAACAATCAGGAAAGCAAAGCAAGACTTTGAGGAGCGTATAGCTAAAAATACTCAGAGGAATAACAAAGACTTCTTTAAGTACATTAGAAGTAAGAACCCAACTAGGAAGGCCATTGGACCATTAGATGACAATGGAAGGCAAGGGGTTATTAAAGAGGAAACAGAGATTGCAGAGAGACTCAATGAATTCTTTGCTTCAGTATTCACTGAAGAAGATAGAGACCACATGCCCAAAACAGAACCTATCTTCGTAGGGAGGGAAACCGAAGAATTAAGCAAGATAGAAATAACCAGGGAGGAGGTCCTTGCATGTCTTGTTAAGCTAAACACTAACAAATCCCCAGGACCAGATGGCATCCATCCACGAGTTCTCAGGGAACTTAAAGATGAAATTGCTGATATCCTAGCCAAAATATATAATCTTTCCCTCAAATCAGGCTTTGTGCCTGATGACTGGAAGGTAGCGAATGTAACACCAATTTTCAAAAAAGGATCCAGGGGTGATCCAGGAAATTACCGGCCTGTCAGTTTGACATGTGTCCCAGGTAAAGTGATGGAAACCATCCTAAAAGATAGAATTAATAGGTACATAGAAGAGGAGGCGCTGCTAAAGGAGAGCCAACATGGCTTTTGCAAGGGCAAATCATGCCTCACTAATCTGTTGGAATTTTTTGAGAGTGTCAACAAGCATGTGGATAAGGGGGATCCAGTTGACATTGTTTATCTGGACTTTCAGAAGGCTTTTGACAAGGTCCCACACCAAAGGCTCTTGAATAAACTTACCAGTCATGGAATAAAGGGACAGGTCTTGTCCTGGATCAGCAACTGGCTAAGGGACAGGAAACAGAGGGTAGCACTAAATGGACACTTCTCCAAGTGGAGGGAAGTAAAGAGTGGGGTCCCCCAAGGTTCAGTACTGGGACCCCTGCTTTTCAACCTCTTCATAAATGATCTAGAGGTAGGAGTAAAAAGCAAGGTAGCCAAATTTGCTGACGACACTAAATTATACAGGGTAGTGAAAACTGTGAGAGATTGTGAAGAGCTCCAGAGGGATCTCTTGACACTGGGGGAGTGGGCAAAACAGTGGCAAATGAGCTTCAACATCAGTAAGTGCAGAGTGATGCATGTTGGGGCAAAAAACCCCAATTACATTTATAAACTGATGGGGTCTGAACTCTCTGCGACAAACCAGGAAAGGGACCTTGGTGTCCTGGTGGACAGCTCAATGAAGGTGTCAACCCAGTGTGCCTCAGCAGTGAAAAAAGCAAACTCAATGTTAGGGATCATTAGGAAGGGTATAGAAAATAAGTCAGCAAGTGTCATTTTGCCTCTTTATAAATCTATGGTGAGGCCCCATCTGGAATACTGTGTACAGTTCTGGTCGCCATACCTCCAGAAGGATATTATGGAGTTGGAGAAAGTACAGAGGAGGGCAACCAGAATGATTAGGGGACTGGAACACCTTCCTTACCATCTGAGGCTGCAACGGTTGGGCCTTTTCACTCTTGAACGACGGCGTCTAAGAGGTGACCTGATTGAAGTTTATAAAATCATGCACGGTGTGGACAAAGTGGATAAGGAAAAACTGTTTTCCCTATCGCACAACACTAGAACTAGGGGACACTCCATGAAACTTTTGGGTACTAGTTCTCAAACAAATAAGAGAAAGTACTTTTTCACCCAGAGGATTACTGGTCTATGGAACTCCCTGCCAGAAGAAGTGGTGACAGCTGTCAGTCTTGACAGCTTTAAGAAAGGATTAGACAAGTTCATGGAGGACAAGGCTATCAATGGCTATAATTATGGCTACCTAAGGACAACCTCCGGGTTGGAGAGATAGGCAGGATATCTCTCAATGCCATTTCCAGGGAATCCTAAGCAGGTGAAGGCATCTCCTTGGGAATACCCTGAAGGAAATGGTGAGCCACTGTGTGAGACAGAATGCTGGACTGGATGGGCTGTGGCCTGTTCCAGCAAGGCTGTTCTTATGTTCTTATGTTCTTATGTATGTTCTCTCTCCACACAGCTTCTCTCTCTCTCTCTCTAACAGTTTCTCTTTCTCTCTCTCTCACTCACAGCTTCGCTTTCCCTCTCTCTCACTCATTCACCGCTTCTCTTTCACTCTCTCACTCATAGCTTCTCTATCTCTCTCACAGCTTCTTTCTCTCTCTCTCACTCACAGTATCTCTTTCTCTTGCTCTCTCACTCACTCAAACCTTCACTTTCTCTATCTCTCTCACTCATAGCTTCTCTTTCTCTCTCTCACTCTCAGCTTCTCTCTCTCTCTCTCTCTCACTCACAGCTTCATTTGTCTCTCTCTCTTGCTCACTCACAGGTTCTATTTCTCTCTGTCTCCCTCACTCACTGCTTCTCTTTCTCTCTCTCTCTCTCACTCACAGCTTCTCTTTTGCTTTCTCTCTCTCACTCACAGCTTCTCTCTCTCTCTTGCTCACTCACAGGTTCTATTTCTCTCTCTGTCTCCCGCACTCAAAGCTTCTCTTTCTCTCTCTCTCTCACTCACAGCTTCTCTTTCGCTTTCTCTCTCTCACTCACAGCTTCTCTTTCTCTCTCTCTCTCTCACTCACAGCTTCTCTTTCTCTCTCTCTCTCTCACTCACAGCTTCTCTTTCTCTCTCTCACTCACAGCTCCTCTTTCTCTCTCTCTCTCACTCACAGCTTCTCTTTCTCTCTCTCTCTCACTCACAGCTTCTCTTTTTCTCTCTCTCTCTCACTCACATCTTCTATTTCTCTCTCCCTCACAGCTTCTCTTTCTCTCTCTCTCTCACTCACAGCTTCTCTTTCTCTTTCTCTCTCTCACTCACAGCTTCTCTTTCTTTCTCTCCCTCACTCACTCACCCACAGCTTCTCTTTCTCTCTCTGCCTCTCTCACTCACTGCTTCACTTTCTCTCTGTCTCACTGACTCACAGCTACTCTTTCTCTCTCTCTCATTCACAGCTACTCTTTCTCTCTCTCACACACAGCTTCTCTCTCTCTCTTGCTCACTCACAGGTTCTATTTCTCTCTCTCTCTCACTCACAGCTTCTCTTTCTCTCTCTCTCATTCACAGCTACTCTTTCTCTCTCTCACACACAGCTTCTCTCTCTCTTGCTCACTCACAGGTTCTATTTCTCTCTCTGTCTCCCGCACTCAAAGCTTCTCTTTCTCTCTCTCTCTCACTCACAGCTTCTCTTTCGCTTTCTCTCTCTCACTCACAGCTTCTCTTTCTCTCTCTCTCTCTCACTCACAGCTTCTCTTTCTCTCTCTCTCTCTCACTCACAGCTTCTCTTTCTCTCTCTCACTCACAGCTCCTCTTTCTCTCTCTCTCTCACTCACAGCTTCTCTTTCTCTCTCTCTCTCTCTCTCACTCACAGCTTCTCTTTTTCTCTCTCTCTCTCACTCACATCTTCTATTTCTCTCTCCCTCACAGCTTCTCTTTCTCTCTCTCTCTCACTCACAGCTTCTCTTTCTCTTTCTCTCTCTCACTCACAGCTTCTCTTTCTTTCTCTCCCTCCCTCACTCACTCACAGCTTCTCTTTCTCTCTCTGCCTCTCTCACTCACTGCTTCACTTTCTCTCTGTCTCACTGACTCACAGCTTCTCTCTCTCTCTCACTCACTCACAGCTTCTCTTTCTCTCTTTCTGTCACTCACTCACAACTTCTGTTTCTCTCTGTCTCTCACTCACAGCATCAATTTCTCTCTCTCTCACTAACTCACAGCTTCTCCTTCTCTCTCTCTCACTCACTCACAGCTTCTCTTTCTCTCTCTCTCTCACAACTTCTCATTCTCTCTCTCTCTCACTCACACACAGCTTCTCTTTCTCTCTCTCTCTAACTATCTCACTCACAGCTTCTCTTTCTCTCTCCCTCACAGCTTTTCTTTCTTTCTTTCTCTCTCACTCACTCACGCTTCTCTTTCTCACTCTGTCTCTCTCACACAGCTTCTCTTTCTCTCTCTCTCACTAACTCACAGCTTCTCTTTCTCTAACTCTCACTCACTCACAGCTTCTATTTCTCTCTCTCTCACTCACAGCTTCTCTTTCTCTCTCTCTCACTCACATCTTCTATTTCTCTCTCTTTCTCACAACTTCTCTTTCTCTATCTCTCTCACTCACAGCTTCTCTTTCTCTCTCTCTCTCTCACTCACAGCTTCTCTTTCTCTCTCTCACTAACAGCTTCTCTCTCTCTCTCCCTCACAGCTTCTCTTTCTCTCTCTCTCCCTCACAGCTTCTCTTTCTCTCTCTCTCTCTAACAGCTTCTATTGGTCTCTCTCTCTCTCACTCACAGCTTCTCTCTCTCTCACTCACTCACAGATTCTCTTTCTCTCACACACACAGCTTCTTTCACTCTCTCTCACACACAGCTTCTCTTTCTCTCTCACTCACAGCTTTTCTTTCTCTCTCTCTCTCACTCACTCACGCTTCTCGTTCTTTCTCTGTCTCTCTCACACAGCTTCTCTTTTGCTCTCTCACTCACAGCTTCTCTTTCTCTCCCTCTCACAGCTTCTCTTTCTTTCTCTCTCTCTCTAACTGTTTCTCTTTCTCTCTCTCTCACTCACAGCTTCTCTTTCTCTTTCTCTCTCTCACTCACAGCTTCTCTTTCTTTCTCTCCTTAACTCACTCACTCACTCACTCACAGCTTCTCTTTCTCTCTCTCTCCACACAGCTTCTCTCTCTCTCTCTCTCTCTAACCGTTTCTCTTTCTCTCTCTCTCACTCACAGCTTCGCTTTCCCTCTCTCTCACTCATTCACCGCTTCTCTTTCACTCTCTCACTCATAGCTTCTCTTTCTCTCTCACAGCTTCTTTCTCTCTCTCTCACTCACAGTATCTCTTTCTCTTGCTCTCTCACTCACTCAAACCTTCACTTTCTCTATCTCTCTCACTCATAGCTTCTCTTTCTCTCTCTCACTCACAGCTTCTCTCTCTCTCTCTCACTCACAGCTTCTCTTTTGCTTTCTCTCTCTCACTCACAGCTTCTCTTTCTCTCTCTCTCACTCACAGCTTCTCTTTCTCTCTCTCTCTCTCACTCACAGCTTCTCTTTCTCTCTCTCTCACTCACAGCTACTCTTTCTCTCTCTCTCTCACAGCTTCTCTCTCTCTCTCACTCACAGCTTCTCTTTCTCTCACTCTCTTGCTCACTCACATGTTCTATTTCTCTCTCTGTCTCCCTCACTCACAGCTTCTCTTTCTCTCTCTCTCTCTCACTCACAGCTTCTCTTTCGCTTTCTCTCTCTCACTCACAGCTTCTATTTCTCTCTCTCTCTCACTCACAGCTTCTATTTCTCTCTCTCACTCACATCTTCTATTTCTCTCTCTTTCTCACAGCTTCTCTTTCTCTATCTCTCTCACTCACAGCTTCTCTTTCTCTCTATCTCTCTCACACACAGCTTATCTTTCTCTCTTTCACTCACAGCTTCTCTCTCTCTCTCTCTCTCCCTCACAGCTTCTCTTTCTCTCTCTCTCCCTCACAGCTTCTCTTTCTCTCTCTCTCTCTAACAGCTTCTATTGGTCTCTCTCTATCTCACTCACAGCTTCTCTCTCTCTCACTCACTCACAGATTCTCTTTCTCTCTCACTCACAGCTTCTCTTTCTCTCTCTCTCACTCACAGCTTCTCTTTCTCTCTCTCTCCACACAGCTTCTCTTTCTCTCTCTCTCTCTCTCTAACAGTTTCTCTTTCTCTCTCTCACACTCACAGCTTTGCTTTCCCTCTCTCTCACTCATTCACCACTTCTCTTTCACTCTCTCACTCATAGCTTCTCTGTCTCTCTCACAGCTTCTTTCTCTCTCTCACACTCACAGTATCTCTTTCTCTCGCTCTGTCACTCACTCACTCCTTCACTTTCTCTATCTCTCTCACTCACAGCTTCTCTTTCTCTCTCTCACTCACAGCTTCTCTCTCTCTCTCTCTCACTCACAGCTTCTCTCTCTCTCTCACTCACAGCTTCTCTTTCTCTCTCTCTCTCATTCACAGCTACTCTTTCTCTCTCTCTCTCACAGCTTCTCTCTCTCTCTCACTCACAGCTTCTCTTTCTCTCTCTCTCTTGCTCACTCACAGGTTCTATTTCTCTCTCTGTCTCCCTCACTCACAGCTTCTCTTTCTCTCTCTCTCTCACTCACAGCTTCTCTTTCGCTTTCTCTCTCTCACTCACAGCTTCTATTTCTCTCTCTCTCACTCACAGCTTCTCTTTCTCTCTCTCTCACTCACAGCTTCTCTTTCTCTCTCTCACTCACAGCTTCTCTTTCTCTCTCTCTCTCTCACTCACAGCTTCTCTCTCTCTCTCACACACACTCACAGCTTCTCTTTCTCTCTCTCTCTCACTCACATCTTCTATTTCTCTCTCTCTCACACAGCTTCTCTTTCTTTCTCACTCACAACTTCTCTTTCTCTCTCTCACTCACTCAATCACTCACTCACAGCTTCTCTTTCTCTCTCTCTCCACACAGCTTCTCTTTCTCTCTCTCTTTTACTCACAGCTTCTCCTTCTCTTTCTCTCTCTCACTCACAGCTTCTCTTTCTTTCTCTCCCTCCCTCACTCACTCACTCACAGCTTCTCTTTCTCTCTCTGTCTCTCTCACTCACTGCTTCTCTTTCTCTCTGTCTCACTGACTCACAGCTTCTCTCTCTCTCTCTCACTCACTCACAGCTTCTCTTTCTCTCTTTCTCTCTCTCACTCACAGCTTCTCTTTCTCTCTCTCACTCACTCACTCACAGGTTCTATTTCTCTCTCACACACACAGCTTCTCTTTCTCTCTATCTCTATCACTCACAGCTTCTCTTTTCTCTCTCTCTCTCTCATTCACAGCTACTCTTTCTCTCTCTCACTCACTCACAGCTTCTCTTTCTCTCTCTGTCTCTCTCACTCACTGCTTCTCTTTCTCTCTCTCTCACTCACTCACAGCTTCTCTCTCTCTCTCATTCACTCACAGCTTCTCTTTCTCTCTCTCTCTCACTCACTCACAGCTTCTCTCTCTCTGTCTCTCTCACTCACAGCTTCTCTTTCTCTCTCACACACACAGCTTCTTTCACTCTCTCTCACACACAGCTTCTATTTCTCTCTCTCTCACTAACTCACAGCTTCTCTCTCTCTGTCTCTCTCACTCACGCTTCTATTTCTCTCTCTCTCACTAACTCACAGCTTCTTTTTCTCTCTCTCTCTCTCACAGCTTTTCTCTCTCTCTCTCTCTCACTCACAGCTTAACTTTCTCTTTCTCTCTCACTCACTCACATCTTCTATTTCTCTCTCTTTCTCACAGCTTCTCTTTCTCTATCTCTCTCACTCACAGCTTCTCTTTCTCTCTCTCTCTCTCACTCACAGCTTCTCTTTCTCTCTCTCTCTCATTCACAGCTACTCTTTCTCTCTCTCACAGCTTCTCTCTCTCTCTCACTCACAGCTTCTCTTTCTCTCACTCTCTTGCTCACTCACAGGTTCTATTTCTCTCTCTGTCTCCCTCACTCACAGCTTCTCTTTCTCTCTCTCTCTCTCACTCACAGCTTCTCTTTCGCTTTCTCTCTCTCACTCACAGCTTCTATTTCTCTCTCTCTCTCACTCACAGCTTCTATTTCTCTCTCTCACTCACATCTTCTATTTCTCTCTCTTTCTCACAGCTTCTCTTTCTCTATCTCTCTCACTCACAGCTTCTCTTTCTCTCTCTCTCTCTCACTCACAGCTTCTCTTTCTCTCTCTCACTCACAGCTTCTCTCTCTCTCTCTCTCCCTCACAGCTTCTCTTTCTCTCTCTCTCCCTCACAGCTTCTCTTTCTCTCTCTCTCTCTAACAGCTTCTATTGGTCTCTCTCTCTCTCACTCACAGCTTCTCTCTCTCTCACTCACTCACAGATTCTCTTCCTCTCTCACTCACAGCTTCTCTTTCTCTCTCTCTCACTCACCGCTTCTCTTTTGCTCTCTCACTCACAGCTTCACTTTCTCTCTCACAGACACAGCTTCTCTTTCTTTCTCACTCACAACTTCTCTTTCTCTCTCTCACTCACTCAATCACTCACTCACAGCTTCTCTTTCTCTCTCTCTCCACACAGCTTCTCTTTCTCTCTCTCTCAAACAGTTTCTCTTTCTCTCTCTCACAACCACAGCTTTGCTTTCCCTCTCTCTCACTCATTCACCACTTCTCTTTCACTCTCTCACTCATAGCTTCTCTGTCTCTCTCACAGCTTCTTTCTCTCTCTCACACTCACAGTATCTCTTTCTCTCGCTCTGTCACTCACTCACTCCTTCACTTTCTCTATCTCTCACTCACAGCTTCTCTTTCTCTCTCTCACTCACAGCTTCTCTCTCTCTCTCTCTCACTCACAGCTTCTCTTTTGCTTTGTCTCTCTCACTCACAGCTTCTCTTTCTCTCTCTCTCTCACTCACAGCTTCTCTCTCTCTCTCTCTCACTCACAGCTTCTCTTTCTCTCTCTCTCTCATTCACAGCTACTCTTTCTCTCTCTCTCTCACAGCTTCTCTCTCTCTCTCACTCACAGCTTCTCTTTCTCTCTCTCTCTTGCTCACTCACAGGTTCTATTTCTCTCTCTGTCTCCCTCACTCACAGCTTCTCTTTCTCTCTCTCTCTCACTCACAGCTTCTCTTTCACTTTCTCTCTCTCACTCACAGCTTCTATTTCTCTCTCTCTCTCACTCACAGCTTCTCTTTCTCTCTCTCTCAGTCACAGCTTCTCTTTCTCTCTCTCACTCACAGCTTCTCTTTCTCTCTCTCTCTCTCACTCACAGCTTCTCTCTCTCTCACACACACACTCACAGCTTCTCTTTCTCTCTCTCTCTCACTCACATCTTCTATTTCTCTCTCTCTCACACAGCTTCTCTTTCTTTCTCACTCACAACTTCTCTTTCTCTCTCTCACTCACTCAATCACTCACTCACAGCTTCTCTTTCTCTCTCTCTCCACACAGCTTCTCTTTCTCTCTCTCTCTCACTCACAGCTTCTCTTTCTCTTTCTCTCTCTCACTCACAGCTTCTCTTTCTTTCTCTCCCTCCCTCACTCACTCAATCACAGCTTCTCTTTCTCTCTCTCTCTGTCTCTCTCACTCACTGCTTCTCTTTCTCTCTGTCTCACTGACTCACAGCTTCTCTCTCTCTCTCTCACTCACTCACAGCTTCTCTTTCTCTCTTTCTCTCTCCCACTCACAGCTTCTCTTTCTCTCTCTCACTCACTCACTCACAGGTTCTATTTCTCTCTCACACACACAGCTTCTCTTTCTCTCTATCTCTATCACTCACAGCTTCTCTTTTCTCTCTCTCTCTCTCATTCACAGCTACTCTTTCTCTCTCTCACTCACTCACAGCTTCTCTTTCTCTCTCTGTCTCTCTCACTCACTGCTTCTCTTTCTCTCTCTCTCACTCACTCACAGCTTCTCTCTCTCTCTCATTCACTCACAGCTTCTCTTTCTCTCTCTCTCTCACTCACTCACAGCTTCTCTCTCTCTGTCTCTCTCACTCACAGCTTCTCTTTCTCTCTCACACACACAGCTTCTTTCACTCTCTCTCACACACAGCTTCTATTTCTCTCTCTCTCACTAACTCACAGCTTCTCTCTCTCTGTCTCTCTCACTCACGCTTCTATTTCTCTCTCTCTCACTAACTCACAGCTTCTTTTTCTCTCTCTCTCTCTCACAGCTTTTCTCTCTCTCTCTCTCTCACTCACAGCTTAACTTTCTCTTTCTCTCTCACTCACTCACATCTTCTATTTCTCTCTCTTTCTCACAGCTTCTCTTTCTCTATCTCTCTCACTCACAGCTTCTCTTTCTCTCTCTCTCTCTCACTCACAGCTTCTCTTTCTCTCTCTCTCTCATTCACAGCTACTCTTTCTCTCTCTCACAGCTTCTCTCTCTCTCTCACTCACAGCTTCTCTTTCTCTCACTCTCTTGCTCACTCACAGGTTCTATTTCTCTCTCTGTCTCCCTCACTCACAGCTTCTCTTTCTCTCTCTCTCTCTCACTCACAGCTTCTCTTTCGCTTTCTCTCTCTCACTCACAGCTTCTATTGATCTCTCTCTCTCACTCACAGCTTCTATTTCTCTCTCTCACTCACATCTTCTATTTCTCTCTCTTTCTCACAGCTTCTCTTTCTCTATCTCTCTCACTCACAGCTTCTCTTTCTCTCTCTCTCTCTCACTCACAGCTTCTCTTTCTCTCTCTCACTCACAGCTTCTCTCTCTCTCTCTCCCTCACAGCTTCTCTTTCTCTCTCTCTCCCTCACAGCTTCTCTTTCTCTCTCTCTCTCTAACAGCTTCTATTGGTCTCTCTCTCTCTCACTCACAGCTTCTCTCTCTCTCACTCACTCACAGATTCTCTTCCTCTCTCACTCACAGCTTCTCTTTCTCTCTCTCTCACTCACCGCTTCTCTTTTGCTCTCTCACTCACAGCTTCACTTTCTCTCTCACAGACACAGCTTCTCTTTCTTTCTCACTCACAACTTCTCTTTCTCTCTCTCACTCACTCAATCACTCACTCAAAGCTTCTCTTTCTCTCTCTCTCCACACAGCTTCTCTTTCTCTCTCTCTCAAACAGTTTCTCTTTCTCTCTCTCACAACCACAGCTTTGCTTTCCCTCTCTCTCACTCATTCACCACTTCTCTTTCACTCTCTCACTCATAGCTTCTCTGTCTCTCTCACAGCTTCTTTCTCTCTCTCACACTCACAGTATCTCTTTCTCTCGCTCTGTCACTCACTCACTCCTTCACTTTCTCTATCTCTCACTCACAGCTTCTCTTTCTCTCTCTCACTCACAGCTTCTCTCTCTCTCTCTCTCACTCACAGCTTCTCTTTTGCTTTGTCTCTCTCACTCACAGCTTCTCTTTCTCTCTCTCTCTCACTCACAGCTTCTCTCTCTCTCTCTCTCACTCACAGCTTCTCTTTCTCTCTCTCTCTCATTCACAGCTACTCTTTCTCTCTCTCTCTCACAGCTTCTCTCTCTCTCTCACTCACAGCTTCTCTTTCTCTCTCTCTCTTGCTCACTCACAGGTTCTATTTCTCTCTCTGTCTCCCTCACTCACAGCTTCTCTTTCTCTCTCTCTCTCACTCACAGCTTCTCTTTCACTTTCTCTCTCTCACTCACAGCTTCTATTTCTCTCTCTCTCACTCACAGCTTCTCTTTCTCTCTCTCTCAGTCACAGCTTCTCTTTCTCTCTCTCACTCACAGCTTCTCTTTCTCTCTCTCTCTCTCACTCACAGCTTCTCTCTCTCTCACACACACACTCACAGCTTCTCTTTCTCTCTCTCTCTCACTCACATCTTCTATTTCTCTCTCTCTCACACAGCTTCTCTTTCTTTCTCACTCACAACTTCTCTTTCTCTCTCTCACTCACTCAATCACTCACTCACAGCTTCTCTTTCTCTCTCTCTCCACACAGCTTCTCTTTCTCTCTCTCTCTCACTCACAGCTTCTCTTTCTCTTTCTCTCTCTCACTCACAGCTTCTCTTTCTTTCTCTCCCTCCCTCACTCACAGCTTCTCTTTCTCTCTCTGTCTCTCTCACTCACTGCTTCTCTTTCTCTCTGTCTCACTGACTCACAGCTTCTCTCTCTCTCTCTCACTCACTCACAGCTTCTCTTTCTCTCTTTCTCTATCTCACTCACAGCTTCTCTTTCTCTCTCTCACTCACTCACAGGTTCTATTTCTCACTCACACACACAGCTTCTCTTTCTCTCTATCTCTATCACTCACAGCTTCTCTTTTCTCTCTCTCTCTCTCATTCACAGCTACTCTTTCTCTCTCTCACTCACTCACAGCTTCTCTTTCTCTCTCTGTCTCTCTCACTCACTGCTTCTCTTTCTCTCTCTCTCACTCACTCACAGCTTCTCTCTCTCTCTCACTCACTCACAGCTTCTCTTTCTCTCTCTCTCTCACTCACTCACAGCTTCTCTCTCTCTGTCTCTCTCACTCACAGCTTCTCTTTCTCTCTCACACACACAGCTTCTTTCACTCTCTCTCACACACAGCTTCTATTTCTCTCTCTCTCACTAACTCACAGCTTCTCTCTCTCTGTCTCTCTCACTCACGGCTTCTATTTCTCTCTCTCTCACTAACATAGCTTCTTTTTCTCTCTCTCTCTCACACAGCTTTTCTCTCTCTCTCTCTCTCTCACTCACAGCTTAACTTTCTCTTTCTCTCTCACTCACTCACATCTTCTATTTCTCTCTCTTTCTCACAGCTTCTCTTTCTCTATCTCTCTCACTCACAGCTTCTCTTTCTCTCTCTCTCTCTCACTCACAGCTTCTCTTTCTCTCTCTCACTCACAGCTTCTCTCTCTCTCTCTCTCTCCCTCACAGCTTCTCTTTCTCTCTCTCTCCCTCACAGCTTCTCTTTCTCTCTCTCTCTCTAACAGCTTCTATTGGTCTCTCTCTCTCTCACTCACAGCTTCTCTCTCTCTCACTCACTCACTGATTCTCTTTCTCTCTCACTCACAGCTTCTCTTTCTCTCTCTCACTCACTCACCGCTTCTCTTTTGCTCTCTCACTCACAGCTTCTCTTTCTCTCTCACAGACACAGCTTCTCTTTCTTTCTCACTCACAACTTCTCTTTCTCTCTCTCACTCACTCAATCACTCACTCACAGCTTCTCTTTCTCTCTCTCTCCACACAGCTTCTCTTTTTCTCTCTCTCTCTAACAGTTTCTCTTTCTCTCTCTCACACTCACAGCTTTGCTTTCCCTCTCTCTCACTCATTCACCACTTCTCTTTCACTCTCTCACTCATAGCTTCTCTTTCTCTCTCACAGCTTCTTTCTCTCTCTCACACTCACAGTATCTCTTTCTCTCGCTCTGTCACTCACTCACTCCTTCACTTTCTCTATCTCTCTCACTCACAGCTTCTCTTTCTCTCTCTCACTCACAGCTTCTCTCTCTCTCTCTCACTCACAGCTTCTCTTTTGATTTCTCTCTCTCACTCACAGCTTCTCTTTCTCTCTCTCTCACTCACAGCTTCTCTTTCTCTCTCTCTCTCTCACTCACAGCTTCTCTTTCTCTCTCTCTCTCATTCACAGCTACTCTTTCTCTCTCTCACACAGCTTCTCTCTCTCTCTCTCACTCACAGCTTCTCTTTCTCTCACTCTCTTGCTCACTCACAGGTTCTATTTCTCTCTCTGTCTCCCTCACTCACAGCTCTTTCTCTCTCTCTCTCTCACTCACAGCTTCTCTTTCGCTTTCTCTCTCTCACTCACAGCTTCTATTTCTCTCTCTCTCTCACTCACAGCTTCTCTTTCTCTCTCTCTCACTCACATCTTCTATTTCTCTCTCTTTCTCACAGCTTCTCTTTCTCTATCTCTCTCACTCACAGCTTCTCTTTCTCTCTCTCTCTCTCACTCACAGCTTCTCTTTCTCTCTCTCACTCACAGCTTCTCTCTCTCTCTCTCCCTCACAGCTTCTCTTTCTCTCTCTCTCCCTCACAGCTTCTCTTTCTCTCTCTCTCTAACAGCTTCTATTGGTCTCTCTCTCTCTCACTCACAGCTTCTCTCTCTCTCACTCACTCACAGATTCTCTTTCTCTCTCACTCACAGCTTCTCTTTCTCTCTCTCTCACTCACTCACCGCTTCTCTTTTGCTCTCTCACTCACAGCTTCTCTTTCTCTCTCACAGACACAGCTTCTCTTTCTTTCTCACTCACAACTTCTCTTTCTCTCTCTCACTCACTCAATCACTCACTCACAGCTTCTCTTTCTCTCTCTCTCCACACAGCTTCTCTTTCTCTCTCTCTCTCTAACAGTTTCTCTTTCTCTCTCTCACACTCACAGCTTTGCTTTCCCTCTCTCTCACTCATTCACCACTTCTCTTTCACTCTCTCACTCATAGCTTCTCTGTCTCTCTCACAGCTTCTTTCTCTCTCACACACTCACAGTATCTCTTTCTCTCGCTCTGTCACTCACTCACTCTTTCACTTTCTCTATCTCTCTCACTCACAGCTTCTCTCTCTCTCTCTCACTCTCAGCTTCTCTCTCTCTCTCTCTCACTCACAGCTTCTCTTTTGCTTTCTCTCTCTCACTCACAGCTTCTCTTTCTCTCTCTCTCTCACTCACAGCTTCTCTCTCTCTCTCTCTCTCACTCAGAGCTTCTCTTTCTCTCTCTCTCTCATTCACAGCTACTCTTTCTCTCTCTCTCTCACAGCTTCTCTCTCTCTCTCTCACTCACAGCTTCTCTTTCTCTCTCTCTCTTGCTCACTCACAGGTTCTATTTCTCTCTCTGTCTCCCTCACTCACAGCTTCTCTTTCTCTCTCTCTCTCACTCACAGCTTCTCTTTCGCTTTCTCTCTCTCACTCACAGCTTCTATTTCTCTCTCTCTCACACTCACAGCTTCTCTTTCTCTCTCACTCACAGCTTCTCTCTATCTCTCTCACTCACAGCTTCTCTTTTCTCTCTCTCACTCACTCACAGCTTCTCTTTCTTTCTCTCTCCCTCACAGCTTCTCTTTCTCTCTCTCTCTCCCTCACATCTTCTATTTCTCTCTCTCTCACACAGCTTCTCTTTCTTTCTCACTCACAACTTCTCTTTCTCTCTCTCACTCACTCAATCACTCACTCACAGCTTCTCTTTCTCTCTCTCTCCACACAGCTTCTCTTTCTCTCTCTCTCTCACTCACAGCTTCTCTTTCTCTCTCTCACTCACAGCTTCTCTTTCTTTCTCTCTCTCCCTCCCTCACTCACTCACTCACAGCTTCTCTTTCTCTCTCTGTCTCTCTCACTCACTGCTTCTCTTTCTCTCTGTCTCACTGACTCACAGCTTCTCTCTCTCTCTCACTCACTCACAGCTTCTCTTTCTCTCTTTCTCTCACTCACACAGCTTCTCTTTCTCTCTCTCACTCACTCACTCACAGGTTCTATTTCTCTCACACACACACAGCTTCTCTTTCTCTCTATCTCTCTCACTCACAGCTTCTCTTTTCTCTCTCTCTCTCTCATTCACAGCTACTCTTTCTCTCTCTCACTCACTCACAGCTTTTCTTTCTCTCTCTGTCTCTCTCACTCACAGCTTCTCTTTCTCTCTCTGTCTCTCTCACTCACTGCTTCTCTTTCTCTCTCTCTCACTCACTCACAGCTTCTCTCTCTCTCTCACTCACTCACAGCTTCTCTTTCTCTCTCTCTCACTCACTCACAGCTTCTCTCTCTCTGTCTCTCTCACTCACAGCTTCTCTTTCTCTCTCACACACACAGCTTCTTTCACTCTCTCTCACACACAGCTTCTCTTTCTCTCTCACTCACAGCTTTTCTTTCTCTCTCTCTCTCACTCACTCATGCTTCTCGTTCTCTCTCTGTCTCTCTCACACAGCTTCTCTTTCTCTCTCTCTCACTAACTCACAGCTTCCCTTTCTCCAACTCTCACTCACTCACAGCTTCTCTTTCTCTCTCTCTCTCTCTCTCACTCACAGCTTCTCTTTCTCTCTCTCTCTCACTCTCTCTCAGCTTCTCTCTCTCTGTCTCTCTCACTCATGGCTTCTATTTCTCTCTCTCTCACTAACTCACAGCTTCTCTTTCTCTCTCTCTCTCTCACTCACTGCTTCTCTTTCTCTCTCTCTCTCACTCACTCTCAGCTTCTCTCTCTCTGTCTCTCTCACTCACATCTTCTATTTCTCTCTCTTTCTCACAGCTTCTCTTTCTCTCTATCTCTCTCACTCACAGCTTCTCTTTTCTCTCTCTCACTCACTCACAGCTTCTCTTTCTCTCTCTCTCCCTCACAGCTCCTCTCTCTCTCTCTCTCACTCACAGCTTCTCTTTCTCTCTCACTCACAGCTTCTCTCTCTCTCTCTCTCTCCCTCACAGCTTCTCTTTCTCTCTCTCTCTAACAGCTTCTATTGGTCTCTCTCTCTCTCACTCACAGCTTCTCTCTCTCTCTCTCACTCACAGCTTCTCTTTCTCTCTCACTCACAGCTTCTCTTTCTCTCTCTCTCACTCACTCACCGCTTCTCTTTTGCTCTCTCACTCACAGCTTCTCTTTCTCTCTCTTACACAGCTTCTCTTTCTTTCTACTCACAGCTTCTCTTTCTCTCTCTCTCCACACAGCTTCTCTCTCTCTCTCTCTCTAACAGTCTCTCTCTCTCTCTCTCACTCACAGCTTCGCTTTCTCTCTATCTCTTGCTCACTCACAGGTTCTATTTCTCTCTCTCCCTCACTCACAGGTTCTATTTCTCTCTCTCCCTCACTCACAGCTTCTCTTTCTCTCTCTCTCTCTCACTCACAGCTTCTCTTATGCTTTCTCTCTCTCACTCACAGCTTCTCTTTCTCTCTCTCTCTCTCACTCACAGCTTCTCTTTCTCTCTCTCTCTCATTCACAGCTACTCTTCCTCTCTCTCTCTCACAGCTTCTCTCACTCTCTCACTCACAGCTTCTCTTTCTCTCTCTCTCTTGCTCACTCACAGGTTCTATTTCTCTCACTGTCTCCCTCACTCACAACTTCTCTTTCTCTCTCTCTCTCTCACTCACAGCTTCTCTTTCGCTTTCTCTCACTCACAGCTTCTCTTTCTCTCTCTCACTCACAGCTTCTCTTTCTCTCTCTCTCTCTCACTCACAGCTTCTCTTTCTCTCTCTCTCTCACTCACAGCTTCTCTTTCTCTCTCTCTCACTCACAGCTTCTCTTTCTCTCTCTCTCTCATTCACAGCTACTCTTTCTCTCTCTCTCTCACAGCTTCTCTCTCTCTCTCACTCACAGCTTCTCTTTCTCTCTCTCTCTTGCTCACTCACAGGTTCTATTTCTCTCTCTGTCTCCCTCACTCACAGCTTCTCTTTCTCTCTCTCTCTCACTCACAGCTTCTCTTTCACTTTCTCTCTCTCACTCACAGCTTCTATTTCTCTCTCTCTCTCACTCACAGCTTCTCTTTCTCTCTCTCTCAGTCACAGCTTCTCTTTCTCTCTCTCACTCACAGCTTCTCTTTCTCTCTCTCTCTCTCACTCACAGCTTCTCTCTCTCTCACACACACACTCACAGCTTCTCTTTCTCTCTCTCTCTCACTCACATCTTCTATTTCTCTCTCTCTCACACAGCTTCTCTTTCTTTCTCACTCACAACTTCTCTTTCTCTCTCTCACTCACTCAATCACTCACTCACAGCTTCTCTTTCTCTCTCTCTCCACACAGCTTCTCTTTCTCTCTCTCTCTCACTCACAGCTTCTCTTTCTCTTTCTCTCTCTCACTCACAGCTTCTCTTTCTTTCTCTCCCTCCCTCACTCACTCACTCACAGCTTCTCTTTCTCTCTCTGTCTCTCTCACTCACTGCTTCTCTTTCTCTCTGTCTCACTGACTCACAGCTTCTCTCTCTCTCTCTCACTCACTCACAGCTTCTCTTTCTCTCTTTCTCTATCTCACTCACAGCTTCTCTTTCTCTCTCTCACTCACTCACAGGTTCTATTTCTCACTCACACACACAGCTTCTCTTTCTCTCTATCTCTATCACTCACAGCTTCTCTTTTCTCTCTCTCTCTCTCATTCACAGCTACTCTTTCTCTCTCTCACTCACTCACAGCTTCTCTTTCTCTCTCTGTCTCTCTCACTCACTGCTTCTCTTTCTCTCTCTCTCACTCACTCACAGCTTCTCTCTCTCTCTCACTCACTCACAGCTTCTCTTTCTCTCTCTCTCTCACTCACTCACAGCTTCTCTCTCTCTGTCTCTCTCACTCACAGCTTCTCTTTCTCTCTCACACACACAGCTTCTTTCACTCTCTCTCACACACAGCTTCTATTTCTCTCTCTCTCACTAACTCACAGCTTCTCTCTCTCTGTCTCTCTCACTCACGGCTTCTATTTCTCTCTCTCTCACTAACATAGCTTCTTTTTCTCTCTCTCTCTCACACAGCTTTTCTCTCTCTCTCTCTCTCTCACTCACAGCTTAACTTTCTCTTTCTCTCTCACTCACTCACATCTTCTATTTCTCTCTCTTTCTCACAGCTTCTCTTTCTCTATCTCTCTCACTCACAGCTTCTCTTTCTCTCTCTCTCTCTCACTCACAGCTTCTCTTTCTCTCTCTCACTCACAGCTTCTCTCTCTCTCTCTCTCCCTCACAGCTTCTCTTTCTCTCTCTCTCCCTCACAGCTTCTCTTTCTCTCTCTCTCTCTAACAGCTTCTATTGGTCTCTCTCTCTCTCACTCACAGCTTCTCTCTCTCTCACTCACTCACTGATTCTCTTTCTCTCTCACTCACAGCTTCTCTTTCTCTCTCTCACTCACTCACCGCTTCTCTTTTGCTCTCTCACTCACAGCTTCTCTTTCTCTCTCACAGACACAGCTTCTCTTTCTTTCTCACTCACAACTTCTCTTTCTCTCTCTCACTCACTCAATCACTCACTCACAGCTTCTCTTTCTCTCTCTCTCCACACAGCTTCTCTTTTTCTCTCTCTCTCTAACAGTTTCTCTTTCTCTCTCTCACACTCACAGCTTTGCTTTCCCTCTCTCTCACTCATTCACCACTTCTCTTTCACTCTCTCACTCATAGCTTCTCTTTCTCTCTCACAGCTTCTTTCTCTCTCTCACACTCACAGTATCTCTTTCTCTCGCTCTGTCACTCACTCACTCCTTCACTTTCTCTATCTCTCTCACTCACAGCTTCTCTTTCTCTCTCTCACTCACAGCTTCTCTCTCTCTCTCTCACTCACAGCTTCTCTTTTGATTTCTCTCTCTCACTCACAGCTTCTCTTTCTCTCTCTCTCACTCACAGCTTCTCTTTCTCTCTCTCTCTCTCACTCACAGCTTCTCTTTCTCTCTCTCTCTCATTCACAGCTACTCTTTCTCTCTCTCACACACAGCTTCTCTCTCTCTCTCTCACTCACAGCTTCTCTTTCTCTCACTCTCTTGCTCACTCACAGGTTCTATTTCTCTCTCTGTCTCCCTCACTCACAGCTTCTCTTTCTCTCTCTCTCTCTCACTCACAGCTTCTCTTTCGCTTTCTCTCTCTCACTCACAGCTTCTATTTCTCTCTCTCTCTCACTCACAGCTTCTCTTTCTCTCTCTCTCACTCACATCTTCTATTTCTCTCTCTTTCTCACAGCTTCTCTTTCTCTATCTCTCTCACTCACAGCTTCTCTTTCTCTCTCTCTCTCTCACTCACAGCTTCTCTTTCTCTCTCTCACTCACAGCTTCTCTCTCTCTCTCTCCCTCACAGCTTCTCTTTCTCTCTCTCTCCCTCACAGCTTCTCTTTCTCTCTCTCTCTAACAGCTTCTATTGGTCTCTCTCTCTCTCACTCACAGCTTCTCTCTCTCTCACTCACTCACAGATTCTCTTTCTCTCTCACTCACAGCTTCTCTTTCTCTCTCTCTCACTCACTCACCGCTTCTCTTTTGCTCTCTCACTCACAGCTTCTCTTTCTCTCTCACAGACACAGCTTCTCTTTCTTTCTCACTCACAACTTCTCTTTCTCTCTCTCACTCACTCAATCACTCACTCACAGCTTCTCTTTCTCTCTCTCTCCACACAGCTTCTCTTTCTCTCTCTCTCTCTAACAGTTTCTCTTTCTCTCTCTCACACTCACAGCTTTGCTTTCCCTCTCTCTCACTCATTCACCACTTCTCTTTCACTCTCTCACTCATAGCTTCTCTGTCTCTCTCACAGCTTCTTTCTCTCTCACACACTCACAGTATCTCTTTCTCTCGCTCTGTCACTCACTCACTCTTTCACTTTCTCTATCTCTCTCACTCACAGCTTCTCTCTCTCTCTCTCACTCTCAGCTTCTCTCTCTCTCTCTCTCACTCACAGCTTCTCTTTTGCTTTCTCTCTCTCACTCACAGCTTCTCTTTCTCTCTCTCTCTCACTCACAGCTTCTCTCTCTCTCTCTCTCTCACTCAGAGCTTCTCTTTCTCTCTCTCTCTCATTCACAGCTACTCTTTCTCTCTCTCTCTCACAGCTTCTCTCTCTCTCTCTCACTCACAGCTTCTCTTTCCCTCTCTCTCTTGCTCACTCACAGGTTCTATTTCTCTCTCTGTCTCCCTCACTCACAGCTTCTCTTTCTCTCTCTCTCTCTCTCACTCACAGCTTCTCTTTCGCTTTCTCTCTCTCACTCACAGCTTCTATTTCTCTCTCTCTCACACTCACAGCTTCTCTTTCTCTCTCACTCACAGCTTCTCTCTATCTCTCTCACTCACAGCTTCTCTTTTCTCTCTCTCACTCACTCACAGCTTCTCTTTCTTTCTCTCTCCCTCACAGCTTCTCTTTCTCTCTCTCTCTCCCTCACATCTTCTATTTCTCTCTCTCTCACACAGCTTCTCTTTCTTTCTCACTCACAACTTCTCTTTCTCTCTCTCACTCACTCAATCACTCACTCACAGCTTCTCTTTCTCTCTCTCTCCACACAGCTTCTCTTTCTCTCTCTCTCTCACTCACAGTTTCTCTCTCTCACTCACAGCTTCTCTTTCTTTCTCTCTCTCCCTCCCTCACTCACTCACTCACAGCTTCTCTTTCTCTCTCTGTCTCTCTCACTCACTGCTTCTCTTTCTCTCTGTCTCACTGACTCACAGCTTCTCTCTCTCTCTCACTCACTCACAGCTTCTCTTTCTCTCTTTCTCTCACTCACTCACAGCTTCTCTTTCTCTCTCTCACTCACTCACTCACAGGTTCTATTTCTCTCACACACACACAGCTTCTCTTTCTCTCTATCTCTCTCACTCACAGCTTCTCTTTTCTCTCTCTCTCTCTCATTCACAGCTACTCTTTCTCTCTCTCACTCACTCACAGCTTCTCTTTCTCTCTCTGTCTCTCTCACTCACAGCTTCTCTTTCTCTCTCTGTCTCTCTCACTCACTGCTTCTCTTTCTCTCTCTCTCACTCACTCACAGCTTCTCTCTCTCTCTCACTCACTCACAGCTTCTCTTTCTCTCTCTCTCACTCACTCACAGCTTCTCTCTCTCTGTCTCTCTCACTCACAGCTTCTCTTTCTCTCTCACACACACAGCTTCTTTCACTCTCTCTCACACACAGCTTCTCTTTCTCTCTCACTCACAGCTTTTCTTTCTCTCTCTCTCTCACTCACTCATGCTTCTCGTTCTCTCTCTGTCTCTCTCACACAGCTTCTCTTTCTCTCTCTCTCACTAACTCACAGCTTCCCTTTCTCCAACTCTCACTCACTCACAGCTTCTCTTTCTCTCTCTCTCTCTCTCTCACTCACAGCTTCTCTTTCTCTCTCTCTCTCACTCTCTCTCAGCTTCTCTCTCTCTGTCTCTCTCACTCATGGCTTCTATTTCTCTCTCTCTCACTAACTCACAGCTTCTCTTTCTCTCTCTCTCTCTCACTCACTGCTTCTCTTTCTCTCTCTCTCTCACTCACTCTCAGCTTCTCTCTCTCTGTCTCTCTCACTCACATCTTCTATTTCTCTCTCTTTCTCACAGCTTCTCTTTCTCTCTATCTCTCTCACTCACAGCTTCTCTTTTCTCTCTCTCACTCACTCACAGCTTCTCTTTCTCTCTCTCTCCCTCACAGCTCCTCTCTCTCTCTCTCTCACTCACAGCTTCTCTTTCTCTCTCACTCACAGCTTCTCTCTCTCTCTCTCTCCCTCACAGCTTCTCTTTCTCTCTCTCTCTAACAGCTTCTATTGGTCTCTCTCTCTCTCACTCACAGCTTCTCTCTCTCTCTCTCACTCACAGCTTCTCTTTCTCTCTCACTCACAGCTTCTCTTTCTCTCTCTCTCACTCACTCACCGCTTCTCTTTTGCTCTCTCACTCACAGCTTCTCTTTCTCTCTCTTACACAGCTTCTCTTTCTTTCTACTCACAGCTTCTCTTTCTCTCTCTCTCCACACAGCTTCTCTCTCTCTCTCTCTCTAACAGTCTCTCTCTCTCTCTCTCACTCACAGCTTCGCTTTCTCTCTATCTCTTGCTCACTCACAGGTTCTATTTCTCTCTCTCCCTCACTCACAGGTTCTATTTCTCTCTCTCCCTCACTCACAGCTTCTCTTTCTCTCTCTCTCTCTCACTCACAGCTTCTCTTATGCTTTCTCTCTCTCACTCACAGCTTCTCTTTCTCTCTCTCTCTCTCACTCACAGCTTCTCTTTCTCTCTCTCTCTCATTCACAGCTACTCTTCCTCTCTCTCTCTCACAGCTTCTCTCACTCTCTCACTCACAGCTTCTCTTTCTCTCTCTCTCTTGCTCACTCACAGGTTCTATTTCTCTCACTGTCTCCCTCACTCACAACTTCTCTTTCTCTCTCTCTCTCTCACTCACAGCTTCTCTTTCGCTTTCTCTCACTCACAGCTTCTCTTTCTCTCTCTCACTCACAGCTTCTCTTTCTCTCTCTCTCTCTCACTCACAGCTTCTCTTTCTCTCTCTCTCTCACTCACAGCTTCTCTTTCTCTCTCTCACACAGCTTCTCTTTCTCTCTATCTCTCTCACTCACAGCTTCTCTTTTCTCTCTCTCTCACTCACTCACAGCTTCTCTGTCTCTCTCTCTCCCTCACATCTTCTCTTTCTCTCTCTCTCTCACAGCTTCTCTTTCTCTTTCTCTCTCTCACTCACAGCTTCTCTTTCTTTCTCTCCCTCACTCACTCACTCACAGCTTCTCTTTCTCTCTCTGTCTCTCTCACTTACTGCTTCTCTTTCTCTCTGTCTCACTGACTCACAGCTTCTCTCTCTCTCCCTCACTCACTCACAGCTTCTCTTTCTCTCTTTCTGTCACTCACTCACAACTTCTATTTCTCTCTGTCTCTCACTCACAGCTTCAATTTCTCTCTCTCTCACTAATTCACAGCTTCTCCTTCTCTCTCTCTCTCTCACGCACTCACAGCTTCTCTTTCTCTCTCTCTCAGACAGCTTCTCATTCTCTCTCTCTCTCTCTCTCACTCACACACAGCTTCTCTTTCTCTCTCTCTCAAACTTTCACTCACAGCTTCTCTTTCTATCTCCCTCACAGCTTTTCTTTCTCTCTCTCACTCACTCACGCTTCTCTTTCTCACTCTGTCTCTCTCACACAGCTTCTCTTTCTCTCTCTCACTAACTCACAGCTTCTCTTTCTCTAACTCTCACTCACTCACAGCTTCTCTTTCTCTCTCTCTCTCTCACAAACACAGCTTCTCTTTCTCTCTCTCTCTCACTCACTCACAGCTTCTCTCTCTGTCTCTCTCACTCACGGCTTCTATTTCTCTCTCACACACACAGCTTCTCTTTCTCTCTCACACACACACAGCTTCTCTTTTCTCTCTCTCTCCCTCACTCACAACTTCTGTTTCTCTCTGTCTCTCACTCACAGCTTCAATTTCTCTCTCTCACTAACTCACAGCTTCTCCTTCTCTCTCTCACTCACTCACAGCTTCCTTTCTCTCTCTCTCTAACTCTCTCACTCACAGCTTCTCTTTCTCTCTCACTCACAGCTTTTCATTCTCTCTCTCACTCACTCACGCTTCTCTTTCTCTCTCTGTATCTCTCACACAGATTCTCTTTCTCTCTTTCTCATTAACCCACATCTTCTCTTTCTCTCTCACTCACTCACTCACAGCTTCTCTTTCTCTCTCTCTCTCTCTCTCTCTCTCTCACTCACAGTTTCTCTTTCTCTCTCTCTCTCTCACTCACTCACAGCTTCTCTCTCTCTCTCTCTCTCTTACTCATGGCTTCTATTTCTCTCTCTCTCACTAACTCATAGCTTCTCTTTCTCTCTCTCACACAGCATTTCTCTCTCTCACTCACAGCTTCTCTTTCTCTCTCACACACACACTCACATCTTCTATTTCTCTCTCTCACACAGCTTCTCTTTCTCTCTATCTCTCTCACTCACAGCTTCTCTTTTCTCTCTCTCTCTCACTCACAGCTTCTCTTTCTCTCTATCTCCCTCACTCACAGCTTCTCTCTCTCTCTCTCACTCACAGCTTCTCTTTCTCTATCTCTCCCTCACTTACAGCTTCTCTTTCTCTCTCTCTCTCTAACAGCTTCTATTGGTCTCTCTCTCTCACTCACAGCTTCTCTCTCTCTCTCACTCACAGCTTCTCTTTCTCTCTCACTCACAGCTTCTCTTTCTCTCTCACTCACAGCTTCTCTTTCTCTCTCACTCACTCACTCACCGCTTCTCTTTTGCTCTCTCACTCACAGCTTCTCTTTCTCTCTCTCTCTCACAGCTTCTCTTTCTCTCTCACTCACAACTTCTCTTTCTCTCTCTCACTCACTCACAGCTTTTCTTTCTCTCTCTCTACACAGCTTCTCTTTCTCTCTCTCTCTCACTCACAGTTTCTCTTTCTCTCTCTCACTCACAGCTTCGCTTTCTCTCTCTCTCACTCACAGCTTCTCTTTCACTCTCTCACTCACAGCTTCTCTTTCTCTCTCACAGCTACTTTCTCTCTCTCTCTCACTCACAGTATCTCTTTCTCTCGCTCTCTCACACTCTCAAACCTTCTCTTTCTCTATCTCTCTCACTCACAGCTTCTTTTTCCCTCTCTCACTCACAGCTTCTCTCTCTCTCTCTCTCTCTCTCTCACAGCTTCTCTTTCTCTCTCTCTCTTGCTCACTCACAGGTACTCTCTCTGTCTCCCTCACTCACAGCTTCTCTTTCTCTCTCTCACTCACAGCTTCTCTTTCGCTTTCTCTCTCTCACTCACAGCTTCTCTTTCTCTCTCTCTCTCTCACTCACAGCTTCTCTTTCTCTCTCTCTCACTCACTCACTCACAGCTTCTCTTTCTCTCTCACTCACAGCTTTTCTTTCTCTCTCTCACTCACTCACACTTCTCTTTCTCTCTGTCTCTCTCACACAGCTTCTCTTTCTCTCTTTCTCACTAACCCACAGCTTCTCTTTCTCTCTCTCTCACTCACTCACAGCTTCTCTTTCTCTCTCTCTCTCACTCACAGCTTCTCTTTCTCTCTGTCTCTCTCACACAGCTTCTCTTTCTCTCTTTCTCACTAACCCACAGCTTCTCTTTCTCTCTCTCTCTCACTCACAGCTTCTCTTTCTCTCTCTCTCTCACTCACTCACAGCTTCTCTCTCTCTGTCTCTCTCACTCACAGCTTCTATTTCTCTCTCTCTCACTAACTCACAGCTTCTCTTTCTCACTCTCTCTCACAGCTTTTCTCTCTCTCTCTCTCTCTCACTCACAGCTTCTCTTTCTCTCTCTCTCACTCACTCACATCTTCTATTTCTCTCTCTCACACACAGCTTCTCTTTCTCTCTATCTCTCTCACTCACAGCTTCTCTTTTCTCTCTCTCTCACTCACTCACAGCTTCTCTTTCTCTCTCTCTCCCTCACAGCTTCTCTTTCTCTCTCTCTCTCACTCACAGCTTCTCTTTCTCTTTCTCTCTCTCACTCACAGCTTCTCTCTCTCTCTCTCACTCACAGTTTCTCTTTCTCTCTCTCTCCCTCACTTACAGCTTCTCTCTCTCTCTCTCTAACAGCTGCTATTGGTCTCTCTCTCTCACTCACAGCTTCTCTCTCTCTCTCTCTCACTCACAGCTTCTCTTTCTCTCTCACAGCTTCTCTTTCTCTCTCACTCACTCACTCACCGCTTCTCTTTTGCTCTCTCACTCACAGCTTCTCTTTCTCTCTCTCACACACAGCTTCTCTTTCTTTCTCTCTCACTCACTTCTCTTTCTCTCTCTCACTCACTCACAGCTTTTCTTTCTCTCTCTCCACACAGCTTCTCTTTCTCTCTCTCTCTCACTCACAGTTTCTCTTTCTCTCTCTCACTCACAGCTTCGCTTTCTCTCTCTCTCACTCATTCACCGCTTCTCTTTCACTCTCTCACTCACAGCTTCTCTTTCTCTCTCACAGCTTCTTTCTGTCTCTCTCACTCACAGTATCTCTTTCTCTCACTCTCTCACTCACTCTAACCTTCTCTTTCTCTATCTCTCTCACTCACAGCTTCTCTTTCTCTCTCTCACTCACAGCTTCTCTCTCTCTCTCTCACTCACAGCTTCTCTTTCTCTCTCTCTCTTGCTCACTCACAGGTTCTATTTCTCTCTATCTCCCTTGCTCACAGCTTCTCTTTCTCTCTCACACACACTCACAGATTCTCTTTCTCTCTCTCTCTCTCACTCACAGCTTCTCTCCTTCTGTCTCTCTCACTCACAGCTTCTCTTTCTCTCTATCTCACACAGCTTCTCTTTCTCTCTCACACACACAAGCTTCTCTCTCTCTCTCTCACTCACTCTCAACTTCTGTTTCTCTCTGTCTCTCACTCACAGCTTCAATTCCTCTCTCTCTCACAAACTCACAGCTTCTCCTTCTCTCTCTCACTCACTCACAGCTTCTCTTTCTCTCTCTCTCACAGCTTCTGATTCTCTCTCTCTCGCTCACTCACACACAGCTTCTCTCTCTCTCTAACTCTCTCACTCACAGCTTCTCTTTCTCTCTCACTCACAGCTTTTCTTTCTCTCTCTCTCTCACTCACGCTTCTCTTTCTCTTTCTCTCTCACACAGTTTCTCTTTCTCTCTCTCTCACTAACTCACAGCTTCTCTTTCTCTCTCTCTCTCACTCACTCACAACTTCTATTTCTCTCTCTCACACACAGCTTCACTTTCTCTCTATCTCTCTCACTCACAGCTTCTCTTTTCTCTCTCTCTCACTCACTCACAGGTTCTCTTTCTCTCTCTCTCTCACTCACTCACATCTTCTATTTCTCTCTCTCTCACACAGCTTCTCTTTCTCTCTTTCTCATTAACCCACATCTTCTCTTTCTCTCTCACTCACTCACTCACAGCTTCTCTTTCTCTCTCTCTCTCACTCACTCACAGCTTCTCTCTCTCTCTCTCTCTCTTACTCATGGCTTCTATTTCTCTCTCTCTCACTAACTCATAGCTTCTATTTCTCTCTCTCACACAGCATTTCTCTCTCTCTCACTCACAGCTTCTCTTTCTCTCTCTCACACACACTCACATCTTCTATTTCTCTCTCTCTCACACAGCTTCTCTTTCTCTCTATCTCTCTCACTCACAGCTTCTCTTTTCTCTCTCTCTCTCACTCACAGCTTCTCTTTCTCTCTATCTCCCTCACTCACAGCTTCTCTCTCTCTCTCTCACTCACAGCTTCTCTTTCTCTATCTCTCCCTCACTTACAGCTTCTCTTTCTCTCTCTCTCTCTAACAGCTTCTATTGGTTTCTCTCTCTCACTCACAGCTTCTCTCTCTCTCTCTCACTCACAGCTTCTCTTTCTCTCTCACTCACAGCTTCTCTTTCTCTCTCACTCACTCACTCACCGCTTCTCTTTTGCTCTCTCACTCACAGCTTCTCTTTCTCTCTCTCTCTCACAGCTTCTCTTTCTCTCTCACTCACAACTTCTCTTTCTCTCTCTCACTCACTCACAGCTTTTCTTTCTCTCTCTCTACACAGCTTCTCTTTCTCTCTCTCTCTCACTCACAGTTTCTCTTTCTCTCTCTCACTCACAGCTTCGCTTTCTCTCTCTCTCACTCACAGCTTCTCTTTCACTCTCTCACTCACAGCTTCTCTTTCTCTCTCACAGCTACTTTCTCTCTCTCTCTCACTCACAGTATCTCTTTCTCTCGCTCTCTCACACTCTCAAACCTTCTCTTTCTCTATCTCTCTCACTCACAGCTTCTTTTTCTCTCTCTCACTCACAGCTTCTCTCTCTCTCTCTCTCTCTCACAGCTTCTCTTTCTCTCTCTCTCTTGCTCACTCACAGGTACTCTCTCTGTCTCCCTCACTCACAGCTTCTCTTTCTCTCTCTCTCTCACTCACAGCTTCTCTTTCGCTTTCTCTCTCTCACTCACAGCTTCTCTTTCTCTCTCTCTCTCTCTCACTCACAGCTTCTCTTTCTCTCTCTCTCACTCACTCACTCACAGCTTCTCTTTCTCTCTCACTCACAGCTTTTCTTTCTCTCTCTCACTCACTCACACTTCTCTTTCTCTCTGTCTCTCTCACACAGCTTCTCTTTCTCTCTTTCTCACTAACCCACAGCTTCTCTTTCTCTCTCTCTCACTCACTCACAGCTTCTCTTTCTCTCTCTCTCTCACTCACAGCTTCTCTTTCTCTCTGTCTCTCTCACACAGCTTCTCTTTCTCTCTTTCTCACTAACCCACAGCTTCTCTTTCTCTCTCTCTCTCACTCACAGCTTCTCTTTCTCTCTCTCTCTCACTCACTCACAGCTTCTCTCTCTCTGTCTCTCTCACTCACAGCTTCTATTTCTTTCTCTCTCACTAACTCACACCTTCTCTTTCTCACTCTCTCTCACAGCTTTTCTCTCTCTCTCTCTCACTCACTCACAGCTTCTCTTTCTCTCTCTCTCACTCACTCACATCTTCTATTTCTCTCTCTCACACACAGCTTCTCTTTCTCTCTATCTCTCTCACTCACAGCTTCTCTTTTCTCTCTCTCTCACTCACTCACAGCTTCTCTTTCTCTCTCTCTCCCTCACAGCTTCTCTTTCTCTCTCTCTCTCACTCACAGCTTCTCTTTCTCTTTCTCTCTCTCACTCACAGCTTCTCTCTCTCACTCACAGTTTCTCTTTCTCTCTCTCCCTCACTTACAGCTTCTCTCTCTCTCTCTCTAACAGCTGCTATTGGTCTCTCTCTCTCACTCACAGCTTCTCTCTCTCTCTCTCACTCACAGCTTCTCTTTCTCTCTCACAGCTTCTCTTTCTCTCTCACTCACTCACTCACCGCTTCTCTTTTGCTCTCTCACTCACAGCTTCTCTTTCTCTCTCTCACACACAGCTTCTCTTTCTTTCTCTCTCACTCACTTCTCTTTCTCTCTCTCACTCACTCACAGCTTCTCTCTCTCTCTCTCTCTTACTCATGGCTTCTATTTCTCTCTCTCTCACTAACTCATAGCTTCTCTTTCTCTCTCTCACACAGCATTTCTCTCTCTCTCACTCACAGCTTCTCTTTCTCTCTCTCACACACACTCACATCTTCTATTTCTCTCTCTCACACACAGCTTCTCTTTCTCTCTATCTCTCTCACTCACAGCTTCTCTTTTCTCTCTCTCTCTCACTCACAGCTTCTCTTTCTCTCTATCTCCCTCACTCACAGCTTCTCTCTCTCTCTCTCACTCACAGCTTCTCTTTCTCTATCTCTCCCTCACTTACAGCTTCTCTTTCTCTCTCTCTCTCTAACAGCTTCTATTGGTCTCTCTCTCTCACTCACAGCTTCTCTCTCTCTCTCTCACTCACAGCTTCTCTTTCTCTCTCACTCACAGCTTCTCTTTCTCTCTCACTCACTCACTCACCGCTTCTCTTTTGCTCTCTCACTCACAGCTTCTCTTTCTCTCTCTCTCTCACAGCTTCTCTTTCTCTCTCACTCACAACTTCTCTTTCTCTCTCTCACTCACTCACAGCTTTTCTTTCTCTCTCTCTACACAGCTTCTCTTTCTCTCTCTCTCTCACTCACAGTTTCTCTTTCTCTCTCTCACTCACAGCTTCGCTTTCTCTCTCTCTCACTCACAGCTTCTCTTTCACTCTCTCACTCACAGCTTCTCTTTCTCTCTCACAGCTACTTTCTCTCTCTCTCTCACTCACAGTATCTCTTTCTCTCGCTCTCTCACACTCTCAAACCTTCTCTTTCTCTATCTCTCTCACTCACAGCTTCTTTTTCTCTCTCTCACTCACAGCTTCTCTCTCTCTCTCACAGCTTCTCTTTCTCTCTCTCTCTTGCTCACTCACAGGTACTCTCTCTGTCTCCCTCACTCACAGCTTCTCTTTCTCTCTCTCTCTCACTCACAGCTTCTCTTTCGCTTTCTCTCTCTCACTCACAGCTTCTCTTTCTCTCTCTCTCTCTCTCACTCACAGCTTCTCTTTCTCTCTCTCTCACTCACTCACTCACAGCTTCTCTTTCTCTCTCACTCACAGCTTTTCTTTCTCTCTCTCACTCACTCACACTTCTCTTTCTCTCTGTCTCTCTCACACAGCTTCTCTTTCTCTCTTTCTCACTAACCCACAGCTTCTCTTTCTCTCTCTCTCACTCACTCACAGCTTCTCTTTCTCTCTCTCTCTCACTCACAGCTTCTCTTTCTCTCTGTCTCTCTCACACAGCTTCTCTTTCTCTCTTTCTCACTAACCCACAGCTTCTCTTTCTCTCTCTCTCTCACTCACAGCTTCTCTTTCTCTCTCTCTCTCACTCACTCACAGCTTCTCTCTCTCTGTCTCTCTCACTCACAGCTTCTATTTCTTTCTCTCTCACTAACTCACACCTTCTCTTTCTCACTCTCTCTCACAGCTTTTCTCTCTCTCTCTCTCACTCACTCACAGCTTCTCTTTCTCTCTCTCTCACTCACTCACATCTTCTATTTCTCTCTCTCACACACAGCTTCTCTTTCTCTCTATCTCTCTCACTCACAGCTTCTCTTTTCTCTCTCTCTCACTCACTCACAGCTTCTCTTTCTCTCTCTCTCCCTCACAGCTTCTCTTTCTCTCTCTCTCTCACTCACAGCTTCTCTTTCTCTTTCTCTCTCTCACTCACAGCTTCTCTCTCTCTCACTCACAGTTTCTCTTTCTCTCTCTCTCCCTCACTTACAGCTTCTCTCTCTCTCTCTCTAACAGCTGCTATTGGTCTCTCTCTCTCACTCACAGCTTCTCTCTCTCTCTCTCACTCACAGCTTCTCTTTCTCTCTCACAGCTTCTCTTTCTCTCTCACTCACTCACTCACCGCTTCTCTTTTGCTCTCTCACTCACAGCTTCTCTTTCTCTCTCTCACACACAGCTTCTCTTTCTTTCTCTCTCACTCACTTCTCTTTCTCTCTCTCACTCACTCACAGCTTTTCTTTCTCTCTCTCCACACAGCTTCTCTTTCTCTCTCTCTCTCACTCACAGTTTCTCTTTCTCTCTCTCACTCACAGCTTCGCTTTCTCTCTCTCTCACTCATTCACCGCTTCTCTTTCACTCTCTCACTCACAGCTTCTCTTTCTCTCTCTCACTCACAGCTTCTCTCTCTCTCTCTCACTCACAGCTTCTCTTTCTCTCTCTCTCTTGCTCACTCACAGGTTCTATTTCTCTCTATCTCCCTCGCTCACAGCTTCTCTTTCTCTCTCACACACACTCACAGATTCTCTTTCTCTCTCTCTCTCTCACTCACAGCTTCTCTCCTTCTGTCTCTCTCACTCACAGCTTCTCTTTCTCTCTATCTCACACAGCTTCTCTTTCTCTCTCACACACACAAGCTTCTCTCTCTCTCTCTCACTCACTCTCAACTTCTGTTTCTCTCTGTCTCTCACTCACAGCTTCAATTCCTCTCTCTCACACAAACTCACAGCTTCTCCTTCTCTCTCTCACTCACTCACAGCTTCTCTTTCTCTCTCTCTCACAGCTTCTGATTCTCTCTCTCTCGCTCACTCACACACAGCTTCTCTCTCTCTAATTCTCTCACTCACAGCTTCTCTTTCTCTCTCACTCACAGCTTTTCTTTCTCTCTCTCTCTCACTCACGCTTCTCTTTCTCTCTCACACAGTTTCTCTTTCTCTCTCTCTCACTAACTCACAGCTTCTCTTTCTCTCTCTCTCTCACTCACTCACAACTTCTATTTCTCTCTCTCTCACACAGCTTCACTTTCTCTCTATCTCTCTCACTCACAGCTTCTCTTTTCTCTCTCTCTCACTCACTCACAGGTAGTCTTTCTCTCTCTCTCTCACTCACTCACATCTTCTATTTCTCTCTCTCACACACAGCTTCTCTTTCTCTCTATCTCTCTCACTCACAGCTTCTCTTTTCTCTCTCTCTCACTCACTCACAGCTTCTCTTTCTCTCTCTCTTTCTCTCTCACTCACAGCTTTTCTTTCTCTCTCTCTCTCACTCACTCACGCTTCTCTTTCTCTCTCTTTCTCTCTCACACAGCTTCTCTTTCTCTTTCTCTCACTAACTCACAGCTTCTCTTTCTCTATCTCTCACTCACTCACAGGTTCTCTTTCTCTCTCTCTCTCGTACTCACAGCTTCTCTTTTTCTCTCTCACTCAATCACAGCTTCTCTCTCTCTGTCTCTCTCACTCACGGCTTCTATTTCTCTCTCTCTCACTAACTCACAGCTTCTCTTTCTCTCTCTCACACACAGCTTTCTCTCTCTCTCTCACTCACTCACAGCTTCTCTTTTTCTCTCTCTCTCACTCATTCACATCTTCTATTTCTCTCTCACACACACAGCTTCTCTTTCTCTCTATCTCTCTCACTCACAGCTTCTCTTTTCTCTCTCTCTCTCAATCACTCACAGCTTCCCTTTCTCTCTCTCTCCCTCACAGCTTCTCTTTCTCTCTCTCTCACTCACAGATTCTCTTTCTCTCTCTCACTCACAGCTTCTCTCTCTCTCTCACTCACAGCTTCGCTTTCTCTCTCTCTCACTCATTCACCGCTTCTCTATCACTCTCTCACTCACAGCTTCTCTTTCTCTCTCACAGCTTCTTTCTGTCTCTCTCACTCACAGTATCTCTTTCTCTCGCTCTCTCACTCACTCAAACCTTCTCTTTCTCTATCTCTCTCACTCACAGCTTCTCTTTCTCTCTCTCACTAACAGCTTCTCTCTCTCACTCACAGCTTCTCTTTATCTCTCTCTCTTGCTCACTCACAGGTTCTATTTCTCTCTCTGTCTCCCTCACTCACAGCTTCTCTTTCTCTCTCTCTCTCACTCACAGATTCTCTTTCTCTCTCTCTCTCTCACTCACAGCTTCTCTCTCTGTGTCTCTCTCACTCACAGCTTCTCTTTCTCTCTCACACACACAGCTTCTCTTTCTCTCTCTCACACACACAAGCTTCTCTCTCTCTCTCACTCACTCACAACTTCTGTTTCTCTCTGTCTCTCACTCACAGCTTCAATTCCTCTCTCTCTCACAAACTCACAGCTTCTCCTTCTCTCTCTCTCACTCACTCACAGCTTCTCTCTCTCTCTCTCAAAGCTTCTCATTCTCTCTCTCTCACTCACTCACACACAGCTTCTCTCTCTCTCTCTCTCTAACTCTCTCACTCACACCTTCTCTTTCTCTCTCACTCACAGCTTTTCTTTCTCTCTCTCTCTCACTCACTCACGCTTCTCTTTCTCTCTCTTTCTCTCTCACACAGCTTCTCTTTCTCTCTCTCACTAACTCACAGCTTCTCTTTTTCTCTCTCACTCATTCACAGCTTCTCTTTCTTTCTCTCTCTCTCTCTCACTCACTCACAGCTTCTCTTTCTCCCTCTCGCTAACTCACTCACAGCTTCTCTCTCTCTGTCTCTCTCACTCACGGCTTCTATTTCTCTCTCTCACTAACTCACAGCTTTCTCTCTCTCTCTCACACAGCTTTTCTCTCTCTCTCTCTCACTCACTCACAGCTTCTCTTTCTCTCTCTCACTCACTCACATCTTCTATTTCTCTCTCACACACAGCTTCTCTTTCTCTATCTCTCTCACTCACAGCTTCCCTTTTCTCTCTCTCTCTCACTCACAGCTTCTCTTTCTCTCTCTCTCACTCACAGCTTCTCTCTCTCTCTCTCTCACTCACAGCTTCTCTCTCTCTGTCTCTCTCACTCACAGCATCTCTTTCTCTCTCACACACAGCTTCTCTTTCTCTCTCTCACACACACAGCTTCTCTTTTCTCTCTCTCTCTAACTCACTCATAGCTTCTCTCTCTGTCTCTCTCACTCACGGCTTCTATTTCTCTCTCTCTCACTAACTCACAGCTTCTCTCTCTCTCACACACAGCTTTTCTCTCTCTCTCTCACTCACTCACAGCTTCACTTTCGCTCTCTCTCTCTCTCACTCACTCACATCTTCTATTTCTCTCTCTCACACACAGCTTCCCTTTCTCTCTATCTCTCTCACTCACAGCTTTCCTTTTCTCTCACTCTCTCTCACTCGCAGCTTCTCTTTCTCTCTCTCTCTCACTCACAGCTTCTCTCTCTCTCTCTCACTCACAGCTTCTCTCTCTCTGTCTCTCTCACTCACAGCTTCTCTTTCTCTCTCTCACACACAGCTTCTCTTTCTCTCTCTCTCTAACACACAGCTTCTCTCACTCTCTCTCTCTCTCTCACTCACTCACAACTTCTGTTTCTCTCTGTCTCTCACTCACAGCTTCAATTTCTCTCTCTCTCACTAACTCACAGCTTCTCCTTCTCTCTCTCTCTCTCACTCCCAGCTTCTCTTTCTCTCTCTCTCTCACAGCTTCTCATTCTCTCTCTCTCACTCACACACAGCTTCTCTTTCTCTCTCTCTCTAACTCTCTCACTCCCAACTTCTCTTTCTCTCTCACTCACAGCTTTTCTTTCTCTCTCTCTCTCACTCACTCACGCTTCTCTTTCTCCTTCACACAGCATCTTTCTCTCTCTCTCACTCACACCTTCTCTTTCTCTCTCTCTCACTCACTCACAGCTTCTCTTTCTCTCTCTCTCTCTCGTACTCACAGCTTCTCGTTCTCTCTCTCTCTAACTCTCTCACTCACAGCTTCTCTTTCTCTCTCACTCACAGCTTTTCTTTCTCTCTCTCACTCACTCACGCTTCTCTTTCTCTCTCTTTCTCTCTCACACAGCTTCTCTTTCTCTCTCTCTCACTAACTCACAGCTTCTCTTTCTCTCTCTCTCACTCACTCACAGCTTCTCTTTCTCTCTCTCTCTCTCACTCACAGCTTCTATTTCTCTCTCTTTCTCTCTCACACAGCTTCTCTTTCTCTCTCTCACTAACTCACATCTTCTCTTTCTCTCTCCCTCTCTCACTCACAGCTTCTCTTTCTCTCTCTCTCACTCACTCACAGCTTCTCTCTCTCTGTCTCTCTCACTCACAGCGTCTATTTCTCTCTCTTTCTCTCTCACTCACGGCTTCTATTTGTCTCCCTCTCACTAACTCACAGCTTCTCTTTCTCTATCTCTCTCACAGCTTTTCTCTCTCTCTCTCTCTCTCACTCACAGCTTCTATTTCTCTCTCTTTCTCTCTCACAAAGCTTCTCTTTCTCTCTCTCTCACTAACTCACAGCTTCTCTTTCTCTCTCACACACACAGCTTTTCTCTCTCTCTCTCACTCACTCATGCTTCTCTTTCTCTCTCTTTCTCTCTCACACAGATTCTCTTTCTCTCTCTCTCACTAACTCACAGCTTCTCTTTCTCTCTCTCTCACTCACTCACAGCTTCTCTTTCTCTCTCTCTCCCTCACTTACAGCTTCTCTCTCTCTCTCTCTAACAGCTTCTATTGGTCTCTCTCTCACTCACAGCTTCTCTCTCTCTCACTCACAGCTTCTCTTTCTCTCTCACTCACAGCTTCTCTTTCTCTCTCACTCACTCACTCACCGCTTCTCTTTTGCTCTCTCACTCACAACTTCTGTTTCTCTCTGTCTCTCACTCACAGCTTCAATTTCTCTCTCTCTCACTAACTTCTTCTCTCTCTCTCAGTCACTCCCAGCTTCTCTTTCTCTCTCACACACACAGCTTCTCTTTCTCTCTATCTCTCTCACTCACAGCTTCTCTCTCTCTCACTCACAGCTTCTCTCTCTCTGTCTCTCTCACTCACAGCTTCTCTTTCTCTCTCACACACACAGCTTCTCTTTCTCTCTCTCACACACACACAGCTTCTCTATCTCTCTCTCTCTCACTCACTCACAACTTCTGTTTCTCTGTCTCTCACTCACAGCTTCAATTTCTCTCTCTCTCACTAACTCACAGCTTCTCCTTCTCTCTCTCTCACTCACTCCCAGCTTCTCTTTCTCTCTCTCACAGCTTCTCATTCTCTCTCTCTCACTCACACACAGCTTCTCTTTCTCTCTCTCTCTAACTCTCTCACTCCCAACTTCTCTTTCTCTCTCACTCACAGCTTTTCTTTCTCTCTCTCTCACTCACTCATGCTTCTCTTTCTCTCACTTTCTCTCTCACACAGCTTCTTTCTCTCTCTCTCACTAACTCACAGCTTCTCTTTCTCTCTCTCTCACTCACTCACAGCTTCTCTTTCTCTCTCTCTCACTCAGAGCTTCTCTTTCTCTCTCTCTCACTCACTCACAGCTTCTCTCTCTCTGTCTCTCTCACTCACGGCTTCTATTTCTCTCTCTCTCACTCACTCACAGCTTCTCTTTCTCTCTCTCTCTCACTCACTGCTTCTCTTTCTGTCTCTCTCACTCACAGTATCTGTTTCTCTCGCACTCTCACTCACTCAAACCTTCTCTTTCTCTTTCTCTCTCACTCACAGCTTCTCTTTCTCTCTCTCACTCACAGCTTCTCTCTCTCTCTCACTCACAGCTTCTCTTTCTCTCTCTCTCTGCTCACTCACAGGTTCTATTTCTCTCTCTGTCTCCCTCACTCACAGCTTCTCTTTCTCTCTCTCACACACTCACAGTTTCTCTTTCTCTCTCTCTCACTCACAGCTTCTCTCTCTGTCTCTCTCACTCACAGCTTCTCTTTCTCTCTCACACACACAGCTTCTCTTTCTCTCTCTCACATACAAGCTTCTCCATCTCTCTCTCTCACTCACTCACAACTTCTGTTTCTCTCTCTCTCTCACAGCTTCTCTTTCTCTCTATCTCTCTCACTCACAGCTTCTCTTTTCTCTCTCTCTCACTCACTCACAGCTTCTCTTTCTCTCTCTCTTTCTCTCTCACTCACAGCTTTTCTTTCTCTCTCTCTCTCACTCACTCACGCTTCTCTTTCTCTCTCTTTCTCTCTCACACAGCATCTCTTTCTCTCTCTCACTAACACACAGCTTCTCTTTCTCTCTCTCTCACTCACTCACAGCTTCTCTTTCTCTCTCTCTCTCGTACTCACAGCTTCTCTTTCTCTCTCTCACTCACTCACATCTTCTATTTCTCTCTCTCTCACACAGCTTCTCTTTCTCTCTATCTCTCTCACTCACAGCTTCTCTTATCTCTCTCTCTCAATCACTCACAGGTTCTCTTTCTCTCTCTCCCTCACAGCTTCTCTTTCTCTCTCTCTCACTCACAGCTTCTCTCTCTCTCTCTCTCACTCACAGCTTCTCTTTCTCTCTCTCTCCCTCACTTACAGCTTCTCTCTCTCTCTCTAACAGCTTCTATTGGTCTCTCTCTCACTCACAGCTTCTCTCTCTCACACACACACTCACAGCTTCTCTTTCTCACTCACAGCTTCTTTTTCTCTCTCTCTCACTCACTCACTCACCGCTTCTCTTTTGCTCTCTCACTCACAGCTTCTCTTTCTCTCTCACACACACAGCTTCTCTTTCTCTCTCACTCACAACTTCTCTATCTCTCTCTCACTCACTCACTCACAGCCTCTTTCTCTCTCTCTCCACACAGCTTCTCTTTCTCTCTCTCTCTCTCACTCACAGTTTCTCTTTCTCTCTCTCTCACTCACAGCTTCGCTTTCTCTCTCTCTCACTCATTCACCGCTTCTCTTTCACTCTCTCACTCACAGCTTCTCTTTCTCTCTCACAGCTTCTTTCTGTCTCTCTCACTCACAGTATCTCTTTCTCTCGCTCTCTCACTCACTCAAACCTTCTCTTTCTCTATCTCTCTCACTCACAGCTTCTCTTTCTCTCTCTCACTAACAGCTTCTCTCTCTCACTCACAGCTTCTCTTTATCTCTCTCTCTTGCTCACTCACAGGTTCTATTTCTCTCTCTGTCCCCCTCACTCACAGCTTCTCTTTCTCTCTCTCTGTCACTCACAGATTCTCTTTCTATCTCTCTCTCTCTCACTCACAGCTTCTCTCTCTCTGTCTCTCACTCACAGCTTCTCTTTCTCTCTCACACACACAGCTTCTCTTTCTCTCTCTCACACACACAAGCTTCTCTCTCTCTCTCTCTCTCACTCACTCACAGCTTCTCTTTATCTCTCTCTTGCTCACTCACAGCTTCTCTTTCTCTCTCTCTCTAACTCACTCACAGCTTCTCTCTCTCTGTCTCTCTCACTCACGGCTTCTATTTCTCTCTCTCTCACTAACTCACAGCTTCTCTCTCTCTCTCACACAGCATTTCTCTCTCTCTCTCTCACTCACTCACAGCTTCTCTTTCTCTCTCTCTCTCTCACTCACTCACATCTTCTATTTCTCTCTCTCTCACACAGCTTCTCTTACTCTATCTCTCTCACTCACAGCTTCCCTTTTCTCTCTCTCTCTCACTCACAGCTTCTCTTTCTCTCTCTCTCACTCACAGCTTCTCTCTCTCTCTCTCACTCACAGCTTCTCTCTCTGTCTCTCTCACTCACAGCATCTCTTTCTCGCTCTCACACACAGCTTCTCTTTCTCTCTCTCACACACACACAGCTTCTCTTTTCTCTCTCTCTCTAACTCACTCACAGCTTCTCTATCTCTGTCTCTCTCACTCACGGCTTCTATTTCTCTCTCTCTCACTAACTCACAGCTTCTCTCTCTCTCTCTCACACACACAGCTTTTCTCTCTCTCTCTCTCACTCACTCACAGCTTCTCTTTCGCTCTTTCTCTCTCACTCACTCACATCTTCTATTTCTCTCTCACACACACAGCTTCTCTTTCTCTGTATCTCTCTCACTCACAGCTTCCCTTTTCTCTCTCTCTCTCTCACTCACAGCTTCTCTTTCTCTCTCTCTCTCACTCACAACTTCTCTCTCACTCACTCACTCACAGCTTCTGTCTCTCTGTCTCTCTCACTCACAGCTTCTCTTTCTCTCTCACACACGCAGCTTCTCTTTCTCTCTCTCTCTCACACACAGCTTCTCTCTCTCTCTCTCTCCCTCACTCACTCACAACTTCTGTTTCTCTCTGTCTCTCACTCACAGCTTCAATTTCTCTCTCTCTCACTAACTCACAGCTTCTCCTTCTGTCTCTCTCAGTCACTCCCAGCTTCTCTTTCTCTCTCTCTCACACAGCTTCTCATTCTCTCTCTCTCACTCACACACAGCTTCTCTTTCTCTCTCTCTCTAACTCTCTCACTCCCAACTTCTCTTTCTCTCTCACTCACAGCTTTTCTTTCTCTCTCTCTCTCACTCACTCACGCTTCTCTTTCTCTCTCCTTCTCTCTCACACAGCTTCTTTTTCTCTCTCTCACTAACTCACAGCTTCTCTTTCTCTCTCTCTCACTCACTCACAGCTTCTCTTTCTCTCTCTCTCTCTCACTCACAGCTTCTCTTTCTCTCTCTCTCACTCACTCACAGCTTCTCTCTCTCTGTCTCTCTCACTCACGGCTTCTATTTCTCTCTCTCTCACTAACTCACAGCTTCTCCTTCTCTCTCTCTCACTCACTCACAGCTTCTCTTTCTCTCTCTCTCACTCACTCACAGCTTCTCTTTCTCTCTCTCTCTCTCTCACTCACAGCTTCTATTTCTCTCTCTTTCTCTCTCACACAGCTTCTCTTTCTCTCTCTCTCACTAACGCACATCTTCTCTCTCTCTCTGTCTCTCTCACTCACGGCTTCTATTTCTCTCTCTCTCACTAACTCACAGCTTCTCTCTCTCACACACACAGCGTTTCTCTCTCTCTCACTCACTCACTCACAGCTTCTCTTTCTCTCTCTCTCTCACTCACTCACATCTTCTATTTCTCTCTCTCTCACACAGCTTCTCTTTCTCTATCTCTCTCATTCACAGCTTCCCTTTTCTCTCTCTCTCTCTCACTCTCAGCTTCTCTTTCTCTCTCTCTCACTCACAGCTTCTCTCTCTCTCTCACTCACAGCTTCTCTCTCTCTGTCTCTCTCACTCACAGCATCTCTTTCTCTCTCACACACACAGCTCTTTCTCTCTCTCACACACACACACAGCTTCTCTTTTCTCTCTCTCTCTAACTCACTCACAGCTTCTCTCTCTCTGTCTCTCTCACTCACGGCTTCTATTTCTCTCTCTCTCACTAACTCACAGCTTCTCTCTCTCTCTGTCTCACAGCTTTTCTCTCTCTCTCACTCACTCACAGCTTCTCTTTCGCTCTCACTCTCTCTCACTCACTCACATCTTCTATTTCTCTCTCTCTCACACAGCTTCTCTTTCTCTCTATCTCTCTATATCTCTCACTCACAGCTTCTCTCTCTCTCACTCACAGCTTCTCTCTCTCTGTCTCTCTCACTCACAGCTTCTCTTTCTCTCTCACACACACAGCTTCTCTTTCTCTCTCTCTCACACACACAGCTTCTCTATCTCTCTCTCTCACTCACTCACAACTTCTGTATCTCTGTCTCTCACTCACAGCTTCAATTTCTCTCTCTCTCACTAACTCACAGCTTCTCCTTCTCTCTCTCTCACTCACTCCCAGCTTCTCTTTCTCTCTCTCTCTCACAGCTTCTCATTCTCTCTCTCTCTCACTCAAACACAGCTTCTCTTTCTCTCTCTCTCTAACTCTCTCACTCCCAACTTCTCTTTCTCTCTCACTCACAGCTTTTCTTTCTCTCTCTCTCACTCACTCATGCTTCTCTTTCTCTCTCTTTCTCTCTCACACAGCTTCTTTCTCTCTCTCTCACTAACTCACAGCTTCTCTTTCTTTCTCTCTCACTCACTCACAGCTTCTCTTTCTCTCTCTCTCTCACTCAGAGCTTCTCTTTCTCACTCTCTCACTCACTCACAGCTTCTCTCTCTGTCTCTCTCACTCACGGCTTCTATTTCTCTCTCTCTCACTCACTCACAGCTTCTCTTTCTCTCTCTCTCTCACTCACTGCTTCTCTTTCTCTCTCTCTCACTCACACACAGCTTCTCTTTCTCTCTCTCTCTAACTCTCTCACTCACAGCTTCTCTTTCTCTCTCACTCACAGCTTTTCTTTCTCTCCCTCTCTCACTCACTCACGCTTCTCTTTCTCACTCTTTCTCTCTCACACAGCTTCTCTTTATCTCTCTCTCACTAACTCACAGCGTCTCTTTCTCTCTCTCTCACTCACTCACAGCTTCTCTTTCTCGCTCTCTCTCTCTCACTCACAGCTTCTATTTCTCTCTCTTTCTCTCTCACACAGCTTCTCTTTCTCTCTCTCTCACTAACTCACATCTTCTCTTTCTCTCTCTCACACAGCTTCTCTTTCTCTCTCTCTCACTCACTCACAGCTTCTCTCTCTGTCTCTCTCACTCACGGCTTCTATTTCTCTCTCTCTCACTAACTCACAGCTTCTCTTTCTCTCTCACACACACAGCTTTTCTCTCTCTCTCTCACTCACTCACAGATTCTATTTCTCTCTCTTTCTCTCTCACTCACGGCTTCTATTTCTCTCTATCTCACTAACTCACAGCTTCTCTTTCTCTCTCTCTCTCACAGCTTTTCTCTCTCTCTCTCTCACTCACTCACAGCTTCTATTTCTCTCTCTTTCTCTCTCACACAGCTTCTCTTTCTCTCTCTCTCACTCACTCACAGCTTCTCTTTCTCTCTCTCTCTCACTCACTGCTTCTCTTTCTCTCTCTCTCACTCACACAGCTTCTCTCTCTCTGTCTCTCTCACTCACGGCTTCTATTTCTCTCTCTCTCACTAACTCACAGCTTCTCTTTCTCTCTCTCACACAGCTTTTCTCTCTCTCTCTCACTCACTCACACCTTCTATTTCTCTCTCACACACACAGCTTCTCTTTCTCTCTATCTCTCTCACTCACAGCTTCTCTTTTTTCTCTCTCTCACTCACTCACAGCTTCTCTTTCTCTCTCTCTCCCTCACAGCTTCTCTTTCTCTCTCTCTCTCACTCACAGCTTCTCTTTCTCTTTCTCTCTCTCACTCACAGCTTCTTTCTCTCTCACACACAGCTTCTCTTTCTCTCTCTCTCACTCACTCACAGCTTCTCTCTCTGTGTCTCTCTCACTCACGGCTTCTATTTCTCTCTCTCTCACTAACTCACAGCTTCTCCTTCTCTCTCTCTCACTCACTCACAGCTTCTCTTTCTCTCTCTCTCTCACAGCTTCTCATTCTCTCTCTGTCTCTTACTCACACACAGCTTCTCTTTCTCTCTCTCTCTAACTCTCTCACTCACAGCTTCTCTTTCTCTCTCACAGCTTTTATTTCTCTCTCTCTCACTCACTCACGCTTCTCTTTCTCTCTCTTTTTCTCTCACACAGCTTCTCTTTCTCTCTCCCTCACTAACTCACAGCTTCTCTTTCTCTCTCTCTCACTCACTCACAGCTTCTCTTTCTCTCTCTCTCTCTCACTCACAGCTTCTCTTTCTCTCTCTCTCACTCACTTGCTTCTCTCTCTCTATCTCTCTCACTCACTGCTTCTATTTCTCTCTCTCACTAACTCACAGCTTCTCTCTCTCTCTCTCACAGCTTTTCTCTCTCTATCTCTCTCATTCACAGCTTCCCTTTTCTCTCTCTCTCTCTCACTCTCAGCTTCTCTTTCTCTCTCTCTCACTCACAGCTTCTCTCTCTCTCTCACTCACAGCTTCTCTCTCTCTGTCTCTCTCACTCACAGCATCTCTTTCTCTCTCTCACACACAGCTCTTTCTCTCTCTCTCACACACACACAGCTTCTCTTTTCTCTCTCTCTCTAACTCACTCACAGCTTCTCTGTCTCTCTCACTCACGGCTTCTATTTCTCTCTCTCTCACTAACTCACAGCTTCTCTCTCTCTCTGTCTCACAGCTTTTCTCTCTCTCTCACTCACTCACAGCTTCTCTTTCGCTCTCACTCTCTCTCACTCACTCACATCTTCTATTTCTCTCTCTCTCACACAGCTTCTCTTTCTCTCTATCTCTCTCACTCACAGCTTCTCTCTCTCTCTCACTCACAGCTTCTCTCTCTCTGTCTCTCTCACTCACAGCTTCTCTTTCTCTCTCACACACACAGCTTCTCTTTCTCTCTCTCTCACACACACAGCTTCTCTATCTCTCTCTCTCACTCACTCACAACTTCTGTATCTCTGTCTCTCACTCACAGCTTCAATTTCTCTCTCTCTCACTAACTCACAGCTTCTCCTTCTCTCTCTCTCACTCACTCCCAGCTTCTCTTTCTCTCTCTCTCTCACAGCTTCTCATTCTATCTCTCTCTCACTCAAACACAGCTTCTCTTTCTCTCTCTCTCTAACTCTCTCACTCCCAACTTCTCTTTCTCTCTCACTCACAGCTTTTCTTTCTCTCTCTCTCACTCACTCATGCTTCTCTTTCTCTCTCTTTCTCTCTCACACAGCTTCTTTCTCTCTCTCTCACTAACTCACAGCTTCTCTTTCTTTCTCTCTCACTCACTCACAGCTTCTCTTTCTCTCTCTCTCTCACTCAGAGCTTCTTTCTCTCTCTCTCACTCACTCACAGCTTCTCTCTCTCTGTCTCTCTCACTCACGGCTTCTATTTCTCTCTCTCTCACTCACTCACAGCTTCTCTTTCTCTCTCTCTCTCACTCACTGCTTCTCTTTCTCTCTCTCTCACTCACACACAGCTTCTCTTTCTCTCTCTCTCTAACTCTCTCACTCACAGCTTCTCTTTCTCTCTCACTCACAGCTTTTCTTTCTCTCCCTCTCTCACTCACTCACGCTTCTCTTTCTCACTCTTTCTCTCTCACACAGCTTCTCTTTATCTCTCTCTCACTAACTCACAGCGTCTCTTTCTCTCTCTCTCACTCACTCACAGCTTCTCTTTCTCGCTCTCTCTCTCTCACTCACAGCTTCTATTTCTCTCTCTTTCTCTCTCACACAGCTTCTCTTTCTCTCTCTCTCACTAACTCACATCTTCTCTTTCTCTCTCTCTCTCTCACACAGCTTCTCTTTCTCTCTCTCTCACTCACTCACAGCTTCTCTCTCTGTCTCTCTCACTCACGGCTTCTATTTCTCTCTCTCTCACTAACTCACAGCTTCTCTTTCTCTCTCACACAAACAGCTTTTCTCTCTCTCTCTCACTCACTCACAGATTCTATTTCTCTCTCTTTCTCTCTCACTCACGGCTTCTATTTCTCTCTATCTCACTAACTCACAGCTTCTCTTTCTCTCTCTCTCTCACAGCTTTTCTCTCTCTCTCTCTCACTCACTCACAGCTTCTATTTCTCTCTCTTTCTCTCTCACACAGCTTCTCTTTCTCTCTCTCTCACTCACTCACAGCTTCTCTTTCTCTCTCTCTCTCACTCACTGCTTCTCTTTCTCTCTCTCACTCACACAGCTTCTCTCTCTCTGTCTCTCTCACTCACGGCTTCTATTTCTCTCTCTCTCACTAACTCACAGGTTCTCTTTCTCTCTCTCACACAGCTTTTCTCTCTCTCTCTCACTCACTCACACCTTCTATTTCTCTCTCACACACACAGCTTCTCTTTCTCTCTATCTCTCTCACTCACAGCTTCTCTTTTCTCTCTCTCTCACTCACTCACAGCTTCTCTTTCTCTCTCTCTCCCTCACAGCTTCTCTTTCTCTCTCTCTCTCACTCACAGCTTCTCTTTCTCTTTCTCTCTCTCACTCACAGCTTCTTTCTCTCTCACACACAGCTTCTCTTTCTCTCTCTCTCACTCACTCACAGCTTCTCTCTCTGTGTCTCTCTCACTCACGGCTTCTATTTCTCTCTCTCTCACTAACTCACAGCTTCTCCTTCTCTCTCTCTCACTCACTCACAGCTTCTCTTTCTCTCTCTCTCTCACAGCTTCTCATTCTCTCTCTGTCTCTCACTCACACACAGCTTCTCTTTCTCTCTCTCTCTAACTCTCTCACTCACAGCTTCTCTTTCTCGCTCACTCACAGCTTTTATTTCTCTCTCTCTCACTCACTCACGCTTCTCTTTCTCTCTCTTTCTCTCTCACACAGCTTCTCTTTCTCTCTCCCTCACTAACTCACAGCTTCTCTTTCTCTCTCTCTCACTCACTCACAGCTTCTCTTTCTCTCTCTCTCTCTCACTCACAGCTTCTCTTTCTCTCTCTCTCTGTCACTTGCTTCTCTCTCTCTCTCTCTCTCACTCACTGCTTCTATTTCTCTCTCTCACTAACTCACAGCTTCTCTCTCTCTCACACACAGCTTTTCTCTCTCTCACTCTCACTCACTCACAGCTTCTATTTCTCTCTCTTTCTCTCTCACACAGCTTCTCTTTCTCTCTCTCTCACTAACACACATCTTCTCTCTCTCTCTCTCTCACTCACTGCTTCTCTCTTTCTCTCTCTCTCACTCACTCACAGCTTCTCTCTCTCTGTCTCTCTCACTCACGGCTTCTATTTCTCTCTCTCTCACTAACTCACAGCTTCTCTTTCTCTCTCTCACACACAGCTTTTCTCTCTCTCTCACTCACTCACTCACAGCTTCTATTTCTCTCTCTTTCTCTCTCACTCACAGCTTCTATTTCTCTCTCTCTCACTCACTCACAGCTTCTCTCTCTCTGTCTCTCTCACTCACAGCTTCTATTTCTCTCTCTCTCACTAACTCACAGCTTCTCTTTCTCTCTCTCTCTCACACAGCTTTTCTCTCTCTCTCTCTCACTCACTCACGCTTCTCTTTCTCTCTCTTTCTCTCTCACACAGCTTCTCTTTCTCTCTCTCTCACTAACTCACAGCTTCTCTTTCTCTCTCTCTCACTCACCCACAGCTTCTCTTTCTCTCTCTCTCTCACACACAGCTTCTCTCTCTCTCTCTCTCCCTCACTCACTCACAACTTCTGTTTCTCTCTGTCTCTCACTCACAGCTTCAATTTCTCTCTCTCTCACTAACTCACAGCTTCTCCTTCTGTCTCTCTCAGTCACTCCCAGCTTCTCTTTCTCTCTCTCTCACACAGCTTCTCATTCTCTCTCTCTCACTCACACACAGCTTCTCTTTCTCTCTCTCTCTAACTCTCTCACTCCCAACTTCTCTTTCTCTCTCACTCACAGCTTTTCTTTCTCTCTCTCTCTCACTCACTCACGCTTCTCTTTCTCTCTCCTTCTCTCTCACACAGCTTCTTTTTCTCTCTCTCACTAACTCACAGCTTCTCTTTCTCTCTCTCTCACTCACTCACAGCTTCTCTTTCTCTCTCTCTCTCTCACTCACAGCTTCTCTTTCTCTCTCTCTCACTCACTCACAGCTTCTCTCTCTCTGTCTCTCTCACTCACGGCTTCTATTTCTCTCTCTCTCACTAACTCACAGCTTCTCTCTCTCTCTGTCTCACAGCTTTTCTCTCTCTCTCACTCACTCACAGCTTCTCTTTCGCTCTCACTCTCTCTCACTCACTCACATCTTCTATTTCTCTCTCTCTCACACAGCTTCTCTTTCTCTCTATCTCTCTATATCTCTCACTCACAGCTTCTCTCTCTCTCACTCACAGCTTCTCTCTCTCTGTCTCTCTCACTCACAGCTTCTCTTTCTCTCTCACACACACAGCTTCTCTTTCTCTCTCTCACACACACACAGCTTCTCTATCTCTCTCTCTCACTCACTCACAACTTCTGTATCTCTGTCTCTCACTCACAGCTTCAATTTCTCTCTCTCTCACTAACTCACAGCTTCTCCTTCTCTCTCTCTCACTCACTCCCAGCTTCTCTTTCTCTCTCTCTCTCACAGCTTCTCATTCTCTCTCTCTCTCACTCAAACACAGCTTCTCTTTCTCTCTCTCTCTAACTCTCTCACTCCCAACTTCTCTTTCTCTCTCACTCACAGCTTTTCTTTCTCTCTCTCTCACTCACTCATGCTTCTCTTTCTCTCTCTTTCTCTCTCACACAGCTTCTTTCTCTCTCTCTCACTAACTCACAGCTTCTCTTTCTTTCTCTCTCACTCACTCACAGCTTCTCTTTCTCTCTCTCTCTCACTCAGAGCTTCTCTTTCTCACTCTCTCACTCACTCACAGCTTCTCTCTCTGTCTCTCTCACTCACGGCTTCTATTTCTCTCTCTCTCACTCACTCACAGCTTCTCTTTCTCTCTCTCTCTCACTCACTGCTTCTCTTTCTCTCTCTCTCACTCACACACAGCTTCTCTTTCTCTCTCTCTCTAACTCTCTCACTCACAGCTTCTCTTTCTCTCTCACTCACAGCTTTTCTTTCTCTCCCTCTCTCACTCACTCACGCTTCTCTTTCTCACTCTTTCTCTCTCACACAGCTTCTCTTTATCTCTCTCTCACTAACTCACAGCGTCTCTTTCTCTCTCTCTCACTCACTCACAGCTTCTCTTTCTCGCTCTCTCTCTCTCACTCACAGCTTCTATTTCTCTCTCTTTCTCTCTCACACAGCTTCTCTTTCTCTCTCTCTCACTAACTCACATCTTCTCTTTCTCTCTCTCACACAGCTTCTCTTTCTCTCTCTCTCACTCACTCACAGCTTCTCTCTCTGTCTCTCTCACTCACGGCTTCTATTTCTCTCTCTCTCACTAACTCACAGCTTCTCTTTCTCTCTCACACACACAGCTTTTCTCTCTCTCTCTCACTCACTCACAGATTCTATTTCTCTCTCTTTCTCTCTCACTCACGGCTTCTATTTCTCTCTATCTCACTAACTCACAGCTTCTCTTTCTCTCTCTCTCTCACAGCTTTTCTCTCTCTCTCTCTCACTCACTCACAGCTTCTATTTCTCTCTCTTTCTCTCTCACACAGCTTCTCTTTCTCTCTCTCTCACTCACTCACAGCTTCTCTTTCTCTCTCTCTCTCACTCACTGCTTCTCTTTCTCTCTCTCTCACTCACACAGCTTCTCTCTCTCTGTCTCTCTCACTCACGGCTTCTATTTCTCTCTCTCTCACTAACTCACAGCTTCTCTTTCTCTCTCTCACACAGCTTTTCTCTCTCTCTCTCACTCACTCACACCTTCTATTTCTCTCTCACACACACAGCTTCTCTTTCTCTCTATCTCTCTCACTCACAGCTTCTCTTTTTTCTCTCTCTCACTCACTCACAGCTTCTCTTTCTCTCTCTCTCCCTCACAGCTTCTCTTTCTCTCTCTCTCTCACTCACAGCTTCTCTTTCTCTTTCTCTCTCTCACTCACAGCTTCTTTCTCTCTCACACACAGCTTCTCTTTCTCTCTCTCTCACTCACTCACAGCTTCTCTCTCTGTGTCTCTCTCACTCACGGCTTCTATTTCTCTCTCTCTCACTAACTCACAGCTTCTCCTTCTCTCTCTCTCACTCACTCACAGCTTCTCTTTCTCTCTCTCTCTCACAGCTTCTCATTCTCTCTCTGTCTCTTACTCACACACAGCTTCTCTTTCTCTCTCTCTCTAACTCTCTCACTCACAGCTTCTCTTTCTCTCTCACAGCTTTTATTTCTCTCTCTCTCACTCACTCACGCTTCTCTTTCTCTCTCTTTTTCTCTCACACAGCTTCTCTTTCTCTCTCCCTCACTAACTCACAGCTTCTCTTTCTCTCTCTCTCACTCACTCACAGCTTCTCTTTCTCTCTCTCTCTCTCACTCACAGCTTCTCTTTCTCTCTCTCTCACTCACTTGCTTCTCTCTCTCTATCTCTCTCACTCACTGCTTCTATTTCTCTCTCTCACTAACTCACAGCTTCTCTCTCTCTCTCTCACAGCTTTTCTCTCTCTATCTCTCTCATTCACAGCTTCCCTTTTCTCTCTCTCTCTCTCACTCTCAGCTTCTCTTTCTCTCTCTCTCACTCACAGCTTCTCTCTCTCTCTCACTCACAGCTTCTCTCTCTCTGTCTCTCTCACTCACAGCATCTCTTTCTCTCTCTCACACACAGCTCTTTCTCTCTCTCTCACACACACACAGCTTCTCTTTTCTCTCTCTCTCTAACTCACTCACAGCTTCTCTGTCTCTCTCACTCACGGCTTCTATTTCTCTCTCTCTCACTAACTCACAGCTTCTCTCTCTCTCTGTCTCACAGCTTTTCTCTCTCTCTCACTCACTCACAGCTTCTCTTTCGCTCTCACTCTCTCTCACTCACTCACATCTTCTATTTCTCTCTCTCTCACACAGCTTCTCTTTCTCTCTATCTCTCTCACTCACAGCTTCTCTCTCTCTCTCACTCACAGCTTCTCTCTCTCTGTCTCTCTCACTCACAGCTTCTCTTTCTCTCTCACACACACAACTTCTCTTTCTCTCTCTCTCACACACACAGCTTCTCTATCTCTCTCTCTCACTCACTCACAACTTCTGTATCTCTGTCTCTCACTCACAGCTTCAATTTCTCTCTCTCACTAACTCACAGCTTCTCCTTCTCTCTCTCTCACTCACTCCCAGCTTCTCTTTCTCTCTCTCTCTCACAGCTTCTCATTCTATCTCTCTCTCACTCAAACACAGCTTCTCTTTCTCTCTCTCTCTAACTCTCTCACTCCCAACTTCTCTTTCTCTCTCACTCACAGCTTTTCTTTCTCTCTCTCTCACTCACTCATGCTTCTCTTTCTCTCTCTTTCTCTCTCACACAGCTTCTTTCTCTCTCTCTCACTAACTCACAGCTTCTCTTTCTTTCTCTCTCACTCACTCACAGCTTCTCTTTCTCTCTCTCTCTCACTCAGAGCTTCTTTCTCTCTCTCTCACTCACTCACAGCTTCTCTCTCTCTGTCTCTCTCACTCACGGCTTCTATTTCTCTCTCTCTCACTCACTCACAGCTTCTCTTTCTCTCTCTCTCTCACTCACTGCTTCTCTTTCTCTCTCTCTCACTCACACACAGCTTCTCTTTCTCTCTCTCTCTAACTCTCTCACTCACAGCTTCTCTTTCTCTCTCACTCACAGCTTTTCTTTCTCTCCCTCTCTCACTCACTCACGCTTCTCTTTCTCACTCTTTCTCTCTCACACAGCTTCTCTTTATCTCTCTCTCACTAACTCACAGCGTCTCTTTCTCTCTCTCTCACTCACTCACAGCTTCTCTTTCTCGCTCTCTCTCTCTAACTCACAGCTTCTATTTCTCTCTCTTTCTCTCTCACACAGCTTCTCTTTCTCTCTCTCTCACTAACTCACATCTTCTCTTTCTCTCTCTCTCTCTCACACAGCTTCTCTTTCTCTCTCTCTCACTCACTCACAGCTTCTCTCTCTGTCTCTCTCACTCACGGCTTCTATTTCTCTCTCTCTCACTAACTCACAGCTTCTCTTTCTCTCTCACACACACAGCTTTTCTCTCTCTCTCTCACTCACTCACAGATTCTATTTCTCTCTCTTTCTCTCTCACTCACGGCTTCTATTTCTCTCTATCTCACTAACTCACAGCTTCTCTTTCTCTCTCTCTCTCACAGCTTTTCTCTCTCTCTCTCTCACTCACTCACAGCTTCTATTTCTCTCTCTTTCTCTCTCACACAGCTTCTCTTTCTCTCTCTCTCACTCACTCACAGCTTCTCTTTCTCTCTCTCTCTCACTCACTGCTTCTCTTTCTCTCTCTCACTCACACAGCTTCTCTCTCTCTGTCTCTCTCACTCACGGCTTCTATTTCTCTCTCTCTCACTAACTCACAGGTTCTCTTTCTCTCTCTCACACAGCTTTTCTCTCTCTCTCTCACTCACTCACACCTTCTATTTCTCTCTCACACACACAGCTTCTCTTTCTCTCTATCTCTCTCACTCACAGCTTCTCTTTTCTCTCTCTCTCACTCACTCACAGCTTCTCTTTCTCTCTCTCTCCCTCACAGCTTCTCTTTCTCTCTCTCTCTCACTCACAGCTTCTCTTTCTCTTTCTCTCTCTCACTCACAGCTTCTTTCTCTCTCACACACAGCTTCTCTTTCTCTCTCTCTCACTCACTCACAGCTTCTCTCTCTGTGTCTCTCTCACTCACGGCTTCTATTTCTCTCTCTCTCACTAACTCACAGCTTCTCCTTCTCTCTCTCTCACTCACTCACAGCTTCTCTTTCTCTCTCTCTCTCACAGCTTCTCATTCTCTCTCTGTCTCTCACTCACACACAGCTTCTCTTTCTCTCTCTCTCTAACTCTCTCACTCACAGCTTCTCTTTCTCGCTCACTCACAGCTTTTATTTCTCTCTCTCTCACTCACTCACGCTTCTCTTTCTCTCTCTTTCTCTCTCACACAGCTTCTCTTTCTCTCTCCCTCACTAACTCACAGCTTCTCTTTCTCTCTCTCTCACTCACTCACAGCTTCTCTTTCTCTCTCTCTCTCTCACTCACAGCTTCTCTTTCTCTCTCTCTCTGTCACTTAATTCTCTCTCTCTCTCTCTCTCACTCACTGCTTCTATTTCTCTCTCTCACTAACTCACAGCTTCTCTCTCTCTCACACACAGCTTTTCTCTCTCTCACTCTCACTCACTCACAGCTTCTATTTCTCTCTCTTTCTCTCTCACACAGCTTCTCTTTCTCTCTCTCTCACTAACACACATCTTCTCTCTCTCTCTCTCTCACTCACTGCTTCTCTCTTTCTCTCTCTCTCACTCACTCACAGCTTCTCTCTCTCTGTCTCTCTCACTCACGGCTTCTATTTCTCTCTCTCTCACTAACTCACAGCTTCTCTTTCTCTCTCTCACACACAGCTTTTCTCTCTCTCTCACTCACTCACTCACAGCTTCTATTTCTCTCTCTTTCTCTCTCACTCACAGCTTCTATTTCTCTCTCTCTCACTCACTCACAGCTTCTCTCTCTCTGTCTCTCTCACTCACAGCTTCTATTTCTCTCTCTCTCACTAACTCACAGCTTCTCTTTCTCTCTCTCTCTCACACAGCTTTTCTCTCTCTCTCTCTCACTCACTCACGCTTCTCTTTCTCTCTCTTTCTCTCTCACACAGCTTCTCTTTCTCTCTCTCTCACTAACTCACAGCTTCTCTTTCTCTCTCTCTCACTCACCCACAGCTTCTCTTTCTCTCTCTCTCTCTCACTCACAGCTTCTCTTTCTCTCTCTCTCTCACTCACCCACAGCTTCTCTCTCTCTGTCTCTCACTCACGGCTTCTATTTCTCTCTCTCTCCCTAACTCACACCTTCTATTTCTCTCTCTCTCACACAGCTTCTCTTTCTCTCTATCACTCTCACTCACAGCTTCTCTTTTCTCTCTCTCTCACTCACTCACAGCTTATCTTTCTCTCTCTCTCCCTCACAGCTTCTCTTTCTCTCTCTCTCACTCACTCACAGCTTCTCTCTCTCTCTCACACACACAGCTTCTCTTTCTCTTTCTCTCTCTCACTCACAGCTTCTCTCTCTCTCACTCACAGCTTCTCTTTCTCTCTCTCCCTCACTCACTCACAGCTTCTCTCTCTCTCTCTCTCACTCACAGCTTCTCTTTCTCTCTCTCTCACTCACTCACAGCTTCTCTCTCTCTCACTCACTCACAGCTTCTCTTTCTCTCTCTCTCTCACTCAATCACAGCTTCTCTCTCTGTCTCTCTCACTCACAGCTTCTCTTTCTCTCTCACACACAGCTTCTCTTTCTCTCTCTCACACACACAAGCTTCTCTATCTCTCTCTCTCTCTCTCACTCACAGCTTCTCTTTATCTCTCTCTCTTGCTCACTCACAGGTTCTATTTCTCTCTCTGTCTCCCTCACTCACGCTTCTCTTTCTCTCTCTTTCTCTCTCACACAGCTTCTCTTTCTCTCTCTCTCACTAACTCACAGCTTCTCTTTCTCTCTCTCTCACTCACTCACAGCTTCTCTTTCTCTCTCTCTCTCACTCACTCACAGCTTCTCTTTCTCTCTCTCTCTAACTCACTCACAGCTTCTCTCTCTCTGTCTCTCTCACTCACGGCTTCTATTTCTCTCTCCCTCACTAACTCACAGCTTCTCTCTCTCTCTCACAGCTTTTCTCTCTCTCTCTCTCTCTCACTCACTCACAGCTTCTCTCTCTCTCTCTCACTCACAGCTTCTCTCTCTGTCTCTCTCACTCACAGCATCTCTTTCTCGCTCTCACACACAGCTTCTCTTTCTCTCTATCTCACACACACAGCTTCTCTTTTTTCTCTCTCTCTAACTCACTCACAGCTTCTCTATCTCTGTCTCTCTCACTCACGGCTTCTATTTCTCTCTCTCTCACTAACTCACAACTTCTCTCTCTCACACACACACACAGCTTTTCTCTCTCTCTCACTCACTCACTCACAGCTTCTCTTTCGCTCTCTCTCTCTCACTCACTCACATCTTCTATTTCTCTCTCACACACACAGCTTCTCTTTCTCTGTATCTCTCTCACTCACAGCTTCCCTTTTCTCTCTCTCTCTCTCACTCACAGCTTCTCTTTCTCTCTCTCTCTCACTCACAGCTTCACTCTCTCTCTCACTCACAGCTTCTCTCTCTCTGTCTCTCTCACTCACAGCTTCTCTTTCTCTCTCACACACACAGCTTCTCTTTCTCTCTCTCTCTCACACACAGCTTCTCTCTCTCTCTCTCTCCCTCACTCACTCACAACTTCTGTTTCTCTCTGTCTCTCACTCACAGCTTCAATTTCTCTCTCTCTCACTAACTCACCGCTTCTCCTTCTCTCTCTCTCAGTCACTCCCAGCTTCTCTTTCTCTCTCTCTCACACAGCTTCTCATTCTCTCTCTCTCACTCACACACAGCTTCTCTTTCTCTTTCTCTCTAACTCTCTCACTCCCAACTTCTCTTTCTCTCTCACTCACAGCTTTTCTTTCTCTCTCTCTCTCACTCACTCACGCTTCTCTTTCTCTCTCCTTCTCTCTCACACAGCTTCTTTTTCTCTCTCTCACTAACTCACAGCTTCTCTTTCTCTCTCTCTCACTCACTCACAGCTTCTCTTTCTCTCTCTCTCTCTCACTCACAGCTTCTCTTTCTCTCTCTGTCACTCACTCACAGCTTCTCTCTCTCTGTCTCTCTCACTCACGGCTTCTATTTCTCTCTCTCTCACTAACTCACAGCTTCTCCTTCTCTCTCTCACTCACTCACAGCTTCTCTTTCTCTCTTTCTCACTCACTCACAGCTTCTCTTTCTCTCTCTCTCTCTCACTCACAGCTTCTATTTCTCTCTCTTTCTCTCTCACACAGCTTCTCTTTCTCTCTCTCTCACTAACTCACATCTTCTCTTTCTCTCTGTCTCTCTCACTCACAGCTTCTCTTTCTCTCTCACACACACAGCTTTTCTCTCTCTCTCTCACTCACTCACAGCTTCTATTTCTCTCTCTTTCTCTCTCACTCACGGCTTCTATTTCTCTCTCTCTCACAAACTCACAGCTTCTCTTTCTCTCTCTCTCTCTCACTCACAGCTTCTCTTTCTCTCTCTCTCTCACTCACTCACAGCTTCTCTTTCTCTCTCTCTCTAACTCACTCACAGCTTCTCTCTCTCTGTCTCTCTCACTCACGGCTTCTATTTCTCTCTCACTCACTAACTCACAGCTTCTCTCTCTCTCACACACAGCGTTTCTCTCTCTCTCACTCACTCACTCACAGCTTCTCTTTCTCTCTCTCTCTCACTCACTCACATCTTCTATTTCTCTCTCTCAAACACAGCTTCTCTTTCTCTATCTCTCTCACTCACAGCTTCCCTTTTCTCTCTCTCTCTCTCACTCTCAGCTTCTCTTTCTCTCTCTCTCACTCACAGCTTCTCTCTCTCTCTCACTCACAGCTTCTCTCTCTCTGTCTCTCTCACTCACAGCATCTCTTTCTCTCTCTCACAGCTCTTTCTCTCTCTCTCTCACACACACACACAGCTTCTCTTTTCTCTCTCTCTCTAACTCACTCACAGCTTCTCTCTCTCTGTCCCTCTCACTCACGGCTTCTATTTCTCTCTCTCTCACTAACTCACAGCTTCTCTCTCTCTCTCTCTCACTCACAGCTTCTCTTTCTCTCTCTCTCACTCACTCACAGCTTCTCTCTCTCTCACTCACTCACAGCTTCTCTTTCTCTCTCTCTCTCACTCAATCACAGCTTCTCTCTCTCTGTCTCTCTCACTCACAGCTTCTCTTTCTCTCTCACACACAGCTTCTCTTTCTCTCTCTCACACACACAAGCTTCTCTATCTCTCTCTCTCTCTCTCACTCACTCACAGCTTCTCTTTATCTCTCTCTCTTGCTCACTCACAGGTTCTATTTCTCTCTCTGTCTCCCTCACTCACGCTTCTCTTTCTCTCTCTTTCTCTCTCACACAGCTTCTCTTTCTCTCTCTCTCACTAACTCACAGCTTCTCTTTCTCTCTCTCTCACTCACTCACAGCTTCTCTTTCTCTCTCTCTCTCACTCACTCACAGCTTCTCTTTCTCTCTCTCTCTAACTCACTCACAGCTTCTCTCTCTCTGTCTCTCTCACTCACGGCTTCTATTTCTCTCTCCCTCACTAACTCACAGCTTCTCTCTCTCTCTCACAGCTTTTCTCTCTCTCTCTCTCTCTCACTCACTCACAGCTTCTCTCTCTCTCTCTCACTCACAGCTTCTCTCTCTGTCTCTCTCACTCACAGCATCTCTTTCTCGCTCTCACACACAGCTTCTCTTTCTCTCTATCTCACACACACAGCTTCTCTTTTTTCTCTCTCTCTAACTCACTCACAGCTTCTCTATCTCTGTCTCTCTCACTCACGGCTTCTATTTCTCTCTCTCTCACTAACTCACAGCTTCTCTCTCTCACACACACACACAGCTTTTCTCTCTCTCTCACTCACTCACTCACAGCTTCTCTTTCGCTCTCTCTCTCACTCACTCACATCTTCTATTTCTCTCTCACACACACAGCTTCTCTTTCTCTGTATCTCTCTCACTCACAGCTTCCCTTTTCTCTCTCTCTCTCACTCACAGCTTCTCTTTCTCTCTCTCTCTCACTCACAGCTTCACTCTCTCTCTCTCACTCACAGCTTCTCTCTCTCTGTCTCTCTCACTCACAGCTTCTCTTTCTCTCTCACACACACAGCTTCTCTTTCTCTCTCTCTCTCACACACAGCTTCTCTCTCTCTCTCTCCCTCACTCACTCACAACTTCTGTTTCTCTCTGTCTCTCACTCACAGCTTCAATTTCTCTCTCTCACTAACTCACCGCTTCTCCTTCTCTCTCTCTCAGTCACTCCCAGCTTCTCTTTCTCTCTCTCACACACAGCTTCTCATTCTCTCTCTCTCACTCACACACAGCTTCTCTTTCTCTTTCTCTCTAACTCTCTCACTCCCAACTTCTCTTTCTCTCTCACTCACAGCTTTTCTTTCTCTCTCTCTCTCACTCACTCACGCTTCTCTTTCTCTCTCCTTCTCTCTCACACAGCTTCTTTTTCTCTCTCTCGCTAACTCACAGCTTCTCTTTCTCTCTCTCTCACTCACTCACAGCTTCTCTTTCTCTCTCTCTCTCTCACTCACAGCTTCTCTTTCTCTCTCTGTCACTCACTCACAGCTTCTCTCTCTCTGTCTCTCTCACTCACGGCTTCTATTTCTCTCTCTCTCACTAACTCACAGCTTCTCCTTCTCTCTCTCACTCACTCACAGCTTCTCTTTCTCTCTTTCTCACTCACTCACAGCTTCTCTTTCTCTCTCTCTCTCTCACTCACAGCTTCTATTTCTCTCTCTTTCTCTCTCACACAGCTTCTCTTTCTCTCTCTCTCACTAACTCACATCTTCTCTTTCTCTCTGTCTCTCTCACTCACAGCTTCTCTTTCTCTCTCTCACACACAGCTTTTCTCTCTCTCTCTCACTCACTCACAGCTTCTATTTCTCTCTCTTTCTCTCTCACTCACGGCTTCTATTTCTCTCTCTCTCACTAACTCACAGCTTCTCTTTCTCTCTCTCTCTCTCTCACTCACAGCTTCTCTTTCTCTCTCTCTCTCACTCACTCACAGCTTCTCTTTCTCTCTCTCTCTAACTCACTCACAGCTTCTCTCTCTCTGTCTCTCTCACTCACGGCTTCTATTTCTCTCTCACTCACTAACTCACAGCTTCTCTCTCTCTCACACACAGCGTTTCTCTCTCTCTCACTCACTCACTCACAGCTTCTCTTTCTCTCTCTCTCTCTCACTCACTCACATCTTCTATTTCTCTCTCTCACACACAGCTTCTCTTTCTCTATCTCTCTCACTCACAGCTTCCCTTTTCTCTCTCTCTCTCTCACTCTCAGCTTCTCTTTCTCTCTCTCTCACTCACAGCTTCTCTCTCTCTCTCACTCACAGCTTCTCTCTCTCTGTCTCTCTCACTCACAGCATCTCTTTCTCTCTCTCACAGCTCTTTCTCTCTCTCACACACACACACACAGCTTCTCTTTTCTCTCTCTCTCTAACTCACTCACAGCTTCTCTCTCTCTGTCTCTCTCACTCACGGCTTCTATTTCTCTCTCTCTCACTAACTCACAGCTTCTCTCTCTCTCTCTCTCTCACAGCTTTTCTCTCTATTTCTCTCACTCACACAGCTTCTCTTTCGCTCTCGCTCTCTCTCACTCACTCACATCTTCTATTTCTCTCTCTCTCACACAGCTTCTCTTTCTCTCTATCTCTCTCACTCACAGCTTCCCTTTTCTCTCTCTCTCTCACTCACAGCTTCTCTTTCTCTCTGTCTCTCACTCACAGCTTCTCTCTCTCTCTCTCACTCACAGCTTCTCTCTCTCTGTCTCTCTCACTCACAGCTTCTCTTTCTCTCTCACACACACAGCTTCTCTTTCTCTCTCTCACACACACACAGCTTCTCTATCTCTCTCTCTCTCACTCACTCACAACTTCTGTTTCTCTGTCTCTCACTCACAGCTTCAATTTCTCTCTCTCTCACTAACTCACAGCTTCTCCTTCTCTCTCTCTCTCACTCACTCCCAGCTTCTCTTTCTCTCTCTCTCTCACAGCTTCTCATTCTTTCTCTCTCACTCACACACAGATTCTCTTTCTCTCTCTCTCTAACTCTCTCACTCCCAACTTCTCTTTCTCTCTCACTCACAGCTTTTCTTTCTCTCTCTCTCTCACTCACTCATGCTTCTCTTTCTCTCTCTTTCTCTCTCACACAGCTTCTTTCTCTCTCTCTCTAACTCACAGCTTCTCTTTCTCTCTCTCTCACTCACTCACAGCTTCTCTTTCTCTCTCTCTCTCACTCAGAGCTTCTCTTTCTCTCTCTCTCACTCACTCACAGCTTCTCTCTCTCTGTCTCTCTCACTCACGGCTTCTATTTCTCTCTCTCTCACTCACTCACAGCTTCTCTTTCTCTCTCTCTCTCTCACTCACTGCTTCTCTTTCTCTCTCTCTCACTCACACACAGCTTCTCTTTCTTTCTCTCTAAGTCACTCACAGCTTCTATTTCTCTCTCTCTCACACAGCTTCTCTTTCTCTATCTCTCTCACTCACAGCTTCCCTTTTCTCTCTCTCTCTCACTCACAGCTTCTCATTCTCTCTCTCTCACTCACAGCTTCTCTCTCTCTCTCTCACTCACAGCTTCTCTCTCTGTCTCTCTCACTCACAGCATCTCTTTCTCGCTCTCACACACAGCTTCTCTTTCTCTCTATCTCACACACACAGCTTCTCTTTTCTCTCTCTCTCTAACTCACTCACAGCTTCTCTATCTCTGTCTCTCTCACTCACGGCTTCTATTTCTCTCTCTCTCACTAACTCACAGCTTCTCTCTCTCACACACACACAGCTTTTCTCTCTCTCTCTCTCACTCACTCACAGCTTCTCTTTCGCTCTCTCTCTCTCACTCACTCACATCTTCTATTTCTCTCTCTCACACACAGCTTCTCTTTCTCTGTATCTCTCTCACTCACAGCTTCCCTTTTCTCTCTCTCTCTCTCACTCACAGCTTCTCTTTCTCTCTCTCTCTCACTCACAGCTTCTCTCTCTCTCTCAATCACAGCTTCTCTCTCTCTGTCTCTCTCACTCACAGCTTCTCTTTCTCTCTCACACACACAGCTTCTCTTTCTCTCTCTCTCTCACACACAGCTTCTCTCTCTCTCTCTCCCTCATTCACTCACAACTTCTGTTTCTCTCTGTCTCTCACTCACAGCTTCAATTTCTCTCTCTCTCACTAACTCACAGCTTCTCCTTCTCTCTCTCTCAATCACTCACAGCTTCTCTTTCTCTCTCTCTCACACAGCTTCTCATTCTCTCTCTCACACTCACACACAGCTTCTCTTTCTCTCTCTCTCTAACTCTCTCACTCCCAACTTCTCTTTCTCTCTCACTCACAGCTTTTCTTTCTCTCTCTCTCTCACTCACTCACGCTTCTCTTTCTCTCTCCTTCTCTCTCACACAGCTTCTTTTTCTCTCTCTCACTAACTCACAGCTTCTCTTTCTCTCTCTCTCACTCACTCACAGCTTCTCTCTCTCTCTCTCTCTCACTCACAGCTTCTCTTTCTCTCTCTCTCACTCACTCACAGCTTCTCTCTCTCTGTCTCTCATACTCACGGCTTCTATTTCTCTCTCTCTCACTAACTCACAGCTTCTCCTTCTCTCTCTCTCACTCACTCACAGCTTCTCTTTCTCTCTCTCTCACTCACTCACAGCTCCTCTTTCTCTCTCTCTCTCTCTCTCACTCACAGCTTCTATTTCTCTCTCTTTCTCTCTCACACAGCTTCTCTTTCTCTCTCTCTCACTAACTCACATCTTCTCTTTCTCTCTGTCTCTCTCACTCACAGCTTCTCTTTCTCTCTCTCACACACAGCTTTTCTCTCTCACTCACTCACTCACAGCTTCTATTTCTCTCTCTCTCACTAACTCACAGCTTCTCTTTCTCTCTCTCTCCCTCACTCACAGCTTCTCTTTCTCTCTCTCTCTCACTCACTTACAGCTTCTCTTTCTCTCTCTCTCTAACTCACTCACAGCTTCTCTCTCTCTGTCTCTCTCACTCACGGCTTCTATTTCTCTCTCTCTCACTAACTCACAGCTTCTCTCTCTCTCACACACAGCGTTTCTCTCTCTCTCTCACTCACTCACAGCTTCTCTTTCTCTCTCTCTCTCTCTCACTAACTCACAGCTTCTCTTTCTCTCTCTCTCACTCACTCACAGCTTCTCTTTCTCTCTCTCACTCAGAGCTTCTCTTTCTCTCTCTCTCACTCACTCACAGCTTCTCTCTGTCTCTCTCACTCACGGCTTCTATTTCTCTCTCTCTCACTCACTCACAGATTCTCTTTCTCTCTCTCTCTCACTCACTGCTTCTCTTTCTCTCTCTCTCACTCACACACAGCTTCTATTTCTCTCTCTCTCTAACTCTCTCACTCACAGCTTCTCTTTCTCTCTCACTCACAGCTTTTCTTTCTCTCCCTCTCTCACTCACTCACGCTTCTCTTTCTCACTCTTTCTCTCTCACACAGCTTCTCTTTCTCTCTCTCTCACTAACTCACAGCTTCTCTTTCTCTCTCTCTCACTCACTCACAGCTTCTCTTTCTCGCTCACTCTCTCTCACTCACAGCTTCTATTTCTCTCTCTTTCTCTCTCACACAGCTTCTCTTTCTCTCTCTCTCACTAACTCACATCTTCTCTTTCTCTCTCTCTCTCTCACTCACAGCTTCTCTTTCTCTCTCTCTCACTCACTCACAGCTTCTCTCTCTGTCTCTCTCACGCACGGCTTCTATTTCTCTCTCTCTCACTAACTCACAGCTTCTCTTTCTCTCTCTCACACACAGCTTTTCTCCATCTCTCTCTCACTCACTCACAGCTTCTATTTCTCTCTCTTTCTCTCTCACTCACGGCTTCTATTTCTCTCTATCTCACTAACTCACAGCTTCTCTTTCTCTCTCTCTCTCACAGCTTTTCTCCATCTCTCTCTCACTCACTCACAGCTTCTATTTCTCTCTCTCTCACTCACTCACAGCTTCTCTTTCTCTCTCACACACTCACTCACAGCTTCTCTTTCTCTCTCTCTCACTCACTCACAGCTTCTCTTTCTCTCTCTCTCACTAACTCACATCTTCTCTTTCTCTCTCTCTCTCTCACTCACAGCTTCTCTTTCTCTCTCTCTCACTCACTCACAGCTTCTCTCTCTGTCTCTCTCACGCACGGCTTCTATTTCTCTCTCTCTCACTAACTCACAGCTTCTCTTTCTCTCTCACACACACAGCTTTTCTCCATGTCTCTCTCACTCACTCACAGCTTCTATTTCTCTCTCTTTCTCTCTCACTCACGGCTTCTATTTCTCTCTATCTCACTAACTCACAGCTTCTCTTTCTCTCTCTCTCTCACAGCTTTTCTCCATCTCTCTCTCACTCACTCACAGCTTCTATTTCTCTCTCTCTCACTCACTCACAGCTTCTCTTTCTCTCTCTCTCACTCACTCACAGCTTCTCTTTCTCTCTCTCTCTCTCACTCACAGCTTCTCTGTCTTTCTCTCTCTCTCTCTCACTCACAGCTTCTATTTCTCTCTCTTTCTCTCTCACACAGCTTCTCTTTCTCTCTCTCTCACTAACTCACATCTTCTCTTTCTCTCTGTCTCTCTCACTCACAGCTTCTCTTTCTCTCTCTCACACACAGCTTTTCTCTCTCTCTCACTCACTCACAGCTTCTATTTCTCTCTCTCTCACTAACTCACAGCTTCTCTTTCTCTCTCTCTCCCTCACTCACAGCTTCTCTTTCTCTCTCTCTCTCACTCACTTACAGCTTCTCTTTCTCTCTCTCTCTAACTCACTCACAGCTTCTCTCTCTCTGTCTCTCTCACTCATGGCTTCTATTTCTCTCTCTCTCACTAACTCACAGCTTCTCTCTCTCTCTCACACAGCGTTTCTCTCTCTCTCTCTCTCTCACTCACAGCTTCTCTTTCTCTCTCTCCCTCTCACTAACTCACAGCTTCTCTTTCTCTCTCTCTCACTCACTCACAGCTTCTCTTTCTCTCTCTCTCACTCAGAGCTTCTCTTTCTCTCTCTCTCACTCACTCACAGCTTCTCTCTGTCTCTCTCACTCACGGCTTCTATTTCTCTCTCTCTCACTCACTCACAGCTTCTCTTTCTCTCTCTCTCTCTCACTCACTGCTTCTCTTTCTCTCTCTCTCACTCACACACAGCTTCTATTTCTCTCTCTCTCTAACTCTCTCACTCACAGCTTCTCTTTCTCTCTCACTCACAGCTTTTCTTTCTCTCCCTCTCTCACTCACTCACGCTTCTCTTTCTCACTCTTTCTCCCTCACACAGCTTCTCTTTCTCTCTCTCTCACTAACTCACAGCTTCTCTTTCTCTCTCTCTCACTCACTCACAGCTTCTCTTTCTCGCTCACTCTCTCTCACTCACAGCTTCTATTTCTCTCTCTTTCTCTCTCACACAGCTTCTCTTTCTCTCTCTCTCACTAACTCACATCTTCTCTTTCTCTCTCTCTCTCTCTCACTCACAGCTTCTCTTTCTCTCTCTCTCACTCACTCACAGCTTCTCTCTCTGTCTCTCTCACGCACGGCTTCTATTTCTCTCTCTCTCACTAACTCACAGCTTCTCTTTCTCTCTCTCACACACAGCTTTTCTCCATCTCTCTCTCACTCACTCACAGCTTCTATTTCTCTCTCTTTCTCTCTCACTCACGGCTTCTATTTCTCTCTATCTCACTAACTCACAGCTTCTCTTTCTCTCTCTCTCTCACAGCTTTTCTCCATCTCTCTCTCACTCACTCACAGCTTCTATTTCTCTCTCTTTCTCTCTCATACAGCTTCTCTTTCTCTCTCTCTCACTAACTCACAGCTTCTCTTTCTCTCTCACACACACAGCTTTTCTCTCTCTCTCACTCACTCACTCATGCTTCTCTTTCTCTCTCTTTCTCTCTCACATAGCTTCTCTTTCTCTCTCTCTCACTAACTCACAGCTTCTCTTTCAATCTCTCTCACTCACTCACAGTTTCTCTTTCTCTCTCTCTCTCACTCACTGCTTCTCTTTCTCTCTCTCTCACTCACACAGCTTCTATCTCTCTGTCTCTCTCACTCATGGCTTCTATTTCTCTCTCTCTCACTAAATCACAGCTTCTCTTTCTCTCTCTCACACAGCTTTTCTCTCTCTCTCTCTCACTCACTCACACCTTCTATTTCTCTCTCACACACACAGCTTCTCTTTCTCTCTATCTCTCTCACTCACAGCTTCTCTTTTCTCTCTCTCTCACTCACTCACAGCTTCTCTTTCTCTCTCTCTCCCTCACAGCTTCTCTTTCTCTCTCTCTCTCACTCACAGCTTCTCTTTCTCTTTCTCTCTCTCACTCACAGCTTCTTTCTCTCTCACACACAGCTTCTCTTTCTCTCTCTCACACTCACTCACAGCTTCTCTTTCTCTTTCTCTCTCTCTCTAACTCTTTCACTCACAGCTTCTCTTTCTCTCTCACTCACAGCTTTTATTTCTCTCTCTCTCACTCACTCACGCTTCTCTTTCTCTCTCTTTCTCTCTCACACAGCTTCTCTTTCTCTCTCCCTCACTAACTCACAGCTTCTCTCTCTCTCTCTCACTCACTCACAGCTTCTCTTTCTCTCTCTCTCTCTCACTCACAGCTTCTCTTTCTCTCTCTCTCACTCACTTGCTTCTCTCTCTCTATCTCTCTCACTCACTGCTTCTATTTCTCTCTCTCACTAACTCACAGCTTCTCTCTCTCTCACACACAGCTTTTCTCTCTCTCACTCTCACTCACTCACAGCTTCTATTTCTCTCTCTTTCTCTCTCACACAGCTTCTCTTTCTCTCTCTCTCACTAACACACATCTTCTCTTTCTCTCTCTCTCACTCACTCACAGCTTCTCTCTCTCTTTCTCTCTCTCACACACACAGCTTCTCTTTCTCTCTCACTCACAACTTCTCTTTCTCTCTCTCACTCACTCACTCACAGCTTCTCTTTCTCTCTCTCTCCACACAGCTTCTCTTTCACTCTCTCTCTCACTCACAGTTTCTCTTTCTCTCTCTCACACACACTGCTTCGCTTTCTCTCTCTCTCACTCATTCACTGCTTCTCTTTCACTCTCTCACTCACAGCTTCTCTTTCTCTCTCACAGCTTCTTTCTGTCTCTCTCACTCACAGTATCTCTTTCTCTCACTCTCTCGCTCACTCAAACCTCTTTCTCTATCTCTCTCACTCACTCACAGCTGCTCTTTCTCTCTCTCACTCACAGTTTCTCTCTCTCACTCACAGCTTCTCTTTCTCTCTCTCTCTTGCTCACTCACAGGTTCTATTTCTCTCTCTGTCTCCCTCACTCACAGCTTCTCTTTCTCTCTTTCTCTCACTCACAGCTTCTCTCTCTCTGTCTCTCTCACTCACAGCTTCTCTTTCTCACTCTCACATACAGCTTCTCTTTCTCTCTCTCTCACACACACAGCTTCTCTCTCTCTCTCTCTCACTCGCAACTTCTGTTTCTCTCTCTCTCTCACTCACAGCTTCAATTTCTCTCTCTCTCACTAACTCACAGCTTCTCCTTCTCTCTCTCTCACTCACTCACAGCTTCTCTTTCTCTCTCTCTCACAGCCTCTCATTCTCTCTCTCTCTCACTCACAACTTCTGTTTCTCTCTCTCTCTCACTCACAGCTTCAATTTCTCTCTCTCACTCACTAACTCACAGCTTCTCCTTCACTCTCTTTCACTCACTCACAGCTATCTCTCTCTCTCTCTCTCTCTCTCACTCACGCTTCTGTTTCTCTCTCACACAGCTTCTCTTTCTCTCCCTCTCACTCACTCACAGCTTCTCTTTCTCTCTCTCTCCACACAGCGTCTTTTTCTCTCTCTCTCTCACTCACAGTTTCTCTTTCTCTCTCTCTCTCACTCACAGCTTCACTTTCTCTCTCTCTCACTCATTCATTGCTTCTCTTTCACTCTCTCAGTCACATCTTCTCTTTCTCTCTCACTCACAACTTCTCTTTCTCTCTCTCACTCACTCACTCACAGCTTCTCTTTCTCTCTCTCTCCACACAGCTTCTTTTTCTCTCGCTCTCTCACTCGCTCAAACCTTCTCTTTCTCTATCTCTCTCACTCACAGCTTCTCTTTCTCTCATTCACACAGCTTCTCTCTCTCTCTCTCACTCACAGCTTCTCATTCTCTCTCTCTCTTGCTCACTCACAGGTTCTATTTCTCTCTCTGTCTCCCGCACTCACAGCTTCTCTTTCTCTCTCTCTCTCTCACAGCTTCTCTTTCTCTCTCTCACTCACAGCTTCTCTTTCTCTCTCTCTCTCACTCACAGCTTCTCTTTCTCTCTCTCTCTCTCACTCACAGCTTCTCTTTCTCTCTCTCTCACTCACAGCTTCTCTTTCTCTCTCTCATTCACAGCTACACTTTCTCGCTCTCTCTTACTCACAGCTTCTCTTTCTTTCTCTCTCTCACTCACTCACTGACTCACAGCTTCTCTTTCTTTCTCTGTCTCTCTCACTCACTGCTTCTCTTTCCCTCTATCTCTCTCACTCACAGCTTCTCTTTTTTCTCTCTCTCTCTCATTCACAGCTACACTTTCTCTCTCACTCACTCACAGCTTCTCTTTCTCTCTCTGTCTCTCTCACTCACTGCTTCTCTTTCTCTCTCTCACACTCACTCACAGCTTCTCTCTCTCTCTCACTCACTCACAGCTTCTCTTTCTCTCTCTCTCACTCACTCACAGCTTCTCTTTTCTCTCTCTCACTCACTCACAGCGTCTATTTCTCTCTCACACACACAGCTTCTCTTTCTCTCTATCTCTCTCACTCATTCACTGCTTCTCTTTCACTCTCTCAGTCACAGCTTCTCTTTCTCTCTCACTCACAACTTCTCTTTCTCTCTCTCACTCACTCACTCACAGCTTCTCTTTCTCTCTCTCTCCACACAGCTTCTTTTTCTCTCGCTCTCTCACTCACTCAAACCTTCTCTTTCTCTATCTCTCTCACTCACAGCTTCTCTTTCTCTCATTCACACAGCTTCTCTCTCTCTCACTCACTCACAGCTTCTCATTCTCTCTCTCTCTTGCTCACTCACAGGTTCTATTTCTCTCTCTGTCTCCCGCACTCACAGCTTCTCTTTCTCTCTCTCTCTCTCACAGCTTCTCTTTCTCTCTCTCACTCACAGCTTCTCTTTCTCTCTCTCTCTCACTCACAGCTTCTGTTTCTCTCTCTCTCTCTCACTCGAAGGTTCTCTTTCTCTCTCTCTCACTCACAGCTTCAATTTCTCTCTCTCTCATTCACAGCTACTCTTTCTCGCTCTCTCTTACTCACAGCTTCTCTTTCTTTCTCTCCTTCACTCACTCACTGACTCACAGCTTCTCTTTCTTTCTCTGTCTCTCTCACTCACTGCTTCTCTTTCCCTCTATCTCTCTCACTCACAGCTTCTCTTTTTTCTCTCTCTCTCTCATTCACAGCTACTCTTTCTCTCTCACTCACTCACAGCTTCTCTTTCTCTCTCTGTCTCTCTCACTCACTGCTTCTCTTTCTCTCTCTCACACTCACTCACAGCTTCTCTCTCTCTCTCACTCACTCACAGCTTCTCTTTCTCTCTCTCTCACTCACTCACAGCTTCTCTTTTCTCTCTCTCACTCACTCACAGCGTCTATTTCTCTCTCACACACACAGCTTCTCTTTCTCTCTATCTCTCTCACTCACAGCTTCTCATTCTCTCTCTCTCACACTCACAGCTTCTCTTTTTCTCTCTCACTAACAGCTTCTCTTTCTCTCACTCTCTCTCACACAGCTTCTCTTTCTCTTTTTCTCTCTCACTCACAGCTTCTCTTTCTCTCTCTATTTCTCACTCACAGCTTCTCTTTCTCTCTGTCTCTCTCACTCACAGCTTCTCTTTCTCTCTATCTCTCTCTCTCACAGCTTCTCTTTTTTCTCTCTCTCTCTCACTCACAGCTTCTCTTTATCTCTCTCCCTCACAGCTTTTCTTTCTCTCTCTCTCACTCACAGCTTCTCTTTCTCTTTCTCTCTCTCACTCACAGCTTCTCTCTCTCTCTCACTCACTCACTCACAGTTTCTCTTTCTCTCCCTCTCCCTCACTTACGGATTATCTTTCTCTCTCTCTCTCTAACAGCTTCTATTGGTCTCTCTCTCTCTCACTCACAGCTTCTCAATCTCTCTCTCTCACTCACAGCTTCTCTTTCTCTCTCACTCACAGCTTCTCTTTCTCTCTCTCTCACTCACTCACAGCTTCTCTTTCTCTCTCACAGCTTCTTTCTCTCTCTCTCACTCACAGTATCTCTTTCTCTCGCTCTCTCACTCACTCAAACCATCTCTTTCTCTATCTCTCTCACTCACAACTTCTCTTTCTCTCTCTCACTCACAGCTGCTCACTCTCTCTCACTCACAGCTTCTTTTTCTCTCTCTCTCTTGCTCACTCACAGGTTCTATTTTTCTCTCTGTCTCCCTCACTCACAGCTTCTCTCTCTCTCTCACTCACAGCTTCTCTTTCGCTTTCTCTCTCTCACTCACAGCTTCTCTTTCTCTCTCTCTCTCTCTCACTCACAGCTTCTCTTTCTCTCTCTCTCTCTCACAGCTTCTCTTTCTCTCACTCTCATTCACAGCTACTCTTTCTCTCTCTCTCTCACTCACAGCTTCTCTTTCTTTCTCTCCCTCACTCCCTCACTCACAGCTTCTCTTTCTCTGTCTCTCTCACTCACTGCTTCACTTTCTCTCTCTCTCAGTGACTCACATCTTCTCTCTCTCACTCACTCACTCACAGCTTCTCTTTCTCTCTCACACACACAGCCTCTCTTTCTCTCTATCTCTCTCACTCACAGCTTCTCTTTTCTCTCTCTCTCTCTCATTCACAGCTACCCTTTCTCTCTCTCTCTCTCAGCTTCTCTTTCTCTCTCTCTCTCACTCACTCACAGCTTCTCTTTCTCTCTCTCACTCACTCACAGCTTCTATTTCTCTCTCACACACACAGCTTCTCTTTCTCTCTATCTCACTCATTCACAGCTTCTCTTTTCTCTCTCACTCTCATTCACAGCTTCTCTTTCTCACTCTGTCTCTCTCACTCACTTCTTCTCTTTCTCACTCTCTCACTCACTCACAGCTTCTCTTTTCTCTCTCTCTCTCTCTCTCACAGCTTCTCTTTCCCTCTCTCACTCACAGCTTCTCTTTCTCTCACTCTCTCACACAGCTTCTCTTTCTCTCTCTCACTTACAGCTTCTCTTTCTCTCTCTCTCTCTAACAGCTTCTATTGGTCTCTCTCTCTCTCACTCACAGATTCTCTCTCTCTCTCACTCACAGCTTTTTCTCTCTCACTCACAGCTTCTATTTCTCTCTCTCTCACTCACTCACCACTTCTCTTTTGCTCTCTCACTCACAGCTTCTCTTTCTCTCTCACACACACAGCTTCTCTTTCTCTCTCACTCACAACTTCTCTTTTTCTCTCTCTCACTCACTCACTCACAGCTTCTCTTTCTCTCTCTCTCCACACAGCTTCTCTTTCTCTCTCTCTCTCTCACTCACAGCTTCTCTTTCTCTCTCTCTCACTCACAGCTTCGCTTTCTCTCTCTCACTCATTCACCGCTTCTCTTTCACTCTCTCACTCACGGCTTCTCTTTCTCTCACACAGCTTCTCTTTCTCTCTCTCTCACTCACAGTATCTCTTTCTCTCGCTCTCTCACTCACTCAAACCTTCTCTTTCTCTATCTCTCTCACTCACAGCTTCTCTTTCTCTCATTCAAACAGCTTCTCTCTCTCTCTCTCACTCACAGCTTCTCTTTCTCTCTCTCTCTTGCTCACTCACAGGTTCTATTTCTCTCTCTGTCTCCCGCACTCACAGCTTCTCTTTCTCTCTCTCTCTCTCTCTCTCTCAGCTTCTCTTTCTCTCTCTCACTCACAGCTTCTCTTTCTCTCTCTCTCACTCACAGCTTCTCTTTCTCTCTCTCTCTCACTCACAGCTTCTCTTTCTCTCTCTCTCACTCACAGCTTCTCTTTCTCTCTCTCTCATTCACAGCTACTCTTCCTCTCTCTCTCTTACTCACAGCTTCTCTTTCTTTCTCTCTCTCACTCACTCACTCACAGCTTCTCTTTCTTTCTCTGTCTCTCTCACTCACTGCTTCTCTTTCCCTGTATCTCTCTCACTCACAGCTTCTCTTTTTTATCTCTCTCTCTCATTCACAGCTACTCTTTCTCTCTCTCTCTCACAGCTTCTCTTTCTTTCTTTCTCTCTCTCTCTCACTCACTCACAGCTTCTCTTTCTCTCTCTGTCTCTCTCACTCACTGCTTCTCTTTCTCTCTCTCACACTCACTCACAGCTTCTCTCTCTCTCTCTCACTCACTCACAGCTTCTCTTTCTCTCTCTCTCACTCACAGCTTCTCTTTTCTCTCTCTCTCTCACTCACTCACAGCGTCTATTTCTCTCTCACACACACAGCTTCTCTTTCTCTCTATCTCTCTCACTCACAGCTTCTCATTCTCTCTCTCTCTCACTCACAGCTTCTCTTTCTCTCTCTCACTCACAGCTTCTCTTTCTCTCACTCTCTCTCACACAGCTTCTCTTTCTCTTTTTCTCTCTCACTCACAGCTTCTCTTTCTCTCTCTATTTCTCACTCACAGCTTCTCTTTCTCTCTGTCTCTCTCACTCACAGCTTCTCTTTCTCTCTATCTCTCTCACTCACAGCTTCTCTTTTTTCTCTCTCTCTCTCACTCACAGCTTCTCTTTATCTCTGTCCCTCACAGCTTCTCTTTCTATCTCTCTCACTCACAGCTTCTCTTTCTCTTTCTCTCTCTCACTCACAGCTTCTCTCTCTCTCACTCACTCACTCACAGCTTCTCTTTCTCTCCCTCTCCCTCACTTACGGATTATCTTTCTCTCTCTCTCTCTAACAGCTTCTATTGGTCTCTCTCTCTCTCACTCACAGCTTCTCAATCTCTCTCTCTCACTCACAGCTTCTCAATCTCTCTCTCTCACTCACAGCTTCTCTTTCTCTCTCACTCACAGCTTCTCTTTCTCTCTCTCTCACTCACTCACTGCTTCTCTTTTGCTCTCTCACTCACAGCTTCTCTTTCTTTCTCTCTCTCTCTCACAGCTTCTCTTTCTCTCTCTCACTCACAGCTTCTCTTTCTCTCTCTCTATCAGTCACAGCTTCGCATTCTCTCTCTCACTCATTCACCACTTCTCTTTCACTCTCTCACTCACAACTTCTCTTTCTCTCTCACAGCTTCTTTCTCTCTCTCTCACTCACAGTATCTCTTTCTCTCGCTCTCTCACTCACTCAAACCTTCTCTTTTTCTATCTCTCTCACTCACAGCTTCTCTTTCTCTCTCTCACTCACAGCTTCTCTCTCTCTCACCCACAGCGTCTCTTTCTCTCTCTCTTGCTCACTCACAGGTTCTATTTTTCTCTCTGTCTCCCTCCCTCACAGCATCTCTTTCTCTCTCTCTCTCACTCAAAGGTTCTCTTTCGTTTTCTCTCTCTCACTTACAGCTTTTCTTTCTCTCTCTCTCTCTCACTCACAGTTTCTCTTTTCTCTCTCTCTCTCATTCACAGCTACTATCTCTTTCTCTCACTCACAGCTTCTCTTTCTCTCTCCGTCTCTCTCACTCACTGCTTCTCTTTCTCTCTCTCTCACTGACTCACAGCTTCTCTCTCTCTCTCTCACTCACAGCTTCTCTTTCTCTCTCTCTCTCACTCACTCACAGCTTCTCTTTCTCTCTCTCACTCACTCACAGCTTCATTTCTCTCTCTCACTCACAGCTTCTCTTTCTCTCACTCTCTCTCACTCACAGCTTCTCTTTCTCTTTCTCTCTCTCACTCATAGCTTCTCTTTCTCTCTCTCTCTCTCACTCACAGCTTCTCTTTCTCTCTCTCTCTCACTCACAGCTTCTCTTTCTCTCTCTCTCTCTCTCACTTACAGCTTCTATTTCTCTCTCTCTCTCTAACAGCTTCTATTGGTCTCTCTCTCTCACTCACAGCTTCTCTTTCTCTCTCACTCACAGCTTTTCTTTCTCTCTCTCTCTCACTCACCGCTTCTCTTTTGCTCTCTCACTCACAGCTTCTCTTTCTCTCTCACACACACAGCTTCTCTTTCTCTCTCACTCACAAATTCTCTTACTCTCTCTCTCCACACAGCTTCTCTTTCTCTCTCTCTCTCACTCACAGCTTCTCTTTCTCTCTATCTCACTCATTCACAGCTTCTCTTTTCTCTCTCACACACTCACTCACAGCTTCTCTTTCTCACTCTGTCTCTCTCACTCACTTCTTCTCTTTCTCTCTCTCTCTCACTCACTCACAGCTTCTCTCTCTCTCTCTCACTCACTCACAGCTTCTCTTTCTCTCTCTCTCACTCTCACAGCTTCTCTTTCTCTCTCTCTCTCACTCACTCACAGCTTCTATTTCTCTCTCTCACAGCTTCTCATTCTCTCTATCTCTCTCACTCACAGCTTCTCTTTTCTCTCTCTCTCACTCACAGCTTCTCTTTCTCTCTCTCACAGCTTCTCTTTCTCTCACTCTCTCTCACTCACAGCTTCTCTTTCTCTTTCTCTCTCTCACTCATAGCTTCTCTTTCTCTCTCTCTCTCACTCACAGCTTCTCTTTCTCTCTCTCTCTCACTCACATCTTCTCTTTCTCTCTCTCTCTCTCTCACTTACAGTTTCTCTTTCTCTCTCTCTAACAGCTTATATTGGTCTCTCACTCTCACTCACAGCTTCTCTTTCTCTCTCACTCACAGCTTCTCTTTCTCTCTCTCTCTCACTCACCGCTTCTCTTTTGCTCTCTCACTCACAGCTTCACTTTCTCTCTCACACACACATTCACCGCTTCTCTTTCACTCTCTCACTCACAGCTTCTCTTTCTCTCTCACAGCTTCTCTTTCTCTCTCTCACTCACAGTATCTCTTTCTCTCTCTCTCCCTCACAGCTTCTCTTTCTCTCTCACACACTCACAGCTTCTCTTTCTTTCTCTCTCTCACTCACAGCTTCTCTCTCTCTCACTCACAGCTTCTCTTTCTCTCTCTCTCCCTCACTTACAGCTTCTCTTTCTCTCTCTCTCTAACAGCTTCTATTGTTCTCTCTCTCTCACTCACAGCTTCTCTCTCTCTCTCTCTCTCACTCACAGCTTCTCTTTCTCTCTCACTCACAGCTTCTCTTTCTCTCTCACTCACTCACTCACTCACCACTTCTCTTTTGCTCTCTCACTCGCAGCTTCTCTTTCTCTCTCTCTCACACAGCTTCTCTTTCTCTCTCTCACACACAGCTTCTCTTTCTCTCTCACTCACAAATTCTCTTACTCTCTCTCTCCACACAGCTTCTCTTTCTCTCTCTCTCTCACTCACAGCTTCTCTTTCTCTTTCTCTCTCACTCACAGCTTCTCTTTCTCTCTCACAGCTTCTCTTTCTCTCTCTCTCACTCACAGTATCTCTTTCTCTTTCTCTCCACACAGCTTCTTTCTCTCTCTCTCTCACTCACAGCTTCTCTTTCTCTCTCTCTCTTGCTCACTCACAGGTTCTCTTTCTCTCTCTGTCCCTCACTCACAGCTTCTCTTTCTCTCTCTCTCTCTCACTCACTCACAGCTTCTCTTTCTCTCTCTCACTCACAGCTTCTCTTTCTCTCTCTCTCTCACTCACAGCTTCTCTTTCTCTCTCTCTCACTCACAGCTTCTCTTTCTCTCTCTCACTCACCGCTTCTATTTCTCTCTCTCTCTCATTCACAGCTACTCTTTCTCTCTCTCTCTCTCTCACTCACAGCTTCTCTTTCTTTCTCTCACTCACTCACTCACTCACAGATTCTCTTTCTCTCTCTGTCTCTCTCACTCACTGCTTCTCTTTCTCTCTGTCTCACTCACTCACAGCTTCTCTCTCTCTCTCACTCACACAGCTTCTCTTTTTTTCTCTCTCTCCCTCACTCACAGCTTCTCTTTCTCTCTCTCTCTCACTCACAGCTTCTATTTCTCTCTCACACACACAGCTTCTCTTTCTCTCTATCTCTCTCACTCACAACTTCTCTTTTTTCTCTCTCTCTCTCTCATTCACAGCTACTCTCTCTCTCTCTCTCACAGCTTCTCTTTCTTTCTCTCTCTCTCACTCACTCACAGCTTCTCTTTCTCTCTCTGTCTCTCTCACTCACTCAAAGCTTCTCTCTCTCTCTCTCACTCACAGTTTCTCTTTCTCTCTCTCTCTGTTACTCACAGCTTCTCTTTCGCTTTCGCTCTCTCACTCACAGCTTCTCTTTCTCTCTCTCTCTCACTCACAGCTTCTCTTTCTTTCTCTCCCTCCCTCACTCACTCACAGCTTCTCTTTCCCTCTCTCTCACAGCTTTTCTTTCTCTCTCTCACTCACTCACACTTCTCTTTCTCTCTGTCTCTCTCACACATCTTCTCTTTCTCTATCACTAACCCACAGCTTCTCTTTCTCTCTCTCTCTCACTCACAGCTTCTCTTTCTCTCTCTCTCTCTCTTGCTCACTCACAGGTTCTATTTCTCTCTCTGTCTCCCTCACTCACAACTTCTCTTTCTCTCATTCTCTCACTCACAGCTTCTCTTTCTCTCTCTCACTCACAGCTTCTCTTTCTCTCTCTCTCTCACTCACTCACAGCTTCTCTTCCTCTCTCTCTCTATCTCACTCACAGCTTGTATTTCTCTCTCTCTCACTCACAGCTTCTATTTCTCTCTCTCTCATTCACAGCTACTCTTTCTCTCTCTCTCTCTCTCACTCACAGATTCTCTTTCTTTCTCTCACTCACTCACTCACTCATAGCTTCTCTTTCTCTCTCTGTCTCTCTCACTGCTTCTCTTTCTCTCTCTCTCACTCACTCACAGCTTCTCTCTCTCTCACTCACTCAAAGCTTCTCTTTCTCTATCTCTCTCACTCACTCAGCTTCTGTTTTTCTCTCTCACTCACTCGCAGGTTCTATTTCTCTCTCTGTCTCCCTCACTCACACCTTCTCTTTCTCTCTCTCTCTCACTCACAGCTTCTCTTTCTCTCTCTCTCTCTCACTCACTCAAACCTTCTCTTTATCTCTCTCACTCACTCAGCTTCACTTTCTCTCTCTCACTGACAGCTTCTCTTTCTCTCTCTTACTCACACCTTATCTTTCTCTCTCTCACTCATAGCTTCTCTTTCTCTCTCTCTCACAGCTTCTCTTTCTCTCACTCTCTCAAACTCACAGCTTCTCTCTCTCTCTCACTCACAGGTTCTCTTTCTCTCTCTGTCTCCCTCACTCACAGCTTCTCTTTCTCTCTCTCACTCACAGCTTCTCTTTCTCTCTCTCTCTCTCAGCTTCTCTTTCTCTCTCTCTCACAGCTTCTCTTTCTCTCACTCTCTCAAACTCACAGCTTCTCTCTCTCTCTCACTCACAGGTTCTCTTTCTCTCCCTCTCCCTCACTTACGGATTATCTTTCTCTCTCTCTCTCTAACAGCCTCTATTGGTCTCTCTCTCTCTCTCACTCACAGCTTCTCAATCTCTCTCTCTCACTCACAGCTTCTCTTTCTCTCTCACTCACAGCTTCTCTTTCTCTCTCTCTCACTCACTCACCGCTTCTCTTTTGCTCTCTCACTCACAGCTTCTCTTTCTTTCTCTCTCTCTCTCACAGCTTCTCTTTCTCTCTCTCACTCACAGCTTCTCTTTCTCTCTCTCTCTCACTCACAGCTTCGCATTCTCTCTCTCACTCATTCACCGCTTCTCTTTCACTCTCTCACTCACAACTTCTCTTTCTCTCTCACAGCTTCTTTCTCTCTCTCTCACTCACAGTATCTCTTTCTCTCGCTCTCTCACTCACTCAAACCTTCTCTTTTTCTATCTCTCTCACTCACAGCTTCTCTTTCTCTCTCTCACTCACAGCTTCTCTCTCTCTCACCCACAGCGTCTCTTTCTCTCTCTCTTGCTCACTCACAAGTTCTATTTTTCTCTCTGTCTCCCTCCCTCACAGCTTCTCTTTCTCTCTCTCTCTCTCTCACTCAAAGGTTCTCTTTCGTTTTCTCTCTCTCACTTACAGCTTTTCTTTCTCTCTCTCTCTCTCACTCACAGTTTCTCTTTTCTCTCTCTCTCTCATTCACAGCTACTATCTCTTTCTCTCACTCACAGCTTCTCTTTCTCTCTCCGTCTCTCTCACTCACTGCTTCTCTTTCTCTCTCTCTCACTGACTCAGAGCTTCTCTCTCTCTCTCACTCACAGCTTCTCTTTCTCTCTCTCTCTCTCACTCACTCACAGCTTCTCTTTCTCTCTCTCACTCACTCACAGCTTCTATTTCTCTCTCACACACACAGCTTCTCTTTCTCTCTATCTCACTCATTCACAGCTGCTATTTTCTCTCTCTCTCTCATTCACAGCTTCTCTTTCTCACTCTGTCTCTCTCACTCACTTCTTCTCTTTCTCTCTCTCTCACTCACTCACAGCTTCTCTCTCTCTCTCTCACTCACTCACAGCTTCTCTTTCTCTCTCTCTCACTCTCACAGCTTCTCTTTCTCTCTCTCTCTCACTCACTCACAGCTTCTATTTCTCTCTCTCACAGCTTCTCTTTCTCTCTATCTCTCTCACTCTCAGCTACTCTTTTCTCTCTCTCTCACTCACAGCTTCTCTTTCTCTCTCTCACTCACAGCTTCTCTTTCTCTCACTCTCTCTCACTCACAGCTTCTCTTTCTCTTTCTCTCTCTCACTCATAGCTTCTCTTTCTCTCTCTCTCTCTCACTCACAGCTTCTCTTTCTCTCTCTCTCACTCACAGCTTCTCTTTCTCTCTCTCTCTCTCACTTACAGCTTCTCTTTCTCTCTCTCTCTCTCTAACAGCTTCTATTGGTCTCTCTCTCTCACTCACAGCTTCTCTTTCTCTCTCACTCACAGCTTCTCTCTCTCTCTCTCTCACTCACCGCTTCTCTTTTGCTCTCTCACTCACAGCTTCTCTTTCTCTCTCACACACACAGCTTCTCTTTCTCTCTCACTCACAAATTCTCTTTCTCTCTCCACACAGCTTCTCTTTCTCTCTCTCTCTCACTCACAGCTTCTCTTTCTCTCTATCTCACTCATTCACAGCTTCTCTTTTCTCTCTCACACACTCACTCACAGCTTCTCTTTCTCACTCTGTCTCTCTCACTCACTTCTTCTCTCTCTCTCTCTCTCTCACTCACTCACAGCTTCTCTCTCTCTCTCTCTCTCTCACACACAGCTTCTCTTTCTCTCTCACTCACTCTCACAGCTTCTCTTTCTCTCTCTCTCTCTCAGCTTCTCTTTCTCTCTCTCTCACAGCTTCTCTTTCTCTCACTCTCTCAAACTCACAGCTTCTCTCTCTCTCTCACTCACAGGTTCTCTTTCTCTCCCTCTCCCTCACTTACGGATTATCTTTCTCTCTCTCTCTCTAACAGCCTCTATTGGTCTCTCTCTCTCTCACTCACAGCTTCTCAATCTCTCTCTCTCACTCACAGCTTCTCTTTCTCTCTCACTCACAGCTTCTCTTTCTTTCTCTCTCTCTCACTCACTCACCGCTTCTCTTTTGCTCTCTCACTCACAGCTTCTCTTTTCTCTCTCTCTCACTCACAGCTTCTCTTTCTCTCTCTCACTCACAGCTTCTCTTTCTCTCACTCTCTCTCACTCACAGCTTCTCTTTCTCTTTCTCTCTCTCACTCATAGCTTCTCTTTCTCTCTCTCTCTCACTCACAGTTTCTCTTTCTCTCTCTCTCTCACTCACATCTTCTCTTTCTCTCTCTCTCTCTCATAAGAACATAAGAACATAAGAACAGCCTTGCTGGAACAGGCCACAGCCCATCCAGTCCAGCATTCTGTCTCACACAGTGGCTCACCATTTCCTTCAGGGTATTCCCAAGGAGATGCCCTCACCTGCTTATGATCCCCTGGAAATGGCATTGAGAGATATCCTGCCTATCTCTCCAACCCGGAGGTTGTCCTTAGGTAGCCATAATTATAGCCATTGATAGCCTTGTCCTCCATGAACTTGTCTAATCCTTTCTTAAAGCTGTCAAGACTGACAGCTGTCACCACTTCTTCTGGCAGGGAGTTCCATAGACCAGTAATCCTCTGGGTGAAAAAGTACTTTCTCTTATTTGTTTGAGAACTAGTACCCAAAAGTTTCATGGAGTGTCCCCTAGTTCTAGTGTTGTGCGATAGGGAAAACAGTTTTTCCTTATCTACTTTGTCCACACCGTGCATGATTTTATAAACTTCAATCAGGTCACCTCTTAGACGCCGTCGTTCAAGAGTGAAAAGGCCCAACCGTTGCAGCCTCAGATGGTAAGGAAGGTGTTCCAGTCCCCTAATCATTCTGGTTGCCCTCCTCTGTACTTTCTCCAACTCCATAATATCCTTCTGGAGGTATGGCGACCAGAACTGTACACAATATTCCAGATGGGGCCTCACCATAGATTTATAAAGAGGCAAAATGACACTTGCTGACTTATTTTCTATACCCTTCCTAATGATCCCTAACATTGAGTTTGCTTTTTTCACTGCTGAGGCACACTGGGTTGACACCTTCATTGAGCTGTCCACCAGGACACCAAGGTCCCTTTCCTGGTTTGTCGCAGATAGTTCAGACCCCATCAGTTTATAAATGTAATTGGGGTTTTTTGCCCCAACATGCATCACTCTGCACTTACTGATGTTGAAGCTCATTTGCCACTGTTTTGCCCACTCCCCCAGTGTCAAGAGATCCCTCTGGAGCTCTTCACAATCTCTCACAGTTTTCACTACCCTGTATAATTTAGTGTCGTCAGCAAATTTGGCTACCTTGCTTTTTACTCCTACCTCTAGATCATTTATGAAGAGGTTGAAAAGCAGGGGTCCCAGTACTGAACCTTGGGGGACCCCACTCTTTACTTCCCTCCACTTGGAGAAGTGTCCATTTAGTGCTACCCTCTGTTTCCTGTCCCTTAGCCAGTTGCTGATCCAGGACAAGACCTGTCCCTTTATTCCATGACTGGTAAGTTTATTCAAGAGCCTTTGGTGTGGGACCTTGTCAAAAGCCTTCTGAAAGTCCAGATAAACAATGTCAACTGGATCCCCCTTATCCACATGCTTGTTGACACTCTCAAAAAATTCCAACAGATTAGTGAGGCATGATTTGCCCTTGCAAAAGCCATGTTGGCTCTCCTTTAGCAGCACCTTCTCTTCTATGTGCCTATTAATTCTATCTTTTAGGATGGTTTCCATCACTTTACCTGGGACACATGTCAAACTGACAGGCCGGTAATTTCCTGGATCACCCCTGGATCCTTTTTTGAAAATTGGTGTTACATTCGCTACCTTCCAGTCATCAGGCACAAAGCCTGATTTGAGGGAAAGATTATATATTTTGGCTAGGATATCAGCAATTTCATCTTTAAGTTCCCTGAGAACTCGTGGATGGATGCCATCTGGTCCTGGGGATTTGTTAGTGTTTAGCTTAACAAGACATGCAAGGACCTCCTCCCTGGTTATTTCTATCTTGCTTAATTCTTCGGTTTCCCTCCCTACGAAGATAGGCTCTGTTTTGGGCATGTGGTCTCTGTCTTCTTCAGTGAATACTGAAGCAAAGAATTCATTGAGTCTCTCTGCAATCTCTGTTTCCTCTTTAATAACCCCTTGCCTTCCATTGTCATCTAATGGTCCAATGGCCTTCCTAGTTGGGTTCTTACTTCTAATGTACTTAAAGAAGTCTTTGTTATTTCTCTGAGTATTTTTAGCTATACGCTCCTCAAAGTCTTGCTTTGCTTTCCTGATTGTTGCCTTGCATTTGTTCTGCCAGAATTTATGTTTCTGCCTGCTGTCCTCATTTGGACAAGCCTTCCATCTTCTAAATGAGCTTTTCTTGCTCTTGATCACTTCCCGAACAGCTCCTGTAAGCCACATCGGAGTCCTCTTGGACCTGGCAGTGCCCTTTTTCCTTTTGGGTATGCATTCCAATTGAGCCTCTGTTATTGTTTTTGTAAACAGCCTCCATGCCTCTTGGAGTGTTTGGACTCTCTCAATTTTCCCTTTCAGTTTCTTTTTTACTAGTTTCCTCATCTTTGGGAAATTTCCTTTTTGAAAATTTAAGGTCTCTGTGTTAGATTTTATCAGTGACTTGCGGTCTATGATCAAGTTAAACATAATTGAGTTGTGGTCACTGTTCCCTATTGGATCAGTCACATTAACATCTTGCACCAGATCCTGAGTATTACTCAGGATCAAGTCAAGGATTCTTGTACCTCTAGTTGGGTCTTCAACCATCTGTCCCAGGGAACAATCATTGAGCATATCTAGGAACTTTATCTCTTTATCGTGTGCTGAACAACAGTTCACCCAGTCTATGTGAGGGTAATTGAAGTCCCCCATTATAACCAGGCTTCCCTTCCTGGATGCCTCCTTTACAACATTCTCCAACTGCCAGTCTCCCTCAAGAGTTTGGGTCGGAGGCCGATAGTATATGCCTACTGTTAGACCATCCTTGTGGCCTGGTACTCTTACCCACAGAGCTTCTAATGGTGACTCCAAATCACCTAGATATTCCAATTCATACAATTTTATCACTTCTTTGACATACAAGGCTACACCACCTCCTGTTTGCCCCTTCCTATCCTTCCTGTACAGTTTGTAGCCTGGGATAACTGTATCCCATTGGTTATCATCCGTCCACCAGGTTTCAGTGATACCAATAATATCAATATTTTTATCTATTGCTAAGTATTCCAGCTCCCCTATTTTGTTACGGAGGCTTCTGGCATTTGTATACAAGCATTTATATATGCTTTCCTGATACAGTCTTTTGAGTCCAGTTGCATTGTTAGACTGCCTCTTGCATCCTTCTGCTAGAGTGCTGGTGACTAGCTCCTTGCTCTGCTCAGTAATTTTTGCATCCTCCTCACTACTCAAGTACACACTTTCCCGAACCGGATGCTGCCCAGCTCCTGTCGGCTTTCCCCCAGTTATCAGTTTAAAAGCTGCTCTGCAGCCTTTTTGATGTTGAGTGCCAGCAATCTGGTCCCATCATGGTTTAAATGCAACCCATCCCTCCTGAACAGATTTGGCTTGTCCCAAAATGTTCTCCAGTTCCTGACAAATCTGAAGCCCTCCTCTCGACACCACCGCCTCATCCACGCATTGAGGCTTCTGAGCTCTGCCTGCCTGGTAGGTCCTGCGCGAGGGACAGGCAGCACTTCTGAAAATGCTACCTTGGAAGTCCGGGACTTCAATCTTCTTCCTAACAATCTAAATTTGGCTTCCAGGACAGACCGCTTGGCCTTCCCAATATCATTAGTACCAACGTGTACCATGACAACTGGCTCGTTCCCAGTTCTCTCTAACAATCTATCTAGATTTCTTGTGATGTCTGCAACTTTTGCACCTGGCAGGCAAGTCACCATACGGTTATCATGTGCATCACAAATCCATTTCTCTGTATTTCTAATTATTGAATCGCCTAGTACAAGGAGCCTCTCTCCTGCAATCTGTTCATCTACATGCACCTCATCAACCATATTAAGGGAGAGAACCTCAGTTTGTTCCTGTTGTTCATCTTCCTGGATCTCATCAAGTGTGATGAAGGAGAGATCATCAGGTGGAACCAGTTGTTCCTCTGTGTGTTCCTCATCAGGTGTGATAAGGGAAAGAGCCTCAAATTTATTCTGTAATTTCAGACTCTCAGAGTGATCCCCTACTCTTCTCCTCCTTTGAGTCACATTCCTCCAACCATCTCCCTCCTGAGTTAGTGAAGGGCCTTCTCCCTCAGAACTGTGCCCTGTCACTTCTTTGTCCAGCATAGTCTGCTCCGCTCTGTCCAAGAACAGCTCAAGCTCCTTAATTTGTTGGTGGTTAGATATGCGTGCCTCTAGCTGCTGGACCTTCTCTTCTAGTAGTGCAACCAGCTTGCACTTGCTGGAAGTGTAGTTCTCCATATGCTTTGGCAAGAACACAAACATGGCACAAGAATTGCAGGTAACTACAGCTGTTCCCTCAGAATCCATTTTAACAAGTGCAGTATTGTGGGCCTCAAAAATGTACACGTTTACTACCTTTCTACCTAGTAAGACTATAGTTTTTTTTGTTTGAACAGAGGTGGCTCTCAGCAGTTTCAATTATCAATTTAAATTAGTGGAGGCCTCTAAAGCAGCTCTACTCCAACTGCAAAACTTACCAGTGCTCACTTCCTTTGTTTGGCTCTCCTCAGCAGCAGCTCTGCTTAAGAGCACATGCAGAGTCAAAATGGCTGACCCTGAAAGAGCTCAGAGCTTTTAAAGGATAGTGTGGCTCCGCCCCTATGAGTCACAGTTCAGGGAAGGGCCTGGTGTGGCCCTGCCCCCCTGCTTCTGGAAGCTTCAAACTGCTTCCTCTGTTTGAACAGAGGTGGCTCTCAGCAGTTTCAATTATCAATTTAAATTAGTGGAGGCCTCTAAAGCAGCTCTACTCCAACTGCAAAACTTACCAGTGCTCACTTCCTTTGTTTGGCTCTCCTCAGCAGCAGCTCTGCTTAAGAGCACATGCAGAGTCAAAATGGCTGACCCTGAAAGAGCTCAGAGCTTTTAAAGGATAGTGTGGCTCCGCCCCTATGAGTCACAGTTCAGGGAAGGGCCTGGTGTGGCCCTGCCCCCCTGCTTCTGGAAGCTTCAAACTGCTTCCTCTGTTTGAACAGAGGTGGCTCTCAGCAGTTTCAATTATCAATTTAAATTAGTGGAGGCCTCTAAAGCAGCTCTACTCCAACTGCAAAACTTACCAGTGCTCACTTCCTTTGTTTGGCTCTCCTCAGCAGCAGCTCTGCTTAAGAGCACATGCAGAGTCAAAATGGCTGACCCTGAAAGAGCTCAGAGCTTACAGTTTCTCTTTCTCTCTCTCTCTCTAACAGCTTCTATTGGTCTCTCACTCTCACTCACAGCTTCTCTTTCTCTCTCACTCACAGCTTCTCTTTCTCTCTCTCTCTCACTCACCGCTTCCCTTTTGCTCTCTCACTCACAGCTTCTCTTTCTCTCTCTCACACACAGCTTCTCTTTCTCTCTCACTCACAAATTCTCTTACTCTCTCTCTCCACACAGCTTCTCTTTCTCTCTCTCTCTCACTCACAGCTTCTCTTTCTCTTTCTCTCTCACTCACAGCTTCGCTTTCTCTCTCTCACACACATTCACCGCTTCTCTTTCACTCTCTCACTCACAGCTTCTCTTTCTCTCTCACAGCTTCTCTTTCTCTCTCTCTCACTCACAGTATCTCTCTCTCTCTCTCTCCCTCACAGCTTCTCTTTCTCTCTCACACACTCACAGCTTCTCTTTCTCTCTCTCACTCACAGCTTCTCTCTCTCTCACTCACAGCTTCTCTTTCTCTCTCTCTCCCTCACTTACAGCTTCTCTTTCTCTCTCACTCACAGCTTCTCTTTCTCTCTCTCTCTCACTCACCGCTTCCCTTTTGCTCTCTCACTCACAGCTTCTCTTTCTCTCTCTCACACACAGCTTCTCTTTCTCTCTCACTCACAAATTCTCTTACTCTCTCTCTCCACACAGCTTCTCTTTCTCTCTCTCTCTCACTCACAGCTTCTCTTTCTCTTTCTCTCTCACTCACAGCTTCGCTTTCTCTCTCTCACACACATTCACCGCTTCTCTTTCACTCTCTCACTCACAGCTTCTCTTTCTCTCTCACAGCTTCTCTTTCTCTCTCTCTCACTCACAGTATCTCTCTCTCTCTCTCTCCCTCACAGCTTCTCTTTCTCTCTCACACACTCACAGCTTCTCTTTCTCTCTCTCACTCACAGCTTCTCTCTCTCTCACTCACAGCTTCTCTTTCTCTCTCTCTCCCTCACTTACAGCTTCTCTTTCTCTCTCTCTCTCTCTAACAGCTTCTATTGTTCTCTCTCTCTCTCACTCACAGCTTCTCTCTCTCTCTCTCTCTCACTCACAGCTTCTCTTTCTCTCTCACTCACAGCTTCTCTTTCTCTCTCACTCACTCACTCACTCACCACTTCTCTTTTGCTCTCTCACTCGCAGCTTCTCTTTCTCTCTCTCACACAGCTTCTCTTTCTCTCTCACACACACAGCTTCTCTTTCTCTCTCACTCACAAATTCTCTTACTCTCTCTCTCCACACAGCTTCTCTTTCTCTCTCTCTCTCACTCACAGCTTCTCTTTCTCTTTCTCTCTCACTCACAGCTTCTCTTTCTCTCTCACAGCTTCTCTTTCTCTCTCTCTCACTCACAGTATCTCTTTCTCTCTCTCTCCACACAGCTTCTCTTTCTCTCTCTCTCACTCACAGTTTGTCTTTCTCTCTCTCACTCACAGCTTCGCTTTCTCTCTCTCTCACTCATTCACCGCATCTCTTTCACTCTCTCACTCACAGCTTCTCTTTCTCTCTCACAGCTTCTTTCTCTCTCTCTCTCACTCACAGCTTCTCTTTCTCTCTCTCTCTTGCTCACTCACAGGTTCTCTTTCTCTCTCTGTCCCTCACTCACAGCTTCTCTTTCTCTCTCTCTCTCTCTCACTCACTCACAGCTTCTCTTTCTCTCTCTCACTCACAGCTTCTCTTTCTCTCTCTCTCTCACTCACAGCTTCTCTTTCTCTCTCTCTCACTCACAGCTTCTCTTTCTCTCTCTCTCACTCACAGCTTCTATTTCTCTCTCTCTCATTCACAGCTACTCTTTCTCTCTCTCTCTCACTCACTGCTTCTCTTTCTCTCTGTCTCACTCACTCACAGCTTCTCTCTCTCTCTCACTCACACAGCTTCTCTTTTTTTCTCTCTCTCCCTCACTCACAGCTTCACTTTCTCTCTCTCTCTCTCTCACAGCTTCTATTTCTCTCTCTCACACACAGCTTCTCTTTCTCTCTATCTCTCTCACTCACAACTTCTCTTTTTTTTCTCTCTCTCTCTCATTCACAGCTACTCTCTCTCTCTCTCTCACAGCTTCTCTTTCTTTCTCTCTCTCTCACTCACTCACAGCTTCTCTTTCTCTCTCTGTCTCTCTCACTCACTCAAAGCTTCTCTCTCTCTCTCTCACTCACAGCTTCTCTTTCTCTCTCTCTCTGTCACTCACAGCTTCTCTTTCGCTTTCGCTCTCTCACTCACAGCTTCTCTTTCTCTCTCTCTCTCACTCACAGCTTCTCTTTCTTTCTCTCCCTCCCTCACTCACTCACAGCTTCTCTTTCCCTCTCTCTCACAGCTTTTCTTTCTCTCTCTCACTCACTCACAGCTTCTCTTTCTCTCTCTCTCTCTTGCTCACTCACAGGTTCTATTTCTCTCTCTGTCTCCCTCACTCACAACTTCTCTTTCTCTCATTCTCTCACTCACAGCTTCTCTTTCTCTCTCTCACTCACAGCTTCTCTTTCTCTCTCTCTCTCTCACTCACTCACAGCTTCTCTTCCTCTCTCTCTCTCTCTCTCACAGCTTGTATTTCTCTCTCTCTCACTCACAGCTTCTATTTCTCTCTCTCTCATTCACAGCTACTCTTTCTCTCTCTCTCTCTCTCACTCACAGATTCTCTTTCTTTCTCTCACTCACTCACTCACTCATAGCTTCTCTTTCTCTCTCTGTCTCTCTCACTGCTTCTCTTTCTCTCTCTCTCACTCACTCACAGCTTCTCTCTCCCTCACTCACTCAAAGCTTCTCTTTCTCTATCTCTCTCACTCACTCAGCTTCTGTTTTTCTCTCTCACTCACTCGCAGGTTCTATTTCTCTCTCTGTCTCCCTCACTCACACCTTCTCTTTCTCTCTCTCTCTCACTCACAGCTTCTCTTTCTCTCTCTCTCTCTCACTCACTCAAACCTTCTCTTTATCACTCTCACTCACTCAGCTTCACTTTCTCTCTCTCACTGACAGCTTCTCTTTCTCTCTCTCACTCACACCTTATCTTTCTCTCTCTCACTCATAGCTTCTCTTTCTCTCTCTCTCACAGCTTCTCTTTCTCTCACTCTCTCAAACTCACAGCTTCTCTCTCTCTCTCACTCACAGGTTCTCTTTCTCTCTCTGTCTCCCTCACTCACAGCTTCTCTTTCTCTCTCTCACTCACAGCTTCTCTCTCTCTCTCTCTCTCAGCTTCTCTTTCTCTCTCTCTCTCACTCACAGCTTCTCTTTCTTTCTATCTCTCTCTCACTCACTCACAGCTTCTCTTTCTCTCTCTCTCTCACTCACAGCTTCTCTTTCTCTCTCTCTCAGTCACTCACAGCTTCTCTCTCTCTCTGTCTCTCTCACTCACAGCTTCTCTTTCTCTCTCTCTAACTCACAGCTTCTCTTTCTCTCTCTCTCACTCACTCACAGCTTCTCTTTCTCTCTCTCTCACTCACTCACAGCTTCTCTTTCTCTCTCACACACACACAGCTTCTCTTTCTCTCTCTCTCTCTCTCACTCACAGCTTCTCTTTTTCTCTCTCACTCACAGCTTCTCTTTCTGTCTCTCTCTCTCACTCACAGCTTCTCTTTCTCTCTCTCTCAGTCACTCACAGCTTCTCTCTCTCTCTGTCTCTCTCACTCACAGCTTCTCTTTCTCTCTCTAACTCACAGCTTCTCTTTCTCTCTCTCACTCACTCACAGCTTCTCTTTCTCTCTCTCTCACTCACTCACAGCTTCTCTTTCTCTCTCTCACACACACAGCTTCTCTTTCTCTCTCTCTCTCACTCACAGCTTCTCTTTTTCTATCTCACACACAGCTTCTCTCTCTCTCACACACACATATATTCTCTCTCTCTCACTCACTCACAGCTTCTCTTTCTCTTTCTCACTCACAGCTTCTCTTTCTCTCTAACACAGCTTCTCTTTCTCTCCCTCTCTCTCACTCACAGCTCTTTCTCTCTCTCTCACTCACAGGTACTCTTTCTCTCTCTCTCCCTCACACACAGCTTCTCTCTCTCTCACTCACTCACAGCTTTTCTTTCTCTCTCTCTCTCACAGCTTCTCTTTCTCTCTCTCTCTAATTCACAGCTTCTCTTTCTTTCTCTCTCTCTCTCACTCACTCACAGCTTCTCTTTCTCTATCTCACACACTCACAGCTTTCTTTCTCTCACTCTGTATCAATCCCTTCTTTTCTTGCTCTCTCTCTCACTCACAGCTTCTCTTTCTCTCTCTCACAGCTTCTCATTCTCTCTCTCTCACTCACAGCTTCTCTTTCTCTCTCTCTCTCTCACTCACAGCTTCTCTTTCATTCTCTCTCTCTCACTCACTCACAGCTTTTCTTTCTCTCTCTGTCTCTCTCACTCACACCTTCTCTTTCTCTCTCTCACTCTCACAGCTTCTCTTTCTCTCTCTCTCTGACTCACTCACATCTTCTATCTCTCTCTCTCTCACAAACAGCTTCTCTTTCTCTCTATCTCTCTCACTCACAGATTCTCTTTTTTCTCTCTCACTCACTCACAGAATCTCTTTCTCTTTCTCTCTCTCTCTCACACACACAGCTTCTCTCTGTCTCACACACACACATATTCTCTCTCTCTCACTCACTCACACCTTTTCTTTCTCACTCACAGCTTCTCTTTCTCTCCCTCTCTTACTCACAGCTTCTCTTTCTCTCTCTTTCTCACTCACAGCTTCTCTTTCTCTCTCTCTCACTAACTCACAGCTTCTCTTTCTCTCTCTCACAGCTTCTCTCTCTCTCTCTCTCTCACTCACTCACAGCTTCCCTTTCTCTCTCTCTCTCACTCACTCACAGCTACTTTTTCTCTCTCTCACACACATAGCTTCTCTTTCTCTCTATCTCTCTCACTCACAGCTTCTCTTTTCTCTCTCTCATTCAATCACACCTTCTCTTTCTCTATCTCACACACTCACAGCTTTCTTTCTCTCTCCCTGTCTCAATCACATCTTTCTTTCTCTCTCCCTGTCTCAATCACATCTTCTCTTGCTCTCTCCCTCACTCACAGCTTCTCTTTCCCTCTCACTCACAGCTTCTCTTTCTTTCTCTCTCTCACTCACAGCTTCTCTTTCTTTCTCTCCCTCTCTCACTCACTCACAGCTTCTCTTTCTCTCTCTCTCACTCACATCTTCTCTTGCTCTCTCTCTCACTCACAGCTTCTCTTTCTCTCTCTCTCTCGCTCACAGCTTCTCTTTCTCTCGCTTTCTCACTCACTCACACCTTCTCTTTCTCTATCTCTCTCACTCACACAGCTTCTGTTTTTCTCTCTCACTCACAGCTTCTCTTTCTCTCTCTTTCTCTCACTCAGAGCTTCTCTTTCTCTCTCTCTCTCTCTCTCTCACACAGGTTCTATTTCTCCCTCTGTCTCCCTCACTCACAGCTACTCTTTCTCTCTCTCTCTCACACACAGCTTCTCTTTTCTCTCTCTCTCTCTCATTCACATGTACTCTTTCTCTCTCTCTCTCAGCTTCTCTTTCTCTCTCTCTCTCACTCACTCACAGCTTCTCTTTCTCTGTCTCTCTCTCTCACTCACTGCTTCTCTTTCTCTCTCTCTCACTCACTCACAGCTTCTCTCTCTCTCTCACTCACTCACAGCTTCTATTTCTCTCTCTCTCACTCACAGCTTCTCTTTTTCTCTCTCTCTCACTCACTCACAGCTTCTATTTCTCTCTCACACACACAGCTTCTCTTTCTCTCTATCTCTCTCACTCACAGCTTCTCTTTCTCTCTCTCTCTCACAGCTTCTCTTTCTCTCTCTCTCACTCACAGCTTCTATTTCTCTCTCTCTCATTTAAAGCTTCTCTTTCTCTCACTCTCTCTCACTCATAGCTTCTCTTTCTCTTTCTCTCTCTCACTCACAGCTTCTCTTTCTCTCTCTCTCTCTCTCACTCACAGCTTCTCTTTCTCTCTCTCTCTCATTCACAGCTTCTCTTTCTCTCTCTCTCACTCACAGCTTCTATTTCTCTCTCTCTCATTTATAGCTTCTCTCTCTCTCTCACTCACAACTTCTCTTTCTTTCTCTCTCTATCTCACTCACACAGGTTCTCTTTCTCTCTCACACATAGCTTCTCTTGCTCTCTCTCTCACTCACAGCTTCTCTTTCTCTCTCTCTCACTCAGAGCTTCTCTTTCTCTCGCTCTCTCACTCACTCAAACCTTCTCTTTCTCTATCTCTCTCACTCACTCAGCTTCTGTTTTTCTCTTTCACTCACTCACAGGTTCTATTTCTCTCTCTGTCTCCCTCACTCACACCTTCTCTTTCTCTCTCTCTCTCACTCACAGCTTCTCTTTCTCTCTCTCACTCACTCAAACCTTCTCTTTATCTCTCTCACTCACTCAGCTTCACTTTCTCTCTCTCACTGACAGCTTCTCTTTCTCTCTCTCACTCACACCTTATCTTTCTCTTTCTCACTCACACCTTCTCTTTCTCTCTCTCTCACAGCATCTCTTTCTCTCACTCTCTCAAACTCACAGCTTCTCTTTCTCTCTCTCTCACTCACAACTTCTCTCTCTCACTCACTCACATCTTCTCTTTCTCTCTCTCTCTCACTCACAGGTTCTCTTTCTCTCTCTGTCTCCCTCACTCACAGCTTCTCTTTCTCTCTCTCACTCTCAGCTTCTCTTTCTCTCTCTCTCTCTCAGCTTCTCTTTCTCTCTCTCACTCACAGCTTCTCTTTCTTTCTCTCCCTCTCTCACTCACTCACAGCTGCTCTTTCTCTCTCTCTCACTCACATCTTCTCTTGCTCTCTCTCTCACTCACAGCTTCTCTTTCTCCCTCTCTCGCTCACAGCTTCTCTTTCTCTCGCTCTCTCACTCACTCAAACCTTCTCTTTCTCTATCTCTCTCACTCACTCAGCTTCTGTTTTTCTCTCTCACTCACTCACAGGTTCTATTTCTCTCTCTGTCTCCCTCACTCACAGCTTCTCTTTCTCTCTCTCTCTCACTCACAGCTTCTCTTTCTCTCTCTCTCTCTCACTCACTCAAACCTTCTCTTTATCTCTCTCACTCACTCAGCTTCACTTTCTCTCTCTCACTGACAGCTTCTCTTTCTCTCTCTCACTCACACCTTTACTTTCTCTCTCTCACTCACAACTTCTCTCTCTCTCTCACTCACATCTTCTCTTTCTCTCTCTCTCTCACTCACAGTTTCTATTTCTCTCTCTGTCTCCCTCACTCACATCTTCTCTTTCTCTCTCTCACTCTCAGCTTCTCTTTCTCTCTCTCTCAGCTTCTCTTTCTCTCTCTCTCTCACTCACAGCTTCTCTTTCTTTCTCTCCCTCTCTCACTCACTCACAGCTGCTCTTTCTCTCTCTCTCACTCACATCTTCTCTTGCTCTCTCTCTCACTCACAGCTTCTCTTTCTCTCTCTCTCGCTCACAGCTTCTCTTTCTCTCGCTCTCTCACTCACTCAAACCTTCTCTTTCTCTATCTCTCTCACTCACTCAGCTTCTGTTTTTCTCTCTCACTCACTCACAGGTTCTATTTCTCTCTCTGTCTCCCTCACTCACACCTTCTCTTTCTCTCTCTCTCTCACTCACAGCTTCTCTTTCTCTCTCTCTCTCTCACTCACTCAAACCTTCTCTTTATCTCTCTCACTCACTCAGCTTCACTTTCTCTCTCTCACTGACAGCTTCTCTTTCTCTCTCTCACTCACACCTTTACTTTCTCTCTCTCACTCACAACTTCTCTCTCTCTCTCACTCACATCTTCTCTTTCTCTCTCTCTCTCACTCACAGGTTTTTCTCTCTCTGTCTCCCTCACTCACAGCTTCTCTTTCTCTCTCTCACTCTCAGCTTCTCTTTATCTCTCTCTCTCTCAGCTTCTCTTTCTCTCTCTCTCTCACTCACAGCTTCTCTTTCTTTCTCTCCCTCTCTCACTCACTCACAGCTGCTCTTTCTCTCTCTCTCACTCACATCTTCTCTTGCTCTCTCTCTCACTCACAGCTTCTCTTTCTCTCTCTCTCGCTCACAGCTTCTCTTTCTCTCGCTCTCTCACTCACTCAAACCTCTTTCTCTATCTCTCTCACTCACTCAGCTTCTGTTTTTCTCTCTCACTCACTCACAGGTTATATTTCTCTCTCTGACTCCCTCACTCACACCTTCTCTTTCTCTCTCTCTCTCACTCACAGCTTCTCTTTCTCTCTCTCTCTCACTCACTCAAACCTTCTCTTTATCTCTCTCACTCACTCAGCTTCACTTTCTCTCTCTCACTGACAGCTTCACTTTCTCTCTCTCACTCACAGCTTCTCTTTCTCTCTCTCTCACAGCTTCTCTTTCTCTCACTCTCTCAAATTCACAGCTTCTCTCTCTCTCTCTCACTCACATCTTCTCTTTCTCTCTCTCTCTCACTCACAGCTTCTATTTCTCTCTCTGTCTCCCTCACTCACAGCTTCTCTTTCTCTCTGTCACTCACAGCTTCTCTTTCTCTCTCTCTCTCAGCTTCTCTTTCTCTCTCTCTCACTCACAGCTTCTCTTTCTTTCTATCTCTCTCACTCACTCACAGCTTCTCTTCCTCTCTTTCTCTCACTCACAGCTTCTCTTTCTCACTCTCTCACTAACTCACAGCTTCTCTTTCTCTCTCTCTCACTCACTCACATCTTCTCTTTCTCTCTCTCTCTCACTCACAGCTTCTCTTTCTCTCTCTCTCAGTCACTCACAGCTTCTCTCTCTCTCTCTCACAGCTTCTCTTTCTCTCTCTCTAACTCACAGCTTCTCTTTCTCTCTCTCTCACTCACTCACAGCTTCTCTTTCTCTCTATCTCACTCACTCACAGCTTCTCTTTCTCTCTCTCTCACTCACTCACAGCTTCTCTTTCTCTCACACACACACACAGCTTCTCTTTCTCTCACTCTCTCTCACTCACAGCTTCTCCTTTTCTCTCTCACTCACAGCTTCTCTTTCTCTCTCTCTCAGTCACTCACAGCTTCTCTCTCTCTGTCTCTCTCACTCACAGCTTCTTTTTCTCTCTCTCACTCACTCACAGCTTCTCTTTCTCTCTCTCTCACTCACTCACAGCTTCTCTTTCTCTCTCTCTCACTCACTCACAGCTTCTCTTTCTCTCTCTCACACACACAGCTTCTCTTTCTCTCTCTCTCACTCACAGCTTCTCTTTTTCTCTCTCACACACAACTTCTCTCTCTCACACACACACATATATTCTCTCTCTCTCTCACTCACTCACACCTTCTCTTTCTCTTTCTCACTCACAGCTTCTCTTTCTCTCTCTCTCTCACTCACAGCTCTTTCTCTCTCTCTCACTCACAGGTACTCTTTCTCTCTCTCTCCCTCACACACAGCTTCTCTCTCTCTCACTCTCTCGCTCACTCACAGCATCTCTTTCTCTCTCTCTCTCACTCACTCACAGCTTCTCTTTCTCTCTCTCTCTGACTCACTCACATCTTCTCTTTCTCTCTCTCTCTCACAGCTTCTCTTTCTCTCTCTCTCTCTCACTCACAGCTTCTCTTTCTTTCTCTCTCTCTCATTCACTCACAGCTTTTCTTTCTCTCTCTGTCTCTCTCACTCACACCTTCTCTTTCTCTCTCTCTCACTCTCACAGCTTCTCTTTCTCTCTCACTCACTCACTCACAGCTTCTCTTTCTCTCACTCTCTCGCTCACTCACAGCATCTCTTTCTCTCTCTCTCTCACTCACTCACAGCTTCTCTTTCTCTCTCTCTCTGACTCACTCACATCTTCTATCTCTCTCTCTCACACACACAGCTTCTCTTTCTCTCTATCTCTCTCACGCACAGATTCTCTTTTTTCTCTCTCACTCACTCACAGATTCTCTTTCTCTTTCTCTCTCTCTCTCACACACACAGTTTCTCTCTCTCACACACTCACATATTCTCTCTCTGTCACTCACTCACACCTTCTCTTTCTCTTTCTCACTCACAGCTTCTCTTTCTCTCCCTCTCTCACTCACAGCTTCTCTTTCTCTCTCTCTCACAGCTTCTCTCTCTCTCTCTCTCACTCACTCACAGCTTCCCTTTCTCTCTCTCACTCACTCACTCACAGCTTCTCTTTCTCTCTCTCACTCACTCACATCTATTTCTCTCACTCTCACACAGCTTCTCTTTCTCTCTCTCTCTCTCACTCACAGCTACTCTTTCTCTCTCTCTCCCACACACACACAGGTTCTATTTCTCCCTCTGTCTCCCTCACTCACAGCTACTCTTTCTCTCTCTCTCTCACTGACAGCTTCTCTTTCTCTCTCTCACTCACAGCTTATCTTTTTCTCTCTCTCTCACAGCTTCTCTTTCTCTCACTCTCTCAAACTCACAGCTTCTCTCTGTCTCACACACTCACAGCTTCTCTATCACTATCTCTGTCTCACACACATCTTCTCTTTCTCTGTCTCTCTCACACACAGCTTCTCTTTTCTCTCTCTCTCTCTCATTCACAGCTACTCTTTCTCTCTCTCTCTCAGCTTCTCTTTATCTCTCTCTCTCTCACTCACTCACAGCTTCCCTTTCTCTCTCTGTCTCTCTCACTCACTGCTTCTCTTTCTCTCCTCTCACTCACTCACAGCTTCTCTCTCTCTCTCTCACTCACTCACAGCTTCTATTTCTCTCTCTCACTCACAGCTTCTCTTTCTCTCTCTCTCTCACTCACTCACAGCTTCTATTTCTCACACACACACACAGCTTCTCTTTCTCTCTATCTCTCTCACTCACAGCTTCTCTTTCTCACTCTCTCTCACAGCTTCTCTTTCTCTCTTTTTCACTCACAGCTTCTATTTCTCTCTCTCTCATTTAAAGCTTCTCTTTCTCTCACTCTCTCTCACTCATAGCTTCTCTTTCTCTTTCTCTCTCTCACTCACAGCTTCTCTTTCTCTCTCTCTCTCACTCACAGCTTCTCTTTCTCTCTCTCTCACTCACAGCTTCTATTTCTCTCTCTCTCTCATTTACAGCTTCTCTCTCTCTCTCACTCACAGCTTCTCTTTCTTTCTCTCTCTATCTCACTCACACAGGTTCTCTTTCTCTCTCACACATAGTTTCTCTTGCTCTCTCTCTCTCACTCACAGCTTCTCTTTCTCTCTCTCTCACTCAGAGCTTCTCTTTCTCTTGCTCTCTCACTCACTCAAACCTTCTCTTTCTCTATCTCTCTCACTCACTCAGCTTCTGTTTTTCTCTCTCACTCACTCACAGCTTTTCTTTCTCTCTCTGTCTCTCTCACTCACAGCTTCTCTTTCTCTCCCTCTCACTCACAGCTTCTCTTTCTCTCTCTTTCTCACTCACAGCTTCTCTTTCTATCTCTCTCCCTAACTCACAGCTTCTCTTTCAATCTCTCTCACAGCTTCTCTTTCTCTCTCTCTCTCTCTCACTCACTCACAGCTTCTCTTTCTCTCTCTCTCTCACTCACTCACAGCTACTATTTCTCTCTCTCACACAGACAGCTTCTCTTTAATCTCTCTCTCACACAATCACAGCTTCTCTTTCTGTATCTCACACACTCACAGCTTTCTTTCTCTCTCCCTGTCTCAATCACATCTTCTCTTGCTCTCTCTCACTCACAGCTTCTCTTTCTCTCTCTCTCACTCACAGTTTCTCTTTCTTTCTCTCTCTCACTCACAGCTTCTCTTTCTTTCTCTCCCTCTCTGACTCACTCACAGCTTCTCTTTCTCTCTCTCTCACTCACATCTTCTCTTGCTCTCTCTCTCTCACTCACAGCTTCTCTTTCTCTCTCTCTCGCTCACAGCTTCTCTTTCTCTATCTCTCTCACTCACTCAAACCTTCTCTTTCCCTCAGCTTCTGTTTTTCTCTCTCACTCACAGCTTCTCACTCTCTCTCTCACTCACAGCTTCTCTTTCTCTCTCTCTCTCTCTCACACACACAGGTTCTATTTCTCTCTCTGTCTCCCTCACTCACAGCTACTCTTTCTCTCTCACACACACACAGCTTCTCTTTCTCTCTCTCCCTCACTCACTCAAACCTTCTATTTATCTCTCTCACACACTCAGCTTCTCTTTCTCTCTCTCACTGACAGCTTCTCTTTCTCTCTCTCTCACTCACATCTTCTCTTGCTCTCTCTCTCTCACTCACAGCTTATCTTTCTCTCTCTCTCTCTCACAGCTTCTCTTTCTCTCACTCTCTCAAACTCACAGCTTCTCTCTCTCTCTCTCACTCACAGCTTCTCTACTATCTCTGTCTCACTCACATCTTCTCTTTCTCTCTCTCTCTCACTCACAGGTTCTCTTTCTCTCTCTGTCTCACACACAGCTTCTCTTTCTCTCTCTCTCACTAACTCACAGCTTCTCTTTCTCTCTCTCTCACAGCTTCTCTTTCTCTCCCTCTCTCACTCACTCACAGCTTCTCTTTCTCTCTCTCTCTCACTCACTCACAGCTACTATTTCTCTCTCTCACACACATAGCTTCTCTTTCTCTCTATCTCTCTCACTCACAGCTTCTCTCTCACACACAGCTTCTCTCTCTCACACACACACATATATTCTCTCTCTCTCCCTCACTCACACCTTCTCTTTCTCTTTCTCACAGCTTCTCTTTCTCTCTCTCTCTCTAACACAGCTTCTCTCTCTCTCTCTCTCACTCACAGCTCTTTCTTTCTCTCTCTCTCACTCACTCACATCTTCTCTCTCTCTCTCTCAGTCACAGCTTCTCTTTCTCTCTCTCTCAGTCACTCACAGCTTCTCTCTCTCTGTCTCTCTCACTCACAGCTTCTCTTTCTCTCTCCTTCTCGCAGCTTCTCTTTCTCTCTCTCACATCTTCTCTTTCTCTTTCTCTCTCACACACAGCTTCTCTCTCACACACACACACATATATTCTCTCTCTCTCACTCACTCACACCTTCTCTTTCTCTTTCTCACTCACAGCTTCTCTTTCTCTCTCTCTCTAACACAGCTTCTCTTTCTTTCTCTCTCTCTCACTCACAGGTATGCTTTCTCTCTCTCTCCCTCACACACAGCTTCTCTCTCTCTCTCACTCACAGCTTCACTTTCTCTCTCTCTCTCACAGCTTCTCTTTCTCTCTCTCTCTAAATCACAGCTTCTCTTTCTCTTTCTCTCTCTCACACAGCTTCTCTCCCTCTCTCTCTCTCACTCACAGATTCTCTTTCTCTCTCTCTCTCAATCATTCACAGCTTCTCTTTCTCTCACTGTCTCAAACTCACAGCTTCTCTTTCTCTCTCTCTCACTCACAGCTTCTCTCTCACTCTCTCTCTCACTCACATCTTCTCTTTCTCTCTCTCTCTCACACACAGCTTCTCTCTCTCACACACACACACATATTCTCTCTCTCTCACTCACTCACTCACACCTTCTCTTTCTCTTTCTCACTCACAGCTTCTTTTTGTCTCTCTCTCACTCACAGCTTCTCCTTCTCTCTCTCTCTCACTCACAGCTTCTCTTTCTCTCTCTCTCACTCACTCACAGCTTCTCTCTCTCTGTCTCTCTCACTCACAGCTTCTCTTTCTCACACACACAGCTTCTCTTTCTCTCTCACACACATACTCACAGCTTCTCTTTCTCTCTCTCTCTCTCACTCACTCACAGCTTCTCTATCTCTCTCTGTCTCTCTCACTCACAGCTTCACTTTCTCTCTCTCTCACTAACTCACAGCTTCTCTTGCTCTCTCTCTCACTCACTCACAGCTTCTCTTTATCTGTCTCTCTCACACACAGCTTCTCTTTCTCTCTCTCTCTGACTCACAGCTTCTCTTTCTCTCTCTCACTCACAGCTTCTCTTTCTCCCTCTCTCACTCATTCACCGCTCCACTTTCACTCTCTCGCTCACAGCTTCTCTTTCTCTCTCTCAGCTTCTCTTTCTCTCTCTCTCACTCACAGCTTCTCTTTCTCTATCTCTCTCACAGGTTCTCTTTCTCTCCCTCACTCACTCACAGCTTCTCTTTCTCTCTCACACACACACAGCTTCTCTCTCTCTCTCTCTCTCACTCACAGCTTCTCTTTCTCTCTCTCTCTCTCACTCACAGCTTCTCTTTTGCTTTCTCTCTCTCACTCACAGCTTCTCTTTCTCTCTCTCTCTCTCACTCACTCACAGCTTCTCTTTCTCTCTCTCTCTCTCACTCACAGCTTCTCTTTTGCTTTCTCTCTCTCACTCACAGCTTCTCTTTCTCTCTCTCTCTCTCACTCACTCACAGCTTCTATTTCTCTCTCTCTTAGCTTCACTTTCTCTCTATCTCTCACTCACAGCTTCTCTTTCTCTCTCTCTCTCACTCACAGCTTCTCTTTCTCTCTCTCTCACTAAATCACAGCTTCTCCTTCTCTCTCTCTCCCTCACTCACAGCTTCTCTCTCTCTCACACAGTTTCACATTCTCTCTCTCTCTCTCACTCACACACAGCTTCTCTTTCTCTGTCTCTCTAACTCTCTCACTCACAGCTTCTTTTTCTCTCTCACTCACTGCTTTTCTTTCTCTCTCTCAATCACTCACGCTTCTCTTTCTCTCTCTCTCTAACTCTCTCACTCACAGCTTCTTTCTCTCTCTCACACTCACAGCTTCTCCTTCTCTCTCTCTCACTCACTCACAGCTTTCTTTCTCTCTCTCTCACAGCTTCTCATTCTCTCTCTCTCTCACTCACACACAGCTTCTCTTTCTCTCTCTCTCTAACTCTCTCACTCACAGCTTCTTTCTCTCTCTCTCACTCACAGCTTCTCCTTCTCTCTCTCTCACTCACTCACAGCTTCCTTTCTCTCTCTCTCACAGCTTCTCATTCTCTCTCTCTCTCTCACTCACACACAGCTTCTCTTTCTCTCTCTCTCTAACTCTCTCACTCACAGCTTCTCTTTCTCTCTCACTCACTGCTTTTCTTTCTCTCTCTCACTCACTCACGCTTCTCTTTCTCTCTCTGTCTCTCTCACACAGCTTCTCTTTCTCTCTTTCTCATTAACCCACAGCTTCTCTTTCTCTCTCTCTCACTCACTCACAGATTCTCTCTCTCTCTCTCTCACTCACAGCTTCTCTTTCTCTCTCTCTCTCTCGCTCACTCACAGCTTCTCTCTCTCTGTCTCTCTCACTCACGGCTTCTATTTCTCTCTCTCTCACTAACTCATAGCTTCTCTTTCTCTCTCACACACACAGCTTCTCTTTCTCTCTCTCTCACTCACTCACATCTTCTATTTCTCTCTCACACACAGCTTCTCTTTCTCTCTATCTCTCTCACTCACAGCTTCTCTTTTCTCTCTCTCTCACTCACTCACAGCTTCTCTTTCTCTCTCTCCCCCTCACTCACAGATTTTCTTTCTCTCTCTCACTCACAGCTTCTCTCTCTCTCCCTCACTTACAGCTTCTCTTTCTCTCTCTCTCTAACAGCTTCTATTTGTCTCTCTCTCTCTCACTCACAGCTTCTCTCTCTCTCTCACTCACAGCTTCTCTTTCTCTCTCACTCACAGCTTCTCTTTCTCTCTCACTCACTCACTCACCACTTCTCTTTTGCTCTCTCACTCACAGCTTCTCTTTCTCTCTCTCTCTCTCACAGCTTCTCTTTCTCTCTCACTCACAACTTCTCTTTCTCTCTCTCACTCACTCACAGCTTTTCTTTCTCTCTCTCTCCACACAGCTTCTCTTTCTCTCTCTCTCTCTCTCACAGTTTCTCTTTCTCTCTCTCACTCACAGCTTCTCTCTCTCTCTCTCTCACTCACAGCTTCTCTTTCGCTTTCACTCTCTCACTCACAGCTTCTCTTTCTCTCTCTCTCACTCACAGCTTCTCTTTCTCTCTCTCTCTCATTCACAGCTACTCTTTCTCTCTCTCTCTCTCACTCACAGCTACTCTTTCTTTCTCTCCCTCACTCACTCACTCACAGCTTCTCTTTCTCTCTCTCTCTCTCTCACTCACAGCTTCTCTTTCTTTCTCTCCCTCCCTCACTCACTCACAGCTTCTCTTTCCCTCTCTCACACAGCTTCTCTTTCTCTCTATCACTAACCCACAGCTTCTCTTTCTCTCTCTCTCTCACTCACTCACAGCTTCTCTTTCTCTCTCTCTCTCTCTCTCACTCACAGCTTCTCTTTCTCTCTCTCACTCACTCACAGCTTCTCTCTCTCTGTCTCTCTCACTCACGGCTTCTATTTCTCTCTCTCACTAACTCACAGCTTCTCTTGCTCTCTCTCTCTCACAGCTTTTCTCTCTCTCTCTCTCACTCACAGCTTCTCTTTCTCTGTCTCTCACTCACTCGCATCTTCTATTTCTCTCTCTCACACACAGCTTCTCTTTCTCTCTATCTCTCTCACTCACAGCTTCTCTTTTCTCTCTCTCTCACTCATTCACAGCTTCTCTTTCTCTCTCTCTCCCTCACAGCTTCTCTTTCTCTCTCTCTCTCTCACTCACTCACAGCTTCTCTCTCTCTGTCTCTCTCACTCACGGCTTCTATTTCTCTCTCTCTCACTAACTCATAGCTTCTCTTTCTCTCTCTCACACACAGCTTTTGTCTCTCTCTCACTCACAGCTTCTCTTTCTCTCTCTCTCACACAGCTTCTCTTTCTCTCTCACTCAAAACTTCTCTTTCTCTCTCTCACTCACTCACAGCTTTTCTCTCTCTCTCTCCACACAGCTTCTCTTTCTCTCTCTCTCTCACTCACAGTTTCTCTTTCTCTCTCTCACTCACAGCTTCTCTCCCTCTCTCTCACTTCCAGCTTCTCTTTCTCTCTCTCTCTCTCTCTCAGCTTCTCTTTCTTTCTCTCCCTCACTCACTCACTCACAGCTTCTCTTTCTCTCTCTCTCTCTCACTCACAGCTTCTCTTTCGCTTTCGCTCTCTCACTCACAGCTTCTCTTTCTCTCTCTCTCTCTCTCACTCACAGCTTCTCTTTCTTTCTCTCCCTCACTCACTCACTCACAGCTTCTCGTTCTCTCTCTCTCACAGCTTTTCTTTCTCTCTCTCACTCACTCACACTTCTCTTTCTCTCTGTCTCTCTCACACAGCTTCTCTTTCTCTCTTTATCACTAACCCACAGCTTCTCTTTCTCTCTCTCTCACTCTCTCACAGCTTCTCTTTCTCTCTCTCTCTCTCACTCACAGCTTCTCTTTCTCTCTCTCTCTCTCACTCACTCACAGCTTCTCTCTCTCTGTCTCTCTCACTCACGGCTTCTATTTCTCTCTCTCACTAACTCACAGCTTCTCTTTCTCTCTCTCTCACAGCTTTTCTCTCTCTCTCTCTCACTCACAGCTTCTCTTTCTCTGTCTCTCACTCACTCGCATCTTCTATTTCTCTCTCTCACACAGCTTCTCTTTCTCTCTATCTCTCTCACTCACAGCTTCTCTTTTCTCTCTCTCTCACTCATTCACAGCTTCTCTTTCTCTCTCTCCCTCACAGCTTCTCTTTCTCTCTCTCTCTCTCTCTCACTCACTCATAGCTTCTCTCTCTCTGTCTCTCTCACTCACGGCTTCTATTTCTCTCTCCCTCACTAACTCATAGCTTCTCTTTCTCTCTCACACACACAGCTTTTCTCTCTCTCACTCACAGCTTCTCTTTCTCTCTCTCTCACTCACTCACATCTTCTATTTCTCTCTCTCACACAGCTTCTCTTTCTCTCTATCTCTCTCACTCACAGCTTCTCTTTTCTCTCTCTCTCACTCACTCACAGCTTCTCTTTCTCTCTCTCTCCCTCACTCACAGCTTTTCTTTCTCTCTCTCACTCACAGCTTCTCTCTCTCTCTCTCTCACTCACAGCTTCTCTTTCTCTCTCTCTCCCTCACTTACAGCTTCTCTTTCTCTCTCTCTCTCACAGCTTCTATTGGTCTCTCTCTCTCACTCACAGCTTCTCTCTCTCTCTCACTCACAGCTTCTCTTTCTGTCTCACTCACAGCTTCTCTTTCTCTCTCACTCACTCACTCACCACTTCTCTTTTGCTCTCTCACTCACAGCTTCTCTTTCGCTTTCGCTCTCTCACTCACAGCTTCTCTTTCTCTCTTTATCACTAACCCACAGCTTCTCTTTCTCTCTCTCACACACACTCACAGCTTCTCTTTCTCTCTCTCTCTCTCACTCACAGCTTCTCTTTCTCTCTCTCACTCACTCACAGCTTCTCTCTCTCTGTCTCTCTCACTCACGGCTTCTATTTCTCTCTCTCACTAACTCACAGCTTCTCTTTCTCTCTCTCTCACAGCTTTTCTCTCTCTCTCTCTCTCACTCACAGCTTCTCTTTCTCTGTCTCTCACTCACTCGCATCTTCTATTTCTCTCTCTCACACACAGGTTCTCTTTCTCTCTATCTCTCTCACTCACAGCTTCTCTCTCTCTCTCACACTCACAGCTTCTCTTTCTCTCTCACTCACAGCTTCTCTTTCTCTCTCACTCACAGCTTCTCTTTCTCTCTCACTCACTCACTCACCACTTCTCTTTTGCTCTCTCACTCACAGCTTCTCTTTCTCTCTCTCTCTCACAGCTTCTCTTTCTCTCTCACTCACAACTTCTCTTTCTCTCTCTCACTCACTCACAGCTTTTCTTTCTCTCTCTCTCCACACAGCTTCTCTTTCTCTCTCTCTCACTCACAGTTTCTCTTTCTCTCTCTCACTCACAGCTTCTCTCTCTCTCTCACTCACAGCTTCTCTTTCGCTTTCTCTCTCTCACTCACAGCTTCTCTTTCTCTCTCTCTCACTCACAGCTTCTCTTTCTCTCTCTCTCTCATTCACAGCTACTCTTTCTCTCTCTCTCTCACTCACAGCTACTCTTTCTTTCTCTCCCTCACTCACTCACTCACAGCTTCTCTTTCTCTCTCTCTCTGTCACTCACAGCTTCTCTTTCGCTTTTGCTCTCTCACTCACAGCTTCTCTTTCTCAACCTCCCTCACTCACTCACAGCTTCTCTTTCCCTCTCTCACACAGCTTCTCTTTCTCTCTATCACTAACCCACAGCTTCTCTTTCTCTCTCTCTCTCACTCACTCACAGCTTCTCTTTCTCTCTCTCTCTCTCTCACTCACAGCTTCTCTTTCTCTCTCTCACTCACTCACAGCTTCTCTCTCTCTGTCTCTCTCACTCACGGCTTCTATTTCTCTCTCTCACTAACTCACAGCTTCTCTTGCTCTCTCTCTCTCACAGCTTTTCTCTCTCTCTCACTCACTCACAGCTTCTCTTTCTCTGTCTCTCACTCACTCGCATCTTCTATTTCTCTCTCTCACACACAGCTTCTCTTTCTCTCTATCTCTCTCACTCACAGCTTCTCTTTTCTCTCTCTCTCACTCATTCAAAGCTTCTCTTTCTCTCTCTCTCCCTCACAGCTTCTCTTTCTCTCTCTCTCTCTCACTCACTCACAGCTTCTCTCTCTCTGTCTCTCTCACTCACGGCTTCTATTTCTCTCTCTCTCACTAACTCATATCTTCTCTTTCTCTCTCACACACACAGCTTTTGTCTCTCTCTCACTCACAGCTTCTCTTTCTCTCTCTCTCTCTCACAGCTTCTCTTTCTCTCTCACTCAAAACTTCTCTTTCTCTCTCTCACTCACTCACAGCTTTTCTCTCTCTCTCTCCACACAGCTTCTCTTTCTCTCTCTCTCTCACTCACAGTTTCTCTTTCTCTCTCTCACTCACAGCTTCTCTCCCTCTCTCTCACTCACAGCTTCTCTTTCTCTCTCTCTCTCATTCACAGCTACTCTTTCTCTCTCTCTCTCACTCACAGCTTCTCTTTCTTTCTCTCCCTCACTCACTCACTCACAGCTTCTCTTTCTCTCTCTCTCTCTCACTCACAGCTTCTCTTTCGCTTTCGCTCTCTCACTCACAGCTTCTCTTTCTCTCTCTCTCTCTCTCACTCACAGCTTCTCTTTCTTTCTCTCCCTCACTCACTCACTCACAGCTTCTCGTTCTCTCTCTCTCACAGCTTTTCTTTCTCTCTCTCACTCACTCACACTTCTCTTTCTCTCTGTCTCTCTCACACAGCTTCTCTTTCTCTCTTTATCACTAACCCACAGCTTCTCTTTCTCTCTCTCTCACTCTCTCACAGCTTCTCTTTCTCTCTCTCTCTCACTCACAGCTTCTCTTTCTTTCTCTCTCTCTCTCTCACTCACTCACAGCTTCTCTCTCTCTGTCTCTCTCACTCACGGCTTCTATTTCTCTCTCTCACTAACTCACAGCTTCTCTTTCTCTCTCTCTCACACAGCTTTTCTCTCTCTCTCTCTCTCACTCACAGCTTCTCTTTCTCTGTCTCTCACTCACTCGCATCTTCTATTTCTCTCTCTCACACAGCTTCTCTTTCTCTCTATCTCTCTCACTCACAGCTTCTCTTTTCTCTCTCTCTCACTCATTCACAGCTTCTCTTTCTCTCTCTCCCTCACAGCTTCTCTTTCTCTCTCTCTCTCTCACTCACTCACAGCTTCTCTCTCTCTGTCTCTCTCACTCACGGCTTCTATTTCTCTCTCCCTCACTAACTCATAGCTTCTCTTTCTCTCTCTCACACACAGCTTTTCTCTCTCTCACTCACAGCTTCTCTTTCTCTCTCTCTCACTCTCTCACAGCTTCTCTTTCTCTCTCTCTCTCTCACTCACAGCTTCTCTTTCTCTCTCTCTCTCACTCACTCACAGCTTCTCTCTCTCTCTCTCTCTCTCACTCACAGCTTCTCTTTCTCTCTCTCACTCACTCACAGCTTCTCTCTCTCTGTCTCTCTCACTCACGGCTTCTATTTCTCTCTCTCACTAACTCACAGCTTCTCTTGCTCTCTCTCTCACACAGCTTTTCTCTCTCTCTCTCTCACTCACAGCTTCTCTTTCTCTGTCTCTCACTCACTCGCATCTTCTATTTCTCTCTCTCACACACAGCTTCTCTTTCTCTCTATCTCTCTCACTCACAGCTTCTCTTTTCTCTCTCTCTCACTCATTCACAGCTTCTCTTTCTCTCTCTCTCCCTCACAGCTTCTCTTTCTCTCTCTCTCTCTCACTCACTCACAGCTTCTCTCTCTCTGTCTCTCTCACTCACGGCTTCTATTTCTCTCTCTCTCACTAACTCATATCTTCTCTTTCTCTCTCTCACACACAGCTTTTGTCTCTCTCTCACTCACAGCTTCTCTTTCTCTCTCTCTCTCTCACAGCTTCTCTTTCTCTCTCACTCAAAAGTTCTCTTTCTCTCTCTCACTCACTCACAGCTTTTCTCTCTCTCTCTCTCCACACAGCTTCTCTTTCTCTCTCTCTCTCACTCACAGTTTCTCTTTCTCTCTCTCACTCACAGCTTCTCTCCCTCTCTCTCACTCACAGCTTCTCTTTCTCTCTCTCTCTCATTCACAGCTACTCTTTCTCTCTCTCTCTCACTCACAGCTTCTCTTTCTTTCTCTCCCTCACTCACTCACTCACAGCTTCTCTTTCTCTCTCTCTCTCTCACTCACAGCTTCTCTTTCGCTTTCGCTCTCTCACTCACAGCTTCTCTTTCTCTCTCTCTCTCTCTCACTCACAGCTTCTCTTTCTTTCTCTCCCTCACTCACTCACTCACAGCTTCTCGTTCTCTCTCTCTCACAGCTTTTGTTTCTCTCTCTCACTCACTCACACTTCTCTTTCTCTCTGTCTCTCTCACACAGCTTCTCTTTCTCTCTTTATCACTAACCCACAGCTTCTCTTTCTCTCTCTCTCACTCTCTCACAGCTTCTCTTTCTCTCTCTCTCTCTCACTCACAACTTCTCTTTCTCTCTCTCTCTCTCACTCACTCACAGCTTCTCTCTCTCTGTCTCTCTCACTCACGGCTTCTATTTCTCTCTCTCACTAACTCACAGCTTCTCTTTCTCTCTCTCTCACACAGCTTTTCTCTCTCTCTCTCTCACACTCACAGCTTCTCTTTCTCTGTCTCTCACTCACTCGCATCTTCTATTTCTCTCTCTCACACAGCTTCTCTTTCTCTCTATCTCTCTCACTCACAGCTTCTCTTTTCTCTCTCTCTCACTCATTCACAGCTTCTCTTTCTCTCTCTCCCTCACAGCTTCTCTTTCTCTCTCTCTCTCTCACTCACTCACAGCTTCTCTCTCTCTGTCTCTCTCACTCACGGCTTCTATTTCTCTCTCCCTCACTAACTCATAGCTTCTCTTTCTCTCTCTCACACACAGCTTTTCTCTCTCTCACTCACAGCTTCTCTTTCTCTCTCTCTCACTCTCTCACAGCTTCTCTTTCTCTCTCTCTCTCTCACTCACAGCTTCTCTTTCTCTCTCTCTCTCTCACTCACTCACAGCTTCTCTCTCTCTGTCTCTCTCACTCACGGCTTCTATTTCTCTCTCTCACTAACTCACAGCTTCTCTTTCTCTCTCTCTCACAGCTTTTCTCTCTCTCTCTCTCACTCACAGCTTCTCTTTCTCTGTCTCTCACTCACTCGCATCTTCTATTTCTCTCTCACACACACAGCTTCTCTTTCTCTCTATCTCTCTCACTCACAGCTTCTCTTTTCTCTCTCTCTCACTCATTCACAGCTTCTCTTTCTCTCTCTCTCCCTCACAGCTTCTCTTTCTCTCTCTCTCTCTCTCACTCACTCACAGCTTCTCTCTCTCTGTCTCTCTCACTCACGGCTTCTATTTCTCTCTCTCTCACTAACTCATAGCTTCTCTTTCTCTCTCTCACACACAGCTTTTGTCTCTCTCTCACTCACAGCTTCTCTTTCTCTCTCTCTCACACAGCTTCTCTTTCTCTCTCACTCAAAACTTCTCTTTCTCTCTCTCACTCACTCACAGCTTTTCTCTCTCTCTCTCTCCACACAGCTTCTCTTTCTCTCTCTCTCTCACTCACAGTTTCTCTTTCTCTCTCTCACTCACAGCTTCTCTCCCTCTCTCTCACTTCCAGCTTCTCTTTCTCTCTCTCTCTCATTCACAGCTACTCTTTCTCTCTCTCTCTCTCTCACAGCTTCTCTTTCTTTCTCTCCCTCACTCACTCACTCACAGCTTCTCTTTCTCTCTCTCTCTCTCACTCACAGCTTCTCTTTCGCTTTCGCTCTCTCACTCACAGCTTCTCTTTCTCTCTCTCTCTCTCTCACTCACAGCTTCTCTTTCTTTCTCTCCCTCACTCACTCACTCACAGCTTCTCGTTCTCTCTCTCTCACAGCTTTTCTTTCTCTCTCTCACTCACTCACACTTCTCTTTCTCTCTGTCTCTCTCACACAGCTTCTCTTTCTCTCTTTATCACTAACCCACAGCTTCTCTTTCTCTCTCTCTCACTCTCTCACAGCTTCTCTTTCTCTCTCTCTCTCTCACTCACAGCTTCTCTTTCTCTCTCTCTCTCACTCACTCACAGCTTCTCTCTCTCTGTCTCTCTCACTCACGGCTTCTATTTCTCTCTCTCACTAACTCACAGCTTCTCTTTCTCTCTCTCTCACAGCTTTTCTCTCTCTCTCTCTCTCTCACTCACAGCTTCTCTTTCTCTGTCTCTCACTCACTCGCATCTTCTATTTCTCTCTCTCACACAGCTTCTCTTTCTCTCTATCTCTCTCACTCACAGCTTCTCTTTTCTCTCTCTCTCACTCATTCACAGCTTCTCTTTCTCTCTCTCCCTCACAGCTTCTCTTTCTCTCTCTCTCTCTCACTCACTCATAGCTTCTCTCTCTCTGTCTCTCTCACTCACGGCTTCTATTTCTCTCTCCCTCACTAACTCATAGCTTCTCTTTCTCTCTCTCTCACACATCTTTTCTCTCTCTCACTCACAGCTTCTCTTTCTCTCTCTCTCACTCACTCACATCTTCTATTTCTCTCTCTCACACAGCTTCTCTTTCTCTCTATCTCTCTCACTCACAGCTTCTCTTTTCTCTCTCTCTCACTCACTCACAGCTTCTCTTTCTCTCTCTCTCCCTCACTCACAGCTTTTCTTTCTCTCTCTCACTCACAGCTTCTCTCTCTCTCTCTCTCACTCACAGCTTCTCTTTCTCTCTCTCTCCCTCACTTACAGCTTCTCTTTCTCTCTCTCTCTCACAGCTTCTATTGGTCTCTCTCTCTCACTCACAGCTTCTCTCTCTCTCTCACTCACAGCTTCTCTTTCTGTCTCACTCACAGCTTCTCTTTCTCTCTCACTCACTCACTCACCACTTCTCTTTTGCTCTCTCACTCACAGCTTCTCTTTCGCTTTCGCTCTCTCACTCACAGCTTCTCTTTCTCTCTTTATCACTAACCCACAGCTTCTCTTTCTCTCTCACACACACACTCACAGCTTCTCTTTCTCTCTCTCTCTCTCACTCACAGCTTCTCTTTCTCTCTCTCACTCACTCACAGCTTCTCTCTCTCTGTCTCTCTCACTCACGGCTTCTATTTCTCTCTCTCACTAACTCACAGCTTCTCTTTCTCTCTCTCTCACAGCTTTTCTCTCTCTCTCTCTCTCACTCACAGCTTCTCTTTCTCTGTCTCTCACTCACTCGCATCTTCTATTTCTCTCTCTCTCACACAGGTTCTCTTTCTCTCTATCTCTCTCACTCACAGCTTCTCTCTCTCTCTCACACTCACAGCTTCTCTTTCTCTCTCACTCACAGCTTCTCTTTCTCTCTCATTCACAGCTTCTCTTTCTCTCTCACTCACTCACTCACCACTTCTCTTTTGCTCTCTCACTCACAGCTTCTCTTTCTCTCTCTCTCTCACAGCTTCTCTTTCTCTCTCACTCACAACTTCTCTTTCTCTCTCTCACTCACTCACAGCTTTTCTTTCTCTCTCTCTCCACACAGCTTCTCTTTCTCTCTCTCTCTCACTCACAGTTTCTCTTTCTCTCTCTCACTCACAGCTTCTCTCTCTCTCTCACTCACAGCTTCTCTTTCGCTTTCTCTCTCTCACTCACAGCTTCTCTTTCTCTCTCTCTCACTCACAGCTTCTCTTTCTCTCTCTCTCTCATTCACAGCTACTCTTTCTCTCTCTCTCTCACTCACAGCTACTCTTTCTTTCTCTCCCTCACTCACTCACTCACAGCTTCTCTTTCTCTCTCTCTCTGTCACTCACAGCTTCTCTTTCGCTTTTGCTCTCTCACTCACAGCTTCTCTTTCTCTCTCTCTCTCTCTCACTCACAGCTTCTCTTTCTTTCTCTCCCTCCCTCACTCACTCACAGCTTCTCTTTCCCTCTCTCACACAGCTTCTCTTTCTCTCTATCACTAACCCACAGCTTCTCTTTCTCTCTCTCTCTCACTCACTCACAGCTTCTCTTTCTCTCTCTCTCTCTCTCACTCACAGCTTCTCTTTCTCTCTCTCACTCACTCACAGCTTCTCTCTCTCTGTCTCTCTCACTCACGGCTTCTATTTCTCTCTCTCACTAACTCACAGCTTCTCTTGCTCTCTCTCTCACACAGCTTTTCTCTCTCTCTCTCTCACTCACAGCTTCTCTTTCTCTGTCTCTCACTCACTCGCATCTTCTATTTCTCTCTCACACACACAGCTTCTCTTTCTCTCTATCTCTCTCACTCACAGCTTCTCTTTTCTCTCTCTCACACTCATTCACAGCTTCTCTTTCTCTCTCTCTCCCTCACAGCTTCTCTTTCTCTCTCTCTCTCTCACTCACTCACAGCTTCTCTCTCTCTGTCTCTCTCACTCACGGCTTCTATTTCTCTCTCTCTCACTAACTCATATCTTCTCTTTCTCTCTCACACACACAGCTTTTGTCTCTCTCTCACTCACAGCTTCTCTTTCTCTCTCTCTCTCTCACAGCTTCTCTTTCTCTCTCACTCAAAACTTCTCTTTCTCTCTCTCACTCACTCACAGCTTTTCTCTCTCTCTCTCTCCACACAGCTTCTCTTTCTCTCTCTCTCTCACTCACAGTTTCTCTTTCTCTCTCTCACTCACAGCTTCTCTCCCTCTCTCTCACTCACAGCTTCTCTTTCTCTCTCTCTCTCATTCACAGCTACTCTTTCTCTCTCTCACTCACTCACAGCTTCTCTTTCTTTCTCTCACTCACTCACTCACTCACAGCTTCTCTTTCTCTCTCTCTCTCACTCACAGCTTCTCTTTCGCTTTCGCTCTCTCACTCACAGCTTCTCTTTCTCTCTCTCTCTCTCTCACTCACAGCTTCTCTTTCTTTCTCTCCCTCACTCACTCACTCACAGCTTCTCGTTCTCTCTCTCTCACAGCTTTTCTTTCTCTCTCTCACTCACTCACACTTCTCTTTCTCTCTGTCTCTCTCACACAGCTTCTCTTTCTCTCTTTATCACTAACCCACAGCTTCTCTTTCTCTCTCTCTCACTCTCTCACAGCTTCTCTTTCTCTCTCTCTCTCACTCACAGCTTCTCTTTCTCTCTCTCTCTCTCACTCACTCACAGCTTCTCTCTCTGTCTCTCTCACTCACGGCTTCTATTTCTCTCTCTCACTAACTCACAGCTTCTCTTTCTCTCTCTCTCACACAGCTTTTCTCTCTCTCTCTCACTCACAGCTTCTCTTTCTCTGTCTCTCACTCACTCGCATCTTCTATTTCTCTCTCTCACACAGCTTCTCTTTCTCTCTATCTCTCTCACTCACAGCTTCTCTTTTCTCTCTCTCTCACTCATTCACAGCTTCTCTTTCTCTCTCTCCCTCACAGCTTCTCTTTCTCTCTCTCTCTCTCACTCACTCACAGCTTCTCTCTCTCTGTCTCTCTCACTCACGGCTTCTATTTCTCTCTCCCTCACTAACTCATAGCTTCTCTTTCTCTCTCTCACACACAGCTTTTCTCTCTCTCACTCACAGCTTCTCTTTCTCTCTCTCTCACTCTCTCACAGCTTCTCTTTCTCTCTCTCTCTCTCACTCACAGCTTCTCTTTCTCTCTCTCTCTCTCACTCACTCACAGCTTCTCTCTCTCTCTCTCACTCACAGCTTCTCTTTCTCTCTCTCACTCACTCACAGCTTCTCTCTCTCTGTCTCTCTCACTCACGGCTTCTATTTCTCTCTCTCACTAACTCACAGCTTCTCTTGCTCTCTCTCTCTCACAGCTTTTCTCTCTCTCTCTCTCACTCACAGCTTCTCTTTCTCTGTCTCTCACTCACTCGCATCTTCCATTTCTCTCTCTCACACACAGCTTCTCTTTCTCTCTATCTCTCTCACTCACAGCTTCTCTTTTCTCTCTCTCTCACTCATTCACAGCTTCTCTTTCTCTCTCTCTCCCTCACAGCTTCTCTTTCTCTCTCTCTCTCTCACTCACTCACAGCTTCTCTCTCTCTGTCTCTCTCACTCACGGCTTCTATTTCTCTCTCTCTCACTAACTCATATCTTCTCTTTCTCTCTCTCACACACAGCTTTTGTCTCTCTCTCACTCACAGCTTCTCTTTCTCTCTCTCTCTCTCACAGCTTCTCTTTCTCTCTCACTCAAAACTTCTCTTTCTCTCTCTCACTCACTCACAGCTTTTCTCTCTCTCTCTCTCCACACAGCTTCTCTTTCTCTCTCTCTCTCACTCACAGTTTCTCTTTCTCTCTCTCACTCACAGCTTCTCTCCCTCTCTCTCACTCACAGCTTCTCTTTCTCTCTCTCTCTCATTCACAGCTACTCTTTCTCTCTCTCTCTCACTCACAGCTTCTCTTTCTTTCTCTCCCTCACTCACTCACTCACAGCTTCTCTTTCTCTCTCTCTCTCTCACTCACAGCTTCTCTTTCGCTTTCGCTCTCTCACTCACAGCTTCTCTTTCTCTCTCTCTCTCTCTCACTCACAGCTTCTCTTTCTTTCTCTCCCTCACTCACTCACTCACAGCTTCTCGTTCTCTCTCTCTCACAGCTTTTCTTTCTCTCTCTCTCTCACTCACACTTCTCTTTCTCTCTGTCTCTCTCACACAGCTTCTCTTTCTCTCTTTATCACTAACCCACAGCTTCTCTTTCTCTCTCTCTCACTCTCTCACAGCTTCTCTTTCTCTCTCTCTCTCTCACTCACAGCTTCTCTTTCTCTCTCTCTCTCTCACTCACTCACAGCTTCTCTCTCTCTGTCTCTCTCACTCACGGCTTCTATTTCTCTCTCTCACTAACTCACAGCTTCTCTTTCTCTCTCTCTCACACAGCTTTTCTCTCTCTCTCTCTCTCACTCACAGCTTCTCTTTCTCTGTCTCTCACTCACTCGCATCTTCTATTTCTCTCTCTCACACAGCTTCTCTTTCTCTCTATCTCTCTCACTCACAGCTTCTCTTTTCTCTCTCTCACTCATTCACAGCTTCTCTTTCTCTCTCTCCCTCACAGCTTCTCTTTCTCTCTCTCTCTCTCACTCACTCACAGCTTCTCTCTCTCTGTCTCTCTCACTCACGGCTTCTATTTCTCTCTCCCTCACTAACTCATAGCTTCTCTTTCTCTCTCTCACACACAGCTTTTCTCTCTCTCACTCACAGCTTCTCTTTCTCTCTCTCTCACTCTCTCACAGCTTCTCTTTCTCTCTCTCTCTCTCACTCACAGCTTCTCTTTCTCTCTCTCTCTCTCACTCACTCACAGCTTCTCTCTCTCTGTCTCTCTCACTCACGGCTTCTATTTCTCTCTCTCACTAACTCACAGCTTCTCTTTCTCTCTCTCTCACAGCTTTTCTCTCTCTCTCTCTCACTCACAGCTTCTCTTTCTCTGTCTCTCACTCACTCGCATCTTCTATTTCTCTCTCTCACACAGCTTCTCTTTCTCTCTATCTCTCTCACTCACAGCTTCTCTTTTCTCTCTCTCTCACTCATTCAAAGCTTCTCTTTCTCTCTCTCCCTCACAGCTTCTCTTTCTCTCTCTCTCTCTCACTCACTCATAGCTTCTCTCTCTCTGTCTCTCTCACTCACGGCTTCTATTTCTCTCTCCCTCACTAACTCATAGCTTCTCTTTCTCTCTCTCACACACAGCTTTTCTCTCTCTCACTCACAGCTTCTCTTTCTCTCTCTCTCACTCACTCACATCTTCTATTTCTCTCTCTCACACAGCTTCTCTTTCTCTCTATCTCTCTCACTCACAGCTTCTCTTTTCTCTCTCTCTCACTCACTCACAGCTTCTCTTTCTCTCTCTCTCCCTCACTCACAGCTTTTCTTTCTCTCTCTCACTCACAGCTTCTCTCTCTCTCTCTCTCTCACTCACAGCTTCTCTTTCTCTCTCTCTCCCTCACTTACAGCTTCTCTTTCTCTCTCTCTCTCACAGCTTCTATTGGTCTCTCTCTCTCACTCACAGCTTCTCTATCTCTCTCACTCACAGCTTCTCTTTCTGTCTCACTCACAGCTTCTCTTTCTCTCTCACTCACTCACTCACCACTTCTCTTTTGCTCTCTCACTCACAGCTTCTCTTTCGCTTTCGCTCTCTCACTCACAGCTTCTCTTTCTCTCTTTATCACTAACCCACAGCTTCTCTTTCTCTCTCTCTCACACACTCACAGCTTCTCTTTCTCTCTCTCTCTCTCACTCACAGCTTCTCTTTCTCTCTCTCACTCACTCACAGCTTCTCTCTCTCTGTCTCTCTCACTCACGGCTTCTATTTCTCTCTCTCACTAACTCACAGCTTCTCTTTCTCTCTCTCTCACAGCTTTTCTCTCTCTCTCTCTCTCACTCACAGCTTCTCTTTCTCTGTCTCTCACTCACTCGCATCTTCTATTTCTCTCTCTCTCACACAGGTTCTCTTTCTCTCTATCTCTCTCACTCACAGCTTCTCTCTCTCTCACACACTCACAGCTTCTCTTTCTCTCTCACTCACAGCTTCTCTTTCTCTCTCACTCACAGCTTCTCTTTCTCTCTCTCACTCACTCACAGCTTCTCTCTCTCTGTCTCTCTCACTCACGGCTTCTATTTCTCTCTCTCACTAACTCACAGCTTCTCTTGCTCTCTCTCTCTCACAGCTTTTCTCTCTCTCTCTCTCACTCACAGCTTCTCTTTCTCTGTCTCTCACTCACTCGCATCTTCTATTTCTCTCTCTCACACACAGCTTCTCTTTCTCTCTATCTCTCTCACTCACAGCTTCTCTTTTCTCTCTCTCTCACTCATTCACAGCTTCTCTTTCTCTCTCTCTCTCCCTCACAGCTTCTCTTTCTCTCTCTCTCTCTCACTCACTCACAGCTTCTCTCTCTCTGTCTCTCTCACTCACAGCTTCTATTTCTCTCTCTCTCACTAACTCATATCTTCTCTTTCTCTCTCTCACACACAGCTTTTGTCTCTCTCTCACTCACAGCTTCTCTTTCTCTCTCTCTCTCACAGCTTCTCTTTCTCTCTCACTCAAAACTTCTCTTTCTCTCTCTCACTCACTCACAGCTTTTCTCTCTCTCTCTCTCCACACAGCTTCTCTTTCTCTCTCTCTCTCACTCACAGTTTCTCTTTCTCTCTCTCACTCACAGCTTCTCTCCCTCTCTCTCACTCACAGCTTCTCTTTCTCTCTCTCTCTCTCATTCACAGCTACTCTTTCTCTCTCTCTCTCACTCACAGCTTCTCTTTCTTTCTCTCCCTCCCTCACTCACTCACAGCTTCTCTTTCTCTCTCTCTCTCTCACTCACAGCTTCTCTTTCGCTTTCGCTCTCTCACTCACAGCTTCTCTTTCTCTCTCTCTCTCTCTCACTCACAGCTTCTCTTTCTTTCTCTCCCTCACTCACTCACTCACAGCTTCTCGTTCTCTCTCTCACACAGCTTTTCTTTCTCTCTCTCACTCACTCACACTTCTCTTTCTCTCTGTCTCTCTCACACAGCTTCTCTTTCTCTCTTTATCACTAACCCACAGCTTCTCTTTCTCTCTCTCTCACTCTCTCACAGCTTCTCTTTCTCTCTCTCTCTCTCACTCACAGCTTCTCTTTCTCTCTCTCTCTCTCACTCACTCACAGCTTCTCTCTCTCTGTCTCTCTCACTCACGGCTTCTATTTCTCTCTCTCACTAACTCACAGCTTCTCTTTCTCTCTCTCACACACAGCTTTTCTCTCTCTCTCTCTCTCACTCACAGCTTCTCTTTCTCTGTCTCTCACTCACTCGCATCTTCTATTTCTCTCTCTCACACAGCTTCTCTTTCTCTCTATCTCTCTCACTCACAGCTTCTCTTTTCTCTCTCTCTCACTCATTCACAGCTTCTCTTTCTCTCTCTCCCTCACAGCTTCTCTTTCTCTCTCTCTCTCTCACTCACTCACAGCTTCTCTCTCTCTGTCTCTCTCACTCACGGCTTCTATTTCTCTCTCCCTCACTAACTCATAGCTTCTCTTTCTCTCTCTCACACACAGCTTTTCTCTCTCTCACTCACAGCTTCTCTTTCTCTCTCTCTCACTCTCTCACAGCTTCTCTTTCTCTCTCTCTCTCTCACTCACAGCTTCTCTTTCTCTCTCTCTCTCTCACTCACTCACAGCTTCTCTCTCTCTGTCTCTCTCACTCACGGCTTCTATTTCTCTCTCCCTCACTAACTCATAGCTTCTCTTTCTCTCTCTCACACACAGCTTTTCTCTCTCTCACTCACAGCTTCTCTTTCTCTCTCTCTCACTCACTCACATCTTCTATTACTCTCTCTCACACAGCTTCTCTTTCTCTCTATCTCTCTCACTCACAGCTTCTCTTTTCTCTCTCTCTCACTCACTCACAGCTTCTCTTTCTCTCTCTCTCTCTCCCTCACTCACAGCTTTTCTTTCTCTCTCTCACTCACAGCTTCTCTCTCTCTCTCTCTCACTCATAGCTTCTCTTTCTCTCTCTCTCCCTCACTTACAGCTTCTCTTTCTCTCTCTCTCTCACAGCTTCTATTGGTCTCTCTCTCTCACTCACAGCTTCTCTCTCTCTCTCACTCACAGCTTCTCTTTCTGTCTCACTCACAGCTTCTCTTTCTCTCTCACTCACTCACTCACCACTTCTCTTTTGCTCTCTCACTCACAGCTTCTCTTTCGCTTTCGCTCTCTCACTCACAGCTTCTCTTTCTCTCTTTATCACTAACCCACAGCTTCTCTTTCTCTCTCTCTCACACACTCACAGCTTCTCTTTCTCTCTCTCTCTCTCACTCACAGCTTCTCTTTCTCTCTCTCACTCACTCACAGCATCTCTCTCTCTGTCTCTCTCACTCACGGCTTCTATTTCTCTCTCTCACTAACTCACAGCTTCTCTTTCTCTCTCTCTCACAGCTTTTCTCTCTCTCTCTCTCTCACTCACAGCTTCTCTTTCTCTGTCTCTCACTCACTCGCATCTTCTATTTCTCTCTCTCACACACAGGTTCTCTTTCTCTCTATCTCTCTCACTCACAGCTTCTCTCTCTCTCACACTCACAGCTTCTCTTTCTCTCTCACTCACAGCTTCTCTTTCTCTCTCACTCACAGCTTCTCTTTCTCTCTCACTCACTCACTCACCACTTCTCTTTTGCTCTCTCACTCACAGCTTCTCTTTCTCTCTCTCTCTCACAGCTTCTCTTTCTCTCTCACTCACAACTTCTCATTCTCTCTCTCACTCACTCACAGCTTTTCTTTCTCTCTCTCTCCACACAGCTTCTCTTTCTCTCTCTCTCTCACTCACAGTTTCTCTTTCTCTCTCTCACTCACAGCTTCTCTCTCTCTCTCTCACTCACAGCTTCTCTTTCGCTTTCTCTCTCTCACTCACAGCTTCTCTTTCTCTCTCTCTCACTCACAGCTTCTCTTTCTCTCTCTCTCTCATTCACAGCTACTCTTTCTCTCTCTCTCTCACTCACAGCTACTCTTTCTTTCTCTCCCTCACTCACTCACTCACAGCTTCTCTTTCTCTCTCTCTCTGTCACTCACAGCTTCTCTTTCGCTTTTGCTCTCTCACTCACAGCTTCTCTTTCTCTCTCTCTCTCTCACTCACAGCTTCTCTTTCTTTCTCTCCCTCCCTCACTCACTCACAGCTTCTCTTTCCCTCTCTCACACAGCTTCTCTTTCTCTCTATCACTAACCCACAGCTTCTCTTTCTCTCTCTCTCTCACTCACTCACAGCTTCTCTTTCTCTCTCTCTCTCTCTCACTCACAGCTTCTCTTTCTCTCTCTCACTCACTCACAGCTTCTCTCTCTCTGTCTCTCTCACTCACGGCTTCTATTTCTCTCTCACTAACTCACAGCTTCTCTTGCTCTCTCTCTCTCACAGCTTTTCTCTCTCTCTCTCTCACTCACAGCTTCTCTTTCTCTGTCTCTCACTCACTCGCATCTTCTATTTCTCTCTCTCACACACAGCTTCTCTTTCTCTCTATCTCTCTCACTCACAGCTTCTCTTTTCTCTCTCTCTCACTCATTCACAGCTTCTCTTTCTCTCTCTCTCCCTCACAGCTTCTCTTTCTCTCTCTCTCTCACTCACTCACAGCTTCTCTCTCTCTGTCTCTCTCACTCACGGCTTCTATTTCTCTCTCTCTCACTAACTCATATCTTCTCTTTCTCTCTCTCACACACAGCTTTTGTCTCTCTCTCACTCACAGCTTCTCTTTCTCTCTCTCTCTCTCACAGCTTCTCTTTCTCTCTCACTCAAAACTTAAAACTTCTGTTTCTCTCTCTCACTCACTCACAGCTTTTCTCTCTCTCTCTCTCCACACAGCTTCTCTTTCTCTCTCTCTCTCACTCACAGTTTCTCTTTCTCTCTCTCACTCACAGCTTCTCTCCCTCTCTCTCACTCACAGCTTCTCTTTCTCTCTCTCTCTCATTCACAGCTACACTTTCTCTCTCTCTCTCACTCACAGCTTCTCTTTCTTTCTCTCCCTCACTCACTCACTCACAGCTTCTCTTTCTCTCTCTCTCTCTCACTCACAGCTTCTCTTTCGCTTTCGCTCTCTCACTCACAGCTTCTCTTTCTCTCTCTCTCTCTCTCACTCACAGCTTCTCTTTCTTTCTCTCCCTCACTCACTCACTCACAGCTTCTCGTTCTCTCTCTCTCTCACAGCTTTTCTTTCTCTCTCTCACTCACTCACACTTCTCTTTCTCTCTGTCTCTCTCACACAGCTTCTCTTTCTCTCTTTATCACTAACCCACAGCTTCTCTTTCTCTCTCTCTCACTCTCTCACAGCTTCTCTTTCTCTCTCTCTCTCTCACTCACAGCTTCTCTTTCTCTCTCTCTCTCTCACTCACTCACAGCTTCTCTCTCTCTGTCTCTCTCACTCACGGCTTCTATTTCTCTCTCTCACTAACTCACAGCTTCTCTTTCTCTCTCTCTCACACAGCTTTTCTCTCTCTCTCTCTCTCACTCACAGCTTCTCTTTCTCTGTCTCTCACTCACTCGCATCTTCTATTTCTCTCTCTCACACAGCTTCTCTTTCTCTCTATCTCTCTCACTCACAGCTTCTCTTTTCTCTCTCTCTCACTCATTCACAGCTTCTCTTTCTCTCTCTCCCTCACAGCTTCTCTTTCTCTCTCTCTCTCACAGCTTCTATTGGTCTCTCTCTCTCACTCACAGCTTCTCTCTCTCTCTCACTCACAGCTTCTCTTTCTGTCTCACTCACAGCTTCTCTTTCTCTCTCACTCACTCACTCACCACTTCTCTTTTGCTCTCTCACTCACAGCTTCTCTTTCGCTTTCGCTCTCTCACTCACAGCTTCTCTTTCTCTCTTTATCACTAACCCACAGCTTCTCTTTCTCTCTCTCTCACACACTCACAGCTTCTCTTTCTCTCTCTCTCTCACTCACAGCTTCTCTTTCTCTCTCTCACTCACTCACAGCATCTCTCTCTCTGTCTCTCTCACTCACGGCTTCTATTTCTCTCTCTCACTAACTCACAGCTTCTCTTTCTCTCTCTCTCACAGCTTTTCTCTCTCTCTCTCTCTCACTCACAGCTTCTCTTTCTCTGTCTCTCACTCACTCGCATCTTCTATTTCTCTCTCTCTCACACAGGTTCTCTTTCTCTCTATCTCTCTCACTTACAGCTTCTCTCTCTCTCACACTCACAGCTTCTCTTTCTCTCTCACTCACAGCTTCTCTTTCTCTCTCACTCACAGCTTCTCTTTCTCTCTCACTCACTCACTCACCACTTCTCTTTTGCTCTCTCACTCACAGCTTCTCTTTCTCTCTCTCTCTCACAGCTTCTCTTTCTCTCTCACTCACAACTTCTCATTCTCTCTCTCACTCACTCACAGCTTTTCTTTCTCTCTCTCTCCACACAGCTTCTCTTTCTCTCTCTCTCTCACTCACAGTTTCTCTTTCTCTCTCTCACTCACAGCTTCTCTCTCTCTCTCTCACTCACAGCTTCTCTTTCGCTTTCTCTCTCTCACTCACAGCTTCTCTTTCTCTCTCTCTCACTCACAGCTTCTCTTTCTCTCTCTCTCTCATTCACAGCTACTCTTTCTCTCTCTCTCTCACTCACAGCTACTCTTTCTTTCTCTCCCTCACTCACTCACTCACAGCTTCTCTTTCTCTCTCTCTCTGTCACTCACAGCTTCTCTTTCGCTTTTGCTCTCTCACTCACAGCTTCTCTTTCTCTCTCTCTCTCTCACTCACAGCTTCTCTTTCTTTCTCTCCCTCCCTCACTCACTCACAGCTTCTCTTTCCCTCTCTCACACAGCTTCTCTTTCTCTATCACTAACCCACAGCTTCTCTTTCTCTCTCTCTCTCACTCACTCACAGCTTCTCTTTCTCTCTCTCTCTCTCTCACTCACAGCTTCTCTTTCTCTCTCTCACTCACTCACAGCTTCTCTCTCTCTGTCTCTCTCACTCACGGCTTCTATTTCTCTCTCACTAACTCACAGCTTCTCTTGCTCTCTCTCTCTCACAGCTTTTCTCTCTCTCTCTCTCACTCACAGCTTCTCTTTCTCTGTCTCTCACTCACTCGCATCTTCTATTTCTCTCTCACACACACAGCTTCTCTTTCTCTCTATCTCTCTCACTCACAGCTTCTCTTTTCTCTCTCTCTCACTCATTCACAGCTTCTCTTTCTCTCTCTCTCCCTCACAGCTTCTCTTTCTCTCTCTCTCTCACTCACTCACAGCTTCTCTCTCTCTGTCTCTCTCACTCACGGCTTCTATTTCTCTCTCTCTCACTAACTCATATCTTCTCTTTCTCTCTCTCACACACAGCTTTTGTCTCTCTCTCACTCACAGCTTCTCTTTCTCTCTCTCTCTCTCACAGCTTCTCTTTCTCTCTCACTCAAAACTTAAAACTTCTCTTTCTCTCTCTCACTCACTCACAGCTTTTCTCTCTCTCTCTCTCCACACAGCTTCTCTTTCTCTCTCTCTCTCACTCACAGTTTCTCTTTCTCTCTCTCACTCACAGCTTCTCTCCCTCTCTCTCACTCACAGCTTCTCTTTCTCTCTCTCTCTCATTCACAGCTACTCTTTCTCTCTCTCTCTCACTCACAGCTTCTCTTTCTTTCTCTCCCTCACTCACTCACTCACAGCTTCTCTTTCTCTCTCTCTCTCACTCACAGCTTCTCTTTCGCTTTCGCTCTCTCACTCACAGCTTCTCTTTCTCTCTCTCTCTCTCTCACTCACAGCTTCTCTTTCTTTCTCTCCCTCACTCACTCACTCACAGCTTCTCGTTCTCTCTCTCTCACAGCTTTTCTTTCTCTCTCTCACTCACTCACACTTCTCTTTCTCTCTGTCTCTCTCACACAGCTTCTCTTTCTCTCTTTATCACTAACCCACAGCTTCTCTTTCTCTCTCTCTCACTCTCTCACAGCTTCTCTTTCTCTCTCTCTCTCTCACTCACAGCTTCTCTTTCTCTCTCTCTCTCTCACTCACTCACAGCTTCTCTCTCTCTGTCTCTCTCACTCACGGCTTCTATTTCTCTCTCTCACTAACTCACAGCTTCTCTTTCTCTCTCTCTCACACAGCTTTTCTCTCTCTCTCTCTCTCACTCACAGCTTCTCTTTCTCTGTCTCTCACTCACTCGCATCTTCTATTTCTCTCTCTCACACAGCTTCTCTTTCTCTCTATCTCTCTCACTCACAGCTTCTCTTTTCTCTCTCTCTCACTCATTCACAGCTTCTCTTTCTCTCTCTCCCTCACAGCTTCTCTTTCTCTCTCTCTCTCTCACTCACTCACAGCTTCTCTCTCTCTGTCTCTCTCACTCACGGCTTCTATTTCTCTCTCCCTCACTAACTCATAGCTTCTCTTTCTCTCTCTCACACACAGCTTTTCTCTCTCTCACTCACAGCTTCTCTTTCTCTCTCTCTCACACACTCACATCTTCTATTTCTCTCTCTCACACAGCTTCTCTTTCTCTCTATCTCTCTCACTCACAGCTTCTCTTTTCTCTCTCTCTCACTCACTCACAGCTTCTCTTTCTCTCTCTCTCCCTCACTCACAGCTTTTCTTTCTCTCTCTCACTCACAGCTTCTCTCTCTCTCTCACTCACAGCTTCTCTTTCTCTCTCACTCACTAACTCACCACTTCTCTTTTGCTCTCTCACTCACAGCTTCTCTTTCTCTCTCTCACACACAGCTTCTCTTTCTCTCTCACTCACAACTTCTCTTTCTCTCTCTCACTCACTCACAGCTTTTCTTTCTCTCTCTCTCCACACAGCTTCTCTTTCTCTCTCTCTCTCACTCACAGTTTCTCTTTCTCTCACTCACTCACAGCGTCTCTCTCTCTCTCTCTCACTCACAGCTTCTCTTTCGCTTTCTCTCTCTCACTCACAGCTTTTCTTTCTCTCTCTCTCTCACTCACAGCTTCTCTTTCTCTCTCTCTCTCATTCACAGCTACACTTTCTCTCTCTCTCTCACTCACAGCTTCTCTTTCTTTCTCTCCCTCACTCACTCACTCACAGCTTCTCTTTCTCTCTCTCTCTCTCTCACTCACAGCTTCTCTTTCGCTTTCGCTCTCTCACTCACAGCTTCTCTTTCTCTCTCTCTCTCTCACTCACAGCTTCTCTTTCTTTCTCTCCCTCCCTCACTCACTCACAGCTTTTCTTTCTCTCTCTCACACAGCTTTTCTTTCTCTCTCTCACTCACTCACACTTCTCTTTCTCTCTGTCTCTCTCACACAGCTTCTCTTTCTCTCTTTATCACTAACCCACAGCTTCTCTTTCTCTCTCTCACACACTCACAGCTTCTCTTTCTCTCTCTCTCTCTCTCACTCACAGCTTCTCTTTCTCTCTCTCTCACTCACTCACAGCTTCTCTGTCTCTCTCACTCACGGATTCTATTTCTCTCTCTCACTAACTCACAGCTTCTCTTTTTCTCTCTCTCTCTCACAGCTTTTCTCTCTCTCTCTCTCACTCACAGCTTCTCTTTCTCTGTCTCTCACTCACTCGCATCTTCTATTTCTCTCTCTCACACACAGCTTCTCTTTCTCTCTATCTCTCTCACTCACAGCTTCTCTTTTCTCTCTCTCTCACTCATTCACAGCTTCTCTTTCTCTCTCTCTCCCTCACAGCTTCTCTTTCTCTCTCTCTCTCTCACTCACTCACAGCTTCCCTCTCTCTGTCTCTCTCACTCACGGCTTCTATTTCTCTCTCACTCACTCACTCACCACTTCTCTTTTGCTCTCTCACTCACAGCTTCTCTTTCTCTCTCTCTCTCACAGCTTCTCTTTCTCTCTCACTCACAACTTCTCTTTCTCTCTCTCACTCACTCACAGCTTTTCTTTCTCTCTCTCTCCACACAGCTTCTCTTTCTCTCTCTCTCTCACTCACAGTTTCTCTTTCTCTCTCTCACTCACAGCTTCTCTCTCTCTCTCTCACTCACAGCTTCTCTTTCGCTTTCTCTCTCTCACTCACAGCTTCTCTTTCTCTCTCTCTCACTCACAGCTTCTCTTTCTCTCTCTCTCTCATTCACAGCTACTCTTTCTCTCTCTCTCACTCACAGCTACTCTTTCTTTCTCTCCCTCACTCACTCACTCACAGCTTCTCTTTCTCTCTCTCTCTGTCACTCACAGCTTCTCTTTCGCTTTTGCTCTCTCACTCACAGCTTCTCTTTCTCTCTCTCTCTCTCACTCACAGCTTCTCTTTCTTTCTCTCCCTCCCTCACTCACTCACAGCTTCTCTTTCCCTCTCTCACACAGCTTCTCTTTCTCTCTATCACTAACCCACAGCTTCTCTTTCTCTCTCTCTCTCACTCACTCACAGCTTCTCTTTCTCTCTCTCTCTCTCTCTCTCACTCACAGCTTCTCTTTCTCTCTCTCACTCACTCACAGCTTCTCTCTCTCTGTCTCTCTCACTCACGGCTTCTATTTCTCTCTCTCACTAACTCACAGCTTCTCTTGCTCTCTCTCTCTCACAGCTTTTCTCTCTCTCTCTCTCACTCACAGCTTCTCTTTCTCTGTCTCTCACTCACTCGCATCTTCTATTTCTCTCTCTCACACACAGCTTCTCTTTCTCTCTATCTCTCTCACTCACAGCTTCTCTTTTCTCTCTCTCTCACTCATTCACAGCTTCTCTTTCTCTCTCTCTCCCTCACAGCTTCTCTTTCTCTCTCTCTCTCTCACTCACTCACAGCTTCTCTCTCTCTGTCTCTCTCACTCACGGCTTCTATTTCTCTCTCTCTCACTAACTCATATCTTCTCTTTCTCTCTCTCACACACAGCTTTTGTCTCTCTCTCACTCACAGCTTCTCTTTCTCTCTCTCTCTCACAGCTTCTCTTTCTCTCTCACTCAAAACTTAAAACTTCTCTTTCTCTCTCTCACTCACTCACAGCTTTTCTCTCTCTCTCTCTCCACACAGCTTCTCTTTCTCTCTCTCTCTCACTCACAGTTTCTCTTTCTCTCTCTCACTCACAGCTTCTCTCCCTCTCTCTCACTCACAGCTTCTCTTTCTCTCTCTCTCTCATTCACAGCTACTCTTTCTCTCTCTCTCTCACTCACAGCTTCTCTTTCTTTCTCTCCCTCACTCACTCACTCACAGCTTCTCTTTCTCTCTCTCTCTCTCACTCACAGCTTCTCTTTCGCTTTCGCTCTCTCACTCACAGCTTCTCTTTCTCTCTCTCTCTCTCTCACTCACAGCTTCTCTTTCTTTCTCTCCCTCACTCACTCACTCACAGCTTCTCGTTCTCTCTCTCTCACAGCTTTTCTTTCTCTCTCTCACTCACTCACACTTCTCTTTCTCTCTGTCTCTCTCACACAGCTTCTCTTTCTCTCTTTATCACTAACCCACAGCTTCTCTTTCTCTCTCTCTCACTCTCTCACAGCTTCTCTTTCTCTCTCTCTCTCTCACTCACAGCTTCTCTTTCTCTCTCTCTCTCTCACTCACTCACAGCTTCTCTCTCTCTGTCTCTCTCACTCACGGCTTCTATTTCTCTCTCTCACTAACTCACAGCTTCTCTTTCTCTCTCTCTCACACAGCTTTTCTCTCTCTCTCTCTCTCACTCACAGCTTCTCTTTCTCTGTCTCTCACTCACTCGCATCTTCTATTTCTCTCTCTCACACAGCTTCTCTTTCTCTCTATCTCTCTCACTCACAGCTTCTCTTTTCTCTCTCTCTCACTCATTCACAGCTTCTCTTTCTCTCTCTCCCTCACAGCTTCTCTTTCTCTCTCTCTCTCTCACTCACTCACAGCTTCTCTCTCTCTGTCTCTCTCACTCACGGCTTCTATTTCTCTCTCCCTCACTAACTCATAGCTTCTCTTTCTCTCTCTCACACACAGCTTTTCTCTCTCTCACTCACAGCTTCTCTTTCTCTCTCTCACACACACTCACATCTTCTATTTCTCTCTCTCACACAGCTTCTCTTTCTCTCTATCTCTCTCACTCACAGCTTCTCTTTTCTCTCTCTCTCACTCACTCACAGCTTCTCTTTCTCTCTCTCTCCCTCACTCACAGCTTTTCTTTCTCTCTCTCACTCACAGCTTCTCTCTCTCTCTCACTCACAGCTTCTCTTTCTCTCTCACTCACTAACTCACCACTTCTCTTTTGCTCTCTCACTCACAGCTTCTCTTTCTCTCTCTCTCACACAGCTTCTCTTTCTCTCTCACTCACAACTTCTCTTTCTCTCTCTCACTCACTCACAGCTTTTCTTTCTCTCTCTCTCCACACAGCTTCTCTTTCTCTCTCTCTCTCACTCACAGTTTCTCTTTCTCTCACTCACTCACAGCGTCTCTCTCTCTCTCTCTCACTCACAGCTTCTCTTTCGCTTTCTCTCTCTCACTCACAGCTTTTCTTTCTCTCTCTCTCTCACTCACAGCTTCTCTGTCTCTCTCTCTCTCATTCACAGCTACACTTTCTCTCTCTCTCTCACTCACAGCTTCTCTTTCTTTCTCTCCCTCACTCACTCACTCACAGCTTCTCTTTCTCTCTCTCTCTCTCTCACTCACAGCTTCTCTTTCGCTTTCGCTCTCTCACTCACAGCTTCTCTTTCTCTCTCTCTCTCTCACTCACAGCTTCTCTTTCTTTCTCTCCCTCCCTCACTCACTCACAGCTTTTCTTTCTCTCTCACACACAGCTTTTCTTTCTCTCTCTCACTCACTCACACTTCTCTTTCTCTCTGTCTCTCTCACACAGCTTCTCTTTCTCTCTTTATCACTAACCCACAGCTTCTCTTTCTCTCTCTCACACACTCACAGCTTCTCTTTCTCTCTCTCTCTCTCTCACTCACAGCTTCTCTTTCTCTCTCTCTCACTCACTCACAGCTTCTCTGTCTCTCTCACTCACGGATTCTATTTCTCTCTCTCACTAACTCACAGCTTCTCTTTTTCTCTCTCTCTCTCACAGCTTTTCTCTCTCTCTCTCTCACTCACAGCTTCTCTTTCTCTGTCTCTCACTCACTCGCATCTTCTATTTCTCTCTCACACACACAGCTTCTCTTTCTCTCTATCTCACTCATTCACAGCTTCTCTTTCTCTCTCTCTCTCTCACTCACTCACAGCTTCCCTCTCTCTGTCTCTCTCACTCACGGCTTCTATTTCTCTCTCTCTCACTAACTCATATCTTCTCTTTCTCTCTCTCACACACAGCTTTTGTCTCTCTCTCACTCACAGCTTCTCTTTCTCTCTCTCTCTCTCACAGCTTCTCTTTCTCTCTCACTCAAAACTTCTCTTTCTCTCTCTCACTCACTCACAGCTTTTCTCTCTCTCTCTCTCCACACAGCTTCTCTTTCTCTCTCTCTCTCACTCACAGTTTCTCTTTCTCTCTCTCACTCACAGCTTCTCTCCCTCTCTCTCACTCACAGCTTCTCTTTCTCTCTCTCTCTCATTCACAGCTACTCTTTCTCTCTCTCTCTCACTCACAGCTTCTCTTTCTTTCTCTCCCTCACTCACTCACTCACAGCTTCTCTTTCTCTCTCTCTCTCTCACTCACAGCTTCTCTTTCGCTTTCGCTCTCTCACTCACAGCTTCTCTTTCTCTCTCTCTCTCTCTCACTCACAGCTTCTCTTTCTTTCTCTCCCTCACTCACTCACTCACAGCTTCTCGTTCTCTCTCTCTCACAGCTTTTCTTTCTCTCTCTCACTCACTCACACTTCTCTTTCTCTCTGTCTCTCTCACACAGCTTCTCTTTCTCTCTTTATCACTAACCCACAGCTTCTCTTTCTCTCTCTCTCTCACTCACAGCTTCTCTTTCTCTCTCTCTCTCTCACTCACTCACAGCTTCTCTCTCTCTGTCTCTCTCACTCACGGCTTCTATTTCTCTCTCTCACTAACTCACAGCTTCTCTTTCTCTCTCTCTCACACAGCTTTTCTCTCTCTCTCTCTCTCACTCACAGCTTCTCCTTCTCTGTCTCTCACTCACTCGCATCTTCTATTTCTCTCTCTCACACAGCTTCTCTTTCTCTCTATCTCTCTCACTCACAGCTTCTCTTTTCTCTCTCTCTCACTCATTCACAGCTTCTCTTTCTCTCTCTCCCTCACAGCTTCTCTTTCTCTCTCTCTCTCTCACTCACTCACAGCTTCTCTCTCTGTCTCTCTCACTCACGGCTTCTATTTCTCTCTCCCTCACTAACTCATAGCTTCTCTTTCTCTCTCTCACACACAGCTTTTCTCTCTCTCACTCACAGCTTCTCTTTCTCTCTCTCTCACACACTCACATCTTCTATTTCTCTCTCACACACAGCTTCTCTTTCTCTCTATCTCTCTCACTCACAGCTTCTCTTTTCTCTCTCTCTCACTCACTCACAGCTTCTCTTTCTCTCTCTCTCCCTCACTCACAGCTTTTCTTTCTCTCTCTCACTCACAGCTTTTCTTTCTCTCTCTCACTCACTCACACTTCTCTTTCTCTCTGTCTCTCTCACACAGCTTCTCTTTCTCTCTTTATCACTAACCCACAGCTTCTCTTTCTCTCTCTCACACACTCACAGCTTCTCTTTCTCTCTCTCTCTCTCTCACTCACAGCTTCTCTTTCTCTCTCTCTCACTCACTCACAGCTTCTCTGTCTCTCTCACTCACGGATTCTATTTCTCTCTCTCACTAACTCACAGCTTCTCTTTTTCTCTCTCTCTCTCACAGCTTTTCTCTCTCTCTCTCACTCACAGCTTCTCTTTCTCTGTCTCTCACTCACTCGCATCTTCTATTTCTCTCTCTCACACACAGCTTCTCTTTCTCTCTATCTCTCTCACTCACAGCTTCTCTTTTCTCTCTCTCTCACTCATTCACAGCTTCTCTTTCTCTCTCTCTCCCTCACAGCTTCTCTTTCTCTCTCTCTCTCTCACTCACTCACAGCTTCCCTCTCTCTGTCTCTCTCACTCACGGCTTCTATTTCTCTCTCTCTCACTAACTCATATCTTCTCTTTCTCTCTCTCACACACAGCTTTTGTCTCTCTCTCACTCACAGCTTCTCTTTCTCTCTCTCTCTCACAGCTTCTCTTTCTCTCTCACTCAAAACTTCTCTTTCTCTCTCTCACTCACTCACAGCTTTTCTCTCTCTCTCTCTCCACACAGCTTCTCTTTCTCTTTCTCTCTCTCACTCACAGTTTCTCTTTCTCTCTCTCACTCACAGCTTCTCTCCCTCTCTCTCACTCACAGCTTCTCTTTCTCTCTCTCTCTCATTCACAGCTACTCTTTCTCTCTCTCTCTCACTCACAGCTTCTCTTTCTTTCTCTCCCTCACTCACTCACTCACAGCTTCTCTTTCTCTCTCTCTCTCTCACTCACAGCTTCTCTTTCGCTTTCGCTCTCTCACTCACAGCTTCTCTTTCTCTCTCTCTCTCTCTCACTCACAGCTTCTCTTTCTTTCTCTCCCTCACTCACTCACTCACAGCTTCTCGTTCTCTCTCTCTCACAGCTTTTCTTTCTCTCTCTCACTCACTCACACTTCTCTTTCTCTCTGTCTCTCTCACACAGCTTCTCTTTCTCTCTTTATCACTAACCCACAGCTTCTCTTTCTCTCTCTCTCACTCTCTCACAGCTTCTCTTTCTCTCTCTCTCTCTCACTCACAGCTTCTCTTTCTCTCTCTCTCTCTCACTCACTCACAGCTTCTCTCTCTCTGTCTCTCTCACTCACGGCTTCTATTTCTCTCTCTCACTAACTCACAGCTTCTCTTTCTCTCTCTCACACACAGCTTTTCTCTCTCTCACTCACAGCTTCTCTTTCTCTCTCTCACACACACTCACATCTTCTATTTCTCTCTCTCACACAGCTTCTCTTTCTCTCTATCTCTCTCACTCACAGCTTCTCTTTTCTCTCTCTCTCACTCACTCACAGCTTCTCTTTCTCTCTCTCTCCCTCACTCACAGCTTTTCTTTCTCTCTCTCACTCACAGCTTCTCTCTCTCTCTCACTCACAGCTTCTCTTTCTCTCTCACTCACTAACTCACCACTTCTCTTTTGCTCTCTCACTCACAGCTTCTCTTTCTCTCTCTCTCACACAGCTTCTCTTTCTCTCTCACTCACAACTTCTCTTTCTCTCTCTCACTCACTCACAGCTTTTCTTTCTCTCTCTCTCTCCACACAGCTTCTCTTTCTCTCTCTCTCTCACTCACAGTTTCTCTTTCTCTCACTCACTCACAGCGTCTCTCTCTCTCTCTCTCACTCACAGCTTCTCTTTCGCTTTCTCTCTCTCACTCACAGCTTTTCTTTCTCTCTCTCTCTCACTCACAGCTTCTCTGTCTCTCTCTCTCTCATTCACAGCTACACTTTCTCTCTCTCTCTCACTCACAGCTTCTCTTTCTTTCTCTCCCTCACTCACTCACTCACAGCTTCTCTTTCTCTCTCTCTCTCTCTCTCACTCACAGCTTCTCTTTCGCTTTCGCTCTCTCACTCACAGCTTCTCTTTCTCTCTCTCTCTCTCACTCACAGCTTCTCTTTCTTTCTCTCCCTCCCTCACTCACTCACAGCTTTTCTTTCTCTCTCTCACACAGCTTTTCTTTCTCTCTCTCACTCACTCACACTTCTCTTTCTCTCTGTCTCTCTCACACAGCTTCTCTTTCTCTCTTTATCACTAACCCACAGCTTCTCTTTCTCTCTCTCACACACTCACAGCTTCTCTTTCTCTCTCTCTCTCTCTCACTCACAGCTTCTCTTTCTCTCTCTCTCACTCACTCACAGCTTCTCTGTCTCTCTCACTCACGGATTCTATTTCTCTCTCTCACTAACTCACAGCTTCTCTTTTTCTCTCTCTCTCTCACAGCTTTTCTCTCTCTCTCTCTCACTCACAGCTTCTCTTTCTCTGTCTCTCACTCACTCGCATCTTCTATTTCTCTCTCACACACACAGCTTCTCTTTCTCTCTATCTCACTCATTCACAGCTTCTCTTTCTCTCTCTCTCCCTCACAGCTTCTCTTTCTCTCTCTCTCTCTCACTCACTCACAGCTTCCCTCTCTCTGTCTCTCTCACTCACGGCTTCTATTTCTCTCTCTCTCACTAACTCATATCTTCTCTTTCTCTCTCTCACACACAGCTTTTGTCTCTCTCTCACTCACAGCTTCTCTTTCTCTCTCTCTCTCTCACAGCTTCTCTTTCTCTCTCACTCAAAACTTCTCTTTCTCTCTCTCACTCACTCACAGCTTTTCTCTCTCTCTCTCTCCACACAGCTTCTCTTTCTCTCTCTCTCTCACTCACAGTTTCTCTTTCTCTCTCTCACTCACAGCTTCTCTCCCTCTCTCTCACTCACAGCTTCTCTTTCTCTCTCTCTCTCATTCACAGCTACTCTTTCTCTCTCTCTCTCACTCACAGCTTCTCTTTCTTTCTCTCCCTCACTCACTCACTCACAGCTTCTCTTTCTCTCTCTCTCTCTCACTCACAGCTTCTCTTTCGCTTTCGCTCTCTCACTCACAGCTTCTCTTTCTCTCTCTCTCTCTCTCACTCACAGCTTCTCTTTCTTTCTCTCCCTCACTCACTCACTCACAGCTTCTCGTTCTCTCTCTCTCACAGCTTTTCTTTCTCTCTCTCACTCACTCACACTTCTCTTTCTCTCTGTCTCTCTCACACAGCTTCTCTTTCTCTCTTTATCACTAACCCACAGCTTCTCTTTCTCTCTCTCTCTCACTCACAGCTTCTCTTTCTCTCTCTCTCTCTCACTCACTCACAGCTTCTCTCTCTCTGTCTCTCTCACTCACGGCTTCTATTTCTCTCTCTCACTAACTCACAGCTTCTCTTTCTCTCTCTCTCACACAGCTTTTCTCTCTCTCTCTCTCTCACTCACAGCTTCTCCTTCTCTGTCTCTCACTCACTCGCATCTTCTATTTCTCTCTCTCACACAGCTTCTCTTTCTCTCTATCTCTCTCACTCACAGCTTCTCTTTTCTCTCTCTCTCACTCATTCACAGCTTCTCTTTCTCTCTCTCCCTCACAGCTTCTCTTTCTCTCTCTCTCTCTCACTCACTCACAGCTTCTCTCTCTGTCTCTCTCACTCACGGCTTCTATTTCTCTCTCCCTCACTAACTCATAGCTTCTCTTTCTCTCTCTCACACACAGCTTTTCTCTCTCTCACTCACAGCTTCTCTTTCTCTCTCTCTCACACACTCACATCTTCTATTTCTCTCTCACACACAGCTTCTCTTTCTCTCTATCTCTCTCACTCACAGCTTCTCTTTTCTCTCTCTCTCACTCACTCACAGCTTCTCTTTCTCTCTCTCTCCCTCACTCACAGCTTTTCTTTCTCTCTCTCACTCACAGCTTTTCTTTCTCTCTCTCACTCACTCACACTTCTCTTTCTCTCTGTCTCTCTCACACAGCTTCTCTTTCTCTCTTTATCACTAACCCACAGCTTCTCTTTCTCTCTCTCACACACTCACAGCTTCTCTTTCTCTCTCTCTCTCTCTCACTCACAGCTTCTCTTTCTCTCTCTCTCACTCACTCACAGCTTCTCTGTCTCTCTCACTCACGGATTCTATTTCTCTCTCTCACTAACTCACAGCTTCTCTTTTTCTCTCTCTCTCTCACAGCTTTTCTCTCTCTCTCTCTCACTCACAGCTTCTCTTTCTCTGTCTCTCACTCACTCGCATCTTCTATTTCTCTCTCTCACACACAGCTTCTCTTTCTCTCTATCTCTCTCACTCACAGCTTCTCTTTTCTCTCTCTCTCACTCATTCACAGCTTCTCTTTCTCTCTCTCTCCCTCACAGCTTCTCTTTCTCTCTCTCTCTCTCACTCACTCACAGCTTCCCTCTCTCTGTCTCTCTCACTCACGGCTTCTATTTCTCTCTCTCTCACTAACTCATATCTTCTCTTTCTCTCTCTCACACACAGCTTTTGTCTCTCTCTCACTCACAGCTTCTCTTTCTCTCTCTCTCTCTCACAGCTTCTCTTTCTCTCTCACTCAAAACTTCTCTTTCTCTCTCTCACTCACTCACAGCTTTTCTCTCTCTCTCTCTCCACACAGCTTCTCTTTCTCTCTCTCTCTCACTCACAGTTTCTCTTTCTCTCTCTCACTCACAGCTTCTCTCCCTCTCTCTCACTCACAGCTTCTCTTTCTCTCTCTCTCTCATTCACAGCTACTCTTTCTCTCTCTCTCTCACTCACAGCTTCTCTTTCTTTCTCTCCCTCACTCACTCACTCACAGCTTCTCTTTCTCTCTCTCTCTCTCACTCACAGCTTCTCTTTCGCTTTCGCTCTCTCACTCACAGCTTCTCTCTCTCTCTCTCTCTCTCTCACTCACAGCTTCTCTTTCTTTCTCTCCCTCACTCACTCACTCACAGCTTCTCGTTCTCTCTCTCTCACAGCTTTTCTTTCTCTCTCTCACTCACTCACACTTCTCTTTCTCTCTGTCTCTCTCACACAGCTTCTCTTTCTCTCTTTATCACTAACCCACAGCTTCTCTTTCTCTCTCTCTCACTCTCTCACAGCTTCTCTTTCTCTCTCTCTCTCTCACTCACAGCTTCTCTTTCTCTCTCTCTCTCTCACTCACTCACAGCTTCTCTCTCTCTGTCTCTCTCACTCACGGCTTCTATTTCTCTCTCTCACTAACTCACAGCTTCTCTTTCTCTCTCTCACACACAGCTTTTCTCTCTCTCTCTCTCTCACTCACAGCTTCTCTTTCTCTGTCTCTCACTCACTCGCATCTTCTATTTCTCTCTCTCACACAGCTTCTCTTTCTCTCTATCTCTCTCACTCACAGCTTCTCTTTTCTCTCTCTCTCACTCATTCACAGCTTCTCTTTCTCTCTCTCCCTCACAGCTTCTCTTTCTCTCTCTCTCTCTCACTCACTCACAGCTTCTCTCTCTGTCTCTCTCACTCACGGCTTCTATTTCTCTCTCCCTCACTAACTCATAGCTTCTCTTTCTCTCTCTCACACACAGCTTTTCTCTCTCTCACTCACAGCTTCTCTTTCTCTCTTTCTCACACACTCACATCTTCTATTTCTCTCTCACACACAGCTTCTCTTTCTCTCTATCTCTCTCACTCACAGCTTCTCTTTTCTCTCTCTCTCACTCACTCACAGCTTCTCTTTCTCTCTCTCTCCCTCACTCACAGCTTTTCTTTCTCTCTCTCACTCACAGCTTCTCTCTCTCTCTCACTCACAGCTTCTCTTTCTCTCTCACTCACTAACTCACCACTTCTCTTTTGCTCTCTCACTCACAGCTTCTCTTTCTCTCTCTCTCTCACAGCTTCTCTTTCTCTCTCACTCACAACTTCTCTTTCTCTCTCTCACTCACTCACAGCTTTTCTTTCTCTCTCTCTCCACACAGCTTCTCTTTCTCTCTCTCTCTCACTCACAGTTTCTCTTTCTCTCACTCACTCACAGCGTCTCTCTCTCTCTCTCTCACTCACAGCTTCTCTTTCGCTTTCTCTCTCTCACTCACAGCTTTTCTTTCTCTCTCTCTCTCACTCACAGCTTCTCTTTCTCTCTCTCTCTCATTCACAGCTACACTTTCTCTCTCTCTCTCACTCACAGCTTCTCTTTCTTTCTCTCCCTCACTCACTCACTCACAGCTTCTCTTTCTCTCTCTCTCTCTCTCTCACTCACAGCTTCTCTTTCGCTTTCGCTCTCTCACTCACAGCTTCTCTTTCTCTCTCTCTCTCTCACTCACAGCTTCTCTTTCTTTCTCTCCCTCCCTCACTCACTCACAGCTTCTCTTTCTCTCTCTCACACAGCTTTTCTTTCTCTCTCTCACTCACTCACACTTCTCTTTCTCTCTGTCTCTCTCACACAGCTTCTCTTTCTCTCTTTATCACTAACCCACAGCTTCTCTTTCTCTCTCTCACACACTCACAGCTTCTCTTTCTCTCTCTCTCTCTCTCACTCACAGCTTCTCTTTCTCTCTCTCTCACTCACTCACAGCTTCTCTGTCTCTCTCACTCACGGATTCTATTTCTCTCTCTCACTAACTCACAGCTTCTCTTTTTCTCTCTCTCTCTCACAGCTTTTCTCTCTCTCTCTCTCTCTCACTCACAGCTTCTCTTTCTCTGTCTCTCACTCACTCGCATCTTCTATTTCTCTCTCTCTCACACAGCTTCTCTTTCTCACTATCTCTCTCACTCACAGCTTCTCTTTTCTCTCTCTCACACACATTCACAGCTTCTGTTTCTCTCTCTCTCCCTCACAACTTCTCTTTCTCTCTCTCTCTCACTCACAGCTTTTCTTTCTCTCTCTCACTCACAGCTTCTCTCTCTCTCTCTCTCACTCACAGCTTCTCTTTCTCTCTCTCTCCCTCACTTACAGCTTCTCTTTCTCTCTCTCTCTCACAGCTTCTATTGGTCTCTCTCTCTCACTCACAGCTTCTCTCTCTCTCTATCTCACAGCTTCTCTTTCTCTCTCACTCACAGCTTCTCTTTCTCTCTCACTCACTCACTCACCACTTCTCTTTTGCTCTCTCACTCACAACTTCTCTTTCTCTCTCTCTCACAGCTTCTCTTTCTCTCTCACTCACAACTTCTCTTTCTCTCTCTCACTCACTCACAGCTTTTCTTTCTCTCTCTCTCCACACAGCTTCTCTTTCTCTCTCTCTCTCACTCACAGTTTCTCTTTCTCTCACTCACTCACAGCTTCTCTCTCTCTCTCTCTCACTCACAGCTTCTCTTTCGCTTTCTCTCTCTCACTCACAGCTTCTCTTTCTCTCTCTCTCTCACTCACAGCTTCTCTTTCTCTCTCTCTCTCATTCACACCTACTCTTTCTCTCTCTCTCTCACTCACAGCTTCTCTTTCTCTCTCTCCCTCACTCACTCACTCACAGCTTCTCTTTCTCTCTCTCTCTCTCACAGCTTCTCTTTCGCTTTCGCTCTCTCACTCACAGCTTCTCTTTCTCTCTCTCTCACTCACTCACAGCTTCTCTTTCTTTCTCTCCCTTACTCACTCACTCACAGCTTCTCTTTCTCTCTCTCTCACAGCTTTTCTTTCTCTCTCTCACTCACTCACACTTCTCTTTCTCTCTGTCTATCTCACACAGCTTCTCTTTCTCTCTTTATCACTAACCCACAGCTTCTCTTTCTCTCTCTCTCACACACTCACAGCTTCTCTTTCTCTCTCTCTCTCTCACTCACAGCTTCTCTTTCTCTCTCTCACTCACTCACAGCTTCTCTCTCTCTGTCTCTCTCACTCACGGCTTCTATTTCTCTCTCACTAATTCACAGCTTCTCTTTCTCTCTCTCTCACAGCTTTTCTCTCTCTCTCTCTCTCTCTCACTCACAGCTTCTCTTTCTCTGTCTCTCACTCACTCGCATCTTCTATTTCTCTCTCTCTCACACAGCTTCTCTTTCTCTCTATCTCTCTCACTCACAGCTTCTCTTTTCTCTCTCTCTCACACATTCACAGCTTCTCTTTCTCTCTCTCTCCCTCAAAGCTTCTCTTTCTCTCTCTCTCTCTCACTCACAGCTTCTCTTTCTCTTTCTCTCTCTCACTCACTCATGCTTCTCTTTCTCTGTCTCTCTCACACAGCTTCTCTTTCTCTCTTTCTCATTAACCCACAGCTTCTCTTTCTCTCTCTCTCACTCACTCACAGATTCTCTTTCTCTCTCTCTCTCTCTCTCTCACAGCTTCTCTTTCTCTCTCTCTCTCTCACTCACTCACAGCTTCTCTCTCTCTGTCTCTCTCACTCACGGCTTCTATTTCTCTCTCTCTCACTAACTCATAGCTTCTATTTCACTCTCACACACACAGCTTTTCTCTCTCTCTCACTCACAGCTTCTCTTTCTCTCTCACTCACTCCCTCACATCTTCTATTTCTCTCTCTCTCACAGCTTCTCTTTCTCTCTATCTCTCTCACTCACAGCTTCTCTTTTCTCTCTCTCTCACTCACTCACAGCTTCTCTTTCTCTCTCTCTCCCTCACTCACAGCTTTTCTTTCTCTCTCTCACTCACAGCTTCTCTCTCTCTCTCACTCACAGCTTCTCTTTCTCTCTCACTCACTAACTCACCACTTCTCTTTTGCTCTCTCACTCACAGCTTCTCTTTCTCTCTCTCTCACACAGCTTCTCTTTCTCTCTCACTCACAACTCTTTCTCTCTCTCACTCACTCACAGCTTTTCTTTCTCTCTCTCTCCACACAGCTTCTCTTTCTCTCTCTCTCACACTCACAGCTTCTCTTTCTCTCTCTCACACACACTCACATCTTCTATTTCTCTCTCTCACACAGCTTCTCTTTCTCTCTATCTCTCTCACTCACAGCTTCTCTTTTCTCTCTCTCTCACTCACTCACAGCTTCTCTTTCTCTCTCTCCCTCACTCACAGCTTTTCTTTCTCTCTCTCACTCACAGCTTCTCTCTCTCTCTCACTCACAGCTTCTCTTTCTCTCTCACTCACTAACTCACCACTTCTCTTTTGCTCTCTCACTCACAGCTTCTCTTTCTCTCTCTCTCTCACAGCTTCTCTTTCTCTCTCACTCACAACTTCTCTTTCTCTCTCTCACTCACTCACAGCTTTTCTTTCTCTCTCTCTCCACACAGCTTCTCTTTCTCTCTCTCTCTCACTCACAGTTTCTCTTTCTCTCACTCACTCACAGCGTCTCTCTCTCTCTCTCACTCACAGCTTCTCTTTCGCTTTCTCTCTCTCACTCACAGCTTTTCTTTCTCTCTCTCTCTCACTCACAGCTTCTCTTTCTCTCTCTCTCTCATTCACAGCTACACTTTCTCTCTCTCTCTCACTCACAGCTTCTCTTTCTTTCTCTCCCTCACTCACTCACTCACAGCTTCTCTCTCTCTCTCTCTCTCTCTCTCACTCACAGCTTCTCTTTCGCTTTCGCTCTCTCACTCACAGCTTCTCTTTCTCTCTCTCTCTCTCACTCACAGCTTCTCTTTCTTTCTCTCCCTCCCTCACTCACTCACAGCTTCTCTTTCTCTCTCTCACACAGCTTTTCTTTCTCTCTCTCACTCACTCACACTTCTCTTTCTCTCTGTCTCTCTCACACAGCTTCTCTTTCTCTCTTTATCACTAACCCACAGCTTCTCTTTCTCTCTCTCACACACTCACAGCTTCTCTTTCTCTCTCTCTCTCTCTCACTCACAGCTTCTCTTTCTCTCTCTCTCACTCACTCACAGCTTCTCTGTCTCTCTCACTCACGAATTCTATTTCTCTCTCTCACTAACTCACAGCTTCTCTTTTTCTCTCTCTCTCTCACAGCTTTTCTCTCTCTCCCTCTCTCTCACTCACAGCTTCTCTTTCTCTGTCTCTCACTCACTCGCATCTTCTATTTCTCTCTCTCTCACACAGCTTCTCTTGCTCTCTATCTCTCTCACTCACAGCTTCTCTTTTCTCTCTCTCACACACATTCACAGCTTCTGTTTCTCTCTCTCTCGCTCACAACTTCTCTTTCTCTCTCTCTCACTCGCAGCTTTTCTTTCTCTCTCTCACTCACAGCTTCTCTCTCTCTCTCTCTCACTCACAGCTTCTCTTTCTCTCTCTCTCCCTCACTTACAGCTTCTCTTTCTCTCTCTCACACACAGCTTCTATTGGTCTCTCTCTCACTCACAGCTTCTCTCTCTCTCTCACACACAGCTTCTCTTTCTCTCTCACTCACAGCTTCTCTTTCTCTCTCACTCACTCACTCACCACTTCTCTTTTGCTCTCTCACTCACAACTTCTCTTTCTCTCTCTCTCACAGCTTCTCTTTCTCTCTCACTCACAACTTCTCTTTCTCTATCTCACTCACTCACAGCTTTTCTTTCTCTCTCTCTCCACACAGCTTCTCTTTCCCTCTCTCTCTCACTCACAGTTTCTCTTTCTCTCACTCACTCACAGCTTCTCTCTCTCTCTCACTCACAGCTTCTCTTTCGCTTTCTCTCTCTCACTCACAGCTTCTCTTTCTCTCTCTCTCTCACTCACAGCTTCTCTTTCTCTCTCTCATTCACACCTACTCTTTCTCTCTCTCTCTCACTCACAGCTTCTCTTTCTCTCTCTCCCTCACTCACTCACTCACAGCTTCTCTTTCTCTCTCTCTCTCACTCACAGCTTCTCTTTCGCTTTCGCTCTCTCACTCACAGCTTCTCTTTCTCTCTCTCTCACTCACTCACAGCTTCTCTTTCTTTCTCTCCCTTACTCACTCACTCACAGCTTCTCTTTCTCTCTCTCTCACAGCTTTTCTTTCTCTCTCTCACTCACTCACACTTCTCTTTCTCTCTGTCTATCTCACACAGCTTCTCTTTCTCTCTTTATCACTAACCCACAGCTTCTCTTTCTCTCTCTCTCACACACTCACAGCTTCTCTTTCTCTCTCTCTCTCTCTCACTCACAGCTTCTCTTTCTCTCTCTCACTCACTCACAGCTTCTCTCTCTCTGTCTCTCTCACTCACGGCTTCTATTTCTCTCTCACTAATTCACAGCTTCTCTTTCTCTCTCTCTCACAGCTTTTTTTTCTCTCTCTCTCTCTCTCACTCACAGCTTCTCTTTCTCTGTCTCTCACTCACTCGCATCTTCTATTTCTCTCTCTCTCTCACAGCTTCTCTTTTCTCTCTCTCTCACTCATTCAAAGCTTCTCTTTCTCTCTCTCCCTCACAGCTTCTCTTTCTCTCTCTCTCTCTCACTCACTCATAGCTTCTCTCTCTCTGTCTCTCTCACTCACGGCTTCTATTTCTCTCTCCCTCACTAACTCATAGCTTCTCTTTCTCTCTCTCACACACAGCTTTTCTCTCTCTCACTCACAGCTTCTCTTTCTCTCTCTCTCACTCACTCACATCTTCTATTTCTCTCTCTCACACAGCTTCTCTTTCTCTCTATCTCTCTCACTCACAGCTTCTCTTTTCTCTCTCTCTCACTCACTCACAGCTTCTCTTTCTCTCTCTCTCCCTCACTCACAGCTTTTCTTTCTCTCTCTCACTCACAGCTTCTCTCTCTCTCTCTCTCACTCACAGCTTCTCTTTCTCTCTCTCTCCCTCACTTACAGCTTCTCTTTCTCTCTCTCTCTCACAGCTTCTATTGGTCTCTCTCTCTCACTCACAGCTTCTCTATCTCTCTCACTCACAGCTTCTCTTTCTGTCTCACTCACAGCTTCTCTTTCTCTCTCACTCACTCACTCACCACTTCTCTTTTGCTCTCTCACTCACAGCTTCTCTTTCGCTTTCGCTCTCTCACTCACAGCTTCTCTTTCTCTCTTTATCACTAACCCACAGCTTCTCTTTCTCTCTCTCTCACACACTCACAGCTTCTCTCTCTCTCTCTCTCTCACTCACAGCTTCTCTTTCTCTCTCTCACTCACTCACAGCTTCTCTCTCTCTGTCTCTCTCACTCACGGCTTCTATTTCTCTCTCTCACTAACTCACAGCTTCTCTTTCTCTCTCTCTCACAGCTTTTCTCTCTCTCTCTCTCTCACTCACAGCTTCTCTTTCTCTGTCTCTCACTCACTCGCATCTTCTATTTCTCTCTCTCTCACACAGGTTCTCTTTCTCTCTATCTCTCTCACTCACAGCTTCTCTCTCTCTCACACACTCACAGCTTCTCTTTCTCTCTCACTCACAGCTTCTCTTTCTCTCTCACTCACAGCTTCTCTTTCTCTCTCTCACTCACTCACAGCTTCTCTCTCTCTGTCTCTCTCACTCACGGCTTCTATTTCTCTCTCTCACTAACTCACAGCTTCTCTTGCTCTCTCTCTCTCACAGCTTTTCTCTCTCTCTCTCTCACTCACAGCTTCTCTTTCTCTGTCTCTCACTCACTCGCATCTTCTATTTCTCTCTCTCACACACAGCTTCTCTTTCTCTCTATCTCTCTCACTCACAGCTTCTCTTTTCTCTCTCTCTCACTCATTCACAGCTTCTCTTTCTCTCTCTCTCTCCCTCACAGCTTCTCTTTCTCTCTCTCTCTCTCACTCACTCACAGCTTCTCTCTCTCTGTCTCTCTCACTCACAGCTTCTATTTCTCTCTCTCTCACTAACTCATATCTTCTCTTTCTCTCTCTCACACACAGCTTTTGTCTCTCTCTCACTCACAGCTTCTCTTTCTCTCTCTCTCTCACAGCTTCTCTTTCTCTCTCACTCAAAACTTCTCTTTCTCTCTCTCACTCACTCACAGCTTTTCTCTCTCTCTCTCTCCACACAGCTTCTCTTTCTCTCTCTCTCTCACTCACAGTTTCTCTTTCTCTCTCTCACTCACAGCTTCTCTCCCTCTCTCTCACTCACAGCTTCTCTTTCTCTCTCTCTCTCATTCACAGTTACTCTTTCTCTCTCTCTCTCACTCACAGCTTCTCTTTCTTTCTCTCCCTCCCTCACTCACTCACAGCTTCTCTTTCTCTCTCTCTCTCACTCACAGCTTCTCTTTCGCTTTCGCTCTCTCACTCACAGCTTCTCTTTCTCTCTCTCTCTCTCTCACTCACAGCTTCTCTTTCTTTCTCTCCCTCACTCACTCACTCACAGCTTCTCGTTCTCTCTCTCACACAGCTTTTCTTTCTCTCTCTCACTCACTCACACTTCTCTTTCTCTCTGTCTCTCTCACACAGCTTCTCTTTCTCTCTTTATCACTAACCCACAGCTTCTCTTTCTCTCTCTCTCACTCTCTCACAGCTTCTCTTTCTCTCTCTCTCTCTCACTCACAGCTTCTCTTTCTCTCTCTCTCTCTCACTCACTCACAGCTTCTCTCTCTCTGTCTCTCTCACTCACGGCTTCTATTTCTCTCTCTCACTAACTCACAGCTTCTCTTTCTCTCTCTCACACACAGCTTTTCTCTCTCTCTCTCTCTCACTCACAGCTTCTCTTTCTCTGTCTCTCACTCACTCGCATCTTCTATTTCTCTCTCTCACACAGCTTCTCTTTCTCTCTATCTCTCTCACTCACAGCTTCTCTTTTCTCTCTCTCTCACTCATTCACAGCTTCTCTTTCTCTCTCTCCCTCACAGCTTCTCTTTCTCTCTCTCTCTCTCACTCACTCACAGCTTCTCTCTCTCTGTCTCTCTCACTCACGGCTTCTATTTCTCTCTCCCTCACTAACTCATAGCTTCTCTTTCTCTCTCTCACACACAGCTTTTCTCTCTCTCACTCACAGCTTCTCTTTCTCTCTCTCTCACTCTCTCACAGCTTCTCTTTCTCTCTCTCTCTCTCACTCACAGCTTCTCTTTCACTCTCTCTCTCTCACTCACTCACAGCTTCTCTCTCTCTGTCTCTCTCACTCACGGCTTCTATTTCTCTCTCTCACTAACTCACAGCTTCTCTTTCTCTCTCTCTCACAGCTTTTCTCTCTCTCTCTCTCACTCACAGCTTCTCTTTCTCTGTCTCTCACTCACTCGCATCTTCTATTTCTCTCTCTCACACAGCTTCTCTTTCTCTCTATCTCTCTCACTCACAGCTTCTCTTTTCTCTCTCTCTCACTCATTCACAGCTTCTCTTTCTCTCTCTCCCTCACAGCTTCTCTTTCTCTCTCTCTCTCTCACTCACTCATAGCTTCTCTCTCTCTGTCTCTCTCACTCACGGCTTCTATTTCTCTCTCCCTCACTAACTCATAGGTTCTCTTTCTCTCTCTCACACACAGCTTTTCTCTCTCTCACTCACAGCTTCTCTTTCTCTCTCTCTCACTCACTCACATCTTCTATTTCTCTCTCTCACACAGCTTCTCTTTCTCTCTATCTCTCTCACTCACAGCTTCTCTTTTCTCTCTCTCTCACTCACTCACAGCTTCTCTTTCTCTCTCTCTCTCTCCCTCACTCACAGCTTTTCTTTCTCTCTCTCACTCACAGCTTCTCTCTCTCTCTCTCTCACTCATAGCTTCTCTTTCTCTCTCTCTCCCTCACTTACAGCTTCTCTTTCTCTCTCTCTCTCACAGCTTCTATTGGTCTCTCTCTCTCACTCACAGCTTCTCTCTCTCTCTCACTCACAGCTTCTCTTTCTGTCTCACTCACAGCTTCTCTTTCTCTCTCACTCACTCACTCACCACTTCTCTTTTGCTCTCTCACTCACAGCTTCTCTTTCGCTTTCGCTCTCTCACTCACAGCTTCTCTTTCTCTCTTTATCACTAACCCACAGCTTCTCTTTCTCTCTTTCTCACACACTCACAGCTTCTCTTTCTCTCTCTCTCTCTCTCTCACTCACAGCTTCTCTTTCTCTCTCTCACTCACTCACAGCTTCTCTCTCTCTGTCTCTCTCACTCACGGCTTCTATTTATCTCTCTCACTAACTCACAGCTTCTCTTTCTCTCTCTCTCACAGCTTTTCTCTCTCTCTCTCTCTCACTCACAGCTTCTCTTTCTCTGTCTCTCACTCACTCGCATCTTCTATTTCTCTCTCTCTCACACAGGTTCTCTTTCTCTCTATCTCTCTCACTCACAGCTTCTCTCTCTCTCACACTCACAGCTTCTCTTTCTCTCTCACTCACAGCTTCTCTTTCTCTCTCACTCACAGCTTCTCTTTCTCTCTCACTCACTCACTCACCACTTCTCTTTTGCTCTCTCACTCACAGCTTCTCTTTCTCTCTCTCTCTCACAGCTTCTCTTTCTCTCTCACTCACAACTTCTCTTTCTCTCTCTCACTCACTCACAGCTTTTCTTTCTCTCTCTCTCCACACAGCTTCTCTTTCTCTCTCTCTCTCACTCACAGTTTCTCTTTCTCTCTCTCACTCACAGCTTCTCTCTCTCTCTCTCACTCACAGCTTCTCTTTCGCTTTCTCTCTCTCACTCACAGCTTCTCTTTCTCTCTCTCTCACTCACAGCTTCTCTTTCTCTCTCTCTCTCATTCACAGCTACTCTTTCTCTCTCTCTCTCACTCACAGCTACTCTTTCTTTCTCTCCCTCACTCACTCACTCACAGCTTCTCTTTCTCTCTCTCTCTGTCACTCACAGCTTCTCTTTCGCTTTTGCTCTCTCACTCACAGCTTCTCTTTCTCTCTCTCTCTCTCACTCACAGCTTCTCTTTCTTTCTCTCCCTCCCTCACTCACTCACAGCTTCTCTTTCCCTCTCTCACACAGCTTCTCTTTCTCTCTATCACTAACCCACAGCTTCTCTTTCTCTCTCTCTCTCACTCACTCACAGCTTCTCTTTCTCTCTCTCTCTCTCTCTCACAGCTTCTCTTTCTCTCTCTCACTCACTCACAGCTTCTCTCTCTCTGTCTCTCTCACTCACGGCTTCTATTTCTCTCTCACTAACTCACAGCTTCTCTTGCTCTCTCTCTCTCACAGCTTTTCTCTCTCTCTCTCACACTCACAGCTTCTCTTTCTCTGTCTCTCACTCACTCGCATCTTCTATTTCTCTCTCTCACACACAGCTTCTCTTTCTCTCTATCTCTCTCACTCACAGCTTCTCTTTTCTCTCTCTCTCACTCATTCACAGCTTCTCTTTCTCTCTCTCTCCCTCACAGCTTCTCTTTCTCTCTCTCTCTCTCTCACTCACAGCTTCTCTCTCTCTGTCTCTCTCACTCACGGCTTCTATTTCTCTCTCTCTCACTAACTCATATCTTCTCTTTCTCTCTCTCACACACAGCTTTTGTCTCTCTCTCATTCACAGCTTCTCTTTCTCTCTCTCTCTCTCACAGCTTCTCTTTCTCTCTCACTCAAAACTTAAAACTTCTCTTTCTCTCTCTCACTCACTCACAGCTTTTCTCTCTCTCTCTCTCCACACAGCTTCTCTTTCTCTCTCTCTCTCACTCACAGTTTCTCTTTCTCTCTCTCACTCACAGCTTCTCTCCCTCTCTCTCACTCACAGCTTCTCTTTCTCTCTCTCTCTCATTCACAGCTACTCTTTCTCTCTCTCTCTCACTCACAGCTTCTCTTTCTTTCTCTCCCTCACTCACTCACTCACAGCTTCTCTTTCTCTCTCTCTCTCTCACTCACAGCTTCTCTTTCGCTTTCGCTCTCTCACTCACAGCTTCTCTTTCTCTCTCTCTCTCTCTCACTCACAGCTTCTCTTTCTTTCTCTCCCTCACTCACTCACTCACAGCTTCTCGTTCTCTCTCTCTCACAGCTTTTCTTTCTCTCTCTCACTCACTCACACTTCTCTTTCTCTCTGTCTCTCTCACACAGCTTCTCTTTCTCTATCACTAACCCACAGCTTCTCTTTCTCTCTCTCTCACTCTCTCACAGCTTCTCTTTCTCTCTCTCTCTCTCACTCACAGCTTCTCTTTCTCTCTCTCTCTCTCACTCACTCACAGCTTCTCTCTCTCTGTCTCTCTCACTCACGGCTTCTATTTCTCTCTCTCACTAACTCACAGCTTCTCTTTCTCTCTCTCTCACACAGCTTTTCTCTCTCTCTCTCTCTCACTCACAGCTTCTCTTTCTCTGTCTCTCACTCACTCGCATCTTCTATTTCTCTCTCTCACACAGCTTCTCTTTCTCTCTATCTCTCTCACTCACAGCTTCTCTTTTCTCTCTCTCTCACTCATTCACAGCTTCTCTTTCTCTCTCTCCCTCACAGCTTCTCTTTCTCTCTCTCTCTCTCACTCACTCACAGCTTCTCTCTCTCTGTCTCTCTCACTCACGGCTTCTATTTCTCTCTCCCTCACTAACTCATAGCTTCTCTTTCTCTCTCTCACACACAGCTTTTCTCTCTCTCACTCACAGCTTCTCTTTCTCTCTCTCTCACACACTCACATCTTCTATTTCTCTCTCTCACACAGCTTCTCTTTCTCTCTATCTCTCTCACTCACAGCTTCTCTTTTCTCTCTCTCTCACTCACTCACAGCTTCTCTTTCTCTCTCTCTCCCTCACTCACAGCTTTTCTTTCTCTCTCTCACTCAAAGCTTCTCTCTCTCTCTCACTCACAGCTTCTCTTTCTCTCTCACTCACTAACTCACCACTTCTCTTTTGCTCTCTCACTCACAGCTTCTCTTTCTCTCTCTCTCACACAGCTTCTCTTTCTCTCTCACTCACAACTTCTCTTTCTCTCTCTCACTCACTCACAGCTTTTCTTTCTCTCTCTCTCCACACAGCTTCTCTTTCTCTCTCTCTCTCACTCACAGTTTCTCTTTCTCTCACTCACTCACAGCGTCTCTCTCTCTCTCTCTCACTCACAGCTTCTCTTTCGCTTTCTCTCTCTCACTCACAGCTTTTCTTTCTCTCTCTCTCTCACTCACAGCTTCTCTTTCTCTCTCTCTCTCATTCACAGCTACACTTTCTCTCTCTCTCTCACTCACAGCTTCTCTTTCTTTCTCTCCCTCACTCACTCACTCACAGCTTCTCTTTCTCTCTCTCTCTCTCTCTCACTCACAGCTTCTCTTTCGCTTTCGCTCTCTCACTCACAGCTTCTCTCTCTCTCTCTCTCTCTCACTCACAGCTTCTCTTTCTTTCTCTCCCTCCCTCACTCACTCACAGCTTTTCTTTCTCTCTCTCACACAGCTTTTCTTTCTCTCTCTCACTCACTCACACTTCTCTTTCTCTCTGTCTCTCTCACACAGCTTCTCTTTCTCTCTTTATCACTAACCCACAGCTTCTCTTTCTCTCTCTCACACACTCACAGCTTCTCTTTCTCTCTCTCTCTCTCTCACTCACAGCTTCTCTTTCTCTCTCTCTCACTCACTCACAGCTTCTCTGTCTCTCTCACTCACGGATTCTATTTCTCTCTCTCACTAACTCACAGCTTCTCTTTTTCTCTCTCTCTCTCACAGCTTTTCTCTCTCTCTCTCTCACTCACAGCTTCTCTTTCTCTGTCTCTCACTCACTCGCATCTTCTATTTCTCTCTCTCACACACAGCTTCTCTTTCTCTCTATCTCTCTCACTCACAGCTTCTCTTTTCTCTCTCTCTCACTCATTCACAGCTTCTCTTTCTCTCTCTCTCCCTCACAGCTTCTCTTTCTCTCTCTCTCTCTCACTCACTCACAGCTTCCCTCTCTCTGTCTCTCTCACTCACGGCTTCTATTTCTCTCTCACTCACTCACTCACCACTTCTCTTTTGCTCTCTCACTCACAGCTTCTCTTTCTCTCTCTCTCTCACAGCTTCTCTTTCTCTCTCACTCACAACTTCTCTTTCTCTCTCTCACTCACTCACAGCTTTTCTTTCTCTCTCTCTCCACACAGCTTCTCTTTCTCTCTCTCTCTCACTCACAGTTTCTCTTTCTCTCTCTCACTCACAGCTTCTCTCTCTCTCTCTCACTCACAGCTTCTCTTTCGCTTTCTCTCTCTCACTCACAGCTTCTCTTTCTCTCTCTCTCACTCACAGCTTCTCTTTCTCTCTCTCTCTCATTCACAGCTACTCTTTCTCTCTCTCTCACTCACAGCTACTCTTTCTTTCTCTCCCTCACTCACTCACTCACAGCTTCTCTTTCTCTCTCTCTCTGTCACTCACAGCTTCTCTTTCGCTTTTGCTTTCTCACTCACAGCTTCTCTTTCTCTCTCTCTCTCTCACTCACAGCTTCTCTTTCTTTCTCTCCCTCCCTCACTCACTCACAGCTTCTCTTTCCCTCTCTCACACAGCTTCTCTTTCTCTCTATCACTAACCCACAGCTTCTCTTTCTCTCTCTCTCTCACTCACTCACAGCTTCTCTTTCTCTCTCTCTCTCTCTCACTCACAGCTTCTCTTTCTCTCTCTCACTCACTCACAGCTTCTCTCTCTCTGTCTCTCTCACTCACGGCTTCTATTTCTCTCTCTCACTAACTCACAGCTTCTCTTGCTCTCTCTCTCTCACAGCTTTTCTCTCTCTCTCTCTCACTCACAGCTTCTCTTTCTCTGTCTCTCACTCACTCGCATCTTCTATTTCTCTCTCTCACACACAGCTTCTCTTTCTCTCTATCTCTCTCACTCACAGCTTCTCTTTTCTCTCTCTCTCACTCATTCACAGCTTCTCTTTCTCTCTCTCTCCCTCACAGCTTCTCTTTCTCTCTCTCTCTCTCACTCACTCACAGCTTCTCTCTCTCTGTCTCTCTCACTCACGGCTTCTATTTCTCTCTCTCTCACTAACTCATATCTTCTCTTTCTCTCTCTCACACACAGCTTTTGTCTCTCTCTCACTCACAGCTTCTCTTTCTCTCTCTCTCTCACAGCTTCTCTTTCTCTCTCACTCAAAACTTAAAACTTCTCTTTCTCTCTCTCACTCACTCACAGCTTTTCTCTCTCTCTCTCTCCACACAGCTTCTCTTTCTCTCTCTCTCTCACTCACAGTTTCTCTTTCTCTCTCTCACTCACAGCTTCTCTCCCTCTCTCTCACTCACAGCTTCTCTTTCTCTCTCTCTCTCATTCACAGCTACTCTTTCTCTCTCTCTCTCACTCACAGCTTCTCTTTCTTTCTCTCCCTCACTCACTCACTCACAGCTTCTCTTTCTCTCTCTCTCTCTCACTCACAGCTTCTCTTTCGCTTTCGCTCTCTCACTCACAGCTTCTCTTTCTCTCTCTCTCTCTCTCACTCACAGCTTCTCTTTCTTTCTCTCCCTCACTCACTCACTCACAGCTTCTCGTTCTCTCTCTCTCACAGCTTTTCTTTCTCTCTCTCACTCACTCACACTTCTCTTTCTCTCTGTCTCTCTCACACAGCTTCTCTTTCTCTCTTTATCACTAACCCACAGCTTCTCTTTCTCTCTCTCTCACTCTCTCACAGCTTCTCTTTCTCTCTCTCTCTCTCACTCACAGCTTCTCTTTCTCTCTCTCTCTCTCACTCACTCACAGCTTCTCTCTCTCTGTCTCTCTCACTCACGGCTTCTATTTCTCTCTCTCACTAACTCACAGCTTCTCTTTCTCTCTCTCTCACACAGCTTTTCTCTCTCTCTCTCTCTCACTCACAGCTTCTCTTTCTCTGTCTCTCACTCACTCGCATCTTCTATTTCTCTCTCTCACACAGCTTCTCTTTCTCTCTATCTCTCTCACTCACAGCTTCTCTTTTCTCTCTCTCTCACTCATTCACAGCTTCTCTTTCTCTCTCTCCCTCACAGCTTCTCTTTCTCTCTCTCTCTCTCACTCACTCACAGCTTCTCTCTCTCTGTCTCTCTCACTCACGGCTTCTATTTCTCTCTCCCTCACTAACTCATAGCTTCTCTTTCTCTCTCTCACACACAGCTTTTCTCTCTCTCACTCACAGCTTCTCTTTCTCTCTCTCTCACACACTCACATCTTCTATTTCTCTCTCTCACACAGCTTCTCTTTCTCTCTATCTCTCTCACTCACAGCTTCTCTTTTCTCTCTCTCTCACTCACTCACAGCTTCTCTTTCTCTCTCTCTCCCTCACTCACAGCTTTTCTTTCTCTCTCTCACTCACAGCTTCTCTCTCTCTCTCACTCACAGCTTCTCTTTCTCTCTCACTCACTAACTCACCACTTCTCTTTTGCTCTCTCACTCACAGCTTCTCTTTCTCTCTCTCTCACACAGCTTCTCTTTCTCTCTCACTCACAACTTCTCTTTCTCTCTCTCACTCACTCACAGCTTTTCTTTCTCTCTCTCTCCACACAGCTTCTCTTTCTCTCTCTCTCTCACTCACAGTTTCTCTTTCTCTCACTCACTCACAGCGTCTCTCTCTCTCTCTCTCACTCACAGCTTCTCTTTCGCTTTCTCTCTCTCACTCACAGCTTTTCTTTCTCTCTCTCTCTCACTCACAGCTTCTCTTTCTCTCTCTCTCATTCACAGCTACACTTTCTCTCTCTCTCTCACTCACAGCTTCTCTTTCTTTCTCTCCCTCACTCACTCACTCACAGCTTCTCTTTCTCTCTCTCTCTCTCTCTCACTCACAGCTTCTCTTTCGCTTTCGCTCTCTCACTAACAGCTTCTCTTTCTCTCTCTCTCTCTCACTCACAGCTTCTCTTTCTTTCTCTCCCTCCCTCACTCACTCACAGCTTTTCTTTCTCTCTCTCACACAGCTTTTCTTTCTCTCTCTCACTCACTCACACTTCTCTTTCTCTCTGTCTCTCTCACACAGCTTCTCTTTCTCTCTTTATCACTAACCCACAGCTTCTCTTTCTCTCTCTCACACACTCACAGCTTCTCTTTCTCTCTCTCTCTCTCTCACTCACAGCTTCTCTTTCTCTCTCTCTCACTCACTCACAGCTTCTCTGTCTCTCTCACTCACGGATTCTATTTCTCTCTCTCACTAACTCACAGCTTCTCTTTTTCTCTCTCTCTCACAGCTTTTCTCTCTCTCTCTCTCACTCACAGCTTCTCTTTCTCTGTCTCTCACTCACTCGCATCTTCTATTTCTCTCTCACACACACAGCTTCTCTTTCTCTCTATCTCACTCATTCACAGCTTCTCTTTCTCTCTCTCTCCCTCACAGCTTCTCTTTCTCTCTCTCTCTCTCTCTCACTCACAGCTTCCCTCTCTCTGTCTCTCTCACTCACGGCTTCTATTTCTCTCTCTCTCACTAACTCATATCTTCTCTTTCTCTCTCTCACACACAGCTTTTGTCTCTCTCTCACTCACAGCTTCTCTTTCTCTCTCTCTCTCTCACAGCTTCTCTTTCTCTCTCACTCAAAACTTCTCTTTCTCTCTCTCACTCACTCACAGCTTTTCTCTCTCTCTCTCTCCACACAGCTTCTCTTTCTCTCTCTCTCTCACTCACAGTTTCTCTTTCTCTCTCTCACTCACAGCTTCTCTCCCTCTCTCTCACTCACAGCTTCTCTTTCTCTCTCTCTCTCATTCACAGCTACTCTTTCTCTCTCTCTCTCACTCACAGCTTCTCTTTCTTTCTCTCCCTCACTCACTCACTCACAGCTTCTCTTTCTCTCTCTCTCTCTCACTCACAGCTTCTCTTTCGCTTTCGCTCTCTCACTCACAGCTTCTCTTTCTCTCTCTCTCTCTCTCACTCACAGCTTCTCTTTCTTTCTCTCCCTCACTCACTCACTCACAGCTTCTCGTTCTCTCTCTCTCACAGCTTTTCTTTCTCTCTCTCACTCACTCACACTTCTCTTTCTCTCTGTCTCTCTCACACAGCTTCTCTTTCTCTCTTTATCACTAACCCACAGCTTCTCTTTCTCTCTCTCTCACTCTCTCACAGCTTCTCTTTCTCTCTCTCTCTCTCACTCACAGCTTCTCTTTCTCTCTCTCTCTCTCACTCACTCACAGCTTCTCTCTCTCTGTCTCTCTCACTCACGGCTTCTATTTCTCTCTCTCACTAACTCACAGCTTCTCTTTCTCTCTCTCTCACACAGCTTTTCTCTCTCTCTCTCTCTCACTCACAGCTTCTCTTTCTCTGTCTCTCACTCACTCGCATCTTCTATTTCTCTCTCTCACACAGCTTCTCTTTCTCTCTATCTCTCTCACTCACAGCTTCTCTTTTCTCTCTCTCTCACTCATTCACAGCTTCTCTTTCTCTCTCTCCCTCACAGCTTCTCTTTCTCTCTCTCTCTCTCACTCACTCACAGCTTCTCTCTCTGTCTCTCTCACTCACGGCTTCTATTTCTCTCTCCCTCACTAACTCATAGCTTCTCTTTCTCTCTCTCACACACAGCTTTTCTCTCTCTCACTCACAGCTTCTCTTTCTCTCTCTCTCTCACACACTCACATCTTCTATTTCTCTCTCACACACAGCTTCTCTTTCTCTCTATCTCTCTCACTCACAGCTTCTCTTTTCTCTCTCTCTCACTCACTCACAGCTTCTCTTTCTCTCTCTCTCCCTCACTCACAGCTTTTCTTTCTCTCTCTCACTCACAGCTTTTCTTTCTCTCTCTCACTCACTCACACTTCTCTTTCTCTCTGTCTCTCTCACACAGCTTCTCTTTCTCTCTTTATCACTAACCCACAGCTTCTCTTTCTCTCTCTCACACACTCACAGCTTCTCTTTCTCTCTCTCTCTCTCTCACTCACAGCTTCTCTTTCTTTCTCTCTCTCTCACTCACTCACAGCTTCTCTGTCTCTCTCACTCACGGATTCTATTTCTCTCTCTCACTAACTCACAGCTTCTCTTTTTCTCTCTCTCTCTCACAGCTTTTCTCTCTCTCTCTCTCACTCACAGCTTCTCTTTCTCTGTCTCTCACTCACTCGCATCTTCTATTTCTCTCTCTCACACACAGCTTCTCTTTCTCTCTATCTCTCTCACTCACAGCTTCTCTTTTCTCTCTCTCTCTCACTCATTCACAGCTTCTCTTTCTCTCTCTCTCCCTCACAGCTTCTCTTTCTCTCTCTCTCTCTCACTCACTCACAGCTTCCCTCTCTCTGTCTCTCTCACTCACGGCTTCTATTTCTCTCTCTCTCACTAACTCATATCTTCTCTTTCTCTCTCTCACACACAGCTTTTGTCTCTCTCTCACTCACAGCTTCTCTTTCTCTCTCTCTCTCTCACAGCTTCTCTTTCTCTCTCACTCAAAACCTCTTTCTCTCTCTCACTCACTCACAGCTTTTCTCTCTCTCTCTCTCCACACAGCTTCTCTTTCTCTCTCTCTCTCACTCACAGTTTCTCTTTCTCTCTCTCACTCACAGCTTCTCTCCCTCTCTCCCACTCACAGCTTCTCTTTCTCTCTCTCTCTCATTCACAGCTACTCTTTCTCTCTCTCTCTCACTCACAGCTTCTCTTTCTTTCTCTCCCTCACTCACTCACTCACAGCTTCTCTTTCTCTCTCTCTCTCTCACTCACAGCTTCTCTTTCGCTTTCGCTCTCTCACTCACAGCTTCTCTTTCTCTCTCTCTCTCTCTCACTCACAGCTTCTCTTTCTTTCTCTCCCTCACTCACTCACTCACAGCTTCTCGTTCTCTCTCTCTCACAGCTTTTCTTTCTCTCACTCACTCACTCACACTTCTCTTTCTCTCTGTCTCTCTCACACAGCATCTCTTTCTCTCTTTATCACTAACCCACAGCTTCTCTTTCTCTCTCTCTCACTCTCTCACAGCTTCTCTTTCTCTCTCTCTCTCTCACTCACAGCTTCTCTTTCTCTCTCTCTCTCTCACTCACTCACAGCTTCTCTCTCTCTGTCTCTCTCACTCACGGCTTCTATTTCTCTCTCTCACTAACTCACAGCTTCTCTTTCTCTCTCTCTCACACAGCTTTTCTCTCTCTCTCTCTCTCACTCACAGCTTCTCTTTCTCTGTCTCTCACTCACTCGCATCTTCTATTTCTCTCTCTCACACAGCTTCTCTTTCTCTCTATCTCTCTCACTCACAGCTTCTCTTTTCTCTCTCTCTCACTCATTCACAGCTTCTCTTTCTCTCTCTCCCTCACAGCTTCTCTTTCTCTCTCTCTCTCTCACTCACTCACAGCTTCTCTCTCTGTCTCTCTCACTCACGGCTTCTATTTCTCTCTCCCTCACTAACTCACAGCTTCTCTTTCTCTCTCTCACACACACTCACATCTTCTATTTCTCTCTCACACACAGCTTCTCTTTCTCTCTATCTCTCTCACTCACAGCTTCTCTTTTCTCTCTCTCTCACTCACTCACAGCTTCTCTTTCTCTCTCTCTCCCTCACTCACAGCTTTTCTTTCTCTCTCTCACTCACAGCTTCTCTCTCTCTCTCACTCACAGCTTCTCTTTCTCTCTCACTCACTAACTCACCACTTCTCTTTTGCTCTCTCACTCACAGCTTCTCTTTCTCTCTCTCTCTCACAGCTTCTCTTTCTCTCTCACTCACAACTTCTCTTTCTCTCTCTCACTCACTCACAGCTTTTCTTTCTCTCTCTCTCCACACAGCTTCTCTTTCTCTCTCTCTCTCACTCACAGTTTCTCTTTCTCTCACTCACTCACAGCGTCTCTCTCTCTCTCTCTCACTCACAGCTTCTCTTTCGCTTTCTCTCTCTCACTCACAGCTTTTCTTTCTCTCTCTCTCTCACTCACAGCTTCTCTTTCTCTCTCTCTCTCATTCACAGCTACACTTTCTCTCTCTCTCTCACTCACAGCTTCTCTTTCTTTCTCTCCCTCACTCACTCACTCACAGCTTCTCTTTCTCTCTCTCTCTCTCTCTCACTCACAGCTTCTCTTTCGCTTTCGCTCTCTCACTCACAGCTTCTCTTTCTCTCTCTCTCTCTCACTCACAGCTTCTCTTTCTTTCTCTCCCTCCCTCACTCACTCACAGCTTCTCTTTCTCTCTCTCACACAGCTTTTCTTTCTCTCTCTCACTCACTCACACTTCTCTTTCTCTCTGTCTCTCTCACACAGCTTCTCTTTCTCTCTTTATCACTAACCCACAGCTTCTCTTTCTCTCTCTCACACACTCACAGCTTCTCTTTCTCTCTCTCTCTCTCTCACTCACAGCTTCTCTTTCTCTCTCTCTCACTCACTCACAGCTTCTCTGTCTCTCTCACTCACGGATTCTATTTCTCTCTCTCACTAACTCACAGCTTCTCTTTTTCTCTCTCTCTCTCACAGCTTTTCTCTCTCTCTCTCTCTCTCACTCACAGCTTCTCTTTCTCTGTCTCTCACTCACTCGCATCTTCTATTTCTCTCTCTCTCACACAGCTTCTCTTTCTCTCTATCTCTCTCACTCACAGCTTCTCTTTTCTCTCTCTCACACACATTCACAGCTTCTGTTTCTCTCTCTCTCCCTCACAACTTCTCTTTCTCTCTCTCTCTCACTCACAGCTTTTCTTTCTCTCTCTCACTCACAGCTTCTCTCTCTCTCTCTCTCACTCACAGCTTCTCTTTCTCTCTCTCTCCCTCACTTACAGCTTCTCTTTCTCTCTCTCTCTCACAGCTTCTATTGGTCTCTCTCTCTCACTCACAGCTTCTCTCTCTCTCTCTCACACAGCTTCTCTTTCTCTCTCACTCACAGCTTCTCTTTCTCTCTCACTCACTCACTCACCACTTCTCTTTTGCTCTCTCACTCACAACTTCTCTTTCTCTCTCTCTCACAGCTTCTCTTTCACTCTCACTCACAACTTCTCTTTCTCTCTCTCACTCACTCACAGCTTTTCTTTCTCTCTCTCTCCACACAGCTTCTCTTTCTCTCTCTCTCTCACTCACAGTTTCTCTTTCTCTCACTCACTCACAGCTTCTCTCTCTCTCTCTCTCACTCACAGCTTCTCTTTCGCTTTCTCTCTCTCACTCACAGCTTCTCTTTCTCTCTCTCCCTCACTCACTCACTCACAGCTTCTCTTTCTCTCTCTCTCTCTCACAGCTTCTCTTTCGCTTTCGCTCTCTCACTCACAGCTTCTCTTTCTCTCTCTCTCACTCACTCACAGCTTCTCTTTCTTTCTCTCCCTTACTCACTCACTCACAGCTTCTCTTTCTCTCTCTCTCACAGCTTTTCTTTCTCTCTCTCACTCACTCACACTTCTCTTTCTCTCTGTCTATCTCACACAGCTTCTCTTTCTCTCTTTATCACTAACCCACAGCTTCTCTTTCTCTCTCTCTCACACACTCACAGCTTCTCTTTCTCTCTCTCTCTCTCACTCACAGCTTCTCTTTCTCTCTCTCACTCACTCACAGCTTCTCTCTCTCTGTCTCTCTCACTCACGGCTTCTATTTCTCTCTCACTAATTCACAGCTTCTCTTTCTCTCTCTCTCACAGCTTTTCTCTCTCTCTCTCTCTCTCTCACTCACAGCTTCTCTTTCTCTGTCTCTCACTCACTCGCATCTTCTATTTCTCTCTCTCTCACACAGCTTCTCTTTCTCTCTATCTCTCTCACTCACAGCTTCTCTTTTCTCTCTCTCTCACACATTCACAGCTTCTCTTTCTCTCTCTCTCCCTCAAAGCTTCTCTTTCTCTCTCTCTCTCTCACTCACAGCTTCTCTTTCTCTTTCTCTCTCTCACTCACTCATGCTTCTCTTTCTCTGTCTCTCTCACACAGCTTCTCTTTCTCTCTTTCTCATTAACCCACAGCTTCTCTTTCTCTCTCTCTCACTCACTCACAGATTCTCTTTCTCTCTCTCTCTCTCTCTCTCACAGCTTCTCTTTCTCTCTCTCTCTCTCACTCACTCACAGCTTCTCTCTCTCTGTCTCTCTCACTCACGGCTTCTATTTCTCTCTCTCTCACTAACTCATAGCTTCTATTTCACTCTCACACACACAGCTTTTCTCTCTCTCTCACTCACAGCTTCTCTTTCTCTCTCACTCACTCCCTCACATCTTCTATTTCTCTCTCTCTCACAGCTTCTCTTTCTCTCTATCTCTCTCACTCACAGCTTCTCTTTTCTCTCTCACTCACTCACTCACAGCTTCTCTTTCTCTCTCTCTCCCTCACTCACAGCTTTTCTTTCTCTCTCTCACTCACAGCTTCTCTCTCTCTCTCACTCACAGCTTCTCTTTCTCTCTCACTCACTAACTCACCACTTCTCTTTTGCTCTCTCACTCACAGCTTCTCTTTCTCTCTCTCTCACACAGCTTCTCTTTCTCTCTCACTCACAACTCTTTCTCTCTCTCACTCACTCACAGCTTTTCTTTCTCTCTCTCTCCACACAGCTTCTCTTTCTCTCTCTCTCTCACTCACAGCTTCTCTTTCTCTCTCTCACACACACTCACATCTTCTATTTCTCTCTCTCACACAGCTTCTCTTTCTCTCTATCTCTCTCACTCACAGCTTCTCTTTTCTCTCTCTCTCACTCACTCACAGCTTCTCTTTCTCTCTCTCCCTCACTCACAGCTTTTCTTTCTCTCTCTCACTCACAGCTTCTCTCTCTCTCTCACTCACAGCTTCTCTTTCTCTCTCACTCACTAACTCACCACTTCTCTTTTGCTCTCTCACTCACAGCTTCTCTTTCTCTCTCTCTCTCACAGCTTCTCTTTCTCTCTCACTCACAACTTCTCTTTCTCTCTCTCACTCACTCACAGCTTTTCTTTCTCTCTCTCTCCACACAGCTTCTCTTTCTCTCTCTCTCTCACTCACAGTTTCTCTTTCTCTCACTCACTCACAGCGTCTCTCTCTCTCTCTCACTCACAGCTTCTCTTTCGCTTTCTCTCTCTCACTCACAGCTTTTCTTTCTCTCTCTCTCTCACTCACAGCTTCTCTTTCTCTCTCTCTCTCATTCACAGCTACACTTTCTCTCTCTCTCTCACTCACAGCTTCTCTTTCTTTCTCTCCCTCACTCACTCACTCACAGCTTCTCTCTCTCTCTCTCTCTCTCTCACTCACAGCTTCTCTTTCGCTTTCGCTCTCTCACTCACAGCTTCTCTTTCTCTCTCTCTCTCTCACTCACAGCTTCTCTTTCTTTCTCTCCCTCGCTCACTCACTCACAGCTTCTCTTTCTCTCTCTCACACAGCTTTTCTTTCTCTCTCTCACTCACTCACACTTCTCTTTCTCTCTGTCTCTCTCACACAGCTTCTCTTTCTCTCTTTATCACTAACCCACAGCTTCTCTTTCTCTCTCACACACACTCACAGCTTCTCTTTCTCTCTCTCTCTCTCACTCACAGCTTCTCTTTCTCTCTCTCTCACTCACTCACAGCTTCTCTGTCTCTCTCACTCACGAATTCTATTTCTCTCTCTCACTAACTCACAGCTTCTCTTTTTCTCTCTCTCTCACAGCTTTTCTCTCTCTCTCTCTCTCACTCACAGCTTCTCTTTCTCTGTCTCTCACTCACTCGCATCTTCTATTTCTCTCTCTCTCACACAGCTTCTCTTTCTCTCTATCTCTCTCACTCACAGCTTCTCTTTTCTCTCTCTCACACACATTCACAGCTTCTGTTTCTCTCTCTCTCCCTCACAACTTCTCTTTCTCTCTCTCTCACTCACAGCTTTTCTTTCTCTCTCTCACTCACAGCTTCTCTCTCTCTCTCTCTCACTCACAGCTTCTCTTTCTCTCTCTCTCCCTCACTTACAGCTTCTCTTTCTCTCTCTCTCACACAGCTTCTATTGGTCTCTCTCTCACTCACAGCTTCTCTCTCTCTCTCACACACAGCTTCTCTTTCTCTCTCACTCACAGCTTCTCTTTCTCTCTCACTCACTCACTCACCACTTCTCTTTTGCTCTCTCACTCACAACTTCTCTTTCTCTCTCTCTCACAGCTTCTCTTTCTCTCTCACTCACAACTTCTCTTTCTCTCTCTCACTCACTCACAGCTTTTCTTTCTCTCTCTCTCCACACAGCTTCTCTTTCTCTCTCTCTCTCACTCACAGTTTCTCTTTCTCTCACTCACTCACAGCTTCTCTCTCTCTCTCTCTCACTCACAGCTTCTCTTTCGCTTTCTCTCTCTCACTCACAGCTTCTCTTTCTCTCTCTCTCTCACTCACAGCTTCTCTTTCTCTCTCTCTCATTCACACCTACTCTTTCTCTCTCTCTCTCACTCACAGCTTCTCTTTCTCTCTCTCCCTCACTCACTCACTCACAGCTTCTCTTTCTCTCTCTCTCTCACTCACAGCTTCTCTTTCGCTTTCGCTCTCTCACTCACAGCTTCTCTTTCTCTCTCTCTCACTCACTCACAGCTTCTCTTTCTTTCTCTCCCTTACTCACTCACTCACAGCTTCTCTTTCTCTCTCTCTCACAGCTTTTCTTTCTCTCTCTCACTCACTCACACTTCTCTTTCTCTCTGTCTATCTCACACAGCTTCTCTTTCTCTCTTTATCACTAACCCACAGCTTCTCTTTCTCTCTCTCTCACACACTCACAGCTTCTCTTTCTCTCTCTCTCTCTCTCACTCACAGCTTCTCTTTCTCTCTCTCACTCACTCACAGCTTCTCTCTCTCTGTCTCTCTCACTCACGGCTTCTATTTCTCTCTCACTAATTCACAGCTTCTCTTTCTCTTTCTCTCACAGCTTTTTTTTCTCTCTCTCTCTCTCTCACTCACAGCTTCTCTTTCTCTGTCTCTCACTCACTCGCATCTTCTATTTCTCTCTCTCTCTCACAGCTTCTCTTTCTCTCTATCTCTCTCACTCACAGCTTCTCTTTTCTCTCTCTCTCACACATTCACAGCTTCTCTTTCTCTCTCTCTCCCTCAAAGCTTCTCTTTCTCTCTCTCTCTCTCACTCACAGCTTCTCTTTCTCTTTCTCTCTCTCACTCACTCATGCTTCTCTTTCTCTGTCTCTCTCACACAGCTTCTCTTTCTCTCTTTCTCATTAACCCACAGCTTCTCTTTCTCTCTCTCTCACTCACTCACAGATTCTCTTTCTCTCTCTCTCTCTCTCACACAGCTTCTCTTTCTCTCTCTCTCTCTCTCACTCACTCACAGCTTCTCTCTCTCTGTCTCTCTCACTCACGGCTTCTATTTCTCTCTCTCTCACTAACTCATAGCTTCTATTTCTCTCTCACACACACAGCTTTTCTCTCTCTCTCACTCACAGCTTCTCTTTCTCTCTCACTCACTCCCTCACATCTTCTATTTCTCTCTCACAGCTTCTCTTTCTCTCTATCTCTCTCACTCACAGCTTCTCTTTTCTCTCTCTCTCACTCACTCACAGCTTCTCTTTCTCTCTCTCTCCCTCACTCACAGCTTTTCTTTCTCTCTCTCACTCACAGCTTCTCTCTCTCTCTCACTCACAGCTTCTCTTTCTCTCTCACTCACTAACTCACCACTTCTCTTTTGCTCTCTCACTCACAGCTTCTCTTTCTCTCTCTCTCTCACAGCTTCTCTTTCTCTCTCACTCACAACTCTTTCTCTCTCTCACTCACTCACAGCTTTTCTTTCTCTCTCTCTCCACACAGCTTCTCTTTCTCTCTCTCTCTCACTCACAGCTTCTCTTTCTCTCTCTCACACACACTCACATCTTCTATTTCTCTCTCTCACACAGCTTCTCTATCTCTCTATCTCTCTCACTCACAGCTTCTCTTTTCTCTCTCTCTCACTCACTCACAGCTTCTCTTTCTCTCTCTCCCTCACTCACAGCTTTTCTTTCTCTCTCTCACTCACAGCTTCTCTCTCTCTCTCACTCACAGCTTCTCTTTCTCTCTCACTCACTAACTCACCACTTCTCTTTTGCTCTCTCACTCACAGCTTCTCTTTCTCTCTCTCTCTCACAGCTTCTCTTTCTCTCTCACTCACAACTTCTCTTTCTCTCTCTCACTCACTCACAGCTTTTCTTTCTCTCTCTCTCCACACAGCTTCTCTTTCTCTCTCTCTCACACTCACAGTTTCTCTTTCTCTCACTCACTCACAGCGTCTCTCTCTCTCTCTCACTCACAGCTTCTCTTTCGCTTTCTCTCTCTCACTCACAGCTTTTCTTTCTCTCTCTCTCTCACTCACAGCTTCTCTTTCTCTCTCTCTCTCATTCACAGCTACACTTTCTCTCTCTCTCTCTCACTCACAGCTTCTCTTTCTTTCTCTCCCTCACTCACTCACTCACAGCTTCTCTTTCTCTCTCTCTCTCTAACTCACTCACAGCTTCTCTTTCGCTTTCGCTCTCTCACTCACAGCTTCTCTTTCTCTCTCTCTCTCTCACTCACAGCTTCTCTTTCTTTCTCTCCCTCCCTCACTCACTCACAGCTTCTCTTTCTCTCTCTCACACAGCTTTTCTTTCTCTCTCTCTCTCTCACTCACACTTCTCTTTCTCTCTGTCTCTCTCACACAGCTTCTCTTTCTCTCTTTATCACTAACCCACAGCTTCTCTTTCTCTCTCTCACACACTCACAGCTTCTCTTTCTCTCTCTCTCTCTCTCACTCACAGCTTCTCTTTCTCTCTCTCTCACTCACTCACAGCTTCTCTGTCTCTCTCACACGAATTCTATTTCTCTCTCTCACTAACTCACAGCTTCTCTTTTTCTCTCTCTCTCTCACAGCTTTTCTCTCTCTCTCTCTCTCTCACTCACAGCTTCTCTTTCTCTGTCTCTCACTCACTCGCATCTTCTATTTCTCTCTCTCTCACACAGCTTCTCTTTCTCTCTATCTCTCTCACTCACAGCTTCTCTTTTCTCTCTCTCACACACATTCACAGCTTCTGTTTCTCTCTCTCTCCCTCACAACTTCTCTTTCTCTCTCTCTCTCACTCACAGCTTTTCTTTCTCTCTCTCACTCACAGCTTCTCTCTCTCTCTCTCTCACTCACAGCTTCTCTTTCTCTCTCTCTCCCTCACTTACAGCTTCTCTTTCTCTCTCTCTCTCACAGCTTCTATTGGTCTCTCTCTCTCACTCACAGCTTCTCTCTCTCTCACACACACAGCTTCTCTTTCTCTCTCACTCACAGCTTCTCTTTCTCTCTCACTCACTCACTCACCACTTCTCTTTTGCTCTCTCACTCACAACTTCTCTTTCTCTCTCTCTCACAGCTTCTCTTTCACTCTCACTCACAACTTCTCTTTCTCTCTCTCACTCACTCACAGCTTTTCTTTCTCTCTCTCTCCACACAGCTTCTCTTTCTCTCTCTCTCTCACTCACAGTTTCTCTTTCTCTCACTCACTCACAGCTTCTCTCTCTCTCTCTCTCACTCACAGCTTCTCTTTCGCTTTCTCTCTCTCACTCACAGCTTCTCTTTCTCTCTCTCCCTCACTCACTCACTCACAGCTTCTCTTTCTCTCTCTCTCTCTCACAGCTTCTCTTTCGCTTTCGCTCTCTCACTCACAGCTTCTCTTTCTCTCTCTCTCACTCACTCACAGCTTCTCTTTCTTTCTCTCCCTTACTCACTCACTCACAGCTTCTCTTTCTCTCTCTCTCACAGCTTTTCTTTCTCTCTCTCACTCACTCACACTTCTCTTTCTCTCTGTCTATCTCACACAGCTTCTCTTTCTCTCTTTATCACTAACCCACAGCTTCTCTTTCTCTCTCTCTCACACACTCACAGCTTCTCTTTCTCTCTCTCTCTCTCACTCACAGCTTCTCTTTCTCTCTCTCACTCACTCACAGCTTCTCTCTCTCTGTCTCTCTCACTCACGGCTTCTATTTCTCTCTCACTAATTCACAGCTTCTCTTTCTCTCTCTCTCACAGCTTTTCTCTCTCTCTCTCTCTCTCTCACTCACAGCTTCTCTTTCTCTGTCTCTCACTCACTCGCATCTTCTATTTCTCTCTCTCACACACAGCTTCTCTTTCTCTCTATCTCTCTCACTCACAGCTTCTCTTTTCTCTCTCTCTCACACATTCACAGCTTCTCTTTCTCTCTCTCTCCCTCAAAGCTTCTCTTTCTCTCTCTCTCTCTCACTCACAGCTTCTCTTTCTCTTTCTCTCTCTCACTCACTCATGCTTCTCTTTCTCTGTCTCTCTCACACAGCTTCTCTTTCTCTCTTTCTCATTAACCCACAGCTTCTCTTTCTCTCTCTCTCACTCACTCACAGATTCTCTTTCTCTCTCTCTCTCTCTCTCTCACAGCTTCTCTTTCTCTCTCTCTCTCTCACTCACTCACAGCTTCTCTCTCTCTGTCTCTCTCACTCACGGCTTCTATTTCTCTCTCTCTCACTAACTCATAGCTTCTATTTCACTCTCACACACACAGCTTTTCTCTCTCTCTCACTCACAGCTTCTCTTTCTCTCTCACTCACTCCCTCACATCTTCTATTTCTCTCTCTCTCACAGCTTCTCTTTCTCTCTATCTCTCTCACTCACAGCTTCTCTTTTCTCTCTCACTCACTCACTCACAGCTTCTCTTTCTCTCTCTCTCCCTCACTCACAGCTTTTCTTTCTCTCTCTCACTCACAGCTTCTCTCTCTCTCTCACTCACAGCTTCTCTTTCTCTCTCACTCACTAACTCACCACTTCTCTTTTGCTCTCTCACTCACAGCTTCTCTTTCTCTCTCTCTCACACAGCTTCTCTTTCTCTCTCACTCACAACTCTTTCTCTCTCTCACTCACTCACAGCTTTTCTTTCTCTCTCTCTCCACACAGCTTCTCTTTCTCTCTCTCTCTCACTCACAGCTTCTCTTTCTCTCTCTCACACACACTCACATCTTCTATTTCTCTCTCTCACACAGCTTCTCTTTCTCTCTATCTCTCTCACTCACAGCTTCTCTTTTCTCTCTCTCTCACTCACTCACAGCTTCTCTTTCTCTCTCTCCCTCACTCACAGCTTTTCTTTCTCTCTCTCACTCACAGCTTCTCTCTCTCTCTCACTCACAGCTTCTCTTTCTCTCTCACTCACTAACTCACCACTTCTCTTTTGCTCTCTCACTCACAGCTTCTCTTTCTCTCTCTCTCTCACAGCTTCTCTTTCTCTCTCACTCACAACTTCTCTTTCTCTCTCTCACTCACTCACAGCTTTTCTTTCTCTCTCTCTCCACACAGCTTCTCTTTCTCTCTCTCTCTCACTCACAGTTTCTCTTTCTCTCACTCACTCACAGCGTCTCTCTCTCTCTCTCACTCACAGCTTCTCTTTCGCTTTCTCTCTCTCACTCACAGCTTTTCTTTCTCTCTCTCTCTCACTCACAGCTTCTCTTTCTCTCTCTCTCTCATTCACAGCTACACTTTCTCTCTCTCTCTCACTCACAGCTTCTCTTTCTTTCTCTCCCTCACTCACTCACTCACAGCTTCTCTCTCTCTCTCTCTCTCTCTCACTCACAGCTTCTCTTTCGCTTTCGCTCTCTCACTCACAGCTTCTCTTTCTCTCTCTCTCTCTCACTCACAGCTTCTCTTTCTTTCTCTCCCTCCCTCACTCACTCACAGCTTCTCTTTCTCTCTCTCACACAGCTTTTCTTTCTCTCTCTCACTCACTCACACTTCTCTTTCTCTCTGTCTCTCTCACACAGCTTCTCTTTCTCTCTTTATCACTAACCCACAGCTTCTCTTTCTCTCTCACACACACTCACAGCTTCTCTTTCTCTCTCTCTCTCTCTCACTCACAGCTTCTCTTTCTCTCTCTCTCACTCACTCACAGCTTCTCTTTCTCTTTCTCTCTCTCACTCACTCATGCTTCTCTTTCTCTGTCTCTCTCACACAGCTTCTCTTTCTCTCTTTCTCATTAACCCACAGCTTCTCTTTCTCTCTCTCTCACTCACTCACAGATTCTCTTTCTCTCTCTCTCTCTCTCTCTCACAGCTTCTCTTTCTCTCTCTCTCTCTCACTCACTCACAGCTTCTCTCTCTCTGTCTCTCTCACTCACGGCTTCTATTTCTCTCTCTCTCACTAACTCATAGCTTCTATTTCACTCTCACACACACAGCTTTTCTCTCTCTCTCACTCACAGCTTCTCTTTCTCTCTCACTCACTCCCTCACATCTTCTATTTCTCTCTCTCTCACAGCTTCTCTTTCTCTCTATCTCTCTCACTCACAGCTTCTCTTTTCTCTCTCACTCACTCACTCACAGCTTCTCTTTCTCTCTCTCTCCCTCACTCACAGCTTTTCTTTCTCTCTCTCACTCACAGCTTCTCTCTCTCTCTCACTCACAGCTTCTCTTTCTCTCTCACTCACTAACTCACCACTTCTCTTTTGCTCTCTCACTCACAGCTTCTCTTTCTCTCTCTCTCACACAGCTTCTCTTTCTCTCTCACTCACAACTCTTTCTCTCTCTCACTCACTCACAGCTTTTCTTTCTCTCTCTCTCCACACAGCTTCTCTTTCTCTCTCTCTCTCACTCACAGCTTCTCTTTCTCTCTCTCACACACACTCACATCTTCTATTTCTCTCTCACACACAGCTTCTCTTTCTCTCTATCTCTCTCACTCACAGCTTCTCTTTTCTCTCTCTCTCACTCACTCACAGCTTCTCTTTCTCTCTCTCCCTCACTCACAGCTTTTCTTTCTCTCTCTCACTCACAGCTTCTCTCTCTCTCTCACTCACAGCTTCTCTTTCTCTCTCACTCACTAACTCACCACTTCTCTTTTGCTCTCTCACTCACAGCTTCTCTTTCTCTCTCTCTCTCACAGCTTCTCTTTCTCTCTCACTCACAACTTCTCTTTCTCTCTCTCACTCACTCACAGCTTTTCTTTCTCTCTCTCTCCACACAGCTTCTCTTTCTCTCTCTCTCTCACTCACAGTTTCTCTTTCTCTCACTCACTCACAGCGTCTCTCTCTCTCTCTCACTCACAGCTTCTCTTTCGCTTTCTCTCTCTCACTCACAGCTTTTCTTTCTCTCTCTCTCTCACTCACAGCTTCTCTTTCTCTCTCTCTCTCATTCACAGCTACACTTTCTCTCTCTCTCTCACTCACAGCTTCTCTTTCTTTCTCTCCCTCACTCACTCACTCACAGCTTCTCTCTCTCTCTCTCTCTCTCTCACTCACAGCTTCTCTTTCGCTTTCGCTCTCTCACTCACAGCTTCTCTTTCTCTCTCTCTCTCTCACTCACAGCTTCTCTTTCTTTCTCTCCCTCCCTCACTCACTCACAGCTTCTCTTTCTCTCTCTCACACAGCTTTTCTTTCTCTCTCTCACTCACTCACACTTCTCTTTCTCTCTGTCTCTCTCACACAGCTTCTCTTTCTCTCTTTATCACTAACCCACAGCTTCTCTTTCTCTCTCACACACACTCACAGCTTCTCTTTCTCTCTCTCTCTCTCTCACTCACAGCTTCTCTTTCTCTCTCTCTCACTCACTCACAGCTTCTCTGTCTCTCTCACTCACGAATTCTATTTCTCTCTCTCACTAACTCACAGCTTCTCTTTTTCTCTCTCTCTCTCACAGCTTTTCTCTCTCTCTCTCTCTCTCACTCACAGCTTCTCTTTCTCTGTCTCTCACTCACTCGCATCTTCTATTTCTCTCTCTCTCACACAGCTTCTCTTTCTCTCTATCTCTCTCACTCACAGCTTCTCTTTTCTCTCTCTCACACACATTCACAGCTTCTGTTTCTCTCTCTCTCCCTCACAACTTCTCTTTCTCTCTCTCTCACTCACAGCTTTTCTTTCTCTCTCTCACTCACAGCTTCTCTCTCTCTCTCTCTCACTCACAGCTTCTCTTTCTCTCTCTCTCCCTCACTTACAGCTTCTCTTTCTCTCTCTCTCACACAGCTTCTATTGGTCTCTCTCTCACTCACAGCTTCTCTCTCTCTCTCACACACAGCTTCTCTTTCTCTCTCACTCACAGCTTCTCTTTCTCTCTCACTCACTCACTCACCACTTCTCTTTTGCTCTCTCACTCACAACTTCTCTTTCTCTCTCTCTCACAGCTTCTCTTTCTCTCTCACTCACAACTTCTCTTTCTCTCTCTCACTCACTCACAGCTTTTCTTTCTCTCTCTCTCCACACAGCTTCTCTTTCTCTCTCTCTCACTCACAGTTTCTCTTTCTCTCACTCACTCACAGCTTCTCTCTCTCTCTCTCACTCACAGCTTCTCTTTCGCTTTCTCTCTCTCACTCACAGCTTCTCTTTCTCTCTCTCTCTCACTCACAGCTTCTCTTTCTCTCTCTCTCATTCACACCTACTCTTTCTCTCTCTCTCTCACTCACAGCTTCTCTTTCTCTCTCTCCCTCACTCACTCACTCACAGCTTCTCTTTCTCTCTCTCTCTCACTCACAGCTTCTCTTTCGCTTTCGCTCTCTCACTCACAGCTTCTCTTTCTCTCTCTCTCACTCACTCACAGCTTCTCTTTCTTTCTCTCCCTTACTCACTCACTCACAGCTTCTCTTTCTCTCTCTCTCACAGCTTTTCTTTCTCTCTCTCACTCACTCACACTTCTCTTTCTCTCTGTCTATCTCACACAGCTTCTCTTTCTCTCTTTATCACTAACCCACAGCTTCTCTTTCTCTCTCTCTCACACACTCACAGCTTCTCTTTCTCTCTCTCTCTCTCTCACTCACAGCTTCTCTTTCTCTCTCTCACTCACTCACAGCTTCTCTCTCTCTGTCTCTCTCACTCACGGCTTCTATTTCTCTCTCACTAATTCACAGCTTCTCTTTCTCTTTCTCTCACAGCTTTTTTTTCTCTCTCTCTCTCTCTCACTCACAGCTTCTCTTTCTCTGTCTCTCACTCACTCGCATCTTCTATTTCTCTCTCTCTCTCACAGCTTCTCTTTCTCTCTATCTCTCTCACTCACAGCTTCTCTTTTCTCTCTCTCTCACACATTCACAGCTTCTCTTTCTCTCTCTCTCCCTCAAAGCTTCTCTTTCTCTCTCTCTCTCTCACTCACAGCTTCTCTTTCTCTTTCTCTCTCTCACTCACTCATGCTTCTCTTTCTCTGTCTCTCTCACACAGCTTCTCTTTCTCTCTTTCTCATTAACCCACAGCTTCTCTTTCTCTCTCTCTCACTCACTCACAGATTCTCTTTCTCTCTCTCTCTCTCTCACACAGCTTCTCTTTCTCTCTCTCTCTCTCACTCACTCACAGCTTCTCTCTCTCTGTCTCTCTCACTCACGGCTTCTATTTCTCTCTCTCTCACTAACTCATAGCTTCTATTTCTCTCTCACACACACAGCTTTTCTCTCTCTCTCACTCACAGCTTCTCTTTCTCTCTCACTCACTCCCTCACATCTTCTATTTCTCTCTCACAGCTTCTCTTTCTCTCTATCTCTCTCACTCACAGCTTCTCTTTTCTCTCTCTCTCACTCACTCACAGCTTCTCTTTCTCTCTCTCTCCCTCACTCACAGCTTTTCTTTCTCTCTCTCACTCACAGCTTCTCTCTCTCTCTCACTCACAGCTTCTCTTTCTCTCTCACTCACTAACTCACCACTTCTCTTTTGCTCTCTCACTCACAGCTTCTCTTTCTCTCTCTCTCTCACAGCTTCTCTTTCTCTCTCACTCACAACTCTTTCTCTCTCTCACTCACTCACAGCTTTTCTTTCTCTCTCTCTCCACACAGCTTCTCTTTCTCTCTCTCTCTCACTCACAGCTTCTCTTTCTCTCTCTCACACACACTCACATCTTCTATTTCTCTCTCTCACACAGCTTCTCTATCTCTCTATCTCTCTCACTCACAGCTTCTCTTTTCTCTCTCTCTCACTCACTCACAGCTTCTCTTTCTCTCTCTCCCTCACTCACAGCTTTTCTTTCTCTCTCTCACTCACAGCTTCTCTCTCTCTCTCACTCACAGCTTCTCTTTCTCTCTCACTCACTAACTCACCACTTCTCTTTTGCTCTCTCACTCACAGCTTCTCTTTCTCTCTCTCTCTCACAGCTTCTCTTTCTCTCTCACTCACAACTTCTCTTTCTCTCTCTCACTCACTCACAGCTTTTCTTTCTCTCTCTCTCCACACAGCTTCTCTTTCTCTCTCTCTCACACTCACAGTTTCTCTTTCTCTCACTCACTCACAGCGTCTCTCTCTCTCTCTCACTCACAGCTTCTCTTTCGCTTTCTCTCTCTCACTCACAGCTTTTCTTTCTCTCTCTCTCTCACTCACAGCTTCTCTTTCTCTCTCTCTCTCATTCACAGCTACACTTTCTCTCTCTCTCTCTCACTCACAGCTTCTCTTTCTTTCTCTCCCTCACTCACTCACTCACAGCTTCTCTTTCTCTCTCTCTCTCTAACTCACTCACAGCTTCTCTTTCGCTTTCGCTCTCTCACTCACAGCTTCTCTTTCTCTCTCTCTCTCTCACTCACAGCTTCTCTTTCTTTCTCTCCCTCCCTCACTCACTCACAGCTTCTCTTTCTCTCTCTCACACAGCTTTTCTTTCTCTCTCTCTCTCTCACTCACACTTCTCTTTCTCTCTGTCTCTCTCACACAGCTTCTCTTTCTCTCTTTATCACTAACCCACAGCTTCTCTTTCTCTCTCTCACACACTCACAGCTTCTCTTTCTCTCTCTCTCTCTCTCACTCACAGCTTCTCTTTCTCTCTCTCTCACTCACTCACAGCTTCTCTGTCTCTCTCACACGAATTCTATTTCTCTCTCTCACTAACTCACAGCTTCTCTTTTTCTCTCTCTCTCTCACAGCTTTTCTCTCTCTCTCTCTCTCTCACTCACAGCTTCTCTTTCTCTGTCTCTCACTCACTCGCATCTTCTATTTCTCTCTCTCTCACACAGCTTCTCTTTCTCTCTATCTCTCTCACTCACAGCTTCTCTTTTCTCTCTCTCACACACATTCACAGCTTCTGTTTCTCTCTCTCTCCCTCACAACTTCTCTTTCTCTCTCTCTCACTCACAGCTTTTCTTTCTCTCTCTCACTCACAGCTTCTCTCTCTCTCTCTCACTCACAGCTTCTCTTTCTCTCTCTCTCCCTCACTTACAGCTTCTCTTTCTCTCTCTCTCACACAGCTTCTATTGGTCTCTCTCTCACTCACAGCTTCTCTCTCTCTCACACACACAGCTTCTCTTTCTCTCTCACTCACAGCTTCTCTTTCTCTCTCACTCACTCACTCACCACTTCTCTTTTGCTCTCTCACTCACAACTTCTCTTTCTCTCTCTCTCACAGCTTCTCTTTCTCTCTCACTCACAACTTCTCTTTCTCTCTCTCACTCACTCACAGCTTTTCTTTCTCTCTCTCTCCACACAGCTTCTCTTTCTCTCTCTCTCTCACTCACAGTTTCTCTTTCTCTCACTCACTCACAGCTTCTCTCTCTCTCTCTCACTCACAGCTTCTCTTTCGCTTTCTCTCTCTCACTCACAGCTTCTCTTTCTCTCTCTCTCTCACTCACAGCTTCTCTTTCTCTCTCTCTCATTCACACCTACTCTTTCTCTCTCTCTCTCACTCACAGCTTCTCTTTCTCTCTCTCCCTCACTCACTCACTCACAGCTTCTCTTTCTCTCTCTCTCTCACTCACAGCTTCTCTTTCGCTTTCGCTCTCTCACTCACAGCTTCTCTTTCTCTCTCTCTCACTCACTCACAGCTTCTCTTTCTTTCTCTCCCTTACTCACTCACTCACAGCTTCTCTTTCTCTCTCTCTCACAGCTTTTCTTTCTCTCTCTCACTCACTCACACTTCTCTTTCTCTCTGTCTATCTCACACAGCTTCTCTTTCTCTCTTTATCACTAACCCACAGCTTCTCTTTCTCTCTCTCTCACACACTCACAGCTTCTCTTTCTCTCTCTCTCTCTCTCACTCACAGCTTCTCTTTCTCTCTCTCACTCACTCACAGCTTCTCTCTCTCTGTCTCTCTCACTCACGGCTTCTATTTCTCTCTCACTAATTCACAGCTTCTCTTTCTCTCTCTCTCACAGCTTTTTTCTCTCTCTCTCTCTCTCTCACTCACAGCTTCTCTTTCTCTGTCTCTCACTCACTCGCATCTTCTATTTCTCTCTCTCTCTCACAGCTTCTCTTTCTCTCTATCTCTCTCACTCACAGCTTCTCTTTTCTCTCTCTCTCACACATTCACAGCTTCTCTTTCTCTCTCTCTCCCTCAAAGCTTCTCTTTCTCTCTCTCTCTCTCACTCACAGCTTCTCTTTCTCTTTCTCTCTCTCACTCACTCATGCTTCTCTTTCTCTGTCTCTCTCACACAGCTTCTCTTTCTCTCTTTCTCATTAACCCACAGCTTCTCTTTCTCTCTCTCTCACTCACTCACAGCTTCTCTTTCTCTCTCTCTCTCTCACACAGCTTCTCTTTCTCTCTCTCTCTCTCACTCACTCACAGCTTCTCTCTCTCTGTCTCTCTCACTCACGGCTTCTATTTCTCTCTCTCTCACTAACTCATAGCTTCTATTTCTCTCTCACACACACAGCTTTTCTCTCTCTCTCACTCACAGCTTCTCTTTCTCTCTCACTCACTCCCTCACATCTTCTATTTCTCTCTCACAGCTTCTTTTTCTCTCTATCTCTCTCACTCACAGCTTCTCTTTTCTCTCTCTCTCACTCACTCACAGCTTCTCTTTCTCTCTCTCTCCCTCACTCACAGCTTTTCTTTCTCTCTCTCACTCACAGCTTCTCTCTCTCTCACTCACAGCTTCTCTTTCTCTCTCACTCACTAACTCACCACTTCTCTTTTGCTCTCTCACTCACAGCTTCTCTTTCTCTCACTCACTCACAGCGTCTCTCTCTCTCTCTCACTCACAGCTTCTCTTTCGCTTTCTCTCTCTCACTCACAGCTTTTCTTTCTCTCTCTCTCTCACTCACAGCTTCTCTTTCTCTCTCTCTCTCATTCACAGCTACACTTTCTCTCTCTCTCTCTCACTCACAGCTTCTCTTTCTTTCTCTCCCTCACTCACTCACTCACAGCTTCTCTTTCTCTCTCTCTCTCTCTCTCACTCACAGCTTCTCTTTCGCTTTCGCTCTCTCACTCACAGCTTCTCTTTCTCTCTCTCTCTCACTCACAGCTTCTCTTTCTTTCTCTCCCTCCCTCACTCACTCACAGCTTCTCTTTCTCTCTCTCACACAGCTTTTCTTTCTCTCTCTCACTCACTCACACTTCTCTTTCTCTCTGTCTCTCTCACACAGCTTCTCTTTCTCTCTTTATCACTAACCCACAGCTTCTCTTTCTCTCTCTCACACACTCACAGCTTCTCTTTCTCTCTCTCTCTCTCTCACTCACAGCTTCTCTTTCTCTCTCTCTCGCTCACTCACAGCTTCTCTGTCTCTCTCACTCACGGATTCTATTTCTCTCTCTCACTAACTCACAGCTTCTCTTTTTCTCTCTCTCTCTCACAGCTTTTCTCTCTCTCTCTCTCTCTCTCTCACTCACAGCTTCTCTTTCTCTGTCTCTCACTCACTCGCATCTTCTATTTCTCTCTCTCTCACACAGCTTCTCTTTCTCTCTATCTCTCTCACTCACAGCTTCTCTTTTCTCTCTCTCACACACATTCACAGCTTCTGTTTCTCTCTCTCTCCCTCACAACTTCTCTTTCTCTCTCTCTCTCACTCACAGCTTTTCTTTCTCTCTCTCACTCACAGCTTCTCTCTCTCTCTCTCTCACTCACAGCTTCTCTTTCTCTCTCTCTCCCTCACTTACAGCTTCTCTTTCTCTCTCTCTCTCACAGCTTCTATTGGTCTCTCTCTCTCACTCACAGCTTCTCTCTCTCTCTCTCTCACAGCTTCTCTTTCTCTCTCACTCACAGCTTCTCTTTCTCTCTCACTCACTCACTCACTACTTCTCTTTTGCTCTCTCACTCACAGCTTTTCTTTCTCTCTCTCTCCACACAGCTTCTCTTTCTCTCTCTCTCTCACTCACAGTTTCTCTTTCTCTCACTCACTCACAGCTTCTCTCTCTCTCTCACTCACTCACAGCTTCTCTTTCGCTTTCTCTCTCTCACTCACAGCTTCTCTTTCTCTCTCTCTCTCACTCACAGCTTCTCTTTCTCTCTCTCTCTCATTCACACCTACTCTTTCTCTATCTCTCTCACTCACAGCTTCTCTTTCTCTCTCTCCCTCACTCACTCACTCACAGCTTCTCTTTCTCTCTCTCTCTCACTGACAGCTTCTCTTTCGCTTTCGCTCTCTCACTCACAGCTTCTCTTTCTCTCTCTCTCACTCACTCACAGCTTCTCTTTCTTTCTCTCCCTTACTCACTCACTCACAGCTTCTCTTTCTCTCTCTCTCACAGCTTTTCTTTCTCTCTCTCACTCACTCACACTTCTCTTTCTCTCTGTCTATCTCACACAGCTTCTCTTTCTCTCTTTATCACTAACCCACAGCTTCTCTTTCTCTCTCTCTCACACACTCACAGCTTCTCTTTCTCTCTCTCTCTCTCTCACTCACAGCTTCTCTTTCTCTCTCTCACTCACTCACAGCTTCTCTCTCTCTGTCTCTCTCACTCACGGCTTCTATTTCTCTCTCACTAACTCACAGCTTCTCTTTCTCTCTCTCTCACAGCTTTTCTCTCTCTCTCTCTCTCTCACTCACAGCTTCTCTTTCTCTGTCTCTCACTCACTCGCATCTTCTATTTCTCTCTCTCTCACACAGCTTCTCTTTCTCTCTATCTCTCTCACTCACAGCTTCTCTTTTCTCTCTCTCTCACACATTCACAGCTTCTCTTTCTCTCTCTCTCCCTCAAAGCTTCTCTTTCTCTCTCTCTCTCTCACTCACAGCTTCTCTTTCTCTTTCTCTCTCTCACTCACTCATGCTTCTCTTTCTCTCTCTGTCTCTCTCACACAGCTTCTCTTTCTCTCTTTCTCATTAACCCACAGCTTCTCTTTCTCTCTCTCTCAGTCACTCACAGATTCTCTTTCTCTCTCTCTCTCTCTCCCTCACAGCTTCTCTTTCTCTCTCTCTCTCTCACTCACTCACAGCTTCTCTCTCTCTGTCTCTCTCACTCACGGCTTCTATTTCTCTCTCTCTCACTAACTCATAGCTTCTATTTCTCTCTCACACACACAGCTTTTCTCTCTCTCTCACTCACAGCTTCTCTTTCTCTCTCACTCACTCCCTCACATCTTCTATTTCTCTCTCTCTCTCAGCTTCTCTTTCTCTCTATCTCTCTCACTCACAGCTTCTCTTTTCTCTCTCTCTCACTCACTCACAGCTTCTCTTTCTCTCTCTCTCCCTCACTCACAGCTTTTCTTTCTCTCTCTCACTCACAGCTTCTCTCTCTCTCTCACTCACAGCTTCTCTTTCTCTCTCACTCACTAACTCACCACTTCTCTTTTGCTCTCTCACTCACAGCTTCTCTTTCTCTCTCTCTCTCACAGCTTCTCTTTCTCTCTCACTCACAACTCTTTCTCTCTCTCACTCACTCACAGCTTTTCTTTCTCTCTCTCTCCACACAGCTTCTCTTTCTCTCTCTCTCTCACTCACAGTTTCTCTTTCTCTCACTCACTCACAGCGTCTCTCTCTCTCTCTCTCACTCACAGCTTCTCTTTCACTTTCTCTCTCTCACTCACAGCTTTTCTTTCTCTCTCTCTCTCACTCACAGCTTCTCTTTCTCTCTCTCTCTCATTCACAGCTACTCTTTCTCTCTCTCTCTCACTCACAGCTTCTCTTTCTTTCTCTCCCTCACACACTCACTCACAGCTTCTCTTTCTCTCTCTCTCTCTCTCACTCACAGCTTCTCTTTCTCTCTCTCTCCCTCACTCACAGCTTTTCTTTCTCTCTCTCACTCACAGCTTCTCTCTCTCTCTCACTCACAGCTTCTCTTTCTCTCTCACTCACTAACTCACCACTTCTCTTTTGCTCTCTCACTCACAGCTTCTCTTTCTCTCTCTCTCTCACAGCTTCTCTTTCTCTCTCACTCACAACTCTTTCTCTCTCTCACTCACTCACAGCTTTTCTCTCTCTCTCACTCACAGCTTCTCTTTCTCTCTCACTCACTCCCTCACATCTTCTATTTCTCTCTCTCTCACAGCTTCTCTTTCTCTCTATCTCTCTCACTCACAGCTTCTCTTTTCTCTCTCTCTCACTCACTCACAGCTTCTCTTTCTCTCTCTCTCCCTCACTCACAGCTTTTCTTTCTCTCTCTCACTCACAGCTTCTCTCTCTCTCTCACTCACAGCTTCTCTTTCTCTCTCACTCACTAACACCACTTCTCTTTTGCTCTCTCACTCACAGCTTCTCTTTCTCTCTCTCTCACACAGCTTCTCTTTCTCTCTCACTCACAACTCTTTCTCTCTCTCACTCACTCACAGCTTTTCTTTCTCTCTCTCTCCACACAGCTTCTCTTTCTCTCTCTCTCTCACTCACAGCTTCTCTTTCTCTCTCTCACACACACTCACATCTTCTATTTCTCTCTCTCACACAGCTTCTCTTTCTCTCTATCTCTCTCACTCACAGCTTCTCTTTTCTCTCTCTCTCACTCACTCACAGCTTCTCTTTCTCTCTCTCCCTCACTCACAGCTTTTCTTTCTCTCTCTCACTCACAGCTTCTCTCTCTCTCTCACTCACAGCTTCTCTTTCTCTCTCACTCACTAACTCACCACTTCTCTTTTGCTCTCTCACTCACAGCTTCTCTTTCTCTCTCTCTCTCACAGCTTCTCTTTCTCTCTCACTCACAACTTCTCTTTCTCTCTCTCACTCACTCACAGCTTTTCTTTCTCTCTCTCTCCACACAGCTTCTCTTTCTCTCTCTCTCTCACTCACAGTTTATCTTTCTCTCACTCACTCACAGCGTCTCTCTCTCTCTCTCACTCACAGCTTCTCTTTCGCTTTCTCTCTCTCACTCACAGCTTTTCTTTCTCTCTCTCTCTCACTCACAGCTTCTCTTTCTCTCTCTCTCTCATTCACAGCTACACTTTCTCTCACTCTCTCACTCACAGCTTCTCTTTCTTTCTCTCCCTCACTCACTCACTCACAGCTTCTCTTTCTCTCTCTCTCTCTCTCACTCACAGCTTCTCTTTCGCTTTCGCTCTCTCACTCACAGCTTCTCTTTCTCTCTCTCTCTCTCACTCACAGCTTCTCTTTCTTTCTCTCCCTCCCTCACTCACTCACAGCTTCTCTTTCTCTCTCTCACACAGCTTTTCTTTCTCTCTCTCACTCACTCACACTTCTCTTTCTCTGTGTCTCTCTCACACAGCTTCTCTTTCTCTCTTTATCACTAACCCACAGCTTCTCTTTCTCTCTCTCACACACTCACAGCTTCTCTTTCTCTCTCTCTCTCTCACTCACAGCTTCTCTTTCTCTTTCTCTCACTCACTCACAGCTTCTCTGTCTCTCTCACTCACGAATTCTATTTCTCTCTCTCACTAACTCACAGCTTCTCTTTTTCTCTCTCTCTCTCTCACAGCTTTTCTCTCTCTCTCTCTCTCACTCACAGCTTCTCTTTCTCTGTCTCTCACTCACTCGCATCTTCTATTTCTCTCTCTCCCTCACAACTTCTCTTTCTCTCTCTCTCACTCACAGCTTTTCTTTCTCTCTCTCACTCACAGCTTCTCTCTCTCTCTCTCTCACTCACAGCTTCTCTTTCTCTCTCTCTCCCTCACTTACAGCTTCTCTTTCTCTCTCTCTCACACAGCTTCTATTGGTCTCTCTCTCACTCACAGCTTCTCTCTCTCTCTCACACACAGCTTCTCTTTCTCTCTCACTCACAGCTTCTCTTTCTCTCTCACTCACTCACTCACCACTTCTCTTTTGCTCTCTCACTCACAACTTCTCTTTCTCTCTCTCACACAGCTTCTCTTTCTCTCTCACTCACAACTTCTCTTTCTCTCTCTCACTCACTCACAGCTTTTCTTTCTCTCTCTCTCCACACAGCTTCTCTTTCTCTCTCTCTCTCACTCACAGTTTCTCTTTCTCTCACTCACTCACAGCTTCTCTCTCTCTCTCTCTCACTCACAGCTTCTCTTTCGCTTTCTCTCTCTCACTCACAGCTTCTCTTTCTCTCTCTCTCTCACTCACAGCTTCTCTTTCTCTCTCTCTCTCATTCACACCTACTCTTTCTCTCTCTCTCTCACTCACAGCTTCTCTTTCTCTCTCTCCCTCACTCACTCACTCACAGCTTCTCTTTCTCTCTCTCTCTCACTCACAGCTTCTCTTTCGCTTTCGCTCTCTCACTCACAGCTTCTCTTTCTCTCTCTCTCACTCACTCACAGCTTCTCTTTCTTTCTCTCCCTTACTCACTCACTCACAGCTTCTCTTTCTCTCTCTCTCACAGCTTTTCTTTCTCTCTCTCACTCACTCACACTTCTCTTTCTCTCTGTCTATCTCACACAGCTTCTCTTTCTCTCTTTATCACTAACCCACAGCTTCTCTTTCTCTCTCTCTCACACACTCACAGCTTCTCTTTCTCTCTCTCTCTCTCTCACTCACAGCTTCTCTTTCTCTCTCTCACTCACTCACAGCTTCTCTCTCTCTGTCTCTCTCACTCACGGCTTCTATTTCTCTCTCACTAATTCACAGCTTCTCTTTCTCTCTCTCTCACAGCTTTTTTCTCTCTCTCTCTCTCTCTCACTCACAGCTTCTCTTTCTCTGTCTCTCACTCACTCGCATCTTCTATTTCTCTCTCTCTCACACAGCTTCTCTTTCTCTCTATCTCTCTCACTCACAGCTTCTCTTTTCTCTCTCTCTCACACATTCACAGCTTCTCTTTCTCTCTCTCTCCCTCAAAGCTTCTCTTTCTCTCTCTCTCTCTCACTCACAGCTTCTCTTTCTCTTTCTCTCTCTCACTCACTCATGCTTCTCTTTCTCTGTCTCTCTCACACAGCTTCTCTTTCTCTCTTTCTCATTAACCCACAGCTTCTCTTTCTCTCTCTCTCACTCACTCACAGATTCTCTTTCTCTCTCTCTCTCTCTCTCACACAGCTTCTCTTTCTCTCTCTCTCTCTCACTCACTCACAGCTTCTCTCTCTCTGTCTCTCTCACTCACGGCTTCTATTTCTCTCTCTCTCACTAACTCATAGCTTCTATTTCTCTCTCACACACACAGCTTTTCTCTCTCTCTCACTCACAGCTTCTCTTTCTCTCTCACTCACTCCCTCACATCTTCTATTTCTCTCTCTCTCACAGCTTCTCTTTCTCTCTATCTCTCTCACTCACAGCTTCTCTTTTCTCTCTCTCTCACTCACTCACAGCTTCTCTTTCTCTCTCTCTCTCCCTCACTCACAGCTTTTCTTTCTCTCTCTCACTCACAGCTTCTCTCTCTCTCTCACTCACAGCTTCTCTTTCTCTCTCACTCACTAACTCACCACTTCTCTTTTGCTCTCTCACTCACAGCTTCTCTTTCTCTCTCTCTCTCACAGCTTCTCTTTCTCTCTCACTCACAACTCTTTCTCTCTCTCACTCACTCACAGCTTTTCTTTCTCTCTCTCTCCACACAGCTTCTCTTTCTCTCTCTCTCTCACTCACAGCTTCTCTTTCTCTCTCACACACACACTCACATCTTCTATTTCTCTCTCTCACACAGCTTCTCTATCTCTCTATCTCTCTCACTCACAGCTTCTCTTTTCTCTCTCTCTCACTCACTCACAGCTTCTCTTTCTCTCTCTCCCTCACTCACAGCTTTTCTTTCTCTCTCTCACTCACAGCTTCTCTCTCTCTCTCACTCACAGCTTCTCTTTCTCTCTCACTCACTAACTCACCACTTCTCTTTTGCTCTCTCACTCACAGCTTCTCTTTCTCTCTCTCTCTCACAGCTTCTCTTTCTCTCTCACTCACAACTTCTCTTTCTCTCTCTCACTCACTCACAGCTTTTCTTTCTCTCTCTCTCCACACAGCTTCTCTTTCTCTCTCTCTCTCACTCACAGTTTCTCTTTCTCTCACTCACTCACAGCGTCTCTCTCTCTCTCTCCCTCACAGCTTCTCTTTCGCTTTCTCTCTCTCACTCACAGCTTTTCTTTCTCTCTCTCTCTCACTCACAGCTTCTCTTTCTCTCTCTCTCTCATTCACAGCTACACTTTCTCTCTCTCTCTCACTCACAGCTTCTCTTTCTTTCTCTCCCTCACTCACTCACTCACAGCTTCTCTTTCTCTCTCTCTCTCTCTCACTCACAGCTTCTCTTTCGCTTTCGCTCTCTCACTCACAGCTTCTCTTTCTCTCTCTCTCTCTCACTCACAGCTTCTCTTTCTTTCTCTCCCTCCCTCACTCACTCACAGCTTCTCTTTCTCTCTCTCACACAGCTTTTCTTTCTCTCTCTCACTCACTCACACTTCTCTTTCTCTCTGTCTCTCTCACACAGCTTCTCTTTCTCTCTTTATCACTAACCCACAGCTTCTCTTTCTCTCTCACACACACTCACAGCTTCTCTTTCTCTCCCTCTCTCTCTCACTCACAGCTTCTCTTTCTCTCTCTCTCGCTCACTCACAGCTTCTCTGTCTCTCTCACTCACGGATTCTATTTCTCTCTCTCACTAACTCACAGCTTCTCTTTTTCTCTCTCTCTCTCACAGCTTTTCTCTCTCTCTCTCTCTCTCACTCACAGCTTCTCTTTCTCTGTCTCTCACTCACTCGCATCTTCTATTTCTCTCTCTCTCACACAGCTTCTCTTTCTCTCTATCTCTCTCACTCACAGCTTCTCTTTTCTCTCTCTCACACACATTCACAGCTTCTGTTTCTCTCTCTCTCCCTCACAACTTCTCTTTCTCTCTCTCTCTCACTCACAGCTTTTCTTTCTCTCTCTCACTCACAGCTTCTCTCTCTCTCTCTCTCACTCACAGCTTCTCTTTCTCTCTCTCTCCCTCACTTACAGCTTCTCTTTCTCTCTCTCTCTCACAGCTTCTATTGGTCTCTCTCTCTCACTCACAGCTTCTCTCTCTCTCTCTCTCACAGCTTCTCTTTCTCTCTCACTCACAGCTTCTCTTTCTCTCTCTCTCACTCACAGCTTCTATTTCTCTCTCTCTCTCATTTACAGCTTCTCTCTCTCTCTCACTCACAGCTTCTCTTTCTTTCTCTCTCTATCTCACTCACACAGGTTCTCTTTCTCTCTCACACATAGTTTCTCTTGCTCTCTCTCTCTCACTCACAGCTTCTCTTTCTCTCTCTCTCACTCAGAGCTTCTCTTTCTCTTGCTCTCTCACTCACTCAAACCTTCTCTTTCTCTATCTCTCTCACTCACTCAGCTTCTGTTTTTCTCTCTCACTCACTCACAGCTTTTCTTTCTCTCTCTGTCTCTCTCACTCACAGCTTCTCTTTCTCTCCCTCTCACTCACAGCTTCTCTTTCTCTCTCTTTCTCACTCACAGCTTCTCTTTCTATCTCTCTCCCTAACTCACAGCTTCTCTTTCAATCTCTCTCACAGCTTCTCTTTCTCTCTCTCTCTCTCTCACTCACTCACAGCTTCTCTTTCTCTCTCTCTCTCACTCACTCACAGCTACTATTTCTCTCTCTCACACAGACAGCTTCTCTTTAATCTCTCTCTCACACAATCACAGCTTCTCTTTCTGTATCTCACACACTCACAGCTTTCTTTCTCTCTCCCTGTCTCAATCACATCTTCTCTTGCTCTCTCTCACTCACAGCTTCTCTTTCTCTCTCTCTCACTCACAGTTTCTCTTTCTTTCTCTCTCTCACTCACAGCTTCTCTTTCTTTCTCTCCCTCTCTGACTCACTCACAGCTTCTCTTTCTCTCTCTCTCACTCACATCTTCTCTTGCTCTCTCTCTCTCACTCACAGCTTCTCTTTCTCTCTCTCTCGCTCACAGCTTCTCTTTCTCTATCTCTCTCACTCACTCAAACCTTCTCTTTCCCTCAGCTTCTGTTTTTCTCTCTCACTCACAGCTTCTCACTCTCTCTCTCACTCACAGCTTCTCTTTCTCTCTCTCTCTCTCTCACACACACAGGTTCTATTTCTCTCTCTGTCTCCCTCACTCACAGCTACTCTTTCTCTCTCTCACACACACAGCTTCTCTTTCTCTCTCTCCCTCACTCACTCAAACCTTCTATTTATCTCTCTCACACACTCAGCTTCTCTTTCTCTCTCTCACTGACAGCTTCTCTTTCTCTCTCTCTCACTCACATCTTCTCTTGCTCTCTCTCTCTCACTCACAGCTTATCTTTCTCTCTCTCTCTCTCACAGCTTCTCTTTCTCTCACTCTCTCAAACTCACAGCTTCTCTCTCTCTCTCTCACTCACAGCTTCTCTACTATCTCTGTCTCACTCACATCTTCTCTTTCTCTCTCTCTCTCACTCACAGGTTCTCTTTCTCTCTCTGTCTCACACACAGCTTCTCTTTCTCTCTCTCTCACTAACTCACAGCTTCTCTTTCTCTCTCTCTCACAGCTTCTCTTTCTCTCCCTCTCTCACTCACTCACAGCTTCTCTTTCTCTCTCTCTCTCACTCACTCACAGCTACTATTTCTCTCTCTCACACACATAGCTTCTCTTTCTCTCTATCTCTCTCACTCACAGCTTCTCTCTCACACACAGCTTCTCTCTCTCACACACACACATATATTCTCTCTCTCTCCCTCACTCACACCTTCTCTTTCTCTTTCTCACAGCTTCTCTTTCTCTCTCTCTCTCTAACACAGCTTCTCTCTCTCTCTCTCTCTCACTCACAGCTCTTTCTTTCTCTCTCTCTCACTCACTCACATCTTCTCTCTCTCTCTCTCAGTCACAGCTTCTCTTTCTCTCTCTCTCAGTCACTCACAGCTTCTCTCTCTCTGTCTCTCTCACTCACAGCTTCTCTTTCTCTCTCCTTCTCGCAGCTTCTCTTTCTCTCTCTCACATCTTCTCTTTCTCTTTCTCTCTCACACACAGCTTCTCTCTCACACACACACACATATATTCTCTCTCTCTCACTCACTCACACCTTCTCTTTCTCTTTCTCACTCACAGCTTCTCTTTCTCTCTCTCTCTAACACAGCTTCTCTTTCTTTCTCTCTCTCTCACTCACAGGTATGCTTTCTCTCTCTCTCCCTCACACACAGCTTCTCTCTCTCTCTCACTCACAGCTTCACTTTCTCTCTCTCTCTCACAGCTTCTCTTTCTCTCTCTCTCTAAATCACAGCTTCTCTTTCTCTTTCTCTCTCTCACACAGCTTCTCTCCCTCTCTCTCTCTCACTCACAGATTCTCTTTCTCTCTCTCTCTCAATCATTCACAGCTTCTCTTTCTCTCACTGTCTCAAACTCACAGCTTCTCTTTCTCTCTCTCTCACTCACAGCTTCTCTCTCACTCTCTCTCTCACTCACATCTTCTCTTTCTCTCTCTCTCTCACACACAGCTTCTCTCTCTCACACACACACACATATTCTCTCTCTCTCACTCACTCACTCACACCTTCTCTTTCTCTTTCTCACTCACAGCTTCTTTTTGTCTCTCTCTCACTCACAGCTTCTCCTTCTCTCTCTCTCTCACTCACAGCTTCTCTTTCTCTCTCTCTCACTCACTCACAGCTTCTCTCTCTCTGTCTCTCTCACTCACAGCTTCTCTTTCTCACACACACAGCTTCTCTTTCTCTCTCACACACATACTCACAGCTTCTCTTTCTCTCTCTCTCTCTCACTCACTCACAGCTTCTCTATCTCTCTCTGTCTCTCTCACTCACAGCTTCACTTTCTCTCTCTCTCACTAACTCACAGCTTCTCTTGCTCTCTCTCTCACTCACTCACAGCTTCTCTTTATCTGTCTCTCTCACACACAGCTTCTCTTTCTCTCTCTCTCTGACTCACAGCTTCTCTTTCTCTCTCTCACTCACAGCTTCTCTTTCTCCCTCTCTCACTCATTCACCGCTCCACTTTCACTCTCTCGCTCACAGCTTCTCTTTCTCTCTCTCAGCTTCTCTTTCTCTCTCTCTCACTCACAGCTTCTCTTTCTCTATCTCTCTCACAGGTTCTCTTTCTCTCCCTCACTCACTCACAGCTTCTCTTTCTCTCTCACACACACACAGCTTCTCTCTCTCTCTCTCTCTCACTCACAGCTTCTCTTTCTCTCTCTCTCTCTCACTCACAGCTTCTCTTTTGCTTTCTCTCTCTCACTCACAGCTTCTCTTTCTCTCTCTCTCTCTCACTCACTCACAGCTTCTCTTTCTCTCTCTCTCTCTCACTCACAGCTTCTCTTTTGCTTTCTCTCTCTCACTCACAGCTTCTCTTTCTCTCTCTCTCTCTCACTCACTCACAGCTTCTATTTCTCTCTCTCTTAGCTTCACTTTCTCTCTATCTCTCACTCACAGCTTCTCTTTCTCTCTCTCTCACTCACAGCTTCTCTTTCTCTCTCTCTCACTAAATCACAGCTTCTCCTTCTCTCTCTCTCCCTCACTCACAGCTTCTCTCTCTCTCACACAGTTTCACATTCTCTCTCTCTCTCTCACTCACACACAGCTTCTCTTTCTCTGTCTCTCTAACTCTCTCACTCACAGCTTCTTTTTCTCTCTCACTCACTGCTTTTCTTTCTCTCTCTCAATCACTCACGCTTCTCTTTCTCTCTCTCTCTAACTCTCTCACTCACAGCTTCTTTCTCTCTCTCACACTCACAGCTTCTCCTTCTCTCTCTCTCACTCACTCACAGCTTTCTTTCTCTCTCTCTCACAGCTTCTCATTCTCTCTCTCTCTCACTCACACACAGCTTCTCTTTCTCTCTCTCTCTAACTCTCTCACTCACAGCTTCTTTCTCTCTCTCTCACTCACAGCTTCTCCTTCTCTCTCTCTCACTCACTCACAGCTTCCTTTCTCTCTCTCTCACAGCTTCTCATTCTCTCTCTCTCTCTCACTCACACACAGCTTCTCTTTCTCTCTCTCTCTAACTCTCTCACTCACAGCTTCTCTTTCTCTCTCACTCACTGCTTTTCTTTCTCTCTCTCACTCACTCACGCTTCTCTTTCTCTCTCTGTCTCTCTCACACAGCTTCTCTTTCTCTCTTTCTCATTAACCCACAGCTTCTCTTTCTCTCTCTCTCACTCACTCACAGATTCTCTCTCTCTCTCTCTCACTCACAGCTTCTCTTTCTCTCTCTCTCTCTCGCTCACTCACAGCTTCTCTCTCTCTGTCTCTCTCACTCACGGCTTCTATTTCTCTCTCTCTCACTAACTCATAGCTTCTCTTTCTCTCTCACACACACAGCTTCTCTTTCTCTCTCTCTCACTCACTCACATCTTCTATTTCTCTCTCACACACAGCTTCTCTTTCTCTCTATCTCTCTCACTCACAGCTTCTCTTTTCTCTCTCTCTCACTCACTCACAGCTTCTCTTTCTCTCTCTCCCCCTCACTCACAGATTTTCTTTCTCTCTCTCACTCACAGCTTCTCTCTCTCTCCCTCACTTACAGCTTCTCTTTCTCTCTCTCTCTAACAGCTTCTATTTGTCTCTCTCTCTCTCACTCACAGCTTCTCTCTCTCTCTCACTCACAGCTTCTCTTTCTCTCTCACTCACAGCTTCTCTTTCTCTCTCACTCACAACTTCTCTTTCTCTCTCTCACTCACTCACAGCTTTTCTTTCTCTCTCTCTCCACACAGCTTCTCTTTCTCTCTCTCTCTCTCTCACAGTTTCTCTTTCTCTCTCTCACTCACAGCTTCTCTCTCTCTCTCTCTCACTCACAGCTTCTCTTTCGCTTTCACTCTCTCACTCACAGCTTCTCTTTCTCTCTCTCTCACTCACAGCTTCTCTTTCTCTCTCTCTCTCATTCACAGCTACTCTTTCTCTCTCTCTCTCTCTCTCACTCACAGCTACTCTTTCTTTCTCTCCCTCACTCACTCACTCACAGCTTCTCTTTCTCTCTCTCTCTCTCTCACTCACAGCTTCTCTTTCTTTCTCTCCCTCCCTCACTCACTCACAGCTTCTCTTTCCCTCTCTCACACAGCTTCTCTTTCTCTCTATCACTAACCCACAGCTTCTCTTTCTCTCTCTCTCTCACTCACTCACAGCTTCTCTTTCTCTCTCTCTCTCTCTCTCACTCACAGCTTCTCTTTCTCTCTCTCACTCACTCACAGCTTCTCTCTCTCTGTCTCTCTCACTCACGGCTTCTATTTCTCTCTCTCACTAACTCACAGCTTCTCTTGCTCTCTCTCTCTCTCACAGCTTTTCTCTCTCTCTTTCTCACTCACAGCTTCTCTTTCTCTGTCTCTCACTCACTCGCATCTTCTATTTCTCTCTCTCACACACAGCTTCTCTTTCTCTCTATCTCTCTCACTCACAGCTTCTCTTTTCTCTCTCTCTCACTCATTCACAGCTTCTCTTTCTCTCTCTCTCCCTCACAGCTTCTCTTTCTCTCTCTCTCTCTCACTCACTCACAGCTTCTCTCTCTCTGTCTCTCTCACTCACGGCTTCTATTTCTCTCTCTCTCACTAACTCATAGCTTCTCTTTCTCTCTCTCACACACAGCTTTTGTCTCTCTCTCACTCACAGCTTCTCTTTCTCTCTCTCTCACACAGCTTCTCTTTCTCTCTCACTCAAAACTTCTCTTTCTCTCTCTCACTCACTCACAGCTTTTCTCTCTCTCTCTCCACACAGCTTCTCTTTCTCTCTCTCTCTCACTCACAGTTTCTCTTTCTCTCTCTCACTCACAGCTTCTCTCCCTCTCTCTCACTTCCAGCTTCTCTTTCTCTCTCTCTCTCTCTCTCAGCTTCTCTTTCTTTCTCTCCCTCACTCACTCACTCACAGCTTCTCTTTCTCTCTCTCTCTCTCACTCACAGCTTCTCTTTCGCTTTCGCTCTCTCACTCACAGCTTCTCTTTCTCTCTCTCTCTCTCTCACTCACAGCTTCTCTTTCTTTCTCTCCCTCACTCACTCACTCACAGCTTCTCGTTCTCTCTCTCTCACAGCTTTTCTTTCTCTCTCTCACTCACTCACACTTCTCTTTCTCTCTGTCTCTCTCACACAGCTTCTCTTTCTCTCTTTATCACTAACCCACAGCTTCTCTTTCTCTCTCTCTCACTCTCTCACAGCTTCTCTTTCTCTCTCTCTCTCTCACTCACAGCTTCTCTTTCTCTCTCTCTCTCTCACTCACTCACAGCTTCTCTCTCTCTGTCTCTCTCACTCACGGCTTCTATTTCTCTCTCTCACTAACTCACAGCTTCTCTTTCTCTCTCTCTCACAGCTTTTCTCTCTCTCTCTCTCACTCACAGCTTCTCTTTCTCTGTCTCTCACTCACTCGCATCTTCTATTTCTCTCTCTCACACAGCTTCTCTTTCTCTCTATCTCTCTCACTCACAGCTTCTCTTTTCTCTCTCTCTCACTCATTCACAGCTTCTCTTTCTCTCTCTCCCTCACAGCTTCTCTTTCTCTCTCTCTCTCTCTCTCACTCACTCATAGCTTCTCTCTCTCTGTCTCTCTCACTCACGGCTTCTATTTCTCTCTCCCTCACTAACTCATAGCTTCTCTTTCTCTCTCACACACACAGCTTTTCTCTCTCTCACTCACAGCTTCTCTTTCTCTCTCTCTCACTCACTCACATCTTCTATTTCTCTCTCTCACACAGCTTCTCTTTCTCTCTATCTCTCTCACTCACAGCTTCTCTTTTCTCTCTCTCTCACTCACTCACAGCTTCTCTTTCTCTCTCTCTCCCTCACTCACAGCTTTTCTTTCTCTCTCTCACTCACAGCTTCTCTCTCTCTCTCTCTCACTCACAGCTTCTCTTTCTCTCTCTCTCCCTCACTTACAGCTTCTCTTTCTCTCTCTCTCTCACAGCTTCTATTGGTCTCTCTCTCTCACTCACAGCTTCTCTCTCTCTCTCACTCACAGCTTCTCTTTCTGTCTCACTCACAGCTTCTCTTTCTCTCTCACTCACTCACTCACCACTTCTCTTTTGCTCTCTCACTCACAGCTTCTCTTTCGCTTTCGCTCTCTCACTCACAGCTTCTCTTTCTCTCTTTATCACTAACCCACAGCTTCTCTTTCTCTCTCTCACACACACTCACAGCTTCTCTTTCTCTCTCTCTCTCTCACTCACAGCTTCTCTTTCTCTCTCTCACTCACTCACAGCTTCTCTCTCTCTGTCTCTCTCACTCACGGCTTCTATTTCTCTCTCTCACTAACTCACAGCTTCTCTTTCTCTCTCTCTCACAGCTTTTCTCTCTCTCTCTCTCACTCACAGCTTCTCTTTCTCTGTCTCTCACTCACTCGCATCTTCTATTTCTCTCTCTCACACACAGGTTCTCTTTCTCTCTATCTCTCTCACTCACAGCTTCTCTCTCTCTCTCACACTCACAGCTTCTCTTTCTCTCTCACTCACAGCTTCTCTTTCTCTCTCACTCACAGCTTCTCTTTCTCTCTCACTCACTCACTCACCACTTCTCTTTTGCTCTCTCACTCACAGCTTCTCTTTCTCTCTCTCTCTCACAGCTTCTCTTTCTCTCTCACTCACAACTTCTCTTTCTCTCTCTCACTCACTCACAGCTTTTCTTTCTCTCTCTCTCCACACAGCTTCTCTTTCTCTCTCTCTCTCACTCACAGTTTCTCTTTCTCTCTCTCACTCACAGCTTCTCTCTCTCTCTCACTCACAGCTTCTCTTTCGCTTTCTCTCTCTCACTCACAGCTTCTCTTTCTCTCTCTCTCACTCACAGCTTCTCTTTCTCTCTCTCTCTCATTCACAGCTACTCTTTCTCTCTCTCTCTCACTCACAGCTACTCTTTCTTTCTCTCCCTCACTCACTCACTCACAGCTTCTCTTTCTCTCTCTCTCTGTCACTCACAGCTTCTCTTTCGCTTTTGCTCTCTCACTCACAGCTTCTCTTTCTCTCCCTCCCTCACTCACTCACAGCTTCTCTTTCCCTCTCTCACACAGCTTCTCTTTCTCTCTATCACTAACCCACAGCTTCTCTTTCTCTCTCTCTCTCACTCACTCACAGCTTCTCTTTCTCTCTCTCTCTCTCTCACTCACAGCTTCTCTTTCTCTCTCTCACTCACTCACAGCTTCTCTCTCTCTGTCTCTCTCACTCACGGCTTCTATTTCTCTCTCTCACTAACTCACAGCTTCTCTTGCTCTCTCTCTCTCACAGCTTTTCTCTCTCTCTCACTCACTCACAGCTTCTCTTTCTCTGTCTCTCACTCACTCGCATCTTCTATTTCTCTCTCTCACACACAGCTTCTCTTTCTCTCTATCTCTCTCACTCACAGCTTCTCTTTTCTCTCTCTCTCACTCATTCAAAGCTTCTCTTTCTCTCTCTCTCCCTCACAGCTTCTCTTTCTCTCTCTCTCTCTCACTCACTCACAGCTTCTCTCTCTCTGTCTCTCTCACTCACGGCTTCTATTTCTCTCTCTCTCACTAACTCATATCTTCTCTTTCTCTCTCACACACACAGCTTTTGTCTCTCTCTCACTCACAGCTTCTCTTTCTCTCTCTCTCTCTCACAGCTTCTCTTTCTCTCTCACTCAAAACTTCTCTTTCTCTCTCTCACTCACTCACAGCTTTTCTCTCTCTCTCTCCACACAGCTTCTCTTTCTCTCTCTCTCTCACTCACAGTTTCTCTTTCTCTCTCTCACTCACAGCTTCTCTCCCTCTCTCTCACTCACAGCTTCTCTTTCTCTCTCTCTCTCATTCACAGCTACTCTTTCTCTCTCTCTCTCACTCACAGCTTCTCTTTCTTTCTCTCCCTCACTCACTCACTCACAGCTTCTCTTTCTCTCTCTCTCTCTCACTCACAGCTTCTCTTTCGCTTTCGCTCTCTCACTCACAGCTTCTCTTTCTCTCTCTCTCTCTCTCACTCACAGCTTCTCTTTCTTTCTCTCCCTCACTCACTCACTCACAGCTTCTCGTTCTCTCTCTCTCACAGCTTTTCTTTCTCTCTCTCACTCACTCACACTTCTCTTTCTCTCTGTCTCTCTCACACAGCTTCTCTTTCTCTCTTTATCACTAACCCACAGCTTCTCTTTCTCTCTCTCTCACTCTCTCACAGCTTCTCTTTCTCTCTCTCTCTCACTCACAGCTTCTCTTTCTTTCTCTCTCTCTCTCTCACTCACTCACAGCTTCTCTCTCTCTGTCTCTCTCACTCACGGCTTCTATTTCTCTCTCTCACTAACTCACAGCTTCTCTTTCTCTCTCTCTCACACAGCTTTTCTCTCTCTCTCTCTCTCACTCACAGCTTCTCTTTCTCTGTCTCTCACTCACTCGCATCTTCTATTTCTCTCTCTCACACAGCTTCTCTTTCTCTCTATCTCTCTCACTCACAGCTTCTCTTTTCTCTCTCTCTCACTCATTCACAGCTTCTCTTTCTCTCTCTCCCTCACAGCTTCTCTTTCTCTCTCTCTCTCTCACTCACTCACAGCTTCTCTCTCTCTGTCTCTCTCACTCACGGCTTCTATTTCTCTCTCCCTCACTAACTCATAGCTTCTCTTTCTCTCTCTCACACACAGCTTTTCTCTCTCTCACTCACAGCTTCTCTTTCTCTCTCTCTCACTCTCTCACAGCTTCTCTTTCTCTCTCTCTCTCTCACTCACAGCTTCTCTTTCTCTCTCTCTCTCACTCACTCACAGCTTCTCTCTCTCTCTCTCTCTCTCACTCACAGCTTCTCTTTCTCTCTCTCACTCACTCACAGCTTCTCTCTCTCTGTCTCTCTCACTCACGGCTTCTATTTCTCTCTCTCACTAACTCACAGCTTCTCTTGCTCTCTCTCTCACACAGCTTTTCTCTCTCTCTCTCTCACTCACAGCTTCTCTTTCTCTGTCTCTCACTCACTCGCATCTTCTATTTCTCTCTCTCACACACAGCTTCTCTTTCTCTCTATCTCTCTCACTCACAGCTTCTCTTTTCTCTCTCTCTCACTCATTCACAGCTTCTCTTTCTCTCTCTCTCCCTCACAGCTTCTCTTTCTCTCTCTCTCTCTCACTCACTCACAGCTTCTCTCTCTCTGTCTCTCTCACTCACGGCTTCTATTTCTCTCTCTCTCACTAACTCATATCTTCTCTTTCTCTCTCTCACACACAGCTTTTGTCTCTCTCTCACTCACAGCTTCTCTTTCTCTCTCTCTCTCTCACAGCTTCTCTTTCTCTCTCACTCAAAACTTCTCTTTCTCTCTCTCACTCACTCACAGCTTTTCTCTCTCTCTCTCTCCACACAGCTTCTCTTTCTCTCTCTCTCTCACTCACAGTTTCTCTTTCTCTCTCTCACTCACAGCTTCTCTCCCTCTCTCTCACTCACAGCTTCTCTTTCTCTCTCTCTCTCATTCACAGCTACTCTTTCTCTCTCTCTCTCACTCACAGCTTCTCTTTCTTTCTCTCCCTCACTCACTCACTCACAGCTTCTCTTTCTCTCTCTCTCTCTCACTCACAGCTTCTCTTTCGCTTTCGCTCTCTCACTCACAGCTTCTCTTTCTCTCTCTCTCTCTCTCACTCACAGCTTCTCTTTCTTTCTCTCCCTCACTCACTCACTCACAGCTTCTCGTTCTCTCTCTCTCACAGCTTTTCTTTCTCTCTCTCACTCACTCACACTTCTCTTTCTCTCTGTCTCTCTCACACAGCTTCTCTTTCTCTCTTTATCACTAACCCACAGCTTCTCTTTCTCTCTCTCTCACTCTCTCACAGCTTCTCTTTCTCTCTCTCTCTCTCACTCACAACTTCTCTTTCTCTCTCTCTCTCTCACTCACTCACAGCTTCTCTCTCTCTGTCTCTCTCACTCACGGCTTCTATTTCTCTCTCTCACTAACTCACAGCTTCTCTTTCTCTCTCTCTCACACAGCTTTTCTCTCTCTCTCTCTCACACTCACAGCTTCTCTTTCTCTGTCTCTCACTCACTCGCATCTTCTATTTCTTTCTCTCACACAGCTTCTCTTTCTCTCTATCTCTCTCACTCACAGCTTCTCTTTTCTCTCTCTCTCACTCATTCACAGCTTCTCTTTCTCTCTCTCCCTCACAGCTTCTCTTTCTCTCTCTCTCTCTCACTCACTCACAGCTTCTCTCTCTCTGTCTCTCTCACTCACGGCTTCTATTTCTCTCTCCCTCACTAACTCATAGCTTCTCTTTCTCTCTCTCACACACAGCTTTTCTCTCTCTCACTCACAGCTTCTCTTTCTCTCTCTCTCACTCTCTCACAGCTTCTCTTTCTCTCTCTCTCTCTCACTCACAGCTTCTCTTTCTCTCTCTCTCTCTCACTCACTCACAGCTTCTCTCTCTCTGTCTCTCTCACTCACGGCTTCTATTTCTCTCTCTCACTAACTCACAGCTTCTCTTTCTCTCTCTCACACAGCTTTTCTCTCTCTCTCTCTCACTCACAGCTTCTCTTTCTCTGTCTCTCACTCACTCGCATCTTCTATTTCTCTCTCTCACACACAGCTTCTCTTTCTCTCTATCTCTCTCACTCACAGCTTCTCTTTTCTCTCTCTCTCACTCATTCACAGCTTCTCTTTCTCTCTCTCTCCCTCACAGCTTCTCTTTCTCTCTCTCTCTCTCACTCACTCACAGCTTCTCTCTCTCTGTCTCTCTCACTCACGGCTTCTATTTCTCTCTCTCTCACTAACTCATAGCTTCTCTTTCTCTCTCTCACACACAGCTTTTGTCTCTCTCTCACTCACAGCTTCTCTTTCTCTCTCTCTCACACAGCTTCTCTTTCTCTCTCACTCAAAACTTCTCTTTCTCTCTCTCACTCACTCACAGCTTTTCTCTCTCTCTCTCTCCACACAGCTTCTCTTTCTCTCTCTCTCTCACTCACAGTTTCTCTTTCTCTCTCTCACTCACAGCTTCTCTCCCTCTCTCTCACTTCCAGCTTCTCTTTCTCTCTCTCTCTCATTCACAGCTACTCTTTCTCTCTCTCTCTCTCTCACAGCTTCTCTTTCTTTCTCTCCCTCACTCACTCACTCACAGCTTCTCTTTCTCTCTCTCTCTCTCACTCACAGCTTCTCTTTCGCTTTCGCTCTCTCACTCACAGCTTCTCTTTCTCTCTCTCTCTCTCACTCACAGCTTCTCTTTCTTTCTCTCCCTCACTCACTCACAGCTTCTCGTTCTCTCTCTCTCACAGCTTTTCTTTCTCTCTCTCACTCACTCACACTTCTCTTTCTCTCTGTCTCTCTCACACAGCTTCTCTTTCTCTCTTTATCACTAACCCACAGCTTCTCTTTCTCTCTCTCTCACTCTCTCACAGCTTCTCTTTCTCTCTCTCTCTCTCACTCACAGCTTCTCTTTCTCTCTCTCTCTCACTCACTCACAGCTTCTCTCTCTCTGTCTCTCTCACTCACGGCTTCTATTTCTCTCTCTCACTAACTCACAGCTTCTCTTTCTCTCTCTCTCACAGCTTTTCTCTCTCTCTCTCTCTCTCACTCACAGCTTCTCTTTCTCTGTCTCTCACTCACTCGCATCTTCTATTTCTCTCTCTCACACAGCTTCTCTTTCTCTCTATCTCTCTCACTCACAGCTTCTCTTTTCTCTCTCTCTCACTCATTCACAGCTTCTCTTTCTCTCTCTCCCTCACAGCTTCTCTTTCTCTCTCTCTCTCTCACTCACTCATAGCTTCTCTCTCTCTGTCTCTCTCACTCACGGCTTCTATTTCTCTCTCCCTCACTAACTCATAGCTTCTCTTTCTCTCTCTCTCACACAGCTTTTCTCTCTCTCACTCACAGCTTCTCTTTCTCTCTCTCTCACTCACTCAAATCTTCTATTTCTCTCTCTCACACAGCTTCTCTTTCTCTCTATCTCTCTCACTCACAGCTTCTCTTTTCTCTCTCTCTCACTCACTCACAGCTTCTCTTTCTCTCTCTCTCCCTCACTCACAGCTTTTCTTTCTCTCTCTCACTCACAGCTTCTCTCTCTCTCTCTCTCACTCACAGCTTCTCTTTCTCTCTCTCTCCCTCACTTACAGCTTCTCTTTCTCTCTCTCTCTCACAGCTTCTATTGGTCTCTCTCTCTCACTCACAGCTTCTCTCTCTCTCTCACTCACAGCTTCTCTTTCTGTCTCACTCACAGCTTCTCTTTCTCTCTCACTCACTCACTCACCACTTCTCTTTTGCTCTCTCACTCACAGCTTCTCTTTCGCTTTCGCTCTCTCACTCACAGCTTCTCTTTCTCTCTTTATCACTAACCCACAGCTTCTCTTTCTCTCTCACACACACACTCACAGCTTCTCTTTCTCTCTCTCTCTCTCACTCACAGCTTCTCTTTCTCTCTCTCACTCACTCACAGCTTCTCTCTCTCTGTCTCTCTCACTCACGGCTTCTATTTCTCTCTCTCACTAACTCACAGCTTCTCTTTCTCTCTCTCTCACAGCTTTTCTCTCTCTCTCTCTCTCACTCACAGCTTCTCTTTCTCTGTCTCTCACTCACTCGCATCTTCTATTTCTCTCTCTCTCACACAGGTTCTCTTTCTCTCTATCTCTCTCACTCACAGCTTCTCTCTCTCTCTCACACTCACAGCTTCTCTTTCTCTCTCACTCACAGCTTCTCTTTCTCTCTCATTCACAGCTTCTCTTTCTCTCTCACTCACTCACTCACCACTTCTCTTTTGCTCTCTCACTCACAGCTTCTCTTTCTCTCTCTCTCTCACAGCTTCTCTTTCTCTCTCACTCACAACTTCTCTTTCTCTCTCTCACTCACTCACAGCTTTTCTTTCTCTCTCTCTCCACACAGCTTCTCTTTCTCTCTCTCTCTCACTCACAGTTTCTCTTTCTCTCTCTCACTCACAGCTTCTCTCTCTCTCTCACTCACAGCTTCTCTTTCGCTTTCTCTCTCTCACTCACAGCTTCTCTTTCTCTCTCTCTCACTCACAGCTTCTCTTTCTCTCTCTCTCTCATTCACAGCTACTCTTTCTCTCTCTCTCTCACTCACAGCTACTCTTTCTTTCTCTCCCTCACTCACTCACTCACAGCTTCTCTTTCTCTCTCTCTCTGTCACTCACAGCTTCTCTTTCGCTTTTGCTCTCTCACTCACAGCTTCTCTTTCTCTCTCTCTCTCTCTCACTCACAGCTTCTCTTTCTTTCTCTCCCTCCCTCACTCACTCACAGCTTCTCTTTCCCTCTCTCACACAGCTTCTCTTTCTCTCTATCACTAACCCACAGCTTCTCTTTCTCTCTCTCTCTCACTCACTCACAGCTTCTCTTTCTCTCTCTCTCTCTCTCACTCACAGCTTCTCTTTCTCTCTCTCACTCACTCACAGCTTCTCTCTCTCTGTCTCTCTCACTCACGGCTTCTATTTCTCTCTCTCACTAACTCACAGCTTCTCTTGCTCTCTCTCTCACACAGCTTTTCTCTCTCTCTCTCTCACTCACAGCTTCTCTTTCTCTGTCTCTCACTCACTCGCATCTTCTATTTCTCTCTCACACACACAGCTTCTCTTTCTCTCTATCTCTCTCACTCACAGCTTCTCTTTTCTCTCTCTCTCACTCATTCACAGCTTCTCTTTCTCTCTCTCTCCCTCACAGCTTCTCTTTCTCTCTCTCTCTCTCACTCACTCACAGCTTCTCTCTCTCTGTCTCTCTCACTCACGGCTTCTATTTCTCTCTCTCTCACTAACTCATATCTTCTCTTTCTCTCTCTCACACACAGCTTTTGTCTCTCTCTCACTCACAGCTTCTCTTTCTCTCTCTCTCTCTCACAGCTTCTCTTTCTCTCTCACTCAAAACTTCTCTTTCTCTCTCTCACTCACTCACAGCTTTTCTCTCTCTCTCTCTCCACACAGCTTCTCTTTCTCTCTCTCTCTCACTCACAGTTTCTCTTTCTCTCTCTCACTCACAGCTTCTCTCCCTCTCTCTCACTCACAGCTTCTCTTTCTCTCTCTCTCTCATTCACAGCTACTCTTTCTCTCTCTCACTCACTCACAGCTTCTCTTTCTTTCTCTCACTCACTCACTCACTCACAGCTTCTCTTTCTCTCTCTCTCTCACTCACAGCTTCTCTTTCGCTTTCGCTCTCTCACTCACAGCTTCTCTTTCTCTCTCTCTCTCTCTCACTCACAGCTTCTCTTTCTTTCTCTCCCTCACTCACTCACTCACAGCTTCTCGTTCTCTCTCTCTCACAGCTTTTCTTTCTCTCTCTCACTCACTCACACTTCTCTTTCTCTCTGTCTCTCTCACACAGCTTCTCTTTCTCTCTTTATCACTAACCCACAGCTTCTCTTTCTCTCTCTCTCACTCTCTCACAGCTTCTCTTTCTCTCTCTCTCTCACTCACAGCTTCTCTTTCTCTCTCTCTCTCTCACTCACTCACAGCTTCTCTCTCTCTGTCTCTCTCACTCACGGCTTCTATTTCTCTCTCTCACTAACTCACAGCTTCTCTTTCTCTCTCTCACACACAGCTTTTCTCTCTCTCTCTCACTCACAGCTTCTCTTTCTCTGTCTCTCACTCACTCGCATCTTCTATTTCTCTCTCTCACACAGCTTCTCTTTCTCTCTATCTCTCTCACTCACAGCTTCTCTTTTCTCTCTCTCTCACTCATTCACAGCTTCTCTTTCTCTCTCTCCCTCACAGCTTCTCTTTCTCTCTCTCTCTCTCACTCACTCACAGCTTCTCTCTCTGTCTCTCTCACTCACGGCTTCTATTTCTCTCTCCCTCACTAACTCATAGCTTCTCTTTCTCTCTCTCACACACAGCTTTTCTCTCTCTCACTCACAGCTTCTCTTTCTCTCTCTCTCACTCTCTCACAGCTTCTCTTTCTCTCTCTCTCTCTCACTCACAGCTTCTCTTTCTCTCTCTCTCTCACTCACTCACAGCTTCTCTCTCTCTCTCTCACTCACAGCTTCTCTTTCTCTCTCTCACTCACTCACAGCTTCTCTCTCTCTGTCTCTCTCACTCACGGCTTCTATTTCTCTCTCTCACTAACTCACAGCTTCTCTTGCTCTCTCTCTCTCACAGCTTTTCTCTCTCTCTCTCTCACTCACAGCTTCTCTTTCTCTGTCTCTCACTCACTCGCATCTTCCATTTCTCTCTCTCACACACAGCTTCTCTTTCTCTCTATCTCTCTCACTCACAGCTTCTCTTTTCTCTCTCTCTCACTCATTCACAGCTTCTCTTTCTCTCTCTCTCCCTCACAGCTTCTCTTTCTCTCTCTCTCTCTCACTCACTCACAGCTTCTCTCTCTCTGTCTCTCTCACTCACGGCTTCTATTTCTCTCTCTCTCACTAACTCATATCTTCTCTTTCTCTCTCTCACACACAGCTTTTGTCTCTCTCTCACTCACAGCTTCTCTTTCTCTCTCTCTCTCTCACAGCTTCTCTTTCTCTCTCACTCAAAACTTCTCTTTCTCTCTCTCACTCACTCACAGCTTTTCTCTCTCTCTCTCTCCACACAGCTTCTCTTTCTCTCTCTCTCTCACTCACAGTTTCTCTTTCTCTCTCTCACTCACAGCTTCTCTCCCTCTCTCTCACTCACAGCTTCTCTTTCTCTCTCTCTCTCATTCACAGCTACTCTTTCTCTCTCTCTCTCACTCACAGCTTCTCTTTCTTTCTCTCCCTCACTCACTCACTCACAGCTTCTCTTTCTCTCTCTCTCTCTCACTCACAGCTTCTCTTTCGCTTTCGCTCTCTCACTCACAGCTTCTCTTTCTCTCTCTCTCTCTCACTCACAGCTTCTCTTTCTTTCTCTCCCTCACTCACTCACTCACAGCTTCTCGTTCTCTCTCTCTCACAGCTTTTCTTTCTCTCTCTCTCTCACTCACACTTCTCTTTCTCTCTGTCTCTCTCACACAGCTTCTCTTTCTCTCTTTATCACTAACCCACAGCTTCTCTTTCTCTCTCTCTCACTCTCTCACAGCTTCTCTTTCTCTCTCTCTCTCTCACTCACAGCTTCTCTTTCTCTCTCTCTCTCTCACTCACTCACAGCTTCTCTCTCTCTGTCTCTCTCACTCACGGCTTCTATTTCTCTCTCTCACTAACTCACAGCTTCTCTTTCTCTCTCTCTCACACAGCTTTTCTCTCTCTCTCTCTCTCACTCACAGCTTCTCTTTCTCTGTCTCTCACTCACTCGCATCTTCTATTTCTCTCTCTCACACAGCTTCTCTTTCTCTCTATCTCTCTCACTCACAGCTTCTCTTTTCTCTCTCTCACTCATTCACAGCTTCTCTTTCTCTCTCTCCCTCACAGCTTCTCTTTCTCTCTCTCTCTCTCACTCACTCACAGCTTCTCTCTCTCTGTCTCTCTCACTCACGGCTTCTATTTCTCTCTCCCTCACTAACTCATAGCTTCTCTTTCTCTCTCTCACACACAGCTTTTCTCTCTCTCACTCACAGCTTCTCTTTCTCTCTCTCTCACTCTCTCACAGCTTCTCTTTCTCTCTCTCTCTCTCACTCACAGCTTCTCTTTCTCTCTCTCTCTCTCACTCACTCACAGCTTCTCTCTCTCTGTCTCTCTCACTCACGGCTTCTATTTCTCTCTCTCACTAACTCACAGCTTCTCTTTCTCTCTCTCACACAGCTTTTCTCTCTCTCTCTCTCACTCACAGCTTCTCTTTCTCTGTCTCTCACTCACTCGCATCTTCTATTTCTCTCTCTCACACAGCTTCTCTTTCTCTCTATCTCTCTCACTCACAGCTTCTCTTTTCTCTCTCTCTCACTCATTCAAAGCTTCTCTTTCTCTCTCTCCCTCACAGCTTCTCTTTCTCTCTCTCTCTCTCACTCACTCATAGCTTCTCTCTCTCTGTCTCTCTCACTCACGGCTTCTATTTCTCTCTCCCTCACTAACTCATAGCTTCTCTTTCTCTCTCTCACACACAGCTTTTCTCTCTCTCACTCACAGCTTCTCTTTCTCTCTCTCTCACTCACTCACATCTTCTATTTCTCTCTCTCTCACAGCTTCTCTTTCTCTCTATCTCTCTCACTCACAGCTTCTCTTTTCTCTCTCTCTCACTCACTCACAGCTTCTCTTTCTCTCTCTCTCCCTCACTCACAGCTTTTCTTTCTCTCTCTCACTCACAGCTTCTCTCTCTCTCTCTCTCACTCACAGCTTCTCTTTCTCTCTCTCTCCCTCACTTACAGCTTCTCTTTCTCTCTCTCTCTCACAGCTTCTATTGGTCTCTCTCTCTCACTCACAGCTTCTCTATCTCTCTCACTCACAGCTTCTCTTTCTGTCTCACTCACAGCTTCTCTTTCTCTCTCACTCACTCACTCACCACTTCTCTTTTGCTCTCTCACTCACAGCTTCTCTTTCGCTTTCGCTCTCTCACTCACAGCTTCTCTTTCTCTCTTTATCACTAACCCACAGCTTCTCTTTCTCTCTCTCACACACACTCACAGCTTCTCTTTCTCTCTCTCTCTCTCACTCACAGCTTCTCTTTCTCTCTCTCACTCACTCACAGCTTCTCTCTCTCTGTCTCTCTCACTCACGGCTTCTATTTCTCTCTCTCACTAACTCACAGCTTCTCTTTCTCTCTCTCACACAGCTTTTCTCTCTCTCTCTCTCTCACTCACAGCTTCTCTTTCTCTGTCTCTCACTCACTCGCATCTTCTATTTCTCTCTCTCTCACACAGGTTCTCTTTCTCTCTATCTCTCTCACTCACAGCTTCTCTCTCTCTCACACACTCACAGCTTCTCTTTCTCTCTCACTCACAGCTTCTCTTTCTCTCTCACTCACAGCTTCTCTTTCTCTCTCTCACTCACTCACAGCTTCTCTCTCTCTGTCTCTCTCACTCACGGCTTCTATTTCTCTCTCTCACTAACTCACAGCTTCTCTTGCTCTCTCTCTCTCACAGCTTTTCTCTCTCTCTCTCTCACTCACAGCTTCTCTTTCTCTGTCTCTCACTCACTCGCATCTTCTATTTCTCTCTCTCACACACAGCTTCTCTTTCTCTCTATCTCTCTCACTCACAGCTTCTCTTTTCTCTCTCTCTCACTCATTCACAGCTTCTCTTTCTCTCTCTCTCTCCCTCACAGCTTCTCTTTCTCTCTCTCTCTCTCACTCACTCACAGCTTCTCTCTCTCTGTCTCTCTCACTCACAGCTTCTATTTCTCTCTCTCTCACTAACTCATATCTTCTCTTTCTCTCTCTCACACACAGCTTTTGTCTCTCTCTCACTCACAGCTTCTCTTTCTCTCTCTCTCTCACAGCTTCTCTTTCTCTCTCACTCAAAACTTCTCTTTCTCTCTCTCACTCACTCACAGCTTTTCTCTCTCTCTCTCTCCACACAGCTTCTCTTTCTCTCTCTCTCTCACTCACAGTTTCTCTTTCTCTCTCTCACTCACAGCTTCTCTCCCTCTCTCTCACTCACAGCTTCTCTTTCTCTCTCTCTCTCATTCACAGCTACTCTTTCTCTCTCTCTCTCACTCACAGCTTCTCTTTCTTTCTCTCCCTCCCTCACTCACTCACAGCTTCTCTTTCTCTCTCTCTCTCTCACTCACAGCTTCTCTTTCGCTTTCGCTCTCTCACTCACAGCTTCTCTTTCTCTCTCTCTCTCTCTCACTCACAGCTTCTCTTTCTTTCTCTCCCTCACTCACTCACTCACAGCTTCTCGTTCTCTCTCTCACACAGCTTTTCTTTCTCTCTCTCACTCACTCACACTTCTCTTTCTCTCTGTCTCTCTCACACAGCTTCTCTTTCTCTCTTTATCACTAACCCACAGCTTCTCTTTCTCTCTCTCTCACTCTCTCACAGCTTCTCTTTCTCTCTCTCTCTCTCACTCACAGCTTCTCTTTCTCTCTCTCTCTCTCACTCACTCACAGCTTCTCTCTCTCTGTCTCTCTCACTCACGGCTTCTATTTCTCTCTCTCACTAACTCACAGCTTCTCTTTCTCTCTCTCACACACAGCTTTTCTCTCTCTCTCTCTCTCACTCACAGCTTCTCTTTCTCTGTCTCTCACTCACTCGCATCTTCTATTTCTCTCTCTCACACAGCTTCTCTTTCTCTCTATCTCTCTCACTCACAGCTTCTCTTTTCTCTCTCTCTCACTCATTCACAGCTTCTCTTTCTCTCTCTCCCTCACAGCTTCTCTTTCTCTCTCTCTCTCTCACTCACTCACAGCTTCTCTCTCTCTGTCTCTCTCACTCACGGCTTCTATTTCTCTCTCCCTCACTAACTCATAGCTTCTCTTTCTCTCTCTCACACACAGCTTTTCTCTCTCTCACTCACAGCTTCTCTTTCTCTCTCTCTCACTCTCTCACAGCTTCTCTTTCTCTCTCTCTCTCTCACTCACAGCTTCTCTTTCTCTCTCTCTCTCTCACTCACTCACAGCTTCTCTCTCTCTGTCTCTCTCACTCACGGCTTCTATTTCTCTCTCCCTCACTAACTCATAGCTTCTCTTTCTCTCTCTCTCACACAGCTTTTCTCTCTCTCACTCACAGCTTCTCTTTCTCTCTCTCTCACTCACTCACATCTTCTATTACTCTCTCTCACACAGCTTCTCTTTCTCTCTATCTCTCTCACTCACAGCTTCTCTTTTCTCTCTCTCTCACTCACTCACAGCTTCTCTTTCTCTCTCTCTCTCTCCCTCACTCACAGCTTTTCTTTCTCTCTCTCACTCACAGCTTCTCTCTCTCTCTCTCTCACTCATAGCTTCTCTTTCTCTCTCTCTCCCTCACTTACAGCTTCTCTTTCTCTCTCTCTCTCACAGCTTCTATTGGTCTCTCTCTCTCACTCACAGCTTCTCTCTCTCTCTCACTCACAGCTTCTCTTTCTGTCTCACTCACAGCTTCTCTTTCTCTCTCACTCACTCACTCACCACTTCTCTTTTGCTCTCTCACTCACAGCTTCTCTTTCGCTTTCGCTCTCTCACTCACAGCTTCTCTTTCTCTCTTTATCACTAACCCACAGCTTCTCTTTCTCTCTCTCTCACACACTCACAGCTTCTCTTTCTCTCTCTCTCTCTCACTCACAGCTTCTCTTTCTCTCTCTCACTCACTCACAGCATCTCTCTCTCTGTCTCTCTCACTCACGGCTTCTATTTCTCTCTCTCACTAACTCACAGCTTCTCTTTCTCTCTCTCTCACAGCTTTTCTCTCTCTCTCTCTCTCACTCACAGCTTCTCTTTCTCTGTCTCTCACTCACTCGCATCTTCTATTTCTCTCTCTCTCACACAGGTTCTCTTTCTCTCTATCTCTCTCACTCACAGCTTCTCTCTCTCTCACACTCACAGCTTCTCTTTCTCTCTCACTCACAGCTTCTCTTTCTCTCTCACTCACAGCTTCTCTTTCTCTCTCACTCACTCACTCACCACTTCTCTTTTGCTCTCTCACTCACAGCTTCTCTTTCTCTCTCTCTCTCACAGCTTCTCTTTCTCTCTCACTCACAACTTCTCATTCTCTCTCTCACTCACTCACAGCTTTTCTTTCTCTCTCTATCCACACAGCTTCTCTTTCTCTCTCTCTCTCACTCACAGTTTCTCTTTCTCTCTCTCACTCACAGCTTCTCTCTCTCTCTCTCACTCACAGCTTCTCTTTCGCTTTCTCTCTCTCACTCACAGCTTCTCTTTCTCTCTCTCTCACTCACAGCTTCTCTTTCTCTCTCTCTCTCATTCACAGCTACTCTTTCTCTCTCTCTCTCACTCACAGCTACTCTTTCTTTCTCTCCCTCACTCACTCACTCACAGCTTCTCTTTCTCTCTCTCTCTGTCACTCACAGCTTCTCTTTCGCTTTTGCTCTCTCACTCACAGCTTCTCTTTCTCTCTCTCTCTCTCACTCACAGCTTCTCTTTCTTTCTCTCCCTCCCTCACTCACTCACAGCTTCTCTTTCCCTCTCTCACACAGCTTCTCTTTCTCTCTATCACTAACCCACAGCTTCTCTTTCTCTCTCTCTCTCACTCACTCACAGCTTCTCTTTCTCTCTCTCTCTCTCTCACTCACAGCTTCTCTTTCTCTCTCTCACTCACTCACAGCTTCTCTCTCTCTGTCTCTCTCACTCACGGCTTCTATTTCTCTCTCACTAACTCACAGCTTCTCTTGCTCTCTCTCTCTCACAGCTTTTCTCTCTCTCTCTCTCACTCACAGCTTCTCTTTCTCTGTCTCTCACTCACTCGCATCTTCTATTTCTCTCTCTCACACACAGCTTCTCTTTCTCTCTATCTCTCTCACTCACAGCTTCTCTTTTCTCTCTCTCTCACTCATTCACAGCTTCTCTTTCTCTCTCTCTCCCTCACAGCTTCTCTTTCTCTCTCTCTCTCACTCACTCACAGCTTCTCTCTCTCTGTCTCTCTCACTCACGGCTTCTATTTCTCTCTCTCTCACTAACTCATATCTTCTCTTTCTCTCTCTCACACACAGCTTTTGTCTCTCTCTCACTCACAGCTTCTCTTTCTCTCTCTCTCTCTCATAGCTTCTCTTTCTCTCTCACTCAAAACTTAAAACTTCTCTTTCTCTCTCTCACTCACTCACAGCTTTTCTCTCTCTCTCTCCACACAGCTTCTCTTTCTCTCTCTCTCTCACTCACAGTTTCTCTTTCTCTCTCTCACTCACAGCTTCTCTCCCTCTCTCTCACTCACAGCTCTTTCTCTCTCTCTCTCATTCACAGCTACACTTTCTCTCTCTCTCTCACTCACAGCTTCTCTTTCTTTCTCTCCCTCACTCACTCACTCACAGCTTCTCTTTCTCTCTCTCTCTCTCACTCACAGCTTCTCTTTCGCTTTCGCTCTCTCACTCACAGCTTCTCTTTCTCTCTCTCTCTCACTCACAGCTTCTCTTTCTTTCTCTCCCTCACTCACTCACTCACAGCTTCTCGTTCTCTCTCTCTCACAGCTTTTCTTTCTCTCTCTCACTCACTCACACTTCTCTTTCTCTCTGTCTCTCTCACACAGCTTCTCTTTCTCTCTTTATCACTAACCCACAGCTTCTCTTTCTCTCTCTCTCACTCTCTCACAGCTTCTCTTTCTCTCTCTCTCTCTCACTCACAGCTTCTCTTTCTCTCTCTCTCTCTCACTCACTCACAGCTTCTCTCTCTCTGTCTCTCTCACTCACGGCTTCTATTTCTCTCTCTCACTAACTCACAGCTTCTCTTTCTCTCTCTCTCACACAGCTTTTCTCTCTCTCTCTCTCTCACTCACAGCTTCTCTTTCTCTGTCTCTCACTCACTCGCATCTTCTATTTCTCTCTCTCACACAGCTTCTCTTTCTCTCTATCTCTCTCACTCACAGCTTCTCTTTTCTCTCTCTCTCACTCATTCACAGCTTCTCTTTCTCTCTCTCCCTCACAGCTTCTCTTTCTCTCTCTCTCTCACAGCTTCTATTGGTCTCTCTCTCTCACTCACAGCTTCTCTCTCTCTCTCACTCACAGCTTCTCTTTCTGTCTCACTCACAGCTTCTCTTTCTCTCTCACTCACTCACTCACCACTTCTCTTTTGCTCTCTCACTCACAGCTTCTCTTTCGCTTTCGCTCTCTCACTCACAGCTTCTCTTTCTCTCTTTATCACTAACCCACAGCTTCTCTTTCTCTCTCTCTCACACACTCACAGCTTCTCTTTCTCTCTCTCTCTCTCACTCACAGCTTCTCTTTCTCTCTCTCACTCACTCACAGCATCTCTCTCTCTGTCTCTCTCACTCACGGCTTCTATTTCTCTCTCTCACTAACTCACAGCTTCTCTTTCTCTCTCTCTCACAGCTTTTCTCTCTCTCTCTCTCTCACTCACAGCTTCTCTTTCTCTGTCTCTCACTCACTCGCATCTTCTATTTCTCTCTCTCTCACACAGGTTCTCTTTCTCTCTATCTCTCTCACTCACAGCTTCTCTCTCTCTCACACTCACAGCTTCTCTTTCTCTCTCACTCACAGCTTCTCTTTCTCTCTCACTCACAGCTTCTCTTTCTCTCTCACTCACTCACTCACCACTTCTCTTTTGCTCTCTCACTCACAGCTTCTCTTTCTCTCTCTCTCTCACAGCTTCTCTTTCTCTCTCACTCACAACTTCTCATTCTCTCTCTCACTCACTCACAGCTTTTCTTTCTCTCTCTCTCCACACAGCTTCTCTTTCTCTCTCTCTCTCACTCACAGTTTCTCTTTCTCTCTCTCACTCACAGCTTCTCTCTCTCTCTCTCACTCACAGCTTCTCTTTCGCTTTCTCTCTCTCACTCACAGCTTCTCTTTCTCTCTCTCTCACTCACAGCTTCTCTTTCTCTCTCTCTCTCATTCACAGCTACTCTTTCTCTCTCTCTCTCACTCACAGCTACTCTTTCTTTCTCTCCCTCACTCACTCACTCACAGCTTCTCTTTCTCTCTCTCTGTCACTCACAGCTTCTCTTTCGCTTTTGCTCTCTCACTCACAGCTTCTCTTTCTCTCTCTCTCTCTCACTCACAGCTTCTCTTTCTTTCTCTCCCTCCCTCACTCACTCACAGCTTCTCTTTCCCTCTCTCACACAGCTTCTCTTTCTCTCTATCACTAACCCACAGCTTCTCTTTCTCTCTCTCTCTCACTCACTCACAGCTTCTCTTTCTCTCTCTCTCTCTCTCACTCACAGCTTCTCTTTCTCTCTCTCACTCACTCACAGCTTCTCTCTCTCTGTCTCTCTCACTCACGGCTTCTATTTCTCTCTCACTAACTCACAGCTTCTCTTGCTCTCTCTCTCTCACAGCTTTTCTCTCTCTCTCTCTCACTCACAGCTTCTCTTTCTCTGTCTCTCACTCACTCGCATCTTCTATTTCTCTCTCACACACACAGCTTCTCTTTCTCTCTATCTCTCTCACTCACAGCTTCTCTTTTCTCTCTCTCTCACTCATTCACAGCTTCTCTTTCTCTCTCTCTCCCTCACAGCTTCTCTTTCTCTCTCTCTCTCACTCACTCACAGCTTCTCTCTCTCTGTCTCTCTCACTCACGGCTTCTATTTCTCTCTCTCTCACTAACTCATATCTTCTCTTTCTCTCTCTCACACACAGCTTTTGTCTCTCTCTCACTCACAGCTTCTCTTTCTCTCTCTCTCTCTCACAGCTTCTCTTTCTCTCTCACTCAAAACTTAAAACTTCTCTTTCTCTCTCTCACTCACTCACAGCTTTTCTCTCTCTCTCTCTCCACACAGCTTCTCTTTCTCTCTCTCTCTCACTCACAGTTTCTCTTTCTCTCTCTCACTCACAGCTTCTCTCCCTCTCTCTCACTCACAGCTTCTCTTTCTCTCTCTCTCTCATTCACAGCTACTCTTTCTCTCTCTCTCTCACTCACAGCTTCTCTTTCTTTCTCTCCCTCACTCACTCACTCACAGCTTCTCTTTCTCTCTCTCTCTCACTCACAGCTTCTCTTTCGCTTTCGCTCTCTCACTCACAGCTTCTCTTTCTCTCTCTCTCTCTCTCACTCACAGCTTCTCTTTCTTTCTCTCCCTCACTCACTCACTCACAGCTTCTCGTTCTCTCTCTCTCACAGCTTTTCTTTCTCTCTCTCACTCACTCACACTTCTCTTTCTCTCTGTCTCTCTCACACAGCTTCTCTTTCTCTCTTTATCACTAACCCACAGCTTCTCTTTCTCTCTCTCTCACTCTCTCACAGCTTCTCTTTCTCTCTCTCTCTCTCACTCACAGCTTCTCTTTCTCTCTCTCTCTCTCACTCACTCACAGCTTCTCTCTCTCTGTCTCTCTCACTCACGGCTTCTATTTCTCTCTCTCACTAACTCACAGCTTCTCTTTCTCTCTCTCTCACACAGCTTTTCTCTCTCTCTCTCTCTCACTCACAGCTTCTCTTTCTCTGTCTCTCACTCACTCGCATCTTCTATTTCTCTCTCTCACACAGCTTCTCTTTCTCTCTATCTCTCTCACTCACAGCTTCTCTTTTCTCTCTCTCTCACTCATTCACAGCTTCTCTTTCTCTCTCTCCCTCACAGCTTCTCTTTCTCTCTCTCTCTCTCACTCACTCACAGCTTCTCTCTCTCTGTCTCTCTCACTCACGGCTTCTATTTCTCTCTCCCTCACTAACTCATAGCTTCTCTTTCTCTCTCTCACACACAGCTTTTCTCTCTCTCACTCACAGCTTCTCTTTCTCTCTCTCTCACACACTCACATCTTCTATTTCTCTCTCTCACACAGCTTCTCTTTCTCTCTATCTCTCTCACTCACAGCTTCTCTTTTCTCTCTCTCTCACTCACTCACAGCTTCTCTTTCTCTCTCTCTCCCTCACTCACAGCTTTTCTTTCTCTCTCTCACTCACAGCTTCTCTCTCTCTCTCACTCACAGCTTCTCTTTCTCTCTCACTCACTAACTCACCACTTCTCTTTTGCTCTCTCACTCACAGCTTCTCTTTCTCTCTCTCACACACAGCTTCTCTTTCTCTCTCACTCACAACTTCTCTTTCTCTCTCTCACTCACTCACAGCTTTTCTTTCTCTCTCTCTCCACACAGCTTCTCTTTCTCTCTCTCTCTCACTCACAGTTTCTCTTTCTCTCACTCACTCACAGCGTCTCTCTCTCTCTCTCTCACTCACAGCTTCTCTTTCGCTTTCTCTCTCTCACTCACACCTTTTCTTTCTCTCTCTCTCTCACTCACAGCTTCTCTTTCTCTCTCTCTCTCATTCACAGCTACACTTTCTCTCTCTCTCTCACTCACAGCTTCTCTTTCTTTCTCTCCCTCACTCACTCACTCACAGCTTCTCTTTCTCTCTCTCTCTCTCTCTCACTCACAGCTTCTCTTTCGCTTTCGCTCTCTCACTCACAGCTTCTCTTTCTCTCTCTCTCTCTCACTCACAGCTTCTCTTTCTTTCTCTCCCTCCCTCACTCACTCACAGCTTTTCTTTCTCTCTCTCACACAGCTTTTCTTTCTCTCTCTCACTCACTCACACTTCTCTTTCTCTCTGTCTCTCTCACACAGCTTCTCTTTCTCTCTTTATCACTAACCCACAGCTTCTCTTTCTCTCTCTCACACACTCACAGCTTCTCTTTCTCTCTCTCTCTCTCTCACTCACAGCTTCTCTTTCTCTCTCTCTCACTCACTCACAGCTTCTCTGTCTCTCTCACTCACGGATTCTATTTCTCTCTCTCACTAACTCACAGCTTCTCTTTTTCTCTCTCTCTCTCACAGCTTTTCTCTCTCTCTCTCTCTCTCACTCACAGCTTCTCTTTCTCTGTCTCTCACTCACTCGCATCTTCTATTTCTCTCTCACACACACAGCTTCTCTTTCTTTCTATCTCTCTCACTCACAGCTTCTCTTTTCTCTCTCTCTCACTCATTCACAGCTTCTCTTTCTCTCTCTCTCCCTCACAGCTTCTCTTTCTCTCTCTCTCTCTCACTCACTCACAGCTTCCCTCTCTCTGTCTCTCTCACTCACGGCTTCTATTTCTCTCTCACTCACTCACTCACCACTTCTCTTTTGCTCTCTCACTCACAGCTTCTCTTTCTCTCTCTCTCTCACAGCTTCTCTTTCTCTCTCACTCACAACTTCTCTTTCTCTCTCTCACTCACTCACAGCTTTTCTTTCTCTCTCTCTCCACACAGCTTCTCTTTCTCTCTCTCTCTCACTCACAGTTTCTCTTTCTCTCTCTCACTCACAGCTTCTCTCTCTCTCTCTCACTCACAGCTTCTCTTTCGCTTTCTCTCTCTCACTCACAGCTTCTCTTTCTCTCTCTCTCACTCACAGCTTCTCTTTCTCTCTCTCTCTCATTCACAGCTACTCTTTCTCTCTCTCTCACTCACAGCTACTCTTTCTTTCTCTCCCTCACTCACTCACTCACAGCTTCTCTTTCTCTCTCTCTCTGTCACTCACAGCTTCTCTTTCGCTTTTGCTCTCTCACTCACAGCTTCTCTTTCTCTCTCTCTCTCTCACTCACAGCTTCTCTTTCTTTCTCTCCCTCCCTCACTCACTCACAGCTTCTCTTTCCCTCTCTCACACAGCTTCTCTTTCTCTCTATCACTAACCCACAGCTTCTCTTTCTCTCTCTCTCTCACTCACTCACAGCTTCTCTTTCTCTCTCTCTCTCTCTCACTCACAGCTTCTCTTTCTCTCTCTCACTCACTCACAGCTTCTCTCTCTCTGTCTCTCTCACTCACGGCTTCTATTTCTCTCTCTCACTAACTCACAGCTTCTCTTGCTCTCTCTCTCTCACAGCTTTTCTCTCTCTCTCTCTCACTCACAGCTTCTCTTTCTCTGTCTCTCACTCACTCGCATCTTCTATTTCTCTCTCTCACACACAGCTTCTCTTTCTCTCTATCTCTCTCACTCACAGCTTCTCTTTTCTCTCTCTCTCACTCATTCACAGCTTCTCTTTCTCTCTCTCTCCCTCACAGCTTCTCTTTCTCTCTCTCTCTCTCACTCACTCACAGCTTCTCTCTCTCTGTCTCTCTCACTCACGGCTTCTATTTCTCTCTCTCTCACTAACTCATATCTTCTCTTTCTCTCTCTCACACACAGCTTTTGTCTCTCTCTCACTCACAGCTTCTCTTTCTCTCTCTCTCTCACAGCTTCTCTTTCTCTCTCACTCAAAACTTAAAACTTCTCTTTCTCTCTCTCACTCACTCACAGCTTTTCTCTCTCTCTCTCTCCACACAGCTTCTCTTTCTCTCTCTCTCTCACTCACAGTTTCTCTTTCTCTCTCTCACTCACAGCTTCTCTCCCTCTCTCTCACTCACAGCTTCTCTTTCTCTCTCTCTCTCATTCACAGCTACTCTTTCTCTCTCTCTCTCACTCACAGCTTCTCTTTCTTTCTCTCCCTCACTCACTCACTCACAGCTTCTCTTTCTCTCTCTCTCTCTCACTCACAGCTTCTCTTTCGCTTTCGCTCTCTCACTCACAGCTTCTCTTTCTCTCTCTCTCTCTCTCACTCACAGCTTCTCTTTCTTTCTCTCCCTCACTCACTCACTCACAGCTTCTCGTTCTCTCTCTCTCACAGCTTTTCTTTCTCTCTCTCACTCACTCACACTTCTCTTTCTCTCTGTCTCTCTCACACAGCTTCTCTTTCTCTCTTTATCACTAACCCACAGCTTCTCTTTCTCTCTCTCTCACTCTCTCACAGCTTCTCTTTCTCTCTCTCTCTCTCACTCACAGCTTCTCTTTCTCTCTCTCTCTCTCACTCACTCACAGCTTCTCTCTCTCTGTCTCTCTCACTCACGGCTTCTATTTCTCTCTCTCACTAACTCACAGCTTCTCTTTCTCTCTCTCTCACACAGCTTTTCTCTCTCTCTCTCTCTCACTCACAGCTTCTCTTTCTCTGTCTCTCACTCACTCGCATCTTCTATTTCTCTCTCTCACACAGCTTCTCTTTCTCTCTATCTCTCTCACTCACAGCTTCTCTTTTCTCTCTCTCTCACTCATTCACAGCTTCTCTTTCTCTCTCTCCCTCACAGCTTCTCTTTCTCTCTCTCTCTCTCACTCACTCACAGCTTCTCTCTCTCTGTCTCTCTCACTCACGGCTTCTATTTCTCTCTCCCTCACTAACTCATAGCTTCTCTTTCTCTCTCTCACACACAGCTTTTCTCTCTCTCACTCACAGCTTCTCTTTCTCTCTCTCACACACACTCACATCTTCTATTTCTCTCTCTCACACAGCTTCTCTTTCTCTCTATCTCTCTCACTCACAGCTTCTCTTTTCTCTCTCTCTCACTCACTCACAGCTTCTCTTTCTCTCTCTCTCCCTCACTCACAGCTTTTCTTTCTCTCTCTCACTCACAGCTTCTCTCTCTCTCTCACTCACAGCTTCTCTTTCTCTCTCACTCACTAACTCACCACTTCTCTTTTGCTCTCTCACTCACAGCTTCTCTTTCTCTCTCTCTCACACAGCTTCTCTTTCTCTCTCACTCACAACTTCTCTTTCTCTCTCTCACTCACTCACAGCTTTTCTTTCTCTCTCTCTCCACACAGCTTCTCTTTCTCTCTCTCTCTCACTCACAGTTTCTCTTTCTCTCACTCACTCACAGCGTCTCTCTCTCTCTCTCTCACTCACAGCTTCTCTTTCGCTTTCTCTCTCTCACTCACAGCTTTTCTTTCTCTCTCTCTCTCACTCACAGCTTCTCTGTCTCTCTCTCTCTCATTCACAGCTACACTTTCTCTCTCTCTCTCACTCACAGCTTCTCTTTCTTTCTCTCCCTCACTCACTCACTCACAGCTTCTCTTTCTCTCTCTCTCTCTCTCTCACTCACAGCTTCTCTTTCGCTTTCGCTCTCTCACTCACAGCTTCTCTTTCTCTCTCTCTCTCTCACTCACAGCTTCTCTTTCTTTCTCTCCCTCCCTCACTCACTCACAGCTTTTCTTTCTCTCTCTCACACAGCTTTTCTTTCTCTCTCTCACTCACTCACACTTCTCTTTCTCTCTGTCTCTCTCACACAGCTTCTCTTTCTCTCTTTATCACTAACCCACAGCTTCTCTTTCTCTCTCTCACACACTCACAGCTTCTCTTTCTCTCTCTCTCTCTCTCACTCACAGCTTCTCTTTCTCTCTCTCTCACTCACTCACAGCTTCTCTGTCTCTCTCACTCACGGATTCTATTTCTCTCTCTCACTAACTCACAGCTTCTCTTTTTCTCTCTCTCTCTCACAGCTTTTCTCTCTCTCTCTCTCACTCACAGCTTCTCTTTCTCTGTCTCTCACTCACTCGCATCTTCTATTTCTCTCTCACACACACAGCTTCTCTTTCTCTCTATCTCACTCATTCACAGCTTCTCTTTCTCTCTCTCTCCCTCACAGCTTCTCTTTCTCTCTCTCTCTCTCACTCACTCACAGCTTCCCTCTCTCTGTCTCTCTCACTCACGGCTTCTATTTCTCTCTCTCTCACTAACTCATATCTTCTCTTTCTCTCTCTCACACACAGCTTTTGTCTCTCTCTCACTCACAGCTTCTCTTTCTCTCTCTCTCTCTCACAGCTTCTCTTTCTCTCTCACTCAAAACTTCTCTTTCTCTCTCTCACTCACTCACAGCTTTTCTCTCTCTCTCTCTCCACACAGCTTCTCTTTCTCTCTCTCTCTCACTCACAGTTTCTCTTTCTCTCTCTCACTCACAGCTTCTCTCCCTCTCTCTCACTCACAGCTTCTCTTTCTCTCTCTCTCTCATTCACAGCTACTCTTTCTCTCTCTCTCTCACTCACAGCTTCTCTTTCTTTCTCTCCCTCACTCACTCACTCACAGCTTCTCTTTCTCTCTCTCTCTCTCACTCACAGCTTCTCTTTCGCTTTCGCTCTCTCACTCACAGCTTCTCTTTCTCTCTCTCTCTCTCTCACTCACAGCTTCTCTTTCTTTCTCTCCCTCACTCACTCACTCACAGCTTCTCGTTCTCTCTCCCTCACAGCTTTTCTTTCTCTCTCTCACTCACTCACACTTCTCTTTCTCTCTGTCTCTCTCACACAGCTTCTCTTTCTCTCTTTATCACTAACCCACAGCTTCTCTTTCTCTCTCTCTCTCACTCACAGCTTCTCTTTCTCTCTCTCTCTCTCACTCACTCACAGCTTCTCTCTCTCTGTCTCTCTCACTCACGGCTTCTATTTCTCTCTCTCACTAACTCACAGCTTCTCTTTCTCTCTCTCTCACACAGCTTTTTTCTCTCTCTCTCTCTCACTCACAGCTTCTCCTTCTCTGTCTCTCACTCACTCGCATCTTCTATTTCTCTCTCTCACACAGCTTCTCTTTCTCTCTATCTCTCTCACTCACAGCTTCTCTTTTCTCTCTCTCTCACTCATTCACAGCTTCTCTTTCTCTCTCTCCCTCACAGCTTCTCTTTCTCTCTCTCTCTCTCACTCACTCACAGCTTCTCTCTCTGTCTCTCTCACTCACGGCTTCTATTTCTCTCTCCCTCACTAACTCATAGCTTCTCTTTCTCTCTCTCACACACAGCTTTTCTCTCTCTCACTCACAGCTTCTCTTTCTCTCTCTCTCACACACTCACATCTTCTATTTCTCTCTCACACACAGCTTCTCTTTCTCTCTATCTCTCTCACTCACAGCTTCTCTTTTCTCTCTCTCTCACTCACTCACAGCTTCTCTTTCTCTCTCTCTCCCTCACTCACAGCTTTTCTTTCTCTCTCTCACTCACAGCTTTTCTTTCTCTCTCTCACTCACTCACACTTCTCTTTCTCTCTGTCTCTCTCACACAGCTTCTCTTTCTCTCTTTATCACTAACCCACAGCTTCTCTTTCTCTCTCTCACACACTCACAGCTTCTCTTTCTCTCTCTCTCTCTCTCACTCACAGCTTCTCTTTCTCTCTCTCTCACTCACTCACAGCTTCTCTGTCTCTCTCACTCACGGATTCTATTTCTCTCTCTCACTAACTCACAGCTTCTCTTTTTCTCTCTCTCTCTCACAGCTTTTCTCTCTCTCTCTCTCACTCACAGCTTCTCTTTCTCTGTCTCTCACTCACTCGCATCTTCTATTTCTCTCTCTCACACACAGCTTCTCTTTCTCTCTATCTCTCTCACTCACAGCTTCTCTTTTCTCTCTCTCTCACTCATTCACAGCTTCTCTTTCTCTCTCTCTCCCTCACAGGTTCTCTTTCTCTCTCTCTCTCTCACTCACTCACAGCTTCCCTCTCTCTGTCTCTCTCACTCACGGCTTCTATTTCTCTCTCTCTCACTAACTCATATCTTCTCTTTCTCTCTCTCACACACAGCTTTTGTCTCTCTCTCACTCACAGCTTCTCTTTCTCTCTCTCTCTCTCACAGCTTCTCTTTCTCTCTCACTCAAAACTTCTCTTTCTCTCTCTCACTCACTCACAGCTTTTCTCTCTCTCTCTCTCCACACAGCTTCTCTTTCTCTCTCTCTCTCACTCACAGTTTCTCTTTCTCTCTCTCACTCACAGCTTCTCTCCCTCTCTCTCACTCACAGCTTCTCTTTCTCTCTCTCTCTCATTCACAGCTACTCTTTCTCTCTCTCTCTCACTCACAGCTTCTCTTTCTTTCTCTCCCTCACTCACTCACTCACAGCTTCTCTTTCTCTCTCTCTCTCTCACTCACAGCTTCTCTTTCGCTTTCGCTCTCTCACTCACAGCTTCTCTTTCTCTCTCTCTCTCTCTCACTCACAGCTTCTCTTTCTTTCTCTCCCTCACTCACTCACTCACAGCTTCTCGTTCTCTCTCTCTCACAGCTTTTCTTTCTCTCTCTCACTCACTCACACTTCTCTTTCTCTCTGTCTCTCTCACACAGCTTCTCTTTCTCTCTTTATCACTAACCCACAGCTTCTCTTTCTCTCTCTCTCACTCTCTCACAGCTTCTCTTTCTCTCTCTCTCTCTCACTCACAGCTTCTCTTTCTCTCTCTCTCTCTCACTCACTCACAGCTTCTCTCTCTCTGTCTCTCTCACTCACGGCTTCTATTTCTCTCTCTCACTAACTCACAGCTTCTCTTTCTCTCTCTCACACACAGCTTTTCTCTCTCTCACTCACAGCTTCTCTTTCTCTCTCTCACACACACTCACATCTTCTATTTCTCTCTCTCACACAGCTTCTCTTTCTCTCTATCTCTCTCACTCACAGCTTCTCTTTTCTCTCTCTCTCACTCACTCACAGCTTCTCTTTCTCTCTCTCTCCCTCACTCACAGCTTTTCTTTCTCTCTCTCACTCACAGCTTCTCTCTCTCTCTCACTCACAGCTTCTCTTTCTCTCTCACTCACTAACTCACCACTTCTCTTTTGCTCTCTCACTCACAGCTTCTCTTTCTCTCTCTCTCACACAGCTTCTCTTTCTCTCTCACTCACAACTTCTCTTTCTCTCTCTCACTCACTCACAGCTTTTCTTTCTCTCTCTCTCCACACAGCTTCTCTTTCTCTCTCTCTCTCACTCACAGTTTCTCTTTCTCTCACTCACTCACAGCGTCTCTCTCTCTCTCTCTCACTCACAGCTTCTCTTTCGCTTTCTCTCTCTCACTCACAGCTTTTCTTTCTCTCTCTCTCTCACTCACAGCTTCTCTGTCTCTCTCTCTCTCATTCACAGCTACACTTTCTCTCTCTCTCTCACTCACAGCTTCTCTTTCTTTCTCTCCCTCACTCACTCACTCACAGCTTCTCTTTCTCTCTCTCTCTCTCTCTCACTCACAGCTTCTCTTTCGCTTTCGCTCTCTCACACAGCTTCTCTTTCTCTCTCTCTCTCTCACTCACAGCTTCTCTTTCTTTCTCTCCCTCCCTCACTCACTCACAGCTTTTCTTTCTCTCTCTCACACAGCTTTTCTTTCTCTCTCTCACTCACTCACACTTCTCTTTCTCTCTGTCTCTCTCACACAGCTTCTCTTTCTCTCTTTATCACTAACCCACAGCTTCTCTTTCTCTCTCTCACACACTCACAGCTTCTCTTTCTCTCTCTCTCTCTCTCACTCACAGCTTCTCTTTCTCTCTCTCTCACTCACTCACAGCTTCTCTGTCTCTCTCACTCACGGATTCTATTTCTCTCTCTCACTAACTCACAGCTTCTCTTTTTCTCTCTCTCTCTCACAGCTTTTCTCTCTCTCTCTCTCACTCACAGCTTCTCTTTCTCTGTCTCTCACTCACTCGCATCTTCTATTTCTCTCTCACACACACAGCTTCTCTTTCTCTCTATCTCACTCATTCACAGCTTCTCTTTCTCTCTCTCTCCCTCACAGCTTCTCTTTCTCTCTCTCTCTCTCACTCACTCACAGCTTCCCTCTCTCTGTCTCTCTCACTCACGGCTTCTATTTCTCTCTCTCTCACTAACTCATATCTTCTCTTTCTCTCTCTCACACACAGCTTTTGTCTCTCTCTCACTCACAGCTTCTCTTTCTCTCTCTCTCTCTCACAGCTTCTCTTTCTCTCTCACTCAAAACTTCTCTTTCTCTCTCTCACTCACTCACAGCTTTTCTCTCTCTCTCTCTCCACACAGCTTCTCTTTCTCTCTCTCTCTCACTCACAGTTTCTCTTTCTCTCTCTCACTCACAGCTTCTCTCCCTCTCTCTCACTCACAGCTTCTCTTTCTCTCTCTCTCTCATTCACAGCTACTCTTTCTCTCTCTCTCTCACTCACAGCTTCTCTTTCTTTCTCTCCCTCACTCACTCACTCACAGCTTCTCTTTCTCTCTCTCTCTCTCTCACTCACAGCTTCTCTTTCGCTTTCGCTCTCTCACTCACAGCTTCTCTTTCTCTCTCTCTCTCTCTCACTCACAGCTTCTCTTTCTTTCTCTCCCTCACTCACTCACTCACAGCTTCTCGTTCTCTCTCTCTCACAGCTTTTCTTTCTCTCTCTCACTCACTCACACTTCTCTTTCTCTCTGTCTCTCTCACACAGCTTCTCTTTCTCTCTTTATCACTAACCCACAGCTTCTCTTTCTCTCTCTCTCTCACTCACAGCTTCTCTTTCTCTCTCTCTCTCTCACTCACTCACAGCTTCTCTCTCTCTGTCTCTCTCACTCACGGCTTCTATTTCTCTCTCTCACTAACTCACAGCTTCTCTTTCTCTCTCTCTCACACAGCTTTTCTCTCTCTCTCTCTCTCACTCACAGCTTCTCCTTCTCTGTCTCTCACTCACTCGCATCTTCTATTTCTCTCTCTCACACAGCTTCTCTTTCTCTCTATCTCTCTCACTCACAGCTTCTCTTTTCTCTCTCTCTCACTCATTCACAGCTTCTCTTTCTCTCTCTCCCTCACAGCTTCTCTTTCTCTCTCTCTCTCTCACTCACTCACAGCTTCTCTCTCTGTCTCTCTCACTCACGGCTTCTATTTCTCTCTCCCTCACTAACTCATAGCTTCTCTTTCTCTCTCTCACACACAGCTTTTCTCTCTCTCACTCACAGCTTCTCTTTCTCTCTCTCTCACACACTCACATCTTCTATTTCTCTCTCACACACAGCTTCTCTTTCTCTCTATCTCTCTCACTCACAGCTTCTCTTTTCTCTCTCTCTCACTCACTCACAGCTTCTCTTTCTCTCTCTCTCCCTCACTCACAGCTTTTCTTTCTCTCTCTCACTCACAGCTTTTCTTTCTCTCTCTCACTCACTCACACTTCTCTTTCTCTCTGTCTCTCTCACACAGCTTCTCTTTCTCTCTTTATCACTAACCCACAGCTTCTCTTTCTCTCTCTCACACACTCACAGCTTCTCTTTCTCTCTCTCTCTCTCTCACTCACAGCTTCTCTTTCTCTCTCTCTCACTCACTCACAGCTTCTCTGTCTCTCTCACTCACGGATTCTATTTCTCTCTCTCACTAACTCACAGCTTCTCTTTTTCTCTCTCTCTCTCACAGCTTTTCTCTCTCTCTCTCTCACTCACAGCTTCTCTTTCTCTGTCTCTCACTCACTCGCATCTTCTATTTCTCTCTCTCACACACAGCTTCTCTTTCTCTCTATCTCTCTCACTCACAGCTTCTCTTTTCTCTCTCTCTCACTCATTCACAGCTTCTCTTTCTCTCTCTCTCCCTCACAGCTTCTCTTTCTCTCTCTCTCTCTCACTCACTCACAGCTTCCCTCTCTCTGTCTCTCTCACTCACGGCTTCTATTTCTCTCTCTCTCACTAACTCATATCTTCTCTTTCTCTCTCTCACACACAGCTTTTGTCTCTCTCTCACTCACAGCTTCTCTTTCTCTCTCTCTCTCTCACAGCTTCTCTTTCTCTCTCACTCAAAACTTCTCTTTCTCTCTCTCACTCACTCACAGCTTTTCTCTCTCTCTCTCTCCACACAGCTTCTCTTTCTCTCTCTCTCTCACTCACAGTTTCTCTTTCTCTCTCTCACTCACAGCTTCTCTCCCTCTCTCTCACTCACAGCTTCTCTTTCTCTCTCTCTCTCATTCACAGCTACTCTTTCTCTCTCTCTCTCACTCACAGCTTCTCTTTCTTTCTCTCCCTCACTCACTCACTCACAGCTTCTCTTTCTCTCTCTCTCTCTCACTCACAGCTTCTCTTTCGCTTTCGCTCTCTCACTCACAGCTTCTCTTTCTCTCTCTCTCTCTCTCACTCACAGCTTCTCTTTCTTTCTCTCCCTCACTCACTCACTCACAGCTTCTCGTTCTCTCTCTCTCACAGCTTTTCTTTCTCTCTCTCACTCACTCACACTTCTCTTTCTCTCTGTCTCTCTCACACAGCTTCTCTTTCTCTCTTTATCACTAACCCACAGCTTCTCTTTCTCTCTCTCTCACTCTCTCACAGCTTCTCTTTCTCTCTCTCTCTCTCACTCACAGCTTCTCTTTCTCTCTCTCTCTCTCACTCACTCACAGCTTCTCTCTCTCTGTCTCTCTCACTCATGGCTTCTATTTCTCTCTCTCACTAACTCACAGCTTCTCTTTCTCTCTCTCACACACAGCTTTTCTCTCTCTCTCTCTCTCACTCACAGCTTCTCTTTCTCTGTCTCTCACTCACTCGCATCTTCTATTTCTCTCTCTCACACAGCTTCTCTTTCTCTCTATCTCTCTCACTCACAGCTTCTCTTTTCTCTCTCTCTCACTCATTCACAGCTTCTCTTTCTCTCTCTCCCTCACAGCTTCTCTTTCTCTCTCTCTCTCTCACTCACTCACAGCTTCTCTCTCTGTCTCTCTCACTCACGGCTTCTATTTCTCTCTCCCTCACTAACTCATAGCTTCTCTTTCTCTCTCTCACACACAGCTTTTCTCTCTCTCACTCACAGCTTCTCTTTCTCTCTTTCTCACACACTCACATCTTCTATTTCTCTCTCACACACAGCTTCTCTTTCTCTCTATCTCTCTCACTCACAGCTTCTCTTTTCTCTCTCTCTCACTCACTCACAGCTTCTCTTTCTCTCTCTCTCCCTCACTCACAGCTTTTCTTTCTCTCTCTCACTCACAGCTTCTCTCTCTCTCTCACTCACAGCTTCTCTTTCTCTCTCACTCACTAACTCACCACTTCTCTTTTGCTCTCTCACTCACAGCTTCTCTTTCTCTCTCTCTCTCACAGCTTCTCTTTCTCTCTCACTCACAACTTCTCTTTCTCTCTCTCACTCACTCACAGCTTTTCTTTCTCTCTCTCTCCACACAGCTTCTCTTTCTCTCTCTCTCTCACTCACAGTTTCTCTTTCTCTCACTCACTCACAGCGTCTCTCTCTCTCTCTCTCACTCACAGCTTCTCTTTCGCTTTCTCTCTCTCACTCACAGCTTTTCTTTCTCTCTCTCTCTCACTCACAGCTTCTCTTTCTCTCTCTCTCTCATTCACAGCTACACTTTCTCTCTCTCTCTCACTCACAGCTTCTCTTTCTTTCTTTCTCTCCCTCACTCACTCACTCACAGCTTCTCTTTCTCTCTCTCTCTCTCTCACTCACAGCTTCTCTTTCGCTTTCGCTCTCTCACTCACAGCTTCTCTTTCTCTCTCTCTCTCTCACTCACAGCTTCTCTTTCTTTCTCTCCCTCCCTCACTCACTCACAGCTTCTCTTTCTCTCTCTCACACAGCTTTTCTTTCTCTCTCTCACTCACTCACACTTCTCTTTCTCTCTGTCTCTCTCACACAGCTTCTCTTTCTCTCTTTATCACTAACCCACAGCTTCTCTTTCTCTCTCTCACACACTCACAGCTTCTCTTTCTCTCTCTCTCTCTCTCACTCACAGCTTCTCTTTCTCTCTCTCTCACTCACTCACAGCTTCTCTGTCTCTCTCACTCACGGATTCTATTTCTCTCTCTCACTAACTCACAGCTTCTCTTTTTCTCTCTCTCTCTCACAGCTTTTCTCTCTCTCTCTCTCTCTCACTCACAGCTTCTCTTTCTCTGTCTCTCACTCACTCGCATCTTCTATTTCTCTCTCTCTCACACAGCTTCTCTTTCTCACTATCTCTCTCACTCACAGCTTCTCTTTTCTCTCTCTCACACACATTCACAGCTTCTGTTTCTCTCTCTCTCCCTCACAACTTCTCTTTCTCTCTCTCTCTCACTCACAGCTTTTCTTTCTCTCTCTCACTCACAGCTTCTCTCTCTCTCTCTCTCACTCACAGCTTCTCTTTCTCTCTCTCTCCCTCACTTACAGCTTCTCTTTCTCTCTCTCTCTCACAGCTTCTATTGGTCTCTCTCTCTCACTCACAGCTTCTCTCTCTCTCTATCTCACAGCTTCTCTTTCTCTCTCACTCACAGCTTCTCTTTCTCTCTCACTCACTCACTCACAGCTTCTCTTTTGCTCTCTCACTCACAACTTCTCTTTCTCTCTCTCTCACAGCTTCTCTTTCTCTCTCACTCACAACTTCTCTTTCTCTCTCTCACTCACTCACAGCTTTTCTTTCTCTCTCTCTCCACACAGCTTCTCTTTCTCTCTCTCTCTCACTCACAGTTTCTCTTTCTCTCACTCACTCACAGCTTCTCTCTCTCTCTCTCTCACTCACAGCTTCTCTTTCGCTTTCTCTCTCTCACTCACAGCTTCTCTTTCTCTCTCTCTCTCACTCACAGCTTCTCTTTCTCTCTCTCTCTCATTCACACCTACTCTTTCTCTCTCTCTCTCACTCACAGCTTCTCTTTCTCTCTCTCCCTCACTCACTCACTCACAGCTTCTCTTTCTCTCTCTCTCTCTCACAGCTTCTCTTTCGCTTTCGCTCTCTCACTCACAGCTTCTCTTTCTCTCTCTCTCACTCACTCACAGCTTCTCTTTCTTTCTCTCCCTTACTCACTCACTCACAGCTTCTCTTTCTCTCTCTCTCACAGCTTTTCTTTCTCTCTCTCACTCACTCACACTTCTCTTTCTCTCTGTCTATCTCACACAGCTTCTCTTTCTCTCTTTATCACTAACCCACAGCTTCTCTTTCTCTCTCTCTCACACACTCACAGCTTCTCTTTCTCTCTCTCTCTCTCACTCACAGCTTCTCTTTCTCTCTCTCACTCACTCACAGCTTCTCTCTCTCTGTCTCTCTCACTCACGGCTTCTATTTCTCTCTCACTAATTCACAGCTTCTCTTTCTCTCTCTCTCACAGCTTTTCTCTCTCTCTCTCTCTCACTCACAGCTTCTCTTTCTCTGTCTCTCACTCACTCGCATCTTCTATTTCTCTCTCTCTCACACAGCTTCTCTTTCTCTCTATCTCTCTCACTCACAGCTTCTCTTTTCTCTCTCTCTCACACATTCACAGCTTCTCTTTCTCTCTCTCTCCCTCAAAGCTTCTCTTTCTCTCTCTCTCTCTCACTCACAGCTTCTCTTTCTCTTTCTCTCTCTCACTCACTCATGCTTCTCTTTCTCTGTCTCTCTCACACAGCTTCTCTTTCTCTCTTTCTCATTAACCCACAGCTTCTCTTTCTCTCTCTCTCACTCACTCACAGATTCTCTTTCTCTCTCTCTCTCTCTCTCTCACAGCTTCTCTTTCTCTCTCTCTCTCTCACTCACTCACAGCTTCTCTCTCTCTGTCTCTCTCACTCACGGCTTCTATTTCTCTCTCTCTCACTAACTCATAGCTTCTATTTCACTCTCACACACACAGCTTTTCTCTCTCTCTCACTCACAGCTTCTCTTTCTCTCTCACTCACTCCCTCACATCTTCTATTTCTCTCTCTCTCACAGCTTCTCTTTCTCTCTATCTCTCTCACTCACAGCTTCTCTTTTCTCTCTCTCACACACATTCACAGCTTCTGTTTCTCTCTCTCTCCCTCACAACTTCTCTTTCTCTCTCTCTCACTCACAGCTTTTCTTTCTCTCTCTCACTCACAGCTTCTCTCTCTCTCTCTCTCACTCACAGCTTCTCTTTCTCTCTCTCTCCCTCACTTACAGCTTCTCTTTCTCTCTCTCTCACACAGCTTCTATTGGTCTCTCTCTCACTCACAGCTTCTCTCTCTCTCTCACACACAGCTTCTCTTTCTCTCTCACTCACAGCTTCTCTTTCTCTCTCACTCACTCACTCACCACTTCTCTTTTGCTCTCTCACTCACAACTTCTCTTTCTCTCTCTCTCACAGCTTCTCTTTCTCTCTCACTCACAACTTCTCTTTCTCTCTCTCACTCACTCACAGCTTTTCTTTCTCTCTCTCTCCACACAGCTTCTCTTTCTCTCTCTCTCTCACTCACAGTTTCTCTTTCTCTCACTCACTCACAGCTTCTCTCTCTCTCTCTCTCACTCACAGCTTCTCTTTCGCTTTCTCTCTCTCACTCACAGCTTCTCTTTCTCTCTCTCTCTCACTCACAGCTTCTCTTTCTCTCTCTCTCATTCACACCTACTCTTTCTCTCTCTCTCTCACTCACAGCTTCTCTTTCTCTCTCTCCCTCACTCACTCACTCACAGCTTCTCTTTCTCTCTCTCTCTCACTCACAGCTTCTCTTTCGCTTTCGCTCTCTCACTCACAGCTTCTCTTTCTCTCTCTCTCACTCACTCACAGCTTCTCTTTCTTTCTCTCCCTTACTCACTCACTCACAGCTTCTCTTTCTCTCTCTCTCACAGCTTTTCTTTCTCTCTCTCACTCACTCACACTTCTCTTTCTCTCTGTCTATCTCACACAGCTTCTCTTTCTCTCTTTATCACTAACCCACAGCTTCTCTTTCTCTCTCTCTCACACACTCACAGCTTCTCTTTCTCTCTCTCTCTCTCTCACTCACAGCTTCTCTTTCTCTCTCTCACTCACTCACAGCTTCTCTCTCTCTGTCTCTCTCACTCACGGCTTCTATTTCTCTCTCACTAATTCACAGCTTCTCTTTCTCTTTCTCTCACAGCTTTTTTTTCTCTCTCTCTCTCTCTCACTCACAGCTTCTCTTTCTCTGTCTCTCACTCACTCGCATCTTCTATTTCTCTCTCTCTCTCACAGCTTCTCTTTCTCTCTATCTCTCTCACTCACAGCTTCTCTTTTCTCTCTCTCTCACACATTCACAGCTTCTCTTTCTCTCTCTCTCCCTCAAAGCTTCTCTTTCTCTCTCTCTCTCTCACTCACAGCTTCTCTTTCTCTTTCTCTCTCTCACTCACTCATGCTTCTCTTTCTCTGTCTCTCTCACACAGCTTCTCTTTCTCTCTTTCTTATTAACCCACAGCTTCTCTTTCTCTCTCTCTCACTCACTCACAGATTCTCTTTCTCTCTCTCTCTCTCTCACACAGCTTCTCTTTCTCTCTCTCTCTCTCACTCACTCACAGCTTCTCTCTCTCTGTCTCTCTCACTCACGGCTTCTATTTCTCTCTCTCTCACTAACTCATAGCTTCTATTTCTCTCTCACACACACAGCTTTTCTCTCTCTCTCACTCACAGCTTCTCTTTCTCTCTCACTCACTCCCTCACATCTTCTATTTCTCTCTCACAGCTTCTCTTTCTCTCTATCTCTCTCACTCACAGCTTCTCTTTTCTCTCTCTCTCACTCACTCACAGCTTCTCTTTCTCTCTCTCTCCCTCACTCACAGCTTTTCTTTCTCTCTCTCACTCACAGCTTCTCTCTCTCTCTCACTCACAGCTTCTCTTTCTCTCTCACTCACTAACTCACCACTTCTCTTTTGCTCTCTCACTCACAGCTTCTCTTTCTCTCTCTCTCTCACAGCTTCTCTTTCTCTCTCACTCACAACTCTTTCTCTCTCTCACTCACTCACAGCTTTTCTTTCTCTCTCTCTCCACACAGCTTCTCTTTCTCTCTCTCCCTCTCTCACTCACAGCTTCTCTTTCTCTCTCTCACACACACTCACATCTTCTATTTCTCTCTCTCACACAGCTTCTCTATCTCTCTATCTCTCTCACTCACAGCTTCTCTTTTCTCTCTCTCTCACTCACTCACAGCTTCTCTTTCTCTCTCTCCCTCACTCACAGCTTTTCTTTCTCTCTCTCACTCACAGCTTCTCTCTCTCTCTCACTCACAGCTTCTCTTTCTCTCTCACTCACTAACTCACCACTTCTCTTTTGCTCTCTCACTCACAGCTTCTCTTTCTCTCTCTCTCTCACAGCTTCTCTTTCTCTCTCACTCACAACTTCTCTTTCTCTCTCTCACTCACTCACAGCTTTTCTTTCTCTCTCTCTCCACACAGCTTCTCTTTCTCTCTCTCTCACACTCACAGTTTCTCTTTCTCTCACTCACTCACAGCGTCTCTCTCTCTCTCTCACTCACAGCTTCTCTTTCGCTTTCTCTCTCTCACTCACAGCTTTTCTTTCTCTCTCTCTCTCACTCACAGCTTCTCTTTCTCTCTCTCTCTCATTCACAGCTACACTTTCTCTCTCTCTCTCTCACTCACAGCTTCTCTTTCTTTCTCTCCCTCACTCACTCACTCACAGCTTCTCTTTCTCTCTCTCTCTCTAACTCACTCACAGCTTCTCTTTCGCTTTCGCTCTCTCACTCACAGCTTCTCTTTCTCTCTCTCTCTCTCACTCACAGCTTCTCTTTCTTTCTCTCCCTCCCTCACTCACTCACAGCTTCTCTTTCTCTCTCTCACACAGCTTTTCTTTCTCTCTCTCTCTCTCACTCACACTTCTCTTTCTCTCTGTCTCTCTCACACAGCTTCTCTTTCTCTCTTTATCACTAACCCACAGCTTCTCTTTCTCTCTCTCACACACTCACAGCTTCTCTTTCTCTCTCTCTCTCTCTCACTCACAGCTTCTCTTTCTCTCTCTCTCACTCACTCACAGCTTCTCTGTCTCTCTCACACGAATTCTATTTCTCTCTCTCACTAACTCACAGCTTCTCTTTTTCTCTCTCTCTCTCACAGCTTTTCTCTCTCTCTCTCTCTCTCACTCACAGCTTCTCTTTCTCTGTCTCTCACTCACTCGCATCTTCTATTTCTCTCTCTCTCACACAGCTTCTCTTTCTCTCTATCTCTCTCACTCACAGCTTCTCTTTTCTCTCTCTCACACACATTCACAGCTTCTGTTTCTCTCTCTCTCCCTCACAACTTCTCTTTCTCTCTCTCTCTCACTCACAGCTTTTCTTTCTCTCTCTCACTCACAGCTTCTCTCTCTCTCTCTCTCACTCACAGCTTCTCTTTCTCTCTCTCTCCCTCACTTACAGCTTCTCTTTCTCTCTCTCTCTCACAGCTTCTATTGGTCTCTCTCTCTCACTCACAGCTTCTCTCTCTCTCACACACACAGCTTCTCTTTCTCTCTCACTCACAGCTTCTCTTTCTCTCTCACTCACTCACTCACCACTTCTCTTTTGCTCTCTCACTCACAACTTCTCTTTCTCTCTCTCTCACAGCTTCTCTTTCACTCTCACTCACAACTTCTCTTTCTCTCTCTCACTCACTCACAGCTTTTCTTTCTCTCTCTCTCCACACAGCTTCTCTTTCTCTCTCTCTCTCACTCACAGTTTCTCTTTCTCTCACTCACTCACAGCTTCTCTCTCTCTCTCTCTCACTCACAGCTTCTCTTTCGCTTTCTCTCTCTCACTCACAGCTTCTCTTTCTCTCTCTCCCTCACTCACTCACTCACAGCTTCTCTTTCTCTCTCTCTCTCTCACAGCTTCTCTTTCGCTTTCGCTCTCTCACTCACAGCTTCTCTTTCTCTCTCTCTCACTCACTCACAGCTTCTCTTTCTTTCTCTCCCTTACTCACTCACTCACAGCTTCTCTTTCTCTCTCTCTCACAGCTTTTCTTTCTCTCTCTCACTCACTCACACTTCTCTTTCTCTCTGTCTATCTCACACAGCTTCTCTTTCTCTCTTTATCACTAACCCACAGCTTCTCTTTCTCTCTCTCTCACACACTCACAGCTTCTCTTTCTCTCTCTCTCTCTCACTCACAGCTTCTCTTTCTCTCTCTCACTCACTCACAGCTTCTCTCTCTCTGTCTCTCTCACTCACGGCTTCTATTTCTCTCTCACTAATTCACAGCTTCTCTTTCTCTCTCTCTCACAGCTTTTCTCTCTCTCTCTCTCTCTCACTCACAGCTTCTCTTTCTCTGTCTCTCACTCACTCGCATCTTCTATTTCTCTCTCTCTCACACAGCTTCTCTTTCTCTCTATCTCTCTCACTCACAGCTTCTCTTTTCTCTCTCTCTCACACATTCACAGCTTCTCTTTCTCTCTCTCTCCCTCAAAGCTTCTCTTTCTCTCTCTCTCTCTCACTCACAGCTTCTCTTTCTCTTTCTCTCTCTCACTCACTCATGCTTCTCTTTCTCTGTCTCTCTCACACAGCTTCTCTTTCTCTCTTTCTCATTAACCCACAGCTTCTCTTTCTCTCTCTCTCACTCACTCACAGATTCTCTTTCTCTCTCTCTCTCTCTCTCTCACAGCTTCTCTTTCTCTCTCTCTCTCTCACTCACTCACAGCTTCTCTCTCTCTGTCTCTCTCACTCACGGCTTCTATTTCTCTCTCTCTCACTAACTCATAGCTTCTATTTCACTCTCACACACACAGCTTTTCTCTCTCTCTCACTCACAGCTTCTCTTTCTCTCTCACTCACTCCCTCACATCTTCTATTTCTCTCTCTCTCACAGCTTCTCTTTCTCTCTATCTCTCTCACTCACAGCTTCTCTTTTCTCTCTCACTCACTCACTCACAGCTTCTCTTTCTCTCTCTCTCCCTCACTCACAGCTTTTCTTTCTCTCTCTCACTCACAGCTTCTCTCTCTCTCTCACTCACAGCTTCTCTTTCTCTCTCACTCACTAACTCACCACTTCTCTTTTGCTCTCTCACTCACAGCTTCTCTTTCTCTCTCTCTCACACAGCTTCTCTTTCTCTCTCACTCACAACTCTTTCTCTCTCTCACTCACTCACAGCTTTTCTTTCTCTCTCTCTCCACACAGCTTCTCTTTCTCTCTCTCTCTCACTCACAGCTTCTCTTTCTCTCTCTCACACACACTCACATCTTCTATTTCTCTCTCTCACACAGCTTCTCTTTCTCTCTATCTCTCTCACTCACAGCTTCTCTTTTCTCTCTCTCTCACTCACTCACAGCTTCTCTTTCTCTCTCTCCCTCACTCACAGCTTTTCTTTCTCTCTCTCACTCACAGCTTCTCTCTCTCTCTCACTCACAGCTTCTCTTTCTCTCTCACTCACTAACTCACCACTTCTCTTTTGCTCTCTCACTCACAGCTTCTCTTTCTCTCTCTCTCTCACAGCTTCTCTTTCTCTCTCACTCACAACTTCTCTTTCTCTCTCTCACTCACTCACAGCTTTTCTTTCTCTCTCTCTCCACACAGCTTCTCTTTCTCTCTCTCTCTCACTCACAGCTTCTCTCTCTCTCTCTCTCACTCACAGTTTCTCTTTCTCTCTCTCACACACACATTCACAGCTTCTCTTTCTCTCTCTCTCACTCACAGCTTTTCTTTCTCTCTCTCTCTCACTCACAGCTTCTCTTTCTCTCTCTCTCTCATTCACAGCTACACTTTCTCTCTCTCTCTCACTCACAGCTTCTCTTTCTTTCTCTCCCTCACTCACTCACTCACAGCTTCTCTCTCTCTCTCTCTCTCTCTCACTCACAGCTTCTCTTTCGCTTTCGCTCTCTCACTCACAGCTTCTCTTTCTCTCTCTCTCTCTCACTCACAGCTTCTCTTTCTTTCTCTCCCTCCCTCACTCACTCACAGCTTCTCTTTCTCTCTCTCACACAGCTTTTCTTTCTCTCTCTCACTCACTCACACTTCTCTTTCTCTCTGTCTCTCTCACACAGCTTCTCTTTCTCTCTTTATCACTAACCCACAGCTTCTCTTTCTCTCTCACACACACTCACAGCTTCTCTTTCTCTCTCTCTCTCTCTCACTCACAGCTTCTCTTTCTCTCTCTCTCACTCACTCACAGCTTCTCTGTCTCTCTCACTCACGAATTCTATTTCTCTCTCTCACTAACTCACAGCTTCTCTTTTTCTCTCTCTCTCTCACAGCTTTTCTCTCTCTCTCTCTCTCTCACTCACAGCTTCTCTTTCTCTGTCTCTCACTCACTCGCATCTTCTATTTCTCTCTCTCTCACACAGCTTCTCTTTCTCTCTATCTCTCTCACTCACAGCTTCTCTTTTCTCTCTCTCACACACATTCACAGCTTCTGTTTCTCTCTCTCTCCCTCACAACTTCTCTTTCTCTCTCTCTCACTCACAGCTTTTCTTTCTCTCTCTCACTCACAGCTTCTCTCTCTCTCTCTCTCACTCACAGCTTCTCTTTCTCTCTCTCTCCCTCACTTACAGCTTCTCTTTCTCTCTCTCACACACAGCTTCTATTGGTCTCTCTCTCACTCACAGCTTCTCTCTCTCTCTCACACACAGCTTCTCTTTCTCTCTCACTCACAGCTTCTCTTTCTCTCTCACTCACTCACTCACCACTTCTCTTTTGCTCTCTCACTCACAACTTCTCTTTCTCTCTCTCTCACAGCTTCTCTTTCTCTCTCACTCACAACTTCTCTTTCTCTCTCTCACTCACTCACAGCTTTTCTTTCTCTCTCTCTCCACACAGCTTCTCTTTCTCTCTCTCTCTCACTCACAGTTTCTCTTTCTCTCACTCACTCACAGCTTCTCTCTCTCTCTCTCACTCACAGCTTCTCTTTCGCTTTCTCTCTCTCACTCACAGCTTCTCTTTCTCTCTCTCTCTCACTCACAGCTTCTCTTTCTCTCTCTCTCATTCACACCTACTCTTTCTCTCTCTCTCTCACTCACAGCTTCTCTTTCTCTCTCTCCCTCACTCACTCACTCACAGCTTCTCTTTCTCTCTCTCTCTCACTCACAGCTTCTCTTTCGCTTTCGCTCTCTCACTCACAGCTTCTCTTTCTCTCTCTCTCACTCACTCACAGCTTCTCTTTCTTTCTCTCCCTTACTCACTCACTCACAGCTTCTCTTTCTCTCTCTCTCACAGCTTTTCTTTCTCTCTCTCACTCACTCACACTTCTCTTTCTCTCTGTCTATCTCACACAGCTTCTCTTTCTCTCTTTATCACTAACCCACAGCTTCTCTTTCTCTCTCTCACACACACTCACAGCTTCTCTTTCTCTCTCTCTCTCTCTCACTCACAGCTTCTCTTTCTCTCTCTCACTCACTCACAGCTTCTCTCTCTCTGTCTCTCTCACTCACGGCTTCTATTTCTCTCTCACTAATTCACAGCTTCTCTTTCTCTTTCTCTCACAGCTTTTTTTTCTCTCTCTCTCTCTCTCACTCACAGCTTCTCTTTCTCTGTCTCTCACTCACTCGCATCTTCTATTTCTCTCTCTCTCTCACAGCTTCTCTTTCTCTCTATCTCTCTCACTCACAGCTTCTCTTTTCTCTCTCTCTCACACATTCACAGCTTCTCTTTCTCTCTCTCTCCCTCAAAGCTTCTCTTTCTCTCTCTCTCTCTCACTCACAGCTTCTCTTTCTCTTTCTCTCTCTCACTCACTCATGCTTCTCTTTCTCTGTCTCTCTCACACAGCTTCTCTTTCTCTCTTTCTCATTAACCCACAGCTTCTCTTTCTCTCTCTCTCACTCACTCACAGATTCTCTTTCTCTCTCTCTCTCTCTCACACAGCTTCTCTTTCTCTCTCTCTCTCTCACTCACTCACAGCTTCTCTCTCTCTGTCTCTCTCACTCACGGCTTCTATTTCTCTCTCTCTCACTAACTCATAGCTTCTATTTCTCTCTCACACACACAGCTTTTCTCTCTCTCTCACTCACAGCTTCTCTTTCTCTCTCACTCACTCCCTCACATCTTCTATTTCTCTCTCACAGCTTCTCTTTCTCTCTATCTCTCTCACTCACAGCTTCTCTTTTCTCTCTCTCTCACTCACTCACAGCTTCTCTTTCTCTCTCTCTCCCTCACTCACAGCTTTTCTTTCTCTCTCTCACTCACAGCTTCTCTCTCTCTCTCACTCACAGCTTCTCTTTCTCTCTCACTCACTAACTCACCACTTCTCTTTTGCTCTCTCACTCACAGCTTCTCTTTCTCTCTCTCTCTCACAGCTTCTCTTTCTCTCTCACTCACAACTCTTTCTCTCTCTCACTCACTCACAGCTTTTCTTTCTCTCTCTCTCCACACAGCTTCTCTTTCTCTCTCTCTCTCACTCACAGCTTCTCTTTCTCTCTCTCACACACACTCACATCTTCTATTTCTCTCTCTCACACAGCTTCTCTATCTCTCTATCTCTCTCACTCACAGCTTCTCTTTTCTCTCTCTCTCACTCACTCACAGCTTCTCTTTCTCTCTCTCCCTCACTCACAGCTTTTCTTTCTCTCTCTCACTCACAGCTTCTCTCTCTCTCTCACTCACAGCTTCTCTTTCTCTCTCACTCACTAACTCACCACTTCTCTTTTGCTCTCTCACTCACAGCTTCTCTTTCTCTCTCTCTCTCACAGCTTCTCTTTCTCTCTCACTCACAACTTCTCTTTCTCTCTCTCACTCACTCACAGCTTTTCTTTCTCTCTCTCTCCACACAGCTTCTCTTTCTCTCTCTCTCACACTCACAGTTTCTCTTTCTCTCACTCACTCACAGCGTCTCTCTCTCTCTCTCACTCACAGCTTCTCTTTCGCTTTCTCTCTCTCACTCACAGCTTTTCTTTCTCTCTCTCTCTCACTCACAGCTTCTCTTTCTCTCTCTCTCTCATTCACAGCTACACTTTCTCTCTCTCTCTCTCACTCACAGCTTCTCTTTCTTTCTCTCCCTCACTCACTCACTCACAGCTTCTCTTTCTCTCTCTCTCTCTAACTCACTCACAGCTTCTCTTTCGCTTTCGCTCTCTCACTCACAGCTTCTCTTTCTCTCTCTCTCTCTCACTCACAGCTTCTCTTTCTTTCTCTCCCTCCCTCACTCACTCACAGCTTCTCTTTCTCTCTCTCACACAGCTTTTCTTTCTCTCTCTCTCTCTCACTCACACTTCTCTTTCTCTCTGTCTCTCTCACACAGCTTCTCTTTCTCTCTTTATCACTAACCCACAGCTTCTCTTTCTCTCTCTCACACACTCACAGCTTCTCTTTCTCTCTCTCTCTCTCTCACTCACAGCTTCTCTTTCTCTCTCTCTCACTCACTCACAGCTTCTCTGTCTCTCTCACACGAATTCTATTTCTCTCTCTCACTAACTCACAGCTTCTCTTTTTCTCTCTCTCTCTCACAGCTTTTCTCTCTCTCTCTCTCTCTCTCACTCACAGCTTCTCTTTCTCTGTCTCTCACTCACTCGCATCTTCTATTTCTCTCTCTCACACACAGCTTCTCTTTCTCTCTATCTCTCTCACTCACAGCTTCTCTTTTCTCTCTCTCACACACATTCACAGCTTCTGTTTCTCTCTCTCTCCCTCACAACTTCTCTTTCTCTCTCTCTCACTCACAGCTTTTCTTTCTCTCTCTCACTCACAGCTTCTCTCTCTCTCTCTCACTCACAGCTTCTCTTTCTCTCTCTCTCCCTCACTTACAGCTTCTCTTTCTCTCTCTCTCACACAGCTTCTATTGGTCTCTCTCTCACTCACAGCTTCTCTCTCTCTCACACACACAGCTTCTCTTTCTCTCTCACTCACAGCTTCTCTTTCTCTCTCACTCACTCACTCACCACTTCTCTTTTGCTCTCTCACTCACAACTTCTCTTTCTCTCTCTCTCACAGCTTCTCTTTCTCTCTCACTCACAACTTCTCTTTCTCTCTCTCACTCACTCACAGCTTTTCTTTCTCTCTCTCTCCACACAGCTTCTCTTTCTCTCTCTCTCTCACTCACAGTTTCTCTTTCTCTCACTCACTCACAGCTTCTCTCTCTCTCTCTCACTCACAGCTTCTCTTTCGCTTTCTCTCTCTCACTCACAGCTTCTCTTTCTCTCTCTCTCTCACTCACAGCTTCTCTTTCTCTCTCTCTCATTCACACCTACTCTTTCTCTCTCTCTCTCACTCACAGCTTCTCTTTCTCTCTCTCCCTCACTCACTCACTCACAGCTTCTCTTTCTCTCTCTCTCTCACTCACAGCTTCTCTTTCGCTCTCTCACTCACAGCTTCTCTTTCTCTCTCTCTCACTCACTCACAGCTTCTCTTTCTTTCTCTCCCTTACTCACTCACTCACAGCTTCTCTTTCTCTCTCTCTCACAGCTTTTCTTTCTCTCTCTCACTCACTCACACTTCTCTTTCTCTCTGACTATCTCACACAGCTTCTCTTTCTCTCTTTATCACTAACCCACAGCTTCTCTTTCTCTCTCTCTCACACACTCACAGCTTCTCTTTCTCTCTCTCTCTCTCTCACTCACAGCTTCTCTTTCTCTCTCTCACTCACTCACAGCTTCTCTCTCTCTGTCTCTCTCACTCACGGCTTCTATTTCTCTCTCACTAATTCACAGCTTCTCTTTCTCTCTCTCTCACAGCTTTTTTCTCTCTCTCTCTCTCTCTCACTCACAGCTTCTCTTTCTCTGTCTCTCACTCACTCGCATCTTCTATTTCTCTCTCTCTCTCACAGCTTCTCTTTCTCTCTATCTCTCTCACTCACAGCTTCTCTTTTCTCTCTCTCTCACACATTCACAGCTTCTCTTTCTCTCTCTCTCCCTCAAAGCTTCTCTTTCTCTCTCTCTCTCTCACTCACAGCTTCTCTTTCTCTTTCTCTCTCTCACTCACTCATGCTTCTCTTTCTCTGTCTCTCTCACACAGCTTCTCTTTCTCTCTTTCTCATTAACCCACAGCTTCTCTTTCTCTCTCTCTCACTCACTCACAGCTTCTCTTTCTCTCTCTCTCTCTCACACACAGCTTCTCTTTCTCTCTCTCTCTCTCACTCACTCACAGCTTCTCTCTCTCTGTCTCTCTCACTCACGGCTTCTATTTCTCTCTCTCTCACTAACTCATAGCTTCTATTTCTCTCTCACACACACAGCTTTTCTCTCTCTCTCACTCACAGCTTCTCTTTCTCTCTCACTCACTCCCTCACATCTTCTATTTCTCTCTCACAGCTTCTCTTTCTCTCTATCTCTCTCACTCACAGCTTCTCTTTTCTCTCTCTCTCACTCACTCACAGCTTCTCTTTCTCTCTCTCTCCCTCACTCACAGCTTTTCTTTCTCTCTCTCACTCACAGCTTCTCTCTCTCTCACTCACAGCTTCTCTTTCTCTCTCACTCACTAACTCACCACTTCTCTTTTGCTCTCTCACTCACAGCTTCTCTTTCTCTCACTCACTCACAGCGTCTCTCTCTCTCTCTCACTCACAGCTTCTCTTTCGCTTTCTCTCTCTCACTCACAGCTTTTCTTTCTCTCTCTCTCTCACTCACAGCTTCTCTTTCTCTCTCTCTCTCATTCACAGCTACACTTTCTCTCTCTCTCTCTCACTCACAGCTTCTCTTTCTTTCTCTCCCTCACTCACTCACTCACAGCTTCTCTTTCTCTCTCTCTCTCTCTCTCACTCACAGCTTCTCTTTCGCTTTCGCTCTCTCACTCACAGCTTCTCTTTCTCTCTCTCTCTCACTCACAGCTTCTCTTTCTTTCTCTCCCTCCCTCACTCACTCACAGCTTCTCTTTCTCTCTCTCACACAGCTTTTCTTTCTCTCTCTCACTCACTCACACTTCTCTTTCTCTCTGTCTCTCTCACACAGCTTCTCTTTCTCTCTTTATCACTAACCCACAGCTTCTCTTTCTCTCTCTCACACACTCACAGCTTCTCTTTCTCTCTCTCTCTCTCTCACTCACAGCTTCTCTTTCTCTCTCTCTCGCTCACTCACAGCTTCTCTGTCTCTCTCACTCACGGATTCTATTTCTCTCTCTCACTAACTCACAGCTTCTCTTTTTCTCTCTCTCTCTCACAGCTTTTCTCTCTCTCTCTCTCTCTCTCTCACTCACAGCTTCTCTTTCTCTGTCTCTCACTCACTCGCATCTTCTATTTCTCTCTCTCTCACACAGCTTCTCTTTCTCTCTATCTCTCTCACTCACAGCTTCTCTTTTCTCTCTCTCACACACATTCACAGCTTCTGTTTCTCTCTCTCTCCCTCACAACTTCTCTTTCTCTCTCTCTCTCACTCACAGCTTTTCTTTCTCTCTCTCACTCACAGCTTCTCTCTCTCTCTCTCTCACTCACAGCTTCTCTTTCTCTCTCTCTCCCTCACTTACAGCTTCTCTTTCTCTCTCTCTCTCACAGCTTCTATTGGTCTCTCTCTCTCACTCACAGCTTCTCTCTCTCTCTCTCTCTCACAGCTTCTCTTTCTCTCTCACTCACAGCTTCTCTTTCTCTCTCACTCACTCACTCACTACTTCTCTTTTGCTCTCTCACTCACAGCTTTTCTTTCTCTCTCTCTCCACACAGCTTCTCTTTCTCTCTCTCTCTCACTCACAGTTTCTCTTTCTCTCACTCACTCACAGCTTCTCTCTCTCTCTCACTCACTCACAGCTTCTCTTTCGCTTTCTCTCTCTCACTCACAGCTTCTCTTTCTCTCTCTCTCTCACTCACAGCTTCTCTTTCTCTCTCTCTCTCATTCACACCTACTCTTTCTCTATCTCTCTCACTCACAGCTTCTCTTTCTCTCTCTCCCTCACTCACTCACTCACAGCTTCTCTTTCTCTCTCTCTCTCACTGACAGCTTCTCTTTCGCTTTCGCTCTCTCACTCACAGCTTCTCTTTCTCTCTCTCTCACTCACTCACAGCTTCTCTTTCTTTCTCTCCCTTACTCACTCACTCACAGCTTCTCTTTCTCTCTCTCTCACAGCTTTTCTTTCTCTCTCTCACTCACTCACACTTCTCTTTCTCTCTGTCTATCTCACACAGCTTCTCTTTCTCTCTTTATCACTAACCCACAGCTTCTCTTTCTCTCTCTCTCACACACTCACAGCTTCTCTTTCTCTCTCTCTCTCTCTCACTCACAGCTTCTCTTTCTCTCTCTCACTCACTCACAGCTTCTCTCTCTCTGTCTCTCTCACTCACGGCTTCTATTTCTCTCTCACTAACTCACAGCTTCTCTTTCTCTCTCTCTCACAGCTTTTCTCTCTCTCTCTCTCTCTCTCACTCACAGCTTCTCTTTCTCTGTCTCTCACTCACTCGCATCTTCTATTTCTCTCTCTCTCACACAGCTTCTCTTTCTCTCTATCTCTCTCACTCACAGCTTCTCTTTTCTCTCTCTCTCACACATTCACAGCTTCTCTTTCTCTCTCTCTCCCTCAAAGCTTCTCTTTCTCTCTCTCTCTCTCACTCACAGCTTCTCTTTCTCTTTCTCTCTCTCACTCACTCATGCTTCTCTTTCTCTCTCTGTCTCTCTCACACAGCTTCTCTTTCTCTCTTTCTCATTAACCCACAGCTTCTCTTTCTCTCTCTCTCAGTCACTCACAGATTCTCTTTCTCTCTCTCTCTCTCTCCCTCACAGCTTCTCTTTCTCTCTCTCTCTCTCACTCACTCACAGCTTCTCTCTCTCTGTCTCTCTCACTCACAGCTTCTATTTCTCTCTCTCTCACTAACTGATAGCTTCTATTTCTCTCTCACACACACAGCTTTTCTCTCTCTCTCACTCACAGCTTCTCTTTCTCTCTCACTCACTCCCTCACATCTTCTATTTCTCTCTCTCTCTCAGCTTCTCTTTCTCTCTATCTCTCTCACTCACAGCTTCTCTTTTCTCTCTCTCTCACTCACTCACAGCTTCTCTTTCTCTCTCTCTCCCTCACTCACAGCTTTTCTTTCTCTCTCTCACTCACAGCTTCTCTCTCTCTCTCACTCACAGCTTCTCTTTCTCTCTCACTCACTAACTCACCACTTCTCTTTTGCTCTCTCACTCACAGCTTCTCTTTCTCTCTCTCTCTCACAGCTTCTCTTTCTCTCTCACTCACAACTCTTTCTCTCTCTCACTCACTCACAGCTTTTCTTTCTCTCTCTCTCCACACAGCTTCTCTTTCTCTCTCTCTCTCACTCACAGTTTCTCTTTCTCTCACTCACTCACAGCGTCTCTCTCTCTCTCTCTCACTCACAGCTTCTCTTTCACTTTCTCTCTCTCACTCACAGCTTTTCTTTCTCTCTCTCTCTCACTCACAGCTTCTCTTTCTCTCTCTCTCTCATTCACAGCTACTCTTTCTCTCTCTCTCTCACTCACAGCTTCTCTTTCTTTCTCTCCCTCACACACTCACTCACAGCTTCTCTTTCTCTCTCTCTCTCTCTCACTCACAGCTTCTCTTTCTCTCTCTCTCCCTCACTCACAGCTTTTCTTTCTCTCTCTCACTCACAGCTTCTCTCTCTCTCTCACTCACAGCTTCTCTTTCTCTCTCACTCACTAACTCACCACTTCTCTTTTGCTCTCTCACTCACAGCTTCTCTTTCTCTCTCTCTCTCACAGCTTCTCTTTCTCTCTCACTCACAACTCTTTCTCTCTCTCACTCACTCACAGCTTTTCTCTCTCTCTCACTCACAGCTTCTCTTTCTCTCTCACTCACTCCCTCACATCTTCTATTTCTCTCTCTCTCACAGCTTCTCTTTCTCTCTATCTCTCTCACTCACAGCTTCTCTTTTCTCTCTCTCTCACTCACTCACAGCTTCTCTTTCTCTCTCTCCCTCACTCACAGCTTTTCTTTCTCTCTCTCACTCACAGCTTCTCTCTCTCTCTCACTCACAGCTTCTCTTTCTCTCTCACTCACTAACACCACTTCTCTTTTGCTCTCTCACTCACAGCTTCTCTTTCTCTCTCTCTCACACAGCTTCTCTTTCTCTCTCACTCACAACTCTTTCTCTCTCTCACTCACTCACAGCTTTTCTTTCTCTCTCTCTCCACACAGCTTCTCTTTCTCTCTCTCTCTCACTCACAGCTTCTCTTTCTCTCTCTCACACACACTCACATCTTCTATTTCTCTCTCTCACACAGCTTCTCTTTCTCTCTATCTCTCTCACTCACAGCTTCTCTTTTCTCTCTCTCTCACTCACTCACAGCTTCTCTTTCTCTCTCTCCCTCACTCACAGCTTTTCTTTCTCTCTCTCACTCACAGCTTCTCTCTCTCTCTCACTCACAGCTTCTCTTTCTCTCTCACTCACTAACTCACCACTTCTCTTTTGCTCTCTCACTCACAGCTTCTCTTTCTCTCTCTCTCTCACAGCTTCTCTTTCTCTCTCACTCACAACTTCTCTTTCTCTCTCTCACTCACTCACAGCTTTTCTTTCTCTCTCTCTCCACACAGCTTCTCTTTCTCTCTCTCTCTCACTCACAGTTTATCTTTCTCTCACTCACTCACAGCGTCTCTCTCTCTCTCTCACTCACAGCTTCTCTTTCGCTTTCTCTCTCTCACTCACAGCTTTTCTTTCTCTCTCTCTCTCACTCACAGCTTCTCTTTCTCTCTCTCTCTCATTCACAGCTACACTTTCTCTCACTCTCTCACTCACAGCTTCTCTTTCTTTCTCTCCCTCACTCACTCACTCACAGCTTCTCTTTCTCTCTCTCTCTCTCTCACTCACAGCTTCTCTTTCGCTTTCGCTCTCTCACTCACAGCTTCTCTTTCTCTCTCTCTCTCTCACTCACAGCTTCTCTTTCTTTCTCTCCCTCCCTCACTCACTCACAGCTTCTCTTTCTCTCTCTCACACAGCTTTTCTTTCTCTCTCTCACTCACTCACACTTCTCTTTCTCTGTGTCTCTCTCACACAGCTTCTCTTTCTCTCTTTATCACTAACCCACAGCTTCTCTTTCTCTCTCTCACACACTCACAGCTTCTCTTTCTCTCTCTCTCTCTCTCACTCACAGCTTCTCTTTCTCTTTCTCTCACTCACTCACAGCTTCTCTGTCTCTCTCACTCACGAATTCTATTTCTCTCTCACACTAACTCACAGCTTCTCTTTTTCTCTCTCTCTCTCACAGCTTTTCTCTCTCTCTCTCTCTCACTCACAGCTTCTCTTTCTCTGTCTCTCACTCACTCGCATCTTCTATTTCTCTCTCTCCCTCACAACTTCTCTTTCTCTCTCTCTCACTCACAGCTTTTCTTTCTCTCTCTCACTCACAGCTTCTCTCTCTCTCTCTCTCACTCACAGCTTCTCTTTCTCTCTCTCTCCCTCACTTACAGCTTCTCTTTCTCTCTCTCTCACACAGCTTCTATTGGTCTCTCTCTCACTCACAGCTTCTCTCTCTCTCACACACACAGCTTCTCTTTCTCTCTCACTCACAGCTTCTCTTTCTCTCTCACTCACTCACTCACCACTTCTCTTTTGCTCTCTCACTCACAACTTCTCTTTCTCTCTCTCACACAGCTTCTCTTTCTCTCTCACTCACAACTTCTCTTTCTCTCTCTCACTCACTCACAGCTTTTCTTTCTCTCTCTCTCCACACAGCTTCTCTTTCTCTCTCTCTCTCACTCACAGTTTCTCTTTCTCTCACTCACTCACAGCTTCTCTCTCTCTCTCTCTCACTCACAGCTTCTCTTTCGCTTTCTCTCTCTCACTCACAGCTTCTCTTTCTCTCTCTCTCTCACTCACAGCTTCTCTTTCTCTCTCTCTCTCATTCACACCTACTCTTTCTCTCTCTCTCTCACTCACAGCTTCTCTTTCTCTCTCTCCCTCACTCACTCACTCACAGCTTCTCTTTCTCTCTCTCTCTCACTCACAGCTTCTCTTTCGCTTTCGCTCTCTCACTCACAGCTTCTCTTTCTCTCTCTCTCACTCACTCACAGCTTCTCTTTCTTTCTCTCCCTTACTCACTCACTCACAGCTTCTCTTTCTCTCTCTCTCACAGCTTTTCTTTCTCTCTCTCACTCACTCACACTTCTCTTTCTCTCTGTCTATCTCACACAGCTTCTCTTTCTCTCTTTATCACTAACCCACAGCTTCTCTTTCTCTCTCTCTCACACACTCACAGCTTCTCTTTCTCTCTCTCTCTCTCTCACTCACAGCTTCTCTTTCTCTCTCTCACTCACTCACAGCTTCTCTCTCTCTGTCTCTCTCACTCACGGCTTCTATTTCTCTCTCACTAATTCACAGCTTCTCTTTCTCTCTCTCTCACAGCTTTTTTCTCTCTCTCTCTCTCTCTCACTCACAGCTTCTCTTTCTCTGTCTCTCACTCACTCGCATCTTCTATTTCTCTCTCTCTCTCACAGCTTCTCTTTCTCTCTATCTCTCTCACTCACAGCTTCTCTTTTCTCTCTCTCTCACACATTCACAGCTTCTCTTTCTCTCTCTCTCCCTCAAAGCTTCTCTTTCTCTCTCTCTCTCTCACTCACAGCTTCTCTTTCTCTTTCTCTCTCTCACTCACTCATGCTTCTCTTTCTCTGTCTCTCTCACACAGCTTCTCTTTCTCTCTTTCTCATTAACCCACAGCTTCTCTTTCTCTCTCTCTCACTCACTCACAGATTCTCTTTCTCTCTCTCTCTCTCTCTCACACAGCTTCTCTTTCTCTCTCTCTCTCTCACTCACTCACAGCTTCTCTCTCTCTGTCTCTCTCACTCACGGCTTCTATTTCTCTCTCTCTCACTAACTCATAGCTTCTATTTCTCTCTCACACACACAGCTTTTCTCTCTCTCTCACTCACAGCTTCTCTTTCTCTCTCACTCACTCCCTCACATCTTCTATTTCTCTCTCTCTCACAGCTTCTCTTTCTCTCTATCTCTCTCACTCACAGCTTCTCTTTTCTCTCTCTCTCACTCACTCACAGCTTCTCTTTCTCTCTCTCTCCCTCACTCACAGCTTTTCTTTCTCTCTCTCACTCACAGCTTCTCTTTCTCTCTCACTCACTAACTCACCACTTCTCTTTTGCTCTCTCACTCACAGCTTCTCTTTCTCTCTCTCTCTCACAGCTTCTCTTTCTCTCTCACTCACAACTCTTTCTCTCTCTCACTCACTCACAGCTTTTCTTTCTCTCTCTCTCCACACAGCTTCTCTTTCTCTCTCTCTCTCACTCACAGCTTCTCTTTCTCTCTCACACACACACTCACATCTTCTATTTCTCTCTCTCACACAGCTTCTCTATCTCTCTATCTCTCTCACTCACAGCTTCTCTTTTCTCTCTCTCTCACTCACTCACAGCTTCTCTTTCTCTCTCTCCCTCACTCACAGCTTTTCTTTCTCTCTCTCACTCACAGCTTCTCTCTCTCTCTCACTCACAGCTTCTCTTTCTCTCTCACTCACTAACTCACCACTTCTCTTTTGCTCTCTCACTCACAGCTTCTCTTTCTCTCTCTCTCTCACAGCTTCTCTTTCTCTCTCACTCACAACTTCTCTTTCTCTCTCTCACTCACTCACAGCTTTTCTTTCTCTCTCTCTCCACACAGCTTCTCTTTCTCTCTCTCTCTCACTCACAGTTTCTCTTTCTCTCACTCACTCACAGCGTCTCTCTCTCTCTCTCCCTCACAGCTTCTCTTTCGCTTTCTCTCTCTCACTCACAGCTTTTCTTTCTCTCTCTCTCTCACTCACAGCTTCTCTTTCTCTCTCTCTCTCATTCACAGCTACACTTTCTCTCTCTCTCTCACTCACAGCTTCTCTTTCTTTCTCTCCCTCACTCACTCACTCACAGCTTCTCTTTCTCTCTCTCTCTCTCTCACTCACAGCTTCTCTTTCGCTTTCGCTCTCTCACTCACAGCTTCTCTTTCTCTCTCTCTCTCTCACTCACAGCTTCTCTTTCTTTCTCTCCCTCCCTCACTCACTCACAGCTTCTCTTTCTCTCTCTCACACAGCTTTTCTTTCTCTCTCTCACTCACTCACACTTCTCTTTCTCTCTGTCTCTCTCACACAGCTTCTCTTTCTCTCTTTATCACTAACCCACAGCTTCTCTTTCTCTCTCACACACACTCACAGCTTCTCTTTCTCTCTCTCTCTCTCTCACTCACAGCTTCTCTTTCTCTCTCTCTCGCTCACTCACAGCTTCTCTGTCTCTCTCACTCACGGATTCTATTTCTCTCTCTCACTAACTCACAGCTTCTCTTTTTCTCTCTCTCTCTCACAGCTTATCTCTCTCTCTCTCTCTCTCACTCACAGCTTCTCTTTCTCTGTCTCTCACTCACTCGCATCTTCTATTTCTCTCTCTCTCACACAGCTTCTCTTTCTCTCTATCTCTCTCACTCACAGCTTCTCTTTTCTCTCTCTCACACACATTCACAGCTTCTGTTTCTCTCTCTCTCCCTCACAACTTCTCTTTCTCTCTCTCTCTCACTCACAGCTTTTCTTTCTCTCTCTCACTCACAGCTTCTCTCTCTCTCTCTCTCACTCACAGCTTCTCTTTCTCTCTCTCTCCCTCACTTACAGCTTCTCTTTCTCTCTCTCTCTCACAGCTTCTATTGGTCTCTCTCTCTCACTCACAGCTTCTCTCTCTCTCTCTCTCACAGCTTCTCTTTCTCTCTCACTCACAGCTTCTCTTTCTCTCTCTCTCTCACAGCTTCTCTTTCTCTCTCACTCACAACTTCTCTTTCTCTCTCTCACTCACTCACAGCTTCTCTTTCTCTCTCTCTCTCACTCACAGCTCCTCTTTCGCTTTCGCTCTCTCACTCACAGCTTCTCTTTCTCTCTCTCTCACTCACTCACAGCTTCTCTTTCTTTCTCTCCCTTACTCACTCACTCACAGCTTCTCTTTCTCTCTCTCTCACAGCTTTTCTTTCTCTCTCTCACTCACTCACACTTCTCTTTCTCTCTGTCTATCTCACACAGCTTCTCTTTCTCTCTTTATCACTAACCCACAGCTTCTCTTTCTCTCTCTCTCACACACTCACAGCTTCTCTTTCTCTCTCTCTCTCTCTCACTCACAGCTTCTCTTTCTCTCTCTCACTCACTCACAGCTTCTCTCTCTCTGTCTCACTCACTCACGGCTTCTATTTCTCTCTCACTAACTCACAGCTTCTCTTTCTCTCTCTCTCACAGCTTTTCTCTCTCTCTCTCTCTCTCACTCACAGCTTCTCTTTCTCTGTCTCTCACTCACTCGCATCTTCTATTTCTCTCTCTCTCTCACAGCTTCTCTTTCTCTCTATCTCTCTCACTCACAGCTTCTCTTTTCTCTCTCTCTCACACATTCACAGCTTCTCTTTCTCTCTCTCTCCCTCAAAGCTTCTCTTTCTCTCTCTCTCTCTCACTCACAGCTTCTCTTTCTCTTTCTCTCTCTCACTCACTCATGCTTCTCTTTCTCTCTCTGTCTCTCTCACACAGCTTCTCTTTCTCTCTTTCTCATTAACCCACAGCTTCTCTTTCTCTCTCTCTCACTCACTCACAGATTCTCTTTCTCTCTCTCTCTCCCTCACAGCTTCTCTTTCTCTCTCTCTCTCTCACTCACTCACAGCTTCTCTCTCTCTGTCTCTCTCACTCACGGCTTCTATTTCTCTCTCTCTCACTAACTCATAGCTTCTATTTCTCTCTCACACACACAGCTTTTCTCTCTCTCTCACTCACAGCTTCTCTTTCTCTCTCACTCACTCCCTCACATCTTCTATTTCTCTCTCTCTCACAGCTTCTCTTTCTCTCTATCTCTCTCACTCACAGCTTCTCTTTTCTCTCTCTCTCACTCACTCACAGCTTCTCTTTCTCTCTCTCTCCCTCACTCACAGCTTTTCTTTCTCTCTCTCACTCACAGCTTCTCTCTCTCTCTCACTCACAGCTTCTCTTTCTCTCTCACTCACTAACTCACCACTTCTCTTTTGCTCTCTCACTCACAGCTTCTCTTTCTCTCTCTCTCTCACAGCTTCTCTTTCTCTCTCACTCACAACTCTTTCTCTCTCTCACTCATTCACAGCTTTTCTTTCTCTCTCTCTCCACACAGCTTCTCTTTCTCTCTCTCTCTCACTCACAGTTTCTCTTTCTCTCACTCACTCACAGCGTCTCTCTCTCTCTCTCTCACTCACAGCTTCTCTTTCACTTTCTCTCTCTCACTCACAGCTTTTCTTTCTCTCTCTCTCTCACTCACAGCTTCTCTTTCTCTCTCTTTCTCATTCACAGCTACTCTTTCTCTCTCTCTCTCACTCACAGCTTCTCTTTCTTTCTCTCCCTCACTCACTCACTCACAGCTTCTCTTTCTCTCTCTCTCTCTCACTCACAGCTTCTCTTTCGCTTTCGCTCTCTCACTCACAGCTTCTCTTTCTCTCTCTCTCTCACTCACAGCTTCTCTTTCTTTCTCTCCCTCCCTCACTCACTCACAGCTTCTCTTTCTCTCTCTCACACAGCTTTTCTTTCTCTCTCTCACTCACTCACACTTCTCTTTCTCTCTGTCTCTCTCACACAGCTTCTCTTTCTCTCTTTATCACTAACCCACAGCTTCTCTTTCTCTCTCTCACACACTCACAGCTTCTCTTTCTCTCTCTCTCTCTCTCACTCACAGCTTCTCTTTCTCTCTCTCTCACTCACTCACAGCTTCTCTCTCTCTGTCTCTCTCACTCACGGATTCTATTTCTCCCTCTCACTAACTCACAGCTTCTCTTTTTCTCTCTCTCTCTCACAGCTTTTCTCTCTCTCTCTCTCTCTCACTCACAGCTTCTCTTTCTCTGTCTCTCACTCACTCGCATCTTCTATTTCTCTCTCTCTCACACAGCTTCTCTTTCTCTCTATCTCTCTCACTCACAGCTTCTCTTTTCTCTCTCTCACACACATTCACAGCTTCTGTTTCTCTCTCTCTCCCTCACAACTTCTCTTTCTCTCTCTCTCTCACTCACAGCTTCTCTTTCTCTTTCTCTCTCTCACTCACTCACGCTTCTCTTTCTCTCTCTGTCTCTCTCACACAGCTTCTCTTTCTCTCTTTCTCATTAACCCACAGCTTCTCTTTCTCTCTCTCTCACTCACAGCTTCTCTTTCTCTCTCTCTCGCTCTCACTCACAGCTTCTCTCTCTCTCTCTCTCACTCACTCACAGCTTCTCTTTCTCTGTCTCTCTCACTCACGGCTTCTATTTCTCTCTCTCACTAACTCACAGCTTCTCTTTCTCTCTCTCTCTCACAGCTTCTCTTTCTATCTCTCTCACTCACAGCTTCTCTTTTCTCTCTCTCTCACTCATTCACAGCTTCTCTTTCTCTCTCTCTCCCTCACAGCTTCTCTTTCTCTCTCTTTCTCACACACATCTTCTCTTTCTCTTTCTCTCTCTCACTCACAGCTTCTCTCTCTCTCACTCACTCACAGCTTCTCTTTCTCTCTCTCTCCCTCACTTACAGCTTCTCTTTCTCTCTCTCTCTCTAACAACTTCTATTGGTCTCTCTCTCACACTCACAGCTTCTCTCTCTCTCTCACACTCACAGCTTCTCTTTTTTCTCTCTCTCTCACTCACTCACAGCTTCTCTTTCTCTCTCTGTCTCTCTCACTCACACCTTCTCTTTCTCTGTTTCTCACTCTCTCAGCTTCTCTTTCTCTCTCACTCACTCACTCACAGCTTCTCTTTCTCTCACTCTCTCGCTCACTCACAGCATCTCTTTCTCTCTCTCCCTCTCTCACTCACTCACAGCTTCTCTTTCTCTCTCTCTCTGACTCACTCACATCTTCTATCTCTCTCTCTCTCACTCACAGCTTCGATTTCTCTCTCTCTTTCTCTCACTCACAGCTTCTCTTTCTTTCTCTCCCTCACTCACTCACTCACAGCTTCTCTTTCTCTCTCACTCACAGCTTTTCTTTCTCTCTCTCACTCACTCACACTTCTCTTTCTCTCTGTCTCTCTCACACAGCTTCTCTTTCTCTCTTTATCACTAACCCACAGCTTCTCTTTCTCTCTCTCTCACTCACTCACAGCTTCTCTTTCTCAGTCTCTCTCTCTCACTCACAGCTTCTCTTTCTCTCTCTCTCTCACTCACTCACAGCTTCTATCTCTCTGTCTCTCTCACTCACGGCTTCTATTTCTCTCTCTCTCACTAACTCACAGCTTCTCTTTCTCTCTCTCACTCACAGCTTCTCTTTTCTCTCTCTCTCACTCACTCACATCTTCTCTTTCTCTCTCTCTCACTCACAGCTTCTCTTTCGCTTTCTCTCTCTCACTCACAGCTTTTCTTTCTCTCTCTCTCTCACTCACAGCTTCTCTTTCTCTCTCTCTCATTCACAGCTACTCTTTCTCTCTCTCTCTCACCCACAGCTTCTCTTTCTTTCTCTCCCTCACTCACTCACTCACAGCTTCTCTTTCTCTCTCTCTCTCTCACTCACAGCTTCTCTTTCGCTTTCGCTCTCTCACTCACAGCTTCTCTTTCTCTCTCTCTCTCTCACTCACAGCTTCTCTTTCTTTCTCTCCCTCACTCACTCACTCACAGCTTCTCTTTCTCTCTCTCACACAGCTTTTCTTTCTCTCTCTCACTCACTCACACTTCTCTTTCTCTCTGTCTCTCTCACACAGCTTCTCTTTCTCTCTTTATCACTAACCCACAGCTTCTCTTTCTCTCTCACACACACTCACAGCTTCTCTTTCTCTCTCTCTCTCTCTCACTCACAGCTTCTCTTTCTCTCTCTCTCACTCACTCACAGCTTCTCTCTCTCTGTCTCTCTCACTCACGGATTCTATTTCTCTCTCTCACTAACTCACAGCTTCTCTTTCTCTCTCTCTCTCTCACAGCTTTTCTCTCTCTCTCTCTCTCTCAGTCACAGCTTCTCTTTCTCTGTCTCTCACTCACTCACATCTTCTATTTCTCTCTCTCTCACACAGCTTCTCTTTCTCTCTATCTCTCTCACTCACAGCTTCTCTTTTTTCTCTCTCACACACATTCACAGCTTTTCTTTCTCTCTCTCTCCCTCACAGCTTCTCTTTCTCTCTCTCTCTCTCACTCACAGCTTCTCTTTCTCTCTCTCTCACTCACTCACATCTTCTATTTCTCTCTCTCTCACAACTTCTCTTTCTCTCTATCTCTCTCACTCACAGCTTCTCTTTTCTCTCTCTCTCACTCACTCACAGCTTCTCTTTCTCTCTCTCTCCCTCACAGCTTTTCTTTCTCTCTCTCACTCACAGCTTCTCTCTCTCTCACTCACAGCTTCTCTTTCTCTCTCTCTCCCTCACTTACAGCTTCTCTTTCTCTCTCTCTCTAACAGATTCTATTGGTCTCTTTCTCTCTCACTCACAGCTTCTCTCTCTCTCTCTCACTCACAGCTTCTCTTTCTCTCTCACTCACAGCTTCTCTTTCTCTCTCACTCTCTCACTCACCACTTCTATTTTGCTCTCTCACTCACAGCTTCTCTTTCTCTCTCTCTCACACAGCTTCTCTTTCTCTTTCACTCACAACTTCTCTTTCTCTCTCTCACTCACTCACAGCTTTTCTTTCTTTCTCTCTCCACACAGCTTCTCTTTCTCCCTCTCTCTCACTCACAGTTTCTCTTTCTCTCTCTCACTCACAGCTTCTCTCTCTCTCTCTCTCACTCACAGTTTCTCTTTCTCTCTCTCACACACACATTCACAGCTTATCTTTCTCTCTCTCTCCCTCACAGCTTCTCTTTCTCTCTCTCTCTCTCACTCACAGCTTCTCATTCTCTTTCTCTCTCTCACTCACTCACGCTTCTCTTTCTCTCTTTCTCATTAACCCACAGCTTCTCTTTCTCTCTCTCTCACTCACTCACAGATTCTCTCTCTCTCTCTCTGTCTCTCACTCACAGCTTCTCTTTCTCTCTCTCTCTCTCACTCACTCACAGCTTCTCTCTCTGTCTCTCTCACTCACGGCTTCTATTTCTCTCTCTCACTAACTCATAGCTTCCTTTCTCTCTCTCTCACACAGCTTTTTTCTCTCTCTCACTCACAGCTTCTCTTTCTCTCTCTCTCACTCACTCACATCTTGTATTTCTCTCTCTCACACAGCTTCTCTTTCTCTCTATCTCTCTCACTCACAGCTTCTCTTTTCTCTCTCTCTCACTCACTCACAGCTTCTCTTTCTCTCTCTCTCCCTCACAGCTTTTCTTTCTCTCTCTCACTCACAGCTTCTCTCTCTCTCTCACTCACAGCTTCTCTTTCTCTCTCTCTCCCTCACTTACAGCTTCTCTTTCTCTCTCTCTCTAACAGCTTCTATTGGTCTCTTTCTCACTCACAGCTTCTCTCTCTCTCTCACTCACAGCTTCTCTTTCTCTCTCACTCACAGCTTCTCTTTCTCTCTCACTCACTCACTCACCACTTCTATTTTGCTCTCTCACTCACAGCTTCTCTTTCTCTCTCTCTCTCACAGCTTCTCTTTCTCTCTCACTCACAACTTCTCTTTCTCTCTCTCACTCACTCACAGCTTTTCTTTCTTTCTCTCTCCACACAGCTTCTCTTTCTCTCTCTCTCTCACTCACAGTTTCTCTTTCTCTCTCTCACTCACAGCTTCTCTCTCTCTCTCTCTCACTCACAGCTTCTCTTTCGCTTTCTCTCTGTCACTCACAGCTTCTCTTTCTCTCTCTCTCTCACTCACAGCTTCTCTTTCTCTCTCTCTCTCATTCACAGCTACTCTTTCTCTCTCTCTCTCACTCACAGCTTCTCTTTCTTTCTCTCCCTCACTCACTCACTCACAGCTTCTCTTTCTCTCTCTCTCACTCACAGCTTCTCTTTCGTTTACGCTCTCTCACTCACAGCTTCTCTTTCTCTCTCTCTCTCACTCACAGCTTCTCTTTCTTTCTCTCCCTCACTCACTCACTCACAGCTTCTCTTTCTCTCTCTCTCACAGCTTTTCTTTCTCTCTCTCACTCACTCACACTTCTCTTTCTCTCTGTCTCTCTCACACAGCTTCTCTTTCTCTCTTTATCACTAACCCACAGCTTCTCTTTCTCTCTCTCTCACTCACTCACAGCTTCTCTTTCTCTCTCTCTCGCTCTCACTCACAGCTTCTCTCTCTCTCTCTCTCTCTCACTCACTCACAGCTTCTCTTTCTCTGTCTCTCTCACTCACGGCTTCTATTTCTCTCTCTCACTAACTCACAGCTTCTCTTTCTCTCTCTCTCTCACAGCTTCTCTTTCTATCTCTCTCACTCACAGCTTCTCTTTTCTCTCTCTCTCACTCATTCACAGCTTCTCTTTCTCTCTCTCTCCCTCACAGCTTCTCTTTCTCTCTCTTTCTCACTCACAGCTTCTCTTTCTCTTTCTCTCTCTTACTCACAGCTTCTCTCTCTCTCACTCACTCACAGCTTCTCTTTCTCTCTCTCTCCCTCACTTACAGCTTCTCTTTCTCTCTCTCTCTCTAACAACTTCTATTGGTCTCTCTCTCACACTCACAGCTTCTCTCTCTCTATCTCACTCACAGCTTCTCTTTTTTCTCTCTCTCTCACTCACTCACAGCTTCTCTTTCTCTCTCTCTCTCTCTCACTCACACCTTCTCTTTCTCTCTTTCTCACTCTCACAGCTTCTCTTTCTCTCTCACTCACTCACTCACAGCTTCTCTTTCTCTCACTCTCTCGCTCACTCACAGCATCTCTTTCTCTCTCTCTCTCACTCACTCACTCACAGCTTCTCTTTCTCTCTCTCTCTGACTCACTCACATCTATCTCTCTCTCTCTCACTCACAGCTTCGATTTCTCTCTCTCTCTCTCACTCACAGCTTCTCTTTCTTTCTCTCCCTCACTCACTCACTCACAGCTTCTCTTTCTCTCTCACTCACAGCTTTTCTTTCTCTCTCTCACTCACTCACACTTCTCTTTCTCTCTGTCTCTCTCACACAGCTTCTCGTTCTCTCTTTATCACTAACCCACAGCTTCTCTTTCTCTCTCTCTCACTCACTCACAGCTTCTCTTTCTCTCTCTCTCTCTCTCACTCACAGCTTCTCTTTCTGTCTCTCTCTCACTCACTCACAGCTTCTATCTCTCTGTCTCTCTCACTCACGGCTTCTATTTCTCTCTCTCTCACTAACTCACAGCTTCTCTTTCTCTCTCTCACTCACAGCTTCTCTTTTCTCTCTCTCTCACTCACTCACAGCTTCTCTTTCTCTCTCACTCACTCACAGCTTCTCTTTCGCTTTCTCTCTCTCACTCACAGCTTTTCTTTCTCTCTCTCTCACTCACAGCTTCTCTTTCTCTCTCTCATTCACAGCTACTCTTTCTCTCTCTCTCTCACTCACAGCTTCTCTTTCTTTCTCTCCCTCACTCACTCACTCACAGCTTCTCTTTCTCTCTCTCTCTCTCACTCACAGCTTCTCTTTCTCTCTCTCTCTCACTCACAGCTTCTCTTTCTTTCTCTCCCTCACTCACTCACTCACAGCTTCTCTTTCTCTCTCTCACACAGCTTTTCTTTCTCTCTCTCACTCACTCACACTTCTCTTTCTCTCTGTCTCTCTCACACAGCTTCTCTTTCTCTCTTTATCACTAACCCACAGCTTCACTTTCTCTCTCACACACACTCACAGCTTCTCTTTCTCTCTCTCTCTCTCTCACTCACAGCTTCTCTTTCTCTCTCTCTTACTCACTCACAGCTTCTCTCTCTCTGTCTCTCTCACTCATGGATTCTATTTCTCTCTCTCACTAACTCACAGCTTCTCTTTTTCTCTCTCTCTCTCTCTCTCAGTCACAGCTTCTCTTTCTCTGTCTCTCACTCACTCACATCTTCTATTTCTCTCTCTCTCACACAGCTTCTCTTTCTCTCTATCTCTCTCACTCACAGCTTCTCTTTTCTCTCTCTCTCACACATTCACAGCTTCTCTTTCTCTCTCTCTCCCTCACAGCTTCTCTTTCTCTCTCTCTCTCACTCACAGCTTCTCTTTCTCTTTCTCTCTCTCACTCACTCACACTTCTCTTTCTCTCTCTGTCTCTCTCACACAGCTTCTCTTTCTCTCATTCTCATTAACCCACAGCTTCTCTTTCTCTCTCTCACTCACTCACAGATTCTCTTTCTCTCTCTCTCTCTCACTCACAGCTTCTCTTTCTCTCTCTCTCTCTCACTCACTCACAGCTTCTCTCTCTCTGTCTCTCTCACTCACGGCTTCTATTTCTCTCTCTCTCACTAACTCATAGCTTCTCTTTCTCTCTCTCACACACAGCTTTTTTCTCTCTCTCACTCACAGCTTCTCTTTCTCTCTCTCTCACTCACTCACATCTATTTCTCTCTCTCTCACAGCTTCTCTTTCTCTCTATCTCTCTCACTCACAGCTTCTCTTTTCTCTCTCTCTCACTCACTCACAGCTTCTCTTTCTCTCTCTCTCCCTCACAGCTTTTCTTTCTCTCTCTCACTCACAGCTTCTCTTTCTCTCTCTCTCCCTCACTTACAGCTTCTCTTTCTCTCTCTCTCTAACAGCTTCTATTGGTCTCTTTCTCTCTCACTCACAGCTTCTCTCTCTCTCTCTCACTCACAGCTTCTCTTTCTCTCTCACTCACAGCTTCTCTTTCTCTCTCACTCACTCTCTCACCACTTCTATTTTGCTCTCTCACTCACAGCTTCTCTTTCTCTATCTCTCTCACAGCTTCTCTTTCTCTCTCACTCACAACTTCTCTTTCTCTCTCTCACTCACTCACAGCTTTTCTTTCTTTCTCTCTCCACACAGCTTCTCTTTCTCTCTCTCTCTCACTCACAGTTTCTCTTTTTCTCTCTCACTCACAGCTTCTCTCTCTCTCTCTCTCTCACTCACAGCTTCTCTTTCGCTTTCTCTCTCTCACTCACAGCTTCTCTTTCTCTCTCTCTCTCACTCACAGCTTCTCTCTCTCTCTCTCTCTCTCTCATTCACAGCTACACTTTCTCTCTCTCTCTCACTCACAGCTTCTCTTTCTTTCTCTCCCTCACTCACTCACTCACAGCTTCGCTTTCTCTCTCTCTCTCTCTCACTCACAGCTTCTCTTTCGTTTACGCTCTCTCACTCACAGCTTCTCTTTCTCTCTCTCTCTCACTCACAGCTTCTCATTCTTTCTCTCCCTCCCTCCCTCACTCACAGCTTCTTTTCTCTCTCTCTCACAGCTTTTCTTTCTCTCTCTCACTCACTCACACTTCTCTTTCTCTCTGTCTCTCTCACACAGCTTCTCTTTCTCTCTTTATCACTAACCCACAGCTTCTCTTTCTCTCTCTCTCACTCACTCACAGCTTCTCTCTCTCTCTCGCTCTCACTCACAGCTTCTCTCTCTCTCTCTCACTCACTCACAGCTTCTCTTTCTCTGTCTCTCTCACTCACGGCTTCTATTTCTCTCTCTCACTAACTCACAGCTTCTCTTTCTCTCTCTCTCTCACAGCTTCTCTTTCTCTCTCTCTCCCTCACAGCTTCTCTTTCTCTCTCTCTCTCACTCACAGCTTGTCTTTCTCTTTCTCTCTCTCACTCACAGCTTCTCTCTCTCTCACTCACTCACAGCTTCTCTTTCTCTCTCTCTCCCTCACTTACAGCTTCTCTTTCTCTCTCTCTCTCTAACAGCTTCTATTGGTCTCTCTCTCACACTCACAGCTTCTCTCTCTCTCTCACACTCACAGCTTCTCTTTTTTTCTCTCTCTCACTCACTCACAGCTTCTCTTTCTCTCTCTGTCTCTCTCACTCACACCTTCTCTTTCTCTCCTTCTCACTCTCACAGCTTCTCTTTCTCTCTCACTCACTCACTCACAGCTTCTCTTTCTCTCACTCTCTCGCTCACTCACAGCATCTCTTTCTCTCTCTCACTCACTCACTCACTCACAGCTTCTCTTTCTCTCTCTCTCTCTGACTCACTCACATCTTCTATCTCTCTCTCTCTCACTCACAGCTTTGATTTCTCTCTCTCTCTCACTCACAGCTTCTCTTTCTTTCTCTCCCTCACTCACTCACTCACAGCTTCTCTTTCTCTCTCACTCACAGCTTTTCTTTCTCACTCTCACTCACTCACACTTCTCTTTCTCTCTGTCTCTCTCACACAGCTTCTCTTTCTCTCTTTATCACTAACCCACAGCTTCTCTTTCTCTCTCTCTCACTCACTCACAGCTTCTCTTTCTCTCTCTCTCTCCCTCTCACTCACAGCTTCTCTTTCTTTCTCTCTCTCACTCACTCACAGCTTCTATCTCTCGGTCTCTCTCACTCACGGCTTCTATTTCTCTCTCTCTCACTAACTCACAGCTTCTCTTTCTCTCTCTCACTCACAGCTTCTCTTTTCTCTCTCTCTCTCTCACTCACTCACAGCTTCTCTTTCTCTCTCTCCCTTACAGCTTCTCTTTCTCTCTCTCTCTCATTCACAGCTTCTCTTTCTCTTTCTCTCTCTCACTCACAGCTTCTCTTTCTCTCTCCTTCCCTCACTTACAGCTTCTCTTTCTCTCTCTCTCTAACAGCTTCTATTGGTCTCTCTCTCACTCACAGCTTCTCTCTCTCTCTCTCACTCACAGCTTCTCTTTCTCTCTCACTCACAGCTTCTCTTTCTCTCTCACTCACTCACTCACCGCTTCTCTTTTGCTCTCTCACTCACAGCTTCTCTTTATCTCTCTCTCTCACAGCTTCTCTTTCTCTCTCACTCACAGCTTCTCTTTCTCTCTCTCCCACTCACAGTTTCTCTTTCTCTCTCTCACTCACAGCTTCGCTTTCTCTCTCTCTCACTCATTCACCGCTTCTCTTCACTCTCTCACTCACAGCTTCTCTTTCTCTCTCACAGCTTCTTTCTCTCTCTCTCACTCACAGTATCTCTTTCTCTCTCTCACTCACAGGTTCTATTTCTCTCTCTGTCTCCCTCACTCACAGCTTCTCTCTCTCTCTCTCTCTCTCTCTCTCTCTCTCACTCACAGCTTCTCTTTCGCTTTCTCTCTCACACTCACAGCTTCTCTTTCTCTCTCTCTCTCTCACTCACAGGTTCTCTTTCTCTCTCTCTCTCATTCACAGCTACTCTTTCTCTGTCTCTCTCACTCACAGCTCCTCTTTCTTTCTCTCCCTCCCTCACTCACTCACAACTTCTCTTTCTCTCTCTCTCTCTCTTCTCTTTCACTTTCTCTCTCTCACTCACAGCTTCTCTTTCTCTCTCTCTCTCTCACTCACAGCTTCTCTTTCTCTCTATCTCCCTCACTTACATCTTCTCTCTCTCTGTCTCTCTCACTCACAGCTTCTCTTTCTCTCTAACACACACAGCTTCTCTTTCTCTCTCTCTCACACACACAGCTTCTCTTTCTGTCTTTCTCACTCACAGCATCTATTTCTATCTCTCCCTCATTCACAGCTTCTCTCTCTCTCACTCACAGCTTCTCTTTCTCTCTCTCTCACTCACTCACAGCTTCTGTTTCTCCCTCTCTCTCACTCACAGCTTCTCTTTCTCTCTCTCACTCACTCACAGCTTCTCTTTCTCTCTCTCTCACTCACTCACAGCTTCTCTTTCTCTCTCTCACACACACAGCTTCTCTTTCTCTCTCTCTCTCACTCACAGCTTCTCTTTTTCTCTCTCACACACAGCTTCTCTCTCTCACACACACATATATTCTCTCTCTCTCTCACTCACTCACACCTTCTCTTTCTCTTTCTCACTCACAGCTTCTCTTTCTCTCTCTCTCTCTAACACAGCTTCTCTTTCTCTCTCTCTCTCACTCACAGCTCTTTCTCTCTCTCTCACTCACAGGTACTCTTTCTCTCTCTCTCCCTCACACACAGCTTCTCTCTCTCTCACTCACTCACAGCTTCTCTTTCTCTCTCTCTCACAGCTTCTCTTTCTCTCTCTCTCTAACTCACAGCTTCTCTTTCTCTATCTCAAACACTCACAGCTTTCTTTCTCTCACTCTGTATCAATCCCATCTTTTCTTGCTCTCTCTCTCTCACTCACAGCTTCTCTTTCTCTCTCTCACAGCTTCTCATTCTCTCTCTCTCACTCACAGCTTCTCTTTCTCTCTCTCTCTCTCACTCACAGCTTCTCTTTCTCTCACTCGCTCACTCACAGCATCTCTTTCTCTCTCTCTCACTCACTCACATCTTCTCTTTCTCTCTCTCTCTCTCACTCACAGATTCTCTTTTTTCTCTCTCACTCACTCACAGATTCTCTTTCTCTTTCACTCTCTCTCTCTCTCTCACATACAGCTTCTCTCTCTCACACACACACACATATTCTCTCTCTGTCACTCACTCACACCTTCTCTTTCTCTTTCTCACTCACAGCTTCTCTTTCTCTCCCTCTCTCACTCACACCTTCTCTTTCTCTCTCTTTCTCACTCACAGCTTCTCTTTCTCTCTCTCTCACTAACTCACAGCTTCTCTTTCTCTCTCTCTCACAGCTTCTCTTTCTCTCTCTCTCTCACTCACTCACAGCTTCCCTTTCTCTCTCTCTCACTCACTCACAGCTACTATTTCTCTCTCACACACACATAGCTTCTCTTTCTCTCTATCTCTCTCACTCACAGCTTCTCTTTTCTCTCTCTCTCATTCAATCACACCTTCTCTTTCTCTATCTCACACACTCACAGCTTTCTTTCTCTCTCCCTGTCTCAATCACATCTTCTCTTGCTCTCTCTCTTACTCACAGCTTCTCTTTCTCTCTCTCTCACTCACAGCTTCTCTTTCTTTCTTTCGCTCACTCACAGCTTCTCTTTCTTTCTCTCCCTCTCTCACTCACTCACAGCTTCTCTTTCTCTCTCTCTCACTCACATCTTCTCTTGCTCGCTCTCTCACTCACAGCTTCTCTTTCTCTATCTCTCGCTCACAGCTTCTCTTTCTCTCGCTCTCTCACTCACGCAAACCTTCTCTTTCTCTCTCTCTCTCACTCACTCAGCTTCTGTTTTTCTCTCTCACTCACAGCTTCTCTTTCTCTCTCTCTCTCTCACTCACAGCTTCTCTTTCTCTCTCTCTCTCTCACACACACAGGTTCTATTTCTCCCTCTGTCTCCCTCACTCACAGCTACTCTTTCTCTCTCTCTCTCACTCACAGCTTCTCTTTCTCTCTCTCTCTCACTCACTCAAACCTTCTATTTATCTCTCTCACACACTCAGCTTCTCTTTCTCTCTCTCACTGACAGCTTCTCTTTCTCTCTCTCTCTCACTCACAGCTTATCTTTCTCTCTCTCTCTCTCACAGCTTCTCTTTCTCTCACTCTCTCAAACTCACAGCTTCTCTCTCTCACACACTCACAGCTTCTCTATCACTATCTCTGTCTCACTCACATCTTCTCTTTCTCTCTCTCCCACACACACAGCTTCTCTTTTCTCTCTCTCTCTCTCATTCACAGCTACTCTTTCTCTCTCTCTCTAACACAGCTTCTCTTTCTCTCTCTCTCTCACTCACAGCTCTTTCTTTCTCTCTCTCTCACTCACAGGTACACTTTCTCTCTCTCTCCCTCACACACAGCTTCTCTCTCTCTCTCACTCACAGCTTCTCTCTCTCACACAGCTTCTCTTTCTCTCTCTCTCTCTAACTCACAGCTTCTCTTTCTTTCTCTCTCTCTCTCACTCACTCACAGCTTCTCTTTCTCTATCTCACACACTCACAGCTTTCTTTCACTCGCTCTGTCTCAATCTCATCTTTTCTTGCTCTCTCTCTCACTCACAGCTTCTCTTTCTCTCTCACACAGCTTCTCATTCTCTCTCTCTCACTCACAGCTTCTCTTTCTCTCTCTCTCACTCACAGCTTCTCTTTCTTTCTTTCTCTCTCACTCACTCACAGCTTCTCTTTCTCTCTCTGTCTCTCTCACTCACACCTTCTCTTTCTCTCTCTCTCACTCTCACAGCTTCTCTCTCTCTCTCTCTCTCACTCACAGCTTCTCTTTCGCTCTCTCTCACTCACAGCTTCTCTTTCTCTCTCTCTCATTCACAGCTTCTCTTTCTCTCTCTCTAACTTACAGCTTCTCTCTCTCTTTTTCACTCCTAGCTTCTCTCTCTCTCTCACTCACAGCTTCTCACTCTCTCTCTCACTCACTCACAGCTCTTTGTCTAACTCTCACTCATAGCTTCTCTTTCTCTCTCTCTCTCACTCACAGCTTCTCTCTCTCTCACAGACACACACAGCTTCCCTCTCTCTCTCACTCACAGCTTCTCTTTCTCTCTCTCTCTCATTCACAGCTACTCTTTCTCTCTCTCTCTCACTCACAGCTTCTCTTTCTTTCTCTCCCTCACTCACTCACTCACAGCTTCTCTTTCTCTCCCTCCCTCACTCACTCACAGCTTCTCTTTCTCTCTCTCACACAGCTTTTCTTTCTCTCTCTCACTCACTCACACTTCTCTTTCTCTCTGTCTCTCTCACACAGCTTCTCTTTCTCTCTTTATCACTAACCCACAGCTTCTCTTTCTCTCTCTCACACACTCACAGCTTCTCTTTCTCTCTCTCTCTCTCTCACTCACAGCTTCTCTTTCTCTCTCTCTCACTCACTCACAGCTTCTCTCTCTCTGTCTCTCTCACTCACGGATTCTATTTCTCCCTCTCACTAACTCACAGCTTCTCTTTTTCTCTCTCTCTCTCACAGCTTTTCTCTCTCTCTCTCTCTCTCACTCACAGCTTCTCTTTCTCTGTCTCTCACTCACTCGCATCTTCTATTTCTCTCTCTCTCACACAGCTTCTCTTTCTCTCTATCTCTCTCACTCACAGCTTCTCTTTTCTCTCTCTCACACACATTCACAGCTTCTGTTTCTCTCTCTCTCCCTCACAACTTCTCTTTCTCTCTCTCTCTCACTCACAGCTTCTCTTTCTCTTTCTCTCTCTCACTCACTCACGCTTCTCTTTCTCTCTCTGTCTCTCTCACACAGCTTCTCTTTCTCTCTTTCTCATTAACCCACAGCTTCTCTTTCTCTCTCTCTCTCTCACTCACTCACAGATTCTCTCTCTCTCTCTCTCACTCACAGCTTCTCTTTCTCTCTCTCTCTCACTCACTCACAGCTTCTCTCTCTCTGTCTCTCTCACTCACGGCTTCTATTTCTTTCTCTCTCACTAACTCATAGCTTCTCTTTCTCTCTCTCACACACAGCTTTTATCTCTCTCTCACTCACAGCTTCTCTTTCTCTCTCTCTCACTCACTCACATCTTCTATTTCTCTCTCTCTCACAGCTTCTCTTTCTCTCTATCTCTCTCACTCACAGCTTCTCTTTTCTCTCTCTCTCACTCACTCACAGCTTCTCTTTCTCTCTCTCTCCCTCACAGCTTTTCTTTCTCTCTCTCACTCACAGCTTCTCTCTCTATCTCTCACTCACAGCTTCTCTTTCTCTCTCTCTCTAACAGCTTCTATTGGTCTCTTTCTCACTCACAGCTTCTCTCTCTCTCTCACTCACAGCTTCTCTTTCTCTCTCACTCACAGCTTCTCTTTCTCTCTCACTCTCTCACTCACCACTTCTATTTTGCTCTCTCACTCACAGCTTCTCTTTCTCCCTCTCTCTCTCTCACAGCTTCTCTTTCTCTCTCACTCACAACTTCTCTTTCTCTCTCTCACTCACTCACAGCTTTTCTTTCTTTCTCTCTCCACACAGCTTCTCTTTCTCTCTCTCTCTCACTCACAGTTTCACTTTCTCTCTCTCACTCACAGCTTCTCTCTCTCTCTCTCTCACTCACAGCTTCTCTTTCGCTTTCTCTCTCTCACTCACAGCTTCTCTTTCTCTCTCTCTCTCACTCACAGCTTCTCTTTCTCTCTCTCTCTCTCATTCACAGCTACTCTTTCTCTCTCTCTCTCACTCACAGCTTCTCTTTCTTTCTCTCCCTCACTCACTCACTCACAGCTTCTCTTTCTCTCTCTCTCACTCACAGCTTCTCTTTCTCTCTCTCCCTTACAGCTTCTCTTTCTCTCTCTCTCTCATTCACAGCTTCTCTTTCTCTTTCTCTCTCTCACTCACAGCTTCTCTTTCTCTCTCCTTCCCTCACTTACAGCTTCTCTTTCTCTCTCTCTCTAACAGCTTCTATTGGTCTCTCTCTCACTCACAGCTTCTCTCTCTCTCTCTCACTCACAGCTTCTCTTTCTCTCTCACTCACAGCTTCTCTTTCTCTCTCACTCACTCACTCACCGCTTCTCTTTTGCTCTCTCACTCACAGCTTCTCTTTATCTCTCTCTCTCACAGCTTCTCTTTCTCTCTCACTCACAGCTTCTCTTTCTCTCTCTCCCACTCACAGTTTCTCTTTCTCTCTCTCACTCACAGCTTCGCTTTCTCTCTCTCTCACTCATTCACCGCTTCTCTTCACTCTCTCACTCACAGCTTCTCTTTCTCTCTCACAGCTTCTTTCTCTCTCTCTCACTCACAGTATCTCTTTCTCTCTCTCACTCACAGGTTCTATTTCTCTCTCTGTCTCCCTCACTCACAGCTTCTCTCTCTCTCTCTCTCTCTCTCTCTCTCTCTCTCTCACTCACAGCTTCTCTTTCGCTTTCTCTCTCACACTCACAGCTTCTCTTTCTCTCTCTCTCTCTCACTCACAGGTTCTCTTTCTCTCTCTCTCTCATTCACAGCTACTCTTTCTCTGTCTCTCTCACTCACAGCTCCTCTTTCTTTCTCTCCCTCCCTCACTCACTCACAACTTCTCTTTCTCTCTCTCTCTCTCTTCTCTTTCACTTTCTCTCTCTCACTCACAGCTTCTCTTTCTCTCTCTCTCTCTCACTCACAGCTTCTCTTTCTCTCTATCTCCCTCACTTACATCTTCTCTCTCTCTGTCTCTCTCACTCACAGCTTCTCTTTCTCTCTAACACACACAGCTTCTCTTTCTCTCTCTCTCACACACACAGCTTCTCTTTCTGTCTTTCTCACTCACAGCATCTATTTCTATCTCTCCCTCATTCACAGCTTCTCTCTCTCTCACTCACAGCTTCTCTTTCTCTCTCTCTCACTCACTCACAGCTTCTGTTTCTCCCTCTCTCTCACTCACAGCTTCTCTTTCTCTCTCTCACTCACTCACAGCTTCTCTTTCTCTCTCTCTCACTCACTCACAGCTTCTCTTTCTCTCTCTCTCACACACAGCTTCTCTTTCTCTCTCTCTCTCACTCACAGCTTCTCTTTTTCTCTCTCACACACAGCTTCTCTCTCTCACACACACATATATTCTCTCTCTCTCTCACTCACTCACACCTTCTCTTTCTCTTTCTCACTCACAGCTTCTCTTTCTCTCTCTCTCTCTAACACAGCTTCTCTTTCTCTCTCTCTCTCACTCACAGCTCTTTCTCTCTCTCTCACTCACAGGTACTCTTTCTCTCTCTCTCCCTCACACACAGCTTCTCTCTCTCTCACTCACTCACAGCTTCTCTTTCTCTCTCTCTCACAGCTTCTCTTTCTCTCTCTCTCTAACTCACAGCTTCTCTTTCTCTATCTCAAACACTCACAGCTTTCTTTCTCTCACTCTGTATCAATCCCATCTTTTCTTGCTCTCTCTCTCTCACTCACAGCTTCTCTTTCTCTCTCTCACAGCTTCTCATTCTCTCTCTCTCACTCACAGCTTCTCTTTCTCTCTCTCTCTCTCACTCACAGCTTCTCTTTCTCTCACTCGCTCACTCACAGCATCTCTTTCTCTCTCTCTCACTCACTCACATCTTCTCTTTCTCTCTCTCTCTCTCACTCACAGATTCTCTTTTTTCTCTCTCACTCACTCACAGATTCTCTTTCTCTTTCACTCTCTCTCTCTCTCTCACATACAGCTTCTCTCTCTCACACACACACACATATTCTCTCTCTGTCACTCACTCACACCTTCTCTTTCTCTTTCTCACTCACAGCTTCTCTTTCTCTCCCTCTCTCACTCACACCTTCTCTTTCTCTCTCTTTCTCACTCACAGCTTCTCTTTCTCTCTCTCTCACTAACTCACAGCTTCTCTTTCTCTCTCTCTCACAGCTTCTCTTTCTCTCTCTCTCACTCACTCACAGCTTCCCTTTCTCTCTCTCTCACTCACTCACAGCTACTATTTCTCTCTCACATACACATAGCTTCTCTTTCTCTCTATCTCTCTCACTCACAGCTTCTCTTTTCTCTCTCTCTCATTCAATCACACCTTCTCTTTCTCTATCTCACACACTCACAGCTTTCTTTCTCTCTCCCTGTCTCAATCACATCTTCTCTTGCTCTCTCTCTTACTCACAGCTTCTCTTTCTCTCTCTCTCACTCACAGCTTCTCTTTCTTTCTTTCGCTCACTCACAGCTTCTCTTTCTTTCTCTCCCTCTCTCACTCACTCACAGCTTCTCTTTCTCTCTCTCTCACTCACATCTTCTCTTGCTCGCTCTCTCACTCACAGCTTCTCTTTCTCTATCTCTCGCTCACAGCTTCTCTTTCTCTCGCTCTCTCACTCACGCAAACCTTCTCTTTCTCTCTCTCTCTCACTCACTCAGCTTCTGTTTTTCTCTCTCACTCACAGCTTCTCTTTCTCTCTCTCTCTCTCACTCACAGCTTCTCTTTCTCTCTCTCTCTCTCACACACACAGGTTCTATTTCTCCCTCTGTCTCCCTCACTCACAGCTACTCTTTCTCTCTCTCTCTCACTCACAGCTTCTCTTTCTCTCTCTCTCTCACTCACTCAAACCTTCTATTTATCTCTCTCACACACTCAGCTTCTCTTTCTCTCTCTCACTGACAGCTTCTCTTTCTCTCTCTCTCTCACTCACAGCTTATCTTTCTCTCTCTCTCTCTCACAGCTTCTCTTTCTCTCACTCTCTCAAACTCACAGCTTCTCTCTCTCTCACACACTCACAGCTTCTCTATCACTATCTCTGTCTCACTCACATCTTCTCTTTCTCTCTCTCCCACACACACAGCTTCTCTTTTCTCTCTCTCTCTCTCATTCACAGCTACTCTTTCTCTCTCTCTCTAACACAGCTTCTCTTTCTCTCTCTCTCTCACTCACAGCTCTTTCTTTCTCTCTCTCTCACTCACAGGTACACTTTCTCTCTCTCTCCCTCACACACAGCTTCTCTCTCTCTCTCACTCACAGCTTCTCTCTCTCACACAGCTTCTCTTTCTCTCTCTCTCTCTAACTCACAGCTTCTCTTTCTTTCTCTCTCTCTCTCACTCACTCACAGCTTCTCTTTCTCTATCTCACACACTCACAGCTTTCTTTCACTCGCTCTGTCTCAATCTCATCTTTTCTTGCTCTCTCTCTCACTCACAGCTTCTCTTTCTCTCTCACACAGCTTCTCATTCTCTCTCTCTCACTCACAGCTTCTCTTTCTCTCTCTCTCACTCACAGCTTCTCTTTCTTTCTTTCTCTCTCACTCACTCACAGCTTCTCTTTCTCTCTCTGTCTCTCTCACTCACACCTTCTCTTTCTCTCTCTCTCACTCTCACAGCTTCTCTCTCTCTCTCTCTCTCACTCACAGCTTCTCTTTCTCTCTCTCTCACTCACAGCTTCTCTTTCTCTCTCTCTCATTCACAGCTTCTCTTTCTCTCTCTCTAACTTACAGCTTCTCTCTCTCTTTTTCACTCCTAGCTTCTCTCTCTCTCTCACTCACAGCTTCTCACTCTCTCTCTCACTCACTCACAGCTCTTTGTCTAACTCTCACTCATAGCTTCTCTTTCTCTCTCTCTCTCACTCACAGCTTCTCTCTCTCTCACAGACACACACAGCTTCCCTCTCTCTCTCACTCACAGCTTCTCTTTCTCTCTCTCTCTCATTCACAGCTACTCTTTCTCTCTCTCTCTCACTCACAGCTTCTCTTTCTTTCTCTCCCTCACTCACTCACTCACAGCTTCTCTTTCTCTCCCTCCCTCACTCACTCACAGCTTCTCTTTCTCTCTCTCACACAGCTTTTCTTTCTCTCTCTCACTCACTCACACTTCTCTTTCTCTCTGTCTCTCTCACACAGCTTCTCTTTCTCTCTTTATCACTAACCCACAGCTTCTCTTTCTCTCTCTCACACACTCACAGCTTCTCTTTCTCTCTCTCTCTCTCTCACTCACAGCTTCTCTTTCTCTCTCTCTCACTCACTCACAGCTTCTCTCTCTCTGTCTCTCTCACTCACGGATTCTATTTCTCCCTCTCACTAACTCACAGCTTCTCTTTTTCTCTCTCTCTCTCACAGCTTTTCTCTCTCTCTCTCTCTCTCACTCACAGCTTCTCTTTCTCTGTCTCTCACTCACTCGCATCTTCTATTTCTCTCTCTCTCACACAGCTTCTCTTTCTCTCTATCTCTCTCACTCACAGCTTCTCTTTTCTCTCTCTCACACACATTCACAGCTTCTGTTTCTCTCTCTCTCCCTCACAACTTCTCTTTCTCTCTCTCTCTCACTCACAGCTTCTCTTTCTCTTTCTCTCTCTCACTCACTCACGCTTCTCTTTCTCTCTCTGTCTCTCTCACACAGCTTCTCTTTCTCTCTTTCTCATTAACCCACAGCTTCTCTTTCTCTCTCTCTCTCTCACTCACTCACAGATTCTCTCTCTCTCTCTCTCACTCACAGCTTCTCTTTCTCTCTCTCTCTCACTCACTCACAGCTTCTCTCTCTCTGTCTCTCTCACTCACGGCTTCTATTTCTTTCTCTCTCACTAACTCATAGCTTCTCTTTCTCTCTCTCACACACAGCTTTTATCTCTCTCTCACTCACAGCTTCTCTTTCTCTCTCTCTCACTCACTCACATCTTCTATTTCTCTCTCTCTCACAGCTTCTCTTTCTCTCTATCTCTCTCACTCACAGCTTCTCTTTTCTCTCTCTCTCACTCACTCACAGCTTCTCTTTCTCTCTCTCTCCCTCACAGCTTTTCTTTCTCTCTCTCACTCACAGCTTCTCTCTCTATCTCTCACTCACAGCTTCTCTTTCTCTCTCTCTCTAACAGCTTCTATTGGTCTCTTTCTCACTCACAGCTTCTCTCTCTCTCTCACTCACAGCTTCTCTTTCTCTCTCACTCACAGCTTCTCTTTCTCTCTCACTCTCTCACTCACCACTTCTATTTTGCTCTCTCACTCACAGCTTCTCTTTCTCCCTCTCTCTCTCTCACAGCTTCTCTTTCTCTCTCACTCACAACTTCTCTTTCTCTCTCTCACTCACTCACAGCTTTTCTTTCTTTCTCTCTCCACACAGCTTCTCTTTCTCTCTCTCTCTCACTCACAGTTTCACTTTCTCTCTCTCACTCACAGCTTCTCTCTCTCTCTCTCTCACTCACAGCTTCTCTTTCGCTTTCTCTCTCTCACTCACAGCTTCTCTTTCTCTCTCTCTCTCACTCACAGCTTCTCTTTCTCTCTCTCTCTCTCATTCACAGCTACTCTTTCTCTCTCTCTCTCACTCACAGCTTCTCTTTCTTTCTCTCCCTCACTCACTCACTCACAGCTTCTCTTTCTCTCTCTCTCACTCACAGCTTCTCTTTCGTTTATGCTCTCTCACTCACAGCTTCTCTTTCTCTCTCTCTCTCTCACTCACAGCTTCTCTTTCTTTCTCTCCCTCACTCACTCACTCACAGCTTCTCTTTCTCTCTCTCTCACAGCTTTTCTTTCTCTCTCTCACTCACTCACACTTCTCTTTCTCTCTGTCTCTCTCACACAGCTTCTCTTTCTCTCTTTATCACTAACCCACAGCTTCTCTTTCTCTCTCTCTCACTCACAGCTTCTCTTTCTCTCTCTCTCGCTCTCACTCACAGCTTCTCTCTCTCTCTCTCTCTCTCTCTCACTCACTCACAGCTTCTCTTTCTCTGTCTCTCTCACTCACGGCTTCTATTTCTCTCTCTCACTAACTCACAGCTTCTCTTTCTCTCTCTCTCTCACAGCTTCTCTTTCTATCTCTCTCACTCACAGCTTCTCTTTTTTCTCTCTCTCACTCATTCACAGCTTCTCTTTCTCTCTCTCTCCCTCACAGCTTCTCTTTCTCTCTCTTTCTCACACACATCTTCTCTTTCTCTTTCTCTCTCTCACTCACAGCTTCTCTCTCTCTCACTCACTCACAGCTTCTCTTTCTCTCTCTCTCCCTCACTTACAGCTTCTCTTTCTCTCTCTCTCTCTAACAACTTCTATTGGTCTCTCTCTCACACTCACAGCTTCTCTCTCTCTCACACACTCACAGCTTCTCTTTTTTCTCTCTCTCTCACTCACTCACAGCTTCTCTTTCTCTCTCTGTCTCTCTCACTCACACCTTCTCTTTCTCTGTTTCTCACTCTCACAGCTTCTCTTTCTCTCTCACTCACTCACTCACAGCTTCTCTTTCTCTCACTCTCTCGCTCACTCACAGCATCTCTTTCTCTCTCTCCCTCTCTCACTCACTCACAGCTTCTCTTTCTCTCTCTCTCTGACTCACTCACATCTTCTATCTCTCTCTCTCTCACTCACAGCTTCGATTTCTCTCTCTCTTTCTCTCACTCACAGCTTCTCTTTCTTTCTCTCCCTCACTCACTCACTCACAGCTTCTCTTTCTCTCTCACTCACAGCTTTTCTTTCTCTCTCTCACTCACTCACACTTCTCTTTCTCTCTGTCTCTCTCACACAGCTTCTCTTTCTCTCTTTATCACTAACCCACAGCTTCTCTTTCTCTCTCTCTCACTCACTCACAGCTTCTCTTTCTCAGTCTCTCTCTCTCACTCACAGCTTCTCTTTCTCTCTCTCTCTCACTCACTCACAGCTTCTATCTCTCTGTCTCTCTCACTCACGGCTTCTATTTCTCTCTCTCTCACTAACTCACAGCTTCTCTTTCTCTCTCTCACTCACAGCTTCTCTTTTCTCTCTCTCTCACTCACTCACATCTTCTCTTTCTCTCTCTCTCACTCACAGCTTCTCTTTCGCTTTCTCTCTCTCACTCACAGCTTTTCTTTCTCTCTCTCTCTCACTCACAGCTTCTCTTTCTCTCTCTCTCATTCACAGCTACTCTTTCTCTCTCTCTCTCACCCACAGCTTCTCTTTCTTTCTCTCCCTCACTCACTCACTCACAGCTTCTCTTTCTCTCTCTCTCTCTCACTCACAGCTTCTCTTTCGCTTTCGCTCTCTCACTCACAGCTTCTCTTTCTCTCTCTCTCTCTCACTCACAGCTTCTCTTTCTTTCTCTCCCTCACTCACTCACTCACAGCTTCTCTTTCTCTCTCTCACACAGCTTTTCTTTCTCTCTCTCACTCACTCACACTTCTCTTTCTCTCTGTCTCTCTCACACAGCTTCTCTTTCTCTCTTTATCACTAACCCACAGCTTCTCTTTCTCTCTCACACACACTCACAGCTTCTCTTTCTCTCTCTCTCTCTCTCACTCACAGCTTCTCTTTCTCTCTCTCTCACTCACTCACAGCTTCTCTCTCTCTGTCTCTCTCACTCACGGATTCTATTTCTCTCTCTCACTAACTCACAGCTTCTCTTTCTCTCTCTCTCTCTCTCAGCTTTTCTCTCTCTCTCTCTCTCTCAGTCACAGCTTCTCTTTCTCTGTCTCTCACTCACTCACATCTTCTATTTCTCTCTCTCTCACACAGCTTCTCTTTCTCTCTATCTCTCTCACTCACAGCTTCTCTTTTTTCTCTCTCACACACATTCACAGCTTTTCTTTCTCTCTCTCTCCCTCACAGCTTCTCTTTCTCTCTCTCTCTCTCACTCACAGCTTCTCTTTCTCTCTCTCTCACTCACTCACATCTTCTATTTCTCTCTCTCTCACAACTTCTCTTTCTCTCTATCTCTCTCACTCACAGCTTCTCTTTTCTCTCTCTCTCACTCACTCACAGCTTCTCTTTCTCTCTCTCTCCCTCACAGCTTTTCTTTCTCTCTCTCACTCACAGCTTCTCTCTCTCTCTCACTCACAGCTTCTCTTTCTCTCTCTCGCCCTCACTTACAGCTTCTCTTTCTCTCTCTCTCTAACAGATTCTATTGGTCTCTTTCTCTCTCACTCACAGCTTCTCTCTCTCTCTCTCACTCACAGCTTCTCTTTCTCTCTCACTCACAGCTTCTCTTTCTCTCTCACTCTCTCACTCACCACTTCTATTTTGCTCTCTCACTCACAGCTTCTCTTTCTCTCTCTCTCACACAGCTTCTCTTTCTCTTTCACTCACAACTTCTCTTTCTCTCTCTCACTCACTCACAGCTTTTCTTTCTTTCTCTCTCCACACAGCTTCTCTTTCTCCCTCTCTCTCACTCACAGTTTCTCTTTCTCTCTCTCACTCACAGCTTCTCTCTCTCTCTCTCTCACTCACAGTTTCTCTTTCTCTCTCTCACTCGCATCTTCTATTTCTCTCTCTCTCACACAGCTTCTCTTTCTCTCTATCTCTCTCACTCACAGCTTCTCTTTTCTCTCTCACACACACATTCACAGCTTCTCTTTCTCTCTCTCTCCCTCACAGCTTCTCTTTCTCTCTCTCTCTCTCACTCACAGCTTCACATTCTCTTTCTCTCTCTCACTCACTCACGCTTCTCTTTCTCTCTTTCTCATTAACCCACAGCTTCTCTTTCTCTCTCTCTCACTCACTCACAGATTCTCTCTCTCTCTCTCTGTCTCTCACTCACAGCTTCTCTTTCTCTCTCTCTCTCTCACTCACTCACAGCTTCTCTCTCTGTCTCTCTCACTCACGGCTTCTATTTCTCTCTCTCACTAACTCATAGCTTCCTTTCTCTCTCTCTCACACAGCTTTTTTCTCTCTCTCACTCACAGCTTCTCTTTCTCTCTCTCTCACTCACTCACATCTTGTATTTCTCTCTCTCACACAGCTTCTCTTTCTCTCTATCTCTCTCACTCACATCTTCTATTTCTCTCTCTCTCACACAGCTTCTCTTTCTCTCTATCTCTCTCACTCACAGCTTCTCTTTTTTCTCTCTCACACACATTCACAGCTTTTCTTTCTCTCTCTCTCCCTCACAGCTTCTCTTTCTCTCTCTCTCTCTCACTCACAGCTTCTCTTTCTCTCTCTCTCACTCACTCACATCTTCTATTTCTCTCTCTCTCACAACTTCTCTTTCTCTCTATCTCTCTCACTCACAGCTTCTCTTTTCTCTCTCTCTCACTCACTCACAGCTTCTCTTTCTCTCTCTCTCCCTCACAGCTTTTCTTTCTCTCTCTCACTCACAGCTTCTCTCTCTCTCTCACTCACAGCTTCTCTTTCTCTCTCTCTCCCTCACTTACAGCTTCTCTTTCTCTCTCTCTCTAACAGATTCTATTGGTCTCTTTCTCTCTCACTCACAGCTTCTCTCTCTCTCTCTCACTCACAGCTTCTCTTTCTCTCTCACTCACAGCTTCTCTTTCTCTCTCACTCTCTCACTCACCACTTCTATTTTGCTCTCTCACTCACAGCTTCTCTTTCTCTCTCTCTCACACAGCTTCTCTTTCTCTTTCACTCACAACTTCTCTTTCTCTCTCTCACTCACTCACAGCTTTTCTTTCTTTCTCTCTCCACACAGCTTCTCTTTCTCCCTCTCTCTCACTCACAGTTTCTCTTTCTCTCTCTCACTCACAGCTTCTCTCTCTCTCTCTCTCACTCACAGTTTCTCTTTCTCTCTCTCACTCGCATCTTCTATTTCTCTCTCTCTCACACAGCTTCTCTTTCTCTCTATCTCTCTCACTCACAGCTTCTCTTTTCTCTCTCACACACACATTCACAGCTTCTCTTTCTCTCTCTCTCCCTCACAGCTTCTCTTTCTCTCTCTCTCTCTCACTCACAGCTTCTCATTCTCTTTCTCTCTCTCACTCACTCACGCTTCTCTTTCTCTCTTTCTCATTAACCCACAGCTTCTCTTTCTCTCTCTCTCACTCACTCACAGATTCTCTCTCTCTCTCTCTGTCTCTCACTCACAGCTTCTCTTTCTCTCTCTCTCTCTCACTCACTCACAGCTTCTCTCTCTGTCTCTCTCACTCACGGCTTCTATTTCTCTCTCTCACTAACTCATAGCTTCCTTTCTCTCTCTCACACACAGCTTTTTTCTCTCTCTCACTCACAGCTTCTCTTTCTCTCTCTCTCACTCACTCACATCTTGTATTTCTCTCTCACACACAGCTTCTCTTTCTCTCTATCTCTCTCACTCACAGCTTCTCTTTTCTCTCTCTCTCACTCACTCACAGCTTCTCTTTCTCTCTCTCTCCCTCACAGCTTTTCTTTCTCTCTCTCACTCACAGCTTCTCTCTCTCTCTCACTCACAGCTTCTCTTTCTCTCTCTCTCTAACAGCTTCTATTGGTCTCTTTCTCACTCACAGCTTCTCTCTCTCTCTCACTCACAGCTTCTCTTTCTCTCTCACTCACAGCTTCTCTTTCTCTCTCACTCACTCACTCACCACTTCTATTTTGCTCTCTCACTCACAGCTTCTCTTTCTCTCTCTCTCTCACAGCTTCTCTTTCTCTCTCACTCACAACTTCTCTTTCTCTCTCTCACTCACTCACAGCTTTTCTTTCTTTCTCTCTCCACACAGCTTCTCTTTCTCTCTCTCTCTCACTCACAGTTTCTCTTTCTCTCTCTCACTCACAGCTTCTCTCTCTCTCTCTCTCTCACTCACAGCTTCTCTTTCGCTTTCTCTCTCTCACTCACAGCTTCTCTTTCTCTCTCTCTCTCACTCACAGCTTCTCTTTCTCTCTCTCTCTCTCATTCACAGCTACTCTTTCTCTCTCTCTCTCACTCACAGCTTCTCTTTCTTTCTCTCCCTCACTCACTCACTCACAGCTTCTCTTTCTCTCTCTCTCACTCACAGCTTCTCTTTCGTTTACGCTCTCTCACTCACAGCTTCTCTTTCTCTCTCTCTCTCACTCACAGCTTCTCTTTCTTTCTCTCCCTCACTCACTCACTCACAGCTTCTCTTTCTCTCTCTCTCTCACAGCTTTTCTTTCTCTCTCTCACTCACTCACACTTCTCTTTCTCTCTGTCTCTCTCACACAGCTTCTCTTTCTCTCTTTATCACTAACCCACAGCTTCTCTTTCTCTCTCTCTCACTCACTCACAGCTTCTCTTTCTCTCTCTCTCGCTCTCACTCACAGCTTCTCTCTCTCTCTCTCTCTCTCACTCACTCACAGCTTCTCTTTCTCTGTCTCTCTCACTCACGGCTTCTATTTCTCTCTCTCACTAACTCACAGCTTCTCTTTCTCTCTCTCTCTCACAGCTTCTCTTTCTATCTCTCTCACTCACAGCTTCTCTTTTCTCTCTCTCTCACTCATTCACAGCTTCTCTTTCTCTCTCTCTCCCTCACAGCTTCTCTTTCTCTCTCTTTCTCACTCACAGCTTCTCTTTCTCTTTCTCTCTCTCACTCACAGCTTCTCTCTCTCTCACTCACTCACAGCTTCTCTTTCTCTCTCTCTCCCTCACTTACAGCTTCTCTTTCTCTCTCTCTCTCTAACAACTTCTATTGGTCTCTCTCTCACACTCACAGCTTCTCTCTCTCTATCTCACTCACAGCTTCTCTTTTTTCTCTCTCTCTCACTCACTCACAGCTTCTCTTTCTCTCTCTGTCTCTCTCACTCACACCTTCTCTTTCTCTCTTTCTCACTCTCACAGCTTCTCTTTCTCTCTCACTCACTCACTCACAGCTTCTCTTTCTCTCACTCTCTCGCTCACTCACAGCATCTCTTTCTCTCTCTCTCTCACTCACTCACTCACAGCTTCTCTTTCTCTCTCTCTCTGACTCACTCACATCTATCTCTCTCTCTCTCACTCACAGCTTCGATTTCTCTCTCTCTCTCTCACTCACAGCTTCTCTTTCTTTCTCTCCCTCACTCACTCACTCACAGCTTCTCTTTCTCTCTCACTCACAGCTTTTCTTTCTCTCTCTCACTCACTCACACTTCTCTTTCTCTCTGTCTCTCTCACACAGCTTCTCGTTCTCTCTTTATCACTAACCCACAGCTTCTCTTTCTCTCTCTCTCACTCACTCACAGCTTCTCTTTCTCTCTCTCTCTCTCTCACTCACAGCTTCTCTTTCTCTCTCTCTCTCACTCACTCACAGCTTCTATCTCTCTGTCTCTCTCACTCACGGCTTCTATTTCTCTCTCTCTCACTAACTCACAGCTTCTCTTTCTCTCTCTCACTCACAGCTTCTCTTTTCTCTCTCTCTCACTCACTGACAGCTTCTCTTTCTCTCTCACTCACTCACAGCTTCTCTTTCGCTTTCTCTCTCTCACTCACAGCTTTTCTTTCTCTCTCTCTCACTCACAGCTTCTCTTTCTCTCTCTCTCATTCACAGCTACTCTTTCTCTCTCTCTCTCACTCACAGCTTCTCTTTCTTTCTCTCCCTCACTCACTCACTCACAGCTTCTCTTTCTCTCTCTCTCTCTCACTCACAGCTTCTCTTTCTCTCTCTCTCTCACTCACAGCTTCTCTTTCTTTCTCTCCCTCACTCACTCACTCACAGCTTCTCTTTCTCTCTCTCACTCACTCACACTTCTCTTTCTCTCTGTCTCTCTCACACAGCTTCTCTTTCTCTCTTTATCACTAACCCACAGCTTCACTTTCTCTCTCACACACACTCACAGCTTCTCTTTCTCTCTCTCTCTCTCTCTCTCACTCACAGCTTCTCTTTCTCTCTCTCTTACTCACTCACAGCTTCTCTCTCTCTGTCTCTCTCACTCATGGATTCTATTTCTCTCTCTCACTAACTCACAGCTTCTCTTTTTCTCTCTCTCTCTCTCTCAGTCACAGCTTCTCTTTCTCTGTCTCTCACTCACTCACATCTTCTATTTCTCTCTCTCTCACACAGCTTCTCTTTCTCTCTATCTCTCTCACTCACAGCTTCTCTTTTCTCTCTCTCTCACACATTCACAGCTTCTCTTTCTCTCTCTCTCCCTCACAGCTTCTCTTTCTCTCTCTCTCTCACTCACAGCTTCTCTTTCTCTTTCTCTCTCTCACTCACTCACACTTCTCTTTCTCTCTCTGTCTCTCTCACACAGCTTCTCTTTCTCTCTTTCTCATTAACCCACAGCTTCTCTTTCTCTCTCTCACTCACTCACAGATTCTCTTTCTCTCTCTCTCTCTCACTCACAGCTTCTCTTTCTCTCTCTCTCTCTCACTCACTCACAGCTTCTCTCTCTCTGTCTCTCTCACTCACGGCTTCTATTTCTCTCTCTCTCACTAACTCATAGCTTCTCTTTCTCTCTCTCACACACAGCTTTTTTCTCTCTCTCACTCACAGCTTCTCTTTCTCTCTCTCTCACTCACTCACATCTATTTCTCTCTCTCTCACAGCTTCTCTTTCTCTCTATCTCTCTCACTCACAGCTTCTCTTTTCTCTCTCTCTCACTCACTCACAGCTTCTCTTTCTCTCTCTCTCCCTCACAGCTTTTCTTTCTCTCTCTCACTCACAGCTTCTCTTTCTCTCTCTCTCCCTCACTTACAGCTTCTCTTTCTCTCTCTCTCTAACAGCTTCTATTGGTCTCTTTCTCTCTCACTCACAGCTTCTCTCTCTCTCTCACTCACAGCTTCTCTTTCTCTCTCACTCACAGCTTCTCTTTCTCTCTCACTCACTCTCTCACCACTTCTATTTTGCTCTCTCACTCACAGCTTCTCTTTCTCTATCCCTCTCACAGCTTCTCTTTCTCTCTCACTCACAACTTCTCTTTCTCTCTCTCACTCACTCACAGCTTTTCTTTCTTTCTCTCTCCACACAGCTTCTCTTTCTCTCTCTCTCTCACTCACAGTTTCTCTTTTTCTCTCTCACTCACAGCTTCTCTCTCTCTCTCTCTCTCTCACTCACAGCTTCTCTTTCGCTTTCTCTCTCTCACTCACAGCTTCTCTTTCTCTCTCTCTCTCACTCACAGCTTCTCTCTCTCTCTCTCTCTCTCTCTCTCATTCACAGCTACACTTTCTCTCTCTCTCTCACTCACAGCTTCTCTTTCTTTCTCTCCCTCACTCACTCACTCACAGCTTCACTTTCTCTCTCTCTCTCTCTCACTCACAGCTTCTCTTTCGTTTACGCTCTCTCACTCACAGCTTCTCTTTCTCTCTCTCTCTCTCACTCACAGCTTCTCATTCTTTCTCTCCCTCCCTCCCTCACTCACAGCTTCTTTTCTCTCTCTCTCACAGCTTTTCTTTCTCTCTCTCACTCACTCACACTTCTCTTTCTCTCTGTCTCTCTCACACAGCTTCTCTTTCTCTCTTTATCACTAACCCACAGCTTCTCTTTCTCTCTCTCTCACTCACTCACAGCTTCTCTCTCTCTCTCGCTCTCACTCACAGCTTCTCTCTCTCTCTCTCACTCACTCACAGCTTCTCTTTCTCTGTCTCTCTCACTCACGGCTTATATTTCTCTCTCTCACTAACTCACAGCTTCTCTTTCTCTCTCTCTCTCACAGCTTCTCTTTCTTTCTCTCTCTCTCCCTCACAGCTTCTCTTTCTCTCTCTCTCTCTCTCACTCACAGCTTCTCTTTCTCTTTCTCTCTCTCACTCACAGCTTCTCTCTCTCTCACTCACTCACAGCTTCTCTTTCTCTCTCTCTCCCTCACTTACAGCTTCTCTTTCTCTCTCTCTCTCTAACAGCTTCTATTGGTCTCTCTCTCACACTCACAGCTTCTCTCTCTCTCTCACACTCACAGCTTCTCTTTTTTTTCTCTCTCTCACTCACTCACAGCTTCTCTTTCTCTCTCTGTCTCTCTCACTCACACCTTCTCTTTCTCTCCTTCTCACTCTCACAGCTTCTCTTTCTCTCTCACTCACTCACTCACAGCTTCTCTTTCTCTCACTCTCTCGCTCACTCACAGCATCTCTTTCTCTCTCTCACTCACTCACTCACTCACAGCTTCTCTTTCTCTCTCTCTCTCTGACTCACTCACATCTTCTATCTCTCTCTCTCTCACTCACAGCTTTGATTTCTCTCTCTCTCTCACTCACAGCTTTTCTTTCTTTCTCTCCCTCACTCACTCACTCACAGCTTCTCTTTCTCTCTCACTCACAGCTTTTCTTTCTCACTCTCACTCACTCACACTTCTCTTTCTCTCTGTCTCTCTCACACAGCTTCTCTTTCTCTCTTTATCACTAACCCACAGCTTCTCTTTCTCTCTCTCTCACTCACTCACAGCTTCTCTTTCTCTCTCTCTCTCTCTCTCACTCACAGCTTCTCTTTCTTTCTCTCTCTCACTCACTCACAGCTTCTATCTCTCGGTCTCTCTCACTCATGGCTTCTATTTCTCTCTCTCTCACTAACTCACAGCTTCTCTTTCTCTCTCTCACTCACAGCTTCTCTTTTCTCTCTCTCTCTCTCACTCACTCACAGCTTCTCTTTCTCTCTCTCCCTTACAGCTTCTCTTTCTCTCTCTCTCTCATTCACAGCTTCTCTTTCTCTTTCTCTCTCTCACTCACAGCTTCTCTTTCTCTCTCCTTCCCTCACTTACAGCTTCTCTTTCTCTCTCTCTCTAACAGCTTCTATTGGTCTCTCTCTCACTCACAGCTTCTCTCTCTCTCTCTCTCTCTCACTCACAGCTTCTCTTTCTCTCTCACTCACAGCTTCTCTTTCTCTCTCACTCACTCACTCACCGCTTCTCTTTTGCTCTCACACTCACAGCTTCTCTTTATCTCTCTCTCTCACAGCTTCTCTTTCTCTCTCACTCACAGCTTCTCTTTCTCTCTCTCCCACTCACAGTTTCTCTTTCTCTCTCTCACTCACAGCTTCGCTTTCTCTCTCTCTCACTCATTCACCGCTTCTCTTTCACTCTCTCACTCACAGCTTCTCTTTCTCTCTCACAGCTTCTTTCTCTCTCTCTCACTCACAGTATCTCTTTCTCTCTCTCACTCACAGGTTCTATTTCTCTCTCTGTCTCCCTCACTCACAGCTTCTCTCTCTCTCTCTCTCTCTCTCACTCACAGCTTCTCTTTCGCTTTCTCTCTCACACTCACAGCTTCTCTTTCTCTCTCTCTCTCTCACTCACAGGTTCTCTTTCTCTCTCTCTCTCATTCACAGCTACTCTTTCTCTCTCTCTCTCACTCACAGCTCCTCTTTCTTTCTCTCCCTCCCTCACTCACTCACAACTTCTCTTTCTCTCTCTCTCTCTCTTCTCTTTCACTTTCTCTCTCTCACTCACAGCTTCTCTTTCTCTCTCTCTCTTACTCACAGCTTCTCTTTCTCTCTATCTCCCTCACTTACATCTTCTCTCTCTCTGTCTCTCTCACTCACAGCTTCTCTTTCTCTCTAACACACACAGCTTCTCTTTCTCTCTCTCACACACACACAGCTTCTCTTTCTGTCTTTCTCACTCACAGCATCTATTTCTATCTCTCCCTCATTCACAGCTTCTCTCTCTCTCTCTCACTCACAGCTTCTCTTTCTCTCTCTCTCACTCACTCACAGCTTCTGTTTCTCCCTCTCTCTCACTCACAGCTTCTCTTTCTCTCTCTCACTCACTCACAGCTTCTCTTTCTCTCTCTCTCACTCACTCACAGCTTCTCTTTCTCTCTCTCACACACACAGCTTCTCTTTCTCTCTCTCTCTCACTCACAGCTTCTCTTTTTCTCTCTCACACACAGCTTCTCTCTCACACACACACATATATTCTCTCTCTCTCTCACTCACTCACACCTTCTCTTTCTCTTTCTCACTCACAGCTTCTCTTTCTCTCTCTCTCTCTAACACAGCTTCTCTTTCTCTCTCTCTCTCACTCACAGCTCTTTCTCTCTCTCTCACTCACAGGTACTCTTTCTCTCTCTCTCCCTCACACACAGCTTCTCTCTCTCTCACTCACTCACAGCTTCTCTTTCTCTCTCTCTCACAGCTTCTCTTTCTCTCTCTCTCTAACTCACAGCTTCTCTTTCTCTATCTCAAACACTCACAGCTTTCTTTCTCTCACTCTGTATCAATCCCATCTTTTCTTGCTGTCTCTCTCTCACTCACAGCTTCTCTTTCTCTCTCTCACAGCTTCTCATTCTCTCTCTCTCACTCACAGCTTCTCTTTCTCTCTCTCTCTCTCACTCACAGCTTCTCTTTCTCTCACTCGCTCACTCACAGCATCTCTTTCTCTCTCTCTCACTCACTCACATCTTCTCTTTCTCTCTCTCTCTCTCACTCACAGATTCTCTTTTTTCTCTCTCACTCACTCACAGATTCTCTTTCTCTTTCTCTCTCTCTCTCTCACACACACAGCTTCTCTCTCTCACACACACACACATATTCTCTCTCTGTCACTCACTCACACCTTCTCTTTCTCTTTCTCACTCACAGCTTCTCTTTCTCTCCCTCTCTCACTCACAACTTCTCTTTCTCTCTCTTTCTCACTCACAGCTTCTCTTTCTCTCTCTCTCACTAACTCACAGCTTCTCTTTCTCTCTCTCTCACAGCTTCTCTTTCTCTCTCTCTCTCACTCACTCACAGCTTCCCTTTCTCTCTCTCTCACTCACTCACAGCTACTATTTCTCTCTCACACACACATAGCTTCTCTTTCTCTCTATCTCTCTCACTCACAGCTTCTCTTTTCTCTCTCTCTCATTCAATCACACCTTCTCTTTCTCTATCTCACACACTCACAGCTTTCTTTCTCTCTCCCTGTCTCAATCACATCTTCTCTTGCTCTCTCTCTTACTCACAGCTTCTCTTTCTCTCTCTCTCACTCACAGCTTCTCTTTCTTTCTTTCGCTCACTCACAGCTTCTCTTTCTTTCTCTCCCTCTCTCACTCACTCACAGCTTCTCTTTCTCTCTCTCTCACTAATCTTCTCTTGCTCGCTCTCTCACTCACAGCTTCTCTTTCTCTATCTCTCGCTCACAGCTTCTCTTTCTCTCGCTCTCTCACTCACTCAAACCTTCTCTTTCTCTCTCTCTCTCACTCACTCAGCTTCTGTTTTTCTCTCTCACTCACAGCTTCTCTTTCTCTCTCTCTCTCTCACTCACAGCTTCTCTTTCTCTCTCTCTCTCTCACACACACAGGTTCTATTTCTCCCTCTGTCTCCCTCACTCACAGCTACTCTTTCTCTCTCTCTCTCACTCACAGCTTCTCTTTCTCTCTCTCTCTCACTCACTCAAACCTTCTATTTATCTCTCTCACACACTCAGCTTCTCTTTCTCTCTCTCACTGACAGCTTCTCTTTCTCTCTCTCTCTCACTCACAGCTTATCTTTCTCTCTCTCTCTCTCACAGCTTCTCTTTCTCTCACTCTCTCAAACTCACAGCTTCTCTCTCTCTCACACACTCACAGCTTCTCTATCACTATCTCTGTCTCACTCACATCTTCTCTTTCTCTCTCTCCCACACACACAGCTTCTCTTTTCTCTCTCTCTCTCTCATTCACAGCTACTCTTTCTCTCTCTCTCTAACACAGCTTCTCTTTCTCTCTCTCTCTCACTCACAGCTCTTTCTTTCTCTCTCTCTCACTCACAGGTACACTTTCTCTCTCTCTCCCTCACACACAGCTTCTCTCTCTCTCTCACTCACAGCTTCTCTCTCTCACACAGCTTCTCTTTCTCTCTCTCTCTCTAACTCACAGCTTCTCTTTCTTTCTCTCTCTCTCTCACTCACTCACAGCTTCTCTTTCTCTATCTCACACACTCACAGCTTTCTTTCACTCGCTCTGTCTCAATCCCATCTTTTCTTGCTCTCTCTCTCACTCACAGCTTCTCTTTCTCTCTCACACAGCTTCTCATTCTCTCTCTCTCACTCACAGCTTCTCTTTCTCTCTCTCTCACTCACAGCTTCTCTTTCTTTCTTTCTCTCTCACTCACTCACAGCTTCTCTTTCTCTCTCTGTCTCTCTCACTCACACCTTCTCTTTCTCTCTCTCTCACTCTCACAGCTTCTCTCTCTCTCTCTCTCTCACTCACAGCTTCTCTTTCTCTCTCTCTCACTCACAGCTTCTCTTTCTCTCTCTCTCATTCACAGCTTCTCTTTCTCTCTCTCTAACTTACAGCTTCTCTCTCTCTTTTTCACTCCTAGCTTCTCTCTCTCTCTCACTCACAGCTTCTCACTCTCTCTCTCACTCACTCACAGCTCTTTGTCTAACTCTCACTCATAGCTTCTCTTTCTCTCTCTCTCTCACTCACAGCTTCTCTCTCTCTCACAGACACACACAGCTTCTCTCTCTCTCTCACTTACAGCTTCTCTTTCTCTCTCTCTCAGCTTCTCTTTCTCTCTCTATCACACACACAGCTTCTTTCTCTCTCTCTCTTTTACTCACAGCTTCTCTCTCTCTCTCTCACTCACAGCTTCTCTCTCTCTCTCACTCACAGCTTCTCTTTCTCTCTCTCACACTTACACCTTCTATTTCTCTCTCTCTCTCACTCACAGCTTCTCTCTCCTTCTCTTACTACCCTGATTCTCTCTCTCCCTCTCTCACTCACAGCTTCTCTCTCTCTCACTCTCTCACAGCTTCTCTTTGTCTCTCTCTCACTCACAGCTTCTCTTTCTCTCTCTCACTCAAAGCTTCTCATTCTCTCTCTCTCACTCTCAGCTTCTCTTTCTCTCTCTCTCTGATACACAGCTTCTCTTTCTCTCTCACTCACTCACAGCTTCTATTTCTCTCTCTCACACACAGCTTCTCTTTCTCTCTCTCTCTCTCACTCACAGCTTCTCTTTCTCTCTCTCTCTCACTCACAGCTTCTCTTTCTCTCACTCTCTCACTCACAGCTTCTCTTTCTCTCTCTCTCTCACAGCTTCTCTTTCTCTCTCTCTCTCTCACAGCTTCTCTAACTCTCTCTCTCATTCACAGCTTCTCTTTCTCTCTCTCTCACTCACAGCTTCTCTTTCTCTCTCTCTCACACACAACTTCTCTTTCTCTCTCTCTCACTCACAGCTTCTCTTTCTCTCTCTCTCACTCACAGCTTCTCTTTCTCTCTCTCTCACTCACAGCTTCATTCTCTCTCTCTCACTCACAGCTTCTCTCTCACTCACTCTCTGTCACTTACAGCTTCTCTTTCTCTCTCTCTCTCACTCACAGCTTCTCTTTCTTTCTCACTCTCTCTCTCACTCACAGCTTCTCTCTCTCTTTTTCACTCCCAGCTTCTCTCTCTCTCTTTCACTCACAGCTTCTCTTTCTGTCTCTATCACTCACAGCTTCTCTCTCTCTCTCTCACTCACAGCTTCTCTTTCTCTCTCACACACACACAGCTTCTCTCTCTCACACACACAGCTTCTCTCTCTCTCAGCTTCTCTTTCTCTCTCTCTATCACACACACAGCTTCTCTTTCTCTCTCTCTATCACTCACAGCTTCTCTCTCTTTCTCTCACTCACAGCTTCTCTCTCTCTCTCACTCACTCACAGCTTCTCTTTCTCTCTCTCACACCTTCTTTTTCTCTCCGTCTCTCACACAGCTTCTCTCTCTCTCTCTTACTCCCTGATTCTCTCTCTCTCTCACACTCACTCTCAGCTTCTCTCTCTCACTCACTCACACCTTCTCACTCTCTCTCTCTCACTCACAGCTTTTCTTTGTCTCTCTCTCTCACTCACAGGTTCTCATTCTCTCTCTCACTCTCAGCTTCTCTTTCTCTCTCTCTCTCACTCACAGCTTCTCTTTCTCTCTCTCTCTCACTCACAGCTTCTTTTTCTCTCTCTCTCATTCACAGCTTCTCTTTCTCTCTCTCTCTCACTCACAGCTTCTCTCTCACTCTCTCTCACTCACAGCTTCTCTTTCTTTCTTTCTCTCTCTCTCATTCACAGCTTCCCTCTCTCTCTCTCTTACTCACTCCCAGCTTCTCTCTCTCTCACTCACAGCTACTCACTCTCTCACTCACTCACTCACAGCATCTCTTTCTCTCTCTCTCTCACTCACTCACAGCTTCTCTTTCTCTCTCTCTCACACATAGCTTCTCTCAATCTCTCACTTACATCTTCTCTTTCTCTCTCTCTCCCACTCTCAGCTTCTCTTTCTCTCTCTCTATCACACACACAGCTTCTCTTTCTCTCTCTCTATCACTCACAGCTTCTCTCTCTGTCACTAACAGCTTCTCTCTCTCACTCACTCACAGCTTCTATTTCTCTCTCTCTCACTTACACCTTATATTTCTCTCTCTCTCTCACTCACAGCTTCTCTCTCTGTCTCTCACTCACAGCTTCTCTCTCTCTCACTCACAGCTTCTCTCTCTCTCTCACTCACTCACAGCTTCTCTTTCTCTCTCTCTCACTCACAGCTTCTCTTTCTCTCTCACACACACTCACAGCTTCTCATTCTCTCTCTCTCTCACACACACAGATTCTCTTTCTCTCTCACTCACTCACAGCTTCTCTTTCTCTCTCTCACACACACAAAGCTTCTTTCTCTCTCTCTCACTCACTCACAGCTTCTCTTTCTCTCTCTCTCTCTCACTCACAGCTTCTCTTTCTTTCTCTCTCTCTCTCACTCACAGCTTCTCTCTCTTTTTCACTCCCAGCTTCTCTCTCTCTCTCTCACTCACAGCTTCTCACTCTATCTCTCACTCACTCACAGCTTCTCTTTCTGTCTCTCTCACTCACAGCTTCTCTCTCTCTCTCTCACTCACAGCTTCTCTTTCTCTCTCACACACACAGCTTCTCTCTCACACACACACAGCTTCTCTCTCTCTCTCAGCTTCTCTTTCTCTCTCTCTATCACACACAGCTTCTCTCTCTCTCTCACTCACAGCTTCTCTCTCTCTCACTCTCTGTCACTTACAGCTTCTCTTTCTCTCTCTCTCTCACTCACAGCTTCTCTCTCTGTCTCTCACTCACAGCTTCTCTCTCTCTCACTCACAGCTTCTCTCTCTCCCTCTCACTCACAGCTTCTCTCTCTCTCACTCTCTCACAGCTTCTCTTTGTCTCTCTCTCACTCACAGCTTCTCTTTCTTTCTCTCTCTCTCACTCAAAGCTTCTCATTCTCTCTCTCTCACTCTCAGCTTCTCTTTCTCTCTCTCTCTCATACACAGCTTCTCTTTCTCTCACTCTCTCACTCACAGCTTCTCTTTCTGTCTCTCTCTCACTCACAGCTTCTCTTTCTCTCTCTCTCTCACAGCGTCTCTAACTCTCTCTCTCACTCACAGCTTCTCTTTCTCTCTCTCTCACTCACAGCTTCTCTTTCTCTCTCTCTCTCTCACAACTTCTCTTTCTCTCTCTCTATCACAGCTTCTCTTTCTCTCTCTCTCTCACAGCTTCTCTTTCTCTCTCTCTCACTCACAGATTCTCTCTCTCTCTCACTCACAGCTTCTCTCTCTCACTCTCTGTCCCTTACAGCTTCTCTTTCTCTCTCTCACTCACAGCTTCTCTTTCTTTCTCTCTCGCTCACTCACAGCTTCTCTCTCTCTTTTTCATTCCCAGCTTCTCTCTCTCTCTCTCACTCACAGCTTCTCACTCTATCTCTCACTCACTCACAGCTTCTCTTTCTGTCTCTCTCACTCACAGCTTCTCTCTCTCTCTATCACTCACAGCTTCTCTTTCTCTCTCACACACACACAGCTTCTCTCTCACACACACACAGCTTCTCTCTCTCTCAGCTTCTCTTTCTCTCTATCACACACACAGCTTCTCTTTCTCTCTCTCTATCACTCACAGCTTCTCTCTCTTTCTCTCACACAGCTTCTCTCTCTCTCTCACTCACTCACAGCTTCTCTTTCTCTCTCTCACTTGCACCTTCTTTTTCTCTCGGTCTCTCACACAGCTTCTCTCTCTCTCTCTTACTCCCTGATTCTCTCTCTCTCTCACTCACTCACAGCTTCTCACTCTCTCTCTCTCTCACCCGCAGCTTTTCTTTCTCTCTCTCTCTCACTCACAGCTTCTCTTTCTCTCTCTCTCTCACTCACAGCTTCTCTCTCTCTCACTCTCTCTCACTCACAGTTTCTCTTTCTTTCTTTCTCTCTCTCTCACTCACAGCTTCTCTCTCTCTCTCTTACTCACTCCCAGCCTCTCTCTCTCTCACTCACAGCTACTAACTCTCTCTCTCTCACTCACAGCTTCTCTTTCTCTCTCTCACACACACAGCTTCTCTCAATCTCTCACTTACATCTTCTCTTTCTCTCTCTCTCTCACTCTCAGCTCTTTCTCTCTCTATCACACACACAGCTTCTCTTTCACTCTCTCTATCACTCACAGCTTCTCTCTCTTTCACTAACAGCTTCTCTCTCTCTCTCACTCACAGCTTCTCTTTCTCTCTCTCTCACTTACACCTTATATTTCTCTCTCACACACTCACAGCTTCTCTCTCTGTCTCTCACTCACAGCTTCTCTCTCTCTCACTCACTCACAGCTTCTCTCTCTCTCACTCACTCACAGCTTCTCTTTCTCTCTCTCTATCACACACACAGCTTCTCTTTCTCTCTCTCTATCACTCACAGCTTCTCTCTCTGTCACTAACAGCTTCTCTCTCTCTCTCACTCACAGCTTCTATTTCTCTCTCTCTCACTTACACCTTATATTTCTCTCTCTCTCTCACTCACAGCTTCTCTCTCTGTCTCTCACTCACAGCTTCTCTCTCTCTCTCTCATTCACAGCTTCTCTCTCTCTCACTCACTCACAGCTTCTCTTTCTCTCTCTCTCACTCGCAGCTTCTCTTTCTCTCTCTCACACACTCACAGCTTCTCATTCTCTCTCTCTCTCACACACACAGATTCTCTTTCTCTCTCACTCACTCACAGCTTCTCTTTCTCTCTCTCACACACACAAAGCTTCTCTTTCTCTCTCTCTCACTCACTCACAGCTTCTCTCTCTCTATCACTCACAGCTTCTCTCTCTTTCTCTCACAGCTTCTCTCTCTCTCTCACTCACTCACAGCTTCTCTTTCTCTCTCTCACTTACTCCTTCTTTTTCTCTCAGTCTCTCACACAGCTTCTCTCTCTCTCTTACTCCCTGATTCTCTCTCTCTCTCACTCACTCACAGCTTCTCTTTCTCTCTCTCACACACACAAAGCTTCTCTTTCTCTCTCTCTCACTCACTCTCAGCTTCTCTTTCTCTCTCTCTATCACACACACAGCTTCTCTTTCTCTCTCTCTATCACTCACAGCTTCTATTTCTCTCTCTCACACACACAGCTTCTCTCTCACTCAATCTCACTTACAGCTTCTCTTTCTCTCTCTCACTCTCTCTCAGCTTCTCTTTCTCTCTCTCTATTACACACACAGCTTCTCTCTCTCTCTCACTTACAGCTTCTCTTTCTCTCTCTCTCTCAGCTTCTTTCTCTCTCTCTCTTACTCACAGCTTCTTTCTCTCTCGCTTCTCTCTCTCTCTCACTCACAGCTTCTCTTTCTCTCTCTCACTTATACCTTCTATCTCTCTCTCTCTCTCACTCACAGCTTCTCTCTCTCTCACTCACTCACAGCTTCTCTCTCTCTCTCTCTTACTCACAGCCTCTCTGTCTCACTCACAGCTTCTAATTCTCTCTCTCTCATACACACAGCTTCTCTTTCTCTCTCATTCACTCACAGCTTCTCTTTCTCTCTCACACACACACAGCTTCTCTCTCTCTCACCCACAGCTTCTCTCTCTCTCACACAGCTTCTCTCTCTCTCACTCACAGTTCTCTTTCTCTCTCTCTCTCTCTCTCACTCACAGCTTCTCTTTCTCTCTCTCTCACTCACAGCTTCTCTTTCTCTCTCTCTCATTCACAGCTTCTCTTTCTCTCTCTCTCTCACTCACAGCTTCTCTCTCTCTTTTTCACTCCTAGCTTCTCTCTCTCTCTCTCACTCACAGCTTCTCACTCTCTCTCTCACTCACTCACAGCTCTTTGTCTAACTCTGACTCATAGCTTCTCTTTCTCTCTCTCTCTCACTCACAGCTTCTCTCTCTCTCACACACACACAGCTTCTCTCTCTCTCTCACTTACAGCTTCTCTTTCTCTCTCTCTCAGCTTCTCTTTCTCTCTCTATCACACACACAGCTTCTTTCTCACTCACTCTTTTACTCACAGCTTCTCTCTCTCACTCACTCACATCTTCTCTCTCTCTCTCACTCACAGCTTCTCTTTCTCTCTCTCACTTCCACCTTCTATTTCTCTCCCTCTCACTCACAGCTTCTCTCTCCTTCTCTTACACCCTGATTCTCTCTCTCCCTCTCTCACTCACAGCTTCTCTCTCTCTCACTCTCTCACAGCTTCTCTTTGTCTCTCTCTCACACTCAGAGCTTCTCTTTCTCTCTCTCTTTCACTCAAAGCTTCTCATTCTCTCTCTTTCACTCTCAGCTTCTCTTTCTCTCTCTCTCTCTCATACACAGCTTCTCTTTCTCTCTCATTCACTCACAGCTTCTCTTTCTCTCTCTCACACACACACAGCTTCACTTTCTCTCGCTCTCTCACTCACAGCTTCTCTTTCTCTCTCTCTCTCACTCACAGCTTCTCTTTCTCTCCCTCTCTCACTCACAGCTTCTCTTTCTCTCTCTCTCTCACAGCTTCTCTTTCTCTCTCTCTCTCACAGCTTCTCTTTCTCTGTCTCTCATTCACAGCTTCTCTTTCTCTCCCTCTCTCACTCACAGCTTCTCTTTCTCTCTCTCTCACACTCACAACTTCACTTTCTCTCTCTCTCTCACAGCTTCTCTTTCTCTCTCACTCACTCACAGCTTCTCTTTCTCTCTCACACACACACAAAGCTTCTCTTTCTCTCTCTCTCACTCACTCACAGCTTCTCTCTCTCTATCACTCACAGCTTCTCTCTCTTTCTCTCACTCACAGCTTCTCTCTCTCTCTCACTCACTCACAGCTTCTCTTTCTCTCTCTCACTTACACCTTCTTTTTCTCTCGGTCTCTCACACAGCTTCTCTCTCTCTCTCTTACTCCCTGATTCTCTCTCTCTCTCACTCACTCACAGCTACTCACTCTCTCACTCACTCACTCACAGCATCTCTTTCTCTCTCTCTCTCTCACTCACTCACAGCTTCTCTTTCTCTCTCTCACACACACACAGCTTCTCTCAATCTCTCACTTACATCTTCTCTTTCTCTCTCTCTCTCACTCTCAGCTTCTCTTTCTCTCTCTCTATCACACACACAGCTTCTCTTTCTCTCTCTATCACTCACAGCTTCTCTCTCTGTCACTAACAGCTTCTCTCTCTCACTCACTCACAGCTTCTGTTTCTCTCTCTCACTTACACCTTATATTTCTCTCTCTCTCACACTCACAGCTTCTCTCTCTGTCTCTCACTCACAGCTTCTCTCTCTCTCACTCACAGCTTCTCTCTCTCTCTCACTCACTCACAGCTTCTCTTTCTCTCTCTCTCACTCACAGCTTCTCTTTCTCTCTCACACACACTCACAGCTTCTCATTCTCTCTCTCTCACACACACACAGATTCTCTTTCTCTCTCACTCACTCACAGCTTCTCTTTCTCTCTCTCACACACACAAAGCTTCTCTTTCTCTCTCTCTCACTCACTCACAGCTTCTCTTTCTCTCTCTCTCTCACAGCTTCTCTTTCATTCTCTCTCTCTCACTCCCAGCTTCTCTCTCTCTTTTTCACTCCCAGCTTCTCTCTCTCTCTCACTCACAGCTTCTCACTCTATCTCTCACTCACTCACAGCTTCTCTTTCTGTCTCTCTCACTCACAGCTTCTCTCTCTCTCTCACTCACAGCTTCTCTTTCTCTCTCACACACACACAGCTTCTCTCTCTCACACACACAGCTTCTCTCTCTCTCTCAGCTTCTCTTTCTCTCTCTCTATCACACACACAGCTTCTCTTTCTCTCTCTATCACTCACAGCTTCTCTCTCTTTCTCTCACTCACAGCTTCTCTCTCTCTCTCACTCACTCACAGCTTCTCTTTCTCTCTCTCACTTACACCTTCTTTTTCTCTCCGTCTCTCACACAGCTTCTCTCTCTCTTACTCCCTGATTCTCTCTCTCTCTCACTCACTCACAGCAACTCTCTCTCACTCACTCACAGCTTCACACTCACAGCTTTTCTTTCTCTCTCTCTCTCACTCACAGGTTCTCATTCTCTCTCTCACTCTCAGCTTCTCTTTCTCTCTCTCTCTCACTCACAGCTTCTCTTTCTCTCTCTCTCTCACTCACAGCTTCTTTTTCTCTCTCTCTCATTCACAGCTTCTCTTTCTCTCTCTCTCACTCACAGCTTCTCTCTCTCTCACTCTCTCTCACTCACAGCTTCTCTTTCTTTCTTTCTCTCTCTCTCACTCACAGCTTCTCTCTCTCTCTCTTACTCACTCCCAGCTTCTCTCTCTCTCACTCACAGCTACTCACTCTCTCACTCACTCACTCACAGCATCTCTTTCTCTCTCTCTCTCACTCACTCACAGCTTCTCTTTCTCTCTCTCACACACACAGCTTCTCTCAATCTCTCACTTACATCTTCTCTTTCTCTCTCTCTCTCACTCTCAGCTTCTCTTTCTCTCTCTCTATCACACACACAGCTTCTCTTTCTCTCTCTCTATCACTCACAGCTTCTCTCTCTGTCACTAACAGCTTCTCTCTCTCTCTCACTCACAGCTTCTATTTCTCTCTCTCTCACTTACACCTTATATTTTTCTCTCTCTCACTCACAGCTTCTCTTTCTGTCTCTCACTCACAGCTTCTCTCTCTCTCTCTCACTCACAGCTTCTCTCTCTCTCACTCACTCACAGCTTCTCTTTCTCTCTCTCTCACTCACAGCTTCTCTTTCTCTCTCTCTCACACTCACAGCTTCTCATTCTCCCTCTCTCACACACACACAGATTCTCTTTCTCTCTCACTCACTCACAGCTTCTCTTTCTCTCTCACACACACACAAAGCTTCTCTTTCTCTCTCTCTCACTCACTCACAGCTTCTGTCTCTCACACACACAGCTTCTCTCTCTCTCTCTATCACACACACAGCTTCTCTTTCTCTCTCTCTATCTCTCACAGCTTCTCTCTCTGTCACTCACAGCTTCTTTTTCTCTCTCTCTCATTCACAGCTTCTCTTTCTCTCTCTCTCACTCACAGCTTCTCTCTCTCTCACTCTCTCTCACTCACAGCTTCTCTTTCTTTCTTTCTCTCTCTCTCACTCACAGCTTCTCTCTCTCTCTCTTACTCACTCCCAGCTTCTCTCTCTCTCACTCACAGCTACTCACTCTCTCACTCACTCACTCACAGCATCTCTTTCTCTCTCTCTCTCACTCACTCACAGCTTCTCTTTCTCTCTCTCACACACACAGCTTCTCTCAATCTCTCACTTACATCTTCTCTTTCTCTCTCTCTCTCACTCTCAGCTTCTCTTTCTCTCTCTCTATCACACACACAGCTTCTCTCTCTGTCACTAACAGCTTCTCTCTCTCTCTCACTCACAGCTTCTATTTCTCTCTCTCTCACTCACAGCTTCTCTTTCTCTCTCTCTCACACTCACAGCTTCTCATTCTCCCTCTCTCACACACACACAGATTCTCTTTCTCTCTCACTCACTCACAGCTTCTCTTTCTCTCTCACACACACACAAAGCTTCTCTTTCTCTCTCTCTCACTCACTCACAGCTTCTGTCTCTCACACACACAGCTTCTCTCTCTCTCAGCTTCTCTTTCTCTCTCTCTATCACACACACAGCTTCTCTTTCTCTCTCTCTATCACTCACAGTTTCTCTCACTCACAGCTTCTCTCTCTCTCACTCACTCACAGCTTCTCTTTCTCTCTCTCACTTACACCTTCTTTTTCTCTCGGTCTCTCACACAGCTTCTCTCTCTCTCTCTTACTCCCTGATTCTCTCTCTCTCTCACTCACTCACAGCTTCTCACTCTCTCTCTCTCTCACCCGCAGCTTTTCTTTCTCTCTCTCTCACTCACAGCTTCTCTTTCTCTCTCTCTCTCACTCACAGCTTCTCTCTCTCTCACTCTCTCTCACTCACAGTTTCTCTTTCTTTCTTTCTCTCTCTCTCACTCACAGCTTCTCTCTCTCTCTCTTACTCACTCCCAGCCTCTCTCTCTCTCACTCACAGCTACTAACTCTCTCTCTCTCTCACAGCTTCTCTTTCTCTCTCTCACACACACAGCTTCTCTCAATCTCTCACTTACATCTTCTCTTTCTCTCTCTCTCTCACTCTCAGCTTCTCTTTCTCTCTCTATCACACACACAGCTTCTCTTTCTCTCTCTCTATCTCTCACAGCTTCTCTCTCTGTCACTCACAGCTTCTTTTTCTCTCTCTCTCATTCACAGCTTCTCTTTCTCTCTCTCTCACTCACAGCTTCTCTCTCTCTCACTCTCTCTCACTCACAGCTTCTCTTTCTTTCTTTCTCTCTCTCTCACTCACAGCTTCTCTCTCTCTCTCTTACTCACTCCCAGCTTCTCTCTCTCTCACTCACAGCTACTCACTCTCTCACTCACTCACTCACAGCATCTCTTTCTCTCTCTCTCTCACTCACTCACAGCTTCTCTTTCTCTCTCTCACACACACAGCTTCTCTCAATCTCTCACTTACATCTTCTCTTTCTCTCTCTCTCTCACTCTCAGCTTCTCTTTCTCTCTCTCTATCACACACACAGCTTCTCTCTCTGTCACTAACAGCTTCTCTCTCTCTCTCACTCACAGCTTCTATTTCTCTCTCTCTCACTCACAGCTTCTCTTTCTCTCTCTCTCACACTCACAGCTTCTCTTTCTGTCTCTCACTCACAGCTTCACTCTCTCTCTCTCACTCACAGCTTCTCTCTCTCTCACTCACTCACAGCTTCTCTTTCTCTCTCTCTCACTCACAGCTTCTCTTTCTCTCTCTCTCACACTCACAGCTTCTCATTCTCCCTCTCTCACACACACACAGATTCTCTTTCTCTCTCACTCACTCACAGCTTCTCTTTCTCTCTCTCACACACACAAAGCTTCTCTTTCTCTCTCTCTCACTCACTCACAGCTTCTCTTTCTCTCTCTCTCTCTCACTCACAGCTTCTCTTTCATTCTCTCTCTCTCTCACTCACAGCTTCTCTCTCTTTTTCACTCCCACCTTCTCTCTCTCTCACTCACAGCTTCTCACTCTATCTCTCACTCACTCACAGCTTCTCTTTCTGTCTCTCTCACTCACAGCTTCTCTCTCGCTCTCACTCACAGCTTCTCTTTCTCTCTCACACACACACAGCTTCTGTCTCTCACACACACAGCTTCTCTCTCTCTCAGCTTCTCTTTCTCTCTCTCTATCACACACACAGCTTCTCTTTCTCTCTCTCTATCACTCACAGTTTCTCTCACTCACAGCTTCTCTCTCTCTCTCACTCACTCACAGCTTCTCTTTCTCTCTCTCACTTACACCTTCTTTTTCTCTCGGTCTCTCACACAGCTTCTCTCTCTCTCTCTTACTCCCTGATTCTCTCTCTCTCTCTCTCACTCACAGCTTCTCTCTCTCTCACACTCACTCACAGCTTCTCACTCTCTCTCTCTCTCACCCGCAGCTTTTCTTTCTCTCTCTCTCACTCACAGTTTCTCATTCTCTCTCACTCTCAGCTTCTCTTTCTCTCTCTCTCTCACTCACAGCATCTCTTTCTCTCTCTCTCTCTCACTCACAGCTTCTTTTTCTCTCTCTCTCATTCACAGCTTCTCTTTCTCTCTCTCTCACTCACAGCTTCTCTCTCTCTCTCTTACTCACTCCCAGCCTCTCTCTCTCTCACTCACAGCTACTAACTCTCTCTCTCTCTCACTCACAGCTTCTCTTTCTCTCTCTCACACACACAGCTTCTCTCAATCTCTCACTTACATCTTCTCTTTCTCTCTCTCTCTCTCTCACTCTCAGCTTCTCTTTCTCTCTCTATCACACACACAGCTTCTCTTTCTCTCTCTCTATCACTCACAGCTTCTCTCTCTGTCACTAACAGCTTCTCTCTCTCTCTCACTCACAGCTTCTCTCTCTCTCTCTCACTCACACCTTATATTTCTCTCTCTCTCACTCACAGCTTCTCTCTCTGTCTCTCACTCACAGCTTCTCTCTCACTCACTCACTCACAGCTTCTCTCCCTCTCTCACTCACTCACAGCTTCTTTTTCTCTCTCTCTATCACACACGCAGCTTCTCTTTCTCTCTCTCTATCACTCACAGCTTCTCTCTCTGTCACTAACAGCTTCTCTCTCTCTCTCACTCACAGGTTCTATTTCTCTCTCTCTCACTTACACCTTATATTTCTCTCTCTCTCTCACTCACAGCTTCTCTCTCTGTCTCTCACTCACAGCTTCTCTCTCTCTCTCTCACTCACAGCTTCTCTCTCTCTCTCTCTCACTCACAGCTTCTCTTTCTCTCTCTCTCACTCACAGCTTCTCTTTCTCTCTCTCACACACTCACAGCTTCTCATTCTCTCTCTCTCACACACACAGATTCTCTTTCTCTCTCACTCACTCACAGCTTCTCTTTTTCTCTCTCTCTCACACACAAAGCTTCTCTTTCTCTCTCTCTCACTCACTCACAGCTTCTCTTTCTCTCTCTCTCTCTCACAGCTTCTCTTTCATTCTCTCTCTCTCTCACTCACAGCTTCTCTCTCTCTTTTTCACTCCCAGCTTCTCTCTCTCTCTCTCACTCACAGCTTCTCACTCTATCTCTCACTCACTCACAGCTTCTCTTTCTGTCTCTCTCACTCACAGCTTCTCTCTCTCTCTCTCTCACTCACAGCTTCTCTTTCTCTCTCACACACACACACAGCTTCTCTCTCTCACACACACACACAGCTTCTCTCTCTCTCACTTACAGCTTCTCTCTCTCTCTCTCTCTCACTCTCAGCTTCTCTTTCTCTCTCTCTATTACACACACAGCTTCTCTCTCTCTCACTTACAGCTTCTCTTTCTCTCTCTCTCTCAGCTTCTTTCTCTCTCTCTTTTACTCACAGCTTCTTTCTCTCTCGCTTCTCTCTCTCTCTCTCACTCACAGCTTCTCTTTCTCTTGCTCTCACTTACACCTTCTATTTCTCTCTCTCTCACTCACAGCTTCTCTCTCCTTCTCTTACACCCTGATTCTCTCTCTCCCTTTCTCACTCACATCTTCTCTCTCTTTCTCTCACTCACTCACAGCTTCTCTTTGTCTCTCTCTCTCACTCACAGCTTCTCTTTCTCTCTCTCTCACTCAAAGCTTCCCATTCTCTCTCTCTCACTCTCAGCTTCTCTTTCTCTCTCTCTCTCACTCACAGCTTCTCTCTCTTTTTCACTCCTAGCTTCTCTCTCTCTCTCTCACTCACAGCTTCTCACACTCTCTCTCACTCACTCAGCTCTTTGTCTAACTCTCACTCATAGCTTCTCTTTCTCTCTCTCTCACTCACAGCTTCTCTCTCTCTCACACGCACACACACAGCTTCTCTCTCTCTCACTTACAGCTTCTCTTTCTCTCTCTCTCAGCTTCTCTTTCTCTCTCTATCACACACACAGCTTCTTTCTCTCTCTCTCTTTTACTCACAGCTTCTCTCTCTCTTTCTCACTCACAGCTTCTCTCTCTCACTCACAGCTTCTCTTTCTCTCTCTCTCACTTACACCTTCTATTTCTCTCTCTCTCTCACTCACAGCTTCTCTCTCCTTCTCTTACTACCCTGATTCTCTCTCTCCCTCTCACTCACAGCTTCTCTCTCTCTCTCACTCTCTCACAGCTTCTCTTTGTCTCTCTCTCACTCACAGCTTCTCTTTCTCTCTCTCTCTCACTCAAAGCTTCTCATTCTATCTCTCTCACTCTCAGCTTCTCTTTCTATCTCTCTCTCTCTTACACAGCTTCTCTTTCTCTCTCACTCACTCACAGCTTCTCTTTCTCTCTCACACACACAGCTTCTCTTTCTCTCTCTCTCACTCACAGCTTCTCTTTCTCTCTCTCTCTCACTCACAGCTTCTCTTTCTCTCACTCTCTCACTCACAGCTTCTCTTTCTCTCTCTCTCTCACTCACAGCTTCTCTTTCTCTCTCTCTCTCACACAGCTTCTCTAACTCTCTCTATCATTCACAGTTTCTCTTTCTCTCTCTCTCACTCACAGCTTCTCTTTCTCTCTCTCTCTCTCACAACTTCTCTTTCTCTCTCTCTCACTCACAGCTTCTCTTTCTCTCTCTCTCACTCACAGCTTCTCTTTCTCTCTCTCTCACTCACAGATTCTTTCTCTCTCTCACTCACAGCTTCTCTCTCTCTCACTCTCTGTCACTTACAGCTTCTCTTTCTGTCTCTCTCTTTTACTCACAGCTTCTCTCTCTCTTTCTCACTCACAGCTTCTCTCTCTCTCACTCACAGCTTCTCTTTCTCTTTCTCTCACTTACACCTTCTATTTCTCTCTCTCTCACTCACAGCTTCTCTCTCCTTCTCTTACTACCCTGATTCTCTCTCTCCCTCTCACTCACAGCTTCTCTCTCTCTCTCACTCTCTCACAGCTTCTCTTTGTCTCTCTCTCACTCACAGCTTCTCTTTCTCTCTCTCTCTCACTCAAAGCTTCTCATTCTATCTCTCTCACTCTCAGCTTCTCTTTCTATCTCTCTCTCTCTTACACAGCTTCTCTTTCTCTCTCACTCACTCACAGCTTCTCTTTCTCTCTCACACACACAGCTTCTCTTTCTCTCTCTCTCACTCACAGCTTCTCTTTCTCTCTCTCTCTCACTCACAGCTTCTCTTTCTCTCACTCTCTCACTCACAGCTTCTCTTTCTCTCTCTCTCTCACTCACAGCTTCTCTTTCTCTCTCTCTCTCTCACAGCTTCTCTAACTCTCTCTATCATTCACAGCTTCTCTTTCTCTCTCTCTCACTCACAGCTTCTCTTTCTCTCTCTCTCTCACAACTTCTCTTTCTCTCTCTCTCACTCACAGCTTCTCTTTCTCTCTCTCTCACTCACAGCTTCTCTTTCTCTCTCTCTCACTCACAGATTCTCTCTCTCACTCACAGCTTCTCTCTCTCTCACTCTCTGTCACTTACAGCTTCTCTTTCTCTCTCTCTCTCACTCACAGCTTCTCTTTCTTTCTCTCTCTCTCACTCACAGCTTCTCTCTCTCTTTTTCACTCCCAGCTTCTCTCTCTCTCTTTCACTCACAGCTTCTCTTTCTGTCTCTCTCACTCACAGCTTCTCTCTCTCTCTCTCTCACTCACAGCTTCTCTTTCTCTCTCACACACACACAGCTTCTCTCTCTCTCTCACACAGCTTCTCTCTTTCTCTCAGCTTCTCTTTCTCTCTCTCTATCACACACACAGCTTCTCTTTCTCTCTCTCTATCACTCACAGCTTCTCTCTCTTTCTCTCACTCACAGCTTGTCTCTCTCTCTCACTCACTCACAGCTTCTCTTTCTCTCTCTCACTTACACCTTCTTTTTCTCTCCGTCTCTCACACAGCTTCTCTCTCTCTTACTCCCTGATTCTCTCTCTCTCACACTCACTCACAGCTTCTCCCTCTCACTCACTCACAGCTTCTCACTCTCTCTCTCTCACTCACAGCTTTTCTTTCTCTCTCTCTCACTCACAGGTTCTCATTCTCGCTCTCACTCTCAGCTTCTCTTTCTCTCTCTCTCTCACTCACAGCTTCTCTTTCTCTCTCTCTCTCTCTCACTCACAGCTTCTTTCTCTCTCTCTCTCATTCACAGCTTCTCTTTCTCTCTCTCTCTCACTCACAGCTTCTCTCTCTCTCACTCACAGCTTCTCTTTCTTTCTTTCTCTCTCACTCACTCACAGCTTCTCTCTCTCTCTCTTACTCACTCCCAGCTTCTCTCTCTCTCACTCACAGCTACTCACTCTCTCACTCACTCACTCACAGCATCTCTTTCTCTCTCTCTCTCTCTCACTCACTCACAGCTTCTCTTTCTCTCTCTCACACACACAGCTTCTCTCAATCTCTCACTTACATCTTCTCTTTCTCTCTCTCTCACACTCTCAGCTTCTATTTCTCTCTCTTTATCACACACACAGCTTCTCTTTCTCTCTCTCTATCACTCACAGCTTCTCTCTCTGTCACTAACAGCTTCTCTCTCTCTCTCACTCACAGCTTCTATTTCTCTCTCTCTCACTTACACCTTATATTTCTCTCTCTCTCTCACTCACAGCTTCTCTCTCTGTCTCTCACTCACAGCTTCTCTCTCTCTCTCTCACTCACAGCTTCTCTCTCTCTCACTCACTCACAGCTTCTCTTTCTCTCTCTCTCACTCACAGCTTCTCTTTCTCTCTCACACACACTCACAGCTTCTCATTCTCTCTCTCTCACACACACAGATTCTCTTTCTCTCTCACTCACTCACAGCTTCTCTTTCTCTCTCTCACACACACAAAGCTTCTCTTTCTCTCTCTCTCACTCACTCACAGCTTCTCTTTCTCTCTCTCTCACACACAGCTTCTCTTTCATTCTCTCTCTCTCTCACTCACAGCTTCTCTCTCTCTTTTTCACTCCCAGCTTCTCTCTCTCTCTCTCACTCACAGCTTCTCACTCTATCTCTCACTCACTCACAGCTTCTCTTTCTGTCTCTCTCACTCACAGCTTCTCTCTCTCTCTCTCTCACTCACAGCTTCTCTTTCTCTCTCACACACACACACAGCTTCTCTCTCTCACACACACACACAGCTTCTCTCTCTCTCTCACTTACAGCTTCTCTCTCTCTCTCTCTCTCACTCTCAGCTTCTCTTTCTCTCTCTCTATTACACACACAGCTTCTCTCTCTCTCACTTACAGCTTCTCTTTCTCTCTCTCTCTCAGCTTCTTTCTCTCTCTCTCTTTTACTCACAGCTTCTTTCTCTCTCGCTTCTCTCTCTCTCTCTCACTCACAGCTTCTCTTTCTCTCGCTCTCACTTACACCTTCTATTTCTCTCTCTCTCACTCACAGCTTCTCTCTCCTTCTCTTACACCCTGATTCTCTCTCTCCCTCTCTCACTCACATCTTCTCTCTCTTTCTCTCACTCACTCACAGCTTCTCTTTGTCTCTCTCTCTCACTCACAGCTTCTCTTTCTCTCTCTCTCACTCAAAGCTTCCCATTCTCTCTCTCTCACTCTCAGCTTCTCTTTCTCTCTCTCTCACTCACAGCTTCTCTCTCTTTTTCACTCCTAGCTTCTCTCTCTCTCTCTCACTCACAGCTTCTCACACTCTCTCTCACTCACTCAGCTCTTTGTCTAACTCTCACTCATAGCTTCTCTTTCTCTCTCTCTCACTCACAGCTTCTCTCTCTCTCACACGCACACACACAGCTTCTCTCTCTCTCACTTACAGCTTCTCTTTCTCTCTCTCTCAGCTTCTCTTTATCTCTCTATCACACACACAGCTTCTTTCTCTCTCTCTCTTTTACTCACAGCTTGTCTCTCTCTTTCTCACTCACAGCTTTTCTCTCTCTCACTCACAGCTTCTCTTTCTCTCTCTCTCACTTACACCTTCTATTTCTCTCTCTCTCTCACTCACAGCTTCTCTCTCCTTCTCTTACTACCCTGATTCTCTCTCTCCCTCTCACTCACAGCTTCTCTCTCTCTCTCACTCTCTCACAGCTTCTCTTTGTCTCTCTCTCACTCACAGCTTCTCTTTCTCTCTCTCTCTCACTCAAAGCTTCTCATTCTATCTCTCTCACTCTCAGCTTCTCTTTCTATCTCTCTCTCTCTTACACAGCTTCTCTTTCTCTCTCACTCACTCACAGCTTCTCTTTCTCTCTCACACACACAGCTTCTCTTTCTCTCTCTCTCACTCACAGCTTCTCTTTCTCTCTCTCTCTCACTCACAGCTTCTCTTTCTCTCTCTCTCACACACAGCTTCTCTAACTCTCTCTATCATTCACAGCTTCTCTTTCTCTCTCTCTCACTCACAGCTTCTCTTTCTCTCTCTCTCTCACACAACTTCTCTTTCTCTCTCTCTCACTCACAGCTTCTCTTTCTCTCTCTCTCTCACTCACAGCTTCTCTTTCTCTCTCTCTCACTCACAGATTCTCTCTCTCTCTCACTCACAGCTTCTCTCTCTCTCACTCTCTGTCACTTACAGCTTCTCTTTCTCTCTCTCTCTTTTACTCACAGCTTCTCTCTCTCTTTCTCACTCACAGCTTCTCTCTCTCTCACTCACAGCTTCTCTTTCTCTCTCTCTCACTTACACCTTCTATTTCTCTCTCTCTCTCACTCACAGCTTCTCTCTCCTTCTCTTACTACCCTGATTCTCTCTCTCCCTCTCACTCACAGCTTCTCTCTCTCTCTCACTCTCTCACAGCTTCTCTTTGTCTCTCTCTCTCACTCACAGCTTCTCTTTCTCTCTCTCTCTCACTCAAAGCTTCTCATTCTATCTCTCTCACTCTCAGCTTCTCTTTCTATCTCTCTCTCTCTTACACAGCTTCTCTTTCTCTCTCACTCACTCACAGCTTCTCTTTCTCTCTCACACACACAGCTTCTCTTTCTCTCTCTCTCACTCACAGCTTCTCTTTCTCTCTCTCTCTCACTCACAGCTTCTCTTTCTCTCACTCTCTCACTCACAGCTTCTCTTTCTCTCTCTCTCTCACTCACAGCTTCTCTTTCTCTCTCTCTCTCTCACAGCTTCTCTAACTCTCTCTATCATTCACAGCTTCTCTTTCTCTCTCTCTCACTCACAGCTTCTCTTTCTCTCTCTCTCTCTCACAACTTCTCTTTCTCTCTCTCTCACTCACAGCTTCTCTTTCTCTCTCTCTCACTCACAGCTTCTCTTTCTCTCTCTCTCACTCACAGATTCTCTCTCTCACTCACAGCTTCTCTCTCTCTCACTCTCTGTCACTTACAGCTTCTCTTTCTCTCTCTCTCTCACTCACAGCTTCTCTTTCTTTCTCTCTCTCTCACTCACAGCTTCTCTCTCTCTTTTTCACTCCCAGCTTCTCTCTCTCTCTTTCACTCACAGCTTCTCTTTCTGTCTCTCTCACTCACAGCTTCTCTCTCTCTCTCTCTCTCACTCACAGCTTCTCTTTCTCTCTCTCACACACACAGCTTCTCTCTCTCTCTCACACAGCTTCTCTCTTTCTCTCAGCTTCTCTTTCTCTCTCTCTATCACACACACAGCTTCTCTTTCTCTCTCTCTATCACTCACAGCTTCTCTCTCTTTCTCTCACTCACAGCTTGTCTCTCTCTCTCACTCACTCACAGCTTCTCTTTCTCTCTCTCACTTACACCTTCTTTTTCTCTCCGTCTCTCACACAGCTTCTCTCTCTCTCTTACTCCCTGATTCTCTCTCTCTCACACTCACTCACAGCTTCTCCCTCTCACTCACTCACAGCTTCTCACTCTCTCTCTCTCACTCACAGCTTTTCTTTCTCTCTCTCTCACTCACAGGTTCTCATTCTCGCTCTCACTCTCAGCTTCTCTTTCTCTCTCTCTCTCACTCACAGCTTCTCTTTCTCTCTCTCTCTCTCTCACTCACAGCTTCTTTTTCTCTCTCTCTCATTCACAGCTTCTCTTTCTCTCTCTCTCTCACTCACAGCTTCTCTCTCTCTCACTCACAGCTTCTCTTTCTTTCTTTCTCTCTCTCTCACTCACAGCTTCTCTCTCTCTCTTACTCACTCCCAGCTTCTCTCTCTCTCACTCACAGCTACTCACTCTCTCACTCACTCACTCACAGCATCTCTTTCTCTCTCTCTCTCTCTCACTCACTCACAGCTTCTCTTTCTCTCTCTCACACACACAGCTTCTCTCAATCTCTCACTTACATCTTCTCTTTCTCTCTCTCTCTCACTCTCAGCTTCTATTTCTCTCTCTTTACAACACACACAGCTTCTCTTTCTCTCTCTCTATCACTCACAGCTTCTCTCTCTGTCACTAACAGCTTCTCTCTCTCTCTCACTCACAGCTTCTATTTCTCTCTCTCTCACTTACACCTTATATTTCTCTCTCTCTCTCACTCACAGCTTCTCTCTCTGTCTCTCACTCACAGCTTCTCTCTCTCTCTCTCACTCACAGCTTCTCTCTCTCTCACTCAATCACAGCTTCTCTTTCTCTCTCTCTCACTCACAGCTTCTCTTTCTCTCTCTCACACACTCACAGCTTCTCATTCTCTCTCTCTCTCACACACACAGGTTCTCTTTCTCTCTCACTCACTCACAGCTTCTCTTTCTCTCTCTCACACACACAAAGCTTCTCTTTCTCTCTCTCTCACTCACTCACAGCTTCTCTTTCTCTCTCTATCACACACACAGCTTCTCTTTCTCTCTCTCTATCACTCACAGCTTCTCTCTCTTTCTCTCACTCACAGCTTTTCTCTCTCTCTCACTCACTCACAGCTTCTCTTTCTCTCTCTCACTTACACCTTCTTTTTCTCTCGGTCTCTCACACAGCTTCTCTCTCTCTCTCTTTCTCCCTGATTCTCTCTCTCTCTCACTCACTCACAGCTTCTCTCTTTCTCTCACTCACTCACAGCTTCTCACTCT